>CAKXYN010000016.1:24982500-26232500 GCA_935064755.1 Tragelaphus eurycerus
TCCTCCATGTTGTACAGTACTTCATTCCTTTTTTTGGCTGAATAATAATTCCATTGTATATATACTACCTTTTATTTATCTATTCATCAGTTGATGGACATTTGGGTTGTTTCTCCTTTTGGCTATGGTGAATATTGTTGCTATGAATAATCAAGTACAAGTTTTTGTTTAAACATCTGTTTTCAATTATTTGGGGTATGTGCTCAGGAATGAAATTGCTGGGTCATATGGTAATTCTTTTTAACTTTTTGAGGAACCACCAAACTATTTTCCAGAGGCAGCATCATCTTACACCCACCAGCAATGTACAAGGGTTCTCATTTCTCTATATCTTCACCAACATTTGTTATTTTCCATTTTATTGATTACAGTTACCCTGTAGGTATAGAGTAATATTGAACTATAATGGTTAATGGTGCTGAATATTTTCTTGGGTGCTTATTGGGCATTTGTATCCCTTCTTTGGAGAAATGTCTATTTAAATACAATATTGTAAAGTTAAGCAAAATAAAATAAAAAAAATAAAAAAATAAATCCTTTGTACAATCTAAAATTGGATTTTCTTTTTATCGTTAAGTTGTAAATTCTTTGGTATAATCTGGATACTGGCCCCTTATCAGATACATGATTTGCAAATATTATCTCCCATTGTATCAGCTGTCATTTACTTTCTTCCTAGTGTCTTTTGAAACAAAAAGTTTCAATCATAATGAAGTCTAATTTATGTTTTTTTGTTGCTTGTTTCTTTGATATCATATTTAACTATGGTGCTTCTTTTGAGAGCTAAAATATGTCAATTTTGGCTTTAATTTTTATTATATTAATCACTACAATTTATCAAATTGCAACCACATGCCGGTGTTTCACGTGTGCTCTTTCATTTCCTTCCCCCCGCCCCTTTCTTGCTCTTACTCTCATTCTCCCTCTCTCTAACCTGGTTGGTAGTAGGCCATTTTTTAGAAAAAAAAAAAAAAAGTTCAAAAAGGGAATTTTCTCAAAGTCATTCAGTAGGCAATGATAGAGGCAAGATTCAAATCCAGCTTTGTCTAACTGTACAGACCACACTCTTTTTTTCTCTACTGTACTGCATTTCATTATTAAATAGCATAATGTAAAGTTTTTGATTTTGATAACAAAAGAAGGAATGTATACTTTCTATTGCTTCCATAATAAATTTACTGGCCTAAGCAACACAAATTTATTATCTTCTAGCTTTATATAGGTCAGAAGTGCAACATGGGTGTCCACCAACTAAAATCAGGGTGTTGGCAGGGCTGTATCCCTTTCTGGAAGCTGGACTCCCTTGCTCATTTGGGTTGTTGACAGAACTCAGTGTCTTGTTGTTAGAGCACTGAGATCCTCATTTCCTTGCTGGCTATCAGCTATTCCTAGCCAGTCCTAGGCTCTAGAGGCCACCTGTACTCTTTTGTTCACGGCCTCTTTCTTCCATTTTCAAAACCAACAAGGTTTATCAAATCCCTCTCACACTTTGAATCTCTCTTTTTTCTTTCATCTCATCTCTCTGACCCACTCTTCTGCCTCCCTCTTCTGCTTTTAAAGATTCATGGGATTAGATTGGACTCACCCAGACAATTTCAGGATAATCTGCTAAAAGTCCTTAACATCACATTAGTGAAATTTCTTTTAAAGGTAGCATGGACATGCCATAGGGATTAATATGTGGACATCTTTGGCATTTATTCTCTCACACACACACACACACATAAATACACACCCTTATATTTTTACCTCAGCTAGGTAAATATACAGAGTAAGAAGAACAGAGGACTGGCAGATCTGACAGAAGACTGGTTGAGCCCTTGAAGTAAGATGCTGATACTAAAGGATAAGCAGAAGAAAAAACCCCTCTTCCACCTTCTGCAAAAAAAGAGCCTGGGAAACAGTCAGAGAGGTAGATCCTGAGGTATCTTAAAGATTCTTATGTGAAGTTTTGTCTTCTCTTGACTTATTGATTTCCTCTTTAACTTGGAAACATCACTTAATGTGCTATTTTCCCAAAGCTCTTTTGCCCAGTCTTTTACCTCCTAATCCAGTCATCATTAATGGTGCTGATTCTTGGGCAGTGACCAGACAAATTTCAGTTTTGCACATAGTATACTGAAATATCTCTAACACTGAGCCAATGAATTGCTAAATTGGCTGAACATTCAGAGACCTCTTTTCCAGGAACATCTTGCTCCAGGCAATAGAATAATAGATCATGCTAGAACTCTCTAAAGCAAGGTAGCTGTGGAAAGCTGCAGTACCTTGATGGCAGATTCCATTGCTGGCAAGCAAGATCCTGACCTCAGGTTTTCAAAAGCAGAGACCAAGTAGGGAATCTCTTGGTGTCAGTACTTACTCTCCACCTCCCCCGACCCCCACCCTGCTCCCTGCAACTGAGTCAATAAGTTCTATGAGATATAGACTTGTGAACTAATAAGTATTAATTTAACTAAAAGATTCGGTGGATTATGTGCTATAAGCTGACAATTATCAGTGTTGATAAAGCCAAAAACCTTCCTATCAAATACATGCTATCTTCTAAAACTGGAATATAGGAATTCTAAACAAGTACATATGAGAAGTTAAGGAAGAAACCATCTTGAAGAGAAGTTTAAAGCTAGTAAGTATGATCAAAAATCACAGGACACAAGAGATCAACGAGAACGTGAAGATTTAACCTAATCTTATCATTTTACATTGGGGAAATTAAAATACAAGGAAGGGACTTTTCTAAAATAACCTAGTTGCTGCAACATCAGAGTTATCCTGACTTCCCCTTCAATGTTCTGCATCCTGGGATGGTCCATAGAGGGTAGATCTACTTCCAGTTCCTTAATGGATTCTTTTCCTCAGTTACTTTATTCTGGGGCCTCAGTGAGAAAGACCAAAATGTGGGTGAAACACTGCCACTCACAATGCTTTAACACTGTAAGCAATTCTAGCCACAATTTACTAGAAAGTCACTTCTAGGATATTCGAACCATTCTGAAAGAGATGGGAATACCAGACCACCTGACCTGCCTCTTGAGAAATTTGTATGCAGATCAGGAAGCAACAGTTAGAACTGGACATGGAACAACAGACTGGTTCCAAATAGGAAAAGGAGTACATCAAGGCTGTATATTGTCACCATGTTTATTTAACTTATATGCAGAGTACATCATGAGAAACGCTGGACTGGAAGAAACAGAAGCTGGAATCAAGATTGCTGGGAGAAATATCAATAACCTCAGATATGCAGATGACACCACCCTTATGGCAGAAAGTGAAGAGGAACTAAAAAGCCTCTTGATGAAAGTGAAAGTGGAGAGTGAAAAAGTTGGCTTAAAGCTCAACATTCAGAAAACGAAGATCATGACATCTGGTCCCATCACTTCATGGGAAATAGATGGGGAAACAGTGGAAACAGTGTCAGACTTTATTTTTTGGGCTCCAAAATCACTGCAGATGGTGACTGCAGCCATGAAATTAAAAGACACTTACTCCTTGGAAGAAAAGTTATGTCCAACCTAGACAGTATATTAAAAAGCAGAGACATTACTTTGCCAACAAAGGTCCGTCTAGTCAAGGCTGTGGTTTTTCCTATGGTAATGTATGGATTTGAGAGTTGGACTGTGAAGAAGGCTGAGCACTGAAGAATTGATGCTTTTGAACTGTGGTGTTGGAGAAGACTCTCAAGAGTCCCTTGGACTGCAAGGAGATTCAACCAGTCCATTGTGAAGGAGATCAGCCCTGGGATTTCTTTGGAAGGAATGATGCTAAAGCTGAAACTCCAGTACTTTGGCCACCTCATGCGAAGAGTTGACTCATTAGAGAAGACTCTGATGCTGGGAGGGATTAGGGGCAGGAGGAGAAGGGGACGACAGAGGATGAGATGGCTGGATGGCATCACTGACTCCATGGACGTAAGTCTCAGTGAACTCTGAGAGTTGGTGATGGACAGGGAGGCCTAGCGTGCTGCGATTCATGGGGTCGCAAAGAGTCGGACATGACTGAGCGATTGATCTGATCTGATCTGAACATCTTTTCTTCTAGGGGATGACTTCTAAAAACCAGTGAACTCCAGGTGTCTCCCAGGGGCTAGTGTGCCTAGAAAACCAAGAGACAGTACACAACTCAAAACTCAATAGCTCTGCGTAAGAGATTTTGAGATGTGTATGTGAATGTAAAACCACTACTGGATTCTGGGGAATGAAAATGGGAAAGAGAAAGTAGGAAAAAGGGTGAATGGTTTCTCCTCACCTCTCCCACATTTGATTTTTGCCAAGACTTTTTTTTTAGTTCTATTACCTCATAAAAAGTGGGAGCCACAATAAAGAAATCTCTGAAACTCTTGCTTCCCAGCACATTACAGGATAAAACCCACATAAAACCACAGCTATTTTCTTCTGT
This sequence comes from Tragelaphus eurycerus, assembly GCA_935064755.1. NCBI lineage: Eukaryota > Metazoa > Chordata > Mammalia > Artiodactyla > Bovidae > Tragelaphus > Tragelaphus eurycerus. Next base: position 24,986,899 of record CAKXYN010000016.1, read on the forward strand.
TCCAGAAAGGGAAATGAAAAAAAAAAAAAAACAAAAAAACCCCACACTTTAAGGAGTCAGTTGGCCTATCTAGGCCACCCAACCCTAGCATCTATGCAATTAGCCAGTCACAGATTTAATAATTAAATCCTATGATCCCTGTCCAGGCAATATGCTGCTTAAAGACAGTAAACTCTGGCAGTTGCCCTTTGTAAAAGAAGTGGGAGATTTCTGCAGGCTAGATCCTCCACAGATCACCCTTCTTCCTCTGGGTTTTTATGAGCCTAATGCCCTCCAGGACACTGACATATAACCATATTGAGAAAGGAGATGAAGAAAAAAAAAGGTGAAGAAAGTGAAGGGAAATCTAATTTCAGAATTCTCTGCCACTTCTCAGGATGAGCTACTGAATTTATAGATTCTAATTACTGGTCACACAGTTTAAATACCTCTTGCTGCTGTTGTTGCTGTTATACAAAATAGAACATGTGGATTATCACAATGCAGGGAGGACTTCTGCCTCTCTGTCTCCTTGGTGTAGTCACGCTGATTATCCAGGGTGTCATATTCACCTGGTATCCTTTGATTTCCCAAACTCTCCATATCTCATTATACTCCACTGTATTGTGCTAGAAAAAGAATATATAATGTCCCTATACAACATTAAAAGTCCTCTGTAAAAGTCACAACACACTTCTGCAACAGGAGTCAATTTTCCCTTTATAAAAACACTGCTTCTCATCAGTTCTGCTGACTTACTTTGGCCACTGTAAAGTGACTTCTGCATTTCTTGATAAGCAGGGTTGCCTTAAGTTTCATTGCTACCTTGTGATCAGAAATTATGGCACCTGGCTTACAGTTTACCTCTCCAGACAGTATGATCACCATCATCATCATCCTGGGAACAGGTTATTAGAGAGAGAGATTTATCAGCCAGTATCTATCAATCTATATTATGAAGCAAAGAAATCTACAACCAAGAAAACTTTTAGGAAATACCATTTCTCTACCTCATTGAAAGAGTTTACTTTCAATATGTACAACATACTTTTTTTTGTATTTTGTTTTTTGGTTTCTTAATATTTTTTTAAATTTATTTTAATTGGAGGCTAATTACTTAGCAATATTGTTTTTTTTATTAAATTTTATTTTGCTTAACTTTACAATATTGTATTGCTTTTGCCATACATCGAGATGGATCCGCCCCAAGTATACACGTGCTCCCCATCCTGAACCCTCCTCCCCCCTCCCACCCCATACCATCCCTCTTGGTTGTCCCAGTGCACCAGCCCCAGGCATCCATTATCAGGCATCATACCTGGTCTGGTGACTCATTTCAGATATGATATTATACACATTTCAATGCTATACTCCCAAATCATCCCGCCCTCTCCCGTTCCCAGAGTCCAAAAGTCTGTTCTATACATCAGTGTTTTGCCATACATCAACATGAATCCACCACGGGTGTACACATGTTTCCCATCCTGAACCCCCCGCCCACCTCCCTCCCCATACCATCCCTCTGGATCATCCCAGTGCACCAGCCCCAAGCATCCTGTATCATGCATCGAACCTGGATTGGTGATTTGTTTCTTATATGATATTATACATGTTTCAATGCCATTCTCCCAAATCGCCCCACCCTCTCCCTCTCCCACACAGTCCAAAAGACTGTTCAATACATCTGTGTCTTTTTTGCTGTCTTGCATACAGGGTTATTTGGGAAGGCAATGGCACCCCCACCCCAGTACTTTTGCCTGGAAAATCCCATGGACGGAGGATCCTGGTAGGCTCCAGTCCATGGGGTTGCTAAGAGTCGGACACGACTGAGCGACTTCACTTTCACTTTTCACTTTCATGCATTGGGGAAGGAAATGGCAACCCACTCCAGTGTTCTTGCCTGGAGAATCCCAGGGACAGGGGAGCCTGGTGGGCTTCCGTCTATGGGGTCGCACAGAGTCGGACACGACTGAAGTGACTTAGCATACAGGGTTATTGTTACCATCTTTCTAAATTCCATATATATGCGTTAGTATACTGTATTGGTGTTTTTCTTTCTGGCTTACTTTACTCTGTATAGGCTCCAGTTTCATCCACCTCATTAGAACTGATTCAAATGTATTCTTTTTAATGGCTGAGTAATACTCCATTGTGTATATGTACCACTGCTTTCTTATCCATTCATCTGCTGATGGACATCTAGGGTGCTTCCATGTCCTGGCTATTATAAACAGTGCTGCGATGAGCATTGGGGTACATGTGTCTCTTTCAATTCTGATTTCCTCAGTGTGTATGCCCAGCAGTGGGACTGCTGAGTCATAAGGCAGTTCTATTCCCAGTTTTTTAAGCAATCTCCACACTGTTCTCCATAATGGCTGTACTAGTTTGCATTCCCACCAACAGTGTAAAAGGGTTCCCTTTTCTCCACACCCCTTCCAGCATTTATTGCTTGTAGACTTTTGGATCGCAGCCATTCTGACTGGCGTGAAATGGTACCTCATTGTGGTTTTGATTTGCATTTCTCTGATAATGAGTGATGTTGAGCATCTTTTCATGTGTTTGTTAGCCATCTGTATGTCTTCTTTGGAGAAATGTCTGTTTAGTTCTTTGGCCCATTTTTTGATTGGGTCGTTTATTTTTCTGGAATTGAGCTGTAGGAGTTGCTTGTATATTTTTGAGGTTAGTTGTTTGTCAGTTGCTTCATTTGCTATTATTTTCTCCCATTCTGAAGGCTGTCTTTTCACCTCGCTTATAGTTTCTTTTGTTGTGTAGAAGCTTTTTATTTTAATTAGGTCCCATTTGTTTATTTTTGTTTTTATTTCCAGTATTCCGGGAGGTGGGTCATAGAAGATTCTGCTGTGATTTATGTTGGAGAGTTTTATAGTTTCTGGTCTTACATTTAGATCTTTAATCCATTTTGAGTTTATTTTTGTGTATGGTGTTAGAAAGTGTTCTAGTCTCATTCTTTTACAAGTGGTTGACCAGTTTTCCCAGCACCACTTGTTAAAGAGATTGTCTTTTCTCCGTTGTATATTCTTTCCTCCTTTGTCAAAGATAAGGTGTCCATAGGTGCGTAGGTTTATCTCTGGGCTTTCTATCTTGTTCCATTGATCTATATTTCTGTCTTTGTGCCAGTACCATACTGTCTTGATCACTGTGGCTTTGTAGTAGAGCCTGAAGTCAGGTAGGTTGATTCCTCCAGTTCTATTCTTTTTTCTCAAGATTGCTTTGGCTATTTGTGGTTTTTTGTGCTGCTGCTGTTGCTAAGTCGCTTCAGTTGTGTCCGACTCTGTGCGACCCCATAGACGGAAGCCCACCAGGCTCCCCCGTCCCTTGGATTCTCTAAGAAAGAACACTGGAGTGGGTTGCCATTTCCTTCTCCAATGCATGAAAGTGAAAAGTGAAAGTGAAGTCGCTCAGTCATGTCTGACTCTTAGCGACCCCATGGACTACAGCCTACCAGGCTCCTCCATCCATGGGATTTTCCAGGCTAGAGTACTGGAGTGGGGTGCCAGTGGTTTTTTGTATTTCCATACAAATTGTGAAATTATTTGTTCTAGCTCTGTGAAAAATACCATTGGTAGCTTGATAGGGATTGCATTGAATCTATAGATTGCTTTGGGTACTATACTCATTTTCACTATATTGATTCTTCTGATCCATGAACATGGTATATTTCTCCATCTATTAGTGTCCTCTTTGATTTCTTTCACCAGTGTTTTATAGTTTTCTATATATAGGTCTTTAGTTTCTTTAGGTAGATATATATCTAAGTATTTTATTCTTTTCGTTGCGATGGTGAATGGAATTATTTCCTTAATTTCTCTTTCTATTTTCTCATTATTAGTTTATAGGAATGCAAGGGATTTCTGTGTGTTGATTTTATATCCTGCAACTTTACTATATTCATTGATTAGCTCTAGTAATTTTCTGGTGGAGTCTTTAGGGTTTTCTATGTAGAGGATCATGTCATCTGCAAACCTTATACTATTATACTTATATATATAATATAATTATACTATTATAAGCAACCTTATACTATAGGGATTTCAAAAAGCTATTGATCAGTAGTTTAAAAGTATGTTGTACAATATGTTTAAATATGTACAATATTTAAATATGTACAAAGTATTTTGTACAATATGTTTAAATATGTACAATATGTTGTACAACATACTTTTAACTACTGATCAACAGCTTTTTGAAATCCTTATAGTATGAGGTTGCTTATAATAGTATAATTATATTATATATATGTATAATAGTATAAGGTTGCTTTGTAGAACAGTTCATGTCTAAAAGGATATTAACCTGTCAGTACTTAAAACTAAAGCAAACATGTAGAGGTTACACTTTTTCCCTCAACAATACTTACTGAAGGCCTACCATGTACTAGGAATTATTCTAGAACTAAGAATAAAGTTGTTCACAAAATGGGCCAAATCTCTACCCTCATGAAATCATTTTCTAGTGAAGGGAAAATACATTAAGCAAGATATGTAAAGTACATACTAGAAGATAATGAATTCTTCAGACAAAAATAAAACAAGGAAAAGGATAGAGTTTTAATTTGGTTTTGGTTTGCTGGTAGGGTGGCAGGGGTAGCAGGAGAGTTACATTACAATGTTAAATTAAAAAGGCCTCTACGTAAAGGTGAATTTTAAATGACTTGAATAAATACCTGAAGAGAGAAAGTAGAAAACACTACAAGTATCTGGAAAAGGGCCTTCTAGGAAGGGTTGACGTCAGGTGCAAAGGCCTTGAGCTGGGACTGTACCTGACACAGTGGAGAGACAACAAGGAGGCTGTCGGAGCCAGAGTGGGCGAGGGGAAAGTAGCAGAGATGAGGCCAGACAGGCAAGTGGGGTGTGTGTGTGTGTGTGTGTGTGTGTGTGTGTGCGTGCACGAAAATTCTACAGGAGCTTGTAGGTTATTAAAAGGGCTTCTCAGGTGGTGCTAGTGGTAAAAAACCCACCTACCAATGCAGGAGACACAAGAGACATAAGAGTTCTTATGACATAAGAGACATAAGAGTTCCATTCCTGGGTCAGGAAGATCCCCTGGAAGAGGTCATGGCAGCTGCTTTAGTATTCTTGCCTGGAGAATCCTATTGACAGAGGAGTGTGGTGGGCTACAGTCCACAGGGTTGCAAAGAATTGAACACCACTGGAGCAACTTAACATTAAAAGAATCCAGGCATTTACTTAAAGTGAAATGGGAAATCATCGTAAGGTTTTGGACAGAGGACTGATATGATCTGACTTCTGTTTTGTTTCATGCTGGTCTGTAGGGGGCAAAGAATGGTCTGTAGGGGGCAAAGTCACAGTCATGGAGACTAGTTAGGAAGTTACTGTAAGAATACAATGAGAAATAATTATTACTTGAATCATGAGAAAAATGATAGTTCTAAATGGCTGGTTTCTGGATATATTTTGAAGGGAGAGAAAACACAGTTTCATGACAGACTAGATGTAGGAGGTGAGAAAAAGAAAGGAGTCAAAGATGACTTCAAGATATCTATTTCTACAAGCAAGACCAGAATTGTCATTAATTGAGGTGAAGAAGAACAGGTTCCTTACAGAAGGAACAGGTTTTTTTGAGGGTGCCATGCCAAGTCACTTCAGTCAAGGCTAACTCTTTGTGACCCTATGGACTGTAGCCCACCAGGCTCCTCTGTGTGTTGGATTCTCCAGGCAAGAACACTGGAGTGGGTCACCATGCCCTCCTCCAGGAGATCTTCCTGATCCAGGGATCTAACCTGCATCTCTTACTTCTCTTGCATCTAGTGCCACCTGGGAAGCCTGGTTTTATGGGGTGGGGGTGAGGGGGAATCAGCCACTTAGTTTTAGGACATTTAAAATTAGGATATAACATATTAAGAGTTTTTAAATTATTATATAAGATGAAGATAATATATTTCTGGCTTGGAGAATAAGGCCATATTTATATTTTCAATGCAATAATCACTTTGATTCACAATTCCTCACTGCCTCAACAGGAATTAATTGTAAACTAGAAGTCATTCTAAAAAAAGATGTCAACATTGTGAATTGGTTTCAGAATTTGGATTGACATTCTGGCCTAATTTTGGAGCTCAGTTACAGGGGATACATGCATCTCAGAGGGATATAGTAAGGATGAAATGCTGGATGGACTCTAACGGAACATCTGCATTGAGAAAAAATGAACACCCATCTGGGCACAGAAATACAAAGGGATCACCTGATACTTGAACCCAGGTGTTCACTAAGGTTGGAGGAATATGACCAAGTGTTTCATCAAAGAAGTCATCTCTTGTTGAAGTAGTAAGAATAATTTACCAGACGAGGAGCTACTCTCTTTCTAGGTTGGCTTCCCTCATGATTCTCACTATAGGAAGTGAAGCTCTTTCTATTTTGGGTCACAGGGACTACTGGTGATGCTCCCTTTCCCTATATTTGATCCTAACTTCCTCAGGGCTGTGACCTCTGCACTTCATTTAACAGGACTAAAGTAAAGTGAAAATGAAGAGCATGGTGTGGGAGGAAAATAATGAATACTATTTATTTAAGGGAGTTTGAGTACAAATATTATCAGAAATTCAATCTAATTCCATTTACTTCTAAAATGGCACAAAACAATATTAAGTCAATGCATTCAGAAAGCAGTTATGAAAGCATAATACCTCATAGGAACTATGTTACCCACTGGAGCAGGGGAAATTTGAGAATAAATAAAAACAGAGATCCTGCCCTTGGTGAACTCAGAATCTAATGGAGAAGGCAGATGATTAAACAAGTAATTACAAAGGAATTAGTAATGAAGGGACATACAAAATGTCAGGGACCCAAAGGGGGAACAATTAAATCTGTCGGAGGATGTTGGGAAGAATTTATAAAGGAGATGACATTTGAGCCAAGCTGTGAAGGAAGGGAAGGAGTTTGTCACTTTATCAAGAGAGCAGTCTGTGATAGGCAAAGGGGGCCTAAAGCTTGTCCAGTTTTTGGATCAGGGAGGTGTAGAGTGGTCGCATTAGAGGTTACATGGGGAAAAGACAGGGAAAGGAGACTAGAGAGACAAGCTGGGACCAGACTTGCTTTGCTGGGAGTTTTTCATTTGTTCTCTGGGCAACAGAGCTCTTAGGCTTTATAAGCAAGCAAATGACATAACGATAACTGTAATTTTTAAAAATAGTAGGTAGCAGAATTAAAGAAAAGAAATAAGAAATTTTTAATGGTAGCAGCATAAGACAGGTCAAGAGAAGAAGTAACAATAAAATAGTTTCATACTTAACAGAAAGTATCATGAACATAACCACTAACCACTTAAATTCCAAGTCAATCATTACCTCCTCCAATGAAACTGTCTTTTTTCACAATCATTTAATCAATCAGACAGTGAAGGAAAAGAGGTTCACACAGATAGATGTAGGAAGTTGGAAAGAACTTCCTACGTTCTTCCAAGAAAACACAAGAAAAACCACTTTCTCTCTTTTAATGATTTCTATCAGAGGTTATAAGGGAAGGAAAAATTAAATTAACAGCATCATATGGAACTCTATGTTCAAAAAAGATCCAGATGAACCGGATGACTACAACTGTGTGATCAGTCACCCAGAGCCAGACATTCTGGAGGGTGAGGTCAAGTGGGCCTTAGGAAGCACTGCTATTAATAAAGCTAGTAGATGTGACAAAATTCCAGTAGAACTATTCAAAACCCTAAAGGATGATGCCTTCAAAGTGTTGCATTCAATATGCCAGCAAATCTGGAAGACCCCACAGTGGCCACATGACTGGAAAAGGCCAATCTTCATCCCAATTCCCAAGAAGGGTAGTACTAAAGAATGTGCTAATCATCAAACAACTGCACTCATCTCCCATGCCAGTAAAGTCATGCTTAAAATATTGCATGCTGGGCTTCAGCATTATGTGAACCAAGAACTTACAGATGTTCAAGCTGAGTTTAGAAAAGGACAAGGAACCAGAGATCAAACTGCCAACATTCACTGGATCATAGTTGAAGTTAGGGAATTCCAGAAAAACATCTACCTCTGTTGCATCAACTACACCAAACAAAGCCTTTGACTATGTGGATCATAATAGGCTGTGGAAAGCTTTTGAAGAGATGGGAATACCAGACCATCTTACCTGAGAAATCTGTATGCAGGTCAAGAAGCCACAGTTAGAACCCTGAATGGAACAATTGGTTGGTTCAAGATTGAGAAAGGGGTATGACAGGGCTGTCTAATGTCACCCTGTTTGTTTAGCCTATACGCTGAGCACATCATGAGAAATGAATGAGTTACAAGCTGGAATCAAGATAGGCATGAGAAACATCAACAACCTCAAATATGCAGATATCTGACATACCACTCTAATGGGAGAAAGTGAAAGAACTAAAGAGCCTCTTGATGAAGGTGAAGGAGGAGAGTGAGAGAGCCAGCTGAAGACTAAATATTAAAAAATCTAAGATTGTGGCATCTGGGCCCATTAATTCCTGGCAAATAGAGGGGGAAACAGTGGAAGTAGCAACAGATTTCTTATTCTTGGGCTCTAAAATCACTGCAGATGGTGATTGCAGCCAAGAAATCAGAAGACAGCTGTTTTTTGGTAGGGGAGCTATGACAAACCTAGACAGTGTATTGAAAAGCAGAGACATTACTCTGCCAACAAAGGTACATATATTCAAGGCTATGGTCTTCCCAGGGGTTACATAGGGTTGTGAGAGCTGGACCATAAAGAATTCAGTTCAGTTCAGTTCAGTCGTTCAGTTGTGTCCGACTCTTTGCGACCCCATGAATGGCAGCACGCCAGGCCTCCTTGTCCATCACCAACTCTCAGAGTCCACCCAAACTCATGTCCATCGAGTCGGTGATGCCATTCAGCCATCTCATGCTCTGTCATCCTCTTCTCCTCCTGCCCTCTTTCCAAGCATCAGGGTCTTTTCCATTGAGTCAGCTCTTCGCATGAGGTAGCCAAAGTACTGGAGTTTCAGCTTCAGCATCAGTCCTTCCAATGAACACCCAGGGCTGATCTCCTTTAGGATGGACTGGTTGGACCTCCTTGCAGTCCAAGGGACTCTCAAGAGTCTTCTCCAACACCACAGTTCAAAAGCATCAATTCTTCGGCACTCAGCTTTCTTCACAGTCCAACTCTCACATCCATACATGACCATTGGAAAAACCATAGCCTTGACTAGATGGACCTTCGCTGAAGAACTGATGCCTACTAACTGTGTTGCTGGAGAAGACTCCTGGGAATCCCTTGGACAGCAGGAGATCAAACCAGTCAATCTTACGGGAAATCAACCCTGAATACTCGCTGGAAGGACTGATGAAGCTGGAACTTCAGTATTTTGGTCATCTGATGTGAACAGCTGACTCACTGGAAAAGTCCCTGATGCTGGGAAAGATTAAGGGCAGAAGGAGAAGAGGGTGTCAGAGGATAAGATGGCTGGATGGCATCACCAATGCTATGGACATAACCTTGGGCAAATTTTGGAAGATGGTGAGGGACAGAGAGGCCTGGTGTCCAAGGGGTTGCAGAGTCGGACATGGCTGGGTGACTGAGCAACAACAATAATGTAACTCTAATCACACTTGTATTTAGACCAGGGAAGCACACACACTATAAATGTTGTATTGACAAATCGTTAGCAATATACACTCTAAAAAGAATGATACACCTTCCCTTCCCTCTTAACATATGTTCACTTTCAGTGATGTTGCTAATTCATTATTGTTCTCTTAAATATAGCTTTGGTATACCAGTAGCTCCTGAGAACCGCTTTCTTCCCATTGTCTCTCCAAGTTTCTTGTGGTCCCCAGTCACAGAATACCGCAGACTATACTAGCAGTAGTTTTTAAAGTAGCCAAAACATTATGACAGAGAACCTGCTACTTGTCTTCACCAGGCCCAAAGCATCAGAACTCTGGGAAGAATTTGATAGGTCTTTTCTGATTGATGTTTAGTTTAGGTGAATACCTGCACCTCAATCTTTAGATAAAATCTCTGGAGCATATTGTTTTTTAGCATACTCTGGAAAATAGAGAAGTCACACCTTAGTTTTTCTAGCCAAGAGCAGGCTCATTTGCTCTTTTTACAGTAACATTGGAGGTAAGCAATAGTTTGAACATTTTTTATTATTAGCATGGAATTAAATTTCACACACAATTTTAGAGACACCATAAATAGTGAATCTCAAATGCACTGGTCACAGAACACTTTTATAAAACCAAGTAAACAAAATAAAATTAAGAAACAAAAACATCTCCTACTGACCCATTAACCAGAAAGGCAAGAATCAATCACTTCTAAAGGCTCAGCAATATTTCCCTCTTTCAAATGCCTGTAATGCTTGCACAATACTTAATTTGTTAAGGATATGCTACTTTTTAGAAATACCAGGTTTATCTTTCCTACTAGATTGTAATAAGCTAAAAGCTAAATTGCAGATACATTAAATCAGATTACCAAAAACCTATCACAGGACAGGGCAATGAGAACTGAATACCAGACAATGGTAAATTCATGCCCTTACTGATATTCATGGGCTACTCATTTTTTTAATGTGCATCATAAAAAAGACATGGAATAAAAAATAAGAATACCCTCTTATACCTATTGTGTTAACCAAACACTTAAAATTTATAATTTATAGACTCAATATTGATGAGGGTGCTGAAAAACTAGTGCATGAATACACTGCTAGGTGTACTTTAAGTTACTTTGTTATACGAACCAGCAATATATTTAAAAGCCATAAAAATGTTTTTATAACTCCTTCATAAAGAAATTACCTTACGGAAAAATTCAGATTAAAAGAAGGCTTTATGTATGAACACATTATAATTTAAATATATAAAAAAAACACTAGTAATAACATAAGTCCAAAACTAATAGTGACTAATTAAATGATGAGATACTGAAATTAAAAGATGCTTGCTCCTCGGAAGAAGAGCTATGACAGATCTAGACAGTATATTAAAAGACATCACTTTGCCAACCAAGGTCCATATGGTAAAAAATAAGGTTTTTCCAGTAGTCACATACAGATGTGAGAGGTGGAACATAAAGAAGGCTGAGTGCTAAAGAACTGATGCTTTTGAACTGTGGTGCTGGAGAAGACTCTTGAGAGTCCCTTGGACGTCAAGGAGATCAAACCAGTCAATCCTAAAGGAAATCTATCCTAAATATTCATTGGAAGGACTGATGCTGAAGCTGAAGCTCCAGTACTTTGGCCACCTGATGGGAGAGCTGACTCACTGGAAAAGACCCTGATGCTGGGAAAGATTGAGGGTAGGAGAAGGGGTAACAGAGGTTGGATGGCATCACTGACTCAATGGACATGGGTTTGAGCAAACTCTGGGAGATGGTGAAGGACAGGGAAGTCTGGTGTGTTGTAGTTCATGGGGTCATAAAGAGTCAGACACAACTTAGTGACTAAACAACAACAACAAAACTGATATATTTTTCATAATAAAAGCTGTAAGCAAATTAAGAATTAAAAGAAAATTTCTCAACTGATGAGAAGCATAAAAAAACTTACACCTATCATTACATTTAATGGTGTGAGATCAAATATTCTCCCACTAAGATCAGGAATAAGCAAGGATATCTGCTCTCAGCACTTCTACATAAGATTGTCCTGGAGGTCCTGGTGCAACTAGTCAAGTCAGAAGGCATCAATTGGAAAGGTAGAAGTAAAACTGTCTTTATTCACAGATGCCGTAACTGTCTACCTAGAAAATCCCAAAGATGCATAAAGTACTATTAGATATAATAAGTGAGTTTAAAAATTTAGATATTTAAGATCAACATACAAAAACCAATTGGGTTTCTATATACTAGCAATTAACAATTAAAAATTGACATAAAATCAACAGCATTTAAAATGAACATGAAGTACTTTGATTTATTCTAGCAAAGTATGTGCACATTATCTGAAAAAGTACAAAGCACTAATAGAAGAAATCAAGGACATAAATACATGGAGAGACAGGCTATATGTACATGGATTAGAAGACTCAATATTATCAGAATGTCAATTTTCTCCAAAGTGACCTATGAATTTGGTAAAATCCTAGTCAAAATTCCACCAAGAGTTTTTTTTAGTAGGAATCGACAAAATGATTCTAGAATATGTATGTAAAGGACCTAGAGTAAATAAACAATTTTGAAAAATAAAAAATACAGGAGGACATACCACACTGCCTCATTTAAAGACAAAATAAAAGCAAGGTCAAGACAGCATAAAACAACAGACACACCGATGAACAGAACAAAATAGAGAGTCCAGAAATAGAACAGTACGTCTATGGTCAACTGATTTTTGATAAAGGTTTCCAGGCAAATCAATAAAAAAGTATGGCCTTTTTAACAAATGGGGCTATAAAACATGTACATTCTATATAAAAATATGAACCTTGACCATATTTTACATTATAGTGAAAAATTAACTCAGAAAGTATCAACAGAGATGCAAATGTAAGCAAACAAACGAACAAAACAAAACAAAACCCCCAACTGTATATAAAAGTCCTAGAGAAAAAAACAGGAGATAATCTTTGTGTCTTTGGGTTAGGTAAAAATTTCTTAACAAAGAACTTCATGTTCTACATTATGCACGAGCCATAAAAGAAAAAATTGATGTCACTGTGAACTATATTTTATTAAGGTAAAAATCTCAAACTTTTGAAGAAATACTGTTAAGAAAATTAAAAGCTACAGACAAGGGAAAAAAGTTGTCAAACATATCTAATAGAATTGCTAATAAGAATATGTAAAAATCTTTTACAACTCAATAATAACTATTTTTAAAACTGGATGAAAGATTTGAACAAATGTTTCACAAAAGAAGAAGAAACACAGATGTTAAATAAGTACACAAAATAATGTTCAGCATCAACAGTCATTACATGAATGCAAATAAAAACCACAAGATACACTATATATATCTATTAGAATCTTAAAAATGAAAAGAAAATTGACACTATCAAATGTTAGCAAGGGTGCACAGCAACTGTAACTCTCAAATATTTTTGGTGAGGTAAAATGGTAAAGCAACTTTGAAAACAGTTTGATGGTTCCTTATAAAGTTAAACATATACTTACCATATGACTCAGTAATCCCACTCCTAAGTACTCCAGAGAAATGAAAACACATGTCCACATAAAAACTTTTACACATATCTTTATTGTGGGTTTTTTTTTTCCATAATATTCCCCAAACTGGAAACAATCCAAATATCTACCAACTGGTGAATGAGTAAATAAATGATCCCCATTACAGAATAGTAGTCTATAATAAAAATGAAGAAACTACTAATATATGTAACAATATGAATGAACCTCAAAAGCATCATGCTAAGTTAAAGATGTCAAATGAAACATATGGGCCCATTTATGTATATTATTCCTTTTAAATGGCAAAACTGTAGCATCAGAGATCAAAACAATCATTGCCAGAAGCTGAAAGTAGAAAGAAGAGACTCACTGCAAAGAAGTATAAAGGAATTTTTTGAGTAATGGCAATATTCTGTGGGGAAGGCAATGGCACCCCACCCCAGTTCTTTTGCCTGGAAAATCCCATGGACAGAGGATCCTGGTAGGCTCCAGTCCATGGGGTCGCTAAGAGTCTGACACGACTGAGCGACTTCACTTTCACTTTTCACTTTCATGCATTGGAGAAGGAAATGGCAACCCACTCCAGTATTCTTGCCTGGAGAATCCCAGGGACGGGGGAGCCTGGTGGGCTTCCGTCTATGGGGTCGCACAGAGTCGGACACGACTGAAGCGACTTAGCATAGCATAGCAATATTCTGTATCTTGATTTTGGTGGTAGTTACACAATGGCACAACTTTGTAAAAATTTATAGACCTGTATATCTAAGAAGGATGAATTTTTACTACATGTTAATTATGCCTCAACAAGCCAACAAATAAAAGACTGTCACACCAAGTGTTGAAGAGAATGTGGAACAACCAGAACTCTCATCCACTGCTGACAGGTATGGAACACGGTACAACCACTTTGGGAACTAGTTTGACCTTAAAAAAATAAAGTCAAACATATACTCCAATAATTCCTCAAGGGAAATAAAAACATGTATCTATGCAAGCACTCGTACATGAATGCTCATCAGCCTTATTTACAATAGTGCAAAATTGGGAACAAAATGTTCACAAATATAAGAGGTGAAAAATCAAATAAAGTACAATATACCCACATAAAGAATATCATTCATCAAAAATAAGGAATGAACTATTGATACATCTACTCCATGGATGAATCTCAAACATGCTGTATGAAATTCCCTTTCTGGAATTTTACATAAATTCTAGAATTGGATGTATCAATAGTTTATTGTTTTTATTGACGAGAGATATTTCTTTAATATAGGGTATAGCATAATTTATTCACCTGTTATATTTATGAACTAATCTACTGGAAACATTTCTTAGTCTGTAAAAATGAAGATTTTATAGCTTATAAGATTAAAAATGCTGGAGTAAGCACTAAATAAGATATTGTAATTACATCACAATATTTGGTAAGCGTATAATCAAAGATAGTTGGAAACTACATCTTAGCGAGGTCAAATAATTTGCCAATATCACAGCTATAAATCCAGGTCTTCTTGATTCCAAATTTCTTAACCATTATTCTGTCTTAACAGCTACTATAAGGTTACCGTAATTTGCGGGTACAAGAATTTCCTTTTCCTCATGTTTAAAGAGTTGAAACAAAGAGAGACACTAGAATTTTAGCGGGCCAAAAAAAAAGTTTTCTTTCTCCATACTTAAGAGGTTTGGAAATCTGCTTACATAGCAATTAGAACAGACTCCAAAAAGCTCTCTGCTAACCTACTGGGAACAGATCCCAAATCTTGGATTGATTGGGATCTTGCCTATATAAGTAGTCAAGAGCCTGGTTTTCTTTTCCACTGGATATTCTCAGCAAATGTTACAGTGTAAAATACCAAAAGGGAACATCAGAGGCTATACTAGGAAAGTGAGCTCTCCTTTGACACCAGTACTATTCAGAAGGGCTTCATGCCCAAATTTAACATTTCATATATAATAATCCCTTGGTCACATCTTAAAATGCCTTATCATTTCTCTCTCTCCACATTCTCAATGGGTCATTTTGCTCCTGAAATAAACAAAGACCAAAACAAGAAATAATCCTGGCTAATCAAGGAGGGACTACTTTACGAGGTGAGCATCCCATTGATATACCTGTGTGATTATGTCTGAAATTCCTTTGCAGCTCCCTGCTTGCTGATAGGTGTCCTACAAAAGGCTGCTTCCTGTACGGCTGCCTGAGTCAGTCGTTCCTGACTGTCCGTTTGCCTCAGTGCACTCACTCTGGCGTGTGTCCCACTGTAGTTGTTTCTTTCACTTGGTTCCTGTTCCATCTTTGTTTGCTTCATTGAACTTGACACTTTAGACAGTCCTTTTGGTTCCCCTATCTTTACTGATGTCTGGTTCCCTGTTCATAGTTCATTCTACTTCATTTCTTTACCAAATCCTGGTTTCTGAACTTGCCTAATAAAGGGTTTTAACCTTCAGATCAGGTTCTGGATGTTCTTTTTGTTCCTTGTTCACCATGGGCCTATGCTTGTAATGGTGGCTCCCAGAGAGCTGATTCTCTTAGTTACGCGTGCTTCTTTCTTGGTAAAATGAAATATGCCCCAATTCCCCAAATCTAGCCCTTTGCTGTCACTCTCTGCTGCCCTCCAGCGGCTACCAGTAGAATTCACTCTACGACCCCATGGACTGCAGCCCACTAGGCTCTTCTGTCCATGAGATTTTCCAGGCAAGGATACTGGAGTGGGTTGCCATTTCCTTCTCCAGACGATCTTCCAGACCCAGGGATCGAACCTGGATCTCCTGCACTGTAGGCAGATTCTTTACCAACTAAACTACAAGGGAAGCCCTGTTAAAAATTAGTTCCAAGAAATGGCAACCCATTTCAGTATTCTTGCCTGGAAATTCCATGGACAGCAGAGACTGGTGGGCTGCAGTCCATGGGGTCACAAAGAGTCAGACACAACATAGCAACTGAGCTCTACTGCCCTCTGGCCTGTGAGTGTCCTCTAATAGGACACTAGACAGTGTAGTTAATGCAGATGAGCTTTGTGTTGGGAACTCATCAGGCTTCAACTCGGCCAGCACTACCAACAACAGCCTCTGACTCCACTGTTACTCCCAGGGAGATTCATTGGTGATGACTTCCCTGTCCTTTCTCTTGAAGATGTTATTATCTAAGAAATTCACAAATTCCAGGTTTATGCATATGCATATCCACACTGTGTTGGAGGTAATGGAGAAATCTCCTGAGTTTCTGAGGCTTGGCTTGCTGAGAAAGTAGAGAGTGGTGCAGTGCCTCAGGTCAGCCTAGTAGCTAGTCTCACAGACTGCCTAGGTCTTTTATGATTTAGCATGAGGATCACAAATGTTGTCTATGAGCCAATGTAGAAATAACCAGGTGCCTTACTATGCTACACTTATTCGCTCTTCACATAAGAGTTGAAAGGGAATGAAACTAGCCTCTGAACTGACATATTTCACTATGGGGCTATCTGGAGTGATGCTGGCACCATGCCCATATTAAAAGTTACAGAGATTTTACTGGACCAAAGGCGTAGGAGGATTGTCACAGACTATAGACTCACTCTGATGCTGAAGCTGAAACTCCAGTATTTTGGCCACCTCATGCAAAGAGTTGACTCATTGGAGTAGACTGATGCTGGGAGGGATTGGGGGCAGGAGGAGAAGGGGACGACAGAGGATGAGATGGCTGGATGGCATCACCGACTCGATGGATATGAGTCTGAGTGACCTCCGAGAGCTGGTGATGGACAGGGAGGCCTGGCGTGCTGCGATTCATGGGGTCGCAAAGAGTCGGACACGACTGAGCGACTGATCTGATCTGATACTTGGGGAGAACCTCTAGCTGGCAGATCTCTCTGCCTCCAGTTTAAAGTAGGAAGTAGTGGACAACTCTGTTGACCAGCTTTAGATTAGATGAGCCATCTAACCCAGGACTGAATCAATATGAGTTGACTGTATCAATATGAAAATGTTAGCCTGGCCAGCTTGTAAGTCAAAGGCCAAATCCAATGTATTATTTGTGGGAAAACACATCAAAAGCCTGGTGTTTTATCTCCTGCTACCCAAAAGATTGTCCACAACCACTCTAACTGAAGGTGCTTCATCCATTGCTTATTTCCACGTATCTGCCATTAATATCCTATTATTAATGATTCAGCATTTCCGACACACATATTATCTACAGGAGGAGGCCCTTAAAGAAGCTAAGAGGCCTCTCCACCGAGCACAACTGCGCAAAGAGTTTCTGTTGCCTAAATTTTTGCTAAGTGGATATGCCTCCTCTCAGAGGAAAAGCAAAGCCCCTGGCAAATACACAGTGGAGCTCATTAACCCTTCCATCTTCCCTTCAAGGAGCCCAACTATTCTTCACTTCAAAAAAATCATTGAGGAGTCTCTCTCTTCTGAGACTACCATGGTCTCAATGCGGTGAGGATCAACCAGTAATATTTGTTCCCTCTCCTCTGACTCCTGACCTCCTGAAATGATTCCATGAGACTTTAAGAAATTAGACCTCTGAATTGCTAAAATGATCTCCATAGAGAGAGGCTAATAAATAGGAAATGGTTTTCCTAACATGCTATAATGTCATTTGGCCCATTAAATATCTGGGTCTTTTCCTAGCTCTTAAGTGATTCCTTATATGATTTTCTATTACCAAAGAGTTGTACTCTTCTTGGATATTATTTCATAAAACCCTGGTCCAGAAAAAATGGGTTCTGTGTTAAATCAGAAATGAGCCCTAAGACAGAATTTCTGAGCTCACCTCCTCCCCAGTTAAGAGGCTGGTCTAGGTGAGACAAAGTCTCAACAGTTCTAGAATAAATTCTCCAACCAACCAAAAACATTCAGTAAATCCTAGAATGTATGACATATTACTGGGAATTTCTTCTGTAAAGCTTCCGTGACAGCTCTAGTTAATACTGTCCTGAGGAAGGTAAGGAGATATACCTGGTTTGCAAAAGCTGCAGCCACATTGCAGTAGCTGAAGACCTTATTCACTTGTGCCCCATCTGTGTGTATGCTGATCTAGCGTTGACTTATCTGAGGTCAAAAGTCTAGCTCAGTAAAGTTCTATTCTTGGAAATATTCCCATTTTTACTTTCTTTTTTTTTTTTAACAGAACCAGACCCAAAAGGGCTTCCTTGGTGGCTCAGCTGGTAAAGAATCTGCCTGCAATGTGTGAGACCTGGGTTCGATCCCTGGGTTGGGAAGATTCTCTGGAGAAGGGCTACCCACTCCAGTATTCTGGCCTGGAGAATTCCATGGACTGCATAGTCCATGGGGTCACAAATAGCTGGACATGACTGAGTGACTTTCACTTACTTACACTTAGAGACCCAAAAGTGTTAGCTTTCTCCTACTTCAGAATAGGAATTATTTGCTGTCAGAACCTCCTTTAAGGTTAGAGGTATCACTGTGAAGGTTATGAGTGTCTGTTAAAACAACTTGGGCAAAAGAATTTTGTCAATACAATTAGAAAAACCTGCCTTCAAAAACCAAAGGACTATTTTTTGAAGTATTTCAAGTTAACCATTTTATTTAGGCCAGGCTGCCAACCATAGCTAAATACTCTTTTGTGAAAGCCTGCTTATCAATATGCAGTGGACTTCACCTTGTCCTGGGGATCTTTACAGAAAATTCTGCAGCTGTCCCTAAAACTGACCAATATAGCATCAATACAAAAAATAGATTATCTACACAAAATGGCATTCTCTCAAAGCACCAGGGTCACATGAAGAGAGATTTTTAGAAGGGCAGAATGTTAAAAAGGCCCATTTTACAAGCATGGGCAAACTATATCAGAATATAAGCTCCACAAAGGCAGGGATCATATTTTATTCTTTATCCTATATCTCCTATACCACTATACCCACTATAACAGTGCTAGGCATAGTGTTGAATGAATGAATGAATAAATACTTTCTGGTTAGGGAGGTCTATATTAACATTCAAGTGCTTGCCATGCTTATGTCAAGACATGGACCATAGCCTTCAGGAACTTTTAGTAGCTCTGTATCAGCAGAGATTTGTGAAGGTGTTCCAATATATTATTAATACTACAACCACTTCTAATCAGTGAATGCCTTTGGGATATGATAACCCTGGATTTCATTCCTGAAATGACATCTACCTACACTGTTGTTCAGTCACTCAGTCGTGTCCAGCTCTTTGTGACCCCCATGGACTGCAGCAAGCCAGGCTTCCCTGTCCTTCACTATCTCCCTGAGTTTGCTCAAACTCATGTCCATTAAATTGATGATGCCATCCAACCATCTTATCCTCTGTTGTTCCCTTCTCCTCCAGCCCTCAGTCTTCCCCAGCATCAGGGTCTTTTCCAGTGAGTCAGCTCTTCACATCTGGTGGCCAAAGGACTGGAGCGTCAGCTTCAGCATCAGTCCTTCCAATGAATATTCAGGGTTGATTTCCTTTAGGATTTACTAAATTTAGGATATACTGCTTTGATCTCCCTACTATCCAAGGGATAGGTTACATATGTTATCATATTGGTTGTGCAGATAATCTTTTCCTAGATAATTCAATTAATGTCTTAAACCATCCTTCCAACCCCACCATTCACATCATTTATAGAAATGACATTTTCCAATTTCATGGGTTATCAAACTGATTAATAACTCTGGTGTAGATGACTCCCTGGAGAAGGCAATGGCACCCCACTCCAGTACTCTTGCCTGGAAAATACCATGGACAGAGCCTGGTAGGCTGCAGTCCATAGGGTTGCTAAGAGTCAGACACGACTGAGCGACTTCACTTAAACTTTTCACTTTCATGCATTGGAGAAGGCAATGGCAATCCACTCCAGTGTTCTCGCCTGGAGAATCCCAGGGATGCAGGAGCCTAGTGGGCTTCCGTCTACGGGGTCGCACAGAGTCAGACACTACTGAAGCGACTTAGCAGCAGCAGATGACTCCCAGTTTTATAGGTCATTATTAAATACCGACAAACTATTTCAATTGAGCACCTGGAGAGTACTTCTACTGACAACATTACTGATCCACACACTTCAATACTAGAGGGTTAATACACCACGGTCTCTATTTTCCTCCACCAAGAACATCCTTTCATAAAAACTTTCCCCCACTATCTATCTACACCCACACCTCCCTTCTTTACCATCACTTACTGACAATGCTCAGTAAATACATGGGAAAACTACAGGCTACCACCCCTCCCTATTAAGAACTACATGCGGGAGATGGTTTTCTTCCAGTTTAATACTGGAAGAAATGATCAGTGATGAAGACTGATCCTTGAGGCCTTTCATGTCTCTCCCCTAGCCTAGCCACCTAATCACGTAGTTAGGGGTTGTTTAGTCTGGTTAGGGTGAAATAATATAAAATAAATTCTATTAAGTATCATTTTGATATATGCTATATTAGACAAAAGCACTTTTTTGATATAAATGGATATTCTACTGAGGCTAAAATATAAGTGATTATAAAGCAAAGTTAGGATTTTTTTCCATAAGAGCCAACAGCAGTCAAGCAAAGGGAACATATTCCTCTTAATGGGAATACTGTTCATTAAACTTGGGGGTAGGCCAAAAAAGATAGAAAGTAAATTTAATAAAAAGACAAAATTTTATTGAACAGGATCAAGATAGGAGGGGAAATAAAAGGGGCAGTTCTACACAGTAAGATTCTTGAGTGGTTCTCAGGTTTCCCTACCTGATGTTGGCTAACTTATTGATTTTGCCTATATATCTCTAACAGGTATAATACCAGAATTTGTTTAATATCTCCAAAGAAATTTACAGTTATTTCTCTTAGGTCCTATAGTTGTTTTTAAGGCATGTTAAGTGCCTGCAATGGAAATGCACTGTGTTTACTTTAGACAGAAGGTTTAGAAATTGGAAAATAACTGGCCTAGAGGGAATGTCACCAACTCAATCTAAAAAAAGCCACAGATATCTTGGGATGGCTTGGCTGTTTAAGAGTCGTTGCCAACAAGCTCCATTCAGGAGATCTGATGCAATGTCACAACCGAATTCATTCAGCTTTATAAAACTTAAGTATATTGGAAGTAAAGAACTGTTGATGCCAAAGAACAGAAAATACTGTAACATTGCTAAAGAATACATTCAAGCCTTTCCCTATTGGTCAGAAATGGAAGGTGAACAGCTAAAAATTAAATAAATAATGTAATAATTATCAGGGGAAATTAAGACTCTCATAATGAATGGAATAACAGAAATGTGAAATGTTTCAGGGTAGCTTGTAATAAACAGCATTTGATGAGGAGATACGGAACATAAAAAAAGAGGCCCAAGAAGAAGCTGAAAAGTAAAAACAAAGAATAAAGAAGAGAAATTAAGAAAATGGTATTTAAAGAGACGAGCTTAATACTTAAAGGCAGAAAGACAGTTAGATTCTGGTTAACAACAAACACACAGACACATACATACACATGCACAGACTTTTCCAAACAGTACTTAAATCCAGCTATTTTCGATTTAACTCTCCTCTCGGTTTAACTCTCCACCTTTTCCATGAAAAATTTTATTCTGCCAAGGCCTACAAAGACCTCTCTACTTCATGGCCTTTTTTTGTACTTAGAGATTCAATTTTGCTCCTGGTTTGCATTGTTTATTTTGCATCATTATATAAAAGTCATATTCCAACTAGACTGTAAGTTGGAATCTATTTCCTTGAATTTGGGCTGGCCCTATCTGTGACCAGCTCTAGCCAACAGAATGCCGAAGAAGTGATATTTCAAGTGTAGGCCTCAAGAGGTTTTCACATTTCCTTTTGCTTTCCTGGAACCCTGCCAGGATGCCATGTGAAGAAGCCTGGCTTGGGCTGTTGGTTAGAGAGAAATCACAAGGAGCAGAGAAGAGGCAGCTTAGCTAAGGCATCCTGGATCAGGTAGTCTGCAGCCACTCTAGTAGCTCATCTCAAAGTCTGACGAGCTCAGCTGAATCTACCCAGTCTGTAGAAACTTGAGCTAAATAAATGATTCCTGTTTTAAGCCAATATGTTGTGGGGTGATCTGTCATGCAGCAAAAGCTGTTGAAATAACTGAAACATACACAGTGGTTTTAGCTTTCCAATGAAATACTTACTGATAGAGTGCCTTATATTAGAATCCAGTATTTGCTGTTCACCTCTTTGTTATTCGAGTGAATTATATCCACTGTGTATTCCCACAACACCTAAGTTGTAATTTGTTCATAGTAGGTACCCAGAGTTTGATAGACTGAAATGAAAATCAACTAAAGTTCAAATTCTGGTGTTCATTGGCATTATTTACTTAAACTTTAACAATAGAAGAATATACCAACCATAGTACTGTTTGAGAATCAAATAACTACTGACGATCTGCTAGTGGCCTTGCGTTGCTACTCTCAATTATGAACCATTAAGGGACAGCAACTATTAGTACCTAGACTATAAATGCTACTTCAAGGCAGTTAATAAGTGAGCCTTTAAGCTGACCTTCTCAATATTTAGGATTAATCCAAATTTTGGATTTTAATAGAAATAGCACACATTTGATACATGGATGTGAAATTGTACTGCAGTCCTACTTTCATGAGCTTGGGAATACAGAAAATATAAAGTGTAAAAGAAGAAGATTTTGATTTGCACTGCTGCTGCTGCTGCTAAGTCACTTCAGTTGTGTCCGACTCTGTGCGACCCCATAGACGGCAGCCCACCAGGCTCCCCCGTCCCTGGGATTCTCCAGGCAAGAACACTGGAGTGGGTTGCCATTTCCTTCTCCAATGCATGAAAGTGAAAGTGAAGTCACTCAGTCGTGTCTGACTCTTAGTGACCCCATGGACTGCAGCCTACTAGGCTCCTCTGTCCATGGGATTTTCCAGGCAAGAGCACCATTGGGGTGAGGTGCCATTGCCTTCTCCTTTGATTTGCACTAATTCCCATTAACAGCTGGTTTTCTAAATCCAGAAACCTGACAAATGACTTATGTGTGTAAATATGCTTTAATTCTGAAGTACTTTACAAATTTAAAATATCATGAAATCCTATGTATTCAGAATGTCATTTCACTTTTTTCCTTAAGAAGTAGAAAAATCAGAGTAGACAGGATGGCTCAGAAAGGATAAATAATTTTGCTATCCACATCTAATTTGCTTCCTAATAAAACTCTATGGCTTTCAAATGACACTCTGCTATTATAGTCTGTACAGAGATGATTTCATCAAATATTCTATGTTTTGAATATTTTCAAAATTATCATTCAGTTGATAGTCTGAAACACTCTAAAGCAAAAGGACATCAATAGCATGATCAGCATGAATATATTCATAAACCAGTGAGCAAAATAAACTCAATGACAGTAAAAGAACATCCTTGCTGCACTGAACGGGCACAAATTTCCCTTTTCCATGGGTGCATATATGTATCCTATAACATGCTTTAACTTTAACTTCTTTAACTTCAGCCATTTCTGATCAATACTTTTATCTTTGACTTATAAGGAACATAACGGTCAAATCGAGTAGTAAGGTGGATAACTGAGTCAAGACATTAAAGGTTTAGACAGGCTAAATAAATAGTGAAATGACTAATTATTAAATAACGATTTAATGATTAAAATCTGGTTTGTTAATAAAATGTCTTAAAAGGAAAACACTGTCCAAAGAGCGAAACCTTCAGCTGTGGTGTATAAAATCAACCACATAAGAACTAGATATAGAATGGGTAACAATATTATGTGTGAAAAAGATTCAATTACTAGCAGATGGAAGCTCCATAAACCACGATACATTTACATAATTTTTAAGATCAACACCCAGCATAGCCCCCAAATTCTGTAACTCTATTTTAGGAGTCCAAAGAGTGCAGGCAAAGGGACAAATATTAAAGGACACTTAATCATGTCTTATTTGAAAACATGCTTCCAGGCTTCCTATTTATAATCTGAACATCTCTTATAGTTCATAAACTGCTCCCTTTAAAAACAACGCTCACTTTAATTAATTTATGAGAATGACTAAGATGAACTACAAAGAGATATGCATTCTCAGCATGGGATGGGGAAAGATCATTTTTGTCACACTGATTTAACCTAGCTGAGGCCTGCTAATAATGAGCTAGGGAAGTTTTTCATATGATCTAAGAAGAATTTAAGCTGCCTTAATAGAGACAGACATACATAGAAATTAAGTGATAGCTTCAATAGGAAGAGGCATACTCTCATGATTCAGTAAGTTTTAGAGTTTTTTCTACTACTAAAAATTTCATGCAAGGAACTCCGAGAATAAAAATGTAATAGAAAATAGGAACCTGAGCATAAACAATAGTGCTCACTGAGAACTCACAAGTATTTCAGCATTCATCCCGGCTCAGATCCACCTTATTTTGGCTGTGCTTTCTAACTTACTCCTTTAGTTAACATTTTCTGTGAACACTAGTTACTTTCCATAGGGACCAAAACCACAAACTTGAGAGAATTACCACACTTCCTTTTCATGAACAGTGAGAAGAGAAAATTTTTTCCTTGGATGTGTTTTTCCAATGAAATTCAATTTCTGCTTTCCAAGAAAAGCCAATTGGCTCAGAAGTCTCTGAGAAAGAACAGTGTGAGGATAGTCAAACAGATACCATACCACAAAACTCCAAAGCAAAATCCCAACCTTTTAGCCTTAGCATCAGTCAAGGGGTTAAAACCTGAGTGCCTCAGTTGAGTTGCTGAATCCACAGGTGGAAAGTCTAAAGGGTGGAAAGAGATACTCAGCTCCATTTGGGACCATGCTGAGAAAGCCTTTATGTTTAAGAGAACCCCCATCTCAACTCCTAAATATTAAGCTGACACACGTTTCTGGGACACGGCCTGAATCCTCAAACTTTGGCGGGTCTATAGAGACACAATTTTCTGTTTTCTGCTTAACAGGGCTTTCCAGAATTGTCATCAGATGACAGATTACACCACCCATCCACAAGGATTCAGGGGTAGCTCAGGCCATCCATTATGGGTTAAAAGCTGTTCTAGCATGAATCGAGTCACAGTGGTAGGAGACTACCAATACAAGGGGTCCTACAGCTTTAAGAAATACCCTGGGCATCTAAAAGTTCTCAGAATGCAAACTTTGTCAGCTCTGAAAACAAGAGGCACTGCATCATTATGGCAGGAGAAACAAAGCCAGCACCCTTTTAAAAACAGACAAAAAAAAAAAAAGATTGTTTTAATAGGAGAGAAGCATCAGTCATTGATTCTTACTTCATTCACACTTTCTATCCAACCCCATCCATCTTCAGAGTGAAGAGATGACAGAGCCCAGTTAACTCTCTCCCTCTGTCAGCCCCCACCCATACTGCTCCTCTGTACCAAATCCACCAAGACCCACCGACCCACCCTTTTCAATCGGCAAGCAACAGCTCTACAGAATGACTCCGTCTGATGGGCTTGCAAACCTCAGGTATACCTAAGTACCCGCTTTCATCACACTACTTCAGTAGGGTTACCTGTCAGGTTATCATGACTGCTCAGGGCTTTTACTAATCATCTAAAATGACCACTCAGTCACTCATGGCTGACCACATTCTACAAAGGTGGGGATGAGAAGACTTAAGGGAACAGAAAAAAAAGTCAACAAACCAAACCAACAATCCAGAATGTAAAATATTTCATTTTTATTAACTGTTACTGCCCTCATTATCTGCAAACAGAAGTTCTCTAAGCAGGCAGTCTGCATCAGTGCACCTGCTTAGCATCAGTTTGCCGAGTTATCTTTTCTGCTGTGTCTGCAAAAGCCAACTATAGCACAATGGGTCACATCACTTGAGGGTCACTTGAGTCCCGCTACATTCTGGGGCCCTCCTTCCACCTCCTCTCTTTCCTTCCATCCACAAAACCTTTAACTCCACCATAGCTAAGGATCCCAGATAGCTAAATAAAAGAGGTGGCCTCAAACACAGGGAAAAGCCCTTAGGTCTCCAGTGTGAATCGCCAATGCCAATGCCCCTCCCCTCTCCTTTTCCTTAAGACCTGATGGTCTTCAGTCACACATCTTAAAAGAAAAACAAAAAACAAAAACACAAAGACTTACTTGTCTCAAGTCGATGAAGGCCAACTGCAGCGTGTCCTCCTGGAACCCAGGCACCGGGCCGGATCTGGCAAACTCTGTGGGAAAGAAAAGAGGATAAAAAGCGCCTTTAACTAACCATGGACAGGGAGATTGGCAGACGGATGACAGGGAAGACAAGAGAGGCTGGGGGAGAGGAGGACCAAGCTTCTAAGGAGTCATGTCTCTCTCCCTTCAGCTTCTTTGTTTGCCCTTCAAAATTCGTGTCATCAAAACACCATTAATTCCAGCATCCTGACAGCAAGGAAACTGTACTAATTCGACCTGAAATTTATTCCCATGAGCCGCGCTGGGCTTCAGAGTATTTGTTTTGTGAATGGACAAACAACTTGCAAAGGAGGAGGGAGTGGGGGAGAGAAAAAAGTTTTCCTCTCAACACAATAAAATCTTCAGCTGTGAAACTCTTTTCAGTTCCGAAAGCTATTTATATTTTAGATCGCTGAAGGAATTTTCTAATTTCACGCCTGTCACCTCATTCCCCAAGCATTTATCAAAAAATATTCCCTGCCACATCATTAATTATTCCCTCACTGATTATTTGTATTATCTCACGAGTGCATTATTGCCAACTCACACACAGACACACAAACACACACCAGCAGCAGAGGCTGCCCCAATCCAGTGCTTGGCTCTTCAGTAAAAGAGCACTGCAGATATGAAAAGACGCGTCTAAATAAATATCATTGCAAAAACTTAGGAAATTTTTGTATATATCCATCCTCTTAGTGTATTCTTTGTTTTTGACTTCTATTTCACTCTTAAAAATTATTTTTCTCTTCCTCTACTCCAATTGAGTCTTAGGTCAAAGAGACACAGGAATGCTATTTGCAATTTACAATAGCGCCTTGGGTACATGCTTAGTTTATGACTCTGTCTTCTACATCATTAAGAAGAAGGTAACTGCACAGGACTATAGGGAAATATACTAGTTAACAGTTAAGAATGTCAAGTTTTATTGTCCCTAAGCCCTGCTTATTATGAAATTGAAAGGTCTTGTTGAAGCCCCTATATACAGACAAAACAGACACAGAGAAAATTCAAAAGTTGTACAGTAACTAGCCCTTGAATTCTATCTGTGAAGTCAAACAAAGCAAGATAAACATTTAACATTAATCTACTATTTACTTCAAAAACAATTCAAATATCTGCTCAAAACAAATATGAAAAGGGATGTTTTCCTTTTGATTTTATTTTTCTCCAGGAATGAATTTAAGAAATTGCAGGAAGTTAGTATTATATTTTCTTTTGAAATTAAATAAAATCTACCAAGATATTTGCATATATGTCTGGAAAATTCCTCCAAACAACTAGTAACTGGATAGCTTCAAAAGATGACTTATGAACAATGACAGCTATTCCTGTTCTTTAAAAATATTTTCCATCTAGGAAATGTCTAATGGGTTTTCATAAATTCCTTGCCCTACTTTAAAAAATAATGTTAACAAGTTAAGTTGCAGGGAATATAAAAACACTACATGAAATAAAATTTAAACCAATTTATTAAACTAATTATATAGAGCACAAATGTGAAATAAAAAAAAATTCTTATCCTGGAGTTTTCACAAAATAGTCTTAGAGATTTCAAATAAAAATAACTCAAATGGAAGGAGATAAACTATATAGAATGACAGCACAGTAAGTTTCTATTTACTTTGTAAAGAAAATTTATATGCCATTTATAAATTAATTCCATCATATGTACAGCCCAGATAACTAAAGTTTTAAAAGAGTAAAGTTCTAAAACTGTACAAATACATGATGAGAGCCATGTTAATAAAAGCTTAAATAATCCATCCTTCATAGCAATCATCTGTGATAACCTTGAATATAACAGCTGCTCAATCACATGTACAACTTTCTCATACTATGCTCCTATAGAAAGCAGCTCTTTGAGTCACTCTTTTTGACACTCTTTTGACAGCTTTGATGGTCAGACGGTCAGCTTAAATAAGCTTCCTCTGTCTGACGATTTCATCCAAGGTTGGTAGATTATCACTGTTACTCCCATATGACATATGCCTTATGCTGCATCATTTGAAGTACTGAAGTCTCCTCTGTCAGTAGGAACCCCACAAGTCAAGACACAGCAACTGTCAAGGTGTTCTGCTGACCTACACATGTTCAGTTCAACAGGACTGCCCTGTGATACACAGGTTGAATGCTTGAGAGCTGGCTACATATTCTTGAATCTTGTTATTGGGCATGCTCCTTGGGGCTGACATGATGCTGATGAAACCACTCAGGTATCTGGATCTGACACATATTTAGTAAGTCACACTTTATAGATCTCATTTTATGACACACTCAATTTTCCAGGTTCCCAGAGGACACAGTGGCCTTTTAGATTTGATTTTAATTTTATAAATCAGAGAATGACAATTGCATCAGGTGCAACAAAGTGAAGAGATTAATTATTAAATATAGAAATATTAAATACTATATATTCAACTTCATATTTATATTTTCTCATTATTTTATGAATGTAGTTCTTATCCTCTCGTGTAGACAGTACAATTCTTAGGGGTAAGGACCATATCACAGAACACAGCAAAGTGTTCAAAACAGTAGATGTCCAACAAATACCTATACTTTACTTTACAGAAATAACAAGATCAATTAATTACACATATTCTTTATTGCCAATGAAACTCTTTGGATTGCAATAGTAAGGCGTCCTTAACATGAGTATCAATAAGTAGGCTTTAGGAATATATGAGCTTCCTAAAATTAGGTGCACAATGATTAGAGGGGATGGGCTCTGGGGTTTTGAAAATCAGAGTTTGAGTTCTACTTACTAGCTCTATGGATATGTGTAATCTACTTAATCTCCTAAAAGGTTCAATATCTTTATCTCAAAAATGAGGGTGGCAGTGTATTCCTTATACTGCTGCTATGAGGGTTAAATGAAACAACATGTAAAGCAACCGGCAGAGTAGAGTGCCTGGCATACCATAATTGATTATCATTACAATTAGTTTTTTGTGGGAATATGCGTTTCCCTGTGAAGAAGGTGGGTATCTTTTACTGAATTCTCAAGAGACTGGGTGACCAAACAAATGTAAAGAAACACTGTTTTATAACCAGGACAAAACATTAGAAGAAAATTCCGTTCCGTTGTAAGTTAGTGAGTTGGTATTGAAATTTATGGGCAAATATTCAAGTGATTCACTTAAAGGAGGCTGATATGACTAATTACTAGTGTATCAGCCACAGCACAGGAATTTTCACTAGTATTATTTTCGAAAATCAATAAATATATTAAGCAGATTTCCTATAATTTTGTGATTCAATATTTCCTTTAAAACAGGACTGTTCTTATAGCGTCAATTTTTTACATATATGAAAAATGTTAATAGCATAAGAAAGTGTGAATATTTTTAAATTAAAATTTGTATTTATCTTCAACTATGTAAAATACAATAACAGTGAAACACGTGACAGTATGCGTTCATCTCATAATGTTAACTGAGGCTGTTACAGAGAGAAAGACTATAAGGGATTTATTCTCCTTTACATTTTATAAACTTTAAAAATGAGTACAGACCACTTTTATAATCAGAGAAAAGGAAACAGAACACATATATCCCCAAATTATTCAGTACTATTTTCTCTAGTAACAAGAGCTATAACCTGTTCAGGATTTAGTATTACAGGCAATTGGGATTGATTTGCACACCCATATTCTCAGAGGCTGCTTAATAGAGAGGAGAACCACCACACAAGTGAGGGGTACAGCAGCCCCCAGTCCATTGAAACATACACAAATTGACTCTATGAACACAGAGAAGCTTTCATTTATAATCACAAATAAAAAGGAGTATATGTCTGTACTAGTGGCCAAGTAGAACCAACGGATGAATGGAGGACAGTGAAGAAGCCTCTTTCTGGACTTGTCTCTGCATTCCAAGATCTGTAGTAGGTTTTCAGTCTCTAAGAGGCTTAAGCCAGTGCCAGAGTTCCCCAAGGCTGGAGTTCTGCAGAGTGGCGCCAACCTCACAAGAATATAAAGGTGCTTGTTCCACTTCACAGAGAACCAAATCCTACCTTTGACTATCTTACGTTATCTGGGGACTGAATCAAGGTTCCAATGGGCTGGCTAGAAAGCTTCCTCTTAAAAACTTGTTCAGGTTATTGGAGCTTCTAGCCAAGCCATCCTTTTGAGAGCTTGGCTCACCCCAGTTCCTTTTTACTGCCCTTAATCACAGTATGGTTTCTCAAGAGTTGAAACTGCTATCAGAGCCTGACTCTCAAATCCAATTTGCAAGTATAAAAAATATTTTAATGAAATAAATATCTCATTTAAAAAATTAAAGGGAGGTATACAAATTATAGGAAAGGTGGCATACTGTTAAGTGAAGGTATAAACAGAGAAAGAAAATCACACACAAAAAACCTCTCACTTTTACTTAACAAATATCCAACATTTTTTCACATTCTCATATACACTTAAATTTATGAGGTGTGACAATATTTTTAAATCAATATTAATTTCTCAAAAATATCCAACAGCTTTACAGTTCTAATAACCTTCATATTTTACTGAAATAAAGATTACCAAAGTAAAAAATAGAGGAATTCAACTAATTTCAAAATGCTTTCTAGACTTCTTGAAGGTTTTTCTTAAAATGAACTACCAAAATGTTTAAATAAACTTTAAAATTACTTGGTACATTCACATTTCGCTGAGGAAAACAAACTATACATTTGATAAAGAGCATAGAACCCTAATTAGAAAAAATGGGAGAGTCACAGTTAGAGGAGGCTTTGAGGAGTCAAAATGATTGCCTTATAGCCAGAGAACAGTATTATAGTTTTTCAGAGTTCAAAGCCTTGAGAGAGTAAAGGAAAGTGAATTAAAGTCAGAAAGGTTAAACCTATTGACTATAGGTGAAGTTGGCTGGTGGGGGCCTAGAAAAGCTTGACTTATGTGTCTCCTTTTTTCCCTCCTCTTGCTTGAAGGGTTCCCAGGATACAGCACTTCTAAGTTTTAACATCAATATGGATTAAAAAATGTTGCCTGCCATTTCGGTAAACAAGAATGTTGCCTGCCATTCTGGTAAAAATCACATGTTGTCCACCATCAAGCCATCAACCATTGCAGCTACCCTAGACAGTATGCCCTGAAGGGATTTCAGGATGGAGAAAAACAAGATACTGGCCCAAGATAGTTAGGATACCTATCAAAGGAATAAAGTCTATGAGTCAGACTTTTGCATCCTTCCATCTATACACAAGAACCAAAATCATTAATTTAAGATGTCTGCCTTCTGTGATTAGCTGTAATCTACTGATGTTTGACTCTATGTTTTCTTTTTTCTTCAGCAAAAATTCCTATATATTCAGGCTCCTCCTTTACCTTTTTGGCACAGTTTTATCTGAGAGGTGCCTCCTAGGCTTTAGTTCTTAGTAGTCAAAGCTATGGTTTTTCCAGTGGTCATGTATGGATGTGAGAGCTGGATCATAAAGAAAGCTGAGCGCGGAAGAATTGATGCTTTCAAACTGTGGTGCTAGGTAGTTTTCCTGAGAGTCCCTTGGACTGCAAGGAGATCAAATCAGTCACTCCTAAAGGAATCAACCCTGAATATTCATTGGAAGGACTGATGCTGAAGCTGAAGCTTCAATACTTTGGCCACCTGATGCAAAGAGCTGGCTCACTGGAAAAGACCCTGATGCTGGGAAAGATTGAGGGCAGGAGGAGAAGGAGGTGGCAGAGGATGAGATGGTTAGATAGCATCACCAACTCAATGGACATGAGTTTGGACAGACTCCAAGAGAGAGGGGCAGGGAAGCCTGGTGTGCTGCTATCCATGGGGTTCCAAAGAGTCAGACACAACTTAACGACTGAACAACAACAAGGTCACCAAATAAAACATAGCTCCCCCACCAAAAAAGGCTGCCTTAGTCTGTAATCTGTAATAAGACAGGACGTTTGAGAACTTATCAAAAGCAAATTGTGGGAAACAGAATATAAAAGAAATTCCTCTGAATCTTTGCAAATTGTCTGTAAAACAAGAATAATTTTCAAAGGATGATGAGCAAGGTAAAATTTATTTCAAAAAATCAAAACTAATACAGTATCTGGGAAGTAGGTAAAATAGCAATTCTTAAAGGAAAAGCTGCTGCTGCTGCTAAGTCACTTCAGTCGTGTCCGACTCCGTGTGACCCCATAGACGTCAGCCCGCTAATTTGTTCAAATAAGAGAAAATTGAAAAGGCAGTGGGCAAAATTTTAACCAGAAATTCCTGGTTAGCATAATATACTATTGCTTTTGGTGAAGTTCCAAGTTAGACAGTGCACAAGATAGCATCACCAGCCTCCACTGAACAGATCAGGGTTTTGTTTTTGGCCAAAATGTCAGGTGAGGAAGGAAAATCAGTGTTCTGGAGCTCAAACTATGTTGGGTACTTGTTTATATCTTGAGATCAGGTCAGGTCACATGCGGTTTTTATGGGATTAAAACAAATAAGAGCTGCTGTTGCTGTATTAATATAACGGTTTCCTGGTATCTGGGTCCCTGGGGCAACAGATACAGAGTGTGCTAGACTATGAAGTGTAGCTCTGGGGAAGTTAAAGCCTTCTTGCATCACTTCACAGTGGTTCCACTAAGCTAATTACGAAGAAGAGTTGATGGACTCCACAGGGACTCCACTCAAGGCCCTGATGGTCAGAGAAAGGTAGGCCAGAACATAAGGAAGTAAGTACAGATGAGAGAGCTATCAAGGAGACAGAAAAAGGAAGGACGGCCTGGGGTGGGGGCGGGAGTGGGGAGGGAAAAGTTCCTTGAAGATTCAGCTGACTATACTTGTGTAAGTGTTTGTATGAACATGTGATCATAAAAAAAGTCACCTTTAATTACATAGAGTATAATCCTGTGATATAAATTTTTCTTTGCTTTCATATATTTTAAACTCACTAGACCTTCTGCCTTAAGAAGGGCAGAGTAAAGTACAATCTAACCTATTCTGAGTTTCTGTGTGAGAAATACAATTAAAACTGATAATAACAGAGTCTGATAGCAAATGCCAAAGCAGCACTCTAAATAGATTTATAAATTGTTTTCAAAGTTTAATTCTCCTAGCTCCTTTTGCTTTAAAAGACAATTGAAAACTAGGACAGATAAATATAGGTTTTTAATTAATAAAAGATTAATCCACTGTAAGAGAGAAAATGGCCACAAGCATGAAGGAATTTTCACACTGCTGCTGAGTAAATAGGCCAATCAGTCTCCACGTGTCTGTCCCTTATACCGAACCACTGAAAG
Source organism: Tragelaphus eurycerus (assembly GCA_935064755.1). Taxonomy (NCBI): domain Eukaryota; kingdom Metazoa; phylum Chordata; class Mammalia; order Artiodactyla; family Bovidae; genus Tragelaphus; species Tragelaphus eurycerus. The sequence continues at coordinate 25,020,299 of CAKXYN010000016.1, forward strand.
GAAATGAGGGTTCAGATACTGGCAGAGACTGGTGTCAATGACAGAACACATTCCCCTGGACACAGCTGTCTTACGTGGAATAAACCTAGGAAATTGGAGAAGTTGATTTTTATCCCTTACCAACATGTCTAACATAGAAGAAGAATCTGTAAACAGTTTAATGAAATTAATTGGTTGATTTCTAGCAAAGCAAACTAGAAAATAATTTGATTCAAGATTTAAAAGAAGATGACATAAATTCCTACCATGTCATGGAGTCCAGGTGCCACTGGGTGCTTCTATAGAAATAAAGTGGTGTTCTTTGTTTAAGGAAATAGTATTCTAAATGGTAGACAAGAACACATTAGATGTATTCACCAAATTAAACAGAGTATCTTTTACATTGCAGAGGAAGAAGGTTAAGGAAAGCCAAGACCCATAACAAGTGCAGAACAATGTCATGCCACATGGCATTGGACGTTCCCTTAATATTCCATAAATAATTGCCAAAAACACAGCACAAAATGTCCTAGGACTGGAGTTTACAACCAAGAATCCTAAAGCTGAAAGGAGCATTTGTAATTGCTGAGGACTTTTACAGATGAAAACATTAAAACCAAAAAAAAAGTAAGTTGGTGAACCAGTTAAAACCTAATCCCCCTATTATTTCAATATGCATCCCTGACCTATAATGTCTGAAAGCAAATATTTACTTTACATGTTCCTTTTATAAATATGCATATATATGTGCATATTATCTTTTTCATTTCAATGACAATGAGTCATAAAAATATACAGATCTGTGTAAAATCACAATTTTCTTCTGAAGTTTTGCAATTTTGCAAAATAAAGGCCAATTTCATAATAGATTTTTTAATACTATAGTGAAAAGAAGCCTCTGCCAATTAGCAAACAGCAGTGCTTCTGTGCATAATCTTAAAGAAAGCTGAGACCCTGCAATGAAAGGTGTGGGTTTCCTGAGAGATGAGAAAGATTGGTGTTCTAAAGTAGTAACTTTATAGCCTTGATATTTTTACTATGTTTTCAAGGACTTAATCTTATCCATGTGTTTGTTCAGCACTGATCATTCTGTAGTATGGACATAAGACAGAATTAAGTTTATCTGAAATTTTACATTGAGAAGGATTCTGTAGGCATTTAACATAATGGTGAAAAATTCTCTAGAAAAGCACTGTCCAAATAGAAACAAGAGCTACATGTGTAATTTTAGAATTTTTAGTAGATACACTTAAGAAAATAAAAATCAATTAAAAATTAATAATAGCATTCTTATTTTACTTAATATATCTAAAATATTTTAATTTCAACATAAAATTAGCATTTAAAAAATTATTCATGAGGTTTTTTCTGAAATCCAGGATGTGTTCTTCACTTAGAGTACAACTCATATTTGAGCTGTGTGTCAAATGCTCTGATAGCCACTTGTGGCTGTAACTATAGTTTTGGACAGCACAGCTTCAGATGATGTTGACTGTAAAGAATGAAACTAAAATGAAATGTGCAACGAATGACTTCAGACTTTGAAATGACAAGGAAAGAGCACTCTCCAAATTCACAGCAATATGAATTGTTTCTACATTGACTATGAAATTAGGATTGAAACAAATGTTCCTGGTACTACACAATGGCTTCTCTTCAGCTCATATTTTAAAAATATGCCACCCTCTGACGCAGCTATATACTTTGTATATTCTTTACCATGTCTGTCAATAAATTTTTACAGTACCTCTCTATTAATTCGTATGCTAGTATTCTTTCCTTTCTTCTCATCTCATTTTCTTTTCTTAATATCTAATTTACTAATTTTTTCAACTTATCCTACTGAAAGTAGTCTCAAATCATTTTGGAATGATTAAGGTATATTTAAAAAACTGATAGTTGACCAGCGTATGTTTCCAGACAAAGCTCTTTGACTCTCAGGTTCCCCAACAAGTGATGACAGTAACAATCCTGACTTATAACTGCAACATGTAAATCCACAACACAAAACAAATGCTAACTTATTAAAAGGAAAAGTATCAGGACACTGTCAGTGCTCTTGAACAGGGTAGAGGCGTACCATACAAAGGTGCCAAAATCGCCAAAAGAGAAATGATTAAGGTAGGTTCCACATAGGATGTTTGCTAAGTTAAAAGAGCTAGACTTTTTTTAAGTTAGTTGTAATTCTTTCTAAACTGAAAGCCAATAATGTTTCTTTGGTATAAGTTTCATGGATAGTCTCACAATTTTCTAGGAAAGCTGAGTCTCAGTCTACATTGAGGTAGACTGGGATTCCAATATTTCTAGATTTTACTTATGTGACCTTGGGTCTATCATATAAGTTTTTAGTGCCAGATGTCTCCTCTGTAAAATGAAGGCAATAATATTTCACTTGCTTAAAACTATGGGACTGAATCAAATATACTCTTAAGGCCTATTACATAACAAGGAATATACCTTGTCTTTGGTCCTAGCTCCTGACAAGGCGTTTTATATCTTCCAAAGGTCCTAAGCAACAGGAAAGCTCCTGAGCAATTTCATAATTGAATTATTTTGATCATACCTAAGTTTATGCTGAGAAGTTGACTCCTGAGGGCCCTTAAGTAGTTTTAAGGAAGGGCTGCACAAATCAGAATGACCAAGCCTGTGACCAGAGGGTTGACACTTTCAGCCCCACCCCCAATTTCCAGAGAGGGGAAGGGATGGTGGTCAATTTCAATCATGTAGCAAATTATTTATTCAATCATGTCTCAGGCTTCCCTGGTGGCTCAGATGGTAAAGAATCCATGTGCGATGTGGAGACTTGGGTTCCATCCCTGGGTTGAGAAGATCCCCTGGAGAAGGGAGCAGCTATCTACTCCAGTATTCTTGCCTGGATAATTCCATGGACAGGAATTAATTAATTAATTGGTAGGCTACAGTCTACAGGGTCACAAAGAGCTGGACACAACTGAACAACTCACTTCACTACATAATAAAACCATCATATAAAAACTCTGTGCACTGAAGCTCAGTGGATCTTCTTGATTTGGTGAACATGCTGATGTGCTGGAAGGTTGACATGCCTGATTCCTTAAGGACAGTACATGGAAATTCTGTTTTGCCACCCTCTTCCCCAGGATCCTATCCTGTATATCTCTTCCATTTGGCTGTTCCTGAGTTATAGCCTTTATAATAAAATTGCAATCATAAGTACAGCATTTTTGGTGAGTTGTGTGAGTTTTTGTAGTGAATTACTGAACTGAATGTACAGATGTGAGAGTTGGAACATAAAGAAAGCTGAGGGCCGAAGAACTGATGCTTTTGAATTGTGGTGCTGGAGAAGGAGATCAAACCAGTAAATCCTAAAGAAAATCAACCCTGAATATTCATTGGAAGGACTGATGCTAAAGTTGAAGCTCCAATACTTTGGCCACCTGATGTGAATAGTCAACTCACTGGAAAAGACCTTGATGCTGGGAAAGACTGAAGACAAAAGGAGAAGAGGACAGCAGAGGATGAGATGGGTAGATAGCATCACTGACTCAACAGACATGAATTTGAGCAAACTCCAGGATATAGTCAAGGACAGGGAAGGCTGGCATGCTGCAGTCCATGGGATCCCAAAGCGCTTAACAACTGAACAACAACAACTGAACTGAAAGGGGATATGGTGAGCTCAATATCTGTGAAAGTAAAAAATGAAAGTGAAGTTGCTCAGTCGGGTCCGACTTTTGCGACCCCACGGACTGTAGCCTACCAGGCTCCTTCATCGATGAGTTTCCCAGGCAAGAGTACTGGAGTGGGTTGCCGTTTCCTTCTCCAGGGGATCTTCCCAACCTAGGGCTCAAACCTGGGCCTCCTGCATTGCTGACAGACGCTTTACCATCTGAGCCACTGGGGAAGCCCCCAAAATCTGCAGTCAGCTAGAAATAAGTGGGAGTGGCTTGAGGACACCTGAGGCTTGTGGCTGACATCTATAGAGGGGCAGTCTTGTGGGACTGAACCCTTAATTTGTAGAATCTGTACTAACTCCAGGTAGTTACTGTTAGAACTCAAGTGAATTGTAGAACACCTAGCTGTTGTTGGGATTCCCTGGTGGCTCAGTTGGTAAAGAATCTGCCTGCAATGTGGGAAACCTGGGTTTGATACCTGGGTTAGGAAGATTCCCCTGGAGAAGGGAATGTCTACCCACTCCAATATTCTGGCCTGGAGAATTCCACAGACTATACAGTCGCAGAGTCAGACGCAACTGAGCGACTTTCACTCACTCACTCAGTTGGTGTTGGAACACAAGTTTCAACTCAGATCACGCACAATACAACTTGATATTGGGCCCATTTTAATATCTAGGTTATAGCCAGATATGTCTCAGCATAACAAATATGAAATTTACTAGAAATGTATATGATGATATGCTTTTTTTTTTGCCTACATGGACACTTCTTCAATAAATCAAAAAACTTAAAGATATTGCATTAAAGTGAGTGTTCGTTACAAGAGATTATTTTTGACCTGGCAAAATAAAAAGTTTCACATATCTTTCTCAGAGAATGATAACATTTTCTAAACTTTCTAGCTTTACTTCATATAATTGTTCAAGTATTAGTTGGGAATTCCACCTCCTCAAATGGAATTATAATGTTAAGTATTAAAACAATGATCCACTTCCACACTAAATGTTTGCATTAGATCAATATGAACATAAATACTGGTCTGCCATTACAGTTATACAGACTAATGAATTTGTTTGCAGAGGTCAAGATCTATACTTAGGATCTATCTTACTAAAGAATATAAACATTGCCACTAAGAGCTCAGTTTGAGGTGTGTTTTCCCTTTTCTTTTTTTCCCCTAAAACAAACAACCAAGCAAACAAAAACAAAAGAAGGTGAAGAAGAGAATCTCTGTCAGTGAAACCCAAGACCTTAAGCTGGTAGTTGTAAGACTTGAAGGCAGACACAACAGGGAACTCCAGAGGCAGTGTTAGGCGTTTAACTTGGAGGCACTGGTAAGAAAGGGGGAGATTAGTGTTTTAAGAGAATTTAAGTCAGTTGGGGAAAAAGGAAATGGAAGTAAGTGTTTCTTTAGGTACATAAGCAACTTTTTTCCATGATAAACTGGTGCTTTGAAAGGAATATCCTAACAAATAGGAAGTATAGGAGACAAATGAGCATCTCAAGTATTAAAAGCACTCCTGTCTTTAAAATGTTTAAAAGCTCTCGAAATGCTTTTCTACAGGGGAGTACAGAACCACATTCTTTTCCCTGGTTAATTGTCTGGGCAGGAGCTGATGCTACACCTTGTTTCCATCCATTGACAGGCAGACAGCTGACAAAGAGATTCTGTGAGCCAGAGGGAATGGCAGGCCCTTAAGCCTGACTGCTGGGATTTGGTGAAAAACTGAATTTCTTGAATTTCTTCAGAAAGGCACATCATTCAGGAAAAAAGAGCAGAGAAAGAAGACAAAGATTACTAGGGAAATTTTACTGATACCGACAAAATAATTTAAGAGTTATTTTTCTTTTATTCTTGGCTACATTATACAAAATATTTGCTGTTATTTACAATTAAACAGTCCCAATTATCAGGCTTAATGGAAGCAATGAAATAAATAACCTTTTCTCTCCTCTCTTTCAATGTCAATTTCTAAGAGTCTTTTACAAGCACTGATTCAATTTCTTTGTCTTCCATTCATTTCTCAACTCCTAGCAATCTGGTCCATCATCTACTTCCACTAAAAGTGTGCTCTCTAAAATCTGCTTTGGCTCCAATAGTAACAATTATATTTCCATGTTTCCTTCCAGATACCCCAGTTCATTTCACTATATTTTCTAGTCAAATGAACTAGCTTTATTTCCCTAATATGCCATATTCTTTATTTCCTCCTAGAATTGATACAAATACTTGCCTTTGTCAGAACACTCTTCCCAATCTACCTCATCCTACTTGAATGGCTAATTCCTAGCCATGTTGTCCAATGGGATATCCTAGTCCAAATCATTCACATATAACAAATGAGTAAAAAGGTTTTGCAGGAGATTAAGTGTGCTGTCCAAATTCACAGCTACTTAGTGATCAAATGAAGACAAAGACACAGGCTTCAATTCACCCATTCAATGTACTAATTAAGTGTACATTATCCCACCAGTGACCCTAATATATACTACTTTCTCCTCCCAGAAAAGGAGTAGAAAATAGAAGCAAAATATAGATCAACTACTATTACAGAACATTACAGATAAGACTTTAAAAATGCTATTCATCGTCTCACTAGTTTCTGAAAACTTCAGCTTTTCTAAGTGGAAGTGTTGGTAGTGACATTTTACTCATATTTTCTAAATTCCAATCTTAGAAAAAAGAAATTGCGAATGCTAAGGGAATTGTGTGATGCAACTCTCTCATACACACACATACACATAAAAGAGAGGAAGAGAGAAAGGATAAATTTCAAAAATTTGTAATACTAAAACTAGATTAGATAGATGATTTAATTAAAATCAACTCAGACCTCAATTTACAACTCAAATCAGAATGTGTGAACTCTTAAAATGTTACAGCAGGCAATAACGGAAAAGAATGAAAGTTTTTTCTTTTAAAATGTTTCATAAAAATTAGGACTTTGATCAACTTTTTGAGATGTATATGGTACTGTTCCACCTAAAGGTAGTAGGTGGACGAGAATGTTACAGGCATTTTTTGTGGGCCCAAGTCTGTCAATTTTCAACAGTTAAAATAATTTTTAAATATACATTGTATTTGATATGATTTCCTGGTTTACACCTATAAAATGGCCTAATTAAAATAAATAGTTTACTGGCCTCAACCCTAAAGACATGAAGTAAGGGCCAAAGGAAATAGAAAATGTACACAATGTCTCAGCATAATCACTTGGAGACAAGAACAGTAAATGCATCAGATGTTCTTGGGAGGGTCTGGTTTAGTATAAATATTAGGATTTTAGCCTATGTGAATAAAAGGGAGGTGCAAATGCCTTGATGGAATGAGGCAGCAATGCTGAAGAAATAACTCTTCACCTGATGTGATGTTTGTAGCTAGTTGATATAGGAGAAAGAGATGGCCAGCTGTACATACACTGTCAAGCTCAGTGGCTCATTCGTGTCCGATTCTTGGCAACCTCATGGACTGTAGCCCACCAGGCTCCTCTGTCCATGGGATTATCCTAGCAAGAATACTGGAGTGGGTTGCTATTTTCTCCTCCAAGAGATCTTCCCAACTGAGGGACTAAACCTGCTGATCCTCATCTTCTACACCGGCAGGCAGGTTCCTTACCACTGAGTCACCTGGGAAGCCTCAGCCAAACATTGCTCTGGTGCTAATGGTGAAGTGAGGTCTCTGGTTTGCAATGATTAAGAAACACTGTTGTTTCAGTGGGCTCATTTCTCCATGAAAATGTTTCTGGGTGTTTTCAAGCAAATTATGAGGACTCATGAAAACTTTTAAATAATTGTTTTTAAAGTTCCTAATAGAGAAATAGTAAAAAGTCTTTGGAGATTATGAAATTGCTATAACATACTCTTTTAACTTTAAGAAAAATCTGTTTTACTGGGTCTGGAACCAGGGTTAAGTAACAGGAAAACAGCAAAAACCACAAAATATTTTTAAATTTCTACTTCTTTGAAATTGCATTTCTTAATCTTTCCAGTCTCTGAAACTTCCAAAGTGCAGAAGGTCTCAAAGTTGAGAAAAAATAAGTAATGAAATCTGAAACAGTTAAAATAGCAAATGTAGAAAAAGAAGGAAGGAGCACCAAGTTTGGAATATCACTTTAAAAAACATCTGGTCCTCTTCTTTTCAAAATCATACAGCAGAAAAATGGACTTCTGGAAGCTACCAGCTGATTTAAGTTAATTTCCTCCTACCACCTCTATCTTCCTCCCTCCAAATATCCCTTGAAACAAAGCTGGGAAGAAAAATCTAAACAATTTCAAAGAGGAATCAGTCCCTGTCCTTATTTAGAGCTGGGATAAGTACCACATTTACCAAACAGCCAAACAGAATTTAGAGTATTAAGTTTGCCACAAATGAAAAAGCTTAATTGAGTAGTATGATTCTTCACATAGCAGGTCCTTTGTACTTCCTCATCACTTAAATGCTCACAAACAATCCAAGGTCACACTTGCTACCAGAAAAAGTATTTTGCCTCTATTGGCCAATGTCTGGAAGCCAACAACAGGGCTTGACAGTGATGCATAACAAGGTCAGAGCAGCATGATCCATCTCCATTTTCTTGACAGGGATGGCATCTTCACCATGGTGAGGAAGAGCAGGTTGCCTGCCTTCCGCGCTCAGGTTGGCAGCACCTACTATCAAACGACTAGGCGTCTGGCAATGGGCTCACAGAGACAATGAGTGTCTTATCTCCTGGAATTCAAGGAACTTCAGCCCATAAACCAAAATAACTGTTGAGTGGGCACTACTCACTGATCCATGTCTGGGAAAAGTCCTTCCAGAGGGTACAGGGTCCATCATCCAGAGTCAAAGAGAAGTGACATGGCCCTTTAAACGGCAGTGAAGCCTTCCGTTTGGGTGTTCCACGGCTGAGACAGGCACACCATGACAGCATAGCACCTAGCACGACAAACCTTGCTGGTGCGGAAAGATAGCAGCGGACAAAGCAGGGTTTTGTATTATTGCTTATTTTTGACAGAAGGAAGATATCTGCAGTTTGTGTTCTTCCCACACCATTTTAGATCTGAGAATCCAAGCTCAATCCTACTTTTAAAAAGAAGTAGTAAGGGCCTGGGAAGAGGGAGAGAGACAAAGCCACACAACCTGTAAGTTTCTGGGGAAGCCTTTGCATAGGTTGATTGAGAGCTGTATAACTGAGAAAGTACCTCTCAGAAAAATGGCCTCTATTTTCATCCTACACATTCCCACTGCACTTTAGTTTTAAATTTGATTTCTTGTATAGAATATCTACAGTGTTCCAGGTCTTGCAGAGAAAACAAGGAATGAAGAGAATGAATGAAATATTGATAACTATAACTATATATAATACATATACATATATAACTGCCAACTTAATGATTTTCCCTTGCAAATGTGAGTTTCATCGCAAATATTGAGTCAAAATAAGAATGAGAAACAAGAATGAAGAACAAAACTGAGAAAAAGGGAATACAAATGATAGAACAAATAAAGATGTGTTCTAATGAAGAGTGGCCACCCAAATCCCTGTACATTTCCAACAGAAAATGAAAGCATTTTTCTGAAGAAGAAACATAAAATATTTCTTTCTGATTCCATTAACCAGTCAATCAACCAAAAGACAAAATTCATTAGCCATGGAGCTTGTCTCATAGAACAAGTTATTGTCTCCATCACATTAAAGCAATAACAACTAATTATCCTTAGATTTTCACATGTGCAAAACACTGCAAATTATAGGAAGCAAGTTTATTTTTCTGCATACAAACTCGAAGTCTATCATCAATCTTTCCACTGTAATGTTTCTCAGATGGAAGAGGGCAGAACAGGAAAGCTTGTTTTAAAACTGCAATTTAGAAAGACGAGGCCGAGGATAGAAGCTAAGGGATCTGAAATTAATGATACTGAAACACACAAAATGTCCTTCAGTAGTCTGCAACAGGAAATTTGCATCTTCAGGCATTACATATCCTCAAACAAAGAAGGCATCTATTATTTTGATACAACTTAGGAAGATGAGGTTTAAAATTTTATTGGGCTCAAACTTTCTCCATTTGTCTCTTTTCAAGCCTTATATTCTTAAGAGGGCTTAAGAGGGCTTTCTTTTTAAGACTTGAAGAGGTACAGTTAAAATAATTGATACAATTTGAAAAATGTCTTCTGGATAAAACATAAAACCTATGCTTTAATAGGAAAGGAAGTAAATTCAAGACTTTTCACAAGAATCTCATAATATGTAATGATACCATTTGCTACAATAATTTAACATTTCTAAGATTAAAGTAAATGTTATAGAAAGCCAATTTTTAAAAATCTATTTCTCATATCAGTACTATATTAGTACTCAGGTGCTAGTAAGTAAGTTCCCAAAAGAAATGTAATCATACTCTTTAGACTTCTGAAATTCAGGACTGCTAACATGTTTCACCATGGCAACTCTGATTTTCCCCAAAACCACACTGACATTTCTAGGGGATGCCCTGGTGGCTCAGATGGTAAAAGAATCTGCCTGCAATGAAGGTGACCACGGTTCAATCCCTGGGTCAGGAAGATCCCCTGGAGAAGAAAATGGCAACCCACTCCAGTATTCTTGCCCAGAGAAGCCCATGGACAGAGGAGCCTGGCAGGTTACATAGTTCAGGGGGTCACAAAGAGTTGAACACAACTGAGTGACTAACACTTTCACTTTTTCATAGTGTTTTAGGTATTGACTAGACAGCTTGCTTTCTTCCTAAACTAATATTATCCAAAGTAAATAGCACAAAGCAGCCTGAGACAATCTTGTCTTAATCATACAGAAAGTTTCTTTGAGAAAAAAAATTACTGACCCTATTCCACTGGTCATTAAGTTTATAAGAACCCTTAATGGCAATCACTCAAAGCCTGCTTTCTACTTCCATATACTCTGTTCCCTGATGAACATGTTATCAAGTTCCCTGATGAACATGGTATCATACATAATATAATAAAAACTACAAGAAACATATTTAATATTTACTGGTGCTTACAAATAAGTATGTGTTAGGATTTGTAAAGCATTTCATTATATTATCTCATTTAATATAACAATATAAATTATAACAACTTTCCATACATATAAACATATCCACATAAATCTTCCCTCCCGTGATAAACTGTAATATCTTAGAACTAAATAGCCCACCAGGTTCCTCTATCCATGGAATTCTGTAGGCAAGAATACTGGAGTGGTTTGCCATTTTTTTCTCCAGGGGAATCTTCCCAACCCAGTAATCGAACCCAGGTCTCCCACATTGCAAGTGAATTCTTTACTGTCTGAGCCACCATGGAAGCCAGAACTAAATCGAAACTCAGAAACAGTCTAGCCAAGTGTTCTCATATTATAAACAAGAAGCCCAAATTCAGATTTAATGAATTACCAAGATCACACAGCAAACTAGTGGCAAAACTGAGATCATAATACAACTTTCCTTCCAGGTTAATACTCTTTATGACAATGATAATGACACAGACGATGAGAATAGCAGCTAGCAGTGACTGAGCATTTGTTATGTATTAATTACTCAATCAACTGAACAAGTCTGTGAGACAGTACAATTGTAAATTCATTTTATAAGTAGAGAAACTGAGGTTTAGAAGAGCAATAAAGTATGTCCAAACTACTAAATATAATATACAATGATAAAAATCAGAAGTAATAGAAACAAATTGATGTCAAAGGCCAATCTGTTTGCATCACCTCTGATTTTAATTATTATATATTATACAGGTGATATATCAAAAAGTGACTGTTGTTGGCAAGAATAGCTTTATAACCCATAGAAGTTGGTAGGATATGTGTACTCAAGTTGCCAATTGTCCATTCTCCTAAGAGAATATTCCTTAGGGTTCCAACTACATCCCTGTTTGTCTTGCTGTGCACATCACATGACATCCATTCTAAGCCACTTCTTACTTCTATTCCCTTCCATCATCAGAGCTGACCAAAAAGATCCAGAAACTTGGGTAGTTGCTGAGTCATTTTTATTCATTCAATAAATAAATAATAAGTAAGAACCATATGTCAGGTACTATCTAAGAGACTAAGGAGACAGGTGTGAGCACACATGATCCCTAACCTAAATGATTTATTTATCTTTTTCTGGGTTCCTATGAAATCCATGTATTCAAAATAAGCCCTCCTCTTTTTTTGAACTATTTTGAATAAATTTTTGTTTCATGCAAATAAGCACAATTTAATTAAGACAGATGATTGAAGATTGAGTTGGCAATCCAAAGACTTTATTTAAAAAGTACAATATTTGGAATTTGTTAACAGGTGATGGCAGGGAAAAGGGCATTAAGACATCCCTTCATTTCCTAGGATGAGAAGTTAATGGTCAGTGGAATATGGCAGCCAAGCTCAAAATTAAGGTATTATCTTGAGTCACCTGGGAACAAGTTCTCATTGAAGGTGAAGCTTTGGAGGACTAGGTTGTCCTAGAATTTAGCATTACTTGCTTGGTCTTGTCCGACTCTTCGAGATCCCATGGACTATAGCCCACCAGGCTCCTCTGTCCAGGGGATTTTCCAGCAAGAATACTGACATGGGTTGCCACTTCCTTCTCCAGGTTGTCCTGACATTGTTCAATTTAAGTAAACTGAAGAATATGAAAAGTTTTCATGTAAAAGCTTTTAATAACACTGGGAAACTTACAATGAAAATGAGGCACAAACTGATCTTTCAAGTTATGAACTGATAAACCATCTGTCTTCATACTTTCACCACATTTCCTTGAAAATGCAAGAGTGCTAAGAGAAATTTTGAAACCTTGATTCCTAGGCCTTCTCCAGAATGCTTTCCGTTGTGTCTCCCTTGCCACAGAAGGGTAGCACTCTGCTCTGCTCTACTCCTTACTGAATATTGTCCCATGACTAGGATCTAAACACAACGTGGTCTCAAAGGTAATATGCTAAATAAGAGTAGCAGAGAATACATTCAGAAACGGAAGAGTTTTCTAAGGAATCTCTAGGGGGGAAAAAACAACAGTGTGGATATGCATTTTTTACTACTTATTCAAGGACAACTAAACATAATTTTGAATGACAAGTTAATTACTATAAGGCATCTCACTGGAGAGGCTTGATTTAATATATAAGCTAGTAGTCACTTTGTACAGTTTGGTAGCTGATGCAATTTGGATTTGAAAAATATGAAAAGTGAAAGTGTTAGTTGTGCAGTCGTATCCGACTCTGCAACACCATGGACTGTAGCCTGCCAGGCTCCTCTGTCCATGGAATTCTCTAGGCAAGAATACTGGAGTGGGTAGCCATTCCCTTTTCCAGGGGATCTTTCTGACCCAAGGATCGAACCCATGTCTCTTGTACTGCAGGTGGATTCTTTACCATCTGAGCCACCAGGGAGTGTAACACTGGCATAGTTATTCAAGATCAAAATTCCTTTTGCAAATGTAAACCTCAAAGGTTGTAAGAGAAGAATTGATGTGAGAGCTGTCATATATGGTTCTGTGATGCTTCTGACCAGGGTCCTGAGGACTCACTTCTCTTCTGTCTCCCTCTCACCAGGAAGAGATTGGTGAAGGGATGCCTGAAAGTTCTCAGACTCTTGTAGGGAGTCTATGGGGATAATTAACTATACAGAGGTGGACAGTCAAGGATAGCTGGACTCAAGTAACAGAAAAAATAAAAAGTGAGTACAGTTACCTCAAATGGCAGGTATTTGGGCTTAGTACTTAAAATTCAGAAAGATCACTTTATAAAGATTCTTTAGTTCAGAAGCTCCAGTTGCGAAATCATAAGCAAGCCTATTAAGGTCTGCCCCAGTAAGATATGCTAAAACATCTCACACCTGAGTCAGAGGAGAGCCTGTTATACCACAAGGGAAACTTGCAGCCATTTGTTTTAGTAAATATATACTAAGAGATAGAAAATTCAGACTTTTCAGTAGTGGGCTATTTGATCCTGACTTTGAGCTAAAACTACTTCTCTAGGAATGTAGAAAGTGATCTGATCTTTTAGTTAGAGTAGGGTTTATGGAGTTAAGTGACAAATGGTGTTCTGCCAATATTTTATACCATAATTTGCTCATTAAAGTCATGAATCTAATCTGAAATTGTTTTATTAAGTCCTGAGTTTAGGCAGATTCTCCACATTGGTTTCTTGACCTGTAAAGCAAGGGCTATTATGGTAAGAAGGGTGAAATACAAGGCTCTGGAGTCCTTGCTCCTTTCCAAAATAGCAAACCGAGCTCTGGTTAACTTGACCATCAAAGAGCTGAGAATTTGGCAAGATGCATACTATTAACCTTTCTGTACAAGGACTCGGTCTATTCTGTGCAAATGGCTTATGGGCCCTGGGAAAAGATGGATTATGGCAAATTTAAAAAGATGCAATTGCTGCTGCATTTCCTCACAACCAAATGTCCCCTGGATTTGGTTTAATTGTTATATTTTTAACATACCAATCTTCCAAATAATTTAGGAACATGAACAGATTATTAAAAGCTAAAAATATTTAACATTATAAATCATATAACAGTGGAAGTGGGAAAGAAAACAAGATAAAAACAAATGAAAGCATATGGATAAAGAAATTACAGCTATAATAAATAAATTTTCCATGGCTGTATACAAATGATTTTATATATAGTATCTCATTTGACTTCATAACAATATTGTGAGAAAAATATACAGGGATTAGCATTTCCAGTTTACTGATGGACTCAGAGAGGTTAGATGAGTTGCTTCATTCACTCCAATGGCTTGAATTATGATGCATAAATATGCTAAAGCTTCCAAATCATCTCTACTATGGATTACTGCAACAGCCTTAAAACTGATCTCTGAGGCTCCTGATAAACTGGAGGGTTCCTTTTCAAACCAAATATCTACTGAATTTAGATTCACTACTCTTCTATTCAACATCAGTGGTTTCCCATTTTCTTTCAAGCCTCCAGCATGGTACTTTGCATGGAGTAGGGGCTTCACATGAATTTTTTGAATAAACGAACAAATTACTGAATTAGTGCTGTTAACAAGTAGTTGAGCCTGAATATGAACCTAGACCTCCATATTTTTAGAATATACAAAGTTAAAGATTTGGAAATTCCAAAGCTGGACACAGACTGAACATCCTAGTACATGAAAGTTACAATAGCCCAAGTTTTATCAAGGAAGTAAGCATTAGGTCATCAAGACCTGCTAGTATTCAAAATCCAGTTTCTCTGTTGGGATCCAGTGTTCCAATATCCAAAACTACATATAAGACATACAAACATATGGAGAATATAAAATGAAACTCAAACAGAGAAGAAATACCAAGAGATTACTGTCAATTTTTAAAGGAAAAGGAATATTTTCTTCATATCTCCTAAGTCCTAATAATTGTCACCTTAAAGGTACTTGGTTTGACAGTCTGTCAGTAAGAATAAACAACATTCCTAGATAATGGTATCCAAAGCAGTAGGTACCATCTCTAGTAAACATCTGAGCTAACTAATTGATTTCTTGCAAAAGCATAAGCTAAGAATTAGAAAATTATCAGTTCTGGATGATAACTTTCCAAATAAATATGGAAGCTTGACAGACAGCTACAAAAAAGCACAACATAAATCAAATAAAAGGGCATCTCCAAACCTAACTGATTCACAAACTACAGGCAAAGGTCTGCATGGTCTGCAAAGGACCTTCTGAGAATTGCTGGATGTTTATTAACTGCTGTGGCTGCTGACAGTGAAAACAGTAGGAGAAGTTATTCCTTACTGCATATTTAATATTTTGCCAGTAATGAAATAAACTCTTTCATGCATTATCTCATTTAATTCTGAACCCATTCCTATAACATTAGGCACTATTATTGTACCTATTTCATAAATGAAGCTGTAAGAGGTTAAATAATTTATACACGATCACACTAAAAAGAAGTGGTGACTTGAATCCATCTGATTGAGCTGACTCTAAAATTTGAGTTCTTAATGTCTATGCTATGCTATGCTATGCTATGCTATGCTAAGTCACTTCAGTCGTGTCCGACTCTATGCAGCCCCATAGATGGCAGCCTACCAGGCCTCCCCGTCCCTGGGATTCTCCAGGCAAGAACACTGGAGTGGGTTGCCATTTCCTTCTCCAATGCATGAAAGTGAAAAGTGAAAGTGAAGTTGCTCAGTCATGTCCGACTCTTAGCGACCCCATGGACTGCAGCCGACCAGGCTCCTCTGTCCGTGGGATTTTCCAGGCAAGAGTACTGGAGTGGGGTGCCATTGCCTTCTCTGTCTTAATGACTACACTATACTAATTAATTATCTCACGCTTGTATGCATACAATTCGTCTAAGTATTTGAATCTAACAAAGTGACAGGCCAGGCCTCAGAGTCAAACACTAAATATATATTCACATTCTATCTTGTCCAAAGTTTTATTTAAGACCTATACACAGTTCTTCCAAGGACTCACAGACAATAGCAAAAATACCTCACGTACACACCACTGGGTAGAAAGATGTAAGTGTTAATTATCTTGTCATTTGGAGTTGCTTTAATACGCCTCTGTATACTTATGTGAATCTTATGTATCATTTCTTTAAGATTTTTTATAGACCAGTGAGCATCTAAAGAAGAAAATGAGGGGGATGGTATAGCAAAAGACATAGAATTTTTTCTTTTAAATTAAAATAAATGTCCATGAAAAGTTTTCTGACAGACAAATTAATGCCAATCAGAAATGAAACATTAAATTCTAAATCAATGAACCTTAGAGGCTCCTCAATATACGGAGAAATTTCAGTGGTAATAGGGTTATTAGAGGCACTGTCACGCTTTACAAATGTTAGCTTCAAGCTGATCCCAATTACAAAAGGCTATTACAGATATTGAATGGCTTTTCAGATAAGACACTGGCCCTTGGAACTCCTTTTGCAAAATTAACAAACTATTTGCACAGTTTCCAACTTTTCATTAAATGGTCTCTCTTCCTCAATATTAACTGAAATATGGCTCTCTACTAAGGATACCAATTCACCTATGCTGCTGCTGCTGCTGCTGCTGCTGCGTCGCTTCAGTCGTGTCCGACTCTGTGCGACCCCAGAGACGGCAGCCCACTAGGCTGCCCCATCTCTGGGATTCTCCAGGCAAGAACACTGGAGTGGGTTGCCATTTCCTTCTCCAATGCATGAAAGTGAAAAGTGAACGTGAAGTCGCTCAGTCGTGTCTGACTCTTAGCGACCCCATGGACTGCAGCCCACCAGGCTCCTCCATCCATGGGATTTTCCAAGCAAGAGTACTGGAGTGGGGTGCCATTGCCTTCTCCAATTCACCTATAAATTGTCTAGAAACTGTTCATTCTTCCATTTAAAATAAATTTCTGAATTGGGCTAGAAGATGGGCATTTTCCTTGTTCTCTCAGTGCTGCTCCTCCTCGAGGCTAATATATTTTAGCTTACCACCCTTCATCCCTCTTTACCTTTTAGCTCTATCAAAAATGCAGTCACAAGTCATTCCCAATCATTCAGATTTTCCTATTCAGCCAATGGGACTTGTTGTTTATTTAAATTATATTCAGAGTACATTCTGCAAAATGCCAGGCTGGATGAAGCTCAAGCTGGAATCAAAAAGACTGCTGGGAGAAACATCAACAACCTCAGATATGCACATGATACCACTCTAATGGCAGAAAGTGAAGAAGAACTAAAGAGTCTCTTGATGAGGGTGAAAAAGGAGAATGAAAAAGGTGGCTTGAAACTCAACTTTTAAAAAAACGAAGATCATGGCATCCGGTCCTACCACTTCATGGCAAGTAGAAGAAGAAAAAGTGGAAGCAGTGACAGACTCTATTTCCGTGGGCTCCAAAATCATTGTGGATGGTGACTGCAGCCATAAAATTAAAAGACATTTGCTCCTTGGAAGGAAAGCTATCACAAACCTAGACAGTGTATTAAAAAGCATAGACATCACTTTGTTGACAAAAGTCTGCATAGCCAAAGCCAAGGTGTTTCCAGTTGTCATGTATGGCTGTGAGAATTGGACCATGAAGAATTGATGCTTTTGAACTGTGGTGTTGGAGAAGACTTGAGAGTCCCTTGGACAGCAAGGAGATCAAACCAGTCAATCCTAAAGGAAAGCAACCCTGAATATTCATTGAAGGACTGATGGTGAAGCTGAGTCTCCAATACTTTGGCCATCTGATTCAAAGAATCAACTTGTTGGAAAAGATCCTAATGCTGGGAAAGATTGAAGGCAAAAGGAGAAAAGGGCGATAAAGGATGAAATGGTTAGATAGCATCATTGGACCAATGGACATAAAGCTGAGCAAACTCTGGGAGACACTGAAGAACAGAGGAGCCTGGAGTACTGCAGAAAGAGTCAGACACAACTTAGTGAGGGAAAAACAGCAACAACAATTGGTTGTTTTTCTCCCTTTTATTTATATCACAATGAGGTTCTACTATTCCTCAAGACTCAGAAAAGTATAACTTCATATTTAACATTAAGAATCAACTTTGATTGGTTTATCCAATCATGCTTTAATTCTCCTGGGGAATAATTCATTAAGACAGAGGCAGATGAAACAATTTTGGCTAACTAGATGCAAGGAATCCAGTGAATGACTTCTAGAAAAAATGCTATGGCTGCTGGATGCTATCGGAGAAGGTAAATGGCACCCCACTCCAGTACTCTTTTGTCTGGAAAATCCCATGGACGGAGGAGCCTGGCAGGCTTTAGTCCATGGGGTAGTTAAGAGTTGGATATGACTGAGTGACTTCACTTTCACTTTCGTGCATTGGATAAGGAAATAGCAATCCACTCCAGTGTTCTTGCCTGGAGAATCCCAGGGACGGGGGAGCCTGGTGGGCTGCCGTCTATGGGGTCACACAGAGTCGGACTTAGCAGCTATATGTTATCATGCCTGGATGTGATCCCTGGAATTGTACTTATTTTTGAATGATGAGATTATGATAATTTTTTATACTTTTTTACCCTGGAAATTAAAAAAAGCAGATATTACTTCCAAAAACATATAAATTAAAAAGTAAAACCTTGAAAAGATATTCACTTAATTCCACCACAGAATTCACTTAATGTCATGATGGAATTCACTTGACTTCATGAAGGAGTAATAGGAAGAAGACTCATCTTCTCACTGCACACATATATACACACAAAAGTCTGGAAAACTGGCCAAAGTATCTGAAAGAATGGTTTTAGATATTAGGTAACAATCAATGCAGGGCTGTGATCCCTGACAGAAAGAAAACAAACCAGGTGAGCACGTCTAGCAGCAGTTTCTAGGTATGATGCATAGTGGGCAAAGGGAGGGAACCCAAACAAACATGCTAGTCTGAGTTCAAAAGTCAGAGACTGTAGTCCAGGATGCCAAGGCAACTAGTATTTGCAGTGACAATGACCATGTGGAGAGAGCTGCAAGAGGAAAACTATAAAAGGGTCCCACTGAATACCTGGCTGAAGATTAATATGTACACGTATGAGAAGAAACTACCCAAGGCTGGGCAAAGAATTATGAGAAAGAAATGGTGGAATAATTTGTGGAGTTCTTATATAGCCAGGCATATTTTGGGTTTCCACCAGCCAGAGCTGAAATATCTTCAGATACTTGGGGTAATGAGGTAGAATATTTCAAAGGGCATTGCTTTAGATTTGGGGTTAAATCTGACTGAGACAAAAGGTTGCTCTAGACCCAATATAAATGAAAAACAAATCTCAAAAGGATCCAACCAGTAATACAATTCCAGGTCAGAACAAAATCTAGCACTATTTGAAGGAGTACAACAAAACACAGAAGCAACAGCATACAATTTTATATGTCATATACCAGAGTTCCTCCATGTGGTCTGTCCACATGAGCTGGTTTAGGTTTCCTCACAGCATGGACACCTCAGGGTAGAGGGACTTGTTATACAGCAGCTGACTAAGAACATGGAGGCTACATTGTCTTTTATGATTCAGCCACAAAAGCCACTTTTGCCACATTCTGTGGGTTATAATCCAGTCACAAGCTTGCCCAGATTCAAGAGAAGGGGAATTAGATGTTGATTATTTTTTCAATTAGATAATTTTGAATATGCATACAATACTGCACACTTCCCTCTGCTGCTGCTACTGCTGCTAAGTCACTTCAGTCGTGTCTGACTCTGTGTGACCCCCATAGGCGGCAGCCCACCAGGCTCCCCTGTCCCTGGGACTCTCCAGGCAAGAACACTGGAGTGGGTTGCCATTTCCTTCTCCAATGCATGAAAGTGAAAAGTGAAAGTGAAGTCGCTCAGTCGGGTCTGACTCTTAGCGACCCCATGGACTGCAGCCTACCAGGCTCCGTCCGTGGGATTTTCCAGGCAAAAGTACTGGAGTGGGGTGCCATTGCCTTCTCCACACTTCCCTCTAACAGACGTCAATTCTTAGTAGTGTCAAGATTCTACAAAAAGATGTGAGGAAAGAGATGCTGTGGTTTACATCTTTGAACAATGTTATCTTCACTGCAGAGCTAGGGTGACAGACAGGTAGTATAATTTCCTTCCAACTTGAAAAACCAACTTTTAAATGTGGTGATCTTCTGGTGACACATTTTTTCAACTTCCATATTTGAAAATGTCTGTATTTTACCTTTATCTTTGAAGGATATTTTTCACAAGAAAAAGAATTTTTGAGTTAAGGTTAACAGACTTTCTTTTTCTTTCAGTATTGCAAAGATGTTCTTCTACTGCTTTCTGGACTGCATTGTTTCTAACTCTTATCATTGTTCTTTATTATGTATTGTGTATTTTCTTCTGCTTTGAAGATTTTCTCTTTTATTGCTATTTTTAGTGACTATAATGTGCCTATAGGTTTGTCTTGCTAAAAATTTGTTAAGCTTTTTAAATCAGTGAGTTAACACTTTTTTAAATCAAACCTGGAAAAGATTTCAGCTAGTCATTCCACCTTTTCCTTTATCTTATTGACTATATTCTATTTTCTAAAGGCCCTGTCCACTATTTCAACATTTGTATAATCAATGGGTCTATTTCTATTTTTCATTTTTTTCTTGTTATGGGTCATATTTCCCTACATATTTGTCATATTTTAGGGATTTAAAAATTTTTTAATGTTTATCTTATTTTTTTGGTCTCACAGGGTCTTCACTGCTGCACACAGGCTTTCTTTACTTACAGAGAGCAGGGGCTCATCTCCAGCTGCGGTGAGTGGGCTTCTCATCGCAGTGGCCTCTCTTGTGCGCAGGCTCTAGGCAAGCAGGCTCAGTAGTTGCAGCCTGCTGGTTCTAGGGCACATGGGCTTTATTAGTCATAGTTTACAGGCTTTTAGCTGCTCAGAGACGGAGAAGGCAATGGCACCCCACTCCAGTACTTTTGCCTGGAAAATCCCATGGACAGAGGAGCCTGGTGGGCTGCAGTTCATGGGGTCGCTGGAGTCGACACGATGGAGCGACTTCACTTTCACTTTTCACTTTCATGCACTGGAGAAGGAAATGGCAACCCACTCCAGTGTTCTTGCCTGGAGAATCCCAGGGACAGGAAGCCTGGTTGGCTGCCGTCTATGGGGTCGCACAGAGTCGGACACGACTGAAGTGA
The DNA here is from genome assembly GCA_935064755.1 of Tragelaphus eurycerus. Lineage (NCBI taxonomy): Eukaryota > Metazoa > Chordata > Mammalia > Artiodactyla > Bovidae > Tragelaphus > Tragelaphus eurycerus. The sequence continues at coordinate 25,041,476 of CAKXYN010000016.1, forward strand.
CGCCGCAGCTGCTAAGAGAAATGTGGAATCTTCCTGGACCAGGAATTGAACCTGTGTTTCCTACACATTGGCAGGTGGATTCTTATCCACTGTACCACCAGGGAAGTCCCAAATTTTCGTTTTTTGATGTGAAATTGTAAATGCTAGATGGTGGGAATCTGAAAACTTTTTCATGTTCCTCTTCCTTCAAAGACTCTTGAATGTTTTGGCAGGCAGTTATTTTACTGGCGGATTACCTTCATCTTGTCAAGTCTTGTTATTAGGCTTCATTAGGGTGGATCAAGATCAGCTCTTACTCCAGAGCTTGAAAAGTATTCTTAACGCCTAACTTTCAAAGGTATTACTGAATGCACAATATGTTAAGGTGGTCTTTTCACTCTGGTTGGTCAGAATTCCAGGGCTTCCTAGCACTCTGTGACATCTGGCATTCCTATTCAGCTCATAGCTCCTTAGTGGCTATTCTCTGATAAGCCTCCCAGAGTTTTACACCACACATGGCAACTTAGTTTTTGATCAAAGACTCAAGGGATCTCCAATACATATTTCTAGAGCTATTTCCCTAAACAACTCCTTGCTCTATGGTACCTTGGTCCATAAACCTAAGCTAAGCTGTCTCAACAGTTTTATATGCCAACCTCTGGGTATTTTCCTATGTAAAATGCAGCTTTTTATAGGGGTTCTACTTTTCTGTGCTGTGTCTGGATAGTGCCCTTAGACAGAAAACAAGAGCAAATGTCAATATTACCTTTTGCACTTGCCCTTTGAAGGATCAGAGTTGTGTGCTGTCTGCTGTCTAATGCATGAAAAAGGTTGCTTCATACAGTTAATCCAGTTTTAGAGCTGTTTATGGCAAAAGGGTGACTTTGATAGCTGTTACACTGTGATGCTGGAACTGTAAGTCTTATTTAATTAATTAAAAATAGCATAGCCTTAATTTCCGGCCATCAAAAGTCAACCAAGTGGTGGAATTCCCTGGCAGTCCAGTGGTCAAGACTCCACGCTTCCACTGCAGGGGACTGAGGTACAATACCTGGTTGGAGAACTAAGATCCTGCTTTTGCGTGGTACATTAAAAAAAAAAAATGTCCACCAAAGGAAACCAATAAGCAGTAGAAAGGTAAAAAGGTGAGGCAGAAGTATTAGTACACTTATGTAATTTTTCACTATTTTAATTTTTCTAGAAACAGAAGTTTCCAGAAGTCATATCATTTTAGTTCATTTTCATTTCTCACTCATGGCACAGTGAACATTACAACACTTTTCATCCCTTCCTTCTTTGCTAACCAAGCCTGATTTCATGTTTAATTCCAAGTAGATGATTCATGATAAATGAACTATGTCAGGAATGATGCTCCTCTTTCACTCTGCCAGATACTCAATCCTCCAGCCTCCCTGAGAGCTGGCGGTGATCATAAAACTATATATATATATATTCCACTTAATGAATAATTTATTTTTTTATGAAACTAGATTAGAATCTGGACTGTGATAAATCTACTAATTACATATGAAAATAAGACTCATTCACTTCTTCAATATTATACAACTATATTTTGATCAATGAAACATACAGGACAGTTTGTTAGGGGTTTACTGAAAAGATTTTAATTTTTTAAATAAAAAAGACTAGGTGATCTGGGTACCTTTTTTGTCCTTTGAATCTGAGTCCTTTCTGACTATAATATAGATGAGGAGGAAAATTCCATATTCCTAAGTGTGACAGAGGAGAGGGAACAAAAAAGCCTGGGTCCTTGATGACATCACTGAACAACTAAATTAGTACAGCAACCCACTGTCTCTGAGAAAATCACAACCTATTTAACTGCTCTGTCTAAGGTTTTCTGTTTCTACCTGTCATAGTAAGCATTTTCTGACTGATAAATGCATACTCCATTTGTTCTTTAGACTAAGAAGAGTTTGCATATAAGATGAAAAAATAATTTAAAATTACAAGATAAAAAGCAAATGGTTGAGAACTGCATTCTTTTGAAGTCTATGAACTAATCAGGTTTCCTTTGCTGTGTATGAAATGCATGTCTGCCTTGTATTCCCCTCTAGACTTCCATGCGGGCAGGGGTCTTTTTCCTATATGTGGGCCTATGCACTTTTGGGTCTTCAAATTAGCTTGCAGACAGACTCTTACTTTTAGACCTACAAATTACTTCTGTCACTTAGATATTCTTTGACTCCATTAGGACGAAAACCCCAAAGACCTAAAACTTTTTTCCTGCAGAAGTGAGTAGGCAGGTAAAACAAATAAACAAAGAGATGGTTTACTGTCTTACGTTCACATTCTCTGACATCCAAGTTGAACTGCTGTAATGCTCCCAAGGTGAGCTGCCTTACTTCAGCTTCCAGCAAAAGTTGCATCAAAGATGTGGCTAAATGCTTGCAAGCTGACATACATGCTGTCTGGGCCACCTTTCCCTGAAATACAAGAAAGCAAATCATAAGGTTGATGGATTAAAATGAAATTCCAACAAAAATTAAAATCATTTATTTTTCAATTGGGAATTTCCTTAAAGGTTTTCTCCATCATGATAACCCTTCCTTTCAAATAATTTTGAAATTAATAGCACCTAATGGCAAACATCTTAAATATTAGCTCCATCACCATTAGTCATGTCACTATAATACTCAGCTAAAATTCATAAAGCCCAGCTCTTCATTCACAAAGTGTCTTTTCCCCTAAATCAACAATAGATAAACAATACTCAAAATCTTAAACTGAGAAGGAATGTTTCCAGAGAGAATGAATTTTAGCAATCCCTTCAAAACTACTGTAGTTCTTAAAGAGCAAATGAAAACAATTTCCTAACTTATCTAGAAACCAAAGTGCCTACTACTTTATGATTTAACACATATAAAATGAAAAGAATGGTTTAAAACAAGAAGTTTTCTGAAAAAAATTAATAAAAGGGTAAATTTTCTCAAAAAATAAGCACTGAGGTTTATGAGCACACACTCTAGGCTAATTTTTAAAACACTGAAATTAAAATTAGTAATTTGCTATTTCTTTGAAAGATTCATTTTTACACTAGTGAATTATATTTTAGTCGCAGGTCTGAGTTATACAGTATGGAGGACATATCCATTTCTTCCCCAGATGTATATTCATTTTATTTCTGCTATATATCATCTGGTCTGAAAAGCCTGATAAGTGTTTAAAAGTCTGACTCCTCATATTACTCAGTGGATCCTTCTTTTTTGAAATAATGAAGTATTTCAGTCATATAGAAAAATATATATAATTTTATGACAAGCATACATATCCACTAAACATTAGTAATATAGTCAACAGCCCTATAAGGCCTCCTTAAATCATTTTCTTCCCTCTCCCAAGAGGTGACCATTTCTTGTGTTAAGTATACCATTTGTATTATAAAAACACTATATGACAAGTATATAATAAAAAACAACATTTTATGTATTTGGAACTTTCTATTACTACACAGGATATCCTTCTACAATTTGCTCTCAATGTTATGAATGTGAAATTTTTTTTTTAATGAAATACCTGTGGTTGTAGTTTATTCCTTTAATTATTCCACAGTATCTCATTTTAGGACTATACCATAATTCATTTGTCCATTCTTCTATTGTTGATGGTTTATTTTTTTTTCCTTTTGCTATTATGCCAGATTCTGACTATTGTTTTCATACTGCAGCCATGAAATTAAAAGACGCTTGCTCCTTGGAAGGAAAGTTATGACCAACCTAGATAGCATATTCAAAAGCAGAGACATTACTTTACCAACAAAGGTTCGCCTAGTCAAGGCTATGGTCTTTCCTGTGGTCATGTATGGATGTGAGAGCTGGACTGTGAAGAAGGCTGAGCACCGAAGAATTGATGCTTTTGAACTGTGGTGTTGGAGAAGACTCTTGAGAGTCCCTTGGACTGCAAGGAGATCCAACCAGTCCATTCTGAAGGAGATCAATCCTGGAATTTCTTTAGAAGGAATGATGCTAAAGCTGAAACTCCAGTATTTTGGCCACCTCATGCGAAGAGTTGACTCATTGGAGAAGACTCTGATGCTGGGAGGGATTGAGGGCAGGAGGAGAAGGGGACGACAGAGGATGAGATGGCTGGATGACATCACTGACTCGATGGATGCGAGTCTGAGTGACCTCCGGGAGCTGGTGATGGACAGGGAGGCCTGGCGTGCTGCGGTTCATGGGGTCGCAAAGAGTCGGACATGACTGAGCGACTGATCTGATCTGATCTGATATATATATATATATATATTTTTTTTTCCCCCCACATGTTTCTCTGGGCCAGGGCCTTCTACAAAAGTTGTTGCTATTGTCTAGCCACTAAGTTACGTCTGACTCTTTTGCAACCTCATGGACTACAGCCCTCCAGACTTCTATGTCCATGGGATTTCCCAGCCAAGAATACTGGAGTGGGTTGCCATTTCCTTCTCCAGGGGATCTTCAGAACCCAGAGGCTGAAGCCCTTTCTATTGGCAGATTCTTTACCGCTGAGCCACTAGGGAAGCCCCTTCTACAAAAGCAGCAGGCTTTAAACTGAACAAATAGAACTAACAATACCACAATGAAGTTTTAAATTTGCATGCCTTTTTATATACTTCAGATAATTCCTTTAAGGTTATTTCTTGAATCTACTAGAATGAGAGTGATTCATAATGTACATGTGTATATATGAAGAGGAACAAGGGTAGAAGCCAGATTTCCAAATACCTAACTATAAATAGCTCTGCCTACGGTATGTTCTGATTTACAATGTTCCTAGATATTTCTGAGTGTCACTTAGTTGCATAATCACCAGCATGAGTACTATAACAAATTTTTCCACAATTACATAAGAGATATTTTATGATTTGTATGTCTGGCTTCTACCTTGGAGAAAGTAAAAAAAAAAAAAAAAATAGAAATTTTCTAAATTTTATTTGATTAAAAATTATTTTATAGAATAAAAAATAACTAATAAACAGTGACATTACACTTTCTAAAAATGTCCCTCCTCTAGATGGTTCTGTTTGTATGTTCTGAAGACCAACACTCTGTAGGTGATTTAAGACAACAAATGGAAATACTTAAGTTAGGGAATAGAGACCAAGTCAGAATGAGACAATGGAAGCATAAAGTAGCCTAAAGAGAAAAGTCACAAAAAGAAATCCACATTAAATGGCATGCTGGAAACCTAGAACAGGTGCCACCAAGAAGCCATATAATTCAACACAGTTGTTAGGCTATGTCCCATGCGAACACTCAGAGGCGGCAGATCAAAGCTGTGAGAAGCCCTATGGCTTTTCAACAATGAGAGTGCGAGTGCAGTGAAGCAATTAGGAAAGACTAAAATGTAAGTCCAGAGATAACACTGCAAATCAGAAGGCAGAGAAAAAGTAAAGGCACTCTGTCTTAGGCAGCTGACATCTTATGTTACTTCACTTAATTCTCCCAATCACCCCTAGAAGTTGGCATTATTCCTTTTTTGTAGATGAATAAACCTCACTTCTCTGTGAGGTTAAGAAATTTAGACAAACTAATACAGCTATTTGTTACTTCTACCCAATCCTAAATCTGTATCTTTCCAGTAAATCATTCCCTAAAAAGCAACAGTAAATCTTGCACTGTCTTATACTGGAACAGTTGGGCAGAAGCAGGTTCGGATAATAACAGGTTTGACAGGTTATCCAAGACACAAACACTAGGTGCACACAGGGAGGACAGTGGTAGCTCAGGAGCCAGCTCTTCAAATGCTGCGTATCTGCTGGGGCATGCTTTTTTAACTTGAAGTCCAAAAGAATTATCTAGGCTAAGATAGGTATTTAAAGGTCCTAACAAACTGAACAAGGAGATGTTGTAAAAATCAAACAGCTAAAAGTCCAATTAAGCTGGAGCCTGAGAAGATAACATTTGAAAAGCTTATTTCAAGCAGTTAAAACAGATTGCCAAGGAGAAGCAAAATTGACCTAATGAAATTAAAATAAGATAGCTCACAATCAGAAAGACCAAGGTTTGAATTTTTATGTCCATCACTCATTGTTGTTGTTGTTGTTGTTGTTGTTGTTGTTAAGTCGCTTCAGTCGTGTCCGACTCTCTGCGACCCCATAGACGGAAGCTCACCAGGCTCCCCCGTCCCTGGGATTCTCCAGGCAAGAACACTGGAGTGGGTTGCCATTTCCTTCTCCAATGCATGAAAGTGAAAAGTAAAAGTGAAGTCGCTCAGTCGTGTCCGACTCTTAGCGACCCCATGGACTGGAGCCTACCAGGCTCCTCCATCCATGGGATTTTCCAGGCAAAAGTACTGGGGTGGGAAGGGTAATTTAGGACAAGTTAGTTGATACTTGGACTTCTTGGTGGCTCAGATGGTAAAGAATCTGTCTACAGTGTGAGAGACCTGGGTTCAGTCATTATTTATCTCAAAATATTAAACAGTTTATCAACTTTAGCATTAACATGAAACAAATCTATCAGTTTATATCAATAGAGCCAAAGGCACTTATACTTCACCATATGCTATATACTACCTTAACATACTGGATTGCTTAACTGTCAAGAAGAGAAGCAAAAAGCAAAGGAGAGAAGGAAAGATATAAGCATCCGAATGCAGAGTTTCAAAGAATAGCAAGAAGAGATGAGAAAGCCTTCCTCAGCGATCAATGCAAAGAAATAGAGGAAAACAACAGAATGAGAAAGACTAGAGATCTCTCCAAGAAAATTAGAGATACCAAGGGAACATTTCATGCAAAAATGGGCTCGATAAAGGACAGAAATGGTATGGACCTACAGAAGCAGAAGATATTAAGAAGAGGTGGCAAGAATACAAAGAAGAATTGTACAAAAAAGAGCTTCACAATCAAGATAATCACCATGTTGTGATCACTCACCTAGAGCCAGACATTCTGGAATGTGAAGTCAAGTGGGCCTTAGAAAGCATCACTACGAACAAAACTAGTGGAGGTGATGGAATTCCAGTGGAGCTATTCCAAATCCTGAAAGATGATGCTGTGAAAGTGCTGCACTCAACATGCCAGCAGATGTGGAAAACTCAGCAGTGGCCAGACTGGAAAAGGTCAGTTTTCATTCCAATCCCAAAGAAAGGCAATGCCAAAGAATGCTCAATGCTATGCTATGCTAAGTCACTTCAGTCATGTCCGACTCTGTGTGACCCCATAGTCGGCGGCCCACCAGGCTCCCCATCCCTGGGATTCTCCAGGCAAGAACACTGGAGTGGGTTGCCATTTCCTTCTCCAATGCATAAAAATGAAAAGAGAAAGTGAAGTCGCTCAGTCTTGTCCAACTCTTAGGGACCCCATGGACTGCAGCCTACCAGGCTCCTCCATCTGTGGGATTTTCCAGGCAAGAGTACTAGAGTGGGGTGCCATTGCCTTCTCCGAAGAATGCTCGAACTACTGCACAATTGCACTCATCTCACACGCTAGTAAAGTAACGCTCAAAATTCTCCAAGCCAGGCTTCAGCAATATGAGAACCATGAACTTCCTGATGTTCAAGCTGGTTTTAGAAAAGGCAGAGGAACCAGAGATCAAATTGCCAACATCCACTGGATCATGGAAAAAGCAAGAGAGTTCCAGAAAAACATCTATTTCTGCTTTATTGACTATGCCAAAGCCTTTGATTGTGTGGATCACAATCAACTGTGGAAAATTCTGAAAGAGATGGGAATACCAGACCACCTGATCTGCCTCTTGAGAAATTTGTATGCAGGTCAGGAAGCAACAGTTAGAACTGGACATGGAACAACAGACTGGTTCCAAATAGAAAAAGAAGTACGTCAAGGCTGTATATTGTCACCCTGCTTATTTAACTTATATGCAGAGTACATCATGAGAAATGCTGGGCTGGAAGAAACACAAGCTGGAATCAAGATTGCTGGGAGAAATATCAATAACCTCAGATATGCAGATGACACCACTCTTATGGCAGAAAGTGAAGAGGAACTAAAAAGCCTCTTGATGAAAGTGAAAGAAGAGAGTGAAAAAGTTGGCTTAAAGCTCAACATTCAGAAAACGAAGATCATGGCATCCGGTCCCATCACTTCATGGGAAATAAATGGGGAAACAGTGGTAATAGTGTCAGACTTTATTTTTCTGGGCTCCTAATCACTACAGATGGTGACTGCAGCCAAAAAATTAAAAGACGCTTACTCCTTGGAAGGAAAGTTATGACCAACCTAGATAGCATATTCAAAAGCAGAGACATTACTTTGCCAACAAAGGTTCGCCTAGTTAAGGCTGTAGTTTTTCCTGTGGTCATGTATGGATGTGAGAGCTGGACTGTGAAGAAGTCTGAGCGCTGAAGAATTGATGCTTTTGAACCGTGGTGTTGGAGAAGCCTCTTGAGAGTCCCTTGGACTGCAAGCAGATCCAACCAGTCCATTCTGAAGGAGATCAGCCCTGGGATTTCTTTGGAAGGAATGATGCTAAAGCTGAAACTCCAGTATTTTGGCCACCTCATGCGAAGAGTTGACTCATTGGAGAAGACTCTGATGCTGGGAGGGATTGGGGGCAGGAGGAGAAGGGGACGACAGAGGATGAGATGGCTGGATGGCATCACTGACTCGATGGATGCGAGTCTGAGTGACCTCCGAGAGCTGGTGATGGACAGGGAGGCCTGGGGTGCTCCAGTTCATGGGGTCGCAAAGAGTCAGACACGACTGAGCGACTGATCTGATCTGATGAACTATTTAAGTCCTTTGGTAATTGACTTTCAGTTCATTTAGTTGATATTTATTGACTCTCTTGGAATACGGAAATATTGTAGCTGCATCAAGAGTATGATGTTGCCTATAGAGCTTTTTATAAGACTGCATGACTGAAATTTCCCTGCATCCCAGGTTCTTCATATATTCAAAATATGATGATAATGCTTAGGTCATTTTTCATCTTCTCTGACATTCTGTTTCTATTCATGTGTAGTCTCTGTACACTAAGACTCTCATAGCCTTATAAGATATAACCTAGTTGTGATTATCTAGGTTGTGATTTTGGTCAGATTAAGTTTTCTTATGTTCCAGATTCTTATCCTGGTCCTAGAGTTTGGCATTCATCCCTATAAAGAATCTACTTCTCTGCTTTTGAATATGCTATCTAGGTTGGTCATAACTTTCCTTCCAAGGAGTAAGCGTCTTTTAATTTCATGGCTGCAATCACCATCTGTAGTGATTTTGGAGCCCAGAAAAATAAAGTCTGACACTGTTTCCACTGTTTCTCCATCTATTTCCCATGTAGTGATGGGACCAGATGCCATGATCTTCGTTTTCTGAATGTTGAGCTTTAAGCCAACCTTTTCACTCTACACTTTCACTTTCATCAAGAGGCTTTTTAGTTCCTCTTCACTTTCTGCCATAAGGGTGGTATCATCTGCATATCTGAGGTTATTGATATTTCTCCCGGAAATCTTGATTCCAGCTTGTGTTTCTTCCAGTCCAGCATTTCTCATGATGTACTCTGCGTATAAGTTAAATAAACATGGTGACAATATACAGCCTTGACGTACTCCTTTTCCTATTTGGAACCAGTCTGTTGTTCCATGTCCAGTTCTAACTGTTGCTTCCTGACCTGCATACAGATTTCTTAAGAGGCAGATCAGGTGGTCTGGTATTCCCATCTCTTTCAGAATTTTCCACAGTTTATTGTGATCTACACAGTCAAAGGCTTTGGCATAGTCAATAAAGCAGAAATAGATATTTTTCTGGAACTCTCTTTCTTTTTCGATGATCCAGCGGATGTTGGCAATTTGATCTCTGGTTCCTCTGCCTTTTCTAAATCCAGCTTGAACATCAGGAAGTTCACGGTTCACATATTGCTGAAGCCTGGCTTGGAGAATTTTGAGCATTACTTTACTAGCGTGTGATCAATTCATTTAAAATACCTTTTTTAAAAAAAAGTTTTCAGAAACCAAGAAGAGTACATTGGTGAAAATTCATATTGTAAATTCAAAGTCAGGCTTATTACCATAGTGAGGACCCTCACTGGGCATAAGTCAAGATTTGTGATAATACGTTTTTGATTTTCACCATGGAGCTCTTTAGTAACCAAATCAACCCACTTCCTTCAAAAATATATGCAGATTCAGATCATCTAATTTGAATTATTCCATCTACCTCCTATTCTCTATTTACAGTCCCCCTTATACCATAAAACTTTGCACTAAATGATTTACTGCAGTGTCATTTCATGCATCTACATTTCCTTGACATTTATGTGATTTGCAAGGAAAGACACTATGGCATTTAAAATTGTGGTATATCTAAATGAAGCAATAGTTCTAGACTGCAAAGTAGGTACACACTGCCATCCAACTTTATGCTTTGGGGCTATCTCATTCTCTTCTACAAAAAGGGAGATACCATCCACTGTTTCATACATAGATATAACTATACACAACTAAGAAAAATGTATAGGAATCTCACAAATTTCAATGAAATACAGAAAGCTTAGTATTCATAACTTTCAATTACTATGTACTTCGATTATACAATACTAAGGGCTATGTCATAGTAGTAAATACAAGTGAGTAGAGGTGAACAGTTTAGAGAAAGCATCATCAGCCACAGTATCACCACAAACCCTACCACCATCATCAGAGCAGCTGCTTCCATATATTGAGCACTGACTATGTGCCAAGTGTTTTCAAAATAGTTTCTCATATAATTCTCACAATTACCTCATGAGGTATTTAACCCTCTTTTTATAGATAAGGGTAGAGAAGTTAAGCCATATGAAAATACCTTGTGAGTTGTGGACCAAAGATAATGTGAATTCAGCCTTATCAAACTCCAAAGGCTCTTATCATTTGATTCTGCCTCCCAGTAAAAGTCCTTGTGATACTTACTATATTGTCCTTCTGTAGTTTGGAGACTGTGGGTAAGGGAATGAAGTGGACAAGAAGAAAACTTTTTTTTCTCCCTTCTCCATCTAAGAAAGCATCCACAGAACACTGGATTTACAGATGTTTAGAATGAATCCCAACCACAGCTCTCTGTCAACCTACTCGGATCAGATCTGAGCTCCGGATCATCAACAATGTTAACTATATGACTTTAAGTGGCCAAAGCCAAATTTCTCTTTCTGTGGATAATCTTAAGTTTCAAAGCTTAAAGAAGGCGAGGAACTATTCTGTGAAAGAGCTCTCTTAGCACATCAACTTTCTTCTCTGCTCTCTGAGTACACTCCATTGCTTACAGTATGATGTGTCAAATTTTATCTTTCTCTACTTATTTAATGAGTTATTTCACTGTGAAAGAGAAAAGTTCAGACACAGAAACTGTTCTAGCAAGGCAAGTAAGAACCACTCAGAGAGAAGTAAATCCACCCTATACATTGCTCATTCTTTCTGTGTACCCGTACCTCTAATTCCTTAACCTTCTGCCCTGACCACGACTGTAGAGTTTCTTCTGGCTGTCCTTTCTTCACTGAACAAGCATGTTGTCTTGTTTCCTTTTCCTCAGTATCCCATAGACATGGGTACGGCCGCCTCATTCCCAGAGCACTACACTTCCTATTTACTTAGAATGGATATTCTAAAAGCCACATTCAGAGAGCAGAATTCTGGATTGTCCCATGTGTTCCTGTTATTTGGGACCCATGTTTTGAACTTTGTTTCCTATGTGCTGCAGAAACCCTATGGCAAAGTCTTTATAGCTAAACCATCTTAAAAATCACATATCCTGTCCAAGTAGTTTTTCCTACAACTGTATCCATGTCTTAGGAAGGATTATAATCCTATTTAAAGAGCAATATCATATTCAATTAGAGAATCTATATAAATATCCACTCATCAAAAGACTCACAAAACCCTATTTTAGATAAACAAATATTCCCTAACAACTAAAGAAAATTAAGCCCAAGGGTGATAGTTAAAATATCCTAGGCAAGGTATGTGGTGTTATTTGATGACATTAGTAGAGTCTACAATGAGAGGGTGAACCTCTAGTAAATCAAATATAAAAAAAACACAACACAAAGTAAATAAGGGAAAATAATCCCTAATCAATTTCTCATGAAAATTAATAAGTTCAAATGAAAAAGCAGTCAGAAGAAAACTAGGATGTAGATGGAAGGAGGTGTCATAGGGATGTAATAGATGTCATAAACCTGGTTCTCAGACTCACCCACCTGTTTCACTCTTATTCTCAGTCATTTTTCAAGAAACACAAGAAACTTTTTAAAAATACTTTTTGCTACCCATGGTTTTATTGAGGTATGATCGCAAACAGTACATACGGAGATCTTAAGAATATACAGCTTGATGACCTTTGTTATTCAGTCCCTCAGTTGTGTCTGACTCTTTACAATCCCATTGACTGTAGCACACCATGCTTTCCTGTCTATCCCCAACTCCCGGAGCTTGCTCAAACTCATGCCCATCAAGTTGGTGATGCCATCCAACCATCTCAGCCACTATCTCTGTCATCCAACCCTTCTCTTTCTGCCTTAAATCTTTCCCAGCATCAGGGTCTTTCCCAATGAGTCAGTTCTTTGCATCAGGTGGCCAAAATATTGGAGCTTCAGCTTCACCATCAGTCCTTCCAATAAATATTCAGAATTGATTTTCTCTCAGTTCAGACGCTAAGTTGTGTCCAACTCTTTGCAACTCCATAAACCACAGCATGCCAGGCCTCCCTGTCCATCAACAACTTCCGGAATCTACCCAAACTCATGTCCACTGAGTCAGTGATGCCATCCAACCATCTCATCCTCTGTCGTCCCCTTCTCCTCCTGCCCTCAATCTTTCCCAGTATCACGGTCTTTTCAAATGAGTCAGCTCTTCGCATGAGGTGGCCAAAGTACTGGAGTTTCAGCTTTAGCATCATTCCTTCCAATGAACACCCAGGACTGATCTCCTCTAGGATGAACTGGTTTGATCTCCTTGCAGTCCAAGGGACTCTCAAGAGTCTTCTCCAACACCACAGTTCAAAAGCATCAATTCTTCAGTGCTCAGCTTTCTTCACAGTCCAACTCTCACATCCATACATGACCACTGGAAAAACCATAGCCTTGACTAGACAGACCTTTATTGACAAAGTAATGACTCTGCTTTTGAATATGCTATCTAGGTTGGTCATAACTTTCCTTCCAAGGAGTGTCTTTTAATTTCATGGCTGCAGTCACCATCTGCAGTGATTTTGGAGCCCCAAAAATAAAGTCTGACACTGTTCCCACTGTTTCCCCATCTATTTGCCATAAAGTGATGGGACTGGATGCCATGATCTTAATTTTATGAATGTTGACCTTTAGGCCAACTTTTTCACTCTCCTTTTTCACTTTCACCAAGAGGCTCTTTAGTTCTTCTTCATTTTCTGCCATAAGAGTGGTGTCATCTGCATATCTGAGGTTATTGATATATCTCCCAACAATCTTGATTCCAGCTTGTGCTTCCTCCAGCCCAGCGTTTCTCATGATGTACTCTGCATATAAGTTAAATAAGCAGGGTGACAGTATACGGCCTTGCCGTACTCCTTTTCCTATTTGGAACCAGTCTGTTGTTCCATGTCCAGTTTTAACTGTTGCTTCCTGACCTGCACATGTTTCTCAAAAGGCAGGTCAGGTGGTCTGGTATTCCCATCTCTTTCAGAATTTTCCACAGTTGATTGTGATCCACACATCAAAGGATTTGGCATAGTCAATAAAGCAGAAATAGATGTTTTCCTGGAACTTTCTTGATTTTTCGATGGTCCAGCGGATGTTGGCAATTTGATTTCCTTTAGGATTGACTGATTTGATCTCTTTACTCTTTACTGAAGAGTCTTCTCCAACACCACAATTCAAAGCATCAATTCTTCGATGCTTAGTCTTCTTTATAGTATAACTCTTACATCCATACATGACTACTGGAAAAATCATAGCTCTGACTATACGGAACTTTGTCAGGAAACTAATGTCTCTATTTTTGAATATGCCGTCTAGGTTTGTCATAGCTTTCCTTTCAAGGAGCAAGCATCTTTTTAAGTTCATGGCTGCAGTCACCTTCTGAAGTGATTTTGGAGCCCAAGGAAATAGTCTGTCACTGTTTCCATTTATGACCTTTATATATAAAACCCTCTAAAACTGATATTCAGATCAAGATGTGAAATATTTCCATAAAACGTGAAAGTTCTTCATCCCCGTTCAAAACAGTAGATCCACTGACACCATGATGTAACTTTTCTAAAGCCCAAAGATATGTTTTGCCTGTTTCTTGAACTTCATTCATTAAAAAAAAAAAAAAAAAAAAACTTACAGTATGAATAAATCACAATTTGTTTATTCATTTTTCCTATTGATACCAATCTGGTTTATTTCTATGTAGGCACTATTATGAATTGTCTTTTAAAATATTGCTATGATTTATGTCAAGGAGTGTTGTTTTTTTTTAAAGATTTATTTACTTATTTACACTTGGCCTTACTTGGTCTTCATGGCTATGCATGCGCCTTTTCTACTTGTGGGGGCTACTCTTTGTTGCAGTGCTCGGGCTTCTCGTTGCAGTGGCTTCTCTTATTGCGGAGCACAGGCTCTAGGGCGCACAGGCTTCAGCAGTCGTGAAATGAGGGCTCAGTAGTTATGGCTTGTGGGCTTTAGAGCACCGTTTCAGTTCTTGTGGCACACAGGATTAGTGGCTCCGTGGCATGTGGGATCTTCCCAGAGCAGGGATCAAACCTGTGCCCCGTGCATTGGCAGGTGGATTCTTAACCACTGGACCACCAGGGAAGCCCTGTGAATAGTCTTTCAAGTGGAACTATTTGTTTTCCTTGGAAAAATACCTAGGAGTGAAACTGCTGGATCATAGTTTGTTAGTAGTATGCTTAATTTTATTAGAAACTGTCAAAGTTCTTCAGAGTGACTGTATTATTTCATTCTCCTACCAGCAATGTACTGAGAGTTGTTCTGTATCTTCTTTGACACTTGGTATTATAAGTCTTTTTAATTCCTCCTATTTTACCAGCATATAGTGGCATCCTATTGCAGTTTCACGGAGAAGGCAATGGCACCCCACTCCAGTACTCTTGTCTGGAAAGTCCCATGGACGGAGGAGCCTGGTAGGCTCCAGTCCATGGAGTCGCTAAGAGTTGGGCACAACTGAGTGACTTCACTTTCACTTTTCACTTTCATGCATTGGAGAAGGAAATGGCAACCCACTCCAGTGTTCTTGCCTGGAGAATCCCAGGGACGGGGGAGCCTGGTGGGCTGCCATCTATGGGGTAGCACAGAGTCGGACACGACTGAAGCGATTTAGCTGCAGCAGCAGCAGCAGCAGCAGCAGCAGTAGTATTGCAGTTTCAATCTACAGTCCCTTGTAAGTCAGTCTATTAAAGCATATTTTTGTTGGCCTATTGGGCAAGTGTATATCCTCTTTTGTAAAGTACTAGTTAAGTTGATTGTCCACGCTGGGGGTGGGTGAAAGTGTGAACTAACATTTCCTTAGAGATTTGTACAAGGTCTTTGTATTTTCTGGATGACTGATTTGTTACAAGTCCTGAAAATATTCTCACATGTTCTTTGGCTTGCCTTTTTGCTTTCTTAATGGTGTTTTTTTTTTTTTTTTTGATGATCAGAAATGTAAGATTTTGATAAAAAAGATATTCTTTTTATGGCTAATACCCTTTATGACTTATCTAACAAATCTCTGCTCAAGTTAAAGTCTTGAAGATATTCTCATACATTTTTTTAGAAAATTTACTATATTAGCTTTCACATTTAGCTGTATAATCCATCTTAATTAATAGTGTGGGGTAGATGTCAGTACTAATTTTCTTGTCAATTCAAATACTGGATTGCTTGAACACATCTATTGAGAAGACTCATCTTTCCCCCATTGCACAGGCACCTTTGTTGAAAATCAAGTGATCACTACATGTGGGTCTATTTTGAGACTCCCTATTCAGGTCCATTGATCTTTTTGTCTATCTTTATGCCAATACTTCACTGTCTTTAACAGCCCAAACTTTAGAGTAGATATAGAAATCAAGCAGCATAAAGTTCTCCAAACATTATTCTTCTTTTTCATGACAGTCTTTATTTTAGGTCCTTTAAATTTTCATATAAATCTTGAAATCAGCTTGTTAATATGTATACTCAATTTCCTCTAGATTGGTATAGCTAGTATGATTTTACATGAATGCAAGAAATATTAATTTATTACATATAATGTATGGCTTAGAGCATTAAGGCTTAATTCTCACTCAGAAGCCTGGAGAAGAACTATCACAGATTAGTAATGGGAGAACTGACATTTTAACAATATTGCATCCATAAACATAGTATATGCTTCCACTTAGTTAGATTTTTAATTTTGCTAATAATGTTTTGCAGTTTTGAGTGTATAAGTTTTGTACATATTTTGCCTATTACAAAGTACTTCCAGTTTTTTGATGCTATTTAATTATATTGATTTTGTGTCAGATTCTAATTATTTCATTATTAGAACCTAGAAACAGAATTGTTTTGCATAGTGACTTTGTACTGTATGATCTTGCTAAACTATTAGTTCTAATATCCTTTTTTGTAGATCTCTTAGGATTTTCTACATAGACAACAGTGGGTATTTTTGTTGTTGTTGATGGTTTTAAGCACTGCAAATCTTTGATTTTGTGACTTGATTTTTTTCACTTTGTGTACTGTGTATTTGGTAATGTAGAAATTTTAATTTTTTTATGTAGTCCAATTTGTGAGTCTTTTTCTTGTGGTTTCCTTATTTTTTCAATAAATATATTGTAAGAATAAAAAGATAGTGTGATCTTTTAAAAAAAAAAAGCTTAATTTTTCCATTTTAAGTAATATGCTTTTTATTTCTTTTACTTGCCATATTGCACTTACTAGTTCCAACAGGATACTAAATTGAAATGGTATGAGCAAACATACCTTGCCTTGTTCCAATCTTGCCTTTTTCAGTCTTCTGCCATTAACTAAAATATTAGCAGTAAGTTTTTCATAGATACCCTTTTTCATATTAGAAAAGACTAGATTAGCCTACCGAAAGTCTCTTTTTCATGAAAGGGTATTCAATTAAATGCTTCCTCTGCATCTATTGAGATGATCACATGTACACACAGACAGACACACACATACACACACACTGAATGAGCTTATTTCTAATAAAGAAATTTAATTTGTATTTAAAAATCTTTATGTTGAAGAAATTAAACCAATTCTAAACAGAATCTTTCACAAAATAGATGGGGGGAAATATTTATAAATTATTTATGAAATCAACATTACTCAGAAAAATAAAAGGCAAAGACAAAACAAGAACAGAAAACTATAGAACAGTATCTCACATAAACACACACAAAATTTAATATAATAACAAATCAAGTCCAGCCTTATATTAAAAAAAAGATGAGGCACTATAGCTATATAAATGTGTCTGTTACTGATTTCCAATTTATTTCTGTTGCAGATGGCAAAATAGTCATATGATTTTACTCCTTTTAAATTTAATGAAACTTGTTTTATGGTCCAGAATATGCTCTGACTTAGTGAATGCTCTGTTTACACTGGAACTATAAATGCCAATTAAATCAAATTATTTGATACTGCTATTCAGATCTTTAATATCCTTACTGATATCCTCTTTACTTGTTTTATCAATTACTGAAGGAGTGTTCACGGTTCACGTATTATTGAAGCCTGTCTTGGAGAATTTTGAGCATTACTTTACTAGCGTGTGAGATAAATGCAATTGTGCAGTAGTTTGAGCATCCTTTGGCATTGCCTTTCTTTGGGATTGGAATGAAAATTGACCTTTTCCAGTTCTGTGGCCACTGCTGAGTTTTCCACATTTGCTGGCATATTGAGTGCAGCAGTTTCACAGCATCATCTTTCAGGATTTGAAAGAGCTCAACTGGAATGCCATCACCTCCACTAGCTTTGTTCGTAGTGATGCTTTCTAAGGCCCACTTGACTTCACATTCCAGGATGTCTGGCTCTAGGTCAGTTATCATATCATCGTGATTCTATGGGTTGTGAAGCTCTTTTTTGTACAGTTCTTCTGTGTATTCTTGCCACCTCTTCTTAATATCTTCTGCTTCTGTTAGGTCCATACCATTTCTGTCCTTTATCGAGCCCATCTTTGCATGAAATGTTCCTTTGATATCTCTGATTTTCTTGAAGAGATCTCTAGTCTTTCCCATTCTGTAGTTTTCCTCTATTTCTTTGCATTGATCGCTGAGGAAGGCTTTCTTATCTCTTCTTGCTATTCTTTGGAACTCTGAATTAAGATGTTTATATCTTTCCTTTTCTCCTTTGCTTTTCACTTCTCTTCTTTTCACAGCTATTTGTAAGGCCTCCTCAGACAGCCATTTTGCTTTTTTGCATTTCTTTTTCTTGGGGATTTCTTTTTCTTGATCCCTGTCTCCTGTACAATGTCACGAACCTCCGTCCATAGTGCATCAGGCACTATCTATCAGATCTAGTCCCTTAAATCTATTTCTCACTTCCACTGTATAATCATAAGGGATTTGATTTAGGTCATACCTGAATGGTCTAGTGGTTTTCCCTACTTTCTTCAATTTAAGTCTGAATTTGGTAATAATGAGTTCATGATCTGAACCACAGTCAGCTCTTGGTCTTGTTTTTGTTGACTGTGTAGAGCTTCTCCATCTTTGGCTGCAACGAATATAATCAATCTGATTTTGGTGTTGACCATCTGGTGATGTCCATGTGTAGAAAATGCAGAGGAACCAGAGACCAAATTGCCAACATCTGCTGGATCATTGAAAAAGCAAGAGAGTTCCAGAAAACCATCTATTTCTTCTTTATTGACTAGGCCAAAGCCTTTGACTGTGTGGATCACAATAAACTGTGGAAAATTCTGAAAGAGATGGGAACACCAGATCATTTGACCTGCCTCTTGAGAAACCTATATGCAGGTCAGAAAGTAACAGTTAGAACTGGACATGGAACAACAGACAGGTTCCAAGTAGGAAAAGGAGTACATCAAGGCTGTATACTGTCACCCTGCTTATTTAACTTACATGCAGAGTACATCATGAGAAATGCTGGGCTGGAAGAAGCACAAGCTGGAATCAAGATTGCCGGGAGAAATATCAATAACCTCAGATAAGCAGATGACACCACCCTTATGGCAGAAAGTGAAGAGGAACTAAAAAGCCTCTTGATAGAAGTGAAAGAGGAGAGTGAAAAAGTTGGCTTAAAGTTCAACATTCAGAAAACGAAGATCATGGCATCTGGTCCCATCACTTCATGGGAAATAGATGGGGAAACAGTGGGAACAGTGTCCGACTTTATCTTTTTGGGCTCCAAAATCACTGCAGATGGTGACTGCAACCATGAAATTAAAAGACGCTTACTCCTTGGAAGGAAAGTTATGACTAACCTAGATAGTATATTCAAAAGCAGAGACATTACTTTGTCAATAAAGGTCTGTCTAGTCAAGGCTATGGTTTTTCATGTGGTCATGTATGGATGTGAGAGTTGGACTGTGAAGAAAGCTGAGCACCAAAGAATTGATGCTTTTGAACTGTGGTGTTGGAGAAGACTCTTGAGAGTCCCTTGGACTGCAAGGAGACCCAACCAGTCCATTCTGAAGGAGATCAGCCCTGGGATTTCTTTGGAAGGAATGATGCTAAAGCTGAAACTCCAGTACTTGGCCACCTCATGCGAAGAGCTGACTCATTGGAAAAGACTCTGATGCTGGGAGGGATTGGGGGCAGGAGGAGAAGGGGACGGCAGAGGATGAGATGGCTGGATGGCATCACTGACTCGATGGACGTGAGTCTGAGTGAACTCTGGGAGTTGGTGATGGACAGGGAGGCCTGGGGTACTGCGATATATGGGGTCCTAAAGAGTCGGACACGACTGAGCCACTGAACTGAACTGAAGGAGTGTTAACTAGTTGCCACTGTGAATTTGTTTATGTTTGCAGTCCTCAGTTTCTTTTTTGTTCATGAATTTAAAATTTTGTTCACACATTGCTGAATGTAGCCATGGTTAAGACTGCAATATATCCTTAACAAATTGGTCATTTTATCAATATAAAATATCAATCTTTATCCCTAGAATGCTCCTTCTTCTGAGATTACTTTACCTGATATTAATATGGAAACTCACCTTTATTATGATTAGTGTTTAAATGGTGTATCTTTATTCTTTCCTGTTACTTTTAACCTATCTGTGTTTTTATAATACAGTTGAATAACTCCAGTTATCCAAAATAATCATTCTCTGCCATTTATTCAGAGTATTGGTACAATATAAATAACAGAATTGGTTGGATTTAATTTGATTACTTAGATCTTAGCTTTCTTTTCATCCAGTCTCTTATTTTCCAATTTATATGGCTTCTTTTGAATTATCTGAATATTTTTATGAATCTATTTACCTCTATTTTTGGCTTATTAGCTACTGCTCCTTGTTCTATATATGTAGTGTTACTTTAGGGTTTATAATATGCATCTTTAACCTTTTACAGTCTCTCCTTTATGAATTTCTTTAAAGAGCGTTGACTTTTGTTGAAGCAAACAGTTCCATTTTTCTTCTTTCACTTTGAAATTTGGAGGTTTGTTGGCATACAAACTTATGTGCTGCTGCTACTGCTGCTAAGTCACTTCAGTCGTGTCCGACTCTGCGTGACCCCATAGACGTCAGCCCACCAGGCTCTCCTGCCCCTGGGATTCTCCAGGCAAGAAAACTGGAGTGGGTTGCCATTTCCTTCTCCAATGCATGAAAGCGAAAAAGTGAAAGTGAAGTCGCTCAGTCGTGTCCGACTCTTAGCAACCCCATGGACTGCAGCCCACCAGGCTCCTCCATCCATGGGATTTTCCAGGCAAGAGTACTGGAGTGGGGTGCCATTGCCTTCTCCTACAAACTTATGTAGGGATTAGAAATCATCTTTTCTCCAGTTACCTTGTTGAGCGTGTGTGCTCAGTCCTGTCTTCTCTTTGTGACCCCCTGAACTGTAGCCCCGCCAGGCTCCTCTGTCCAGGATTTTCCAGGCAAGAATACTGGAGTGGGTTGCCATTCCCTTCTCCGGGGGATCTTTCCAACCCAGCGATCGAACCTGTTTCTTCCGTGTCTCCTGCACTGGCAGGTAGATTCTTTACCACTGAGTCACCTGGGAAGCCCCTGCCAAACATTGCTCTGGTCCTAATGGTGAGATGAGGTCTCAGGTTTTCAATGCCTAAAACAAGCTGTGGTTAAACTTTAGAGTCTCTACTCTTCTGACAGTTCTACTTCTCCATCTTACAAGTAGGAACTTGACCATCTCCCTTCCTTATGTGAATTCTGGCAATTGTGCTCAGCTTCTGTGCCCCATAAGTTGTTTTTTGCCTAACCTCATGGATTTTTTTCACCCTATGCATGAACAGTTAATATTTAGCCAAAGCCTCAGGGGGTTCCAATTCCTATTGATCTTCCAAAAATCTGTGGATTGATACAATTCTTCAGATACAGAGTAGTGCTTCTGCACCATTTTCATTCTCCTCTCCTTCTGACACTCCAAAAACATATAGATTATACCTTTCAACTATGTTGCATCTCTCTTTTATGCTCCTTACCACTTTTAAAATTTACAAATTTATTTTTTTCTATATGTGTTTAAGCTTAATTTTTTTAAAAAAATTAATATTAGATCTCTGAGTTTACAAATCTTGACTTCTACTTTGTTGAGTCTGTTGTTAAACCCATTTAATGCATTTTAAAAACTTCACCTAATGAGTTCTTCATTACAGATTTTGTATTTTGCTATATATTAGAATACAGGCTTCCCAAGGGGCTCATTGGTAAAGAATCTACCTGTAATTCAGGAGATAGGGGTTCGATCCCTGTGTCAGGAAGGTCCCCTGGAGAAGGGCATGGGTGACCCACTCTAGTATTCTTGCCTCAGAATACCCTTGCAGGTTACAGTCCAGCTACATATGACTGAAGTGACTGAGCACAGTACAGCATACTAGAATACACACTTGCTTTTTAATATCTGTACAAAGAATGTATAATCTTTTTTTCTTCGCTTTGGTATTTTGTCCATTCGTTTTCCTTTAACATATTAATCATAGTTACTTTGAAATCATTGTTTCCTAGCATAAATATCTGGATTATCTAATAATCTGCTTCTGTTGACTATTTCAAGTTTTGATTAAGGTTCAGTTTTTTCCGCTTATTATCCTGTTAAGAAATTTTGTTTCATATGGCAAACAAGATGCTATAGAGGCTCTAGATTGTCTTACCTTCCTAAATAGAATTTTAAGTTTTATTTGGCAGACAGTTAAATTGTTAGTGGATCATCTTGATATAGTCAGGCTTGTTTTAAAAATTACAGTAATTTTTCCCTTATATTTAGGACCTTGTCCATAACCCCTTCAAACGACTTTACAGACATTTAAACTCCACAGGACTGGAAAAAGTCAGTTTTCATTCCAATCCCAAAGAAAGGCAATGCCAAAGAGTGGTCAAACTAGTGCACAACTGCACTCATCTCACATGCTAGCAAAGTGAAAGTGAAAGTGAAGTGAAGTTGCTCAGTTGTGCCCAACTCTTAGCGACCCCATGGACTGCAGCCCACCAGGCTCCTCCGTCCATGGGATTTTCCAGGCAAGAGTACTGGAGTGGGTTGCCATCGCCTTCTTCAATGCCAGCAAAGTAATGCTCAAAATTCTCCAAGCCAGCTTTCAACAGTATGTGAACTGAGAACTTCCAGATGTTCAAACTGGATTTAGAAGGGAAAAGGAACCAGAGATCAAATTGCCAACACCCACTGTATCATCAAAAAAGCAAGAGAGTTCCAGAAAAACATCTCTTGCTTTATTGACTATGCCAACATCTTTGACTGTATGGATCACCACAAAATGTGGGAAATTCTTCAAGAGATGGGAATATCAGACCACCTGACATGCCTCCTGAGAAATCTGTATGCAAGTCAAGAAGCAATAGTTAAAACTGGACATGGAACAACAGACTGGTCCCAAATTGGGAAAGGAGTAGGTCAAGGCTGTATACTGTCACCCTGCTTATTTAACTTATATGCAGAGTACATCATAAGAAATGCTGGGCTGGATGAAGCACAAGCTGGAATCAAAATTGCTGGGAGAAATATCAATAACCTCAGATATGCAGATGACACCACCCTTATGGCAGAAAGCAAAGAAGAACTAAAGAGCCTCTTGATGAAGGTAAAAGAGTGAAAAAGTTGGCTTAAAACTCAATCACTCAAAAAACCAAGATCATGGCATCTGGCCCCATCACTTCATGGCAAATAGGTGGGTAAACAATGGAAATAGTGACAGAATTATTTTCTTGGGCTCCAAAATCAATGCAGAAGGTGATTGCAGCCATGAAATTAAAAGACACTTACTCCTTGGGAAAAAAGCTATGAATAACCTAGACAGTATATTAAAAAACAGAGACATTATTTTACTGACAAAGGTCAGTCTGGTGAAAGCTATGGTTTTTCCACTAGTCATGTATGGATGTGAGAGTTAGACTATTAGAAAGCTGAGTGCAGAAGAATTGATGCCTTTGAAATGTGGTGTTCGAGAAGACTCTTGAGATTCCCTTGGACTGCAAGGAGCTCCAACCAGTCCATCCTAAAGGAAATCAGTCCTGAATATTCACTGGAAGGACTGATGCTGAAGCTGAAATTCCAATACTATGGCCACCTAATGCAAAGAACTGACTCATTGGAAAAGACCCTGACATTGGGAAAGATTGAACGCGGGAAGAGAAGGGGACCACAGAGGGTGAGATGGTTGGATGGCATCACTGCCTCAATGGACATGAGTTTGAGCAGGCTCCGGGGAGTGGGGGATGGACAGGGAAGCCTGGTGTTTTGCAGTCCATGGGGTCACAAAGAATTGGACGTGACTGAACTGATCTTAATTGAACCTTATGTTCATCTAGTCACTCTGTGGGTTCAATCTGCAATGTTTCCACTACGTAACTTCTAGAATATTTGTTCAGCTATCAATATCTTAGCAACTGATGTCTTCTTAAGTCCATAGTATGCTGTATTCATGTTCAGCTTAGAAACTGGCCAAGGACTGAAGGAGAATTTTATACAGACACTGAGGGGGCCCTCTTCTATGTCTCCTTCTTCTTTAGTATTCTGTTTCTCAATAACCAATTCTTATGGAATCCCAAACACTGATTCCTTCTTTTGACAATATTCTGATTTATATTTTGTCCAGTTTTTATAATTGTTGATGGCTAGAGGATAAGTCTGATACTCACTATGTCATCACAACTAGAATCCTCCCCAAATCATTTACCAATCTATATCAACCAGAAAAAAACTATCAGATCAGATCAGTCACTCAGTTGTGTCCGACTCTTTGCGACCCCATGAACTGCAGCACGCCAGGCCTCCCTGTCCATCACCAACTCCCGGAGGTCACTCAGACTCACATCCATCGAGTCAGTGATGCCATCCAGCCATCTCATCCTCTGTCGTCCCCTTCTCCTCCTGCCCCCAATCCCTCCCAGCATCAGAGTCTTCTCCAATGAGTCAACTCTTCGCATGAGGTGGCCAAAATACTGGAGTTTCAGCTTTACATTCATTCCTTCCAAAGAAATCCCAGGGCTGATCTCCTTCAGAATGGACTAGTTGGATCTCCTTGCAGTCCAAGGGACTCTCAAGAGTCTTCTCCAACACCACAGTTCAAAAGCATCAATTCTTCGGCGCTCAGCCTTCTTCACAGTCCAGCTCTCACATCCATACATGACCACAGGAAAGACTATAGCCTTGGCTAGGCGAACCTTTGTTGGCAAAGTGATGTCTCTGCTTTTGAATATGCTATCTAGGTTGGTCATAACTTTCCTTCCAAGGAGTAAGCGTCTTTTAATTTCATGGCTGCAGTCACCATCTGCAGTGATTTTAGAACCCAGAAAGATAAAGTCTGACACTGTTTCCACTGTTTCTCCATCTATTTCCCATGTAGTGATGGGACCAGATGCCATGATCTTCGTTTTCTGAATGTTGAGCTTTAAGCCAACCTTTTCACTCTCCACTTTCACTTTCATCAAGAGGCTTTTTACTTCCTCTTCACTTTCTGCCATAAGGGTGGTGTCATCTGCATATCTGAGGTTATTGATATTTCTCCCAGCAATCTTGATTCCAACTTGTGTTTCTTCCAGTCCAGCATTTCTCATGATGTACTCTGCGTATAAGTTAAATAAACATGGTGACAATATACAGCCTTGACGTACTCCTTTTCCTATTTGGAACCAGTCAGTTGTTCCATGACCAGTTCTAACTGTTGCTTCCTGACCTGCATACAGATTTCTCAAGAGGCAGATCAGGTGGTCTGGTATTCCCATCTCTTTCAGAATTTTCCACAGTTAGTAGTCAAATTATAGAATAGTAGAGAAAATAAAGAATGTCTCTCTGGTCAATATTTTTATATGCCCTAGTCCTGATTTCCTTTATCATCTTAGCCATTACTTTTGCTTTATAAAGCAAATGCACACATATATGTTTCTTTTGAACTCAAATTTACAATAAGGGATAAAGGGTATAGCCAATAATCAGTACATGCATATTATCAAACAACAATACCACCAAAGGCCAAAATCTTAGCTTGTATGTTCTACTGCCATAGACCAAAACATTGTCAGAGCAAAACAAAGAAAGCTATATAAAGGTAAATTGAGAACGTACAGATATGTGTTATAATGAAAATCAACATACAAATTAAATATAATGTCCTAGAGCATTAACTTTATTTAATCTTTTTCTGTTTCATCACCTGAACAATATGATTGTTATAATGGTTAAATAAAAATAATTCCTATGTAGTATTTACTGCAGTACCTGTCTTATATTAATTATTCAGCAAATGTCTTGTGATTATGATTAATTTTTATTTCTATGATCCTGAACATGAAAAACAGTTGAAAAAGACAATGGGTATACTTGCTTAAAATATAAGTATTTTATAAGTACATAATATTTTACTAATCACTTATGCCTTTTATAGAGTCATATGATTTTTTTCTTTGAAACCAAAAATTGTCACACAAAAAAGTGGAAAGCATACTTCCTATTCTGAAGCAAATCAAGGAGAACATACAATTAAGTGCTAACTAGAGCAGAATAAACTCTAAGTACTATATGATTTTAGAAGAAAAGACTATGAGGCCAAAATAATCAGAGAAGACTTCACAAAAGCAGTAGGACTTGCTGGGTGACCTTCATTTCATCCCAACAACATAGAAATATTTAAGTGGCTTCCGATTTGAAATGAGGCAAACATTTTACAAATAACAACAATTATTACTATACAAACCTCTACAAAATGGCTTCCTTGGTGGCTCAGACTGTAAAGAATCCGCCTGCAATGCAGGACACCTGGGTTTGATCCCTGGGTTTGGAAGATCTCTTGGAGAAGGGATGGCTACCCACTTCAGTATTCTTGTCTAGAGAATTCCATGGATAGAGGAGCCTGACAGGCTACAGTCCATGAGGTTGCAAAGAGTCAGATATGACTGAACAATTAACACTTTCAGTTTTCACTTAATGAGAAATAAAAACTTTTCCTTTCCCTTTTCTCAACTCCTGTTCAGGTTAAAGTTCAACTTCATCAAATCATCTCATTAACACAGAAATATCTTTAAGAGTATTCAATCTTTGTCATGTTTGACATTTCACCAGACTGCAACCAAGATGCCAAAGAATCAGATTCAAATATTAATAAGCAAAAGGTCATGATGAAGTAATCTCCAAAGTTCCATTAGTTCTTGTTTTCTGACCCTATCCAATTCCTTCTCCCTTTCTCCAGTCCTCTCTTACTACACACATTTACAGTCATTGGCTTCGTTTCAAGATATACCCTCTAAACTGTAATTTTACTGGAAGTGCATTTTAAGTGGAGGCCTCCCAGAAGCTGAATTCCCAACCCAAGGGTGATCTGTAGAGGAATAAAGTTAAAATAAAAAGAAGAGTGGGAACGAGCTAAAAATTAAAGCCAATTTTGATATTTAACTACTAGAACAAAAAAAGGCGGGGGTGGGGAGAGAAGAAGAAAAATAGGAAAAGTAAAAAATAAACCTTTTCTTTCAAACTTTCCAATAAGCCATTTAATAATGTGACAAAGCAAATCATATTAAAATATTAACCAAAGCTTCCAGGAAAACCTCTATAATCTCAATTGTTTATTCAAGACCTTTACAAACCTCATAAAAAATTAAATGGGCCTGGAAAAAACACACCACAGCCATAGGAGAAAGTTTACAAAACACGATGCTACAGACGCCTGAATGTCTGCCAGCCAGTTGCTTTTAACTTCCACATACAACTTATTACTCAGTCCCTAACTGGTCAATACCCTAAATAAGAGCATTTCTCCACCCAAACACCTCATTAGCCTGCTTCTTTTTTGCTTTTTTGAGCTAATGTATCCTGTAGGTGCTTTGGTTCATTATTTTCTGCCAATAACATATGCTTCATTTCAGAATATTTAAAACCTCAGGTTTCTCTGACAGAAACAATTTAAGATCTTCTTTACAAGAATTTAATTAGCTCTAATTAATTTCACTACTGGGAGAATAGTACATGAACCATTATATCCATTTTGTGGTAAGAAATAGTGAAAACAAGATAGGACCAGAGTGGAAGTAAGACATAAAGAAAGAGCAATAACTTTGGTTCATACTAACGCAGGCTCAAATCCTGGCCTTATCACTTGTGTGACTCTTGGTAAAGTTTAATCTTCATTAGAATCAACTTCCTCATCAGCGAAATGAATATAGTAATTTCAACTATGCATAAAACATATGCAATATCTGAGGTCATATAATATAGAGCCCTGTATATTATCTGGCACATAGTAGAGGCTCAGTGAATGGTAGATACTTTATTATAAAATATCCCTGTCATTTTGAGCAGTACTGACGATACATCAAAGAAAATTTAAAGGGAAAATTTATTTGGGTTCCAGGGAAACGTGGTTACATAAAAACTCAACATACAAATTCTAATGTGAGTTGAACTTAATCAACTTTCATATAGCTAGAAATTCACACTGACTTAATTAATCATGCTGCAGGAAATTGAGCATAAAGCAAGACTATGTCTCAGTTTGAGAGGATAAATGCTCTTAAACCATTTATATCTCAGGGAAATATGCTGTACATTCTTCCCATCCCTGTCTTTTTCCCTTCTGAATGGTCTGACAGGAGCTATAAAAGAGGAAACTTTTCATCACAGTATATCTATGTGAAAGCACCAAAATATGTTAACAATTAGAAAAGAGGAAATCTGAAAGACTGCCTTGTTAATTAAGAAACTTACTATCAAAAAGCTCATTAAACAGTAATGAAACCAAATGGCTATTAAAATAAGTACCCACTGAATACAGGTTGCCTGGCTAACAACCTCAATATAGCTTTTTACAAACATTTGCAATAGTAAAGACCCAGAAAAAGATGAAAAGCCACAATAATGCTAAAACCATAATTGACAAACCCACAATGGAAGTTATACTACGTAGAAGGCAGAAGCTGACTTAAGAAAAGCCTTCCTAGAAATTCAGAATATGAGACATCAAACATTCTTGTAAAATGCTCTTCCATCTATCCCTTGTTCTCTCAGACCCTGAGTGTTGCATAACACAGAACCAGGAAGCTGTTCTCCTTTATACTTTGCTATGCCTAGCCATTAAGTTAAAATGTGGTTCTTCCTACTCCTAGTGGGTTCCTCACCTACTACCTGCTGCCTGGTTAGTTTCTTATTTAATCAGAAGCTGCAGATATTTATGAGATACTGGTATAGTTCCTTGAGCAATGTCCCTAACTGCCCTTGTAGAAGGAACTCGACAACAGAACATACTAGATATTAATCATTCACATTATATTCCACAAGTTCAGATAATTTTCAGAGAACCAAACACTGGTGATAGGAAAAATATGCTAGCATTGAAAAAACAATATACTTGCAGAATATGTTAGCTGCCTATATATTATCCACGCTCCCTTCTACCTTAACAAAATAATCCTTGGCTATATAAACAGTTGGGTTTCCCTGCTGGCTCAGTGGTAAAGAATCCTCCTGCCAATGCAGGAGATGCAGGTTTGATCCCTGGGTCAGAAAGATCCCCTGGAGAAGGGAATGGCAACCTACTCCACTATTCTTGCCTGGGAAATGTCATGGACAGGAGTTGGGAGGGCTACAGTCCAAGCCAGTAGAAATAGGAAATCGGATGAGAGATGTACACATGGATAGTCTGAAGAAAGGGATGAAAGGCTATCTACTTACCTTGTTTTTGGACAAGTATACAGTGTGAAAAGACTTCTATATATTCCTCAGGTAAGGAGGAAGGTAAAAATACTAACATACAATCCAAGGAAAAATACTATAAAACAAAGGACAGGGTACAAACTCTGTGATGGTTAATCTCATGTGTCAACTTGACTAGGTCATGAGCTGCCCAGAGATTTGGTCAAACATTATGCTGAATGTGACTGTGAAAGTATTTTTGGATGAAATTAATATTTAAATCATACACCAGCAAGATGGTGGAGCAGAAGGACATGAATACATCTTCTTCTGCAAGAACACCAAAATCACAATTAGCTGCTGAGCAACCACTGAAAGGAGGATGTTGGAACCCACCAAAAAAAAAAGATACCCCGTGTCCAAAGACAAAGAGGAAGTTGAAACAGGACAATAGGAGGGGGGAATTCTTGTTTAATATCAAACCTCATTTCCACCAGAGACTCTTGGAGGGCACAAACAGAACCTTGTGTGCCCCAGGGCCCAAGGAAAGAAGCAGTGACTGCCACAGAGACAGCCAGACCTGTCTGTGCGTGCTTGACGATCTCCTGTGTAGGCACGGGTCAGCAGTGGCCTGCCGCGGGGACAGGGGCACTGGCCACAGAAGTTCTGGGAGGTACTGTGTGTGGTGTAAGTCCTCTTGGAGGAGGTCGCCATTAGTCCCACCACAGAGCCGTGTAGGGTGGACGATTAAGAAACTACAGAACATCTTTAATCCAACTTTCTGCTGAAGGTGGAGCTGTGCTCCCTCCCTGTAGTTTGGCCTGAGGTGGCCCAGTTCTAGAGATTGCAGTCTCTGTGGCAGGCTATAGGCCCAATGGTAGGGGTAAGGGCAACCTCCTCCAAGAGGACTTGTGCCAGCACCCTGTGCCTCCCAGGCCTGCTGCTGCCAGTGCCAGTGACCCCCATGCAGGCCATGGGCTTACAACTCAACATTCAAAAGTCTAAGATCGTGGCTTCTGGTCCCATCACTTCATGGCAATGGATAGGGAAAAAATGGAAACAATGACAGAGTTTATTTACTTGGGCTCCAAAATCACTGCAGGTGGTGACTGCAGCTATGAAATTAAAAGACGCTTGTTCCTTGGAAGAAAAGCTACGACAAACCTAGGCAGTATATTAAAAAGCAGAGACATTGCTTTGCTGACAAATGTCCATCTAGTCAAAGCTATGGTAGAGTAGCCATATAGAGATCTGAGAGTTGCACCATAAAGAAGTCTGAGCGATGAAGAATTGTTGTTTTTGAACTGTGGTGTTGGAGGATCTTCAGAATCCCTTGGACAGCAAAGAGATCAAATCAGTCAATCTTAAAGGAAATCAGTACTGAATATTTATTGGACGGACTGGTGCTGAAGCTGAAACTCCAAAATTTTGGCCACCTGATGTGAAGAGCTGACTCACTGGAAAAGACCCTGATGATGGGATAGACTGAAGATAAGAGGAGAAGGGGTGACAGAGGATGAGATAGCTAGAAAGAATCATCAACTCAGTGGACATGAATCTGAGCAAACTCTGAGAAATAGTGAAGGACAGGGAAGACTGGTGTGCTGAAGTCCACAGGGTTGCGAAGAGTCAGACATGACCGTACGACTGAACAACCAAAATACTTAAATCAGTAGACTGAGTAAAACATAGTGCCCTCTTTATTGTGAATGGGCCTCATCCAACCAGTTGAAGACCTGAAGAGAATAAAAAGGCTATCCACTTGTGAGAGGGAATTCTTTCTGCCTAACTGCCTTGACCTTGCACATCAGTCTTTCCAGTTTTCAGAACCAAACTGAATTATGGCTCTTATTGGATCGTCAGTATGCTAGCTTTCGGTCAGGAACGTGTATCAAATTCCTGTCTCAGGCTTGCCACTGCAAACCTTGGGACTCCCCAACCTCCATAACTGCATAAGCCCATTCCTCATAAGTCTCTTAGATATATATACACATAACTTATTGGATCTATTTCTCTGAAGAATCCTGACTAATACAATATCTGAAAGACTAGGAAAATCATAAAGCTTCATAAAATCATATATTAGAGGATCAAAAAAATTTTTTTCAAACTCTATGGCATCATCAGCTAGAGTATAAAATAAACCATCTCTATGAAAAGAGAAGCAAGCAACCCTGAGATGGGCAAAAGATCTAAATAGACACTTCTCCAAAGAAGGCTTACAGATGGCAAATAAACAGATAAAAAGATGCTCAACATCACTCATTATTAGATAAATGCAAATCAAAATTACAGCGGGGTATCACCTCACACCAGTCAGAACAGCCACCATCAAAAAATCACAAACAATAAATGCTCGAGAGAATGTGGAGAAAATGGAATCGGCTTGCACAGTGGGTGGTAATGTAAACTGATAACGCCAGTATGGAGAAAGGTATGGAGATTCCTTAAAAACTAGGAATAAGACAACCATATGACCCAGAATCCCATTACAGAGCAGACATCCAGAGAAAACCATAACTGAAAAAGACACATGTATCCCAGTGTTCACTGCAGCACTATTTACAATATCCAGGACATAGAAGCAACCTAGATGTCCACTGACAGACGAATGGATAAAGAAGTTACAGTATATATATACAATGGAATGTTGCTCAGTCATAAAAAGGTGCAAACTTGTGTCAGTTGAACCAAGGTGGACAAACCTAGAGCCTGTTATACACAGTGAAGTTAGTCAGAAAGAGAAAAACAAATATTGTATATTAACACATATATATGGAATCTAGAAAAATGATACTGATAAACCTATGTGCAGGGCAGGACTAGAAAGACACAGATGTAAAGGATGGCTTTATGAGCCACAGAGGGAGAAAGAGAGGGTGGGATGAACTGAGAGTAGAATTGAATTACATACATTACCACGTGTAAAATAGCTAGCTAGTGGGAGAATGCTAGTGGGAATTCAGCTGGGTGCTCTGTGCTGAAGGAGAGGGATGAGACGGGAGTGGGGGCGGGGGTGGGTTGGGGAGAGGCTCCAGGGGAGGGAATGTATATATACTTATAGCTGATTCACATTGTTGTATGGCAGAAACCAACAAAATATTGTAAAGCAATTATCTGCCAATTAAAAATAAAAATAAAAACAAAGAATACCATTAAAAAAGAGAAGTACAAGACAATAAGAAGAGAATAATGTGAAGTGAAATAATAGCATGATAAATAAAAAAATAAAATAGAAATATAAAGGGAGATGAATAAGATGAAGAGTAATTAAGAAAAACCAAAAGCACAGTAACTAGTTTAAGATTCAAACGAAAGGGCAGAAGTTTAGGACTTATGCTATGAAAAATTACCCAAGTTATTTGGAAAACAAACATGAAACATTTTCCCAGAACTTAGAAAACTAGTATGAAACTAAAAATCATAACAGAGATGATCAATTTGAAGACAGAAGATTAAGTTAATACCAGATCAACTGATGTTTGCAAAGGGGAGCCAAGAAAAAAATTAAACACAGTTTAATTAAAGACAGTTTTACCTCTTCTTTCCCAATTTTTTTCCTCCAAAGAAGACATACAGATGGCTAACAAACTCAGAAAGAAATGTTCAACATCACTAATTGTTGTTGTTGTTGTTCAGTTGTCTAGTTGTGTCCAACTCTTTGCGACCCCACGGACTGCAGCACATCAGGCCTCCCTGTCCCTCACCATATCCTGGAGTTGGTGCAAGTTCATGTTCATTGCATCAGTGATGCCGTCCACTAATTATTAGAAACTTACAAATCAAAACAACAATGAGGTATCACCTCACGCCTGTGAAAATGGTGCCATCAAAAAAATCTACAAAGAATAAATGCTGGAGAGGATCTGGAGAAAAGGAAACCCTCCTACACTGTTGCTGGGGATGTAAAATTGCACAGTCACTATGGAGAACAGTATGGAGACTCCTTTAAAAACTAAAAATAGAACTACCATATGACCTAGCAATGCCTCTCCTAGGCTTATATCCAGAGAAAACCAGAATTTGAAAAGATGCATGCACCCCAAAGTTCTTTGTAGCCCCATTTACAATAGCAAGGACATGAAAGCAACCTATATGTCCATCTACAAAGGAATGTTAAAAGAATATGTGCTGTTACATGTACATAATGGATTATTCTGCCATGAAAATGAACAAACTAGTGACATTTTTAGGGACACAGAAAGACCTGGAGACTGTCATACACAGTGAAGTAAGTCAGAAAGAGAAAAACAAATATTGGATAATATCACTTATATGTGGAATCTAGAAAAATGGTGCAGATGAACTTATTTGCGAAGTAGAACTAGAGTCAGAGATGTAGAGAACAAACTTATGCTGCTGCTGCTGCTGCTAAGTCGCTTCAGTCGTGTCCGACTCTGTGCGACCCCAGAGATGGCAGCCCACGAGGCTCCCTCGTCCCTGGGATTCTCCAGGCAAGAACAATGGAGTAGGTTGCCATTTCCTTCTCCAATGCATGAAAGTGAAAAGTGAAAGTGAAGTCGCTGAGTCTTGTCTGACTCTTAGCGACCCACCAGGCTCCTCCGTCCATGAGATTTTCCAGGCAAGAGTGCTGGAGTGGGGTGCCATTGCCTTCTCTGCAAACTTATGCTACCAAGGAGGAAAGGGAGGTGGGATGAATTTGGAGATTGGGGTTGACTTATATACACTACTATGTACAAAATAGATAACTAATGAGAACCTACTGTATAGCTCATGGAACTCAACTCAGTGCTCTGTGATGACCTAATGGTCATCTAAAGGAAATCTAAAAGGAAATTTAGAAGGAAATCTTTTTATATGGTGGATATATGTATATGTATAACTGATTCACTTTGATGCACAGCAGAAACTAACACAACATTGTAAGGCAACTATACCCCAATAAAAATTAATTTAAAAAATCCTTCAAAAATGAAGAAAACTTTTTTTAAGTTTTGACATACAAAAGTAAGAGAATTTTCTGCCGGTAGACTCACAAAAAGAACATACTAAAGGGAGTTACCCATGACAAAAATAATACCAAGATAGAAGTAAGATAATGCAAAAAGAAATTATAAATGAGGTTAATGCATAGACTACAAAACAGTAATAATAAGGTTTTACAAGTTTTGAAATAAATGTAAGATTAATATATGTGACAATGGTAGCACAAAAGGCAGAAGGAAGGTAACCAAATGGTAGCATTATAAAGTTCTTGCATTATTCAGGCACTAGCAAAATTACTTGTTTGCAGAATCTTTAAACAATTTTTAAATGCATGCTGTGATCTCTTGTGAAACAAGTAAAATAATCAAGTTATATAACAAGCTAATATAGAGCAAGAGAATAATAAGAATTGATTAAATCCAAATAAGGCAAAGAAAAGGATAAAGAAACAAAAAACAGATGGGACCAAAAGAAAGCAAAAAGTAAAGTGGTAGATTTAAATAGAAATGCTACAGTAATCATATTAGAAGTATGTCAAATAAACAGTACAGTTTAAAGAAAAAATTGTCAAAAAATTTTTGAAAAATATGTAATACTATATACATATGCTACTTGAAAGCAATGTACCTTTAAGTAAGGACACACAGATGGAAAAAGATACACTGCTGCTGCTGCTAAGTCACTTCAGTCGTGTCCGACTCTGTGTGACCCCATAGACGGCAGCCCATCAGGCTCCCCCGTCCCTGGCATTCTCCAGGCAATAACACTGGAGTGGGTTGCCATTTCCTTCTCCAATGCAGGAAAGTGAAAAGTGAAAGTGAAGTCTCTCAGTCGTGTCCGACTCCTCGCGACCCCATGGACTGCAGCCCACCAGGCTCCTCCATCCATGGGATTTTCCAGGCAAGAGTACTGGATACACTATGCAAGCATTACAAGAAAGTTTGTGTACCTTAGCAAATATCAGAAAAAGATTACAAGGTATGAAAATATCCAGAGATTAAAAAAAAGTTAATCCAATGAAAAGATATAATAAATGTAAATTTATATGCACTTACTAGCTTCAAATATATTAAACAAAAACAAGAAAACTAAAAAAAGACTAACTAAAATAAAACAAAATAATATAGAATATTTAAATGTCACAATGAAAAAGTTTAACCTAATTGATATATATAAAATAATGCAGAACCTAACAACTTCAGAATATATATGTGTTTCAAGAGCTCATATAATTAATAGGTGATAGTCATAGTGCAAGTTCTTATGAATTTGATAGTATTAAAATTTAATATAGATTTTGGTCTCTGACCAGAATGGAAGTAAGAGAGAAATGGATTTTGAGAAAAGACACCTAAAAAAGAAATCCCTCCCAATGGCAATAGTAACAACAGAAACTGAAAATCAAGCAACAATAATCTATTGGCCAAGAAATAAATCACAATGTAAACTTAAAACTACTTTGAGCTGAACCAGAATAAAAATATAATGCATCAAAATTTGAGCAATATAACTAAAGATACACTTAAGGTTACAGTCTTAAACATGCATTGTTTTAAAGGCTGTACATTGATTACGTAAGTACCCATCTCAAAAAACAAACAGTAGGAAAATGTATTTTTAAACATATCAATAGTAAATAATAAAAGTAAGAGAAAAAATAAATGAAATGGAAAAATATACAATAGAGAAAATGATAAAACCACTAGTTGGCTTTTGAAAGCATAAATCAAATTATAAACAACAAGAAAAGATTAAAAATTTTTGATGGTCAACATAAATAATAACAAGAGCATTTAAGAAATCAATAGCATCAGGAAGACCGAAGAACAGGACATAATTATAAATGCTGACATTAAAAAGAATATATTATTAACAAATAACTACCAATAAAATTAACAAAGTAGATGAAACAAATGACACAACTTATCAAGAGTGACCAAGAAGAAGAAAATCTGGATAGCCCTGAAGTACACTGACACTGCAATTAAAAACTTTATCCCAGGTCAAACTGTCCTTAAAAGCAAAGGCGCAGGGGCGTCTCTGAATCTTCCAACAGTAAAGAATCAAATAATACCAATCTTACACAAATACATACAGACAGGGCTTCCCTGGTGGTTCAGAAAGTAGTAAAGAATCTGCCTGCAATGCAGGACACCTGGGTTCAATCCCTGGATTGGGAAGATCCCCTGGAGAAGGGAATGGCAACCCACTCCAGTGTTCTTGCCTGGGAAATCCCATGGAGAGAGGAGCCTGGCAAGCTACAGTCCATGGGGTCGCAAAAGAGTCGGACACAACATAGTGACTAAACAACAAGAAAGAAACAAATAAAAACAATCTTACACAAACACTTGCGGAAGGCAATGGCACCCCACCCCAGTATTTTTGCCTGGAAAATCCCATGGACGGAGGATCCTGGTAGGCTCCAATCCATGGGGTCGCTAAGAGTCAGACACGACTTCACTTTCACTTTCACTTTTCACTTTCATGCATTGGAGAAGGAAATGGCAACCCACTCCAGTGTTCTTGCCTGGAGAATCCCAGGGACGGGGGAGGCTGGTGAGCTTCCGTCTATGGGGTCGCACAGAGTCGGACACAACTGAAGTGACTTAGCAGCAGCAGCAGCAGCAGCACACAAACACTTCCAGATAATAAAACATTTTCCAACTTTTTCTCTAAGGCAGAATAACTCTTATACCAAAGCCTGACGAAGACATTATAGCAAAGAAGCATAGGCCGATCTCTCACATGAATACAGAAGCAAAATTCTAAACAAAATATTAGCAAACAAAATCCAGTTTCATGTAAAAATGTATCACAATCAGTTTGTTCCAGGAATACAAGTCATTCATTGTAATTTATCTTATAACAGAATAAAGGGGGAAATATCACATACTTTTCTCAATAAATGTAAGAAAAGAAAATGAGTAATTCAGTAACTGGTGAGAAAAATATTCATTATCATTGGAATATCAGGAAATTTATTAACCTAAGAAGGGTATCTACCAAAAATCAATCAATTAACCACTAGCTACAAATATACAGGAAATACACTGAGGGTGAAATATTTAAAGACACTATTGTAAACGAATTTCTTGCTATCTTTTTTGGATTGTTCATTGTGAGTATACAGAAACAGAACAGGATTTCGTGTGTTTATGTACCCTAAAGCTTTTCTGAACTTGTTTATTAGCTATAATAACTTTTCTGTGAATTCTTTGGTTTTTGTACATAGAGAACCACATCATCTGCTTTAGACTTACTTTAACTTCTTCCGTCATAATTTCGAAGGCTTTTATTTCTTTTTCTCATCTACAGACCTGGCTGGAACTTTCAGTATGATGGGCAGTAACAGTGAAAACAGGAATGCTTGTCTTGATCCTGCTCTTAGGGAGAAAGCTTTTAGTCGCTCACCACTGAGTAAGATGTTAGCTGTGGAATTTTCAAAAATGCTCCATCATTCTGAAGATGGTTCCCTTCTATTCCTAATTTACTGATCATTTCTCCATTAAAAAGGTGCTACAATTTGTTAAATCACTTTTCTGCAAGAACTGAGATGATCACGTGGTATTTGTGCTTCATTCTATTAATGTACTATATTATAATTATTGACCCTCTTACAGTGAACCACTATCGCATTCCTAGGTAAGATCCCAGCTGGTCCAGGGACACAACACTCTCAATATTCTGTTGGATTCACTTTGCTAGTATTTTGTTGCCCTGATCCCAGGAGGACATGAGGCTGGAGTTAATTCATAGCTACATACAGGAGTTTAATATCAACAGAGCAATACGCCTTGGGATCTGCAGAAGGAATGGGGATATAAAATAGACTCCTGCTTAGTCACTTCAGACTACTACCACAAAGTACCATAGACTGAGTGTCTGTAAACATCAGACACTTATTTCTCACAGTTATGGAGACTGGAAGGTCAAGATCAGGATGCCCACGTGACTGAGTTCTGGCGTGAACCCTCTGCAAGGTTGCAGACTGCCAATTTCTCTTTGTATCCTGAAATGGTGAGAAGAGAGCAGCTGGCTCTCTGGTCTCCTATAAGGGCATGCATGCGTGTGCATGTCAAGTTGCTTCAGTTGTGTCCGACTCTTTGAGACCCTGTGGACTACAGCCCGCTAATACTAGTCCATTTTTCATGTGGGCTCCACCTTCATTCCTAATTACCTCCCAAAGACTCCCAAACACTATCACATGGAGTTAGATTTCAACATATGTATTTCACTGGGGCACAAATATTCAGTCCATAGAGTGTGCACTTTTGAGACCTCAAAAAGGCTATACTTTCAGTCAAAAGGAAGGAGATTAAAATGACATTTTGCACTGAAAAAAAAAATAGCCTCCCATGAGAAATAAAAATCTAAGTATTGATATGCTGTCAGAATTCACAATACAAATGTAGTACCGGAAGCCCTAAGCTAAAATATGAACAAAAACCTAGTCTTAGATCAGTGAAGGCATTTGATCAGAGGGTGTTTGCTATGACCAACGCTTTCTCTTGGCAAAACTTGGTTAGTCTTTGCCCTGCTTCGTTTTGTACTCCAAGGCCAAATTTGCCTGTTATTCCAGGTATCTCTTGACTTCCTACTTTTTCATTCCAGTCTTCTATGATGAAAAAGACATCTTTTTTTGGTGTTATTTCTAGAAGGTCTTGTAGGTCTTCATAGAACTGTTCAACTTCAGCTTCTTTGGCATTACTGGTTGGGGCATAGACTTGGATTACTGTGATATTGAATGTTTTGCCTTGGAAATGAACAGACATCAATCTGTTGTTTTTGAGACTGAACCCAAGTACTGCATTTCAGACTCTTGTTGACTATGAGGGCTACTCCATTTCTTCTAAGGGATTCTTGCTCACAGTAGTACATGTAATGGTCATCTGAATTAAACTCACCCATTCCGGTCCATTTTAGTTCAGTTAGTTTAGGTTAGTGGTTAGAATCAGATGCCACTAACTAAATATAGAAAAGACCTTAGTTAGTGGCATCCAATTCTAACCACTACACCAATGACTACTACAGTACTGCCATTAAGAGGGGGTCTAGAACTCACACAAATGCCCCTAGAGAAGCGAAGATCACAAAATCAAGGAGACATCAAATAAAACTTTGGTCAGAAGGTTTTTCAGCTAAACCTCACCTTCTGGAGCTAAAAGAGCCCTTTAGCTAACAAAAGGCCACAATTATATGCCATGAGCCTCTAAGTGGATCTTTTCTCAAAGCTAAATAAACATCTCCAAATATCCCTATACGGTTTAGTTTCTAGTCCTTTCTACACAACAGCATTTTCTTTTAGAGGACTCCGCAGCTCAGCATCCTTTTTAGACTACAAAAAAAAAAAAAAAAAAAAAAGCAAAACAACTGATCCAGAAATGCTCTGGTCAGCATCAAGTAGAAGAGGATTTTGTTCTAGATCGGTAGTTCTTAAACTTTAGCATACATCAGGAATTCCCTGGAGGACATATTAAAATACCTATCGCTAGGGCAAAAACCAAGTTTCTGATTCAGTATGTCTGGGATGGGGCCTGAGATCATGCATTTTTTAACAAAATTATGACACTGCTGTTCCAGGTACCACATTTTGAAAACTGTTAAATAGTATTCTTCTATAACAAAATATTAGAACAATTAAGCTGTTTGGTAGATCTTGCTTACTTAACCTGAATTTGCAGTCAACTCAAATTCTCAAGCCATTTTTTAAAAATTTAAGTTTATTTAATTGGAGACTAATTACTTTACAATATTATATTGGTTTTGCCATACATCAACATGAATCCGCCACTGGTGTACATGTGCTCCCCATCCTGAACCCTGCTCCGACCTCCCTCCCCATACCATCCCTCTGGGTCATCCCAGTGCACCAGCCCCAAGCATCCTGTATCATGCATAGAACCTGGACTGGCAATTCGTTTCTTACATGATATTATATATGTTTCAATGCCACTCTTCCAAATCATTCCACCCTCTCCCTCTCCCACAGAGTCCAAAAGACTGTTCTATACATCTGTGTCTCTTTTGCTGTCTCACATACAGGGTTATTGTTACCATCTTTCTAAATTCCATATATATGCGTTAGTATACTGTATTGGTGTTTTTCCTTCTGGCTTACTTCACTTTGTATAATAGGCTCCAGTTTCATCCACCTAATTAGAACTGATTCATATGTATTCTTTTTAATGGCTGAGTAATACTTCATTGTGTATATGTACCTCAGCTTTCTTATCCATTCATCTGCTGATGAACATCTAGGTTGCTTCCATGTCCTGGCTATTATAAACAGTGCTGCAATGAACACTGGGGTACACGTGTCTCTTTCAATTCTGGTTTCCTCAGTGTGTATGCCCAGCAGTGGGATTGCTGGGTCATAAGGCAGTTCTATTTCCAGTTTTTTAAGGAATCTCCACACTGTTCTCCATAGTGGCTGTACTAGTTTGCATTCCCACCAACAGTGTAAGAGGGTTCCCCTTTCTCCACATCCTCTCCAGCATTTATTGCTTGTAGACTTTTGGATCACAGCTATTCTGACTGGCATGAAATGGTACCTCACTGTGGTTTTGATTTGCATTTCTCTGATAATGAGTCATGTTGAGTATCTTTTCATGTGTTTGTTAGCCATCTGTATGTCTTCTTTGGAAAAATGTCTGTTTAGTTCTTTGGCCCATTTTTTGATTGGGTCGTTTATTTTTCTGGAATTGAGCTGCAGGAGTTGCTTGTATATTTTTGAGATTAATTCTCTGTCAGTTGCTTCATTTGCTATTATTTTCTCCCATTCTGAAGGCTGTCTTTTCACCTTGCTTATAGTTTCCTTTGTTGTACAGAAGCTTTTTAATTTTAATTAGGTCCCATTTGTTTATATTTGCTTTTATTTCCAATGTTCTGGGAGGTGGGTCATAGAGGATCCTGCTGTGATTTATGTCAGAGAGTGTTTTGCCTATGTTCTCCTCTAGGAGTTTTATAGTTTCTGGTCTTACATTTAGATCTTTAATCCATTTTGAGTTTATTTTTGTGTATGGTGTTAGAAAGTGTTCTAGTTTCATTCTTTTACAAGTGGTTGACCAGTTTTCCCAGCACCACTTGTTAAAGAGATTATCTTTTCTCCATTGTATATTCTTGCCTCCTTTGTCAAAGATAAGGTGTCCACAGGTGCGTGGATTTATCTCTGGGCTTTCTATTTTGTTCCAGTGATCTATATTTCTGTCTTTGTGTCAGTACCATACTGTCTTGATGACTGTGGCTTTGTAGTAGAGCCTGAAGTCAGGCAGGTTGATTCCTCCAGTTCCATTCTTCTTTATCAAGATTTCAAGCCTTTTTTTTTAACAAGCGCAATTGATTTGAATAACCAACTAAACATTCCTGTTCTTTATTTTCCATCTCTACTGAGAAAATCAACAAAATGCACATTACATAGGTAGACCATTAGTGACATATTCATATATGAAGAGAGTGTATTATTTCTTATATTTTAGTTTTAGTTCATTAAGCTAAGAGGAGTTCCAGATCTCTGTCATTTCTAATTTAAAAGCATGCCAGTTTTAAATATATCTTGGTGTCCTTTCCCTGCCATTAAGAGAACTTAAAGGCTCTGGACTGAGCATTCTACAAATTATTTTTTTAAATTCTCTTAACGGAATTTCTAAGGATGTCAAAAAACCATGAATCAACTATATAATGCTTTCCAAAAACCCTTGAAAACTAAATGCTTCCCTCACTACTATATGAATAGTTTATTTGTCTAATTATGAGTCATCCAAAAAGACAGTTTTATAAATGCTTGCTGCTGCTAAGTCGCTGCAGTCGTGTCTGACTCTGTGCGACCCATTCTCCAGGCAAGAACACTGGAGTGGGTTGCCATTTCCTTCTCCAATGCATGAAAGTGAAAGGTGAAAGTGAAGGCGCTCAGTTGTGTCCGACTCTTAGCGATCCCATCGACTGCAGCCTACCAGGCTTCCCCGCCCATGGGATTTTCCAGGCAAAAGTACTAGAGTGGGGTGCCATTGCCTTCTCCCTATAAATACTTACCAAAAACTTAAAAAAAAAAAAAAAGAATTACTTTCAAATTTGAGCACTTGACTCCAGTTAGCTCATGTGACAAGAAGACAGAGAATCCTACCAATTTCACACAATACTGTCAGAGGCCCTCTTTGCAGGGATATTAATATGTTCAAGAGCACTCTTGCAAGGATCTGATGTACTCAGTGTCAACTGGTTAAACTTTAGAAATCAATTACCTTTACATAGCTTTGCTTATTTTTTGTGCCAACTTCTTGAGCATTACATTGAATTCAAGTCCATTTGACAGACTTAAGATAAATCCTAAGAATACAATTTTCAAATTTATAAAAATTTACCAGATCATTAAAATTGCTCAGCTCTGCTCGTACTTACCTCAAGTTGATCTGGTTAGCAGAGGATCAATAGTCAGACAATTTAGCAGATTACAGTCTATTTTATGGCAGTCTTTTTTCCCTTGCCTAATTTAAGACTATGTGCACAGCCTCGGCTGAATTAACCTGGTCAGAAGCATTCCCCTCTCACTTACTTGGTGAAAATGTTTTTGTAAAGAATATGAACAAGTGGAGTTTTTAATATATTTTTCTTGTATTAAACACAATCAATGGCTGCAGCAATCCAGAAAGATTCTTAAAACTCTGGTACACATTCATATTTTGAAGTCAGGAAAGATAATGAACCTTGTCTCTACAACTCAGCTAAATTAAACAAATTTCCTGACTGCAGCTTTTGCCCCAGTCTCCCAAATATAGCTCAGAGTTCTGAAAGCTTACAAGTCAAAGAGCAAACAAAAAGGAAAAAGATGCTGAGCCTAGGGTCCTCCAAAGAATACACTGATCAAAGGCCAAATCGTTGTAGCTGTGGCAAACAAAAAGCAGTGGGGGAAAGTAGCAAGGTCTTCTCAGGGTACAAAAAACAAAAACCTAAGTTTGAAAAGGATCCTGAAAACTCTTAAAAAATGTACTGACACTGTAGTTTGAAAAGTGTGGAGACATTTCCATGTGTTTTTTTGACTGTATTCAATCACAGACAGCTGCTACAACTCATTGTATTTAAGTGAACAAAGTATGATAAACCAATTTAGATCACAGCTTCTAGAATTAACCATGCCAATGTAAAAGCCAACTGAATAAAACTGTTGCAGGACACTGCTTCACTCTGCTTATAAGGGGAAACAGGCAGTAAAAAATGAAATTTCTGATCTTATGACAGAACAAGTTGGAGCTTAGAACTGTAAAAAAAATAACAACTGTATATATATATATATATATAGTATATGAACTTGGGCAAACTCCAGGGGAAGGTAAGGGACAAGGAGGCCTGGCGTGCTACAGTCTACGGGGTCACAAAGAGTTAGATACAACTTAGTGACTGAACATCACTGCTACCACCAACAGAGACTACATACGAAACAGTGCCAAACAGCAATCATACTTTTTACTGTAGTAAAGTGCAGAGAAAACATGATTTCCAGGAGATTTTGGAGTCTTGGCATCTTCAGGATTCTTGCAGTACACACAAAAAACTTTAGCCAAATACTGATTTGTCAGACAGCTTACACTATATGCTGCAATAACAAACACCTCCCAAATCTTTGTGGCTTACAACTACAAAGATTTATTTTCTACCCATGTTCCATGTCAGCTGTAGAAGCAGCCCCTTTTCATGGACATGCTAACTTCATGGCAAAGGAAAGACAGCCATGGCAGAACAAAGTAATGTTTCTAAAGATTCTGATTCGAGGTGACATTCATCCCTTCTGTTCACATTACCTTGGACACAGGCAATAGCTGTGTGGATTGTGATTGTGGCAGTGGAGTGATTGTGGCAATTACTCCAATCACTGAATCAGATCAGATCAGTCGCTCAGTCGTGTCCGACTCTTTGCGACCCCATGAACTGCAGCACGCCAGGCCTCCCTATCCATCACCAGCTCTCGGAGGTCACCCAGACTCACATTCATCGAGTCAGTGATGCCATCCAGCCATCTCATCCTCTGTCGTCCCCTTCTCCTCCTGCCCTCAATCCCTCCCAGCATCAGAGTCTTCTCCAATGAGTCAACTCTTCGCATGAGGTGGCCAAAATACTGGAGTTTCAGCTTGAGCATCATTCCTTCCAAAGAAATCCCAGGGCTGATCTCCTTCAGAATGGACCGGTTGGATCTCCTTGCAGTCCAAGGGACTCTCAAGAGTCTTCTCCAACACCACAGTT
The DNA here is from genome assembly GCA_935064755.1 of Tragelaphus eurycerus. Classification (NCBI taxonomy): domain Eukaryota; kingdom Metazoa; phylum Chordata; class Mammalia; order Artiodactyla; family Bovidae; genus Tragelaphus; species Tragelaphus eurycerus. The sequence continues at coordinate 25,085,786 of CAKXYN010000016.1, forward strand.
CAAAAGCATCAATTCTTCGGCGCTCAGCCTTCTTCACAGTCCAGCTCTCACATCCATACATGACCACAGGAAAGACCATAGCCTTGACTAGGCGAACCTTTGTTGGTAAAGTGATGTCTCTGCTTTTGAATATGCTATCTAGGTTGGCCATAACCTTCCTTCCAAGGAGTAAGCGTCTTTTAATTTCATGGCTGCAGTCACCATCTGCAGTGATTTTGGAGCCCAGAAAAATAAAGTCTGACACTGTTTCCACTGTTTCTCCATCTATTTCCCATGTAGTGATGGGACCAGATGCCATGATCTTCGTTTTCTGAATGTTGAGCTTTAAGCCAACCTTTTCACTCTCCACTTTCACTTTCATCAAGAGGCTTTTGAGTTCCTCTTCACTTTCTGCCATAAGGGTGGTATCATCTGCATATCTGAGGTTATTGATATTTCTCCCAGCAATCTTGATTCCAGCTTGTGTTTCTTCCAGTCCAGCATTTCTCATGATGTACTCTGCATATAAGTTAAATAAACATGGTGACAATATACAGCCTTGACGTACTCCTTTTCCTATTTGGAACCAGTCTGTTGTTCCATGACCAGTTCTAACTGTTGCTTCCTGACCTGCATACAGATTTCTCAAGAGGCAGATCAGGTGGTCTGGTATTCCCATCTCTCTCAGAATTTTCCACAGTTGATTGTGATCTACACAGTCAAAGGCTTTGGCATAGTCAATAAAGCAGAAATACATGTTTTTCTGGAACTCTCTTGCTTTTTCCATGATCCACTGAATGGAGAATCACTGAATGGAGAATCATAATTCTGTCACAGGGAGAGGCAGCAAATAATTGGATAAAATAATAATATCACAGTCTGCTAACTGAGGCTTTTGCCTTCTTCACATGAGCTACACATACCCTGTTTCCCAGAAGGGATAACCTCAAAGTCCTTTCTGGACATGCCAATGGATTCAATACCAGACCCAGATGTGGCACCTCTTACTTTGTAGACCAATAAACTAAAAAAACTAGTGAGCTGCCCCTCAAATATCCAACATATAAGTGGAGAAGGGGAAAAACACAACTGGATTAAATCTCCAATTTGGAAAGGGGAAGAATAGGAAACACACAGCACGTATCCATATCAATTCAGAACTTGTGAGGGCCGCTTGCCCGTGAAGTGGGGAGCATATCTTACTTGGGCCTGGTTTTACTTTCTTGGGGTATCTTCCTAATTCACTTTTCTTTGAGGCTGCTGGCTCAGCCTGTAAAAGGTTGTTCATTTTCTTGGACCCTCATTAGATCTATAGATAAGGTATTGAAGAATATGACTCACTACTACTTCCTTGGTGATTTGAGCAGCTTTCTCAGGCTACTTCTAATTCACAGAAGGTAGGAGGCACACAAGTTATGAACAATCACAATCTAGTTTAGTGGAACCTACTAGCTCATTTGGCGGTACAACACTCTTGAAATTTTATTTATTTATTAATAATTGTAGTCATCTTGTTATGCCAGTACCCATATTTACAAATGTTTTCAGGATATGCCTCTTACTCTAGACTTAATTACAAGTTCCCTGAAATGAGCAAGTTTCTATGGTATAAACACATACTCAGTACTTGTTTTGCCTTCTGAGACATTTCAATCAAATGAAAATATTTACTGGGTACCTACTTTAATTGAATCTAAGGTTTTTTTAAAAAAAATATGCTGGCTTTAACCCTCATGTTGTCTTTGACAGATAGCTGAAATAGACTTCTATCCATTCTTAGAATTTTTCAGTTATGTATATTACCAAAAATCAGAAAAAGTTTCACAGCTTGACTGTTATTCTTGAAATTTCTAGATTCTCTCCATTCTCTTTATCCTCTGATTATAAACAGGTTAATTCTTTCCTGAGCTCATCTTTATTTTGTAATCAAATGAAACCAAGAGAAACCAAAGAATATTGATCATATTCTGTTCCCAAACTCTTTGCTGGTACACTCGTCTGGCATAGTATCTGATTTCCAGTTATCTCAAGAGACAACTTCATCAAAAGTTTTATCATAGGAATCAACTTTTGCTTAGGCCCAAAGTCAGTGTCATATATTCTAGGTATTTTTGTACGTGTATTTATCACATCAGTATCTCATAGAGCTTTATCAATTTCTGTATCAGTTACCTTATATTCAGTTATGATACGATAACAAAATAACTGCTAAATTTCAGTTTCTTACAACTAAAGTTTAATCCTCCCTCAGTTACTGTTGGCTAGGGATCAGTTGCTCTGCTTCATGACATTTTTATTGTAGAACAAAGTTGGAAATGAAGCAGCTACTCTTTATGACATTCTATGCACACAGCAGAGGAAAAAGAGCAATGAAGAACCACAAAATGGCTCTTAAAGCTTATTCTGAAAAGTAATACAGGAAACATTTTCATTTCAGTAGCCAAAGCAAGTCACATGGCCAAGCCTGACACAGGGAAGGCAACTGAATCACTGGAAATAATATAATCTACTAAAATAATGCATCACAACAGATCGAATGCAGCAGGATGTAGAAGAATTCAGCTATATTCTATTATGCCAGAAAGTGAAGGGATTTGCAAAAATGTAAAATAGTGCTACTCAAAAGAGTAAATTTTTGCATAGAAAATAGTAATTTTTCATAAAAGTGTTATTTATATTAACGTATTAGATCTATTATTGCTCTTTGAAATAAAATAATACCTAGAAGATGTCTAAGACCATTTCTAGACTTCCCTGGTGGCTTAGAGGGTAAAGCATCTGCCTACAATGCCGGAGACCCACGTTCAATCCCTGGGTCGGGAAGATCCACTGGAGAAGGAAATGGCACCCCACTCCAGTATTCTTGCCTGGAAAATCCCATGGACAGAGGAGCCTGGTAGGCTACAGTCCATGGGGCCACAAAGAGTCGGACACGACTGAGTGACTTCACTCAAGACCATTTCTTATATGGCACATATCATACAGATATAACACAAATAAGCAAAAGTTATTTAGGGTCCCTGATACTTTTTAGGCATACAAATAGATCCTGAAACCAAAAGTTTGAAAATTGCCACTAGAAAGCACAAATAATAATAATGATCAAGGATTTTGTAGGATTAAAATAAATGCTATTTGTCATGAGCAGTACCTGACAAAATACACACTGAATAAATATTAGATACTATTGTTACTACTGATATAAAGGGATGAAAAGTGAATAAAAACAAGAGACTTTTGCTTATTCAATGCCTAATAATCACAGAACATTTTTTCAATAGGAAGATAGATTCTCTATAGTTCAATTGCCATATTTGTGGTTCCCTGATAAAGCAATGCATAATTGTAGCTAAAAAAAAAATCATCAAAAATCATGTAAATCTTTAAGTAAGAAAGAGCAAGTCCCTTTTCCTTCACTGCCAGAGATTATTGATTTCAAACCTTTTACTTACCTTTAGAAGTTTTTTCGTAACCAAAATACCCTGCGAATACACACATATTTTGGAAAAATGAGATCACACTAGACATGCTTATTTGTACAAACTTAAAAAAAAAAAAAAAAAAAACAACCTTAATGTATATCTTGGACAAATTCTGACATATGAATCTGTCAAAATTTAAGTCCCTGCTGATTATTTCCATAGCATTGTAAAAACTAAATAACTGAAAAACAAAGCTTTTAAAAGGATTTTAGAATTGTTCTGGTGGAGTCTTTTGGGTTTTCTATGTAGAAGATCATGTCATCTGCAAACAGTGAGAGTTTTACTTCTTCTTTTCCAATTTGGATTCCTTTTATTTCTTTTTCTGCTCTGATTGTTGTGGCCAAAACTTCCAAAACTATGTTGAATGGTAGTGGTGAAAGTGGGCACCCTTGTCTTGTTCCTGACTTTAGGGGAAATACTTTCAATTTTTCACCATTGAGAATAATGTTTGCTGTGGGTTTGTCATATATAGCTTTTATTATGTTGAGGTATGTTCCTTCTATTCCTGCTTTCTGGAGAGTTTTTATCCATAAATGGATGTTAAAAAACTGGAACTAGAACTGCCATATGACCCAGCAATCCCATTGCTGGGCATACACACTGAGGAAACCAGAATTGAAAGAGATACGTGTACCCCAATGTTCATCGCAGCACTGTTTATAATAGCCAGGACATGGAAGCACCCTAGATGTCCATTAGCAGATGAATGGATAAGAAAGCTGTGGTACATATATACAATGGAGTATTACTCAGCCATTAAAAAGAATACATTTGAATCAGTTCTAATGGGGAGAGCTGATTATACAGAGTGAACTAAGCCAGAAAAAAAAAAAAACACCAATACAGTATACTAACGCATATATATGGAATTTAGAAAGATGGTAACAACAACCCCGTAGGTAAGACAGCAAAAGAGACACAGATATATAGAACAGTCTTTTAGACTCTGTGGGAGAGGGAGGTGGGGGATGATTTGGGAGAATGGCATTGAAACATGTATAATATCATATAAGAAATGAATCGCCAGTCCAAGTATGATGCAGGATACAGGAAGCTTGGGGCTGGTGTACTGGGATGACTCAGAGGGATGGCATGGAAAGGAAGGTGGGCGGGGAGTTCAGGATGGGTGGCACATGTACACCCGTGGCGGATTCATGTTGACGTATGGCAAAACCAATACAATATTGTAAAGTAATTAGCCTCTAATTAAAATAAATAAATTTTAAAATAAAATAAAATTCTCCCTACCAAAAAAAAAAAAAAAATTCAGAGATATACTGTTGCCTTTTGAAAAGGTGTCTTTAAAGTAATATATAAGAATGAGATTGCTAAATAAGAAATAGAATTTCATTAGATGAAGTCAACTAACTTCATAATATGGTAAGTCAAATTATATTCCAGCCTATGGTATATCAGGCCCTATTTTGGTCACAACCTTCCCAAGACTGAGTTCTTTTCAACCTTTCCTTATACGATAGAAGAAAAATCTCACTGTTTTTATGTGTGTTTCTGTAGTTATGAGTGCAAATAAATTTACTTATTGTACTTTGGGTATTTTTTGTCATTTGCACATTTTTCTTCTAATTTGTCATTACACTGTCACTATAAAAGACTCAAAATAATTAAGAATTTAATAGAGAAAAATGTGTAAGTCCTTCTTCACATATACTAACTAACAGCACAGAATACATTCTTCCAGTCTGGCTTTTATACATTGTCATACATTTGCACAAGCACATATATCTTTTCTTAAAACAAAGTCATAATGTATCTGTTGCTCTGCAACTTAAATTTTCAAATAGCAACTTATCATATCATTGCTTTATTTTAAAAGATTAAATATTAGTCTAAGTGTTTACTACAGTACTCACTATAATTTACTTTACAAGCCCCCTTATAATGAACAATTGGGTTCTTTTCAACTTTTCATACAATGCTGTTATGATGAATATTTATATATATTCATCTTCATTTATAAAATGGAATTGCTGACTCTGAGTATGTACTTAAAAGTTTTGCTAGATACTGTTACATTGTGCTCCAAAAGAGCTTATCATCAAAAATATACGAAAGAGCTGGTTTTCCTGTATTTTATCAGTCTTTATCATTTGTGCTAATCTGGGCTCGATAAAGGACAGAAATGGTATGGAAAGAAGAGGTGGCAAGAATACAAAGAAGAACTGTACAAAAAAGAGCTTCATGACCCAGATAATCATGATGGTGTGATCACTCACCTAGAGCCAGACATCCTGGAATGTGAAGTCAGGTGGGCCTTAGAAAGCATCACTATGAACAAAGCTAGTGGAGGTGATGGAATTCCAGTGGAGCTATTCCAAATCCTGAAAGATGATGCTGTGAAAGTGCTGCACTCAATATGCCAGCAAATTTGGAAAACTCAGCAGTGGCCACAAGATTGGAAAAGGTCAGTTTTCATCCCAATCCCAAAGAAAGGCAATGCCAAAGAGTGCTCAAACTACCGCAAAGTTGCACTCATCTCACACGTGAGTAAAGTAATGCTCAAAATTCTCCAAGCCAGGCTTCAGCAATATGTGAACCGTGTACTTCCTGATGTTCAAGCTGGATTTAGAAAAGGCAGAGGAACCAGAGATCAAATTGCCAACATCCGCTGGATCATGGAAAAAGCAAGAGAGTTCCAGAAAAACATCTATTTCTGCCAAATTGACTATGCCAAAGCCTTTGACTGTGTAGATCACAATCAACTGTGGACAATTCTGAAAGAGATGGGAATACCAAACCACCTGATCTGCCTCTTGAGAAATCTGTATGCAGGTCAGGAAGCAACAGTTAGAACTGGTCATGGAACAACAGACTGGTTCCAAATAGGAAAAGGAGTACATCAAGGCTGTATATTGTCACCATGTTTATTTAACTTATATGCAGAGTACATCATGAGAAACGCTGGACTGGAAGAAACACAAGTTGGAATCAAGATTGCCGGGAGAAATATCAATAACCTCCGATATGCAGATGACACCACTCTTATGGCAGAAAGTGAAGAGGAACTAAAAAGCCTCTTGATGAAAGTGAAAGTGGAGAGTGAAAAGGTTGGCTTAAAGCTCAACATTCAGAAAACAAAGATCATGGCATCTGGTCCCATCACTACATGGGAAATAGATGGAGAAACAGTGGAAACAGTGTCAGACTTTATTTTTCTGGGCTCCAAAATCACTGCAGATGGTGACTGCAGCCATGAAATTAAAAGACGCTTACTCCTTGGAAGGAAAGTTATGACCAACCTAGATAGCATATTCAAAAGCAGAGACATTACTTTGCCAACAAAGGTTCGCCTAGTCAAGGCTATGGTCTTTCCTGTGGTCATGTATGGATGTGAGAGCTGGACTGTGAAGAAGGCTGAGTGCCGAAGAATTGATGCTTTTGAACTGTGGTGTTGGAGAAGACTCTTGAGAGTCCCTTGGACTGCAAGGAGATCCAACCAGTCCATTCTGAAGGAGATCAGCCCTGGGATTTCTTTGGAAGGATTGATGTTAAAGCTGAAACTCCAGTATTTTGGCCAACTCATGCGAAGAGTTGACTTATTGGAGAAGACTCTGATGCAGGGAGGGATTGGGCGCAGGAGGAGAAGGGGACAACACAGGATGAGATGGCTGGATGGCATCACAGACTCGATGGATGTGAGTCTGAGTGACCCCCGGGAGTTGGTGATGGACAGGGAGGCCTGGCGTGCTGCAGTTAATGGGGTCGCAAAGAGTCGGACACAACTGAGCGACTGATCTGATCTGATCTCATAGGAAAACTATGTATTACTATGATTTTAAACTCCATTTTTCTGAAGGAAGGACTGAATCTCTTTTCAATTATTACCGGTCACTTAGTAAAATATTCATTCATATACTTTTCCCATTTTTCTATTAAGCTTATTCTTAATAATTTGTAAGATTTAATTATTAATATTTGTTATATTTATTATAAATATTTCCTCAGTCTTTATCTAGAATTATCTTTATTATGTCATATCTTATATCATACACAAATTTCAATTTTTGAGGCACTTTAAAATAATTTTGGTTCCCATTCTAGGTCATTGTTCTCTTTTCTATTAGTACACATTGCTGTTTTAGTTATTACTGCTTTACACTCTAGTAGTTTCAAATCCCAAACCTTTCTGTCCAGGAACATTGTATTCCTATTACTAAACTGATTTTCTAGTTTTAAAATTTAATCTTTCAAAGTTTCTTCCTATAAGTCTAACATACTTCTTGTCATGTATATTTGTAACTATTTTATTATTTTTCTGGCGGTTGTGAACGCAAACCATTTTCACAACATTTCGTAATATGTTATAAGGCACAGAAAAGCTGAAGAATATGATTTATAATATTGCAATCAGTAATTTTTATTAAACTCTCGTCAATTCCAGTAGGTCCACAATTGTCTTAACACTGTTTTACATAATCACACTGTTTGCATACTGAAGCTTTCTCACTTGTTTTCCAACAGTCCTACTGCTTATTATTTTTCTTGTCATACTGCATTGGTTTGGATCCCCTGAAAACACTGAATGGCAGTGGTGATAAGAGTCTTTTTATTTCTTTGGTCTGGAATAACGAGATTGATTCTAGTGTTTCACCATTAAACATGATGTTTTTTCCAAGTGTGATAGACAGCAACTATTAAATTGACAAAAGTTTCAGTCTAATTTTAGTTTGTTCAGCTGCTATTAAGAATGGCTATATATTCGATGTTAAATTGTTAATTTCATTTTAAAATATTATTCCTTTCAATACTTATATGAATATATAGTTTTTCCCTTTTAATCTGCCTGGTAGTGTAATTTTTTATACTACATCATATACCTATTTTATCTAGTTTTGAGGTTGACTGCCTTAACTTCTATTTTATATAATGCCTTGTAGGACATTTGATATTGTCCAAAATATCCGTAACACATTTGGTTGATGCCAGGTCTCTGAAATTTGGTCCTATTCAAAATGCCCATGGGCATGCAAACTGATTTTGCATAGGACCAAATATCAAAACCTTTTGGCATGAACCTAACTTCTTATGAACATTTTGGACAGGAAAAAATGTCTGCTAACCATATAATTAAGACTGCTATATATGCTTTGTTTGTCTTGGTGGTGGTGTTGAGTCACTAAGTTGTGTTCGATTCTTTGTGATCCCGTGAACTGCAGCACACCAGGCTTCCCTGTCCTTCACTATCTCCAGGAGCTTGCTCAAATTCATGTCCATTGAATTGGGGATGACATCCAACCATCTCATCCTCTGCAGTCCCTTCTCTACCTGCCCTCAATTTTTCCCACCATCAGGATCTTTTCAAGTGAGTTGGCTCTTCACATCAAGTGGTCAAAGTATTGGACCCTGAGCTTCAGCATCAGTCCTTCCAATGAATATTCAGGGTTGATCTCCTTTAGGATGGACTGGTTTGACTTCATGGTTGTCCAAGGGACTCTCAAAAATCTTCTCCAGCACCCCAGTTCAAAAATATCAATTCTTTGGTGCTCAGCCTTCTTTATAGTCCAACTCTCACATCCATACACGGCTACTGGAAAAACCATAGCTTTGACTATATGGACCTTTGTTGGCAAAATTATGTCTCTGTTTTTTAATAGGCTGTCTAAATTTGTCATAGGTTTTTCTCCAAGGAGCAACTTCATGGCTCCAGTCACTATTCGTTGTGATTTTGAAGCCCAAGAAAATCAAATCTGCCAATGTTTCCATTGTTCCTCCATTTATTTGCCAGGAAGTAAAACCTCTATTTATGCTTTATTGACTATGCCAAAGCCTTTGACTGCATGGATTACAATAAACTGTGGAAAATTCTGAAAGAGGTGGGAATATCAGACCACCTGATCTGCCTCTTGAGAAACCTATATGCAGGTCAGGAAGCAACAGTTAGAACTGGACATGGAACAACAGACTGGTTCCAAATAGGAAAAGGAGTACATCAAGGCTGTATATTGTCACCCTGCTTATTTAACTTATATGCAGAGTACATCATGAGAAACGCTTGGCTGGAAGAAGCACAAGCTGGAATCAAGATTGCTGGAAGATATATCAATAACCTCAGATATGCAGATGACACCACCCTTATGGCAGAAAGTGAAGAGGAACTAAAAAGCGTCTTGATGAAAGTCAAAGAGGAGAGTGAAAAAGTTGACTTAAAACTCAACATTCAGAAACAGTGTCAAACTTTATTTTTTTGTGCTCCAAAATACTGCAGATGGTGACTGCAGCCATGAACTTAAAAGATGCTTACTCCCTGGGAGAAAAGCTATGACCAATCTAGATAGCATATTGAAAAGCAGAGACATTACTTTGCCAACAAAGGTTCGTCTAGTCAAGGCTATGGTTTTTCCAGTGGTCATGTATGGATGTAAGAGTTGGACTGTGAAGAAAGCTGAGCACTGAAGAATTGATGCTTTTGAACCGTGGTGTTGGAGAAGACTCCTGAGAGTTTCTTGGACTGCAAGGCGATCCAACCAGTCCATTCTAAAGGAGATCAGTCCTGGGATTTCTTTGGAAGGAATGATGCTAAAGCTGAAACTCCAGTACTTTGGCCACCTCATGCGAAGAGTTGACTCATTGGAAAAGACTCTGATGCTGGGAGGGATTGGGGGCAGGAGGAGAAGGGGATGACAGAGGATGAGATGGCTGGATGGCATCACCAACTCAATGGACATGAGTTTGAATGAACTCCGGGAGTTGGTGATGGACAGGGAGGCCTGGGGTGCTGCAATTCATGGGGTCGCAAAGAGTCGGACACGACTGAGTGACTGAACTGAACTGAATGGGATTGGATGACATATCTGAGATTTTGAATGTTGAGTTTTAAGCCAGCTTTTCACTCTCCTTTCATCAAGAGGGTCTTTAATTCCTCTTTGCTTTTTGCCATTAGGGTGATATCATCTGCATATCTGACGTTGTTGATATTTCTCCTAGCACTCTTGATTGCTGGTTGTGATTCATCAAGCCCAGCATTTTGCATGATGTATTCTGCACAGAAGTTAAATAAGCAGGTGAGAATATATAACCTCGATGCACTTTTTTTTTTTTTGCAATTTTGAACCATTCTATTGTTCCACATCCAGTTGTAACCATTACTTCTTGACCTGCATATAGGTTTCTCAGGAGGATGTAAGGTGTTCTGGTATTCCCATCTCTTGGAGAATTTTTCACAGTTTGTTGTAATCCACATAGTCAAAGACTTTGGTGCAGTCAATGAAGTAGATGTTTTCCTGGAATTCTCTTGCTTTTTATATGGTCCAATGGATGTTGGCAACTTGATATCTTGTTCTTTTGCCTTTTCTAAATCCAGCTTGTACACCTGGAAGTTTTCAGTTCACGTAAAGTTGAAGCCTAGCTTGCAGGATTTTGAGCATTACTTTGCTAGCATGTGAAATGAACATGATTGTACAGTACCTTGAACATTCTTTGGCATTGCCTTTCTTTAGGACTGGAAAGAAAACTGAACTTTTCCATTCCTATGGACATTGCTGAGTTTTCCATAGTTGCTGGCATGTTGAGTGCAGCACTTTAAAAGCATCATCTTTTAGGACTGTAAATAGTTTAGCTTGAGTTCCATCACCTCCAATAGCTTTGTTTGTAGTAGTGATGCTTCCTAAGGCTCACTCAACTTTACAATCCAGGATGTCTGGCTCTAGGTGAGTGCCCACACCATAGTGGCTACCCAGGTCATTAAGACCTTTATTGTACATTTCTTCTGTGTATTATTGTCACTTCTTCTTAATCTCTTCTGCTCCTAGCCTAAATTATTTCTCACACTTATTTTTCATTTTTCTATTTTGCCTAATTTGTTTATTCTTATAAACAACACAAAGCCAAATTCTGACATAAAGTAAATTTGACAGTCTCTAAGTTGAAAAGGAAATTGTACTAGTTTCACATTTTCTGTGATCTTTAATGTATTTGGACTTATTATTATTATCTTATTTTTCCTTTTCAATTCAGTAATGAAGGTTTTTAATATTTTATTTGGGCTTCTCAGGTGGCGCTAGTTGTAAAGAATCTCCCTGCCAATGCAGGAGACATAAGAGATGTGGGTTCAACCCCTGGGTCAGGAAGAGCCCCTGGAGGAAGGCATGGTAATCCACGCCAGCATTCTTGTCTGGAGAATCCCATGGACAGAGCAACACGGCGAGCTACTGTCCATAGGCCACAAAGAGTCAGACATGATTGAAGTGACTTAATACACACACACACACATATACATAGTTGATTTACAATGTATTATTAGTTTTAGAAAAGGCAGAGGAACCAGAGATCAAATTGCCAACATCCGCTGGATCATGGAAAAAGCAAGAGAGTTCCAGAAAAACACCTATTTCTGCTTTATTGACTATGCCAAAGCCTTTGACTGTGTGGATCACAATAAACTATGGAAAATTCTGAAAGAGATGGGAATACCAGATCACCTGATCTGCCTCTTAAGAAATCTGTATGCAGGTCAGGAAGCAACAGTTAGAACTGGTCATGGAACAACAGACTGGTTCCAAATAGGAAAAGGAGTACGTCAAGGCTGTATATTGTCACCATGTTTATTTAACTTATATGCAGAGTACATCATGAGAAATGCTGGACTGGAAGAAACACAAGTTGGAATCAAGATTGCCGGGAGAAATATCAATAACTTCCGATATGCAGATGACACCACTCTTATGGCAGAAAGTGAAGAGGGGCTAAAAAGCCTCTTGATGAAAGTGAAAGTGGAGAGTGAAAAGGTTGGCTTAAAGCTCAACATTCAGAAAACGAAGATCATGGCATCTGGTCCCATCACTGCATGGGAAATAGATGGGGAAACAGTGGAAACAGTGTCAGACTTTGTTTTTCTGGGCTCCAAAATCACTGCAGATGGTGACTGCAGCCATGAAATTAAAAGACGCTTGCTCCTTGGAAGGAAAGTTATGACCAACCTAGATAGCATATTCAAAAGCAGAGACATTACTTTACCAACAAAGGTTCGCCTAGTCAAGGCTATGGTCTTTCCTGTGGTCATGTATGGATGTGAGAGCTGGACTGTGAAGAAGGCTGAGCACCGAAGAATTGATGCTTTTGAACTGTGGTGTTGGAGAAGACTCTTGAGAGTCCCTTGGACTGCAAGGAGATCCAACCAGTCCATTCTGGAGGAGATCAATCCTGGGATTTCTTTGGAAGGAATGATGCTAAAGCTGAAACTCCAGTATTTTGGCCACCTCATGCGAAGAGTTGACTCATTGGAGAAGACTCTGATGCTGGGAGGGATTGAGGGCAGGAGGAGAAGGGGACGACAGAGGATGAGATGGCTGGATGGCATCACTGACTCGATGGATGCGAGTCTGAGGGACCTCCGGGAGCTGGTGATGGACAGGGAGGCCTGGCGTGCTGCGGTTCATGGGGTTGCAAAGAGTCGGACACGACTGAGCGACTGATCTGATCTGATCTGATTAGTTTCTGGTATACAGCAAAGTGATTCAGCTGTATATATATATATATATGTTCATTCTTTTTAGATTCTTTTCTCATACAGGTAGGTTATCAGAGTACATTCTGTAGAGTTTCTTGTGCTATACAGAAGGTCCTTGTTGGTTACCTATATTATATACGGTAGCATGCATGTGTTCACCCCAAGTTCCTGATTTAGTCCTCCTCCAAAGTTTCTCCTTTGGTAGTCCTAAGTCTGTTTTTGATATCTACACGTCAGCTTCTGCTTTGGAAATAAGTTCATCTGTATCTTTTCTTTAAATTAGATTCTACGTACAAGCTGTATCATATGATACTTGTCCGTCTCTGACAACTCACTTCATTTGGTATGATAATCACTAGGTCCATCCATTTGTGCTGAGAGGAATGTCCTTTTTAAAAGGATTTTAGAAGAATTTCAGAAACTTGCACATAGAAAATAACTTTCCCTTAAAGGTGACACATCAAGTAACTGCCAAGGAAGGATGACCAAGGACAGCTATCACTGTATTTTCAGACAAAGAAACTAAGGCAAACCAAGGTGGGTTAAGAGAGATCTTGCCCCAGGTCATATAAATTAACATTAACAGCAGACTAACGCATATATATGGAATTTAGAAAGATGGTAACAATAACCCTGTGTAGGAGACAGCAAAAGAGACACAGATGTATAGAACAGTCTTTTGGACTCTGGGAGAGGGAGAGGGTGGGATGATTTGGGAGAATGGCATTGAAATAAGTATAATATCATATATGAAATGAGTCGCCAGTCCAGGTTCGATGCCTGATACCAGATGCCTGGGGCTGGTGCACTGGGACGACCCAGAGGGATGGTATGGGGAGGGAGAAGGGAGGAAGGTTCAGGATGGGGAACACATGTATACCTGTGGCAGATTCATTTTGATACATGGCAAAACCAATACAATATTGTAAAGTTAAATAAAATAAAAATTAAATTAAAAAAAAAAAAACAGCAGACAGAAAAAATTAATTCAAGATTCCCTCCTCTGGGTCTGATACTTAGACAGTATTTCCTCTCTCTCAAGCATTTCTGAAAGATAATTATCAGAACAACAAGGATAAACTCTCAAAAGTATATTCTTATGCTGAGCATGCAAAATGAGTAGCTATGCATGCAATTGTAAATTAGACAACTGGAGGCTAAAAAAATACTTGTCTGTTTACCTCATTTGTTAATTAAAAGGACACAGCAACATTTTAGAAGTCTAACTGTGGAAAATCTTATTATTACTGATTTGTGGGTATCTCATGAAGAGTTAGGAGGTACCCACAAATCATCCCCAGGTTGCTCAATGGTAAAGAATCCACCTGCCAATTCAGGGGACTCAAGAGAGGTGGGTTTGATCCCTCGGTCAACAAAAATCCCCTGGAGTAGGAAAAGGTAACCCACTCCAGTACTCTCCCTGGAGAATTCCGTGGGCTGAGGAGCCTGGTGGGCTACAGTCCATGGTGCCACAAAGAGTCAGACACGACTGAGCACACACACAATACAATACATGTGAAAAGAGGTAAGCTACCTTGGTCATCAAAATTTCAATGAGAGAATAGTTGCAAATTTCAATAATTTTCCCCTGATCATTCACCATCTAATAAATCTAATCCAGGACATCATCTCCCCTCCCCACCACACACACAGTCAGTCACTGACACACTCTTTAGCTTTGTTGCTATTGTGGTGATAAAACATCTTTGAGAACTAAGAAAAATCAGGGATTTCAAAGTGTAAAAGAGCAAGACAGTCTTTGCTTTTTTTCTTTACAGTTCTTTCCATATCCATATTTGGATATCCATTTCCATATCCCTCTTTGACAGAGTCACTCTTATCAGGGAATTTTTTAAATAAAAAGAAGAAGTATTTATATTTATGAAAAGACAGATAACTCTGGTACTTTCTCAGAAATACGTAGCTCCTTCCTCTCTCACTGTTCACTAATAACACACTACAGTGAATCTCAGACAGTTATTTTTGCTAATATATTTTACTAAAATGAAGTTCCACAAAGAAGTTATCTAGCATGCCGGGAACATGAACATAAATGCAGAGTGATCACTGTGAAAAATCAGAACAAGGGGTAGTTTTATAAAATCATACTAATTTTATTTTACAGAATATAAAGTTGGTCAATATGACTAAGTTTTTAAAGTATGGCTTCAGAAAGACATCTCCATATTAGACAAGACAAAAATAGGGCAATTATGAAAGTTATATTAACGATTCAGGACTCTGAACTACCTGAGTTCAATTATTGGTGGTATGTGGTAAGGTGATTATGAACGGTAGGTCAACTGAATCTACACTGAGAGATTACTGTATAATATTTAGGAGGCAATGGCACCTCAGAATAAACAAAAATGAAAAAAATACCCTCAATTAAATACTTACAATATAATCCTATAACAAAGATTATAACTCCACAAGTGGAAAAAGTTTGTACTTGTAGTTAGACACACATGAATTTAATTCAAAGTACTACTTCTAAATGGCCTGGACACTGAAGTAAGTATGGCATTGACATATGATAGTTACTGTATATATATAGAACCACTGTATTATATGGCATGTATTGTCACCCTGTTTATTTAGCTTATATGCAGAGTACATCATGAGAAATGCTGGGATGCTTTTGAACTGTGGTGTTGGAGAAGACTCTTGAGAGTCCCTTGGACTGCAAGGAGATCCAACCAGTCCATTCTGAAGGAGATCAGCCCTGGGATTTCTTTGGAAGGAATGATGCTGAAGCTGAAACTCCAGTATTTTGGCCACCTCATGCAACGAGTTGACTCATTGGAGAAGACTCTGATGCTGGGAGGGATTGGGGGCAGGAGGAGAAGGGGATGACAGAGGATGAGATGGCTGGATGGCATCACGGACTTGATGGATGTGAGTCTGAGTGATCTACGGGAGTTGGTGATGGACAGGGAGGCCTGGCGTGCTGCAATTCATGGGGTTACAAAGAGTCGGACACGACTGACACAGAGAACACCTGTACAGCATGGTTTTGACTAGAAATATTGTATTTTGGGGGCTTCCCCAGTAGTTCAGTTTGTAAAGAATCTGCCTGCAATGCAGGAGGCCCTGGTTTGATTCCTGGGTCAGGAAGATCCCCTGGAGAAGGTACAGGCTACCCACTCCACTATTCTTTGGGTTCCCTGGTGGCTCAGACCATAAGGAATCCACCTGCAATGTGGGAGACCTGCGTTTGATCCCTAGGTTGAGAAGATCCCCTGGAGGAGGGCATGGCAACCCACTTTGGGATACTTGCTTGGAGAATCCCCATGGACAGAGGAGCCTGGTGGGCTACAGTCCATGGGGTCACAAAGAGTTGGACACAACTTGGCCACTAAGAACAGCATGCTGCTGCTGCTGCTAAGTCGCTTCAGTCATGTCTGACTTTGTGCGACCAAAATAGATGGCAGCCCACCGGGCTCCCCCAGCCCTAAGATTGTCCAGGCAAGAACACTGGAGTGGGTTGCCATTTCCTTTTCCAATGCATGAAAGCAAAAAGTGAAAGTGAAGTCGCTCAGTCATGTCCGACTCTTCGCGACCCCATGGACTGCAGCCCACCAGGCTCCTCTGTCCGTGGGTTTTTCCAGGCAAGAGTACTGGAGTGGGGTGCCATTGCCTTCTCCTGGCATACTGCATTTTTACCTTATGATACTCCAAAATCTTAGTCAAAGAATTGTACAATAGTGGGGGAGACATAATGACCAAAATACTGCTGGCCACTTTCCTACTGAAATACGAAACACATTTAAAAATAATGTTTCATTAATAAACATATTTTAATATGAATTATCAAAAAATAATCTTGAGATAGAGAATAATAAAATATATTGAGATAGATTCTAAACATGACCTTCTACCAACCCAGTATTATAAACATTTCATGATTTCATGATGGGGAAAAAAAAAACTTTTAATACAGATAAACAAAAGGGCAAAGTCACAGACTATACAGAGTACAGTTAAGCTAGACAGTAATTTAATTCTAGTTTTTTATTACACATTAATATCAATGTATTTTATAACACATTAGTATCATGGAATAATGAATAATGTCCCTATAATTATATTAATAAAAATGAGATCATATTGTTACAGTTTTTTGTTTGTATTTTGGGTGTTTTATTGGTCATCCTATAAGGCTAATAAATATTAGTTCCCTGAATAGAGATTGAAACTGGGCCCCAGCAAGGAAAGTGACAAGTACTAACAATCGGACTGCAGAGATATCCTTTCTTTTTTGGTTATAGTCTTCTTTATCTAAGAATAAAAGAGTAATCTGGAGTTAAAATCAAAAACATCATTGAACTTCACTTTCTCTCCAACTAGTTTGAAAAGTAATCTCAATTTTTAAATTAAGAGACAAATAACATATTTTTAAATAAGTAAATGTCATTTACATTAATTTAGTGAATCACTGATATCACATTATGTGAATATATAATAATTTATTTAGCTAGTACATCTGTTACTAGATTTTTAATTTATTTTCAACTTTTTACTATATAAAGTGAGTGAAGTCACTCAGTCGAGTCCAACTCTTTGTGACCCCAGGGACAATAAGCCACCAGGCTCCTCTGTCCTTAGAATTTTTCAGGCAAGAATACTGGAGAGGGTTGCCATTTCCTTCTCTAGGAGATCTTCCCAACCCAGGTCTCCTGCATTGTAGGCAGACACTTTACCGTCTGAGCCACCAGGGAAGTCCTTTAAAGAAAATGCAATGGTGAACATATTTATATCTCAATTTTGTAATACATCCATGGTTATTTCATTAACTTTCTTTTTGTTGTTGTTCAGTCACTAAGTTGTTTTTCACTCTTTGTGACTCCATGGACTGCAACACGCAGGCTCCTCTGTCCTCCATTATCTCCCTGAGTGTGCTCAAATTCAGGTCCATTTAGTCATTTATGCTATCTAACCATCTCATCATCTGCTGCCCCCTTCTCCTTTTGTCATCAAACTTTCCCAGCATCAGGGTCTTTTCCAATGAGTCAGCTCATCTCATCGGGTGGCCAAAGTACTGGTGCTTCAGCTTCAGCATCAGCATCAGTCCTTGCAATGAATATTTATTCATGATTTCCTTCCCCTTGCAGTCCAAGGGACTCTCAAGAGTCTTCTCCAGCACCACAACTCAAAAACATCAATTCTTTGGCACTCAGCCTTTAGAGTCCAATTCTCACATTCATATATAACTTGTTGGAAAAACCTTACCTTTGACTATATAAAAACTTTACCTCTGTCAGCAAAGTGCTATCTCTGCTTTTTAATATTCTGTCTAGGTTTGTCATAGCTTTTCTTCCAAAGAGAAAGCATCTTTTAATTTCCTGGCTGCTGTCATCGTCCACAGTGATTTTGGAGCCCAAGAAAATAAAATCTGCTATTGCTCCCACTTTTTTCCCTTCTATTTTCTATGAAGTGATGGGATCGGATACCATGATCTTAGTTTTTTGAATACTGAGTTTTAAGCCAGCATTTTAACTCTCCTCTCGCACCTTCATCAAGAGGCTCCTTAGTTCTTCCTCAATTTCTGCCATTAGAGTGGTATCATCTATACATCTCAGTTCAGTTCAGTTCATTTCAGTCACTCAGTTGTGTCCGACACCCTGCGACCCCATGAATGGCAGCACGCCAGGCCTCCCTGTCCATCACCAACTCCCGGAGGTCACTCAGACTCATGTCCATCGAGTTGGTGATGCCATCCAGCCATCTCATCCTCTGTCATCCCCTTCTCCTCCTGCCCCCAATCCCTCCCAGCATCAGATTCTTATACATCTCAGGTTGTTAATATTCCTCCCAGCAATCTCAGTTCCAGCTTGTGATTCATCCAGCCTGGCATTTTGCATGATGTACTCTGTATATAAGTTAAATAAGCAGGCTGACAATATATAGCCTTATCATACTACTTTCCCAATTTTGAACCCAGTCCATTGTTCCACGTCCAGTTCAAACTGCTGCTTTTTGACCTGCATACAGTGTTCTCAGGAAGCGAGTAAGGTGGCCTGGTATACCCATCTCTTTAAGAATTTTCCATAGTTTGTTGTAATCCACACAGTCAAAGGCTTTTGCATAATCAATGAAGCAAAAGTAGATGTTTTCTTGGAATTCCCTTGCTTTTTCCATGATTCAGCAAATGTTGGCAATTTGATCTTTGGTTCCTCTGCCTTTTATATAGTACAGCTCATACAGTCAGAAGTTCTCAGTTCATGTACTTCTGAAGTCTGGCTTGAAGGATTTTCAGCATAACCTTGCTAGCATGTGAAATCAGTGTAACTGTATGCTAGTTTGGACTTTATTTGGTATTGCTCTTCTTTGGAATTGGAATGAAAACTGCCTTTTTCCAGTCCTGTGGCCACCACAGAATTTTCCAAATTTGCTGGCATACTGAATGCAGCACTTTAACAGTATCATCTTTTAGGATTTTAAATAGCTCAGCTGGAATTCTATCACTGCAGGTAGCTTTGTTCATAGTAACGCTTCCTAAGGCCCAATTGACTTCATACTCCAGGATGTCTGATTCTAGGTGAGTGACCACACCATCGTGGTTATCCCAGTCATTAAGACCTTTTTTGTATAGCTCTTTTGTGTATTCTTGCCATCTCTTCTTAATTTCTTCTGCTTCTGTTAGGTCCTTACCATTTCTGTTCTTTATCATGCCCATTCTTGCCTGAAATGCTTCTTTAATATCTCCAATTTCCTTGAAGAAATCTCTAGTCTTTCCCATTATATTGTTTTCCTCTATTTCTTTGCATTGTCTTTAAGAAGGCCTTCTTATCTCTTCTTGTTATTCTCTGGAACTCTGTATTCAGTTGGGTATATCTTTCCCTTTCTCTCTTGCCTTTTGCTTCTCTTCTTTACTTAGGTATTTTCAAAGCCTCCTCAGACAACCACTTTGCCTTCTTGCATCTCTTTTTCTGTGGGACAGTTTTGGTCACTGCCTCCTTTACAATGTTATGAACCTCCATCCATAGTTTCTCAGGCACTCTGCCTATCAAATCTAATCCCTTGAATCTATTAATCATCTCCATTGTACAATCATTAGGGATTTGATTTAGGAGATACCTGAATGGTTAGTGGTTTTCCCTTCTTTCTTCAATTTAAGCCCGAATTTTGCAATAAGGAGCTCATGATACGAACAACAGTCAGCTGAAGTTCTTGTTTTTGCTGACTGTATAGAGCCTTTCCAGGGCTTCCCATGTGTCACTAGTGGTAAAGAACGTACCTGTCAATACAGGAGATGAAAGAGACTCGGCTTCAATCCTTGGGTCTGGAAGGAGTTGCCTGGAGTCCCTTAAGGAGGGCATGGCAACCCACTCCAGTATTCTTGCCTGGGAATCCCATAGACAGAGGAGCCTGACAGGTTACAGTCCATAGGGTAGCACAGAGTCAGACGTGACCAAAGCAACTTAGCATGCACACAAGCATGTGTAGAGCTTCTCCAGATTTGGCTGCAAAGAAATGAATCAATCTAATTTCAATATTGACCATCTGGTGATGTCCAGGTGTAGGGTCATGTTTTGGGCTGTTGGACAACAATGTTTGTTATGACCAATGTGTTCTTTTGACAACATTCTGCTAGTCTTTGCCTTGCTTCATTTTGCATGCCAAGGCAACTTGCCTGTTACTCCAGGTATCTCTTGAGTTCCTATTTGCATTCCAACCCCCTATGATAAAAAGGACATCTTTTTTGGTGTTAGTTCTACAAGGTATTGTAGGTTTTTATAGAACAGGTCAATGTTAGCTTTTTAAGCATCAGTGGTGGGGGCATAGACTTGGATTACTGAGATGTTGACTGGTTTGCCCTGAAAATGAACTAAGATCATTCTGTAATTTTTGAGGTTCCACCCAAATATTGCATTTCAGACTCTTTAGCTGTCTATGAGGGCTTTTCCATTTCTTCTAAAGCATTTTTGCCCACACTTGTAGATATAATGGTCATGTGAATTAAATTTGCCCATTCTTATCCATTTTATTAATAATTCACTGATTCCTAAGATGTCAATGTTCAATCTTGCCATCTCCTGTTTGACCATGTGGAATTTATCTTGATTCATGGACCTAACATTCCAGGTTCCTATGCAATATTTTTCATTACAGAATCAGACTTTACTTTTACCACCAGACACAACCACAACTGAATGTCATTTCTGCTTTGTCCCAGCCACCTCATTCTTTCTGGAGCTATTAGTAATTGCCCTTAGCTCTTCCCCAGGGATTCCCTGGTGGCTCAGATAGTAAAGAATCCACCTGCAATGTACAAGATCTGGGTTCAATCCCTGGTTGGGAAGAAACCCTGGAGAAGGGAATGGATACCCACTCTGGTATTCTTGCCTGGAGAATTCCATGATCAGAGGAGCCTGCTGGGCTACAGTTCATGAGATCACAAAGAGTCAGACACAACTGAGCAACTAACACTTTCCTTCACTTTTCTTTCTTTCCCAATAGCAAACTGGACAACGTCCAACATCTTCCAATGTCATCTTTTTGCTTTTTCATACTGTTCATAGGATTTTCCAGGCAAGAATACTGGAGTGGATTGCTATTTCCTCCTCCAATGGACCACGATTTGTCAGAACTCTTCACTATGACCCATCCATCTTAGGTGGCCCTGCATGGCATGGTTCATAGCTTCACTGAGTTACACAAATCATTTCATCACATCAAGGCTATAAGCCATGAAGGAAATTTCATTAAGTTAGATTTCTATAAATGGGATTTCAGCATAATAGGTACACAAATTTTAAAACATTTATGAGAGACACTGAAAAATTAAGTATTAAGAAGACTATACCAATTTACACACCTACCAGCAATGTATCAGAATACATATTTCCTGAAATACTAATAACAAATACTGAAGATTGTCATTTCTTATTTAAGTTTGGCAAGTTTATAGGCAAAAATATCCCACAATGCCTATATATATACACCTATATGTCATTATATATATATACACCTATAAGTAAGACGGTAGGTCTTGCAAGAGGGCATCAGAGGGCAAATACACTGAAACCATACTGACAGAAAACTAGTCAATGTAATCACACAAGGACCACAGCCTTGTTTAACTCAATGAAATTAAGCCATGCCCGTGGGGCAACCCAGGATGGGCGGGTCATGGTGGAGAGATCTGACAGGGTGTGGTGCGCTGGAGAAGGGAATGGCAAACCACTTCAGTATTCTTGCCTTGAGAACTCCATAAACAGTATGAAAAGGCAAAATGATAGGATACTGAAAGAGAAACTCCCCAGGTCAGTAGGGGCCCAATATGCTACTGGAGATCAGTGGAGAAATAACTCTAGAAAGAATGAAGGGATGGAACCAAAGCAGAAAGAATACCCAGTGGTAGATGTGTCTGGTGATAGAAGCAAAGTCTGATGCTGTAAAGAACAATATTGCATAGGAACCTGGAATGTCAGGTCCATGAATCAAGGCAAATTGGAAGTGGTCAAACAAGAGATGGCAAGAGTGAATGTTGACATTCTAGGAATTAGCGAACTAAAATGGACTGGAATGGGTGAATTTAACTCAGAGGACCATTATATCTACTACTGTGGGCAGGAATCCCTCAGAAGAAACGGAGTGGCCATCATGGTCAACAAAAGAGTCCGAAATGCAGTACTTGGATGCAATCTCAAAAATGACAGAATGATCTCTGTTCGTTTACAAGGCAAACCATTCACTGTCACAGTAATTCAAGTCTATGCCCCAACCAGTAACGCTGAAGAAGCTGAAGTTGAACGGTTCTATGAAGACCTACAAGACCTTTTAGAACGAACACCCAAAAAAGATGTCCTTTTCATTACATGGGACTGGAATGCAAAGGTAGGAAGTCAAGAAACACCTGGAGTAACAGGCAAATTTGGCCTTGGAATACGGAATGAAGCAGGGCAAAGACTAACAGAGTTTTGCCAAGAAAATGCACTGGTCATAGCAAATACCCTCTTCCAACAACACAAGAGAAGACTTTATACATGGACATCACCAGATGGTCAACACCAAAATCAGATCGATTATATTCTTTGCGGCCAAAGATGGAGAAGCTCTATACAATCAGCAAAAACAAGACCAGGAGCTGACTGTGGCTCGGACCATGAACTCCTTATTGCCAAATTCAGACTGAAATTGAAGAAAGTAGGGAAAACCACTAGGCCATTCAGGTATGACCTAAATCAAATCCCTTATGATTATACAGTGGAAGTGAGAAATAGATTTAAGGGCCTAGATCTGATAGACAGAGTGCCTGATGAACTATGGAATGAGGTTCGTGACATTGTACAGGAGACAGGGATCAAGACCATCCCCATGGAAAAGAAATGCAAAAAAGCACAATGGCTGTCTGGGGAGGCCTTGCAAATAGCTGCGAAAAGAAGAGAAGCGAAAAGCAAAGGAGAAAAGGAAAGATATAAACATCTGAATGTAGAGTTCCAAGGAATAGCAAGAAGAGATAAGAAAGCCTTCTTCAGTGATCAATGCAAAGAAATAGAGGAAAACAACAGAATGGGAAAGACTAAGGATCTATTCAAGAAAATCAGAGATACCAAAGGAACATTTCATGCAAAAATGGGCTCGATAAAGGACAGAAATAGTATGGACCTAACGGAAGCAGAAGATACTAAGAAGAGGTGGCAAGAATACACAGAAGAACTGTACAAAAAAGAGCTTCACGACCCAGATAATCATGATGGTGTGATCACTCACCTAGAGCCAGACATCCTGGAATGTGAAGTCAAGTGGGCCTTAGAAAGCATCACTACGAACAAAGCTAGTGGAGGTGACGGAATTCCAGTGGAGCTATTCCAAATCCTGAAAGATGATGCTGTGAAAGTGCTGCACTCAATATGCCAGCAAATTTGGAAAACTCAGCAGTGGCCACAAGATTGGAAAAGGTCAGTTTTCATCCCAATCCCAAAGAAAGGCAATGCCAAAGAGTGCTCAAACTACCGCACAATTGCACTCATCTCACACGTGAGTAAAGTAATGCTCAAAATTCTCCAAGCCAGGCTTCAGCAATATGTGAACCGTGAACTTCCTGATGTTCAAGCTGGATTTAGAAAAGGCAGAGGAACCAGAGATCAAATTGCCAACATCTGCTGGATCATGGAAAAAGCAAGAGAGTTCCAGAAAAACATCTATTTCTGCTTTATTGACTCTGCCAAAGCCTTTGACTGTGTAGATCACAATAAACTGTGGAAAATTCTGAGAGAGATGGGAATACCAAACCACCTGATCTGCCTCTTGAGAAATCTGTATGCAGGTCAGGAAGCAACAGTTAGAACTGGTCATGGAACAACAAACAGACTGGTTCCAAATAGGAAAGGGAGTACGTCAAGGCTGTATATTGTCACCATGTTTATTTAACTTATATGCAGAGTACATCATGAGAAATGCTGGACTGGAAGAAACACAAGCTGGAATCAAGATTGCCGGGAGAAATATCAATAACCTCAGATATGCAGATGATACCACCCTTATGGCAGAAAGTGAAGAGGAACTAAAAAGCCTCTTGATGAAAGTGAAAGTGGAGAGTGAAAAGGTTGGCTTAAAGCTCAACATTCAGAAAACGAAGATCATGGCATCTGGTCCCATCACTACATGGGAAATAGATGGAGAAACAGTGGAAACAGTGTCAGACTTTATTTTTCTGGGCTCCAAAATCACTGCAGATGGTGACTGCAGCCATGAAATTAAAAGACGCTTACTCCTTGGAAGAAGAGTTATGACCAACCTAGATAGCATATTCAAAAGCAGAGACATCACTTTGCCAACAAAGGTTCGCCTAGTCAAGGCTATGGTCTTTCCTGTGGTCATGTATGGATGTGAGAGCTGGACTGTGAAGAAGGCTGAGTGCCGAAGAATTGATGCTTTTCAACTGTGGTGTTGAAAAGACTCTTGAGAGTCCCTTGGACTGCGAGGAGATTCAACCAGTCCATTTTGAAGGAGATCAGCCCTGGGATTTCTTTGGAAGGAATGATGCTAAAGCTGAAACTCCGGTATTTTGGCCACCTCATGCAAAGAATTGACTCACTGGAGAAGACTCTGATGCTGGGAGGGATTGGGGGCGGGAGGAGAAGGGGACGACAGAGGATGAGATGGCTGGATGGCATCACTGACTCGATGAATGTGAGTCTGAGTGACCTCCGAGAACTGGTGATGGATAGGGAGGCCTGGCGTGCTGCAGTTCATGGGGTCACAAAGAGTCAGACACGACTGAGCGACTGATCTGATCTGATCTGATCTGTCATTATTAGAATTCATGCTTTACTCATGTTATTATTAGTCTTTGATTTTTCTCCTCTTCTGATTGCCTTAATACAACTTTTGCAAATTTTTCTTCAAGTTGAATCTTCCTCTGATTAAAACTGAAAGAATGTGTTATATTGTTATACACTATAGATATTAACCTTCGGGAATATTTACGGTAAATGTTTTTACTGATAATCTTACATTCTATTTTCTAACTAATACCTTTTAGGAGCATTATAAATAATTTTCTCTAGTCAAATTATTAACCTTTTCCTTAATGATTTCAGTCTTTGGTGTCATTCTTATGATAGTAAGTCACTTTCAGATTATAGAAATATTTGCTAATATTTTTATAGGTTTTCCCATAGTTTTTTTCTTTTTAAAAATATGCACATGCATTTGATCTAGAATTCATTTTGATATATGAGGTATAGACTTAATATTCTTTTTACCAAACGAGCAGATAGCATTGGTAACAGCAATTGCTAAATGCCATTTTTATCACATAGTAAGAAAGTGAAGTCGCTCAGTCATGTCCGACTCTTTGTGACCCAATGGACTGTAGCCTATCAGGCTCCTCCATCCATGGGATTCTCCAGGCAAGAGTGCTGGAGTGGATGGCCATTTCCTTCTCCAGGGGATCTTCCCGACCCAGGAATCAAACCCGGGTCTCCCACATTGCAGGGAGACGCTTTACTGTCCGAGCCACTAGGGAAGCCCATATATTCTTTGAAATATTTATAGATATTTTCTTTAATTGTTCCTTTATTCTATCAGTCCAGTCCTGTGTAGGAGGGATATTAATTATTTTCATTAATAATAACATTTCTATTCTCGAAGGGGAAGAAGGCAATGGCACCCCACTCCAGTACTCTTGCCTGGAAAATCCCACGGACGGAGGAGCCTGGTAGGCTGCAGTCCATGGGGTCGCGAGGAGTCGAACACGACTCAGCGACTTCACTTTCACTTTTCACTTTTATGCATTGGAGAAGGAAATGGCAGCCCACTCCAGTGTTCTTGCCTGGAGAATCCCAGGGACGGGGAAGCCTGGTGGGCTGCCGTCTATAGGGTCACACAGAATCGGACACAACTGAAGCGACTTAGCATAGCATAGCAGAGCATACTCGAAGGGACTACACTCATTAATTTTCTTTTCCATATTTTTTTTTTGCCAAATATTATCCATTTTTGTCTCTGAATGAACTGTAGAATTATTTGGTTAAGATAACCCACCACCATCAAATTTACTTTGGATTCACTGCAGTTAGATTAATTTTGGAAAAAATACTATTCTCATCCTTGTTGTTCTGTCAACTCAGTCGTGTTGACTCTTTGCAACCCCATGGACCGCAGCATGCCAGGTTTCCCTGTCCTTCATCATCTGCAAGAGTTTGCTTAAACTCATGTCTATTGAGTCAGTGATGCCATGCAGCCATCTCGTTCTCTGTCATCCCCTTCTCCTCCTGCCTTCAATTTTTCCCAGCATCAAGGTCTTTTCAATGAGTTGGCTCTTCGCATAGGTGGCCAAAGTACTGGAGCTTCAGCTTTAGCATCAGTCCTTCCAATGAATATTCAGCATTAATTTCCTTTAGGATTGACAGGTTTGATCTCCTCCCAGTCTAAGGGACTCTCAAAAGTTTTTTCCAACACCACAGTTTGAAAGCATCACTTCTTCAGCACTCAGCCTTCTTTAAGGGTTCAACTCTCACATCCACACATGACTACTGGAAAAACCGTAGCTTTGACTATATGGACATTTTGTCAGCAAAATGATGTCTCTGCTTTTTAATATGCTGTCTAAAGTTTGTCATAGCTTTTCTTCCATGGAGCAAGTGTCTTTTAATTTCATGGCTGCAGTCACTGTCTGCAGTGATTTTGGAGCCCAAGAAAATAAAGTCTCTCACTGTTTCCATTGCTTCCCCATCTATTTGCCATGAAGTGATGAAACCAGATGCCATGATCCTTGTTTTCTCATCCTAGAACCCTGCACATATCTGATCATAATAAAGTATCTTTTAAATTATTCTGTGACATGTTTTCCACACTGATGCTATATATGACTTGTTAAAATATACTCACAGAAACCTTATATAATATGCGTCAATGGCAATTAGGATACTTTTAGGATAATATTTTCCATGAAGGTTTTGCAAAGGTAAGAGAAGATGACCCGTTTTCTAAGTGTACTCTGTAACCAAAAGTTTTATTGGTTCTAATTATTTTTCGATTGATTTTCTAGAGTTTTCCAACCACACAATACTAACATAAGGATAATGATAAGATACATGGCTCACTGTAATATTTGTAATTTACTTCTCTTTTACCTTATTTATTTTATAGAACATCTAAAGTAATGGTGAGATGTCTTCACCATTCTTCTGATGTTGACGCAAATAAATATTCCTAGTGTTCCACTGTTAAATCTTTGGTGGCTGCTGAATTTCATATAGATGTTCTTTATCATGCTATTGAAATATAATACTGCTTGTATTTAAAACTTTTTTAAAAAAATTTGAAAAGCAGGCTGGATGTTATATAATATCTTTTTAGAATTACATAAAGATGATCATATACTTTATCTCCTTTACCTAGTATTATGATAAATTATATTATTAGATTTTTAAATATCAAACCATCTCTGCATTTCTAGAGTAAATCCTACATACTAATGCTAAATTATTTTCTTGAAACATTTTGGAATAGACTTGTTAATTTTTTTTTATAATTGTGAGATTAATTTATAGTTTTGTCTTTTGGGCTACTTTCTCTGACTTGGGTATCAAGATAAAATAGATAAAATGGCCTAGTTTTTTATAGGTTAGTGCTTCCACCAAAAATTAGGAAAGGTAATTTAAAAAATTGGAGAAAACCAGAAGGCAAGGAAGCAATGAAAACGTAAGGGAATAAAATTGCAAAGAGGGCAGACCTGTTAAAGGTGAGCTGAGGATCTCAAGTTGTCCCTGGAGGCATTTGACAAACCTAGGAGTAGTAACAGACTGAGAATCTGGGTTAGGTCCAGGCAGAAAGTAACTGCCCTGGAGGAAAAAAAAAAAAAATCACTGAATTTTTATTGCTTCCATGGGACTGAAGTGCCAAAATTAGAGATCTCAGGGCCAGTTTTCTCCTCAAGACATTTTCTGAATTCTAAAGCTATACAGCCGAGGAAAATAACGGTCTAAGCCAAAACCTTTCAAAAGCAAAGTAAGCTTTCCTGCAGTTTCACAATGTTTCAGAAAAAACAACTCACTAGTGGGAGTGTTCATAAGAAGCACAGGTGGCAACTTGAAAGCTCTTGAGGGATTAATGAATTGATATTGACAATCTCCAATCACAGTTTTTACTGTTAGCAATTGCTGATCTGGGTAAGACACCTACTCAAGATATTAGTCAAATTTTAAAACTGTAAAAAGCAGGAAGCTGAAGAGCTAAGTTTATATGAAAAGTGGAAATTTCCACAGTCCTCTTGGTACTGAAGAGACAATAATGTGCCAGGCTCTCATTAAAAGCTCTGAAGAACCACATCCTAGCAACAAATGTAAACCAAAGGTACAATACAACTACAACCCAAGCTCAATCAAGATCAGTTCATAATTGGATTAAGGTGATGAGGTTCAAACCACAAACCACCCACTCATTTTAACTACTTAGTATGGGAAAGGATGAAACAATTCTGATGGCAGAACATATTATCTGGAACATCTATTAAAACATATTTTAAAAACAATGTCTACCATATACCAAAAAATGATAGGAAGAGATAGGACCATATGACTGATAACAGCAACAACAATAAAACTCAGAAACAAATCTAACCAATATGTAGGTGAATTACATGTCGGCATTAATAAACATGTTTAAAACAACTGTAGAGGAGTAGGATCAAGATAGTGGATTAAGAGGACATGGGGCTCATATCCCCCCATGAACATATCAAAAATACATCTACAAGTCAAAAAATTCTCGCTGAAAACAAACTGGAAACTGACAGAAGAAATCTAGTACAAAAAAGGTTGGAAGAAAAATACACAAGTAATCAGGAAGGATGTATTCCTGGGAGGTGATTCAGAGTAGAAGGGAGAATACATGGGTGGACACCTGCCCAGGACAGTGAGCAGTGAGAGCCATAAACTAGATGCCCAAGTCTGGGGTCGTATGCAGGAGAGACAAGCTTTCTTGGCTGGTTTGAGGGCCACTGGCACTACTAGGAGGGCAGTGGGAAGTCTGCACTCCACTCATGAGGAGCACATTCATACCCCAAGACAGGGTGGAAAGAGGTATGCTTGACAGGCTGCCAGGTTTCCCACAACCACCTCAGTGTGTGACTCAGCCCAAGCTGAGCCAGTGCACCATAGCTATTCTCTCCACATCTCAGCAGGGTATTAAATCTGGGGTAGTCATGACCAGGGAGAAAACTTGATCTTGGGAGGCAGAAGCAATCTGGTCTTTTGGTGGAGCTTGGGGAGTCGGGGGAATGGGGTCATTGTTGATGCTTACTCAAGCAGAACATCACAAGCAACCCAGATCTTTGATGGTAGCACACAAGCATAGCTCACCTCCTGACACACACTGAGAGTCAACATAGGCAACAACACTATAATGTGGCTCCCGAACAGAGAGGGGGAGCTGGGACAGAGGGCAGTGATCAGCTGTGAGAGACAAAGAGGACTTGGACCTGTGGCTGTCAGAGCAGAGTAAGGGAAACAAATGTGGGGTCCCATATAGGCAGCACATAAGAGGGGCTTAAGCCTCTGCCTGTAATCAACACAAGCCAAGAGCCCCCAACAACCCAACTTACTTCAGCAGTTCCCACCACTCAGGTAAGGCTCCCAGTGCAGAAAAAAGGGGAAACACAGAGTTAAAGGGAAAGAGCTGGCCCAGGCCAGGTCCTCAGGACTTCTGTTCCAGGAATTTGGAATCAGACCCCACCCCCATAGAGTGTTGATGGCCACTGAGCAGAGGGGAAGTCCCATTTCACACCCAGAACAGACCCTAGCTCCTCCCTCTGGAGCCCCACTCTCTACCAAGCTGATGCTATCAGCACAACCTGAGGAAAGTTATCACTGTGACTTGTTTCCCATCAAATGCAGCTCTCACACCAAAGGCACAGGGCACGCATTGGGCTGCTGCCACATAGACACCCCTTCACGATCACAACAGGTAACTATTTCACCTAAACTCATAGGAACAGGTAAGTTAAGCAAAATGTAATGGCAGAAGAACCATTATCAACTGAAAGAACAAGAGAACACACCTGAAAAAATAATAAAACATAAATAAATAATTCATCTGATAAAGAATTCAAACCATTGGTTATAAAAAATGCTAACTGAATTAGGGGAAAGACTATACCTACATAGTGATAATTTTAATAAAAAAACTAGAAACTATTTAAAAGACCCAATAAGAAATGAAGAATTCAATAGTTGAAATTAAAAACACACTAGGAAAAATAAATAGTAAACTAAGTGATACAGAGGAACATGTAAGTGATCTGGTAAAATAAAGGAAATCGCCCAATCTGAAGAGTTAAAAAAAAAAAAAAAAAGAGCAAATTGTAAAAACTCAAAACAGTCTGAGAGTTCTCTGGTATATACTACTAAAGAAAAATCAACAAAACCACAAGGGAAGATACAAAGGGAAGAAAAAATGAACAGAGAAGAACTATAGGAACAATCAGAAAACAAGTGACAAAATGGCAGTAACTATATACTTATCAATAATTGCTTTAAATATCAGTGGACAAATGCTCCAATCAAAAGATATAGGGTGATGGATTAAATGAAAAGAGAAGACCCTTCTACATGCTGCTTAAGAGATTCACTTCAAAGTAAAATACACATATAGAAAGAATGTGAGGAAATGAAAATGGTATTTCATGCAAAGAGAAACAATAAGAAACCCAGGGTAACAATGCTTGCTTCAGATGAAATAGACTTTAAAACAAAGGCTATAACAAAACACCAAGAAGGGTATTATTCCATGATAAGGGGATTGATATAAGACAAGGATATTATATGCATTAATATGCACACCCCAAGGGTACCTAAATATATGAAGCAAATATTTACAGACATGAAGGGAGAAATTGACAATAATACCATAACAAAAGAGGACTTCACATTTCACTTGGGCTTCCCTTGTGTATCAGTGGCAAAGAATCTGCCTGCAAATGCAGGAGACATGAGTTTGATCCCTGGGTCTGGAAGATCCTCTGGAGAAGGAAATGGCAAGCCACACTAGTATTCTTGCCTGGGAAATCTCATGGACAGAGGAGCCTGGCAGACTATCGCCTATGGGGCTGCAACAACAACACTTCACTTACATCAGTGAACACCATCTAGAAAATTGGTGTAACAATTTTCATTACAGAAAATTTATCATGTAACAGTGGTCTTAACTAACACACTTGAACAGTTAAAAGCTATTAACAGGACATTTCATCCAAAAGTACCAGAATACACATTCCTTTCAAGTACAAACGAAACATTCCCCAGGTCAGATCACATGCTAGGCCACAAAATAAGTCTGATCAAATTTAAGGAGATAGATATTATATCAAGCATCTTCCCGCATTACAACTGTATAAAGTTAGAAATCAATTACAGGAAGAAAAATGGGAAAAGCACAAATGTGAAGACTGAACTACATCCTACCAAAACCCAACTAATTGAATAAGAAATCAAAGAGAAAATCAGAAAACCAGTTGTGATAAAGGAAAATGGAAACACAAAACTCCAAAAATCTATGGCATACAGAAAGCAGTTCTAAGAGGGAAGTGTACAGCCTTCTCAAGAAGTAAGTAAAACCTCAAATAAAGTACCTAATCAACCACTTTTTAAAAAATTAGAATAAGATGAACAAAGTCAAGTCATCAGAAAGAACGAAATAATAAAGATTAGAGAGAAAATGAATAAAACAGACATCAATGAACAATAGGGAATCAATAAACAAGAGGGAAAGAGGGAGGGGCAGGACAGGAGAAAGGGATTAAGAGACACAAACTGCTGTGTATCAAATAGATAAGCAACAAGGATATACCATATAGCACATGGAATTATAGCCATTATCTTAGAGTATAATCTGTAAAAACACTGAAACACTATGCTGCAAACTTGTAACCAATATAATGTAACTTTTCTTCTGGCTATGCTGTGAGAGATGTGGGATCTTTAGTTCCCCAGCGAGGGATCAAACTCATGCCCCCTGCATTGGGAGCAAGGAATCTGAATCTCTGGACCACCAGGGAAGTTCCTAATATAATACTTCAAATAAATTATACTTCAATTTTTGTAAGACTGTGATACATATGCTCAAGAAAATAGAGAAAAGATAGACAAATTAGAAAAATCTTGGAGAATTTTACCAGAGAATTTGAGGATATTTTAAAAAATTAAATCAATATTATAGAATTAAAAGATACGTGGCTCCGACCATGAGCTCCTTATTGCCAAATTCAGACTGAAATTGAAGAAAGTAGAGAAAACTACTAGACCATTCAGGTATGACCTAAATCAAATCCCTTATGATTATACAGTGGAAGTGAGAAATAGATTTAAGGGCCTAGATCTGATAGATAGAGTGCCTGATGAACTATGGAATGAGGTTCGTGACATTGTACAGGAGACAGGGATCAAGACCATCCCCATGGAAAAGAAATGCAAAAAAGCAAAATGGCTATCTGGGGAGGCCTTACAAATAGCTGTGAAAAGAAGAGAAGCGAAAAGCAAAGGAGAAAAGGAAAGATATAAACATTTAAATGCAGAGTTCCAAAGAATAGCAAGAAGAGATAAGAAAGCCTTCTTCAGTGATCAATGCAAAGAAATAGAGGAAAACAACAGAATGGGAAAGACTAGGGATCTCTTCAAGAAAATCAGAGATACCAAAGGAACATTTCATGCTAAGATGGGCACGATAAAGGACAGAGATGGTGTGGACCTAACAGAAGCAGAAGATATTAAGAAGAGGTGGCAAGAATACACAGAAGAACTGTACAAAAAAGAGCTTCAAGACCCAGATAATCATGATGATGTGATCACTGACCTAGAGCCAGACATCTTGGAATGTGAAGTCAAATGGGCCTTAGAAAGCATCACTACGAACAAAGCTAGTGGAGGTGATGGAATTCCAGTGGAGCTATTCCAAGTCCTGAAAGATGATGCTGTGAAAGTGCTACACTCAATATGCCAGCAAATTTGGAAAACTCAGCAGTGGCCACAAGATTGGAAAAGGTCAGTTTTCATCCCAATCCCAAAGAAAGGCAATGCCAAGGAGTGCTCAAACTACCGAACAATTGCACTCATCTCACACGCTAGTAAAGTAATACTCAAAATTCTCCAAGCCAGGCTTCAGCAATATGTGAACCGTGAACTTCCTGATGTTCAAGCTGGTTTTAGAAAAGGCAGAGGAACCAGAGATCAAATTGCCAACATCCGCTGGATCATGGAAAAAGCAAGAGAGTTCCAGAAAAACATCTATTTCTGCTTTATTGACTATGCCAAAGCCTTTGACTGTGTGGATCACAATAAACTGTGGAAAATTCTGAAAGAGATGGGAATACCAGACCACCTGATCTGCCTCTTAAAAAATCTGTATGCAGGTCAGGAAGCAACAGTTAGAACTGGTCATGGAACAACAGACTGGTTCCCAATAGGAAAAGGAGTACGTCAAGGCTGCATATTGTCACCATGTTTATTTAACTTATATGCAGAGTACATCATGAGAAATGCTGGACTGGAAGAAACACAAGTTGGAATCAAGATTGCCGGGAGAAATATCAATAACCTCCGATATGCAGATGACACCACTCTTATGGCAGAAAGTGAAGAGGGGCTAAAAAGCCTCTTGATGAAAGTGAAAGTGGAGAGTGAAAAGGCTGGCTTAAAGCTCAACATTCAGAAAACGAAGATCATGGGATCTGGTCCCATCACTACATGGGAAATAGATGGGGAAACAGTGGAAACAGTGTCAGACTTTCTTTTTCTGGGCTCCAAAATCACTGCAGATGGTGACTGCAGCCATGAAATTAAAAGACGCTTGCTCCTTGGAAGGAAAGTTGTGACCAACCTAGATAGCATATTCAAAAGCAAAGACATTACTTTACCAACAAAGGTTCGCCTAGTCAAGGCTATGGTCTTTCCTGTGGTCATGTGTGGATGTGAGAGCTGGACTGTGAAGAAGGCTGAGCGCCGAAGAATTGATGCTTTTGAACTGTGGTGTTGGAGAAGACTCTTGAGAGTCCCTTGGACTGCAAGGAGATCCAACCAGTCCATTCTGAAGGAGATCAATCCTGGAATTTCTTTAGAAGGAATGATGCTAAAGCTGAAACTCCAGTATTTTGGCCACCTCATGCGAAGAGTTGACTCACTGGAGAAGACTCTGATGCTGGGAGGGATTGAGGGCAGGAGGAGAAGGGGACGACAGAGGATGAGATGGCTGGATGGCATCACTGACTCGATGGATGCGAGTCTGAGTGACCTCCGGGAGCTGGTGATGGACAGGGAGGCCTGGCGTGCTGCGGTTCATGGGGTCGCAAAGAGTCGGACACGACTGAGCAACTGATCTGATCTGAAAAGATACATATCCAAAAATTCTAACTCCTAATTTTCTATTTTACTTCCACCAAGGCATCCATTGTGTGTTGTACTAATTACCTTGAAGTTAGTAGGAATATATAAGCAGACATAATATTAGGAATCATTTCCAGAGTAAACAAAATGCAAATGTCAATGAAAAAAGAAGTCGTAGAATAAGATGGAAGAAGTCTGTAAATATTGTTAAGGGATAACTATAATGTGAGATTTCATACCCATAGCTTCCTGGCTAGTTACAGCAGAAACAAACATCTTTCACCAACCTAGATTTTAAGAAATCTTTTTTCTATATGATGGAGAAAATAAAAGCAATTGTCACTTACAGGAAGGTGTGTGAATACAGCAAAGGTGCTACGTAGAAATGCAATGAGGTCCACTAGGTAATCACTAGCTTTGCTGCCCAAATCTCCTGTCATCCAGTCATAGTCAGCCAGCTGTAGAAACTGGTCAATCTTCTGGTTTAAGTTGGTATAAATCTCTTCTTCAGCTGCATGTCTGGCATCCTATGAAATATGAAATTTTAATAATCATTCAGAATTGCATTACAAACAAAGCAGAAATTTCTGCTTAGAAACATCTCAAACT
Organism: Tragelaphus eurycerus; assembly: GCA_935064755.1. Lineage (NCBI taxonomy): Eukaryota > Metazoa > Chordata > Mammalia > Artiodactyla > Bovidae > Tragelaphus > Tragelaphus eurycerus. The sequence continues at coordinate 25,121,149 of CAKXYN010000016.1, forward strand.
AAGTAACATAATTGAGAATATCAAGTAATATTACAGTCTCCATTAATTTATTTTTACTTTCTTATCCATCAAACTACACTCAACTATGTATCAAAAAAACTATCAAAACCATACTCATTCTCAGGATCCTGTTCTCTTCTCTTCTGGGATTCCAAGAACCTCCCTCCTGACAATACCAACCTCTCTTAAAATTGCTAGTCTCTTCACTTTCCTTATTGTAGGTTTCCTGAAGTTCCAAATTTAATGCTCTTTGTTTCCATTAGTTAATATCCCACCTTTCTAGATTCTTTATAATGAAGTTTCTTCAAAAATGGGCACACATTTACAAAAATTAACAATTTCAGGATTAATTAACAATAGTCCTGAAAAGTGCTTAAACAATAACAAAAAATGTTCCTAAATCAAGTTAAGTTTGAGAAACCATATTTAAGAGAGTTGTAATGTACAGTGGCATATAAAAGGTGCTAAGAAGTGTCATGGGACTAAAGCTCCAATAAAAACATTTTTAGGGGAAAACAGTCTAAACTGAAATGCTAACAATCCATCAACATGGATTGGTCCAGGGTAATTCACCAGGCTACCATATCTAATATTCATTTTTCAGGCTGATCTTACTTGACCATCCTCTGTTACACATTCTCTGCTATAACCCTGTGTTTTTTTGGCTTTCAGGACATAGTTTTTCTTTTACTTTTCTGGCCTCTAATCCTCTCACTTTTGCTGAGAGATTTCATCACCTCCTATGCCTTTCACGCACTACCTCTGTCCAAACCCATTCTTGTTAAAGACACATATATCTGATTGTTTCCTGCATTATGGTTCATAGAAACTTTAAATATTATTCCAACTCCAGGACTAGAATAATTATAATCCGACTGCAAGGAGATCCAACCAGTCCATCTTAAAGGAGATCAGTCCTGAGTGTTCATTGGTAGGACTGATGTTGAAGCTGAAACTCCAGTACTTTGGCCACATGATTCGAAGAGCTGACTCATTTGAAAACACCCTAATGCTGGGAAAGACAGAGGGCAGGAGGAGAAGGGGACGACAGAGGATGAGTTGGTTGGATGGTATCACTGACTCGATGGATCATGGGTTTGGGTGACTCCGGGAGTTGGTGATGGACAGGGAGGCCTGGTGTGCTGCAGTTCATGGGGTTGCAAAGAGTCGGACACGACTGAGCGACTGATCTGAACCACTCTTCATCTGTTCATTTCAGTTCAAGGCAGAGATCTAAGCAACATATTAGATTCCATTGATTTCCATAGTCAGTCACTATGTCCTATAATTTCTAACCTCCAAATTTTATGCTAACTCATAACCTCTTCTCCATTTTCAACTTTTAATACATGCATAATTTTGCAAGGTATTTACATACTCTAATATAGGCACTGACTATGTTTACTTATATGAACAGTTTCAAGAACATTTCTCTGATTACTTGCTTATTTACTTACTTGTATGATAATCTAATGTTGTCCTTGGATTCCCATTTTATTAAATTTTCTTTTAATAAGCATTCTTTTCTAGAAACTCTGGCTTGAAGAAAACTTGAGCAGAAAGCACAGAGCATCTGCAGATACTGCACCCCTGTCTCCCTCCTACTGTTTCCCCAATGAAAAAACCCTTGAGTGAGTGCGCAACATTTGTTATGACAGATGAACCAATATCGATATTTTATTATTAACTAAAGTCTATAGTTTGCACCAGGTTTTACTATTCATGTTGTACAGTCCCATGGTTACTTACAAATGGATAATGCCACGTATTCACCATTACAGTCAGAATCATATGGAAGAGTTTTTTTGCCCTAAAATCCACTCTGCTCTATCCCCACCTTGCTTATCCCCTAAATCTTGGAAATAATTGATCATCTTCCTTTCTCCAAAATTTTAACTTTATTGAGTGTCTCATACTGAGAATCATGTATGTAGCTTTTCAAATTGCCTTATTTCACTTAGCAATGTGCAGCTAATTTTCCTCCAGGTCTTCTGTGGCTTGATAGTTCACTCCTTTTCATCACGGAGTAATATTCCATTGTCAGGATGCATCACAGTTTGTCTACTCATTCACCTACTGAAGGACATCTTGGTAGTCTTCAAATGTAGGCAATTATGAGCAATGCTGCTGTGGCCATTCATGTGTAAGTTTTTGTGTGGATTAAGACTTCAATTCACCCCTTACCAAGGAGCATGACTGATCAATTGCATAGGAAAACTATTTCTGTTTAGCCTTGTAAGAAACTGACAAACTGTCTTCCAAAACAACATTACCATTTTGCATTACCAGAGGATGAGATGGTTGGATGGCATCCCCAACTCAGTGGACATGAGTCTGAGCAAGCTCTGGGAGTTGGTGATGGACAGGGAAGGCTGGAGTGCTGCAGTCCATGGGATTGCAAAGAGTCGGACAGGACTGAGCAACTGAACTGAACATTGCATTACCACCAGCAATGAATGAGAAAGTTGCTATTGCTCCAACAATTGTTGTTACTATTTTGGGTTTCAGTCATTTTAAAAACTATACAATGGTATCTAACTGTTGTTTTAATTTATAATATCCTTTCCATGCTTTGGTGTGATATCTGTTCAGATCTTTTGTCCATTTTTAGAGTGAACCCATATTAAACCCATTTTTAAATTTTGTTATTGTGGAGTTTTACCAGTTTTTTAAAATATTTTAGATATAAGTCCTTTATTAGATAAGCCTTTTACAAATATTTTCTGATTGTCTTTTCATTTCCTTAACAGTATAATAATTTTATACATTTTATAATAATTTTATATAATTTTATACATTTCTATCTGATTTATTTCACTTAGCATAATACCTTCCAGGTTCATCCATGTTTTTGCAAATGATCAGTACTTCCTTCTATTTTATAGCTGAATAATATTCTGGGTGTGTGTGTGTGTGTGTGTGTGTGTGTGTGTGTGTGTGTGTGTGTATGTGTGTAATTTAGCCATTCATCCATTAGACACTTAGGTTGTTTCCAATCTTGAGTATTTTAATTAATGTTATAATGAACTTGCTGCTGCTGCTGCTGCTGCTAAGTCGCTTCAGTCATGTCCGACTCTGTGCAACCCCATAGACGGCAGCCCACCAGGCTCCCCTGTCCCTGGGATTCTCCAGGCAAGAACACTGGAGTGGGTTGCCATTTTCTTCTCCAATGCAGGAAAGTGAAAAGTAAAAGTGAAGTCGCTCAGTCGTGTCCAACTCTTAGCGACTCCATGGACTGTGGCCCACCAGGGTCCTCCATCCATGGGATTTTCCAGGCAAGAGTACTGGGGTGGGGTGCCATTGCCTTCCCCGATAATGAACTTAAGAGTACACATAACTCTTCAAGATAATGATTTTGATTCCTTTGAAAAGACACCAAGAAGTAGACTTGCTGGATCATACAGTAGCTCTGTTTTCAATTTTTTGAGAAACTTCCATATTGTTTTCCACAGTGGCTGTATCAGCTTACATTCCCAACAACAGTATACAAGGGTTCCCACTTCTCCAAATCCTTGGCAGCATTTGTCATCTATGCTTTTTTTTTTTTTTTAATAAAAAGAAAGGTGATTTACAGTGTTATGCTAGTTTCTTATGTAAAGTGATTCAGCCAAATGTGTCTGTGTTTACACAAACTCACACATATATATATTCCTTTCCATATGGTTTATTACAAGTTACTGAATACAGTTTCCTGTGCTATGCAGTAGGACCTTGTTACTTATCTATTTTGTATATTGCAGTTTGTATCTACTAATCAGATCAGATCAGATCAGTCGCTGAGTCGTGTCCGACTCTTTGCGACCCCATGAACTGCAGCACGCCAGGCCTCCCTATCCATCACCAGCTCTCGGAGGTCACTCAGACTCACATTCATCGAGTCAGTGATGCCATCCAGCCATCTCATCCTCTGTCATCCCCTTCTCCTCCTGCCCTCAATCCCTCCCAGCATCAGAGTCTTCTCCAATGAGTCAACTCTTCGCATGAGGTGGCCAAAATACTGGAGTTTCAGCTTGAGCATCATTCCTTCCAAAGAAATCCCAGGGCTGATCTCCTTCAGAATGGACCGGTTGGATCTCCTTGCAGTCCAAGGGACTCTCAAGAGTCTTCTCCAACACCACAGTTCAAAAGCATCAATTCTTCGGCGCTCAGCCTTCTTCACAGTCCAGCTCTCACATCCATACATGACCACAGGAAAGACCATAGCCTTGACTAGGCGAACCTTTGTTGGCAAAGTGATGTCTCTGCTTTTGAATATGCTATCTAGGTTGGTCATAACTTTCCTTCCAAGGAGTAAGCGTCTTTTAATTTCATGGCTGCAGTCACCATCTGCAGTGATTTTGGAGCCCAGAAAAACAAAGTCTGACACTGTTTCCACTGTTTCTCCATCTATTTCCCATGTAGTGATGGGACCAGATGCCATGATCTTCGTTTTCTGAATGTTGAGCTTTAAGCCAACCTTTTCACTCTCCACTTTCACTTTCATCAAGAGGCTTTTTAGTTCCTCTTCACTTTCTGCCATAAGGGTGGTGTAATCAGAATATCTGAGGTTATTGATATTTCTCCCTGCAATCTTGATTCCAGCTTGTGTTTCCTCTAGTCCAGCATTTCTCATGATGTACTCTGCATATAAGTTAAATAAACATGGTGACAATATACAGCCTTGACGTACTCCTTTTCCTATTTGGAACCAGTCTGTTGTTCCATGACCAGTTCTAACTGTTGCTTCCTGACCTGCATACAGATTTCTTAAGAGGCAGATTAGGTGATCTGGTATTCCCATCTCTCTCAGAATTTTCCACACTTTATTGTGATCTATACAGTCAAACGCTTTGGCATAGTCAATAAAGCAGAAATAGATGTTTTTCTGGAACTCTCGTGCTTTTTCCATGATCCAGTGGATGTTGGCAATTTGATCTCTGGTTCCTCTGCCTTTTCTAAATCCAGCTTGAACATCAGGAAGTTCACGGTTCACATATTGCTGAAGCCTGGCTTGGAGAATTTTGAGCATTACTTTACTAGCGTGTGAGATGAGTGCAATTGTGCGGTAGTTTGAGCACTCTTTGGCATTGCCTTTCTTTGGGATTGGGATGAAAACTGACCTTTTCCAATCTTGTGGCCACTGCTGAGTTTTCCAAATACCAAACTCCTAATTTATAGCTCCCTCATCCCCTTTCCCCTTTGGTAACATAAGTTTGTTTTCAATGTCTGTGGCTCTAGTTCCTGTTTTGTAAATAAGTTCATACAGAAAGCTTTTAGTTTGATGAAGTCCCACTTGTTTATTTTTTATTTTATTGCCTTTCCTTTTGTTGTCAATTCCAAAAAATCACTTCCTAGATCAATGTCAAAGAAGTTACACATTAAGTTTTCTTCTAGGAGTGTTATGGATTCGGTCTTACATTCAAGGTTATAATCCATTTTGAGTCAATCTGTGTCTATGATTTAAGATAGAGATCCAGTTTCATTCTTTCTGCATACGGCTATCCAGTTTTACCAAAACACTTATTGAAGACACTATCTTTCCTCATTGTATATTCCTGGACCTTTTGTCATAAATCACTCGACCATATATGTGTGGGATCTCCAATCTGTTTCATTGATGAATATGCCTGCTTTTATACCAATACCATATTGTTTACATTACAATAGCTTTATAATATAATTTGAAATCACGAAGTGTGATTCTTCCAGCTTTGTTCTTCCTCATGATTGTTTTGAATTTCCAGAGTGTGTTGCACTTTCATACAGATTTTAATATTGATTTTTTAAGTTTCTATAAAAATATCATACTATTAAAAATAATCATTTTGATAGGGATTGCATTGAATCTGCAGATCACTTTGGATAGTCTGGACTTTTTATTGATAACAATTTTAATTCTATTTTGAAAAGCTATTAATTATTGATTCAATTTCTTCAATAGATATAAGGGTAATTAGAGTATCATTTTTTGAGTTTTGGTAAATTGTGTCTTTGAAATAATTTGTTCAATTTATGTAGACTGTCAATTTGTGGGTACAGAGTTGTTCATAACATGCCCTTGTTAATCTTTAAATCCACTGAATCACTAGTGATGGTCCCTTTTTTATTTATGATATTAATAATTTGTGTCTTCTCTCTTTTATTATTGGTCAGCCTAACTCAAAGTTTATCAATTCTATTGATGTTTCTAAAAATTTGTATTTTATTTTATTGATTCTCTCCTTTGTCTTTTTGTTTTCAATGATTTCTATTCTAACTTCCTTTTCTTCTGGCTATTTCGGATTTATGTGATTAATGCTGTAAATTTCCCTATCAGCAATGCTTTCACTGATGCCACAAATTTTAATAAGTTACACTTTATTTTGGGCTCTCTTGGTGGCTCAGATGGTAAAGAGTCCGCCTGCAATGTAGGAGACCTGGGTTTCGATCACTGGGTTGGGAAGATACCCTGGAGAAGGGAATGGCTACCCACTCCAGTTAACCTGCCTGGAGAATTTCTTGGCCAGAGGAAGCTGATGGGCTACACTCCATAGGGGTCATACAATATAGTTTGAAGTCTTTCTTAATCTCTCTTGAAAAAAATTTTTTTGGACTTGTGTTTTTCTGAAGTATGTAGGTTCATCTGCAAATATTTGAGGATTTTTTAATCTATCTTTCTATTATTTAATTCTAGAGTTTAATACCATTTGGCCTGAGAGCAAGTTTCATATGATTTTTATTCTTTAAAATTTTTAAGATGTGTTTTAATACCCAGAACATAATCTGTGTTGGTGAATGTTCTTATGACTTTTGAAAAGAATATGTATTATGTTGTTATTAGATGAAATATTCTATAAATGTCAATTTGATCCAGCTGATCAATAGAACCATTCAGTTAAAATACAGCCTTACTAATTTTCTGGTAATAATCTGTCAATTGCTGATAGAGGGGTTTACTAAGAGATTTTACCAGGAAGATATGTGGTTTTACATATGCTGGTATTATTGTTCAGTTGCTAAGTCATGTCTGACTCCTGGCAGCTGCATGGACTGCAGTGTGCCAGGTTCCTCTGTCCTCCACTATGTTTCAATGTTTGGTCAAATTCAAGGCCATTGAGTCGGTTATTGTGATCTAACCATCTCATCCTCTGTCGTCCCTTCTCCTTTACCCTTCATTCTTTGTTAGCATCAGAGTCTTTTCCAATGAGTTGGCTTTTCACATCAGGCAGCCAAAGTTCTGGAGCTTCAGCTTCAGCATCAGTCCATCCAACAAATATTCAGAGTTAATTTCTTTTAGGATTGACAGGTTGGATCTCCTTGAATCCAAGGGGCTCCCAAAAGTCTTCTTAGGCACCATAATTTCAAAGGACCAATTCTTTGGTGCTAAGCCTTCTTTATGATCCAACTCTCACATCCGTACGTGACTGCTGGAAAACCATAGCTTTGACTGTATGGATCTTTGTTGGCAAACTGATGTCTCTGCTTTTTAATATGCTGTCTAGATTTGTCATAACTTTCTTTCTAAGGAGCAAGGGTCTTTTAATTTCATAGCTGCAGTTACCATCTGCAGTGATTCTAGAGCCCAAGAGAATAAAATCTGTCATATATTAATAAATACCTTTTAAAATACTCATGCCTGTTTTCTCAGTTGACCTACTACAGTAGTGAATAATTTTATATAATTTTCTAGTACTAATATCATCATTGCATTCATAACCTTCAGATCAGAACAGATCAGATCAGTCGCTCAGTCGTGTCCGATTCTTTGCGACCCCATGAATCGCAGCACGCCAGGTCTCCCCGTCCATCACCAACTCGCGGAGTTCACTGAGACTCACGTCCATCGAGTCAGTAATGCCATTCAGCCATCTCATCCTCTGTAATCCCCTTCTCCTCTTGCCCCTAATCCCTCCCAGCATCAGAGTCTTTTCCAATGAGTCAACTCTTCCCATGAGGTGGCCAAAGTACTGGAGTTTCAGCTTTAGCATCATTCCTTCCAAAGAAATCCCAGGGCTGATCTCCTTCAGTCCAAGGGACTCTCAAGAGTCTTCTCCAACACCACAGTTCAAAAGCATCAATTCTTCGGTGCTCAGCCTTCTTCACAGTCCAACTCTCACATCCATACATGACCACATGAAAAACCATAGCCCTGACTAGATGAAACTTTGTTGGCAAAGTAATGTCTCCGCTTTTGAATATGCTATCTAGGTTGGACATAACTTTCCTTCCGAGGAGTAAGCATCTTTTAATTTCATGGCTGCAGTCACCATCTGCAGTGATTTTGGAGCCCAGAAAAATAAAGTTTGACACTGTTTCCACTGTTTCCCCATCTATTTCCCATGAAGTGATGGGACTTGATGCCATGATCTTCGTTTTCTGAATGTTGAGCTTTAAGCCAACCGTTTCACTCTCCACTTTCACTTTCATCAAGAGGCTTTTAGTTCCTCTTCACTTTCTGCCATAAGGGTGGTGTCATCTGCATATCTGAGGTTATTGATATTTCTCCTGGGAATCTTGATTCCAGCTTGTTTCTTCCCGCCCAACGTTTCTCATGATGTACTCTGCATAGAAGTTAAATAAGCAGGGTGACAATATACAGTCTTGATGTACTCCTTTTCCTATTTGGAATCAGTCTATTGGTCCATGTCCAGTTCTAACTGTTGCTTCCTGACCTGCATACAAATTTCTCAAGAGGCAGATCAAGTGATCTCGTATTCCCATCTCTTTGAGAATTTTCCACAGTTGATTGTGATCCACACAGTCAAAGGCATTGGCAAAGTCAATAAAGCAGAAATAGATGTTTTTCTGGAACTCTCTTGCTTTTTCGATGATCCAGTGGATGTTGGCAATTTGATCTCTGGTTCCTCTGCCTTTTCTAAAACCAGCTGGAACATCAGGAAGTTCATGGTCCACATATTGCTGAAGCCTGGCTTGGAGAATTTTAAGCATTACTTTACTAGCGTGTGAGATGAGTGCAATTGTGCTGTAGTTTGAGCATTCTTTCGCATTGCCTTTCTTTGGGATTGGAATGAAAACTGACCTTTTCCAGTCCTGTGGCCACTGCTGTTTTCCAAATTTGCTGGCATATTGAGTGCAGCACTTTCACAGCATCATCTTTCAGGATTTGGAATAGGTCAACTGGAATTCCATCACCTCCACTAGCTTTGATCCTAGTGAAGCTTTCTAAGGCCCACTTGACTTCACATTCCAGGATGTCTGGCTCTAGGTGAGTGATCACACCATCATGATTATCTGGGTCGTGAAGCTCCTTTTTATACAGTTCTTCTGTGTATTCTTGCCACCTCTTCTTAATATCATCTGCTTCCGTTAGGTCCATACCATTTCTGTCCTTTATCGAGCCCATCTTTGCATGAAATGTTCCTTTGGTATCTCTGATTTTCTTGAAGAGATCCCTAGTCTTTCCCATTCAGTTGTTTTCCTCTATTTCTTTGCATTGATCGCTGAAGAAGGCTTTCTTATCTCTTCTTGCTATTCTTTGGAACTCTGCATTCAGATGTTTATATCTTTCCTTTTCTCCTTTGCTTTTCACTTCTCTTCTTTTCACAGCTATTTTAAGGCCTCCCCAGACAGCCATTTTGCTTTTTCGCATTTCTTTTCCATGGGGATGGTCTTGATCCCTGTCTCCTGTACAATGTCACAAACCTCATTCATAACCTTAGTTTATCCCTATTTTCTATGAACTTCCAGATTTTGTTTGATATTTAATTATTTATGATTTTCACATAATATTTGTCTTTAATTGTTCAGGGCTTTTTGTGGTTTCTCAATTTTTTGAATCATTGTTAAGTTGACTTCACAAAAATTAACTGAGATATTTTCCTTTTTTCTCTATAGTCTAGAGTATTTTAAATTATACAGAAGTTATCTGTTTCATGAAAGCATAAACGAATTCACTTATAAAATCATGGGACTCCTTCCTGTTTTCAAGAAATACTTAACAATATTTTCATTTCTTTCATACTTATGCCAATCTTCTGTATTTTCTTGTATCGTTTATTAATCACACATTTTCTAAAAGATCTTCAAATTTATTAGCATAGAGTTATACAACATATTCTGGAGATATATTTCATTTCTTTTGATTATGAATTTCAAGTAATTGTGATTTATTATTCCTTCCTTTTTCCTTCTTTTCTCCTTTCCTTTCTGCTCTTCATCCTTTTTTCAATCCTTCCTTCCTGTCTCCTTCTTTGCTTCCTTCCCTTTTTTTTTTTTTTTTTTAACATTTATTTGTTTATTTGGCTGACTCAGGTCTTAGTTGTGGTGCACGGAGTTAGCTTAGTTGCTCCGAGGCATAGGGGACCCTAGTTCCCCAACCAGGGACTGAATTCACATTCCCTGCACTGCAAGGAGGACTCCTAACAACTGGACCACCAGGGAAGTGTCCTTTTCCTTCCTCTAATTAAGCAAAATAAACAATTATTTTTTAAATTGTGACATACCCTTGCTTAAAGTCTCTCAAAGATTTTATTAGGATGAAATGGCTTAAAACTCAACATTCATAAAACTAAGATCATGGCATATGGTCCCATCACTTCATGGGAAATAGATGGGGAAACAGTGGAAATAGTGTCAGACTTTGTTTTTCTGGTCTCCAAAATCACTGCAGATGGTGACTGCAGCCATGAAATTAAAAGACGCTTACTCCTTGGAAGGAAAGTTATGACCAACCTAGATAGCATATTCAAAAGCAGAGACATTACTTTGCCAACAAAGGTTCGCCTAGTCAAGGCTATGGTCTTTCGTCTGAGCACCGAAGAATCGATGCTTTTGAACTGTGGTGTTGGAGAAGACTCTTGAGAGTCCCTTGGACTGCAAGGAGACTCAACCAGTCCATTCTGAAGGAGATCAGCCCTGGGATTTCTTTGGAAGGAATGATGCTAAAGCTGAAACTCCAGTATTTTGGCCACCTCATGCGAAGAGTTGACTCACTGGAGAAGACTGATGCTGGGAGGGATTGGGGGCAGGAGGAGAAGGGGACAAGAGAGGATGAGATGGCTGGATGGCATCACTGACTCGATGGATGTGAGTCTGGGTAAACTCCGGGAGTTGGTGATGGACAGGGAGGCCTGGCGTGCTGAGATTCATGGGGTCGCAAAGAGTCGGACATGACTGAGTGAATGATCTGACCTGATAAAGCAAAGTGCTTCACAAATTGAAATTTACCTACTTCTATAAGTCATTGCTGCCCTTATTTGACATGGAACATGTACAATTTTATTTCATTATTTCATCTTTGTACATGAAGTTGCCTCACCTAAAAATGTTCCTTATCCCTTCCTCATCCTTTCTGTGGATACCTTCTGCAGGTCCAAAGATACTCCTGTTGGACACCTCCTACTGAGCCTTTTCTGCTAAGTCCTCCTTGAAGGTTTCAAAGCTGGGATAAGTACCATTCACCTCTTCTAGACCTGTCAAAGTTGATTTTCCTTAGAGCTCAAACCTCATACCTTTTCTTTGGTTGTTGCTATTCAGTTGCTAAGTCTGACTTAGCAAGAATCTGACTCTTTGTGACCCCGTGGACTGCAGGCTTCCATGTTCTTCAGCTTTTCTCTATCTATATTCAATTCCCAGCAGAAAGCCAGCTCCATGGTATTAAATACCATCTATATATATATATATATATATATCGGAGAAGGCAATGGCACCCCACTCCAGTACTCTTACCTGGAAAATCCCACAGACGGAGGAGCCTGGTAGGCTGCGGTCCATGGGGTCGCTAAGAGTCGGACACGACTGAGCAACTTCACTTTCTCTTTTCACTTTCATGCATTGGAGAAGGAAATGGCAACCCATTCCAGTGTTTTTGCCTGGAGAATCCCAGGGATGGGGAAGCCTGGTGGGCTGCCGTCTATGGGGTCACACAGAGTCGGACATGACTGAAGTGCTAGCATAGCATAGCATGACTTTATCCTTTCAATTTAATCTCTATGATAAATGACTACTAAATACTTCAAACATAATATATTAAAAATGGAAATCTTGATTCTACTGCCACTCCCCAAACCTGTTATTTTCTCCCTGTTTCCTATCTTAGGTAATAGCATCACTACTCATCTAGTTTACTTAGTTGAAATATCTTGGAATAATTTTTGACTCCATGCTTTCTCTTATAACCTCATACCCAATCTAGCAGTAAAATTTGCCATCTCTACCTTCAAAAATATTTCTTTATACTTCTATCCCTGCCACTATAGTCCAGATGATCAGTCTCTCTTACCTAGACTATTGTAATGACCTTCAGATTGGGCTCCTTCTTCCATTCTTACTGACCTATCGTATATTTTCTACATTGCAACCAGTGCTGAAGTAAAGTGAAGTTGTTCAGTCGTGTCTGGCTCTTTGTGACCCCATGGACTGTAGCCTACCGGGCTCCTCCGTCCATGGGATTTTCCAGGCAAGAATACTGGAGTGGGCTGCCATCTCCTTCTCCAGGGGAACTTCCCGACTCAGGGGTCAAACCCGGTCTCCCACATTGTAGGCTGATGCTTTACCGTCTGAGCCATCAGGTTATCACCACCATTTCCAGTCTTCTTGTGGCCTCACATTTCATTTCAAATAAAACAAAAAATACTTACCGTGGCCTAGAATCCAGAAATCATATGATTCCTAATCTTGTCTCTTACCATTCATACCACAAATAATACATACAGCATTGCCAGACTGACCCCTCTGCATACCGATCACCTTGACTACGTAATACCTTCTACTATACTGTAACTTCTGACATGCATGCTAAGTCACTCCAGTCTTGTCTGACTCTTTGAGACCCTATGGATTGCAGCCTGTCAGGCTCCTCTGTCCATGGGATTCTCCAGGCAAGAATACTGGAGTGGGTTGCCATGCTCTCCTCCAGGGGATCCTCCCAACCCACATCTCCTACATCTCCTGCATTGGCAGGTGGGTTCTTCACCACTAGAGCCACCTAGCAAGCCCTAGCTCTGACTAGAATGCTTATCTATTAGAAATCCAAGTGATTCAATTTCTGATTTCATTCAGATCATTTTTTATCTTCCTAGTTCTTAACACTACCTGACATTATATTAAATTTTTTGTTTGTGTGTCATCTACTACCACTAGAATATAAGCTATGTCAAGCCAGGAGACTGGTTTATTGCATGGTATGTAACAAATGCTTTATAAAAACTTTTAGAATAAGGGAGAAGTGTAATATATTTATTGTATTATTCTAGCATTTTTTTTTTGCACAGTTCTTTACAGAATTTATAGTGACTGTCTTCCTTATAGATTATAAACTCTAAACTCAAGGACTAAGTATTTTCTCTTCTTCTACCCAAAAATCTACCTTATTTAATAGTAAGTACACAGGCAATATTTGTGATGTAAAATACCTTCATTTTATATTGTCAGTGAGTGAGGGAATTCTTATAAACAAGGAAAGCTAAGAATATCAGCTTGATTAGGTCACATATGGTAAAAACAAGAAGGAACTCTGCAAGAAAATACCTTGAAGACCTTCTGATTATTTTTGCCCCATTTTCAGCATTAAGGTTTCCATCTGCTAGGGGAAGTTTTCTGGAAACAGTAGCTTAGGAAAATACACAATATGAAGCTCTTATAATTGCCATGTTTATACTGATTTCTGGGTTAGCTGCTTTGAAACAGTCCTGGTAAAAATAAACTTTCAATGTGTTTTAAGCAATCAGTGTTTCCAATAAGCACTGTCAACATGACCTTTAGTGGTCTCCAGAACTTCTTTACTAAGTATTTAACTGGCTGCTCAACCTCTATGCCTTCCTGTCTGCCTTTAATTTTCCTTCAGCAAGTTTAATGCTGGAACAACAACAAAATACACAAGTCATCCTCTGGGAGGATTTCTAACCATAATTTGAAAAGCCCTTGAAATAAGAAAATTGAAATGGATTAGAGGAAGAATCAGATCAGATCAGTCGCTCAGTTGTGTCCGACTCTTTGCGACCCCATGAACCGCAGCACGCCAGGCCTCCCTGTCCATCACAAGCTCCCGGAGGTCACTCAGACTCACATCCATCGAGTCAGTGATGCCATCCAGCCATCTCATCCTCTGTCGTCCCCTTCTCCTCCTGCCCTCAATCCCTCCCAGCATCAGAGTCTTCTCCAATGAGTCAACTCTTCGCATGAGGTGGCCAAAATACTGGAGTTTCAGCTTTAGCATCATTCCTTCCAAAGAAATTCCAGGATTGATCTCCTTCAGAATGGACTGGTTGGATCTCCTTGCAGTCCAAGGGACTCTCAAGAGTCTTCTCCAACACCACAGTTCAAAAGCATCAATTCTTCGGCACTCAGCCTTCTTCACAGTCCAGCTCTCACATCCATACATGACCACAGGAAAGACCATAGCCTTGACTAGGCGAACCTTTGTTGGTAAAGTAATGTCTCTGCTTTTGAATATGCTATCTAGGTTGGTCATAACTTTCCTTCCAAGGAGCAAGCGTCTTTTAATTTCATGGCTGCAGTCACCATCTGCAGTGATTTTGGAGCCCAGAAAAACAAAGTCTGACACTGTTTCCACTGTTTCCCCATCTATTTCCCATGCAGTGATGGGACCAGATGCCATGATCTTCGTTTTCTGAATGTTGAGCTTTAAGCCAACCTTTTCACTCTCCACTTTCACTTTCATCAAGAGGCTTTTTAGCCCCTCTTCACTTTCTGCCATAAGAGTGGTGTCATCTGCATATCGGAGGTTATTGATATTTCTCCCGGCAATCTTGATTCCAACTTGTGTTTCTTCCAGTCCAGCATTTCTCATGATGTACTCTGCATATAAGTTAAATAAACATGGTGACAATATGCAGCCTTGACGTACTCCTTTTCCTATTGGGAACCAGTCTGTTGTTCCATGACCAGTTCTAACTGTTGCTTCCTGACCTGCATACAGATTTCTTAAGAGGCAGATCAGGTGGTCTGGTATTCCCATCTCTTTCAGAATTTTCCATAGTTTATTGTGATCCACACAGTCAAAGGCTTTGGCATAGTCAATAAAGCAGAAATAGATGTTTTTCTGGAACTCTCTTGCTTTTTCCATGATCCAGCTGATGTTGGCAATTTGATCTCTGGTTCCTCTGCCTTTTCGAAAACCAGCTTGAACATCAGGAAGTTCACGGTTCACATACTGCTGAAGCCTGGCTTGGAGAATTTTGAGCATTACTTTACTAGCGTGTGAGATGAGTGCAATTGTGCGGTAGTTTGAGCACTCCTTGGCATTGCCTTTCTTTGGGATTGGGATGAAAACTGACCTTTTCCAATCTTGTGGCCACTGCTGAGTTTTCCAAATTTGCTGGCATATTGAGTGTAGCACTTTCACAGCATCATCATTCAGGACTTGGAATAGCTCCACTGGAATTCCATCACCTCCACTAGCTTTGTTCGTAGTGATGCTTTCTAAGGCCCATTTGACTTCACATTCCAAGATGTCTGGCTCTAGGTCAGTGATCACATCATCATGATTATCTGGGTCTTGAAGCTCTTTTTTGTTCAGTTCTTCTGTGTATTCTTGCCACCTCTTCTTAATATCTTCTGCTTCTGTTAGGTCCACACCATCTCTGTCCTTTATTGTGCCCATCTTTGCATGAAGAATAGTAGTACATATTACATATTCGTACATACATATGTATGTAATTATATTACATACATAGGGTAAACAATTATAAATGCACATCACATTCTCTCTCCTATTTTCTATTCAACACTCAACTGTAAGTCCCTATCTCATTTTCTTTCAAGGAGAAACTTTAGATTCCACATGTAGAAATCATGTAGAAATACTTTTTGATAAAATTATTGCCCATATTCCATAATAATGATAATATTTAAGAATATTTATAATTCCTATTAAATTACCTAAGGAAAGTCATCCTAAAACTCTTAAATCTCTTGTCATAATTTCATATTAATACTTGGGGCCTCTTTATAAAATAACTATCTGTCACTAAAAGAGAATCAATATTAGTACAATGAGACATTACTGAAAAGTTTACAAGCTACAAATATAAATCATGTATAATGAACTCTATTGTAAGTAATTTTATAGATAATTTGAAATAACCCAAGGTCACATCATAAATGTGTAACTCATCTAGCAGTCAATGTAATGATAAACATAGAGAAAGAATACACTGGTTGTTACACATCCCATTTTTTCCTTTTTTTTCAGCTTCACTGAAAACAAAATCACAAGATATTTAAAACCATACATTGTGGTGATCTAACATGCATATATATTCTGAGAATATTTCTTTTCCATCATCTAGTTATTTAACATATTCATCACCTCACATATTACCTTTTATTCTATACGAATATTTAAGTTCTATTTTCTTAGCAACAAT
The DNA here is from genome assembly GCA_935064755.1 of Tragelaphus eurycerus. NCBI lineage: Eukaryota > Metazoa > Chordata > Mammalia > Artiodactyla > Bovidae > Tragelaphus > Tragelaphus eurycerus. Next base: position 25,137,456 of record CAKXYN010000016.1, read on the forward strand.
ACAGTACTATCAACTACAGGAATCATGCTTTACATTAGATCTTTAGCTCTTTTTCCTCTTAAAGCTGAAAGTCTGTTCCTCCTTACCAACTTCTCTCTATTGCCTAACCCACTCTTCTAGTACCTAGCAACCACTTTTCTACTAATTTCTGGAATACATTTGAATCAGTTCTAATGAGGTAGATGAAATTGGAGCCTATTATACAGAGTGAAGTAAGCCAGAAAGAAAAACACCAATACAGTATACTAACATATATATATAGAATTTAGAAAGATAGTAACAATAACCCTGTATACTAAACAGCAAAACAGACACTGATGTATAGAACAGTCTTTTGGACTCTGTGGGAGAGGGAGAGGGTGGGATGATTTGGGAGAATGGCATTGAAATAAGTAAAATATCATATATGAAATGAGTTGCCAGTCCAGGTTCGATACACGATACTGGATACTTGGGGCTGGTGCACTGGGACGACCCAGAGGGATGGTATGGGGAGGGAGGAGGGCTCAGGATGGGGAACACATGTATACCTGTGGCAGATTCATTTTGATATATGGCAAAACCAATACAATATTGTAAAGTTAAATAAAATAAAATTTAAAAATAAATAAATAAAAATATTCCTCATATAAAGGCAGTAATTGTCCTTCTTAGTGTGGCTTATTTTCCTTAGCATAATACCCTCTAGGTCCATCTACATTATTACAAATGGTAGGATGTTCTTATTTTTCATTACTGAATAATATTCATACATATACACATATTGATATCAATACATATATGGAGAATATATGTGTGTGTATATATATATATGTGTGTGTATATATATATATAAAAACATTTCTTTATCCACTTATCTGAAGACTGTTTCCATATCGTAGCTATTGTGATTATTCCTGTGATGAACATGGAACTATATATAACTCTGAAATAGAATTTTCCAATTTCTTTGAATACACACCCAGAAGCAGAATTACCAGATCATATGATTCCTCAAGAAATTACAAGCTCTATTTGCAATTTTTTGAGGAACCTCCAAACTGTTTTCCATAGTGGCTATACCAATTTACATTCCTACCATTTGTGTACAAGTGTTCCCTTTACTCCATATCCTCGCCAGTATTTATCATCTCTTGTATTTCTACCGATAGCTATTCTCACATGTGTGATGCATTATCACATTGTGGTTTTGATTTACTTTTTTGAAAAAACCATCCTTTCCTCATTATATATTCTTGGCCATTTTGTCATAAATTAATTGACCATATAATGCATGTTTATTTCTGGGCTCTGCAATCTGTTCCATTGATCTATATCTCTGTTTTTATGTCAATACCATACCGTTCTGATTACTATAGCTTTATAATACATTTTGAAATAAGATGGTATAACACTTCTAGCTTTATTCTTCTCTCTCAAGATTGCTTTGGACAGGTTCTTTCACTTCTTTTTTTCTTAGAACAGAAAAAAAGTAGATCATACCAACAATTTTTATATCTCATAAAATATAATAAGCAATATGAATCAAATCTGATTTGTACTCTAAAATCTATTCTCAAGGGAAGGTACCAATAAAGAGAAAAAGAGAACAAAATTTCAATTCTATAACTTCATATCTAATTCATATCAACTTCTGGATTTCAAAACATATATTTGCTCCAAAACTGAATCATCAAATAATAACAACAGAATCCTAAAACATACATGTTCTAGTAAGGTTAAAAAAAAAAAAAGACTAGAAATAGGATACAGAGAAGAGAAGATGGCTAAATTTAAATTTTAATTGCTATTGATTTCAGCTATAACCACGATTTTCTAGATCAAACTTAAGACTTCTTGAATGCCAAGAAGTCAATAGAGGAAAAGTCATTTTTACGTATGAAATATAAGGAAGATTCAGTGAACACAACTATAGACCCTTTTTAGTTTAAACACCCCAAAATAGGCATTGGTATTTGTTTTCCTAAGGAAATAATAAGGACTTATTCTCAAGACCATGTATGACTTATGGGAGAAACAAAGCAAGGTTAGGTATAATGCCCTGGTACACTAGAAGCACTTCTATAGTACTGCAGGACTTTCTTACCTTAAAAGTCGTGGTGCCATACAGCTTGGTAGTGTGGACTGTCTCTGGAAGGACATTAGTGATATTGGTGATAAATTCTTCCAAGTACTTACAGGATTTCTCCAAGTGTGTTGTATTGATAATAATCTGGACAAGCTAGAAAATAACAAGAACATGTAAGGGTCATTTGACTATTTAACCTTGGATGCATGGCTCATTATGAATTTGCTGGTACAAGAAAAACAAAAGGCATAATGGCAGAGGCCATCTGTATTCTGTAAATGTTAAAGTGAAAGCACAGGATTAGGTATCACTTTCTCTATGAAGACTTCCCTGACTCCCCAAAGAATCTAGCATTTCCCCCTGCTATAGGAGTAAATGTCACTATTTTAAACTCATATCTTGGGTTCAAAATAAAGACTAGGCTAAGATAAAAAACTGATAGTATTTAGCATACAACTTGGAAGTAAATAATTGCCAAATAAATAAAATAAATTCCTACTAAAAGAATAAGACAGTAAATGACAGTAAGTTTCAAAATAAGGCACAATGAACATAGGAATTTTGTAACAGTTGCAATATATAAATAAACTGCATCAGTTTCTATGAAAGAAAAAAACATGAGCACAGGAGTCAGAGAAACCAGGGAGCAACTACTCACAAATTATTGATACTGACAAAGTTTCTTGACTTCTCTAAGCCTATTTATTTACCTGTAAAATATTAATAATAATTTCTAACTCACACTTATTATGAAGACTAAATATTCTTTTGTTAATGCTATTTTCCTTTTCTTACAGAAGAGATCCTTAAAGAAGGCAGTACTGATAAGATAAAAAGCCATCTGTAAATTTCTTCGAGAGCAGGATGAGGAAGAAAACTGCTGTCTGCAGGATTAAACTTTCTAAACCACCTCACAGTTCATTTTCTCACATCGCCTTCCTAGCAACCTGAAGAAGAAAGTTAAGTGGGCATAATTATTGCTTCCATTCTACCATAAGAGAAACAAAAAATGAAATTAAACTGGGATTCAAATCCAAGTCATCAACCTTCAAATTATGGTCTCATCTTAATGATTTCAGCCAGTGCCTTTTAGCATCAGCTCAAGATGGCAGCCCTGGAGTACTACATTTTTATGTATATTAGGCTGAACTATCAGATTCAGGGGCTGACATCAACTATACATCTCCATGCTTTGATTCTACCTTATGTAAAAAATTAAGTTAAAATTTTTAATGACTGATACCTACTATGTATTTCAACTATAAAAAACTATTCACATTCCCCAAAAAGAAACACAAAGAGAAAGTAAAATGGAACCTTTTTTTACCTTTCTTTTCTACATCTTTAACTTTTCATTTTCACAAGAATATGTCTAGGGGTGTGGTTGTGGTAGGCAGGGGAGTTTTGGTGTTTAAGGCTATGAATGAACTTGTATCTTCTTTTAGTCTAGTGAGATAATAATCTAGAGAAGTGAGTAGATGACAGAAGGGGAAAACTGGAGTTAAAGATGAAGGGAGGTACTACACATTTTTAAATCAAATGATATTCCAAAACAATGTTTAAAAGATGGAATTGTACTTCAGTAAAAGTGACTGTATTATGCTGCAGAATATTAAATTAAATTATTAATAGGATCATAATCAGAAATACTATACTAAAGCCTTTGATTGTGTGGATCACAACAAATTGTGGAAAATTCATAAAGAGATGTGAGTACATCTCAGACCACCTTACCTGTCTCCTGAGAAAGTTGTATGCAGGTCAAGAAGCAGCAGTTAGAACCAGACACAGAACAACAGACTGGTTCAAAACTGGGAAAGGAGTACATCAAGGCTGCGTATTGTCACCTTGCTTATTTAACTTATGTGCAGAGTACATCATGAGAAGTGTGGAGCTGGATGAAACACAAGCTAGAAACAAGATTGCTAAGAGAAATATCAATAACCTCAGGTATCCCAATGATAACACTCTAATGGCAGAAAGTGAAGAGGAACTAAAGAGTCTCTTGATGAAGGTAAAAGAGGAGAGTGAAAAAGCTGGCTTAAAACTCAACATTCAAAGAACTAAGATCATGGCATCCCATCCCATCACTTCATGGCAAATAGAAAGGGAAAAAGTGGAAATAGTGACATATTTTATTTTCTTGGGCACTGAAATCACAGCAGACAGTGATTGCAGCCATGAAAAGACGCTCGTTTCTTGGAAGGAAAATGATGATAAACCTAGACAGTATATTCAAAAGCAGAGACATCACTTTGCCGACAAAGGTCCATATAGTCAAAGCTATGGTTTTTCCAGTAGTCATATATGGATGTGAAAGTTGGACCATAATGAAGGCTGAAGAAATGATGCTTTCAAATTGTGGTGCTGGAGAGGATTCTTGAGAGTCCGTTGGACAGCAAGGAGATCAAACCGATCAGTCCTAAAGGAAATCAATGATGAATATTCATTGGAAGGACTGATGCTGAAGATGAAGCTCCAATACTATAGCTACCTGATTGAAAAACCTGCTCATTGGAAAAGACCCTGCTGCTGGTAAAGCTTGAAGGCAAAAGAGAAGGGGGCGGCAGAGAGTGAGATGGTTAGATAGCATCACTGATTCAACGGATTCGAATTTGAGCAAACTCCAGGAGATAGCGAAGGACAGGAAGCCTGGTGTGTTGCAGTCCATGCAGTCTCAAAGAGTCGGACATAACTTAGCGACTGAACAACAAGAACCTCCTCTAATAGCACAGGGCCAAATACACAATTCATTCTCCAAAAATACATGTCAACTCATAATAATGGTTTAGTAATAGATTCAAGTAAGGGAAAAGGTAACTTCTACCCACTAAGGATCAGCCAAAAACAGCTACTTTTGAAACATAATGGCAAAGACAAAAGACCCAGTTCCAAGAAAGATGAGTTAGGGCAACAATGGAACTAAGTCTTTTACTATTTCCCACAATTCATCAGACAAGTTCATATTAATCATTAGGCTCTTTCTGGGCTTCCCTGGTGGCTCAGATAGTAAAGGATCTGCCTGCAATGTGGGAGACCTCGGTTTGATCCCAGGGTTGGGCTTCCCAAGTGGCTGCTAAGCTGCTAAGTCGCTTCAGTTGTGTTCGACTCTGTGCAACCCCATAGACGGCAGCCCACCAGGCTCCACCGTCCCTGGGATTCTCCAGGCAAGAACCCAGGTGGGGGTAGTGGTAAAGAACACGACTGCCAAGGCAGGAGACATAAGAGACATGGGTTCAATCCTTGTGGCAGGAAGATATCCTGGAGTACGGAATGACAACCCACTCCAGTATTCTTGCCTGGAGAATCCCCAAGGACAGAGAAGCCTGGTGGGCTACAGTCCATGGGGTCTCAAAGAATCAGACACAAGCGAAGCAACTTGGCACATACCCAGGTCCTTTCCATTCATTTGATAGTTTGAATTTGGACACTTTGAAATTTGGAAAAAAAAATTCTGTCACCTATAAAATTACCCCAAATATCAGCTTTTTAACTTGAGAGTGCTTTAGGGAAAAACACCCACAAAAGTAAGTGATTTCTCACCCTCTTCCTTTCAATGTGTTTATTCTTCAGAGAAGGACTAAAATCACTTTAAAAACTTAAATTTTATACATTAAATCATTCTTCTTCATGAGTGGGAATGTGGCTACTGGAAAGGTTGTCTTGATGTGGAAGCTAGAAAAGTAAGAGAGTTAATTTGGGGAACCAAAAATTTTCTATTTTAAAATGAGCATTACCAATAGGGAACACATTCTATCTATCAAAAGAAATCCTAATAATAAGGAGGAATCGTGTCATGTTATAGAAATAAAAAACAGTGGCAGTCAAAGAGAAAATTGTCATGTTTTGCAGGATATTGGCAGTTTTAAAAAAAAGGAGGCGGCTTCACTGGGTACAGTAGTAATTTCCCATGACTTTTTAAAGATCTGTCAACACAAAAGATCACCATGAATTACATCAATTGGCTGTCAGTCACTTTTGAAATGTTTCATTGCTGAGCATAGAAGAGACTATTAAAACACTCTAGGATTACAGTAGATACCATGTCATTTTCAAAGGGAATATTTGTCTGTTAATGAAGTCTAAGTGATCTCTACTCCTGAATGACAGCTAACCAAAATCCTTAAAAGGGCATTTATAAATGTGAAGCCAGATGCTTTGGGAGTTATTTTGAACTTAAGGGTGAAATGAAGCAATTTCTTATATCAAATTCCATCAGAGTTTGAGCTCCTTTGATATTTTTAACCCATACTACCCACTCTCTTTTAAAAATATATCACTGAAGCAATCTAAACTGTCCTATTGTTTCAAGAACATGGACAATGTATTAAGATACTGGTTATATTTCATATAAAGTGGAGTTCTATGAAAACTGTACAAAAAAAAATAACACCAAAAAGCAAATAAACACCTACATAAAAATAAACAACTAAATGACATGTTACTTAGACGAAAAATCATTAAGAAACCGGAATATTTTTTTTTTTGGGGGGGGGTCTTTCCTTCCGAAAATCAGAGAGAATCTAATAAAGAAGGCACAGAGCAGACTGTAGACATCACTTCTTCAACTTTGCTCCAAACACCACAGCAGAGGCCGAACTATGATCACAGATAGGTGTTCATATTCCTGACAAACTCCAGGAAAGAAAACGTCTTCATAATGGTTAACAGTTCAAAACTAAGCCTTAAATTCCAAGAAGAGTTTTCCGTTCCTGATTATAAGTTACTTCTGAAATATACACATCTACTTATATTAGGATACATTGCATTACCTTATCCCCCAAAACAGATAATTTAGTATACTGAAGCTCCAAATGGACTAATCCAAGCCAAGAAAATGACTCTTTCCACCCACCAATGCCTCTCAACTACTGATAGAAAAGATTAAAAACTAAATAACAGTCTTATTTCTCATTCACAAATATAAGCTATCCCTAAGACCAGTCCATCCTAAAGGAGATCAGTCCTGGGTGTTCATTGGAAGGACTGATGTTGAAGCTGAAACTCCAATACTTTGGCCACCTCATGCGAAGAGTTGACTCATTGGAAAAGACCTGATGCTGGGAAAGACTGAGGGCGGGAGAAGGGGACGACAGAGGATGAGATGGTTGCATGGCATCACCGACTCAATGGACATGGGTTTGTGTTGACTCTGGGAGTTGGTGATGGACTGGGAGGCCTGGTGAAGTGTGGTTCATGGGGTCGCAAAGAGTCGGACACCACTGAGTGACTGAACTGAACTGAACTGAACAATTCAAGGAATTTTATCTCCATTTCACCTCAGCACGGGTATAAAAAGCTGTGTCAGCAACCCATTTTAAACCATCTCTATGGTAAATACCTAAACTATTAAAATACTTGGAATTACTGGTTTTGAATTCAAAGGACTAACATAAAGATTATATTTGAAAAACTTCTGTATACAATGTTTTAACATAATATTAGCAATATCATTGCTGTTAACAATAGGGGATGGAGACAAATGATATGTGGGAGATAACATAGGACAGAACCACATGGTCATCAAGCTAAACTATATTAAAAGGAAAAGGAGAATGCAATCATAAAAAGGATCTGATCATTTATTCAGATCCCCTGGGGCATGATATAACCATAAAAAAATGTGTTCAATATGGTAAAACTACCAGCCCCTCTAAATTTCTTTAACTTTATGCTGAAAACCTACCTACCTACTTTCTTTTTTTTTTTTTCCCCCATCTTTTCTCTTTCATTACTTAACAATTCCTATATGCCCAGGAACTGGGATAGGGTTGTATATAATGATATACAAGACAAAGTTCTTGGTTTCATGGAGATTGTAGTAAACACATAAACATATAAACACATAGTATGACAGCAGGTGGTAGCAGGCAGTGGGAATAGGAGAAAGAAAAAGGAAGTACAAGGGGATGGAATTAATCTATCTGAGCTACTCAGAGATAGGGTGATCAAGAGGCCTCCTTAAGGAAATAATATTTGAGAAGGAATTTAGGTGAAGGTATACAGGCTAGTAAAGTAATGCTTAAAATTCTCCAAGCCAGGCTTCAGCAATGCGTGAACCGTGAACTTCCTGATGTTCAAGCTGGTTTTAGAAAAGGCAGAGGAACCAGAGATCAAATTGCCAATATCCGCTGGATCATGGAAAAAGCAAGAGAGTTCCAGAAAAACATCTATTTCTGCTTTATTGACTATGCCAAAGCCTTTGACTGTGTGGATCACAATCAACTGTGGAAAATTCTGAAACAGATGGGAATACCAGATCACCTGATCTGCCTCTTGAGAAACCTGTATGCAGGTCAGGAAACAACAGTTAGAACTGGACATGGACCAACAGACTGGTTCCAAATAGGAAAAGGACTACATCAAGACTGTATATTGTCACCATGTTTATTTAACTTATATGCAGAGTACATCATGAGAAACGCTGGACTGGAAGAAACACAAGTTGGAATCAAGATTGCTGGGAGAAATGTCAATAACCCCAGATATGCAGATGACACCACCCTTATGGCAGAAAGTGAAGAGGAACTAAAAAGCCTCTTGATGAAAGTGAAAGTGAAGAGTGAAAAAGTTGGCTTAAAGCTCAACATTCAGAAAACGAAGATCATGGCATCTGGTCCCATCACTACATGGGAAATAGATGGGGAAACAGTGGAAGCAGTGTCAGACTTTATTTTTCTGGGCTCCAAAATCACTGCAGATGGTGACTGCAGCCATGAAATTAAAAGACGCTTACTCCTCGGAAGGAAAGTTATGTCCAACCTAGATAGCATATTCAAAAGCAGAGACATTACTTTGCCAACAAAGGTTCGTCTAGTCAAGGCTATGGTTTTTCCTGTGGTCATGTATGGATGTGAGAGTTGTACTGTGAAGAAGGCTGAGCACCGAAGAACTGATGCTTTTGAACTGTGGTGTTGGAGAAGACTCTTGAGAGTCCCTTGGACTGCAAGAAGATCCAACCAGTCCACTCTAAAAGAGATCAGCCCTGGGATTTCTTTGGAAGGAATGATACTAAAGCTGAAACTCCAGTACTTTGGCCACCGCATGCGAAGAGTTGACTCACTGGAAAAGACTCTGATGCTGGGAGGGCTTGGGGGCAAGAGGAGAAGGGTAAGACAGAGGATGAGATGGCTGGATGGCATCACTGACTAGATGGACTTGAGTCTGAGTGAACTCCGGGCGTTGGTGATGGACAGGGAGGCCTGACGTGCTGTGATTCACGGGGTCACAAAGAGCTGGACATGACTGAGCGACTGATCTGATCTGATCTGATCTGATATTGCTGTCATGTGTAATAAACAAATTCTTTTATGTTTAATTTATATTTTAAGCCTTCCTATAATTACATGTATGGATGTGAGAGCTGGACTCTGAAGAAGGCTGAGCGCCGAAGAATTGATGCTTTTGAACTGTGGTGTTGGAGAAGACTCTTGAGAGTCCCTTGGACTGCAAGGAGATCCAACCAGTCCATTTTGAAGGATATCAGCCCTGGGTGTTCTTTGGGAGGAATGATGCTAAAGCTGAAACTCCAGTATTTTGGCCACCTCATGCGAAGAGTTGACTCATTGGAGAAGACTCTGATGCTGGGAGGGATTGGGGGCAGGAGGAGAAGGGGACGACAGAGGATGAGATGGCTGGATGGCATCACTGACTCGATGGATGTGAGTCTGAGTGACCTCCGGGAGTTGGTGATGGACAGGGAGGCCTGGCGTGCTGCGATTCATGGGGTTGCAAAGAGTCGGACACGACTGAGCGACTGATCTGATCTGATCTGATCTGATAATTACATTCTTCATAAAGAAACAGTATCCTTTCATTCACTGTAAAACCTTCACGGATCACAGCCTTGTCATGGCAAAGAGGCTTGTATAACTCAATGAAGCTATGAGCCAGGCAGTACAGGGCCACCCAAGAAGGATGGGTCATAGTGAAGAGTTACGACAAATCATGGTCCACTGGGAGAGGAAATAGCAACTCAGTCCAGTATTCTTGCTTGGAAAACCCCATGAACAGTATGAAAAGGCAAAAAGATAGGACACTGGAAGATGAGCCCTCCAAGTAGAAAAGTGTCCAATATGCTACTGGGGAAGAACAGAGGGCAAGAACTAATAGCTCCCGAAAGAAGGTAGCAGCTGGGACAAAGTGGAAGCAATAAGCAATTATGGTTGTACCTGATGGTGAAAGTACGTTCAGTGTTGTAAAGAACAATATTAGATAGGAACCTGTAGTGTTAAGTCCATGAACCAAGGTAAACTAGATATGGTCAAGCAGGAGATGGCAAGATAGAACATCTCAGGAATGAATGAACTAAAATGGACAGGAATGGGCAAACTTAATTCATTATATCTACTATTATGGGCAAGAATCCCTTAGAAGAAGAAGAGTAGCCTTCACAGTCCACAAATGAGTACAAAATGCAGTTCTTGGGTGGAACCTGAAAAGAAAGAATGACCTCAATTCATTTCCAAGGCAAACCATTCAACATCACAGCAAACCAAGTCTATGCCCCAACCACTGATGTCAAAGAAGCTGAAGTTGACCAATTCTATGAGGACCTACTTTCTAGAACTAACACCAAAAATGATTTCCTTTTCATCAGGGGACTGGAATACAAAATAGGAAATCAAGAGATACCTGGAACCATCAGCAAGTTTGGTTTGGGATACGAGCAGGGCAAAGGCTAACAGAGTTTAGACAAGAGAACACACTGGTCATAGCGAATACCCTTTCCCAACAACCCAAGAGATGACCTTACACATGGACATTACGACTGCTCTGATGCTCAGTTGCTTCAATCATGTAAGACTCTTTGCAACCGTATGGGCTGTAGCCTAACAGGCTCCTCTGTCCATGGAATTCTCCAAGCAAGAATATTGGACTTTGTTGCCATACCCTCCTCCAAGGGATCTTCCCAACCCAGCGGTCAAACTTGCATCTCCTACATTGGCAGGAGGGGTTCTTTACCACTAGAGCCACCTGGGAAGCACCATGGACATCATTAGATGGTCAATACTGAAATCAGACTGATTATGTTCATTGAGGCCAAAGATGGAAAAGCTCTATACAGTCAGCAAAAATAAGACCTGTAGATGACTACTGCTGATATGATGCGCTCTTTATTGCAAAATTCAGGCTTAAATTGAACAAAGTAGGGAAAATCACCAGGACATTCAGGTATGACCTAAATCAAATTTCTTACATTACATTCAGTGGACGTGACAAATAGATTCAAGGGATTAGATCGGGTAGACAGAGTGTGTGAAGAACAATGGATGGAGGTTTGTAACACTATACAGCGAGCAGTGACCAAAACTATCCCAAACAAAGTGGCTGTCCAAGGAGGCTTTACAAATAGCTGAAGAAAGAAGACAGAGAAATGCAAAGGAGAAAGAAAGATACAGCCAACTGAATGCAGACAACAGCAAGCAGAGATAAGAAGATCTCCTTAAATGAACAATGCAAAGAAACAGAGGAAAATAATAGAAGGGCAAAAACATCTCCTCAAAAACACTGAAGAGACCAAGAGAATATTTCAGGCAAGAATGAGCATGATAAAGGACAAAATTGATAAGGATGTAACAGAAGCAGAAGAGATTAAGAAGAGGTGGCAAGAAAACACAGAAGAATTTCAGATAATCACAGTGGTGTGACCATTCTTCTAGAGTCAGACATCCTGTAGTGTGAAGTCAGATCAGATCAGATCAGTCACTCAGTCGTGTCCGATTCTTCAAGAACCCATGAACTGCAGCACGCCAGACCTCCCTGTCCATCACCAGCTCCCGGAGGTCAACCAGACTCACACCCATCAAGTCAGTGATGCCATCCAACCATCTCATCCTCTGAGGTCCCCTTCTCCTCCTGCCCTCAATCCCTCCCAGCATCAGAGTCTTCTCCAATGAGTCAACTCTTCGCATGAGGTGGCCAAAATACTGGAGTTTCAGCTTTAGCATCATTCCTTCCAAAGAAATTCCAGGGCTGATCTCCTTCAGAATGGACTGGTTGGATCATCTTGCAGTCCAAGGGACTCTCAAGAGTCTTCTCCAACACCACAGTTCAAAAGCATCAATTCTTCGGCGCTCAGCCTTCTTCACAGTCCAGCTCTCACATCCATACATGACCACAGGAAAGACCATAGCCTTGACTAGGCGAACATTTGTTGGCAAAGTGATGTCTCTGCTTTTGAATATGCTATCTAGGTTGGTCATAACTTTCCTTCCAAGGAGTAAGCGTCTTTTAATTTCATGGCTGCAGTCACCATCTGTAGTGATTTTGGAGCCCAGAAAAACAAAGTCTGACACTGTTTCCACTGTTTCTCCATCTATTTCCCATGTAGTGATGGTACCAGATGCCATGATCTTCGTTTTCTGAATGTTGAGCTTTAAGTCAACCTTTTCACTCTCCACTTTCACTTTCATCAAGAGGCTTTTTAGCCCCTCTTCACTTTCTGCCATAAAAGTCGTGTAATCTGCATATCTGAGGTTATTGATATTTCTCCCAGCAATCTTGATTCCAACTTGTGTTTCTTCCAGTCCAGCATTTCTCATGATGTACTCTGCATATAAGTTAAATAAACATGGTGACAATATACAGTCTTGATGTAGTCCTTTTCCTATTTGGAACCAGTCTGTTGTTCCATGACCAGTTCTAACTGTTGCTTCCTGACCTGCATACAGATTTCTTAAGAGGCAGATCAGGTGGTCTGGTATTCCCATCTCTTTCAGAATTTTCCACAGTTTATTGTGATCCACACAGTCAAAGGCTTTGGCATAGTCAATAAAGCAGAAATAGATGTTTTTCTGGAACTCTCTTGCTTTTTCCATGATCCAGCGGATGTTGGCAATTTGATCTCTGGTTCCTCTGCCTTTTCTAAAACCAGCTTGAACATCAGGAAGTTCACGGTTCACATATTGCTGAAGCCTGGCTTGGAGAATTTTGAGCATTACTTTACTAGCGTGTGAGATGAGTGCAATTGTTCGGTAGTTTGAGCATTCTTTGGCATTGCCTTTCTTTGGGATTGGGATGAAAACTGACCTTTTCCAATCTTGTGGCCACTGCTGAGTTTTCCAAATTTGCTGGCATATTGAGTGCAGCACTTTCACACCATCATCTTTTAGGAAGCATTACTATGAGGAAGCTAGAGGTGACAGAATCACAGCTGAGCTATTTAAAAATCCTAATAGATGATGCTGTTAAAGTGCTGTACTCAATATGCCAGCAAATTTGGAAAATTCAGCAGTGACCACAGGACTGGAAATGGTCAGTTTTCATTCCAATCCCAAAGAAAGGCAATGCCAAAGAATGCTCAAACGACTGCACAATTGCACTCATCTCACATGCTAGCAAGGTTATGTTGAAAATCCTTCAAGCTAGGCTTCAGCAGTACATGAACTGAGAACTTTCAGATGTATAAGCTGGGTTTTGAAGAGGCAGAAGAGAGATCAAATTGCAACATTCATTAGATCTTGGAGAAAGCCAAGTAATTCCAGGAAAACTACTTCTGCTTCACTGACTATGCTAAAGCCTTTGACTGTGTGGATAACAACAAATTGTTGAAAATTCTTCAAGAGATGGGAGTACTAGATCACCTTATCTGTCTCCTGAGAAACCTATATGTGAGTCAAGAAGTAACAGAACCAGACATGAAACAATGGGCTGGTTCAAAATTGTGAAAGGAGTACGATCAGGCTTTAAATTGTCACCCTGATTATCTAACTTATATGCAGAGTACAACATGTGAAATGCTGAGCTAGATGAATCAAAAACTCGAATCAAGACTGCCAGGAGAAATATCAGCAACCTCAGATAAGCAGATGATACCATTTTAGTGGCAGAAAGTGAAGAAGAACTAAAGAGCCTCTTGATGAGGGTAAAAGAGGAGAGTGATAAAGTTGTTTTGAAAATTAATATTACAAAAACTAACATCACTTTATGGCACATACAAGAAGAAAAAGTAGAAACAGTGACAGATTTTATTTTCTTGGGCTCCAGAATCACTGCAGATGGTGACTGTAGTCATGAAATTAAGATGCTTGCTCCTTGAAAGGAAAGCTATGACAAACCTAGACAGTGTATTAAAAAGCAGAGATATTACTGCCAACAAAGGCCCATACAGTCAAAGCTATGGTCTTTTCAGCAGTGATGTATGGATGTGAGACCAGGACCATAAAGAAGGATCAGTGCTGAAGAATTGATGTTTTCTAACTGTAGCACTGGAGAGGACTCTTGAGATTCCCCTGGACTGCAAGGAGATCAAATCAGTCAATCCTAATGGAAATCAATCCTAAATATTCATTTGGAAGGACTGTTGCTGAAGCTGAAGCTCCAATACTCTAGCCATCTGATGTGAAGAGTTTATTCATTGGAAAAGACCCTGATGCTGCAAAAGACTGAATGCAAAAGTAGAAGAGAGTGGCAAAGGATCAAACGGTTAGATAGCATCTATGCCAGCAAATCTGGAAAACTCAGCAGTGGCCACAAGATTGGAAAAGGTCAGTTTTCATCCCAATCCCAAAGAAAGGCAATGCCAAAGAGTGCTCAAACTACCGCACAATTGCACTCATCTCACACGCTAGTAAAATAACGCTCAAAATTCTCCAAGCCAGGCTTCAGCAATATGTGAACCGTGAACTTCCTAATGTTCAAGCTGGATTTAGAAAAGGCAGAGGAACCAGAGATCAAATTGCCAACATCCGCTGGATCATCGAAAAAGAAAGAGAGTTCCAGAAAAACATCTATTTCTGCTTTTTTGACTATGCCAAAGCCTTTGATTGTGTAGATCACAATAAACTGTGGAAAATTCTGAAAGAGATGGGAATACCAGACCACCTGATCTGCCTCTTGAGAAATCTGTATGCAGGTCAGGAAGCAACAGTTAGAACTGGTCATGGAACAACAGACTGGTTCCAAATAGGAAAAGGAGTACGTCAAGGCTGTATATTGTCACCATGTTTATTTAACGTATATGCAGAGTACATCATGAGAAATGCTGGACTGGAAGAAACACAAGCTGGAATCAAGATTGCTGGGAGAAATATCAATAACCTCAGATATGCAGATGATACCACCCTTATGGCAGAAAGTGAAGAGGAACTCAAAAGCCTCTTGATGAAAGTGAAAGTGGAGAGTGAAAAGGTTGGCTTAAAGCTCAACATTCAGAAAACGAAGATCATGGCATCTGGTCCCATCACTACATGGGAAATAGATGGAGAAACAGTGGAAGCAGTGTCAGACTTTATTTGGGGGGGCTCCAAAATCACTGCAGATGGTGACTGCTGCCATGAAATTAAAAGACGCTTACTCCTTGGAAGGAAAGTTATGACCAACCTAGATAGGATATGCAAAAGCAGAGACATCACTTTGCCAACAAAGGTTCACCTAGTCAAGGCTATGGTTTTTCCTGTGGTCATGTATGGATGTGAGAGCTGGACTGTGAAGAAGGCTGAACGCCGGAGAATTGATGCTTTTGAACTGTGGTGTTGGAGAAGACTCTTCAGAGTCACTTGGACTGCAAGGAGATCCAACCAGTCCATTCTGAAGGAGATCAGCCCTGGGTGTTCTTTGGAAGGAATGATGCTAAAGCTGAAACTCCAGTATTTTGGCCACCTCATGCGAAGAGTTGACTCATTGGAGAAGACTCTGATGCTGGGAGGGATTGAGGGCAGGAGGAGAAGGGGACGACAGAGGATGAGATGGCTGGATGGCATCACTGACTCGATGGATGTGAGTCTGAGTGACCTCCGGGAGTTGGTGATGGACAGGGAAGCCTGGCGTGCTGCAGTTCATGGGGTCGCAAAGAGTCGGACACGACTGAGCGACTGATCTGATCTGATCTGATCTGAACTCAATGGACTTGAATTTGAGAAAACTCTAGGATACAGCAGAGGACTGAGAAACCAGCAAACCATGGGGTTGCAAAGAGTGGGCCATGACTTACCAACTGAATGACAACAACAGGTGGCAATAAGCACTGGGAATATTATTAATAGAAGGAAGGATAACGAGGTATATGGGGATGGTAGATCTGAGCTATTCTGAGAATAGGTGGTCAAGGAAATCTCCTTAAGGAAATAATATTTGAGTAGGGACTTAACTGAAGATATATTGCTACCATATGTGATAAATAAATAATTTTAAGTCTAATTTATATCTTAAGCGTATAAGTACATTTTTAATACACAAAGAATATCCTTTGATTCATTTTAAAACCTTCTTTCAAATTTAATTAATTCTCTGATATCCTGAGATTAATAAACTTGTGGTTTATTTCCTTTCTCTTTACAACATTGTTTCCAAATTTCTGTAGTAAAAAAGAAAAGGCTTAGAAAAAAAAATAAACCTTATTTTAAAACTTACTTCAAATTTTTTTAGATTCAAATGCAGCTGATTACAACATTGTGTTAGTTTCAAGCATACATCAAAGTGATTGTCATACACACACATATATATAATATTTATCAGATTATTTTCCATGTAAGTTATTACACAGCACTGAGTAAAGTTCATTGGGCTATACAGTAGATGTCTGTTGATTATACATATTACATATAGTAGTGTATGTATGTTAATTCCAACCTCCCAGTTTGTAACCCTCTGCTCACCATTCCTCTCTGGTACCCATAAGCTTTTAAGTCTGGAATTTGTTTCAATTTTGAAAATAAGTTCACTTTTATCACTTTTTAGATTCCATGCATAAGTGATATATATATTACTTGTCTTGCTCTAACTTATTTCACTTAGTATGATAATCACTAGGTCCATCGTTGTGGCTACAAATGGTATTATTTCTTTTCTTGGCTGAGTAATATTTTGTACAATTATACCATATCTTCATTACCCATTCATCTGTTGATAGATACTTAGGTTGTTCCCATGGGCAATTGTATAGAGTGCTGCTATGAACAAGGTGGGGGGCGGCGGGGGGGGCTCCATGTATCTTTTCAAAGAATGATTTTCTCTGGATATAAGCCCATGAATGGGACTGTAGGATAATATGGTATCTCCACATCCAGAAAGCATCTACTTCTGCTTCACTGATTACCCTAAAGACATTGACTGTGTGCATCACAACAAACTGGAAAATTCTTCAAGAGATGGAAATACCAGACCACCTTACTTGCCTCCGGCAAAATCTGTATTCAGGTGAAGAAGCAACAGTTACAACAGGACATGGAATAATGGGCTGGTTCCAAATTGGGAACAAAGATATCAAACCAGTCAATCATAAAGGAAATCAACCCTGAAAATTCACTGGAAGAACTGTTGCTGAAACTGATGTTCCAATACACTGGCCGCCTATTGTGAAGAACCAACCATTCTTTGAAGGCAAAAGGAAAAGAGAAAATAAATTTTAAAAATAAAAAGGAGAAGAGGGTGGCGGAGGATGAGATGGTCAGAGAGTATCACTAACTCAATGGACATGAACTTGGGCAAACTCCAGGAGATAGTAGAGGACAGAGGAGCTGGGCATGCTATAGTGCATGGGGTTGCAAAGAGTCAGCTAAGACTTAGCAACTGAATAACAACAACAACAACAATATAAAGTATCAAGTATAAAATGTACTAAATTCATGGGAACTTTATTATTGATATGGACTTACTGCGTATTATATACAGATTCAGCTAAATATGGCTTATATGGCTGATTAAAATATATAACTAGGCTGGCTAGCCTCACTTTACTTCATATCCACTAGCCAAAGTGTACATATAATGCTATGAAATAACTGCATTACTGTTCATGAAGTAATTCTCTTTTCCAAGGCCCAGAAATACCTTCTCTTCTTCAGAGATAACTTAAACTCAACATTTGTACTAGAAATCCACTTTTAGCCAAAGACACTTCTTTCAGTGGGAAACTGAGCACTTGGAAAATTCCATCATAACATATACACAATCACCACTATCTGCATTCACAAACTGTGATTCTCATCTGTTATCAGAGGTGAACTTCATACTACTTAAAACCAATTCCTTTAATTGTCCATGAGATTCTAAACTCTCTCACCTACTCAAGTACAGCACTCCGGAGATTTCCCCTTTTCTCATACGTCATCAACTTTTTGCTTTCTATTGTATTATTCTCACCATAAATAACATGCTGTTACTTCTGCTACTACAAATTTTTTTTTTTTAATTAACCGACTTCCACTGCCAGCTATGACCTCATTTCCTTACCTACCTTTGTAACAAAATTTCCTGGAAGAGTGGTCTTATACACACTGTCTCCAATTCCTCTTTTTCTATTCTTTAAAAATATTAATATAAATAAACACTTTATGTAGAATCGTTTTATATTTACAAGACAGTTGCAAAGAGTTCCCAAATACTCCACACCCAGTTCCCCCTACTGTTTACATCTTACATTACTATGGTACGTGTCTGTGCTCAGTCGTTTCAATCGTGTTCAACTCTGCGACCCTACTGACTGTAGCCCACCAGGCTTCTCTGTCCGTGGGATTCCCCAGGCAAGAATACTGAAGTGTTTTCTCTTTTCTCTTTTATTCTAATTTTAATTTTTTAAAACCTATTATATTTCTTCTACATTTACTGATTCATTTGCCTTTCCTACTCTTCTTTTCTCCTTGGAGTTAATCTTTCAGATCAGATCAGATCAGATCAGTCGCTCAGTCATGTCCGACTCTTTGCGACCCCATGAACTGCAGCACACCAGGCCTCCCTGTCCATCACCAACTCCCGGAGGTCACTCAGACTCACATCCATCGAGTCAGTGATGCCATCCAGCCATCTCATCCTCTGTCATCCCCTTCTCCTCCTGCCCCCAATCCCTCCCAGCATCAGAGTCTTCTCCAATGAGTCAACTCTTCGCATGAGGTGGCCAAAATACTGGAGTTTCAGCTTTAGCATCATTCCTTCCAAAGAACACCCAGGGCTGATCTCCTTCAGAATGGACTGGTTGGATCTCCTTGCAGTCCAAGGGACTCTCAAGAGTCTTCTCCAACACCACAGTTCAAAAGCATCAATTCTCCGGCGTTCAGCCTTCTTCACAGTCCAGCTCTCACATCCATACATGACCAGATTTCTCAAGAGGCAGATCAGGTGGTCTGGTATTCCCACCTCTTTCAGAATTTTCCACAGTTTATTGTGATCTACACAGTCAAAGGCTTTGGCAGAGTCAATAAAGCAGAAATAGATGTTTTTCTGGAACTCTCTTGCTTTTTCCATGATCCAGCGGATGTTGGCAATTTGATCTCTGGTTCCTCTGCCTTTTCTAAATCCAGCTTGAACATCAGGAAGTTCACGGTTCACATATTGCTGAAGCCTGGCTTGGAGAATTTTGAGCATTACTTTACTAGCGTGTGAGATGAGTGCAACTGTGCGGTAGTTTGAGCACTCTTTGGCATTGCCTTTCTTTGGGATTGGGATGAAAACTGACCTTTTCCAATCTTGTGGCCACTGCTGAGTTTTCCACATTTGCTGGCATATTGAGTGCAGCACTTTCACACCATCATCTTTCAGGTTTTGGAATAGCTCCACTGGAATTCCATCACCTCCACTAGCTTTGTTCGTAGTGATGCTTTCTAAGGCCCACTTGACTTCACATTCCAGGATGTCTGGCTCTAGGTCAGTGATCGCACCATCATGATTATCTGGATCGTGAAGCTCTTTTTTGTACAGTTCTTCTGTGTATTCTTGCCACCTTTTCTTAGTATCTTCTGCTTCCGTTAGGTCCATACCATTTCTGTCCTTTATCGAGCCCATCTTTGTATGAAATGTTCCTTTGGTATCTCTGATTTTCTTGAATAGATCCCTAGTCTTTCCCATTCTGTTGTTTTCCTCTATTTCTTTGCATTGATCGCTGAAGAAGGCTTTCTTATCTCTTCTTGCTATTCTTTGGAACTCTGCATTCAGATGTTTATATCTTTCTTTTTCTCCTTTGCTTTTCACTTCTCTTCTTTTCATAGCTATTTGTAAGGCCTCCCCAGACAGCCATTTTGCTTTTTGGCATTTCTTTTCCATGGGGATGGTCTTCATCCCTGTCTCCTGTACAATGTCATGAACCTCATTCCATAGTTCATCAGGCACTCTATCTATCAGATCTAGGCCCTTAAATCTATTTCTCACTTCCACTGTATAATCATAAGGGATTTGATTTAGGTCATACCTGAATGGTCTAGTGGTTTTCCCTACTTTCTTCAATTTCAGTCTGAATTTGGCAATAAGGAGTTCATGGTCTGAGCCACAGTCAGCTCCTGGTCTTGTTTTTGCTGATTGTATAGAGCTTCTCCATCTTTGGATTAATGTATATAAATCTTCATCTACCTCTATTTAGCTTAGCATACCTATTCTTTCTTTCTTTTCTTAATTTCCTTTGCTCTCAACATGTTTGTTACTTTTGTTTTTATTCCTTTATTCCTCACTTGGCACCTTGCTTTAGTTTTGTTTTTTAGTTTGTGCTTAAGTTAGTTTTGTTCTTAACTGGTAAATACAACTTTTGATTTCCTTTGTTTGCTGGATCAATCAACTGTACTTGATTTTTGTTGGATCATTTTCATGTTGTTCATGGGTGTATATGTATATGTGTATATTCCATTATTTTAATTATTATTTGCCTGATTTTTTAAATGCCATTGGCCTTGGATTCATCTTTGGTTTCTCATTTTTAGATATTTGTTTTTCTCTTCCATAACAAACAACTTGTGGAATATTCGTTCCTGACCCTGAGCATTTGGAGTGGGAGCACTGAATCCAAGACTCTAGACTACCAGAAAATAATCCTAGGGAATATCCAATAGTGAGAACTCACACAAAGAAAACCACTTGACTACAAGACCCAGCGTCACCCAACCACCAGTAGCACCCCATGCAGCATGCCTCATCTAAACAATAAACAAAACAAAACTACAAATCCAATCAGCAGACAGGAGTACTACATCACTCACCCTTGCCCATCAGAGGAAAAACAAACAAACAAACAAAAACCAGCACAAATCTCACCCTATATGAAGCTCACACAAACCACTGGACCAAAGTTAGGAGGGCAAAAATCAAAAGTAAGAAAGAATTCAACCTTCTTCAAGTAAAGAATTCAACTTTTCTTGAGGCCTGGGAAAAGGAGGCCTAAAACACAATAACTTAAAAAAAAAAAAAGAAAAGGCAGAGAAATACTGAGCAAATGAAGGAACAAATAAGAAAAACAGAAGTCCAAATCAGTGAAGAGGAACTAAGAAAATAACCTGAAAAAGAATTCAGAATAATGATAGTAAAGATGGTAAAACAACAACAACAACAAAAAAAACCTTAAAAACAAAATGGAGAAAATGCAAGAATCAGTTAACAAACAACTAGAAGAATTAAAGAATAAGCACACAGAGACAAACAATATAATTACTGAAACTAAAAATACTGTAGAAGGAATTAATAGCAGAATATCTTAAGCAAAAGATGAATCAGTGAGCTAGCTGGAAGATAAAATAGTGGAAATAACTTGTGAAGAGCAGAATAAAGAAAAAAGAATGAAAAGAGCTGAGGACACCCTCAGAGACCTCTGGGAACACATCAAAGGTACCAATGTTCGAATTATAGGGGTCCCAGAAGAACAAGAGAAAAAGAAAGGGTACCAGAAAATTTTTGAAGAGATTATAGATGAAAATTTCCTTAACATGGAAAAGGAAATAGCCAGTCAAGTCCAAGAGGCACAAAAAGTCCCGTACAGGATAAACCCAAGGAGAAACACGCCAGGACACATACAAATCAAAGTAACAAAGACTAAACACAAAGAAAGAATATTAAAAGTAGCAAGGGAGAAGCGATAATATACAAGGGAAACCCCATGCACTTAACAGCTGCTCTTTCAGCAGAAACTCTGCAGGCCAGAAGAGAATGGCAGGATATATTTAAAGTACTGAAAGGGAAAAATCTACAACTAAGATCACTGTACCTAGCAAGGATCTCATTCAAAACTGATGTAGAAATAAAAAGCTTTTCAGATCAGCAAAAGTTAAGAGAATTCAGTACCACCAAACCAGCTTTATAATAAATGTTAAGGGGTCTTGTATTCAGCAATACATGAACCGTGAACTTCCAGATGTTCAAGCTGGTTTTAGAAAAGGGAGCGGAACCAGAGATCAAATTGCCAACATCTACTGGATCGTCAAAAAAGCAAGAAAGTTCCAGAAAAACACCTATTTCTGCTTTATTGACTATGCCAAAGCCTTTGACTGTGTGGATCACAATAAACTGTGGAAAATTCTAAAGGAGATGGAAATACCAGACCACCTGATCTGCCTCTTGAGATACCTGTATGCAGATCAGGAAGCAACAGTTACAACTGGACATGGAACAACAGACTGGTTCCAAATAGGAAAAGGAGTACGTCAAGTCTGTATACTGTCACCCTGCTTATTTGACTTATATGCAGAGTACATCATGAGAAAGGCTGGGCTAGAAGAAGCACAAGCTGGAATCAAGATTGCCGGGAGAAATATCAATAACCTCAGATATGCAGATGACACCACCCTTACGGCAGGAAGTGAAGAACTAAAGAGCTTCTTGATGAAAGTGAAAGAGGAGAGTGAAAAAGTTGGCTGAAAGCTCAACATTCAGAAAACAAAGATCATGGCATCTGGTCCCATAGATCAGATCAGTCACTCAGTTGTGTCCGACTCTTCGCGACCCCATGAACCACAGCATGCCAGGCCTCCCTGTCCATCACCAGCTCCCGGAGGTCACTCAGACTCACACGCATCAAGTCAGTGATGCCATCTAGCCATCTCATCCTCTGTCATCACCTTCTCCTCCTGCCCTCAATCCCTCCCAGCATCAGAGTCTTCTCCAATGAGTCAACACTTCGCATGAGGTGGCCAAAATATGGGAGTTTCAGCTTTAGCATCATTCCTTCTAAAGAAATTCCAGGATTGATCTCCTTCAGAATGGACTGGTTGGATCTCCTTGCAGTCCAAGGGACTCTCAAGAGTCTTCTCCAACACCACAGTTCAAAAGCATCAATTCTTCGGCGCTCAGCCTTCTTCACAGTCCAGCTCTCACATCCATACATGACCACAGGAAAGACCATAGCCTTGACTAGGCGAACCTTTGTTGGTAAAGTAATGTCTCTGCTTTTGAATATGCTATCTAGGTTGGTCATAACTTTCCTTCCAAGGAGTAAGCGTCTTTTAATTTCATGGCTGCAGTCACCATCTGCAGTGATTTTGGAGCCCAGAAAAACAAAGTCTGACACTGTTTCCACTGTTTCCCCATCTATTTCCCATGTAGTGATGGGACCAGATGCCATGATCTTCGTTTTCTGAATGTTGAGCTTTAAGCCAACCTTTTCACTTTCCACTTTCACTTTCATCAAGAGGCTCTTTAGTTCCTCTTCACTTTCTGCCAAAAGGGTAATGTCATCTGTGTATCTGAGGTCATTGATATTTCTCCCGGCAATCTTGATGCCAACTTGTGCTTCATCCAGCCCAGCATTTCACAGGATGTACTCTGCATATAAGTTAAATAAGCAGGGTGACAATATACAGTCCTGATGTTCTCCCTTCCCAATTTAGAATCAGCCCATTGTTCTATGTCCGGTTCTAACTGTTACTTCTAGACCTGCATACAGGTTCCACAGGAGGCAGGTAAGGTGCTCTGATATTCCCATCTCTTGAAGAATCTCCCACAGTTTGTTGTGATCCACACAAAGGCGTCAATGTAGTCAATAAAGCAGAAGTAGATTTTTTTTCTAGAATTGTCTTATTTTTTCTATGATCCAATGGAGAGTGGCAATTTGATCTCTGGTTCCTCTGCCTTTTTCTAAATCTAGCTTGAACTTCTGGGAGTCTTCGTTCACATACTGTTGAAGCCAAGCTGGAAGACTTTTGAGTATTACTTTGCTAGTATGTGAAATGAGTACAATTTTGTGGTAATTTGAATTCTTTGCCACTGCCCTTCTTTGAAAACTGACCTTTTCCAGTCCTGTGGCTGCTGCTGAATTTTCCAAACTTGCTGGCATACTGAATGCAGCACTTTAACATCATCATCTTTTTAGACTTGAAGTAGCTTAGCTGGAATTCCATCACCTCCACTAGCTTTGTTTGTAGTGATGCTTCCTAAGGCCCACTTGACTTCACACTCTAAGATGTCTGGCTCTAGGTGAGTGATCACACCATCATGGTTATCTGGGTCATTAAGACCTTTTTTGTATAGTTCTTCTGTGTATTCTTGCCACTTCTTGTTAATATCTTCTGCTTCTGTTAGGTCCATACTGTTTCTGTCATTTTTGTGCCCATCTTTGCATGCGGGAGACCTGGGTTCGATCTCTGGGTTGGGAAGTTCCCCTGGAGAAGGGAAAGGCCTCCCACTCCAGTATTGTTGCCTGGAGAATTCCATGGACTCTATAGTCCATGGGGTCACAAAGAGTTGGACACGACTGAGCAACTTTCACTTTCCTTTCTTTCACTTTGCATGATACGTTCCCTGGTATCTCTAATTTTTTGGAAGAGATCTCTAGTCTTTCCCATTCTATTGTTTTCCTCTATTTCTCTGTATCTTTATAAATAAAGCAATATTATGCAGTCAGGTGGTTATAAACATAATTTTTATGCTCCCAACTTTTTACCTCTAGGTCAAATCACTTTCTCAAACTAAATTCATATATACATCTGTTAACTCAGTATCTCAAACTACATTTAATAACACTACAAATATAATATGTCCAGTACCAAATTCCCAATCTTCCTCTACCCCAGATTTAGCTCTACTTCAAATTTTTCCTATCAAAGCACATGTTATATGCAGCCTTCTAGTTGCTCACATGAAAATATTGAGAAGTATTAATTTCTCATTTTCTTGCTTTCTTTACATCTAACCATCAGGAAACTATACTGACTTTATAGTCCAAATAGGACCACTTGGCATCACCTCTATCCCCAAGCTTCCATCAAACCTTGCAGGATTACTGTAATAGCCTCCTAACTGGTCTCCCTGTTTTTACCATACATTTAATTCTCAATACCATAGTCAATGTGACCTTTTCTGGATATGCCAGATCATGCCACTATCAAAATTCTGCCATGGCATCCCTTTTCATATAAAACAACAGCCAAATACTTTTTAATGGCCTAGCATCAATCCCTGGTACCTCTTTGATTTAATCTCCTCTTACTCTTCCCCTAGATCACTCCAGTCCAACTACTTTAGCTTCCTTATTATTCCCTAAACTTGCCAATAACTTAACTACTTTCAGACCTTTGCTCTAGTTCTAACTTCTGCCAAGAATATCCTTTCCCCTTCAATGATAACTTACTGTCAATATGTTGCTCTTTTTGGTAAGACCAACCTTGAACCTCCACCAGACTCCTGATTTCCTTAACCCAGGTTCTTTCTCTTCATCTATAGAATTCACAACCTTTCATCATACTAGATAATTTACTTATTTATTTTATTTACTATTTATTATGTTTTCTGTCACTAGAACATAAGCAAAAATCTCTTTTGCTGTTGTTATTATTCTTTACTTAATTATTCTTAAGACTTAGATCAGTACCTGTCACAGAGTAGGAAATTAATAAAATTGCAAAGTTAATTTAAAAAATTATTTATCTTAATAGGACATCTTGCTCTAGTCTTCTGACTTTTCTTAACTGAAAAACTCTATTTATGTACTAGCCCTAACCACCACCCTATCCACCAGACCTCTTTTTTAATAATAGGCAATATGCATTGAGTATTTGCTGTGAACCAGGAACTATTCTAAGCACTTCATCTGTTCATTTTATCTTCACAGAAATCTTATGAAGTACATGCTACTATTGTCCCCAATTTTCACATAAACCCAAGTAATCTACCCAGGATCATTTATTTAAAGAAAATAATTTATTAAAGAAAACCAGAAATGGAACCCATGCAGTCTGCTTTAGAACATACACTCTTGACTGCTGCTCAGCTGACCTCACAGACCTGGAAGAAGTATCTCTAGGAAACAGCTGTACGTGCTGACTGAACTATATGTAGATCATCACTTAGGGTTTGAGAGTTAGGGCATTCAAGTTACAGTAGGGGCTAGAAATGAAAGGTAATGTTGAGTTGGCTTAACGCAGGGAAGTAAAAAAGTCATGTGAAAGGTATGAAAGCTAGTTTATAGAGAGAAAGAGATAAAAGGATAGAGTATATGGACAGAAAAAAATAAGAGATGAGATGGCATATAATCACGAATCAAGACATTAAGTTATGTGAGCTTTTAAATGCTAAAAGAATTGTCTGTGCGGTAACCAAAAATAGGACCCTTGTGCGTTTTGAGTACTTACAATACTTCTATCATTTGAGTGGATATATTACAAAATCATCTATAAGTAGAACCATTTCCATGTTACCATGGACCTCTTATAAAAATCTCTACTCTTGTTATGATAGAATAATTAAATTAATATGGGAGAAAATACAATATAGTAAATATGAGTAAGTTGGGGAAAAAATAACCTGAACTCAAGCCTCATTTCTATCATTTTGCTTGCTTAGGCATTCTCCTTGAACTTTAATTATACCTTCTATAAAAAGGGAGTAATAATATATGCCCAACCTGCTTCAAATGTTATTGTGCTAAATCACCTTATTTAGATAAGGTGATTATATGTGAATAGCCTCTGAAGAATATAAATTGTTACACAAACATTGCGTATTATGATGATGATTTCAGGTGTAAAAATCACTTCAGTTACCTATAAAGGAAGATATAATGTCCTCCCTTTCATAAAAAGTGAATAATACAGTTAGTCAAAGATTTACTTGGTGATGAAAAAAATCACTAGTTGTGTGTATACACAACCATCATAGCCAAAATAAATAAATATGTGTGGATGTTCCTTCATGCATATGCAAAGATTTTGATATGAAAAAGTATTTTTTCCTGAAATTTAGCAATAATGAAACTTAGCAATCCAATGACTTAGCAATAACATTTAGCATTCAGTGAAATAATGTCAAGAAATGTGATATAATCCTTCTTGACAAGCTCCTATTCCTTCTTCCTGTTGTTAGTTGATCTGTACAGTACCCTTGAAAAGAACAATGGAGTCAGAAAAACTGAAGAGCTAAGGAGTTAGGTCTTCTTTTAAGATGCTACAGTAAATCAATGGCATGCTGCTAAGTTGCTTCAGTCGTGTCTGACTCTGTGTGACCCCATAGATGGCAGCCCACTAGGCTTCCTCGTCCCTGGGATTCTCCAGGCAAGAACACTGGAGTGGGTTGCCATTTCCTTCTCCAATGCATGAAAGTGAAAAGTGAAAGTGAAGTCGCTCAGTCGTGTCCGACCCTTCGTGACCCCATGGACTGCAGCCTACCAGGCTCCTCCATCCATGGGATTCTCCAGGCAAGAACACTGGAGTGGGGTGCCATTGCTTATCCAGAGTCTTCTGTGGCCAAAGCTCTTTCTACCACACCACATTCCTGCTATGCTACTTGTTTAAAATGGATTTTTTTTTTTTTTTTGGATACATGAAACTAACACAGTAGTATAAATCAACTAAACTTCAATAATAATTAAATAAAGCTTTTAAGAGACTGCTAAATCAAATGGCAGAAGCAGAATTACATCAAGAGCTTTAATGCAGAAGTAGTTCATAAAATAAATAAATTTCTTGTCTTACTTGGGATTTAGAAAAGGAGAACAGGATAGTCTGCAAAATAGAAGGACTGCCAAATTTTTAGTAGAACTTGGTTTTTTGTAGCATTCCTGATTACAAAAGAAGTTAGCCTATCCTCAGACACATAATGGTAATAACTAACACTTCTAGATCAGGCAACAGAAACAAAGCACTGCAAAGTGAAGGCACTGTCTAATAATGTCAAATGTGACTTTAAACTATAAAAATAAGTTGGTTATAAATAGAATTCAATCACTGCCAATGTCCCATGTTGTAATAGGCTATTTATATATTATAATACTTATATATATACTTATAATAACTTATATGCAGAGTACATCATGAGAAATGCTGGACTGGAAGAAACAGAAGTTGGAATCAAGATTGCCGGGAGAAATATCAATAACCTCAGATATGCAGATGACACCACTCTTATGGCAGAAAGTGAGGAGGGGCTAAAAAGCCTCTTGATGAAAGTGAAAGTGGAGAGTGAAAAGGTTGGCTTAAAGCTCAACATTCAGAAAATGAAGATCATGGCATCTGGTCCCATCACTGCATGGGAAATAGATGGGGAAACAGTGGAAACAGTGTCAGACTTTGTTTTTCTGGGCTCCAAAATCACTACAGATGGTGACTGCAGCCATGAAATTAAAAGACGCTTGCTCCTTGGAAGGAAAGTTATGACCAACCTAGATAGCATATTCAAAAGCAGAGACATTACTTTACCAACAAAGGTTCGCCTAGTCAAGGCTATGGTTTTTCCTGTGGTCATGTATGGATGTGAGAGTTGGACTGTGAAGAAGGCTGAGTGCTGAAGAATTGATGCTTTTGAACTGTGGTGTTGGAGAAGACTCTTGAGAGTCCCTTGGACTGCAAGAAGATCCAACCAGTCCATTCTGGAGGAGATCAATCCTGGAATTTCTTTGGAAGGAATGATGCTAAAGCTGAAACTCCAATATTTTGGCCACCTCATGCGAAGAGTTGACTCATTGGAGAAGACTCTGATGCTGGGAGGGATTGAGGGCAGGAGGAGAAGGGGACGACAGAGGATGAGATGGCTGGATGGCATCACTGACTCGATGGATGCGAGTCTGAGTGACCTCCGGGAGCTGGTGATGGACAGGGAGGCCTGGCGTGCTGCGGTTCATGGGGTCGCAAAGAGTCGGACACGACTGAGCGACTGATCTGATCTGATCTGATATTATAATACAGTATTTTAAAATATTAACACAGGGAAAGAAATAATCATTCTAAAATCAGAAGTAACAATAGATGTTTACCTGGCTTCCAGCTATATTTACCTATGAGTCAGTATCGTTAATCACTTTCTGATGTTCATCCTTGATAACATATACCTAAAAATGTGAATTTTCTAGACCAACTGAATTTGAAACTACACCACCTATATGGGTAAAGCAGATGGCCAAAAGCCTTTCCCTTTGCTTGTGAAGAAGATTGCTCCCATCTCTCATTTTTGGCTCTATGATTTCCATAAAATGGCAGGTTGAGGCTCCCACACAAACCTGGGTTTCTAAGAAAAGGAAATTTCATGTCTTTCTAAATTTTAGGACTTATGACAATGCATCAGATATCCAGTTTTCCAAGATACTGTTCTCAACATATGTACAATATCCCTTCATCCTTTGTGAGACTGTGTAAGATTCCACAGAAATGTGACAACTGCCTTTCTCTCACATTTCCTCAATCTTAAATTCCCAGTTACATGCTAGTTAAGAGTAATTTACTATTCACATTCCTAATGTATCTCAAAAACAAAATCTGAACCTAACACTAACCAATGACTATGAATGCTAATATCCCTGGCATCAGTGACTTATGTAGGCAAAATGTGATTTCATACTGTATGTTCTACTCAAAGTGCCATTATTTTAAACAGGATCCTGACATCGACTCTATTCTCCAATCAACAATTTTTTAAATATATAATCAATGGCAAATAATACAAATTTAACCCAATAACCTCAGAAAGGAAAACCAGTTAAATTAGTGAACATAATGAGAGAGAGAAAAAACAGTGACTTTTCAAAAAAATACTGGATTTCTCCAAGGCAACAAATGAAAAATACAAGGAATTTATTTTGCACTTTCACCATGATCCCATGAAGAACATGACAGACCACACAGAAAATTGTAATTAATTAACACACAAGCCCCAGGGCTTAGGAGATCTATTCACATATTGCCTTGACTGCCTCCAATAATAGCAGAGTTACCTCAGTAAGTCCAATATTCTTCCTTTTAATGACATTCTGCAGAGAGTTGCTTAGAGTCCTAGTCAGCAACAGGTTTGTTGATTTACGAATCATGTCATCAACTTCAGTTGAGCTAAAAGGGAAGTATCAAGAGTCAGTCATAGGTAGGAGAATTATTTTGCAAACAAGGCTCCAGTAGTACTTTAATAATAATAAAAACTGCAGGAAATATTTATTGTACTTCAGAAATTAGGTTCTAAATACTTTAATTTATAAAAATTCATTTAACCATCACAATAACCATGTGAAATAATTTTAGTATTGAGCAGAGAGCAAAGAAAAAAAAAGATTTTAATAAGGCAGTCTAGATCTAAAGCCTACAACACTTAAATACGATACTACACTACCTCTCATGAAAGAATCCTCTAACCTGATTCTGTGTGCTGAAACCTTTATTTCTCCCACACATTCAAATTCCCTCACAGTTAATATTCATAATTTTTCATGCTGATCTCTCTATAGCCTTCCTGCACAATTAGCTGATAAAGGCTCCTAAAAAAAAAAAGAAAAATATCTCTGCTCCTATGTCATCATCTTTCATATTATGTCTTCTTGTTGTTCAGTTGCCCAGTCATGTCAAACTCTTTGTGACCCCATGGACTGCAACATGCCAGGCCTTCCCGACCCTCACTATCTCCCGAACCTCGCCCAAGTTCATGTCCATTGCATTGCTGATTCCACCCAGCCATCTCATCCTCTGACACCCTATCTTCCTTCTGCCCTGAATCTTTCCCAGCATCAGGGGCTTTTCCAATGAGTGGGCTGTTAGCATCAGATGACCAAAATATTGGAGATTCAGCATCAGTCCTTCCAAGAATTCAGGGTTGATTTCTCTTAAGATTGACTGGCTTGATCTCCTTGCTGTCCAAGGGACTTTCAGGAGTCTTCTCCAGCACCACAGTTCGAAGGCATCAATTCTGTGGTGCTCTGCCTTTCTTCGGAGAAGGCAAGGGCAACCCACTCCAGTACTCTTGCCTGGAAAATCCCATGGACAGAGGAGCTTGGTAGGCTGCAGTCCATGGGGTCGCTAAGAGTCGAACATGACTGAGCTACTTCACTTTCACTTTTCACTTTCATGCATTGGAGAAGGAAATGGCAACCCACTCCAGTGTTCTTGCTTGGAGAATCCCAGGGTCGGGGGAGCCTGGTAGGCTGCCGTCTATGGGGTCACACAGAGTTGGACACGACTGCAGCGACTAAGCAGCAGCAGCTGCCTTTCTTACAGTTCAGCTCTCACAGCTATATGAGACCATTGGAAGCCCGCAGCTGTGACTCTACAGGCTTTTGTCGGTAGTGCAGTGTCTCTGTTTTTCACACGTTGTCTAGATTTGTCATAGCTTTCCTGCCAAGAAGCAATCATCTGATTTCATGGCTGCAGTCACCATACACAGTGATTTTAGAGCCCAAGAAGAGGAATTCTGTCACTATTTCCACATTTTCCCCTTCTATTTGCCATAAAGTATAGGGCCAGATGCCATGATCTTAGTTTTTTAATACTTAGTTTTAAGCAGGCTCTTTCACTCTCCTCTTTCACCTTCATCAAGAGGTTCCTTAGTTCCTCTTCGCTTTCTGCCATTACAGTGGTATCATCTGCATATCTGAGGTTGTTGATGTTTCTCCTGTCTACCTTGATTTCAGTCTGCAACTCATCCAGCCCAGCACTTCTCATGATGTGCTTGCTCAGTGTATAGGTTAAGCAAAAAGGGTGACAGCAGACAGCCCTGTCGTGTTCCTTTCTCAATCTTGAACCAATCAGTTGCTCCATACAGGGTTCTAACTGTTGCTTCTTGACCTGCAAACAGGTTTTGCAGGAGATAGGTAGGATGGTCTGGTATTCCCATCTCTTTAAGAGCTTTCCACAGTTTTTTATGATTCACACAGTCAAAGGCTTTAGAGTAGTCAATAAAAAAAAGAGGTAGATGTTTTTCTGGAATTCCCTAACCTTCTCTATGACCCAGAGAATGTTGGCAATTTGATCTCTGGTTCCTCTTCCTTTTCTAAATCCAGATTAGACATCTGGAAGTTCTTGGTTCACATAATGCTGAACCTAACATGCAAGATTTTAAGCATGACCTCATGGGAGATGAGTGCAACTGTCTGATGGTTAGCACATTCTTTAATACTACCCTTCCTGGGAACTGGGATGAGGATTGACCTTTTCCAGTCCTGTGGCCACTGCTGGGTCTTCCAGATTTGCTGGCATATTGAATGCAACATCTGGAAGGCATCATCCTTTAGGGTTTTGAATAGTTCTACTGGAATTCTGTCACATCCACTAGCTTTATTAACAGCAGTTGACTTTGCTACTCCAGAATGTCTGGCTCTGGGTGACTGAGCACAGCACTGTAGTAATCCAGTACATTAAGATCTTTTCTGTATAGTTCTTCTGTGGATTCTTTCCATTGCTTCTTGATCTCTTCAGCATCTACTAGGTCTCTACCACTTCTCTCCTTTATTATTGATTTATAAGATTTTATTACTTTCATGTAGACAACAAAATGAATCAAAATTTTAAAATATTATATTCCACTTAAAGTTAAAAAACATTGGCTATATTCCGTGTGCTGTATAATATATCCTTGTAGCTTATTAGTCCAATCACAGTAGTTTGTACTTCTTAATTCCCTACATCTATCTTGGCACTCCCTTTTCCCCTGACTAAAAATAAACCAATAATGTAATTCTACCTAAATGTTTTATAATCCTTACTATTCCAAAAGTGATCAATAATGATACTTTTTATTCAGTAAAGGAAACTAAACATAAAGAAAATAACTCCAAAACTATCTTTACAAACAAAGTTTTAAAAATAAATCTTACAATCAACAAACAAAATTCCAGAACTATATATCTTCACAAGCCCCTAAAAGTGTCACCCAAGATGTCTCTCTATAAAGATACCCTTTTGAGACAAATGTTTCTTCAAAATAAAGTCAGTATTGCAATGATACTTCTTTATAAAGAAATAAACATAAGTAAAGATTTGTAAGCAGTTATTTTTCAATAATTTATTGCCTGTGAGGAACGGTCACAAATTTTATCTTATTGATTTCTCTTTCTACAGAATAAAATCAGAGGCTTAGTATATAGTTCAATTAAAAATCTTAAATTACTAAATATGTACACCAACTAGATTGTCTAATATGCAGAAGACAAAGTTATTAGAAAAAAAGACTGCAAGGAATCCAGGTAGGAAATTCAGTTAGGGGAAAAAAAGATACCTCAAAATATTCTTACAGGATATATTTAATTGAATGATAACCTCTGGTCTATTGCCACCCTTTCCAAAAATGTTATTGAATTTAAAACTTCATTACAAAAATGTGTTAATGGAGTATTGAAATTACAATGGTGAAGGGATATTGAAGTTACACTTGTGTTGATGGAATACTGAATTTACAATGGCAAAGAAATATTCATGATTCCTGCCTTCACATGTTAAACTCACAGTTATATCATATCAATTACAGTATGAGTAATGAATAAGTACAGGTTGCTATAAAAGTGATGAACACAGGGGCCCAAAATAATCTGGTGATTCTGATAGCAATCACCCACCTAGCATCTCTACTTAATTTTATATATTTCTATTCTGCTTTAAGAAGATCTGGTAGAAATTCTATTCTTAGATACAATGTCAAAGATCAAGAAACACTGCCATTACCTTCAAAAGCAGAAGAAAGCTAGGTCTAAGCTAAAAGTTGTATTTTCCTTTAATATTAATGAAGTATAACATACACAAAAATGCAAAACTGAATTAAATTGCACACTGAGATAAAGCTCTTGAAAGATGAGCAAAAAGCAGCCATCACTTTCATATCTAAGGCCAGTTGTCTAATCTGGATACACAGAGATGAGAGAGTGAAACAGTCATATGCTGAGAGACTTTGGTGGAATGAAAACAACAACAACAACAAAAAACCAGGCTATCCTTTAATAGTGTGGGATGTTATTATGAACTGTAATCTTGGAAGAGCCACTAAACAAAAATAAACATACTAACCCAACAATTCTTCCCTAAAACAATTCTGTTCCATAAGAAATGGTGTGTGGGGGTGAGATGGGGGTGCGGGTGGGGAGTGCTAGAAATCAGAGAGAAATGTTGCACATTTTGCAAAGGGTTTAGAGTCCAAGGTTCTACTGCAATTCAATCCAGAGGAGAGTAAAATCCAATCAAAGCTGAAACCTGATTTGGTTTCAAAACAGCCCAACTCAAACCCTGTTAAAATCAGAGGTAAGCCCCTGGATAGAAGCTTTGGAATTTCAAAGTCTTAAGGACAAAGAGACTCTACAACAGAATTTTTAGAACTGAAATCATAAGCAATTTGAAACTAATAAAAACTGAGACTCACATTCAGTTCACTCAAGTAATGATGAAATCTGAATGATATATTTAGCAGCTAGGAGGCACAGTGAAGCCTGGCAGGCTGCAGTCCATGGGGTCGCAAAGAGTCGAACATGACTGAGCAACTGAACAACAATGAGTTGCAAAAGGAGAAATGAGAAAAGAGACATATTTAAGGGGAAACTGGCAACATCATCTCCAACCCTAACAAAAGATCTCAACCTACAGATCTCAGAAGTTTAACACAACCACAAAAGAACTGATGCAAATGAAATCTCACAATAAAATCAAACACTGCAAAATGCAAAGATAAAGAGGAAACCTTAAAGACAACCAGAAAAAAAAGACAATACATTTAGATGAGTAACAGTAAGGCTACTGGCTTATCTCTCTTCAGAAACAATGAAAGCAAACAGAGGAATAACATCTTTAATGGGTTAGGAAAGGGAGATCTTTGAAAACAGATGAAAAAATATTTTTAGATAAACAAAAGCTAAGAAAATCTAAAACCAGCAGATATACACTAAAATAATTCTTCACACTGAAAGAAAATGACACCAAGTCATAACATAGATCTGTAAGAAAGAACGAGAAGGCCTGGAAATAGCAAATCTGTGGATAAGTATAATGAACTACTTTTCCTTCTTGAATTTTAAAATACAATTAAATGTTCAAAGCACAAACAATAACATATTTAGCATTTAAAAACAACTGTATAAGTATATACCAACAATATTTAAAAAGTAAGTGTAAAGGTAAATTATACTATACTGCTATAAGATTCTTAAATTACATGTAAAGTGACATATCATTATTCATATCATGTATTCTAATAACTTAAGGATACACATTGTAATCCCCAGAACAAATACAAACAAATAATAAATAAAGTTAAAAGTTATACTCCAGTAAGCCAATAGGGAAACTAAATGATAATACTAAAAGATGGTAATCTAGAAGAAAGAAGGAAAACGGGGGGAGCAAAAGGAGCTTAAAAAAGAAAAAATGGAACAAATAGAAAAACAATAACTAGATCCAAGACTTAAATTCACATAAATCACTAAATGAGTTAATGTAATAGAATAAATATTCTAATTAGGCAGAATGAATAAAAAACCGATCCCTAGCTACTTGTTGATTCAAACTGATGCATTTTAAATACAAGGACACATGGCCAGATCTTATTGTCAAGATGCCATTCAGCACTAAAAAGGACTGAGCTCCTTGAAAAAATTAATAGTATCATGATTAAGTTAGGAAATTTGCCCAAAATGATAAAAGTGCATCAACACGTCATATGAGTCAGCTTGAGGTAGCTTACACCAGCTACATCTGGGACCATCTGAGCATCAAAATGAATAAGTTCATTAAAGGAACAACTTGACTGAATGATATAAAAATCTATGAGTCTAATACAATAATAGGAGATCATAGGTAGACAGATAGATAAACAGACAGGTAAACAGGTAATGCAGAAGGACTCCCTAATACAGAATGTGAAGTAATACATATTGACATGTTCAGTTGCTCCCCAGAGAAGAGAATTGCAACCCACTCCTGTATTCATGCCTGGAGGATTCCATGGACAAAGGAGCCCTGGAGGCTACAGTTTATGGGGTCACAAAGAGTCAGACGTGACTGAGAGACTCACACATACACACACACATGCACACAGTTGCTCAGTAGTGTCTGAGTCTTTGTGACTCCAAAGACTGTAGCCCCCAAGCTCCTCTTTTCTCCTCTCCCTCTCTTCCACGGGATTGTCCCAGCAAGAACACTGGAGTGGGTGCCATTTCCTCCGCTAGGGGATCTTCCTGACCCAGGATTGAACCTGAGTCTTCTGCACTCCAGGCAGATTCTTTACTGCTGAGCCAACAAAGTAGCCCCTTTAAGGAATAAAAAATCCTATATTAGTTAAATTAGCAGAGAAAAAAAAAAAACTGATTCAGGTAAGAATCATTAATGAATACTATAGTGAAAGACATCTAGTAACTAAAAGAATAAATACATGGTCTCAAAGTACTTTAATACAAACATTACTTATTACAAAAGGAAAAATGGAAACTATACACAGAAAACATAAAAATCATAACAAGCTAACTAAAATTAATATGAACTGTAAGAGATTAAAATGCTAAATACACATAGGTACATATAGAGAGACAGTAAAGGAGGGAGAAAGGAAGTAATAAAGTCAATATGGCAACATTTCAAAAACTGAAGAATTTTGGGGGAAAACTTTCAGTTCAGCACATTCAAGAATTCTTCTGTAATGTTGAAATTATCTGAAAATAACATGCTAAAAAAGGTTATAAGTAATAGAAGAGACAAAGGCATACCAAAAAAGAAAGTGGTAGTCATATTAATATAAGGCAAGCAAGATATCAAGACTATTTTAATTTTTATTCCATTGATCCATATTTCTGTCTTTGTGTCAGTACCCTATTCTCTTGATGACTGTGGCTTTGTAGTAGAGCCTGAAGTCAGGCAGGTTGATTCGTCCAGTTCCATTCTTCTTTCTCAAGATTGCTTTCACTATTTGAGGTTTTTTGTATTTCCATACAAATTGTGAAATTATTTGTTCTAGCTCTGTGAAAAATACCGCTGGTAGCTTGATAGGGATTGCACTGAATCTATAGATTGCTTTGGTATACAGTATACTTTTACCCAAGTATACTATTGCTTTGGTATATATATTGCTTTGGTATATAATATACTATAGTATACTTTTTTTCACTATATTGATCCTTCTGATCCAACCTGACCCAGGATGGATCCATGGTGTATTTCTCCATCTATTAGTGTCCCCTTTGATTTCTTTCACCAGTGTTTTATAGTTTTCTATATATAGGTCTTTTGTTTCTTTAGGTAGCTTTATTCCTAAGTATTTTATTCTTTTCGTTTCAGTGGTGAATGGAATTGTTTCCTTAATTTCTCTTTCTATTTTCTCATTATTAGTGTATAGGAATGCAAGGAATTTCTGTGCATTGATTTCATATCCTGCAACTTTACTACATGCACTGATTAGCTCTAGTAATTTTCTGGTGGAGTCTTTAGGGTTTTCTATGTAGAGAATCATGTCATCTGCAAACAGTGAGAGTTTTACTTCTTCTTTTCCAATCTGGATTCCTTTTATTTTTTTCTTTTTCTGCTCTGATTGCTGTGGCCAAAACTTCCAAAACTATGTTTAATAGTATTTGTGAAAGTGGGCACCCTTTCTTGTTCCTGACTTTAGGGGAAATGCTTTCAATTTTTCACCATTGAGGATAATGTTGACAAAGGAGGCAAGAATATACAATGGAGAAAAGACAATCTCTTTAACAAGTGGTGCTGGGAAAACTGGTCAACCACTTGTAAAAGAATGAAACTAAAACACTTTCTAACACCATACACAAAAATAAATTCAAAACGGATTAAAGATCTAAACGTAAGATCAGAAACTATAAAACTCCTAGAGAACATAAAGAAGGTGATGGCACCCCACTCCAGTACTCTTGCCTGGAAAGCCCCATGGGTGGAGGAGCCTGGTAGGCTGCAGTCCATGGGGTCACTAAGAGTCGGACACGACTGAGCGACTTCACTTTCACTTTTCACTTTCATGTATTGGAGAAGGAAATGGCAACCCACTCCAGTGTTCTTGCCTGGAGAATCCCAGGGACGAGGGAGCCTGATGGCCTGCCGTCTATGGGGTCGCACAGAGTCGAACATGACTGAAGTGACTTAGTAGCAGCAACAGCAGCAGAGGAGAACATAGGCAAAACACTTTCTGACATACATCACAGCAGGATCCTCTGTGACCCACCTCCCAGAATATTGGAAATAAAAGCAAAAATAAATAAATGGGACCTAATTAAAATTAAAAAGCTTCTGCACAACAAAGGAAACTATAAGCAAGGTGAAAAGACAGCCTTCAGAATGGGAGAAAATAATAGCAAATGAAGCAATTGACAAAGAATTAATCTCAAAAATATACAAGCAACTCCTGTAGCTCAACTCCAGAAAAATAAATGACCCAATCAAAAAATGGGCCAAAGAACTAAACAGACATTTCTCCAAAGAAGACATACAGATGGCTAACAAACACATGAAAAGATGCTCAACATGGCTCATTATCAGAAAAATGCAAATCAAAACCACTATGAGGTACCATTTCATGCCCGTCAGAATGGCTGCGATCCAAGTCTACAAGCAATAAATGCTGGAGAGGGTGCAGAGAAAAGGGAAGCCTCTTACGTTGGTGGGAATGCAAACTAGTACAGCCACTATGGAGAACGGTGTGAAGATTCCTTAAAAAACTGGAAATAGAACTGCCATATGACCCAGCAATCCCACTGCTGGGCATACACACAGAGGAAACCAAAATTGAAAGAGACATGTGTACCCCAGTGTTCATTGCAGCACTGTTTATAATAGCCAGGACATGGAAGCACCCTAGATGTCCATCAGCAGATGAATGGATAAGAAAGCTGAGGTACATATACACAATGGAGTATTACTCAGCCATTAAAAAGAATACATTTGAATCAGTTCTAATGAGGTGGATGAAACTGGAGCCTATTATACAGAGTGAAGTAAGCCAGAAGGAAAAACACCAATACAGTATACTAACTCATATACATGGAATTTAGAAAGATGGTAATGATAACCCTATATGTGAGATAGCAAAAGAGACACAGATGTATAGAACAGTCTTTTGGACTCTGTGGGAGAGGGAGAAGGTGGGATGATTTGGGAGAATGGTATTGAGACATGTATAATATCATATGTGAAACAAATCACCAGTCCAGGTTCGATGCAGGATACAAGATGCTTGGGGCTGGTGCAGTGGGATGACCCAGAGGGATGGTATGGGGAGGGAGGTGGGAGTGGGGTTCAGGATGGGGAACACATGTATACCCATGGTGCATTCATGTTGATGTATGGCAAAACCAAAACAATATTGTAAAGTAATTAGCCTCCAATTAAAATAAATAAATTTATATTAAAAAATAAATAAATAAGTGCATTAAAAATACTATTATAATTTTAATACAAAGAAGGACATTTCATGAAATTAAAAACATGAATACAACAAGAAGATATCATAATTCAAACTGTGCATTAACTTAAAAAGATATAATTCAAACAAATGAAGCAAACTTGACAGATCTCAAAAGAAAAATAGACAAATCTACAAACATATCTGGATAGTTTAACACTCCTCAGTAATTGACAGAAAAAGGAGACCTACAAAAGAAATGATACAGAAAATTGTACAATAATATTAATATTAACAAATTTAATCCAGTTGTCATTTAGAGAATACAACATTCAACAACTAAAGACACAGATTTTATTCAAATATACATGGAACACTGTTGTAACTGGATTTAAATTTACCGTTTTCTTAGTTGATCTCTATTTGTTCCACCTGTTCTATGGCCCATTTAACTCATCAGTTGGTTGTTTCTGGATTGAGTATTCTTTCCATGATTCCTTTTCATTTTCATTATTGGCTTATTACTTTTACTTCTTTCATGTTTTTGATCATTTTTTCAGTGGTTGTTCTAGATCATACTACTTCATGCATAATGTAAAATCCTTAAATAGTAAATCACATTCCTCTCTCATATTCTTGGTCCTATTACTATCATATTTACTTTTATAGTTACATTTCTTTATCAGACACTATCATTATTTTTCATGTACACAAGCAATTTTCTGTAAGACCAATTAAAAATAGAGGAATGACATTAGAAATAGCAGAACAGGAAGTCCTGCATTCATATCCCTTCTCAGCAACAATAATTTGGCAGGCAAGCAGAGACAAAAGTACTTTAGTGAAACTTCGGATTGAAGAAAGAAGACTGTAAAACTCTGCTAGCATCCAAGACCAAGCAGGGATGCTTTTAGAAGGCAAGCATAAGTCTACTCACGTGGCATACCTGCTAACCACAGTCCTACCTACAGACCCAGGAGCAGACCCTGACCCGTGACAGCCTATGGACATGGCCTATTTGGCCTTGCCAACATCACCAGCTGGAAAACAACCCGGGAAGAGTCATGCCAACCTGTGCTTTGGATAATAGGTCCACCAACCTCAGTTTCAGCTGTAAACTGAATTGCTACATGACCCAACTCCAGCTCCTATTAGCTGCCCACCCTGCCTGCCTATGACTGGGCAGAGACATGGTCATTCATGAATCTAGGCAAGTTCTCCAACCTTTGTCTGACTGCAAATACTAAAAAAATCCCTGTAACATTGCCCCATATATTCCTACCCACAGACCAGGAACACTCCTGCCTACTCAGAGACCTGCTGGAGCAATAACCTTCCAAGCACCTGGAGGAAGGTCGCCAATCTCAAATTTGACTGCAGAGGTTAATGTGCCCACACAACCTGGCTTTAGCCCACTGTACCCATGGACGGGAGGCAGTTGTGCCTGCCAGGGATCCAACAGGAGATAGGCCTAACCCTAACCCTAACCCCAAACCCTAACCCTAACCCTAACTCCTAGAGTAGGATGTACCCCTAGAGATAGGCCCAGTGACCTCAGTCTCACTATGGATCTTGAAGTGGCTCTGGAATCTGGCTTCAGCCACTCCCAACTATGATCTAAAAGAAACCCTACTTTTCCAGGAACCCACCAGAAGGAAACCCCAAAAGTGCTCCCAGATGAATTCTTCAGTGCAACTGCAGAGCCACAATCTATCAGTCATTCTAATTGTGAAACCCCGAAGCAGACCTGTGATTTGGCTCCAGGTCCCTTCAGGCATGGTACAGGAATAGTCCTGCCACCCTGGGGCCTGGGGTAGACACATATCTCCATGTCCCCAGAGAAGCACAAAGGCAGAGTCACCAATATAAAGCTACATGGACCAAAAAGAATCAGACAAACAACCTGACACCACCAAAGAAAACAAATATGAGTTCCACTAATGAATCCCAAAGAAACTGAGACATACAAATTGCCCTAAAAAGAATTTGAAATATCATATTAAGCTCAAAAATATGCAAGAGAACACAGAGAGACAACAAAATGAAATCTGGAATACAATGCACAAATAAAATGAGAAGTTTAATAAAGTTATAGAAACTATAAAAAAAAGAACCCTACTCAAATCCTGGAGCTGAAGTATACAATAAAAGAATTGAAAAATTCTTAGAGCATCAACAGTAGACTAAAAAATGCATAAGAAACAATCAGGGCATTAGAAAACAGGCCATTTAAAAACAGAAAGAGGAACAAAGAGAAAAACCGTAAAGAAAGCATGAGAGACCTATTCAGTTCAGCTGCTCAGTCGTGTCCAACTCTTTGTGACCCTGTGAACTATAGCACACCAGGCCTCCAAGTCCATCACCAACTCCTGGAGTCCAACAGACCCATGTCCATCAAGTCAGTGATGCCATCCAACCATCTCATCCTCTGTCATCACCTTCTCCTCCTGCCCTCAATCTTTCCCAACATCAGCGTCTTTTCAAATGAGTTAGCTCTTCGCATCAGGTGGTCAAATTATTGAAGTTTCAGCTTCAATACTGTCCTTCCAATGAACACTCAGGACTGATCTCCTTTAGGATGGACTGGTTGGATCTCCTTGCAGTCCAAAGGACTCTCAAGAATCTTCTCCAACACCACAATTCAAAAGCATCACTTCTTCGGTACTCAGCTTTCTTTATAGTCCAACTCTCACATCCATACATGACCACAGGAAAAACCATAGCCTTGACTAGACGGACCTTTGTTGGCAAAGTAATGTCTCTGCTTTTTAATATGCTGTCTAGGTTGGTCCTAACTTTCCTTCCAAGGAGTAAGCGTCTTTTAATTTCATGGCTGCAATTACCATCTGCAGTGATTTTGGAGCCCAGAAAAATAAAGGCAGCCACTGTTTCCACTGTTTCCCCATCCATACCATTAAAAAAACAAAAACCCTGCTTATTTAATTTATATGCAAAGTACATCATACAAAATGCCAGGGTGGATGAATCACAAACTGGAATCAAAACTACCAGGAGAAATCCCTCAGATTTGAAGATGATATCACTCTAAAGGCAGAAAGTGAAGGAACCAAAGAGCCTTGACAAACCTCACATGACAGCATATTAAAAAGCAAAGACATCATTTTGCTGATAAAGGTCTGCATACTCAAAGCTATAGTTTTTCCAGTATCATGTACAGATGTGAGAACTGGATCACAATGATGGCTTAGTGCTGAAGAATTGATGCTTTTAAACTGTGATGCTGGAGAAGTCTCTTGAGATTCCCTTGGATAGCAAGGAGATCACAGCAAGAATTTCACATGCCACTCCTCTACTGGCCTTAACATTTCATCAATATAATGTAAAAATTAGAATATTATACTACTCTTTTCTAGTGAATTCTCACTAGAAATGCAAATTTGTAAAGAAAACAGTAGAGAATAAAGTAAGTAATATAAAAATAAATTATTCAAGAGTTTCCAACTTCCCTATTTTTTTACCTGACCATATAAATAGGGCAGTGGCATACCATACAAGGCTAATATTAAGACTTTCAAACTTGGAACTGAAGGGAACATCAAAAGTATTCCAGAATATTTATGTATATAGAGCCATAATCTCAGTATCTATTGCACTTCCATTATTTCATACTATACCTTAGATGAAGATCTTCTGAAAATTTCAGACAGGCATAGATAAATTCTTTAATTTGGTTGTAAACTTTTGGCACAAATTCAGAAAATGGAAACTTTTTTGGGAATGGTTGCTGTAAAAGTAAGAATTAATGAAAGTTACAAATGAGCATACATTGAAAATACCTACTAACTCATTAAAATGCAAAAGAGATTTTCTTGCACACTAGGAACTGCCTTCTTAACAACTCTACATTTTCAAAACATATTTGTGAAAGTTTTCTAATGCTAAAAAGAATAAGATTAAATTAAATAAATGATTCTAACATCCAGTAAAACCCAATAAAATTCTGATACATACTCAGCAATAAAAAAGAATGAGTTATTGATATGTGCAATGACTTAGATGAGTCTCAAAAGCATTATCTTCAGTGAAAGAAGCCAATCTCAAAAGATTGAGATATAATATATATATATATATATATATATATAATTCCATTTATAAGGCCTTTTAGAAAAGGTAAAAGTAGACAGATAGCAACGATAGGTGGTTGCCAAAAGCTGGGGCTTGAGGAATAATTGATTAAGAAGGTATGCTGCTGCTGCTGCTAAGTCACTTCAGTCATGTCTGACTCTGTGCGACCCCAGAGACAGCAGCCCACCAGGCTCCCCTGTCCCTGGGATTCTCCAGGCAAGAACACTGGAGTTAGCTTGCCATTTCCTTCTCCAGTGCATGAATGTGAAAAGTAAAAGTGAAGTCGCTCAGGTTGTCTACTTGAAAGTTACACAGCCTTGTCTGACTCCTAGCGACCCCATGGACTGCAGTCTACCAGGCTTCTCCGTCCATGGGATTTTCCAGGCAAGAGTACTGGAGTGGGGTGCCATTGCCTTCTCTGTAAAAAGGTACAGCATGAGGGAATTTGGGGGAATCGTGGAACTGTTCTGCAACACTGTTGTGATAGTACATATACCACAAAGCACAGTCAAAACCAATACAATTATACAGCAAGGTAAATTTTATTGTATATTTTGGGGATAAAATGTCCTCAAAGTATAAGAAAAGCAAATATTTCAACGTGTAAGTCAAAAGGAAACACTGCCAGAAATCTCGTAAACACTTCGGAGGTGACAATACCCCAAAACCATTTACTGATTTGATTCCCCAAACAGGAACTTCTGCTCGTCTAAGCCCAAAAATCATGCTTTGAAACTGTTTTAGATTCCTAACTCATTGAGTTAGAAATTATGCCTTTAATGGGACTGATACAAAGAAAACTTTAAGAGGATGCCAAATCAGAGAAGTTTACTTTAGTGTTCCTTACCTTTTCCAGCTCTGCATCTTGGAATGGGAATTGTCCTATCACCTTTTTATACATCTCTTCACTTGTTACTGGTATAGGACTGTAGTTGTCAGAATCAAGTATGTTTCTATAAAGAAAATAAAAGAAGAAAGGAAAGGAGGGAGGGATAAAGTAAAAAAGGAAAGACAGGTGAGTTCATCAGTAGAGTGATCACAAATAACTTTCAGAATAAACATTTCTTAGTCCCTAATCTATTCCTTTTACAGTACAGCTATTTGGTCTTAGGTAAGGACATCTTAAAAAAAAACACAGAAGGAAAATTTCATTCAAAAACAAATGGAACACAAATATAAAGATGACCTCATAGTATTTGAGATTTATAGCTCAGACAGAAAAATTCAAGGCAACATGC
This sequence comes from Tragelaphus eurycerus, assembly GCA_935064755.1. Lineage (NCBI taxonomy): Eukaryota > Metazoa > Chordata > Mammalia > Artiodactyla > Bovidae > Tragelaphus > Tragelaphus eurycerus. Next base: position 25,182,033 of record CAKXYN010000016.1, read on the forward strand.
TTTAAGGCAAATGAAAAGCAACAACAAAAAAATGTGAGCTCTGGAAAAGGCAAAGAGGTTTTATATGCTTTCTTAAAAAAAAAATAAAGATTTTTCTTTCATTCTAGGCTAGATTTTCTGTTTTATCAAACTATGTTCATGTACTTCATCTACTGCTCTATATTAAGAATGATTTTTTCTTTATCCAAAGGTTCTGTGTCCTTAACTAGACTAGGAATTCTCCAAAGCAGAGACCATACTACCAAAATCAAAAAAGAAATTTACTGAAGGCTTCAGATCAGATGCACTTGGATATATCATGGTACTAATTTTCAAAGATAATCTCCCCTAAAGAAAATTATATCATTAATAAACAGGACTTTTTAGAAATACAAATATTTATATGAATATACTAATGAGTTACACTACATAATTATCAGCTATATGTCTATAAAATGTGAAGAGTAAGATTAATGGGACAATGTAATACCTCAAAGCTATAAGAACTTGAAAACAAAGTAAGTTGATCTGGGGACGTGGTCCTGCAGTAAGCAGAAAGATCACTTTAAAAGAAGAAGCAAGTGAGTTGACATGAGTTATGTGTGAGGAAAACATGGCCAAGGAAATATTTGTAAGTGGAGATGTAATACAATAATTTTCTTATTGTTGTATGCATGTTGCAGTAGCTACTTAAATAATATGCTTCAAATATTAGATTGTAATAGATCTCTTCTTTGGCTATGGAGAATAAAGAAGATGAGGAATAACATGAGTGAGTCTTCAAAAAAGTTCCGAAAAAGCTAAATTATTCAAAAGGGTTCAAAAGCCACTATCCTACAAGTGAGACATAGATTAGGCATGATCCCAAAGAGAAAATCAAAAATCAAATTAAGATGACACAAGATGATCTGGTTGGTGTGAACTAAGGTATTTGCCATACATTCAATGAAACAAATCTGGGGATTTGGGGACTCCTCACATAGAAGGTACTAATATCCAGAGTTTGAATGTCTTGGGAACTTTATTTGGGATACCATCACTATTTAAGTGAATTCCCAATCATAATTGGAATCACACCTAGAAAAAAATAAGCCACATACACTTGTTGCCTATTATACCTGAAAACCTGTGTGTATAAAGATGAGTGTACAAACATGCATGCCCACACACACACACAACTATAGATAATCTCTCACCTGAAAATACCTGACCACTTCTTTAGCAAAGTTTCACTATACTGGTCTCTGATTTCTAATAGCATGTCAAAAAGCTGATTTACAGGAAAACCATACACCTGAAACAAAATAAGAAAAAAGTTTCATTTTATAAGGTGATGTTTTTTAAACAACATGAAAGAGATTAGGCACTGAAAGATAATTTTGTTCTTTGGACAACAATTTAAATAAAACCATGATACAAGAATCTTCCATTCCCACCTAATATCTAGTGTTTATCCTCAATAATTAAAAGATATATACCAAAAATTTGAGCCAGTCAGAAAATAATAAAAAGATGAACATTAGAATTAATATACATTGGCTATAACTGTCAATGAAGTTTTCCCTATAACTCCTTCTGTAACTCTTAACAACTTTTAAGAGTAGGGTCAGAAAATGAGAATGCTACCAATCTTACCCACTTCTAATGTTATTCTATTGAATATAACATGTGGTTCATACCAATAATCATTATTCAAAATAGTAGGTAAGAAAATAGTTTAAGAACTAATGTAGTGAGTTCATTTAATCAATTTGCTTTGAGGAAAAAAGGGGAGATGAGAACAAATTATGAGAACATAATAGACAAGGTGATGACCAGGAAATGCTACAAAGAGATAAAAATTATCTAGCTCTAGGAAAAGAAACACAACTAAAAAGAAAAAGATACTTACTCAAGCTTAGATAGACAACCAAAGGATATAGAGCTGATGAAACACTCATCTAGGTTAAGTCTACATAAATATAAGCCACAAACCTGAAGTGTGTCAGCAAAAAGCACAATGAGGTTCTTCAAATCTAACACGAGGTTTGGATCAGAGCAGTAAGACTAAAGGAAATAAAAGACAATGAGGAAAAATATATTTATTAAAAACAAAACTAACTTTTGATTTATTCAATTACTTAATGCTTCACCTGGTACAGGCTCTCTGGAAAGCCTTCCTGGTTTAAGTTTAACACCAGATACAGTCAGGGGAGAATGAGTAAAGACTCCAATAATCCATGACCTACATTTTTAACTTTTGGAAATTTAAAAACACACTTCTAAATAATTGTCTGGTTAAAGAAGAAATCAAAGCTGATACTGCAGATTATTTTAAAACAAACAGTAAAAAAACAAAAAATTTCATATCAAAACTTATAGAATACAGCTAATGCCATTTAAAAAATGTATGGGAACGTTAGAAAACAAAACAGACATAATAAACTAAGAACTCAACTCATGAAGCAGGCCAAAAAAGCCAAAATAAACCATAAATGAGAGAACAAAATTGATAAAATAAAAAGCAGACATTAATGACACAGAGAAGACATGAAAGATTTGATCAATGAAACCAAAAACTCAAGTTAAACATAAAATCAGTAAGAGAGACAAATCATAGATAAGTCCAATTAAACAACAAAAAGAAACAATGCAAGGAACACAAAAAATAAAATACAGAAGAAAATTAAATTTACAAATAAATTCAATGTATAATCTCTTAACAAATTTGAAAACTGCAATGACTCGGAAGGCATCTTCTTTACAAAGACGTATTATGTCACTATTTTTCAGTGACTTTTGATATTCAAATTCTCAAGTATAATTTGGTTACTTGCTCTCTGCTTAACTCCTCAATTCGTAAAGAAGGCACGTAGAATTCTCCCCAAGTGGTGTGGCCTCCGTTTCTCCTCCTACTACTATCAGTTTGTGTTTATATACATACCGACGCTTACTTGTTTCCAGTAAATGGGCTACGGTCTTTTTGATGGGTTAAAAGTATTATCAAAACAAAATGTTGCTTTCTTCTCCCGTTTTACAATCTTTAACTTCAATCCAATGTTCTTGAAGAATATTGCCCTTTCTGCTCCCCATTCTTCATTTTTAATCTTTCTATATAATCTTAATGCAGAAATCTCTCTTAGTAACCCAACTATAATACTTTCTATCTGTGATGTTTCTCATGAATACTGACATATTTGGACCTATTCTAGCCACCTTATTTTAAGTTTTCTATTTTCAATGATTTATTCTTTTTTGTATCCTTTCATGTTTTTCATTGGATTAGTTTTTTCAAATTATCTTATACTGGTTATTAATAACATATTTACTTTCTGTCAGAGGATGAGATGGCTGGATGGCATCATCAACTCGATGCACATGAGTTTGGGTGAACTCCAGGAGTTGGTGATGGACAGGGAGGCCTGGTGTGCTGTGATTCATGGGGTCACAAAGAGTCCGACACGACTGAGGGACTGAACTGAACTGATAATTTCTGTCCACTGTTTACTTGAAATAATCTGTAGTGTCATTTTTAAAATGTTTTAAACGTTAAGCCACTCCTTTTGTAGGGATTCTTAATAGCATTAAACTTTACAAACAATGGGCTTCCTTGAAAGCTCAGTTAGTAAAGAATCCACGTGCAATGCAGGAGACCTTGGTTCTATTCCTGGATTAGGAGATCCCCTGGAGAAGGAATAGGTAACCCACTCCAGTATTCTTGGAGGCTTCCCTTGTGGTTCAGCTGGTGAAGAATCTATCTGCAATGCGGGAGACCTGGGTTCAATCCCTGGGTTGGGAAGATCCCCTGTTGAAGGGAAAGATTACCTACTCCAGTATTCTGGCCTGGAGAATTCAATGGGCTGTACACTCCATGGGGTTGCAAAGTCAGACACAACTGAGTGACTTTCACTTACAAACAACTGATCAGTTATTTAGATTTATCTATGAGTTTTACTGTCATTTTTTGCACACATTTTATTTATTCTCACCCCATGGGTGAAAAGTAAACTTTGTATCCTCAAGTGTTTGGAAATGTCTTTCTTTTGCACTCGAACTAAAATACATAATTTCAGACACGAGAAAACTGCCTGCCTCATTTACTCTGCCTGAAAAGATGCATCCTTTCAGCTGTAATAATCTAGTCATGTTCTACTGCAGGGAAATTTCCCTCTTTCATTTAATTATTAAGGTCCCTCCTTTGTGACTATATTTTACTTCTAAATCTCTACTAAATACAACCAAACTCTACAGCAATTATCCATGTTTCTTAACTTTTCATTCATATTTTCCATCTCTTTGTCTGCTCTATATTGGGGCTATGTATTTGACTTTGTCTTCTTGATCACAGAATGATATTCAGTTTATCTATTTAATCTTAGAATTAAATTTCTCTATTATAGTAGTCATAAATCTCAAGAAAACAACATTAATCTTTGATTTCTATCCTTCTGTGGCTTCCTTCCTTTTCCTCCTTCTCACATTTTGTATAACTCTGAATATAATATACATAAAGAAAATAATAAATAAAACCTATACATGTAATTTTACCAGGCAAAAATAACTGAACAGCACCAGCATATCAGAAGCTCAAAAAGAACTTCTTTCCTTTTCACTCAGGAAAATATTATCATGACATTTATTATAATCATTACATATCTTTCTTTCATTCTTTTTTATTTGTATTTTTTAGCTTAATAGATCTTATTTTTTTAGAGCAGTTTTTCTTTTACAGATAAATTGAACAGAAAGTACAGAGTTCCCATATATCCCTTCACACAGACACTCATGCACAGGTTCCCTTATTATAAGATTTTCCCTTAGTGTGGTGACATTTGGTACAGTTGGTGAACCAATACTGACACATTATTCACATTATTATTATTAACTAAATTCCATAGCTTACTTAGAGTTTACTCTCTGTGTTATATAATCATGGGTTTTAACATGAGCATAATGATGTATTCCACCATTACAATATCATACAGAATAGTTTCACTGCCTGCCCTAGAAATTCCCTGTCTTCCACTTATTTATTCCTCAAGCCCTCTCCCAAATCCTAGCAACCCTTATCTTTTTATTGCCTCCTTACTTTTGCCTTGTGAAGAATATCATATAGTTGGAATCGTATGAATATGTAGCCTTCTCAGTTTGGGTACTTTCACTTAGCAACATGCACTTAGCTTCCTCCGTGTCTTTTTGTGGGTTAACAGATTACTTCTTTTGTTTGCCATTGAGTAATGTTCAACTATAAGGATGGACTAGAGTTCATCCTTTCACCTATTAAAGGACATCTTGGTTACTTCCAGGTTTTGGTTATTTTGAATAAGCTGTTATAAACACTAGTGGGCAGATTTTTGTTTTGACATACGTTTTCAACACACTTGGCAAATACCTATATCTATATGTTGCATTTTATATAAACTTCCAAATTCTCTTCTAAGCTGGCTTTACCATTTTCCATTCCCATCAGCAATGAGAGTACTTATTGTCCACATTCTCTCCAGAATTTGGTGTTTTCAGCATTATAGTCATTCTACTGGGCATGTGGCAGTAGTTTCCTACTGTTTTAATTGATAATTCCCTGATGACATATGACAATAGAGTTTTGCAAAGAGAATGCACTGGTCATAGCAAACACCCTCTTCCAACAAAACAAGAGAAGACCTTACACATGGACATCACCATATGGCCAACACCGAAATCAGATTGATTATATTTTTGCACCCAAAGATGGAGAAGCTCTATACAGTCAGTGAAAACAAGACCAGGGGCTGACTGTGGCTCAGAACATGAACTCCTTATTGACAAATTCAGACTTAAACTGAAAGTGGGGAAAACCACTAGACCATTCATTCAGGTATGACCTAAATCAAATCCCTTATGATTACACACTGGAAGTGAGAAATAGATTTAAGGGACTAGATCTGGTAGACAGAGTGCCTGATGAACTATGGACAGAGGTCCGTGACATTGTACAAGAGACAGGGATCAAGACCATTCCCAAGAAAAAGAAATGCAAAAAAGCAGAATGGCTGTCTAAGCAGGCCTTATAAATAGCTGTGAAAAGAAGAGAAGCAAAGAGCAAAGGAGAGAAGGAAAGATATACCCATTTGAATGCAGAGTTCCAAAGAACAGCAAGGAGAGATACGAACGCCTTCCTCAGTGATCAGTGCAAATAAAACAGGGGAAAATAATAGAATGGGAAAGACTAGAGATCTCTTCAAGAAAATCAGATATACCAAGGGAATATTTCATGCAAAGATGGGCTCAATAAAGGACATAAATGGTATGGACCTAACAGAAGCAGAAGATATTAAGAAGAGGTGGCAAGAATACACAGAAGAACTATACAAAAAAGATCTTCACAACCCAGATAATCACAATGGTGTGATCACTCACCTAGAGCCAGACATCCTGGAATGTGAAGTTAAGTGGGCCTTAGAAAGCATCACTATGAACAAAGCTAGTGGAGGTGATGGAATTCCAGTTGAGCTATTTCAAATTTTGGATGATGCTATGAAAGTGCTGCACTCAATATGCCAGCAAACTAGGAAAACTCAGCAGTGGCCTCAGAACTGGAAAAGGTCAGTTTTCATTCCAATCCCAAACAAAGGCAATGCCAAAGAATGCTCAAACTACCGCATAATTGCACCTGTCTCACACACTAGTAAAGTAATGCTCTTCAGCAATACATGAACCATAAACTTCCAGATGTTCAAGCTGGATGTAGAAAAGGCAGCGGAACCAGAGATCAAATTGCCAACATTTGCTGGATCATTGAAAAAGCAAGAGTTCCAGAAAAACATCTATTTCTGCTTTATTGACTATGCCAAAGCCGTTGACAGTGTGGATCGCAATAAACTGTGGAAAATTCTAAAGGAGATGGGAATACCAGACCACCTGATCTGCCTCTTGAGAAATCTGTATGCAGGTCAGGAAGCAACAGTTAGAAATGGACATGGAACAACAGACTGGATCCAAATAGGTAAAGGAGTATGTCAAGGCTGTAGATTGTCACCCTGCTTATTTAACTTACATGCAGAATACATCATGAGAAACGCTGGGATGGAGGAAGCACAAGCTGGAATCAAGATTGCCAGGAGAAATATCAATAACCTCACATATGCAGACGATACCACCCTTATGGCAGAAAATGAAGAAGACCTAAAGAGCCTCTTGATGAAAGTGAAAAAGGAGAGTGAAAAAGTTGGCTTAAAGCTCAATATTCAGAAAACGAAGATCATGGCATCCAGTCCCATCATTTCATGGCAAATAGACGGGGAAACAGTGGAAACAGTGACTGACTCTATTTTGGGGGCTCCAAAATCACTGTAGATGGTGACTGCAGCTATGAAATTAAAGGATGCATACTCCTTAGAAGGAAAGTTATGACCAACCTAAACACCATATTAAAAAGTAGAGACATTACTTTGCCAACAAAGGTCCATCTAGTCAAGGCTATGGTTTTTCTAGTAGTCATGTATGGATGTGAGGGTTGGACTATAAAGAAAGCTGAGTGCCAAAGAATTGATGCTTTTGAACTGTGGTGTTGGAGAAGACTCTTGAGAGTCCCCTGGACTGCAAGGAGGTCCAACCTATCCATCCTAAAGGAGATCAGTCCTAGGTGTTCCTTAGATGGACTGACGTTGAAGCTGAAACTCCAATAATTTGGCCACCTGATGTGAAGAGCTGACTCATTTGAAAAGACCCTGATGCTGGGAAAGATTGAGGGCAGGAGGAGAAGGGGACAACAGAGGATGAGATGGTTGGATGGCATAACCGACTCGATGGACATGAGTTTGGGTAAACTCCAGGAGTTGGTGATGGATAGGGACGCCTGGCATGCTGTGGTCCATGGGGTCACAAAGAGTCAGACATGACTGAGCAACTGAACTGAATTGAACTCAACTGATGACATATGTTGTTAAGCATCTTTTTACATGCTTTCTTGATATTCGAGTATTTTCTGTGATGAACTTTTGCCCATTTTTTAACTGGTTTGTTTTCTTACTGCTGAGTGTTAATTTCTGTATATATTTTCAGTACCAGGCCTTTATCAGGTTATGTGTTTTGCAAAGATTTTTTTCCCGATCTGTGGCTTGTCAGTTCGTTCTCTTAATTTCATTGTTTTGTAACCATCTAAATATTCAGCCTTACTCAATACTTTTTCAACATTATGTAAATGTAGAAAAATCCATATGCATAATTTTCTGTCCTGCTTTTATAATTCAACATTATACTTGTGAAATTCATCTATGCTACTGTATATAGCTGCAGGGTAGGCATTTTCATGCTGTATAATATTCCATGCTATGAGTTGAACTCAGATTGTTCATTTTATTACCAATGGACATTTTGCTGTCCAGATGCTCAGTGGTGTCCAACTCTGGGCAACCACACGGACTGCAGCACACCAGGTTTCCCTGTCCTTCACCATCTCCCAGAGCTCACCTGAACTCATGTCCCTTGAGTCGCTGATGCCATCCAACCATGGACATTTAAGTCATTTCTAATTTTGAAAACTGAACAAGGCTGGAATGAATATTCTTGCATGTGTACTATGGTGCATTAGGGCAAGTTTTTCAAGGGAATATAGTTAGTAAAAGAATTTGTGGTTAATGTGGATCGTTAATTTAGAAGATAATGCAATTTTTTTCAAAGGGTTTTATCAATTTAAACTTATTCCCTTAGTAGTATACAAGAGTTCTGAATGATTCATATCTTTATCAACATTCGAATTACTAATTTTTACATGCTATTTCATTTTGTTTTTATCTGTCTTTCACCGATGCACTGAAGTTGAGCACATGTTTCTCAGCCAAGTGAATTCCTTCCTTAATGAAATAACTGTAAATCTTTTGCTTCTTATTTCTACTGAGATGTTTGTCTCTACTGTGATGATGTATAGTGAAAATTTTTATATATTTTATGTTAGTTCTTTGCTGATATTCTGTTGAAGATATCATTTCTCATCATATATCTTATTTTATCTACTATCTTTAATTTTTTTGTTTTTTTCTTAGTTTTAATGTAGCTTAATGTATGAATCTTTATGGTTAGTGTCTCTTTTGTATTTTAGTTAGGAATTCCTTCCATATCCTAAACCACAAAGATATTCTCTTACACTATCTTGTAGAAAATGTATGGTCTTACATTTCACATTTTGGTATTTTATCAACCTGAAACTTTTTTTGGTATAATTATTTCCCCCATACTGATAATCAGTTGTTTTAGTACTATTCATTGAAAAGTCTGTTCTCTACCTACTGACCAGCAACAGTCTTTGATAAATATCAAATATTTTTTTGAGGCCTATATTCTGTTCCACTATCTATCCAATGACAGTACCAGAGTGTCTGGTATTCATTTAGCAAGATTTTTAAATTGAGTCTTCATATTTGGTAGAGAAAAACCACCTGCCTTCAGTCTTAAGGAGTCTCTTAGCTATTCTTTGCTTTTGTACTGGCTTAAAAATATTATAAATCAAATTGCAAAGGTACTCATCTTTCCAAAAATAAGATTATGGAGATTTTAATTGGCATTGAATTAAATTTATAGATAAATTTTAAGATAGTAGATATCTACAATAACAACTCTTCCAATCACTGAACATGCTATTACTCTCAGTTTTATTTAGGTCTTCTTTAATTCCTTTCCAGCTCTCAAAAATATTTTTGAATTTTCTCCATGTAGGTCTTGACATATTATGTTAGGTACATTTCTACTACTTTTAATGTATGTTATTGTATCAATTTTTATCTTTTTAAATTTTTAATTTTTCAAATTTTATTCCTGGATATAAAGAGACAATTAATTTTGCAACAGAGAATATGCTAACCTCTTCCATTTATTGTAATAATTTTTCTGTAAATTTCTTTGGATTTTCAATGTACTTAAAATATATTATTGGCAAAAATGACAATTTTGCTTTTTCCTTTCAAAGGTTTATTTTTTATTTATATTTCTATCTTTACAACACTAAATACAACTATATTTATGAATGAGCCTGTATATTTATGAGCTTATGAGTTATGCTATCCTTTTCTGGCTTCATTATCAAGATTACTCACACCTCATACAACTCATAAAATGAGTTATTGAGTATCTTCCTTTTCTGTTCTCCAAGAATTTATGTAAGATAACAATTGAAGATAAAACTCCCCAAACCTGAAGATCTCTTTGAGGGAAGAACTGTGACTGCTTTTCACTTACTTCAGATGCATTCCTAAACTGAAAGGAATAGTTTTCTCCAGCTTAATGTGGGGAGGGTACCATACTAGACTCTCCATCTCAGGTAGGTTCAAGAGACTAAAATCTGAGTACAAATTGTCTGGACTAACAAGCAACCTCAAGGGAAAGGCAGCTTATGTATTTCAGCATATCACTCTGAACTTCTGCACTCTCAATTTCCCCGGATTTGTCCTGATTAATTCCTTAATAATCTTACTAAGCACTCTGAGACTTGATGTCTTATACGATGCATATACATAATACAGTACTTTTAGTTGTTTTAAGCTGAACAGTTGCTAGGAATAATCTAGCCTCCTATATTCCTAAAATGAGAAATGATTGTTATTTCATAAATTTTTCTCCTAGTCCATGAATTACTTGTTTTTGCTAAAGAATAGCTATTCATTTTTATTATTAATGTCTTCTATATCATGTAAGTGGGAGAGGGCAATGGCACCCCACTCCAGTACTCTTGCCTGGAGAATTCTATGGACAGAGGAGCCTGGTGGGCTGCAGTCCATGGGGTCGCTAGAGTTGGACACGGCTAAGCAACTTCACTTTCACTTTTCACTTTTATGCATTGGAGAAGGAAATGGCAACCCACTCCAGTGTTTTTGCCTGGAGAACCCCAGGGACGGTGGAGCCTGGTGGGCTGCCGTCTATGGGGTCGCACAGAGTCGGACATGACTGAAGCGACTTAGCAGCAGCATATCATGTAAATGTTGTTCACTCGCTCAGTCTTGTCCAACTCTTTGCGAGCCCATGGACTGCAGCACTTCAAGCTTCCCTGTCCTTCACTATCTCCCAAAGTTTGCTCAAACTCATGCCTATTTAGTCGATGATGGATACAACCATCTCATCCTCTATCACCCCATTCTCCTCCTGTCCTCAGTCTTCCCCAGCATCAGGGTCCTTTCAAATGAGTCAGCTCTTAGCATCAGGTGGCCAAAACATTGGTGCTTCAGCATCAGTCCTTCCAAAGAACAGTCAGGGTTGATTTCCTTTAGGATTAACTGGTTTGATCTCCTTGCTGTCCAAGCGACTGTCAAGAGTTATCTCCAGAACCACATTTCAAAAGCAACAATTCTTCGGTGCTCAGCCTTCTTTATGGTCCAACTCTCACATCCATACGTGACTACCGGAAAAACCATAGTGCTGACTATATGAACCTTTGTCAGCAAAGTAATGTCTCTGCTTTTTAATACAGGTTTGTCACAGAGCAGGCAACGGCACCTCACTCCAGTACTCATGCCTGGAAAACCCCATGGATGGAGGAGCCTGGTAGGCTGCAGTCCATGGGGTCGCTAAGAGTCGGACACAACTGAGTGACTTCACTTTCACTTTTCACTTTCACGCATTGGAGAAGGAAATGGCAACCCCACTCCAGTGTTCTTGCCTGGAGAATTCCAGGGACGGGGGAGCCGGGTGGGCTGACATCTATGGGATCGCACATAGTTGGACAAGACTGAAGCGACTTAGCAGCAGCAGCAGCAGCAGCTAGTTTGTCATAGCTTTTCTTCTAAGGAACAAGCACCTTTTAATTTCATGGCTACAGTCACCATCTGCAGTGATTTTGGAGCCCAAGAAAATGAAATCTGCCACGGTTTCCATAGTTTTCCCGTCTATTTGCCATGAAGTAATGGGACCAGATCCCATGATCTTCGTTTTTTGAATGTTGAATTTTAAGCCAGCTTTTTCACTCTCTTCTTTCACCTTCATCAGGAGGCTCTTTAGTTCCTCTTCACTTTCTATCACTGGAGTGGTATCATCTGGATATATGAGGTTCCTGATACTTCTCCAAGCAGTCTTGATTCCAGCTTATGATTCATCCAGTTCAGCATTTTGCAGGATGTATTCTGCATATAAGGCAGATCTCTAAATTATTTCCACCAAGACTTCTCCCAGTCTCATTCCTGCTCATGACATTTGTTGACTGAATTGAGAGTGTTCCTACATTCCATATGGAACATTTCCTGCTTTAACAAAGCCCTCTGCTGCTGCTGCTGTTGCTGCTAAGTCGCTTCAGTCTTGTCTGACTCTGTGTGACCCGAGAGATGGCAGCCCACCAGGTTCCCCCGTCTCTGGGATTCTCCAGGCAAGAATACTGGAGTGGGTTGCCATTTCCTTCTCCAATGCATGAAAGTGAAAAGTGAAAGTAAAGTCACTCAGTCGTGTCCGACTCCTAGCTACCCCATGGACTGCAGCCGACCAGGCTCCTCCGTCCATGGGATTTGCCAGGCAAGAGTACTGGAGTGGGTTGCCACAAAACCCTCTACTTCATAATTAATCCAATATTTTCTTTCCTCAGGCTGAGTCATTATTCTGATTTCATCTGATTTTCTAAGCTCAGAGAAATTTTTCAAATTTTCTAGCCTATAGAGGTACACTTTGAACTGTTTTTCCTTTTAGTTTTTCTTACATTTTATTTCAATGTCAATTTGGTTAGGGGAGCTGAATGACATATATTCTCAGTATACCCTCTGATTCAAAAACGGGTGTGTGGGAGGGTGAATATGGCTGTGGGTGTGCATCAAACCACTATCACAGTACACACTCTTGTCTGCCTATCACATAATAAGAAAAGATGTCTAATGTTTAATAGCTATAAAACATGAGGATTTTTGCCTGTAGATTACATTGTTCCATAATTTAAATTATAAAAAAATATTTTTCCAGTATTATCAGATGATCTGCCTATCATTTTACTAGCAGTCAGGCTAGCAATTATATTAACAGATCTTCTAATAGGAAACCATTTCTTATATGAACTCTGTATTAGCATATTATTATTTTAATACACAGGTACTGCTAAATTTGAAATCTATGTGAAATGGATTGTATAAGATTTTTCGTGAAATCAGCATTGAGAATAATATACCTTTCAAAATGTTTCTAATTTATGCAAAGATTGATAATTCAATTAGAAAATATGAAGAGTTTTAATTAGTGACACAAAGTTGGAAAAATATAGAATTCTTATAAAAAAATAACCACTCAGATAAAATGTTTCCTTTTGAGATTTGTTTTGCTGTTTGGGTTGTCTATCTGTCTTTCTTGCTGAAAATATAATGCAGTAAATAGTATCATAGAATGGAACTGGTATATGTGACATCAACTACACTATCTCATAATGGATAAATATGGTTCAGTGGGTAAATGAATGTAATGCTGAGTTATATTTTAATGGTTATGTTGAAATACAATTCCAATACCATGCAATTCACCCATTTAAAGTATACAATTCAATTTTTTTTACATTTTAAAAAATATCTTTGCAGATAGGTACAAATATAACCATAATCAATTTTAGAACATTTTCATCACCTCAAAGAGAAACCCTGTGCCCCTTAAGCTGCTGCTGCTGCTGTGTCACATCAGTCGTGTCTGACTCTGTGCGACCCCATAGATGGCAGCCCAACAGGCTCCTCTGTCCCTGGGATTCTCCAGGCAAGAACACTGGAGTGGGTTGCCATTTCCTTCTCCAATGCATGAAAGTGAAAAGTGAAAGTGAAGTCGCTCAGTCGTGTCCGACTCTTAGCGACCCCATGGACTGCAGCCTACCAGGCTCCTCCGTCCATGGGCTTCTCCAGGCAAGAGTACTGGAGTGGGCTGCCCCTTAAGCTATCACCTCATTATTCCTCATACCCACTTTTAGCCCTAAGAGACTACTAATTTCTTTATGCCTCTGTAGACTGATGCTGAACTAGTTTTTTAAAGTAGTTGTGCCATTTTTCCTTCAGTTCAAAAGAATATACAGTAGGTCCACAGATGAAAATTCCATTAAATTAATTTTTTCCATAGATATACACTTTAATCAGCACACGTGCAATGTGTTCTATTCTTAATGATAATAAATATGATTGTATGATGAAGAAAACAGTGTATTTTCTTGTTAAGAAAATTTACTTGTATTTTCTTGGGCTCTAAAATCACTGCAGATAGTGACTGCAGCCATGAAATTAAAGGACACTTGCTCCTTGGAAGAAAAGCTGTGACAAACCCACAGAGTGTATTAAAAAGCAGAAACATTACTTTGCCAACAAAAGTCTGTCTACTCAAAGCTAAGGTTTTTCCAGTAGTCTTCTATGGATGTGGGAGTTGGACCATAAAGAAGCCTGAGTGCTAAAGAATTGATGCTTTTGAACTGTGGTGTTGGAGCAGACTCTTGAAAGTCCCTTGGACTGCAAGGAGATCAAACCAGTCAATCCTAAAGGAAATCAATCCTGAATATTCATTGGAATGACTGATCCTGAAGCTAAAGCTCCAATACCTTGGTCACCTGATGTGAAGAGCTGACTCATTAGAAAAGACCCTGATGCTGGGAAAGACCGAAGGCAGGAGGAGAAGGGGACGATGGAGGATGAGATGGTTGGATGGCATCACTGACTTAATGGACATGAGTTTGAGCAAGCTCCAGGAGTTGGTGATGGATGGGGAAGCCTGGTGTGCTGCAGTCCATAGGATCGCAAAGAGTCAGAAATGACTCAGCGACTGACCCACAACGACAGAGCCTACTTCTTTAATTGCACAAAAGCATCAAAAGTAATCGTATCCAAAGTAACTTATGACCTTCCCACTCTAAACCATCAATACCAACACTATCATCCAAGGAAGAAAACCGTAAACCTAGGCCCTGATACTTCTTTTAACCTTATCTCTTATATTTAGTCCATCACAAAGTACTATAATCTTACTTCCTAAATATCTCTCAAACTCATCCACTTCTTTCCATATCTATCATAACTTTTGTCCAGCAATCATCATCTCTTGTCTGGAATACTAGATCAGCCTACCAATAACTCTTCTCCCCACATCCATTCTCATCCCTCATCCATTATTTAGCTAGAATAATCTTTTAAAAATAGAAATCTGATCTTCTCACTCCAATTTACTCTACTCCTGTCCCGAACACACATATTCCACTTAACTCACTGATTAAAGGGTCAAACAGGTCCTAAATAATGTGAAATCGTCCTATTTTTTTTATTCTTACTTCCTACCATACCTCCTTAGGGTTCTATGTCTTATGTTCTAACCACTTGGAGCATTGTTCAATTTTCTTTAAAGTGGCTACACTCCCTTCAATTCTAGATTTTAGAAATGATATTTACTCTGGAACACTTGATAATGAATAGATAGAGACTTTAGAGTTATGAATGACTTTTAAGCTTCTGGTTAACAAAATAATACGCATACTAGAACCATTTCCTGAAATTTTTAAAATACCAAATTATCTTTTATTATTAATGTCTCACTCTTGTTCCTGAAACACTTTCATACATAATAATACCACAAAGTCCTTGCACTACTGTTCCTTATACCTAGTATGATCTTTTAATTGATTTTTGCACAAATATTGACTCCTTGATATTTAGATCTCAGAATGCCATGTCGTATCAACTTATCAAAATCATACATCTTATTGTCCTAATATATCACTCTCTTTTAATTACATTACATTATCCCTATCTGATATTGATTAGTTTATTGGGAATCTCCCCAATCATAATACAGCTCTCTGAGAACAAAGTCCTTAGTCTTATTCATTCTTGTATTGCTATCATCAACATGTAATCCTTATTCAAGAAATATTGAATGAATGAATAAATGAATAATTCAGAGCCAGGATTCTCCACCTGTAATAAAGTAGATTACCATTAAAAATTGATGCTATCATAAAACAGATCAATAGAGCATGGAAACTGAAAATTGGGCAACTTATTGAAATGTTATGGAGTAAGAATAAACCTGTGAACTCCAAACCAGTATTAATAAGCATTACAACGGCACTATGGTGTAGTGGCTAAGAACACGGGCTCTGCAGCCATTCTGCCAAGGTTCGAATCCAAGCTCTACCACTTATTGGGTGATATTGGGCTAGTTACTTAACCTCTCTGAGGTTGTTCTGCAGTCTACATGACAAATATAAAAACAATATCTGCCTTAGAAAGATGAAGTGAAGATGAAATATATATGCACTACACAGTAACAATACAATAACAATGCCTGAGACATAGAGAACAATCAGTAAATGTTAGCTGTTGTTTTCTTAATGCAAAGAACATCCACAAAAGAGGGCTTAGCATTAGAGAACATGCTGTTTGAAGTGGTTACTTCTATATATCTCTTATGAGTAAATGGTATTCATAGGATGATTTTAAAGCTGTAGAAGACTGAATACTGTAGAGACAATTAGCTTGAAGTAAAAATTTCTTTTGGGTGTCTTACATACCGAGTGAGTACGGAGTGCTGCGATGGTTTTTGAAAGTGCCATTTCCCACAGTTCATCAATGTAGGCTCTATTTACTAAGCCCTGTGTTGTATGTAAAATGTGATCTTCAACCACAAAAAAGCTAAGATTGAGGAAAAAAAGAAAGCACAGCTGTCAGAAAATAGTTTGATAACTATTTTCAGCATGTCACAAACATTAAGCACTGCCATTAAATTTGCAGGCAATACTAGTGTTTTTCTTAAAGAAAGCTATTTGGTATAACAAACAAAATCAGATTTATTAGACTTGGAATTATACCTTTGATCATGATATCATTTTAATCACTTCAATAAACTGGAATTACATTTGTAAACTGGAATTACATTTGCATTAAATGTTAACCATGTTATCCTGGAATTTAAAAGGGAAGAAAAAAGTGTTTATAGATAAAGGAGACTAGTTTCACTACAGTAAAAACACCAGGCCATTAAAACATTTTACAAAAAACAACAAAAGTTAAAACACCAATTATTTTAAGAATCCAACACACAAAATATTAAAACAATTCCCCTTATAAAAAACTTTTTCATCAAAGTGTTGAAAAGATATAGCACAAAAGTAAAAAAAAATACACACATATTTTTTAACATTCTGCTGTGGTGTCCTAACTTTTATGCATCTGAAATGTATCTTTAGTTATCTTACCTAAATATTCATACTAATTAAAACAATTCTTTACAATTTGCTCATGATAACACTTTAATAAAGTTATCAATTACAACAATCTGAATTTGAAAAAGAAAGAAATTTCATGGAACAATTCAGCTTACTTCCCTTTTTCACTACAAAATAATCATTTTGTAGTAAGAATAAGCTGCCTATATTTGGGAAGCTTATTGGGGAACTGTAATTCCAAACTAGTATGTATTCTCAAGATGAGGGTGGCAAACGACACAGTCTATGGAATAAGTTTGGCACACTGCTTATTTTTTATAAATGCTGTGTTACTGGAACCCACCAATTGTGTCTCATGTACATATTGTCTATAGCTGTTTTTGTACTGCAAAAAAGCTGAATAGCTGCAACAGAAACTGTTTGGTCTGTTGAACCTAAAACAAATTACCATTTGGCTCTTTTAGAAAAAAATGTGCCAACGTTTGTTGATTGCTTGGTTCTCTCTTAACAATAATGGAAAAGCAAAATATCACATATAATAAGGTTAGAATTTAACATTATTCTTCCTTTCTCTATAAAAAGTATTCTCCAACAATATAATGTTGAAATAAATAGACGTTCCTTTAAAATTATCAGTTATTCAAAACCAAATCTTGTTTTAAGAATTTAAATAAAGAAAAGAAAAATAAATTCCGAAAGAACACTTGTTATACTTTTCCAAGTCTCAGGAAAAGTGTACAAACTATTGAAAGTGTATAAATTTAAGACACACATACAAATACTCACCCGACAATTTGATTAAAATACTTCCTGTAGCCGTCTAAAGTTTCATGCTACAAAAAAGCAAAGAAGAAAGAAGTTATTGTTTTTGTTTTGATAAAGACACAAATCAGCTAATTAATTTCTTAAGGCTCAATTCCCAAGACTATAAAGTAAATACAATAAGAGTGCCTACGAATCTATGCCCCAACCACTAATGATGAAAAAGCCAAAGTTGAACAGTTCTATGAAGACCTACAAGACCTTCTAGAACTAACAAAGTGTCCAAAAAAAGATGTCCTTTTCATCATAGGGGATTGAAAGGCAAAAGTAGGACATCAAGAGATACCTGAAATAATAGGCAAGTTTGGCCTTGGAATACAAAATGAAGTGGGGCAAACACCAACAGAGTTTTGCCAAGAGAACACACTGATCATGGCAAACACCTTGTTACAACAACAGAAGAGAAAGAGACGACTCTACACATGGACGTCACCAGATGGTCAGTACCAAAATCAGATTGATTATATTCTCTGCAGCTGAAGGTGGTAAAGCTCTATATAGTCAGCAAAAACAAGATTGAGAACCAACTGTGGCTCAGATCATGAACTCCTTAATGTAAAATTCAGACTTAAATCGAAGTAAGTAGGGAAAACCACTAGGCCATTCAGAGAGATCAGAGAGAGAGATCAGTCGCTCAGTCGTGTCCGACTCTTTGCGACCCCATGAACCGCAGCACGCCAGGCCTCCCTGTCCATCACCAGCTCCCGGAGGTCACTCAGACTCGCATCCATCGAGTCAGTGTTGCCATCCAGCCATCTCATCCTCTGTCGTCCCCTTCTCCTCCTGCCCTCAATCCCTCCCAGCATCAGAGTCTTCTCCAATGAGTCAACTCTTCGCATGAGGTGGCCAAAATACTGGAGTTTCAGCTTTAGCATCATTCCTTCTAAAGAAATTCCAGGATTGATCTCCTTCAGAATGGACTGGTTGGATCTTCTTGCAGTCCAAGGGACTCTCAAGAGTCTTCTCCAACACCACAGTTCAAAAGCATCAATTCTTCGGCGCTCAGCCTTCTTCACAGTCCAGCTCTCACATCCATACATGACCACAGGAAAGACCATAGACTTGACTAGGCGAACCTTTGTTGGTAAAGTAATGTCTCTGCTTTTGAATATGCTATCTAGGTTGCTCATAACTTTCCTTCCAAGGAGCAAGCGTCTTTTAATTTCATGGCTGCAGTCACCATCTGCAGTGATTTTGGAGCCCAGAAAAACAAAGTCTGACACTGTTTCCACTGTTTCCCCATCTATTTCCCATGCAGTGATGGGACCAGATGCCATGATCTTCGTTTTCTGAATGTTGAGCTTTAAGCCAACCTTTTCACTCTCCACTTTCACTTTCATCAAGAGGCTTTTTAGCCTCTCTTCACTTTCTGCCATAAGGGTGGTGTCATCTGCATATCTGAGGTTATTGATATTTCTCCCAGCAATCTTGATTCCAACTTGTGTTTCTTCCAGTCCAGCATTTCTCATGATGTACTCTGCATATAAGTTAAATAAACATGGTGACAATATGCAGCCTTGACGTACTCCTTTTCCTATTGGGAACCAGTCTGTTGTTCCATGACCAGTTCTAACTGTTGCTTCCTGACCTGCATACAGATTTCTTAAGAGGCAGATCAGGTGGTCTGGTATTCCCATCTCTTTCAGAATTTTCCATAGTTTATTGTGATCCACACAGTCAAAGGCTTTGGTATAGTCAATAAAGCAGAAATAGATGTTTTTCTGGAACTCTCTTGCTTTTTCCATGATCCAGCGGATGTTGGCAATTTGATCTCTGGTTCCTCTGCCTTTTCTAAAACCAGCTTGAACATCAGGAAGTTCACGGTTCACATATTGCTGAAGCCTGGCTTGGAGAATTTTGAGCATTACTTTACTAGCGTGTGAGATGAGTGCAATTGTGCGGTAGTTTGAGCACTCCTTGGCATTGCCTTTCTTTGGGATTGGGATGAAAACTGACCTTTTCCAATCTTGTGGCCACTGCTGAGTCTTCCAAATTTGCTGGCATATTGAGTGTAGCACTTTCACAGCATCATCATTCAGGATTTGGAATAGCTCCACTGGGATTCCATCACCTCCACTAGCTTTGTTCGTAGTGATGCTTTCTAAGGCCCATTTGACTTCACATTCAAGGATGACCTAAATCGAATTTCTTATGATTATACAGTAGAAGTAACAAATAGATTCAATGGATTAGATCTGACAGACAGAATGCCTGAAGAACCAAGGACAGAGGTTCCTAACGTTGTATAGGAGGCAGTGATCAAAATCATCCCCAAGAAAAAGAAATGCAAAAAGGCAAAATGGTTGTCTGAGGAGACCTTACAAATAGTTGAAAAAAGAAGAAAAGCAAAAGTCAAAGAAGAACGGAAAAAACATACATACCCAGCTGAATGCAGAGTTCCAAAGAATATCAAGGAGAGATAAGAAATCCTTCTAAAGTGAACAATGCAAAGAAACAGAGAAAAACAATAGAATGGGAAAGACTAGAGATCTCTTCAAGAAAATTACCAAAGGAACATTTCATGTAAAGATAGGCACAATAAAGGACAGAAATGGTATGGACCTAACAAAAGCAGAAGATATTAACAAGAGGTGTCAAGAATACACAGAAGAACTATACAAAAAAGGTCCTAATGACCCAGATAACCATGATGGTGTGATCACTCACCTAGAACCAGACATTCTGGAATGGGAAGTCAAGTGCACCTAAGAAAGCATCACTATGAACACAGCTAGTGGAGGTGATGGAATTTCAGCTGAGCTATTTTAAATCGTAAAAGATGATGCAGTTAAAGTGCTGCACTCAGTATATCAGCAAATTTAGAAAACTCAGTAGTAGTCATGGGACTGGAAATGTCAGTTTTCATTTGAATTCCAAAGAAGGGCAATGTCAAAAATGTTCAAACTGCCCCACAATTGCATTTATTTTATACAGTAGCAAGGTAGTGCTCAAAATCCTTCAAGTGAGGCTCAACAGTACATGAACTAAGAACTTTCAGATGCAGACAGAGGAACCAGAGATCAAACTGCCAACATCAGATGGATCACAGAAAAATCAAGCAAACTGCAGAAACACATCTA
This sequence comes from Tragelaphus eurycerus, assembly GCA_935064755.1. Classification (NCBI taxonomy): domain Eukaryota; kingdom Metazoa; phylum Chordata; class Mammalia; order Artiodactyla; family Bovidae; genus Tragelaphus; species Tragelaphus eurycerus. The sequence goes on from CAKXYN010000016.1 coordinate 25,203,009, forward strand.
CTTCTGCTTCATTGGCTATGCTAAAATCTTTGACTGTGTGGATCAGAGCAAACTGTAGAAAATTCTTCAAGAGATGGGAATACCAGACCACTTGACCTGCCTCCTGAGAAACCTGTATGCAGGTCAAGAAGCAACAGTTAGAACTGGACATGGAACAATGGGCTGGTTCCAAATTGAGAAAGGAGTACATCAAGGCTGTATATTGTCACCCTGTTTATTTAACTTATATGCAGAGTATATCATGTGAAATGCTGGGCTGGATGAAGCTCAAGCTGGAATCAAGATTGTCGAGAGAAATAACAATAACCTCAGATATTCAAATGACACCACCCTAATGCCAGAAAGTGAAAAGGAACTAAAGAGCCTCTTGATGAAGGTAAAGAGGAGAGTGAAAAAGCTGGCTTAAAACTCAGCATTCAGAAAAAAAAGATCACAGCATCCAGTCCCATCACTTCATGGAAAATAGACAGGGAAACAGTGGAAACAGTGACAGACTATATTTTCTTGGGCTCCAAAATCACTGCAGATGGGGGCTGCAGCCATGAAATTAAAAGACACTTGCTCCTTGTAAAAATAGCTATGACAAACCTAGACAGAGTATTCAGAAGCAGAGACATCATTTTGCCAACAAAAGTCCATATACTCAAAGCTGTGGTTCTTCTAATAGTCATGTACCAACGTGAGTGGTGGACCATAAAGAAGGCTGAGCATCAAACAATTGATGCCTTCGAACTGTGGTGCTGGAAAAGGCTCCTGAGATTCCCCTGGACAGTAAGGTGATCAAACCAGGCAATCCTAACAGATATCAATCCTGAATAGTCACTGGATGGACGATGCTGAAGCTGAAGCTCCAATATATTGGCCACCTGACACAAAGCACCCACTCACTGGAAAAGACCCTGATGCTGGGAAAGATTGAGGGCAGGAGGCGAAGCGGTTGACAGAGGATGAGATGGTGGGATGGCATCACCGACTCAATGGACATGAGTTTGAGCAAACTTCAGGAGATAGTGAAGCCCAGGGAAGCCTGGCATGCTACAGTCCATGGGGTTGCAAAGAGTCAGACAAGACTGGGTGACTCAACAACAACCTACCTTTATAGGATTACAGTGAGGATGAAATGAGACAATACATATCTAGTACTTAGAAGAATGCCTGAAACATAGCAATCAAGAAATGTTAGTTGCTACTTTCTTAGTGCAAGTCACAGCCACCAAAAGTGGTCCCCGAATGACAATTTGGGGGGTGGGGGAAATCACAAGTGGAAAATAATTAAAAGATATAGAAGAAAAATGAAAAAGGGAGAAAAATAAAAATTGTTATCCTACCATGTTAGACGGAGGCTGGAGCACCAAACGAGCCTGTTTTCGCCTTTGTTTTCGGTAGTAGTTCTCAAATGTTTCCCGGGCCCCCTGCAAAACAAATGAAAGGAAATAGGTTGACACAATTGGGCCTACCACTCTAGTATTTCATGGGAAAAGAGAAGCTCCCAGGTCAGAAGCTAAGGCAGGCTCGCATTTCTCACAATCTGTCATTTTAACAATAATAACTATTAAAAAAAACAAAAATAATTATTAGAACTTATTGAACCTAACTTACAAATCCTAATAGAAATGGACACAAGATTATTCAGAGGGAACTGTCAGAACTCAACCTCCAAAAACACCAAAGTTGGTTTCTGAACTAATTATCACAAATTTACAAGAAAAAAACAAACCAACATTCTTGTAGGTTATAATAACAGTTGAGAAAATAATCCTTAAAAAAAAAAAAATCACAAAACATCCCAGAAGAAAATTCCAGAATAAAATCTAGCCTCAAATAAATCATGAGCAGGAGGCCAAAAGAAGGCAAGAAAAAGGCAGAAATTGAGAACAATGTCAGTCTTCTCAGACAGAGTATTATCTAGCACAGGATTAACACCAAAAAGGAAGAAACAAAGCCCTGTAACTTTTCATTCAGGGTTTTTTGGGCTTAAACTGAAAGGTACTCTAGAAAACAAGAGCTGATTTATATGCTCTGTAACTGGGGTTGAATAGTGTCCTCTCGAAATTAATGTCCTTCCCCAGACCTCACAGCACGACCATTTAGAAATAGTCCTTACAGGTGTAATTAAATTAAGATGCAGCCGTACTATAACAGGGTGACCCTTAATCTAGCATAACTGGTGTCTTCATAAGAACAGGAAAATGCTATATGAGGACAGCACAGGGAGAATTTCACATGCAGCCACAAGCAGAGACGGGATTGATACATCTCAACACCAAGGACTACTGGCCACCATAGAGGCTGCGGAGAGGCAAGGAAGGATTCGACCCAGAATCTCAGAGGAAGGACAGCCGCCTAACATCCTGATTTTGGATTTCTACTCTGCAAAACAGTGACAGAAGAAACTTCTCTTATTTTAAGCCACCGAGTTGTGGTATTTGATTATAACGACCCTAGAAACGGATATGAACTCAAAACTTTTAAAACATGATGCTCCCCTTTTATTAAACTCTACTCGCAACCCAAGACTTTTCTAAATAAAAGTAGAAAGGGAGAGACAGCATTGTAGAGTGATTAACAGTATTGATTTTAGAACCAGATGAATTTATTCAAAGCATGGCCTAGCCCTTACTAACTGTGTAACTCATGTGCTCCGTCAGTCAGTTGTGTGTGACTCTTTCCAACCACATGGACTGTAGCTCGCCAGGCTTCTCTGTCATGGGATTATCCCAGCAAGAATACCGGAGTGGGTTGCCATTTCCTCCTACAGTATAACTCATATGACTAGCTATGTAATTTCCCTTCTATTAATTTAACTTCCACTGTTTAACTCTTTACCTTTCACTAGTAGACATGCTATGGCTTACTTATTTGTAGAGATGCCAACCTCCTATGTTTGTTATAAAGATTATGAAGCATTATAAAGCTTTTAGAATACTGTCTAGATAAATAATAACCACTATGCAAATACTTATTTAAAACATAAGATGAAATCAGTGATGAAAGTGAAAGCCCCACCCATGTGAAGATAAGGTTTACTGTGAAAGTGTTAGTCATTTCAGTCATATCTGACTCTTTGCAACTCTATGGACCATTGCCTGCCAGGCTCCTCTGTCCAGGAAAGAATACTGAAGTGGGTAGCCATTCTCTTCTCCAGGAGATCCTCCCGACCCAGGGACTGAACACAGGTCCCCTGCACAGAAGGAAGATTTTCCATGTACTATCTACCTTCAGTTTTTTCCACCTTCCCAAAAGTCTGAAGAATCTTACTCAACATGACTTCTTTGTTATCCTTAAACTAGAAAAGCTATTTAAGGTGCTAAATCATGCACACTTGATAGTGTAGCTCAGTGGTTAGCAAATGCTTTCTGTAATGAGTAGAATAGTAAATAGTCTTTGTTGAGCCATGCAGTCTTTGATGCAACTACTCAACACTGCTGCTGTTGTAGAAGAGCAGTCATAAACAATACATAAATGAGTATGGCTCTGTTCCAATAAAACCTTATTTGTAGAAACTGAAATTAGAATTTTACACCATTTTTACCTGTCATAAAATATTAGGCCTCGATGGATAAAAAATGATTTTTTACCCATCATTTGAAAATGTAAAAGTTCACAAGGTCATACAAAACAGGCAGTATGATGGACTTAACACAAGAGTCATGGTTTGACAACTCTTGGTGTAGCTTAAAATCAAATATTTTAACACACTAAGGTTTTGACAACTGTATACATCTGAATTTTTCTGTCTAAAAAATGAAAACAAACCTCAAGACAGCGATTTCAAGACTTTCTTAGTCCATAAGCTAGTGAGGCAGCAAATAATTATATTTAAGAAATAAGAAGTGGAAATTGCCTGTTGGTTTGTTAAAGTTATTCCCTACTTGTCACCATTTTCCAGCATAGTGGTATTATTAAAGGTCAATTACCTTTTGTACACAGTGAAGGACATTTCATTTTAAGGTTAACAGCCCTAAAAGGCCCTTTATTATGTGAGTGTGACATTACACTTTCAACATACTTTTGAGCCAAGATACACTTAGTTGAGAATTTAGAGAAAGCCTTGTAATTAGGACACAGCATACTAACCGGGACTTCTCGGGTGGCCTAGTGGTAAAGAATCTGCCTTCAATGCCGGAGCTGCAAGAGACATGGGTTCAATCCCTAGGTCAGGAAGATCCCCTGGAGGAGGAAATGGCAACCTACTCCACTATTCCTGTCTGGAGAACGCCATGGGCAGAGGAGCCTGGAGGGCTACAGTCCATAGGATAGCAAAGAGTCAGACACGACTAAAGTGACTTGGCAGTAGCATACTAATTTAATTATTTGTCAAAAATGATAGAAAATAAACAAGATGAAATTCTATATAAAAACCAAATCATGAACTTCTACTTAATTCTAGACTATATACATTTTGTTTTTTAATAAAATTAAAACATAAGAAAAGACCAATTTATCTAATAGGTCTGGCTTCTCCATTTATAAAATTGAGTTAGATTTTCCCTAGTGAATGTTCAAGAAATTCACCTCTGATTTTTCTATTTCTTTTGCCAATTTTGTCAACTCAATGCTTATAGGAAGAAATTGAGAAATAGATGTCTGTCCAATACAGCTGAGTAATTGAGGAAGTGCCTGCCTATTCACAAATAGGTCAATAGACAATGCTCAATAGAGTCCTGCCACTTCGGCCTCAAGCTCTTTTAACCACTCAAATGAAAAAAAAAACAAAACACAAACCAAAAAAAGTCATCTGAACAGCTAATAAAGGTATAAACAAAAAGATACAAAACAACAGGAAGGCAAGGCAAAAGTTGTTTTCTTTTTCATTTTATGTCTTTAGAATGACAGTGCTGCGAAGACTATACAATAATTAATACATACAATGTCACAGAAAAATCAGTTACAAAGTATATAAAGTGCTTACCATATGAAAGACACTAAGAATCTCCTCAGTTAATTTATAGTCTACAATGGAAAACTAGAAATTAAATAAGCAATTATATTAAAATAAACAATAAAATCCTATGGATTGGAGTGGAATGTATAACTGAGTGTGTGTGTGTGTGTGTGTGTGTGTGTGTGTGTGTGTGCGTGTATGCATGCACATGAATGGGGGAGGGATAAATGTTAGAGAAAGATTCTCAGGAAAAAAATAACATTTATACTCATAATTGAAGAATGATTCAGAAGAATAAGCCAGGTAAACAGAAAGGGGGGGAAAATGTTCCTTGTAGAGACAGAGAGATTCAGTGAAAAAAGATATCACACACTCCATGAACTGAAAGAAGTTCTTCACAATTGGAACTTCAGCGTGTTAGGGAGAGGTATGATAGAAGACAAGGCTGGGGGTACTTTGTGAATCATGATAAGATATTTGGACTTCAACTCTAGTTTTAGACACCTGGAAGCTGTAATGTAGTCAGCACTATGAAGGAAGGGGAAATCAGCTACAAAAGGACTAGACTGACATACTTAAAGAGGCACGAGCCAATTGGATATATGTGGTAAAGGATATGAAGGAAAGAAAACTGACATGGTAACTGACTAGGTAACTAGTTTGGCTGGTGGTGTCATTTAATAAGAGAGGAACCAGGAGGAAATGCAGTCAATTATTATTCATGGATTCCTAATTTGCAAATTTGCCTGCCTGCTAAAATTTATGGGTAGCTCAAAATCAAAACCCATAGCACTTTCATAGTCATCCACAGCCATACATAGAGTGGTAAAAATTTTGAGTTGCCTGATACATGTATTCCTATATATTTATATATCCAGATCTGAAGAAAACAAAAACAATAAATCAAAAAGATATATGCATCCCATTGTTCACAGAAGCACTATCTGCAACTGCCAACATATGGAAGCAACCTAAATGTCCATCAACAGATGAGTGTATAAAGAAAATATGGCAAATATATACAATATATATATATACATAAAAAGAATGAAATTCTGCCATTTGCAACAAAATGAATGGACTTAGAGAGTATTACACTTAGTGAAGTAAGTTAGACAAAGGAAGATAAATACCGCATGTTATCACTTACATGCAAAATATAAAAAATAAGCAATTGAATATTATAAACCAGAAGAAGACTAGCAGATATTGAGAATGAACAAATCGTTACCAATAGGGAAAGGGAAGGAAGGAGGGACAAGACATGTGTAGGGATTAAGTAGTACAAACTACTACGTATATATAAAGTAACCACGCTATGAGGATATACTGTACAGCACAGGGAACACAGCCAATATTTTACAGCAATTTTAAATGCACCATAATCTATAAAAATGTTTAATCACTATGTTACATACATGAAACTAATATGTTGATAATATTATAAATCAACCCTTGATTTTTAAAAACCTCATTCATAATCCCCATCTCCTAGAGACAACTACTGCTTACTACTTCATGTGTGTGTGTGCTTAGTCGCTCAGTCGTGTTCGACTCTTTGCGACCCCATGGACTGCGGCCCCCCAGGCTCCTCTGTCCATGGAATTCTCCTGGCAAGAACACTGAAGTGGGTAGCCATTCCCTTCTCAAGGGGATCTTCCCAACCCCAGGATTGAACCCAGGTCTCCCGCATTACAGGCAGATTCTTTACGGTCTAAGCTACCAGGGAAGCCATTCTAAACAGATATTTTACCTACACACATATGTGCATATAATACATATATAAATAGGATCATATATCATAGTATACATATTCTTTTCACTGACTTTTCCAGGCAAAAATCTTATCCAGAACATCATAATCCAGTATGATCCACTTTTACTGCACAACACTGTTCCAACTGCCTTTCTTCAAACACATGGTACAGACTGTCATACAAATGCCGGAACAAACATGAGTTATGAATAAATGTTTAAAAATAAAAACACAAGTGATGATTTTGAATTTCCCATGTGTCTAGACTTCTCTGAATATAAACATTAAAAATAAACAACACAGTATTGCCACTCAGTGTGGGCAAATGAGTAAGGCCTTTTGTTTTTGTATATAAATAAAAGTGATAAAATTCATTGCTAACAAAGCTCAAAGTCAAATTATAGTTGCTATAGTAGGTCACACCAGGAATCAAATAATTCAGGATCATGTGATTCTTGCTCTTAGTGGGAAAAGAGAAGGCCAGATGAAAGACCTTTCCTGAATTTCTTTCCCTCATAAAAGGTAACAATGTATTCTATATGCAGAAACATCCTGAACATTTCATACAATTACTGATTCCCAGGTCTCTAAATGTTAGTGGAAACATGTCCAGTTTCATAGGGAAAAAAAGCTTATGCTGGGACAATACTTCCTCACAGGGGCAATATGTCTATAACAGAAAGAGGAAAAGACCTTCTATTTTCTTTACTAAATATTTACTATGCCATTATTTGGTTAAACAGCTCTGCATCTAGTGCCTCTTCCATGGTAGAGACTGATATGAGGTTCACTGGAAAGTAGACAGAATCCTTCCCATTCATCACAACAAAACAAAGTGAACCCTTGGACTGAGAAACAACTATGGACAAGCATGCAGGGAATGAGAGAGAGAAATGGAAGAAGGGAATCACATACAAGGTTCTTCTGGCTTTGCCTACAGGAAGCAATATTTCCATTTGGTCTTGAGCAAAGCCTATAATTTCATCGCCCTGACTGCAGCTGGAGAACACCCTTTTAACTGTCCCAGCATCCAAGTGAAGACAGGTTTATTCAGAGTGTTAAAAAAAAAGAAAAAAACACACCTGAAAGGGCTATTTTAATTTGTTTCCATGTGAAAAGGGGAGCACATATCACAGGGCCCCGTAATGACATTCAGCGGGATATTACACTTCACCATATGGCTAATTTGAACAGCAGGCCCAAAGCAGGATTTTCTTTCATTAGAAGTGACTTAAAGATCAGACTACAGAAACACATGTAAAGAACAAACCCAAGATGTCCCCTATTTCTTAAATCTATAAACATTCATTTGATCGTTTGATTCTCAGATGTGAAAGCCCATTCACAGTTCTCATGGCAAGATCATTCAAGAGTTGTGAAGGTAGTACTGTGTCACCGCTCCACTTACCTACATTATGGCTTTGAAAAATGTCTAAAACTCAAGAACCACACTGTTCACAACATAGATGTGGAAAGGATAATTGCTCTGGTAGAAAATTAACCATGAAAAAAACAAAAAACCATTACTTTCTAAATGCCCCAATTCTTGCTATTACTCACTTAGCCCACAGAGTAAACCTACATAAACTTCTGACCCTTTTTGAAGAGCAACGGCAATCTGATGTTCTAACAGAATCCTGTTTATTTTTAAGATGCCCCTTATAACTTATGTTTGTCTTGGCATTTCCTCTTTCTCCCATACCCCAAGTCTGAGCCATAGAAAAGAACATCCCCTCCGGGAATGACAGAAGTCTACAGAATTTTAAAAAAGAAAGAAATCTAATGTCTAATGATTATGGATAGTTGGGTCTGTGCTTTTGAAGAAAGTAAACATTATGATTAACAATCTTGGGCTTTGTAATTAGCTTCCCCTCTTCCATGAGAGAGTGTTAATTTATTAAATATTTTAACAAAGAGTCTTTTATTATTAGATTCAGTTTGGCTACCTCCTTTCATAGCATTACCAATTACAACCAATAAAGCTTTAATTGATGACTACTTTTTATAACCTTTGACCCAGGATGATAAACAGTTGTACCTTAGAAGCGAAAGGGTAAACCTCAAAGGGAACAGTGTCTTAATCATGCTTAGCAAACCAAACTGTTTAAAATTACAACCTACCTACCTGGATAGAACAGAAACCCAGACTTCCTCTATGATTAAGGTAATTAATCAGGAAAAGACTTGGATTTCACTTTTAAGATAAGTGTCCCATTTTGTTACAAAAAACATAAGTTGAATAATCTGTATATAACTGTGCACAATTACATGCACAAATAATGTGCTAATTGTACGCTATAATACAATTTAATCAATTTGTAGACAATTAGCAAGAGAATTCTTTTTTTTCCATGTTTCTTTTCCAATTTTACTGAGAAATAATTGACTTACATCTCTGTGTAAGTTAAAGACATACAGTATGGTGATTTGATTATGATGATTAGAAGTCTCTTCTAACTCACAACTGTCAATCTTTTCAACTGCTGAAGTGCTTCAAAATTTAAAACTTTAAAATTTCCCAATCTCTTAATCCTTTTTCATGTTGCCAAAATGAATAGCACTTTGAACAATTACTAAAGAGCACACAGAAAAAGGTACCATCTAAAAATGTAAATAAAAATTATATCATCAGGTCACAGTTGTTACACACAATCACTTCATGGAGATGAAAGGCAATGAGATATTATTAATAGTTCTCACTATTAACAATAAGTAAATAGAAACTGCTGGCTTAACAGAAGGTGCAATACAAGATTTTATACAAGAAGAACTAGGCATATAGCTTTCAAGTGACTTCTCAAGTATATTAGAGGAAGTCAACACCAGGAAAAGCAAAAAATCTGAGGCTCAGTCTAAGAACTTTATAAACTGAACGAGTTATACACATTATTTTTATGATATATAAATGTATGTAATGGCTGTTTGATTAAAGACACATGGCTGCTCCCTGCCTTTCAAAATCAAACTTACCAAACCACCTCCCAAAACAGCCCTTTATATAGTTAAGTGATGACTGGAGGAATTTTGTATAAATAAATCTATGCCTTTTCTCCCCCATTAACAGAAACTGTATAGAAACAGACAAATTTAGAATATAAGAATAAAAAAATCTGTCATTCTGAACTTCCGATATTCAGAAAAACAGGCAGAATATCTAAAAACAAAAAGAGATAAATATATTCAGCGATGTTTGCTTAAAAATATAAGAATATAGGTTAAGAGAAAAAAGGAAACCAAAAGTTAAATAAACTTTGCTTCAATACTAATTTTTAATTAAACTTTTTATTATGAGAGGCCTGTAGATTTATATGCAATTATAAAAAAATTAATAGATTCCATGTGCCTTTAAGCAGGTTTTCCAAAGGTGAACATCTTAGAAAATTACAGTTCACTATCACAACTGGGCCACTGACAAGTGATACAGTCAGTCAAGGATGCACAATTCCAAAACTACAAGGATCCCACAGGTGTCCTTTTTATAGCCATACCCACTTCCCTCCATCCCTACCTTCTACCGAACTTTTGGTAAGCACTAATGTTCTCTCCATTCCTATAATTTTTGTCACTGAAGACTTATGTAAATGGAATTTTACAGTGTGCAGCCTTTTGAGATTGGCTTATTTCACTCAGCATAAATCTCTGAAGATTCATCTAGGTTGCTGCAAATATCAGTAGTTCTTTCCTTTGTATTGCCGAGTAATATGTCATGATGCTACGGTATAAATGGACCATAGTTTAACTATTCATCTCCTTCAAGATTATAGGGTTGTTTCCCGTTTGGTGCTATTATGAATAAAGCTGCTATAAAGTATCTGAAGTAAAATACCTGAAATAAACCTTCTTTTCTCTGGGATAAGTAAACATGAGTGTAATTGCTGGGTTACATGATGTTTCATGCTGAGTTTTTTAAACTACCAAACTGTTTTCTAGAGTGACCTGCACCATATATGTGCCCATCAGCAATCGTAATGGTATTTCATGTAGTCACTATTGTAAAGGAGTGTAATGATGGCTCATGGTGGCTTTAATTCTTTTTAATAACTAATGATGCTGAACAAAAGATGTTACCAAGTGCTTAGTTTCCATCTGTCCACATGCAATGGTAAACAGTTTATTGTGTTTTTTGTCCATACCATAACTGGATTATTTACTTTCTTATGGTTGAGTTTGGAAAAGTCTTTATATACATTCTAGATACTAGTCCTTTTTGGATATGCCATTTGCTAACATTTTCTCCCACTCTGTAACTTGGCTTTTCACCCTGTTAACAGAGTCTTTTAATTTTGATGAGGTTCAATTTATCAATTATTTTCTTTTTGTGATAAGTGCTTTTGGAGTAAAGTCCAAGGACTCTGTCTATGTCTAGAGTCTGAGGGTCTTCTATTTTTCTCAAAAGTTGTCTAGTTTTGCATTTTACATTTAAATCATAATACATTTTGAGTTACTTTTTGTACAAAATGTGAGAAGTAACTCCAGGTTCACTATTTTGCTGTGTGAATGTGCAACTATTCTAGCACCATTTGTTGAATTGCTTCTGCAACTTTGTCACGTATTTTTATCTTTCTAAATTTTCTATTCTGTCCCACTGGTCTGTGTAGCCCTTTGTCAATTTCATATATCTTTCTTTTTTTAAAAAAAAAGCTTTCCATTGAGCTATGTCTTATATATAACGTCATTTGGTTTCAGATTACATAGTACACATTGTGAAATGATCACCACAATAAGTCTAGTTACCATCCATCACCACACAAGCTTAATTTTTAGGATTTATTCTCATGGCAACTTTCAAGTATTCTCTACAATATCGCTGACTACGGTCTATATGCTGTACATTACATCCCCAGGATTTTTTGTTATTACTGAAAGTTTGTACCTCTTAACCCTCTTCACCTAATTAAACTTTAAAGCTTTTGAACAGCAAAGGAAACCACAAGCAAAATGAAAAGACAACTTACAGAATGGAAGAAAATATTGTAAATGATGTGATCAATAAGTGCTTAATTTCCAAAATGTACAAGTAGCTCATGCAGCTTAATATCAACCCCCACCCAAAAAAAAAAAAATTGGCAGAAGATCTAAATAGACATTTCTCCAAAGAAGACATGCAATGGGCACATGAAAAAATTCTCAACATCACTATTAGAGATGTGCAAATTAAAACTATGAAGTATCACTTCACACCAGTCAGTATGGCTACCATCAAAAACTCTAAACATAATATCCTGGAAAGAGTGTGCAGAAAAAGGAACCCTCCTGCATTGTTAGTGGAAATGTAAATTTGTGCAGCCACTATGGAGAACAATCTGGAGGTTTCTTAAAACATTAAAAATAGAGCTACCATATAATTTAGCAATTCCATTCCTGGGCATATATCCAGAGAAACTCTAATTCAAAAAGATATATGCACTCCGATGTTCAAGGTGGCACTATTTACAATAGTTAAGACAGAGAAACAACTTACATGTCCAACAGAGGAATGACAAAAGGTGTGTTATATACACATGTGTATATATACACATACACACACATAATGGAATATTGCTCATCCACAAAAAAGAATGAAATAATGTCATTTGTGGCAACATGGATGGATCTGGAGATTATCATACTAATTGAAGTCAGTCAGAGAAAGACAAATACTGCATGATATCATTTATATGCAAAGTCTTAAAAAATGATAGAAATGAACATATTTACAAAACTGAAATAAACTCACAGACATAGAAAACAAACTGAGTTAGCAAAGCAGAAAAGGAGGTAGACTGGGCGTGTAGGATTAATAGACACACAGTGCTATATATAAAACAAGCAACAAGGACGACTGTGCAGCATGTGTGCTAAGCCACTTCAGTCGTGTCCGACTCTATGTGACCCTCTGGACTGTAGCTACCAGGCTCCTCTGTCCACGTCCTGGATTCTCCAGGCAAGAATACTGGACTAGGTTACCATTTCCTACTCCAGGGGATCTTCTCAACCCAGGGATCAAACCCGTGTCTCTTATGTCTCCTGCACTGGCAGGTGGGTTCTTTACCACTAGCACCATCTGGGAAGCCCGCTGTATAGCATAGAGAACTATACCTAATATCTTGTAATAATCTATAATGGAAAATAATCTAAAAAGGAAAGCATATATGTATGTATGCATATGTACGTATATGTATGTGTCACTTTTCTATATACCTGAAACTGTCGCAACCTTGTAAATCAAATATACTTCAATAAAAAAAAAACTGTGAGAATAAAAAAAAGAATAATTTTTGTTAAAAAAAGTCCAAAATCAATAGTGATTTTAAAAATACAAATAAAATTCACCAATGTACCATTTGTTTTCCTACTGCAAAGTTAGCAAAAGAAAAAAGACAATACTCCGTATCATTGAAACTATGGCAAAATCACAATCCTAAATTCTTTTCTTAAGGAATGTAAATTGTCACGATGTTTTTGAGAGATTATCAGGAAGCTAAAAATATGTCTGTCCTGTAACTCACTTTAATCATTTTACCTAAAGTAATCATCAGATGAGTGATTTTTTTAAAAAATGCTTAAAATGTACACAGTTGAAAGAACTCAGGTTCACATTCTTATAGCATAGGTTAGAACCCTGGCTTATTCCTAACTCTGTGATCTTAAGCAATTTATTTAATCTAAGTCTCAACTGCCTCACCTGAAAAATAGGAATATTAATACATATCCTTGCCAGGATTGCGGGGAGGATAAAATAAGACAAAGTATGCAAATCATACAAAATGATGCCTAGGATGTACTAAGCTCACAATAAATGGTAGACACTGACGACATCATCATCATCATCATCATCATCATCATCATCATTACTGTTTTTCATGACTGTCATGATTAATTACAACATTAGATTAAGGAAACCTATATAGTGAAAACAAAAACAATAATGTTGATCTGTAACATCATATGACAACATATGACATGAACATATATTTGTGATAATGTACATATTAAGGGAAGGGGGAAGCAAAGTATAAAGAAATGCACACAGTATAATTAAATTTATGTAAAAAGTATAGTAAATGTGTCCAAATAATAATGTCTGTATGGAAGTAGACCAAAATTGTGGGGAAATTACAAGTAATTTGGTTTCTTAAAATTTTTCAACTTTTTAAAACAACGAACAATGACATTCAGGTGAAAAATAAATATCAAAGGCATCACAGTGTCCATGATCTCACCAGGTCAGGGTAGAAAGAGTCTAGAACAGACAGACTGGAATGATTAGTATAGAAACTGCCATATCCCGAGATAAAGAACATAAGAAGAGAAAAAAAAATAAGTGCTTTCTTCAAAGTTGATAGGTGAGAATAAAAGTGGTTCCTTTGCTATGTCTAGAGTTGGACAGGGTTAGAGTAACAGCTGGCACCTGGAAAGGAACTCACCATCCTATAGCAATAAGAAAACCATAAAATTGATACTTTGGGACCATGCCATCTACCACTCTGCCTACAGACAAGGTGGCTGCCTATCTGAAGACTCCTTCCTGTAAAAACCAAGTATGCAACTCTATAATAACTGTACAGGATGATTTCAGACAACAGAAGGTATCTGGCACTGTAGAAACTTTCAACAGAAGGTCTGTTTGAAAATTTCCCTTAAAAGAGTGAAAAAAACTATGCCTGGAAAGAGGAAAATTTTTGCTCTTTTCTGAATGGAAGGGTCCAAGTGAAGCTTGATCTTGGAACAAACTGCACAATAACCTGGCATTATGAAGGGCTATTTGGCAACTCAAGGAAGGATGATCTATCCTGAGACTAGTCCAGAGTGAGCTTGGCTTTGCCTAACTTAGGGCTGGCAGTGATCCTTTTAAAACTATCACCTGCCTCTCCCCTCCTGAATTTCCCAAGCCAGGTTTAGAGTGAAGAGCAGAGAGCAAGCGCAGGATAATATCTAATTAAAAATAAACCCTTAGGATGAACTGTGCAGAACTACCCCAGCAAGGCTGCAGTTTCACATGGCAGTTGCAAAACCCTGACACGTTCAAAGAGACCTTGCATGACAACACTAACACATTATTAGAGTTCCTAGGCTTCCCTGGTGGCTCAGAGGTTAAAGCGTCTGCCTGCAATGCAGGAGACCTGGGTTCAATCCTGGGGTCGGGAAGATCCCCTGGAGAAGGAAATGGCAACCCACTCCAGTATTCTTGCCTGGAGAATCCCATGGACAGAGGAGCTTGGTGGGCTACAGTCCATGGGGTCGCAAAGAGTTGGACACGACTGAGCGACTTCACTTCATAAGCCAATACTCCTAAATCCAAGGGCAAAATATTAAGCATATTTGTCTACCTTCTCTCTCTACCACAGCCATTTTTCTAAGCCAATAAATATGTGGTTTAATATGACTGAGTTTCTCTACGTCCTTATATCTGATTTCCAGGGCCTTGCCTGGAAGGGCATGACTATTATTTAAGAAAAAAAAAATTTCCCAAAACTACCAAGAGCATTGCTTTCTTAATTAAGAATTTAATAATTTTTTTCTTTTTCCTCAAATTTCAAATACCAGATACGAATGCAAAATAATGTCAATCTATTTTTTTAGTAGAATGTTCAGAATGTATAGTTATAGAAAAAGTTTGTTTACTTACTGCACAACTTTTGCCCCAGCAACATAAACATTAATAATACAGAAAAGTAATACAAGGTTTCAAATACAATGCAAAAACAAACTTAGCTCCTATTTTTGCAAACCACTAGCACTGTGATCCAGTGTGGTTGTTCAGTTGCTCAGTCGTGTCCAACTCTGCGACCCCACAGACTGCAGCATGCCAGGCTTCCCTGTCCAGAAGCATCACCATCTCCCAGAGCTTGCTCAAACTCATGTCCACTGAGTCAGGCATGACATTCAACCATCTTGTCCTCTGTCATCACCTTCTCCTCCTGCCTTCAATCTTTCCCAGTATCAGGGTCTTTTCTAATGAGTCGGCTCTTTGCATCAGGTGGTTAAAGTATTAGAGCTTCAGCTTCAACATCAGTCCTTCCAATGAATATTCAAGATTGATTTCCTTTAGAATTGACTGGTTTGATCTCTGTGCAGTCCAAGGGACCCTCAAGAGTCTTCTCCAACACCAAAGTTCAAAAGCATCAATTCTTTGGCTCTCAACCTTCTTTATGGTCCAACTCTCACATAACTACTGAAAAATCCATAGCTTTGACTATAGGAATCTTTGTCAGCAAAATAACATCTCTGCTTTTTAATATGCTATCTAGGTTCGTTACAGCTTTTCTCCCAAGGAGCAGGAGTCTGTTAATTTCATGGCTGCAGTCGCCATTTGCAGTGATTTTGGAGCTCAAAAAAATATAAAGTCTGTCACTGTTTCCATTGTTTCCCCATCTATTTCCCATGATGGGACCAGATGCCATGATCTTAATTCTCTGAATGTTGAGTTTTAAGCCAGCTTTTTCACTCTCCTCTTTGACCTTCATCAGGAGGTTCTTTAGTTCCTCTTTACTTTCTATCATAAGGGTGGTGTCATCTGCATATCTGAGGTTATTGATATTTCTCCCGGCAATCTTGATTCCAGCTAGTACTTCATCTAGCCTGGCATTTCACAAGATGTATACAGAGTACATGATCCATTAGGCAGTTCAGTTAATCTTGCTGAACTTCAGTTCCCTCAACTACCAAGTCAATATACGACGCTGACTATAAAACCTGCTTTTGTCAGAGAGGTATCCTAAACTTAAAAAAATGCAGCAGTTTGGACACTGACTGTAGAATACCTTACAGCTATAGGTAATATTTGGAGAAGGAAATGGCAACGTACTCCTGTATTCTTGCCTGGAAAATTTCATGTACAGAGGAGTCTGGCAGGCTACAGTCCATGGGGTCATAAAGTCAGACACAACTGAGCAACTAACACACACATAGGTAATACTTTCAAATGGAGAAAAAAGACAAAAACTATCCTTCCTTCTAATGAGGATGAAAGTTAGATCCTTCTCTATGTTCATATTTGTATGAAACTTTGAGAAGATAGATATAGCTCTAAAAGTTAAACTGCGTCCTCCATGCTGGCCATTTTCACAAAGGATATTTCATAGAAACCACAAGCAACGAATAATTTTAATTATTCTGAAAAAAGAGAAAATAATCTATGCTTCAGGTTTTAAAAAGCATATAACAAAATTACATGGTATAAGATGGTATATAATAAAGCATTTGTTAAGCATTCCTCTTTTACTTCATCAAATCCTAAATCCAACTCCTACCTGTTCAAGACTCTTAGTGAAGTGAAGTGAAGTCACTCAGTCATGTCCGACTCTTTGCGACCTCATGGGCTGTAGCCTATCAGGCTCCTTGGTCTATGGGATTTTCCAGGCAAGAGTGCTGGACTGGATTGCCATTTCCTTCTCCAGGGGAATCTTCCCAACCCAGGAATCGAACCCGGGTCTTCTGCATTGTGGGCAGACGCTTTACTGTCTGAGCCACCAGGGAAGCCCTCAAGACTCTTAAGTGGAGCTTATTTTTATGAAGTATGATGGTGCTAGTGGTGAAAAATCTGCCTGCCAATGCAGGAGACATAAGAGAAACAGGTTCAATCCCTCTCATGTCCTAGAGGAGGGCATGGCAACACATTCCAGTATTCTTGACTGGGAATCCCATGGACAGAGGAGCCTGGTCAGCCCCAGTTTATGGGTCGCAAAGAGTCAGACATGACTGAAGCGATTTAACATGCATGCAGGAACAACCAATACACATACTATATGCTTTATAAAAACAATTTTACTGTCCCATTTTCTATTCTCAACAACTCTTTAAAGTATATTTTCTTATGACTATAAGAAAAGTTATGGGCTTCCCTGATAGCTCAGTTGTTAAAAGAGGAGAGTGAAAAGTTGGCTTAAAGCTCAACATTGAGAAACTAAGATCATGGTATCTGGTCCCATCACTCCATGGGAAATAGATGGGGAAACAGTGGAAACAGTGACGGACTTTACTTTGGGGGGCTCCAAAATCACTGCAGATGGTGACTGCAGCCATGAAATTTAAAGATACTTACTCGCTGGAAGGAAAGTTATGATCAACCTAGATAGCATATTCAAAAGCAGAGACATTACTTTGCCAACAAAGGTCCCTCTAATCAAGGCTATGGTTTTTCCAGTAGTCATGTATGGATGTGAGAGTTGGCCTGTGAAGAAAGCTGAGCGCCGAAGAATTGATGCTTTTGAACTGTGGTGTTGGAGAAGACTCTTGAGAGCCCCTTGGACTGCAGGGAGATCCAACCAGTCCACTCTAAAGGAGATCAGTCCTGGGTGTTAACTGGAAGGACTGATGCTGAAGCTGAAACTCCAGTACTTTGGCCACCTCATGCAAAGAGTTGACTCATTGGAAAAGACCCTGCTGCTGGGAGGGATTGGGGGCAGGAGGAGAAGGGGACGACAGGATGAGATGGCTGGATGGCATCACCGACTCGATGGACTGAGTTTGAGCGAATTCCGGGAGTTGGTGATGGACAGGGAGGCCTAGTGTGCTGCAATTCATGGGGTTGCCAAGAGCTGGACATGACTGAGCGACTGAACTGAATGGAATTTATCTGATAATGTGACATGCAGGTAGAAGCAATTTAAGAGTACTGTAATAGGGTATCACTTGCAAATAACTGACTTTATAATACTACCCCAGTTCAAAATATAACTGTTGAAGTATACAGTATTACACATTTAAATTTTTTTCTCTTTTATACTCCATTCCTAACTTCACTTTCTTTATCAACACAAACACCCATCTTACTATATATAAGACTTGTTAATCATATGAATCTTTCATAGTTATTTATCTAAAAATGCATCTTTGAGGTAAGTATGTACAGTACTAGTTTATGTATTAATTTTAATTTATATAAATGATACTGATCTATCAACTGTATTGTTTCTTACTTTGATCCTCAGCATTGTATTTCTGAAATCTTTATAGTATATTGTTACATATAAGTATTATTCATCATTTACAGTGCTTGTTATGTGTTTCATATTACATTCAATCATCTATATGTACGAATTTTACTCATCTAGTTCCTGGGTAATGAATACCTAGATTGCCTCCACTATTTGCTACTCTCAACAATGCCAAAATAAAACCTTCATAAATGCAACCTTGTGGTAATCAAGGAGAGTTTTTTGTGGGATAGAGGCCATTACAATGTAGTAGCCTCAAGTCTTGAGAGTAAATCACTAGCCTATACATTACAGCACAGCAACTCTGATGAATTAAAAAGAGGTCTGTAACATTACCACAACCTTTCTATTGTGATTACTATAGGAATTTCATTGACTTAACTAATTAAATAAGGGAGAAACTAACAATTTTGCAATGTTCAGACGTTCTGTTGGAAGAGTAGCTCAGTATTCATTTATTCAGTACTTCCTACACCTGCTGCTGCTAAGTCGCTTCAGTCGTGTCTGACTCTGTGCGACCCCATGGACTGCAGCCCACCAGGCTCCTCCATCCATGGGATTTTCCAGGCAAGAGTACTGGAATGGGGTGCCATCACCTTCTCCACTTCCTACACCTACATGTCCTTTAATAGAAATTTGAAACTTTCATCATAAAGGACTTGTACATTTTTCAGGTTAATTTCTATATAACCTATTTTAAAGGGTTTATTTATTTTCAATTGTATCTTCTTGATGAGTATAATTGATTTAAAGAACTGTTATTGGGTATGTTGTATAATTTTTTAAATCTATCTTTTTCTCTTTTTTTCTTGGCCTAGAACCTTGGGAATAATGATCATGATGCTGGCATGTATTTGCCATGCCTAGTATTTGTTTTTGCCTTCTTCTTGACTTATTGGAAATCATTGTAAAGTTCAGTCATTTTGATCTTTGCTGTGGATTCTTCATAGATGCCCCTTACCAAATTTAAAAACTTCTATACATACTGGTACTCATCTCATGTCTTATCTATATCCTTTTTTTTTTTCTTTTTTTCAAGGAAGTTATTTTTATTTGACCTTACTCTTTTATTCTAGTCTCTTCTACTTTATGCTGTACTGCACAGCATGTGGGATCCTAGTTCCCATAACAGGTATCGAACCCACACCACCCTGCATTTGAAGCGGGGACTTTTAACCACTGGACCACCAAAGCAGTTCCAGTATATCAATTTTTCTTGAATATAAGAATATGTCCCATTTTTTTTTGTCTCTCCTCAAAGTGTAAGACACAGTAAAAACAGTATTTTCAGACTGATTGGTTTTTTTCCTAACAGGAAAGTGAAGTCGCTCAGTCGTGTCCGACTCTTTGTGACCCCATGGACTGTAGCCTCTGAGGCTCCTCCGTCCATGGGATTTTCCAGGCAAAAGTGCTGGAGTGGATTGCCATTTCCTTCTCCAGGGTATCTTCCCAACCCAGGAATCGAACCTGACTCTCCCGCATTGCAGGCAGACGCTTTACCATCTGAGCCACCAGGGAAGCCCTGGTTCAATAAGCTCATTGCAAACATGTATCAGTATAAGGTAACAAAAAAAAAAAGAGGAGAGAGAGAAAGAATGATAATTACCATCTGGCTTCCTATTGTGGAACTCACCTTATCCAGATGAATATGATTCTTCCTGGCTAAAATCCATGCTTCCACCCTCTGCTTCAGCAATTCTATAGCATGAGTTTTTTGTTTCTCTCCTCCCTTAAACTTGCCCACAACTTCATTCCTCATCAGGACTGTTTGTTCCCTGATGGCATCTCAAGTCACAGAAGTCCCTACAGCCCTTAAAAGTATCTATACTACAGTTGAGACTTCAAGAGATTAAAGACTTTCCCAAATTCAGGTATGCCAATGACACCAAATATGACTTACCTAATGAAAGGCAAACTAAATCCAAACCATAGGGAGACAAAGACAAAAGATGTTAATACCGCCACAGTCACTTGGAGAGCTCCAACACTAGTATATACAATGAAGATTTAGCTTCAAGCTTCTAAAAAATAAAGCTATCTGTAGGGCACTGCAATACTTAAATCTTGGCAGACTTCCCAGGGCATGAAAGAACCAACATTTTCAAAGATACAGCCAGACAGTCATCTGAAAAATTTTCTCAGTCTATTCTCAAAGCACAATGCACTGAAGATTTCAGCAACAAAAAGTAATCTTCACAAATAAGTATTAAACATGCACTGCACCATTTTATACTTACTCAGAATTTTAAAAATTATTAAATGTTCAAGATTAGAGATGAGTTCTTTCTTTCATATTTTACAGCTCACGCAACTACCAAGACTTACTTTCCTGTAGCTAGAATAAAATAAAATGAAAACTTCCCCGTAAATTTCAGTAGCTTATATAAAAATTCTAGCAGAATTCATGAGAACACTACACTCAAGATTTCTGAGCAATAATCATTATTGTTACAAATGTCAGCTTGTTATTAAGCTTATCTAGATGCTCAGAAATAGTCATTAAGATAACAAATTTATTCATAAATTATATACCAATTTGACACAAACTGATAGTATTTTTTATATGTGCTGATCATCATCAAAACTGAAAGAAAAAACTGAAGGTATAATAGTTGTGGCTGATTAGTTTTTATATAAAAATGCTAAACATACTAATACTAGAAAAGACCAAGATCACTTCATGTAAGAGAGAGGAGAAAAAAATACTCAGAGTTCACACATGATGAGCAACAATGTTCAACAGAAATATATTGCAAGCAACATATTCAATTTTTAAATTTTCTAGAAGCAATAGTAAAAAAGTGATATAAATTTTAATAATGTATTATATATATAATTAACATTTAATAATATACTTAATATATCTAAAATATCATCTCAATATGTAATTAATTGGAAGGACTAATACTGAAGCTGATGTTCCAATACTCTGGCCACCTGATGTGAAGAACTGATTCACTGGAAAAGACCCTGAAGCTGGGAAAGACCGAAGGCAGGAGAAGGGGACGACAGAGGATGAGAGGGTTGGATGGCATCACCAACTCGATGGACATGAGTTTGAGCAAGCTCTTAGAGTTGGTGATGGACAGGGAAGCCCAGTGTGGTGCAGTCCATGGGGTTACAAAGAGTCAGATACAACCGAGCAATTGAAATCAATTGAACTAATTAATATAAAAATTACTTATAAAATAATTTTCACTCCTTTTTTCATGCTAAGTCTTTAAAATCGGATGCATATTTTATACTTATATCTTTTTTTAATTTAATTTTATTTAACTTTACAATATTGTATTGGTTTTGCCAT
The DNA here is from genome assembly GCA_935064755.1 of Tragelaphus eurycerus. Classification (NCBI taxonomy): domain Eukaryota; kingdom Metazoa; phylum Chordata; class Mammalia; order Artiodactyla; family Bovidae; genus Tragelaphus; species Tragelaphus eurycerus. Next base: position 25,224,872 of record CAKXYN010000016.1, read on the forward strand.
GTATCAAAATGAATCTGCCACAGGTATACATGTGCTCCCCATCCTGAACCCTCCTCCCCCCTCCCTCCCCATACCATCCCTCTGGGTCATCCCAGTGCACCAGCCCCAGGCATCTGGTATCAGGCATCGAACCTGGACTGGCGACTCGTTTCATATATGATATTATACATATTTCAATGCCATTCTCCCAAATCATCCCACCCTCTCCCTCTCCCAGAGTCCAAAAGACTGTTCTATACATCTGTGTCTCTTTTGTTGTCTCGTATACAGGGTTATTGTTATCATCTTTCTAAATTCCATATATATGCGTTAGTATACTGTATTGGTGTTTTTCTTTCTGGCTTACTTCACTCTGTATAATAGGCTCCAGTTCCATCCACCTCATTAGAACTGATTCAAATGTATTCTTTTTAATGGCTGAGTAATACTCCATTGTGTATATGTACCACACTTTCTTATCCATTCATCTGCTGATGGACATCTAGGTTGCTTCCAGGTCCTGGCTATTATAAACAGTGCTGTGATGAACATTGGGGTACACGTGTCTCTTTCAATTCTGGTTTTCTCAGTGTGTATGCCCAGCAGTGGGATTGCTGGGTCATAAGGCAGTTCTATTCCCAGTTTTTTGAGGAATCTCCATACTGTTCTCCATAGTGGCTGCACTAGTTTGCATTCCCACCAACAGTGTAAAAGGTTCCCTTTTCTCCACACCCTCTCCAGCATTTATTGCTTGTAGACTTTTGGATCGCAGCCATTCTGACTGGCGTGAAATGGTACCTCATAGTGGTTTTGATCTGCATTTCTCTGATAATGAGTGATGTTGAGCATCTTTTCATGTGTTTGTTAGCCATCTGTATGTCTTCTTTGGAGAAATGTCTATTTAGTTCTTTGGCCCATTTTTTGATTGGGTCATCTATTTTTCTGGAATTGAGCTGTAGGAGTTGCTTGTATATTTTTGAGATTAGTTGTTTGTCTGTTGCTTCATTTGCTATTATTTTCTCCCATTCTGAAGGCTGTCTTTTCACCTTGCTTATAGTTTCCTTTGTTGTGCAAAAGCTTTTAAGTTTAATTAGGTCCCACTTGTTTATTTTTGCTTTTATTTCCAATATTCTGAGAGGTGGGTCATAGAGGATCCTGCTGTGATGTATGTCAGAGAGTGCTTTGCCTATGTTGATTCGGCCTATCCATCGTTTCCAGTGCTCAAAAGCCACATGTGACTGATGGTTACCATACTAAATACCACAAGTCTAAATCATCCAAAATGAAAATCCTACTCAAAGGCAGAAGGTTGGATCACGTACTCTGTATACAATAAGTATGCAATAAATATTTATTGAATGGACAAATGAACCAAGTGAGTAAAGTAAGACAAACACCATACAGCAACAACAACAAAAAATACAACACAAGCACAAAAATGGAAAAATAAGCCATCAAAGACTTGATTCTATGTGAAATTTTCTGCATCGAGTAGCTCTGGCCTGTTACACTATTATAATAGTTCTTAAGTCATAGGAACAGAGCTCTAGGGATAAGCCTCTTGAGCTAGGGTTAGACATTAGATGAAATAATGACTCTTAGGTCATGACCAGAAGAGCCAGTGAAACACAACAACGTCTCACTAAAACCTCAAGTCCCATTTTCCTATTAATGGGATAAATTCAAAGTATCTAATTCACTAGAACACACCACTATCCATAAAACTGAAGCACAAAAGCTGTACCCAAAGCCCAGAGTAAGTGTAACACCTCCAGCTGACAAAACAGCCTGCCCAAAACTGCTTGATTTACCAGTAAAGCAAAGAAAAGAGTAAAAAGCGGGGGGGTGGGTGGGGGGGTGGGGGGTGGGGGCGGGTGGGAATGGTATCTAATATACTTCTTCTGCCATGTTATTTTTACTCCCCATGATGACAAGACCTTTGTGAGCAGGCAAGGGAGTTGAGAAGAGAGAACTCAATCTCTGCAGTCCAAGCTGCTTCACATTTTTCAGAAATTACTGCATGTTCAAACAATGGAATATTTGTCAAAGTACAACTTGATCACCAGAATTCATCTGTTTTTCATAACCACATTTGACCTAAACTGTGCTGACTAAACAAGGTGCCCTGTGTTTCATAGTCTGGAAAATGTGGCTCCCACCATCGTTTTCAGACCGCACTAAAACCTCTGGCCCCTAGACTACAGCCACTTGGTAACTAAGTGCATTCAGATTAGGCCAAAGATGATGTCTGCTGGCTCCCCTTGTTAGATCAGCCACAGATTTTCATTTTCAATTCATGTGTTGGTTAAATTCTCCCTTTTTTTTTTTAAATAGGTATCAAGAGAGTGTAAAGAAGATACCAAAGCTTTTATATTTTTCTCTCCCTATGGGCTATGTACATGCATATAAGTTTACATATATAAACACATATACTCATTTAACTTTTCATTTGGAAACAATTTCAATTTATAGGAAAGTTAGAATAGTATCAAAAAACACACCCATATACTCCACCCAGATTCACCTACTGTTAATATTTTTCATGTGCTCTTTCTGCATATATTTTTCCTTAGCCACTTGAATGTATGTAATATACAGATCTCTTTCCTTCTGAATACTTCATTGTGTATTTTCTGAGAATAAGAATAATTTCTTACATAATAATAGAATATTTATCAATTTCTGAAAAATATGACATTTTCCTAACCTACTGTCCATGTTCTAATTCTGTCAATGGACCCAAAAATGCTCTTTATAGCATGTTCTCCCTCAAGCACAAGATTGAATATGGGACAGGGATCAGTAAACCACAGCCCATGGGGCAAATACATCCCATTATCTGTTATGCAAATAAAGTTTAATTGGAATATCAACCACACTCACTCATTTACACATTGTGTCTGGCTATTTTTGAGCTGTAACAGTAAACTTGAGTGGTTGTGACAGAGACTTTGTGGCCTTCACAGTTTTAAATACTTATTGTCAGGTCCTTTTGAGAAAATGTTTGCCAATCCTAGATCTAGATCATTTAGTTCTCATGTTTTCTTTAGCTTCCTTTAGTCTAAAATAGTTTCTAAGCATTTATCTTTTATGACTGATACTTTTGAAAATTTTCTCTCTCTCGCTTCCACTCTTTCTTTCTTTCATAATAGAATGCTCCTCACTTGAAGTTGCTATGATGTTTCCTTGTAAATTAGATTCAGGATATACACTCCAGGTCAAAATAGTACATCCGTCTCAGAGCTTCTCATTCAGAGGCACTCAATGATCCTCAATTACGATGTTAATTTTGATCACCTGGCAAAGGTAGTGTCTAGTTACAATTTTTGTCTTGCTATTAATAAACAATCTTGGGGAGATAATTTAAGACCACACAAATAAACTTTTTTTTTTTTATAAATTATCCCAATAAATTTAGTATCTATTGATGATTTCTATCTGAATTAAGTTTTTATTATAATGACTGCAAATGAAGAACCATTAAGAATCTGAGATTTACTCACTTGTAAACCAACAAAATAGCATGCCACAGTTTCATGGATGCTAGTAGAAGGCAAAAAAAAAAAAAAAAGCTGGATCCCTGGATCAGAGACAAAGGACTTCATTACTAGTATCAAAAGCAGTGGCCAGGGTATCAACAATTATACTTGCACCAGTTCCCAGAGTCCCAATTTCTACACACTAATGGGAAAGAATCTAGGTTTGTTCTAAAGGAGAGAATCCCTGAATGTAGAGAACCCAAATATTTTTATTCCATAGAAAAACACTAATTCAGTCTTCCAAACTTGGAAGCACAACTGCTTTTTTCTCTGAGCAGAGACATTATCCCTCCTTTAGAAACCTGTTGACTACACAAACATCCTTGAAAACCTAGTCCGGAACAAAATCAGTGCCTGTGCTCACAAGATGTAGAAAGATACAAGATGCCCATAATTGTCTCCCATCAGTCAAGATGCAACATCCTACTATGAGTAAGCTCACAGCCTTCTTCTCTATTTGTGTATGTACTTAGTGTGTATATGTAACAGTTTATTCATTTATATACCTGTTTATTATCAGTATAGACTCATAGTTTTCTGATTTTTCCCCAATGAAAATACCTACACTCATAAATTTTTCTATTTTTCATTAAGATTTTAAAGCCCAACTATACTTTATTGTATCATTTGATGGAAGAAATTATGTTTGTGAACTTCTGAATAATGTAGGAAAATCCAGAAAGACAAGAGGCCAAATACAACTAAAACTTAAGAGTTAAGTGTCCTCAGGACCCTCCTAAAAACCTGAATAATAGCTTAAAAAATTCACAAGTAGCTGCTATTGATTGCTTAAGCTCAAAACCAGTTGCAGTCAACCGTGGTCTAGTGTGGACTATTAACTCTCCCATAGATACTTGTTTCAATGGCATTTCTTATGTTACAAGAGAGGGAAAAAAAATTTTAAAAAGGAGACATGATTTTTATGGAAGATAAGTAACTGATCTTACTGTTTAAGAAAGGAAAATGGTCGTTTCCATACAACAACTATGATCATTAGGCTTCCCTGTAACATGGCTCTGGTCAACCAGAGTAAGAATTTTGACAGATATGGTCATATAAGAATTGAGAATACAGAATTGTTAAAGTATATAGCAAAGAAAATGCTGAAAGAGAAAAAAAAATAAGGTAGACAATAAATACAAAAGGCTTTGCATTGCTATTTGCAATTATTACTGACAGGAAACCAAGTCTAGTCCCTAAATGTAGTGGAATAAGAAAAACCACGGATTCATTAGGTTTATAAATTTCATATAATTATTTTCTACCAAATTAGAGTACAATATAATTTACTGATTAACACTTTTAAGTGCTTAGAATAGGGCATCACACAAAGGATGATAAATTTAGCTGCTTTAATGATAATAAAAACTGATGGAGAAAAGAACACAAGACAGAGATGTATTTCCAGTTTTAAGTTTCAGTTCTGCTATTTAGCAATAGGTGACTTTAGGTGAGTAATTTAAGTGCCCTAGGTGGAGGTTTCCCTCTCTGGGAAATAAGAATATTAAAAGAAAAGGTATACGAAGGTCTTTCTCCTCCTAATATAGCATGGCTTTTAATCTGTAGATTAGACTTTTTATAAGGTAACATTAAATGGGGCTTACCTGGCAGCTCAGTGGTAGAGAACCAGCCTGCCAGATGCGGGTTCAATCCCTGAGTTGGGAAGATCCCCTGGAGGAGGAAATGGCAACCACTCTGGTATTCCTGCCTGGAAAATTCCATGGACAAAGGAGCCTGGTGGGTTATAGTCCATGGGGTTGCAAAAGAGTTGGATATGACTTAGCAAGTAAAAAACAACAACGACATTAAATGGGGATGGGCTGTGAGAGGAACTGTATGGGTTTTCTTGAATTGTTTCTTACATCTGCATATGTATTACACATGCATCAGTCTAGTTTCTAGTCCCTTCCTCCATCTGTATCACATCCTTATAAGAATTTGGTGATAGGAGATGGGGGTGAGCAGAACATGTACAAGTTAGAATGAGAAATATTTCTTTTCAGATCAAGCTGGTATGCCAGGTACTTTTTTTTTACATATACGCTTTCACTTCATTCTCACAGAAACACTGTGAGATAAACACTCTTATTTGCATTTTCAATGGGAAACTGAAGCAGTAAGACGTTAACTAACACATTGTAGATCAAGATCTGGATTCAAGATTGTCTGATTTGATCTCAATTTTTTGTTTTTAACATTAAAAAATAATTCATCATTTTTGCAGAACCTTTTATTTTTTGACTAAAGCTACTGTTTTGTTGACAACAGAAACAGATACAAATGGGATGCAGCTTTTACACTTTGGCCTTCACACCTGCATTCTTTCTGAAATATGAAAAAGATCCACCCTTGCAAAACTGAAGACACATTACGTGCTAAAGAAGGAAAACTGCAACAACTAAAAGAACTTGAGTCTTAATGACACTGTAAGTCACCATACCAATAGTGAATCGCCTACATCTGGACTTTGTTATCATATATAAAGAAACAAACTCTATATTCATTTAAACCATTATGTTTGGGTTTTAGAATCACGTTAACAAATACACTCTGCACTGCTACAAACATCATCATTAAACATTATAAATGACTTAGTTTTTCACATTTAAAAAATACGTTAACATATCTTACACTTCGTTTTAGGGTAAGTTCAGTTCAGTCACTCAGTTGTGTCCGACTCTTTGTGACTCCATTAACTGCAGTACGCCAGGCCTCTCTGTCCATCACCAACTCCCAGAATCTACCCAAACCCATGTCCATTGAGTTGGTGATGCCATCCAACCATCTCATCCTCTGTCGTCCCCTTCTCCGCCTGCCCTTAATCTTTCCCAGCATCAGGGTCTTTTCAAATGAGTCTTTGCATCAGGTGGCCAAAGTACTGAAGTTTCAGCTTCAACATCAGTCCTACCAACGAACACCCAGGACTGATCACCTTTAGGATAGACTGGTTGGATCTCCTTGTAGTCCACGGGACTCTCAAGAGTCTTCTCCAACACCACAGTTCAAAAGCATCAATTCTTCGGCGCTCAGCTTTCTTTATAGTCCAACTCTCACATCCATACATGACAACTGGAAAAACCATAGCCTTGACTAGACAGACCTTTGCTGACAAAGTAATGTCTCTGCTTCTTAATATGCTGTCTAGGTTGGTCATAACTTTCCTTTCAAGGAGTAAGCATCTTTTAATTTCATGGCTGCAATCACCATCCGCAGTGATTTTGGAACCCCAAAAAAAAACTCTGACACTGCTTCCACTGTTTCCCCATCTATTTCCCATGAAGTGATGGGACCAGATGCCATGATCTTCGTTTTCTGAATGTTGAGCTTTAAGCCAACATTTTCACTCTCCTCTTTCACTTTCACCAAGAGGCTCTTTAGTTCTTCTTCACTTTCTGCCATAAGGGTAGTGTTATCTGCATATCTGAGGTTATTGATATTTCTCCCGGCAATCTTGATTCCAGCTTGTGCTTCATCCAGCCCAGTGTTTCTCATGATGTACTCTGCTGTATACAAGTTAAATAAGCAGGGTGACAATATACAGCCTTGACGACTCCTTTCCTATTTGGAACCAGTCTGTTGTTCCATGTCCTGTTCTAACTGTTGCTTCCTGACCTTCATACAGATTTCTCAAGAGGCAGGTCAGGTGGTCTGGTATTCCCATCTCTTTCAGAATTTTCCACAGTTTATTGTAATCCACACAGTCAAAGGCTTTGGCATAGTCAATAAAGTAGAAATAGATGTTTTTCTGGAACTCTCTTACTTTTTTGATGATCCAGCGGATGTTGGCAATTTAGGACAAGACAAAACTCCAAATCTTAAAATGATAACACTCTATATAATCAATAGGTTAACTATATTAATTTCAATTAAAATATCTAAATCTTACTCTATGGCATATTTTATTCCTGATCTCAGGGGGAATGCTTTCAGTTTTCCACCATAGTCCTTTTATTTTTTACAGTATTTTCTTGACATTTTGATGATATTTGTTCATTTATTCATTCTAAAATTATTTTCTAAGCTCCTTCTGTGAGGTGTGAATGACACAGTATTCTGAGATTGCCAGAAATTTTGGTTAAAGACATTGAAGAAAGAAACTAAACTGCCTACATTCCCTGAGAAAGTCAGGGGTGTGGACAAGCAAAGAGTCAGGGGTGTGGACAAGCAATTTCATGCCAATGTCAAAGTCCTAGATTACTTCACCTAAAGATTGTGATCTGAGTTTTGGAATCAGAAAAAGAGAATCCACAGCTTTTTGAATCCCCCACAATTCTCAGCAGTAAAGAATCTGCCTGCAATGCAGGAGACACAGGCTTGATCCCTGGGTCAGGAAGATCCCCTGGAGAAGGAAACGGCAACCCACTCCAGTTTTCTCTTGTGAAATCCCATGGACAGAGGAGCCTGGTGGGCTATGGTCCATGGAGTCGCAAAGAGTCAGACATGACTGAGTGAGTGAGCCTGTATGTACAGCCGCACAATTTAAACTAAATCCATTTGTATTCATAGGTGAAAAAAAAACTCTTCATTACACCTGCTACAACCAATCACAGATAAACATGAGCTCCAGTATTTGTTTCTGATGAGAAGATCATTTTGGCACATGTAATTTACATAAATGAATGACAAAATTTCACCTGTAAAACAAAAGGAAATTCCTCCCTTCCATGCCCTCTCACTTAGATCACAAGTTTCTGGCAACAATTATTTATGCCTCCCTCCAGAATCCCCAACTATTAGGGCAATGTATTAAACTAAGTACCTAGTATAGAAACCATTTTAGAGAAACAAACAAAACAAACTAAAAATTTTTAATTTAAAAACAAAAAAACACCTGGCAGTCACAACCAAGAAAGAAGGAAAAAGAAGAAAAAGATATAAGAGATCTGGATATATGAGATGAGGGAAAGAAGACTATAAATGCCAAATCGAGAACACAGCAATGAAGAAATTTGGCATAATTAATAGGAAGAAACATCAAAAGAAAAAAAGATGAAGTATGTTTCAGGAAAGAACTGCTTGTGCAAAGGCATCGTTATGAAAGAACACCGGGGTCTGTACATCTGGAGCAGGCAGGAGGAAAAGAGCACTAAGAATGAGGTAAGAGAGATAAGCTAAGGATACAATATGGAAAACTACATAGACCAAGTTAAGTAGTTTACTTTACTCTGAGAACAATAAGAAACTAAAGTATTTAAAGCACAGTTTTTATGTGATTTAAACTGTGTTTAGAAAGGTGACTGTGTGTTATAAGGAAAGTGAATTATTTCTTGTTCATTTTGTCAGGATTTAAAAAACAGTTACATTATTGTGGTATCTGAAGCTGTTTAAGTGAGATATTCTTGTTTTAAAAAACGTAAGCACACTTGAGAAGTTCCATGTTCCCTAAGTAAGCATTCTGAAAAACAAACACAAGCATGTCTAGAAAAAAACACTTTTAATCACTTTTTTTTCCTCTTGTTTTATTCAAAGCCAAATGATATGTATGCCCATGAGTAATAAGGTCACCAGGTTAAAAGAGCAATATGACAATTATAAAAAGTTAGATTACAGCTACTACAAACCAGGACCCATTAGCCCATACTACAGTAAAGTTATCACTATACATGGCTTTTCCTGTGCCCTTATCAATGCAGTGCACAGAGGAGCTCACCCTCAGCTTTTCGCTATGATCTATGTAGTGTTTATGCCTATCTACCCTCACCAGGCACTGGTAGGTCAGTAAAACTAGGAGGCAGTGAGATATGGCAGGAGAGTGATGAGACAATCTGTTAAGTGTCAAAGATGGACTCAGAGTCACCAAGTATTTCAGGGCAAAACTTTCCACATTAAAAAATATCTCTAAAGAAAATACTTAAAATACATTCTTATTGCTCAGAAGTACTCAAGGTCACCATGGAAACAATCAGGAAAGCTTTCAGCTCTGTTCTAACAGTATAAAGATTTGAAAATAGTACCTACTTATTTCAAATTATGGTTCTCAGGAAGGTTTTTTGATTAAAAATTCAACTTTCTTTTCTTACTTCCCAAAGTAAGTATATATATTTCAACTAAACCTAAGGAATTTAAAAAACAAACAAACAAAAAAAAAACCACCAGACCTATTCAGAGTCTCTTACAAAGGAGCTTTTCTCTAGATCCATCAAATTATAAATTTTTTGTTCACCAAAAAGTTTGATGATCAGGAAACATCCTGATCATCTTTACATATTCCGCTGAATTAGGAAATGCTTGCTTGAGTGAAATATAACATTTTTATTTTCAGATCTCAGAATATACTTGAATAGTGTGAACTGTGAAAAACCCAAGACAGAAATAAAGTACACAGAGTTTCAAAGACATTTGAAATGGGGCTCCCCTTTTTTTTTTTTTCAAACAGAAAAAAAAAAAAAAAACAGATCAACTGATACAACTAGGGTTCCCCAAAAAGACACCTCCAGAAACAACTGTAAGGAGACTTAGATCCTATTTGACTCTGACAATGCTGAAATTCTGTATCCACAATTTCCAATTCTGTGTGACAGGCAAAAATCAACTGATATTTCCCTCTCTCTGTACCACCATCTTTGCAAATGTCAAACAAGGAGAAAAACAAACTTATCCACTAACTCTAAGCACCAAGAATTTTGCATATAGGCCTTATCCATTTGTTTTTATTTCTACCATTGCAGTAATATTAATAAATGACTGCATTTGTATTTATATCCAAACCAAAATTTAAATTCAAGTTTCTTTGTAAGAAATTGAAAGAGTTTAAATAATGGATTTTTACTACAGTTATATCAGATGAGATCAGTCGCTCAGTTGTGTCCAACTCTTTGCGAGCCCATGAACTGCAGCATGCCAGGCCTCCCTGTCCATCACCAACTCCCGGAGGTCACTCAGACTCACATCCATCAAGTCAGTGATGCCATCCAGCCATCTCATCCTCTGTCGTCCCCTTCTCCTCCTGCCCCCAATCCCTCCCAGCATCAGAGTCTTCTCCAATGAGTCAACTCTTTGCATGAGGTGGCCAAAATACTGGAGTTTCAGCTTTAGCATCATTCCTTCCAAAGAAATCCCAGGGCTGATCTCCTTCAGAATGGACTGGTTGGATCTCCTTGCAGTCCAAGGGACTCTCAAGAGTCTTCTCCAACACCGCAGTTCAAAAGCATCAATTCTTTGGCGCTCAGCCTTCTTCACAGTCCAGCTCTCACATCCATACATGACCACAGTTATATAAATTAATACAAATCAATTGTCTTTGTTCAAAGTAGAATCAGGATAGATTTTACAAACTAGGCTACACTAAAAGTACAATCAATTGTAATGAAAACTAAATAATCAGTCAGAGCTTTATTTATCAGAATTCACTGAAATGGCAACCCATTACTGAAATGGCAGTATTCTTTGCTGGGGAATCCCATGGCTAGAGGATCCTGGCAGGCTACAGTTCTTAGGGTTGCACAGAGTCCCGCACGACTGAAGCAACTTAGCAAACACACACACATTGCCAGGTCAATGATCTGTGAGAAGCACCATCAAAAGCTATGTGAGGTTAATACCTGAATATATATTTTTTTTCATTTGCTAATCAATTATCTTAAAATCAAAGTGTAGCAGAGATGTTCTGTTTTTTTTAAAGGGGGTTTCATTTTAAAAAATAACAATTTAAAAAAATCTGACCATCAAAAATATACCCCATCCTTCCGATTTCCTTTAAGTCTATGATCTAATTGTTTCTACTAAATTTGTTGTTGTTTAGTCACTAAGTCATGTCCAACTCCTTTGCAACCCCATGGACTGTAGCCCGCCAGGCTCCTCTGTCCAAAGGATTTCCCCGGCAAGAATATGGGAAGGGATGTCATTTCCTTCTCGAGGGCATCTTCCGGACCCAGGGATCAAACCCGTGTCTACTGCATTGGCAGACGGGTTCTTTACCACTGAGCCTCCAGGGAAGCCCTCTACTCAATTCACTTGGCAGTTAAAGTACCTTTAGATAAAAGTACAGAAATAAGAAACATAAAACCTTACCTCTGGTAGCAATAAAAGAACTATTTCAGAGTGAGCTTAGTCTCTACCAAATGAGGTGTTTCCCTCACATTTACCATATGAATGAGTCACTTATTTGATGGAGTTAAATTTGCATATAGCACTATGAGACTGCTGAACAACGTATTAGATAAAATCCAAGATGATAAAATTATAAGTACAGGCATAAGCTACAACACTTAAACGACCACTAGTCAAAAGGATCTTTAACCTTAAGAAGGTCAAAACTAATCATTTTTCTTTAATTGAAAATTTCAGACTCTTCAAATATTTATTCCTCAAGTAGTTCAAGTACTTCTATATAATAGCCAATTGCTACCACAAAGTTCTTTGACTGATTTCATTAAATAATTCCCTTGAGATCTCAGAAAACTTGTGTCACTTACAACTGCTTTTATCTTCCTTTTTCCACCCTCCAAATCCTTTCCTTACTATTAATATAATCTGTAGTTACATGACCATGGATTTTCTAAGTTCTCCCAACTGCCAGTACAGACTGTACCAGTAGAAACCCTCAGATTATAAAGGGAGAAACATGTTCCAGGAATGTTTATGTCCACCCAACCTTTCCCCATCTCTTGCGTCAACAATGATCATGAATGAAGGACTTTAGGGAGATGGTGGGTAAATTCTAACTCTGCTGCTGATTCACCTCTCCTAATTATGACCAAATACTTAAAAAGGGATACTGTTAAATACAAGTAAGAGGTAACATTCTGAAATTTACCACAGTTATATTCAGGAAGATAAACTACTAACTATAATTTTCATATTATTTCTAAATTTCTGCTATGTATCCTTCTAAGTTGAAGAATTCAAAGGGATAAAACTATTAGTTGAGATGCTGATGTTAACTTTACTCTTAACAGAAAAACAGGTCCACTCACTTGCCATGTATAATGGCTTCCCAGCGAATAAAGATTTATGACAAAGAAATAAGGTTACTTTGAAATATGCTTTTAAAGTTAGATTTTGGCAAGGTTTGCAAGTCTAAGAAAAAGACAAGGTGGTAGGGAGTCCTTAGGGGACTTATAAAAGGGGATACTCAAATGGAATTGGGATAAGCTACTCTGGGGCATCGGTCTGTAGTCAGTAGATACCTGAAATCTAACTCAACTTGTAGTTCCCTTTAGAAGAATTATTCTTTCTAGGTCTTTGGATGAGATTCAGGAATTAGGGAAGCCTCTGAAATTCTAAGCAGAATACAAAGTACATGGACATAGGCACATCTTGTCTGGGGAAGGGATTCTCAGCTTTCATCTAATTCTCAGAGGCCTCCTGCTGAAGAGAGTTTTTTCAAATACAACATTTGTAGTATTATATTGCTTTTATAATAATGAATTCACTGCACAACAGCATTCTTCTTTCCTTATATCTTAGGCAGTTTTACAGTGTTCTTTAGTGACTGAAGGACAATTATATGAAACTAGGTTCTGATGATTTATATAATACTGAGGGATTACTGCCTACTAAAAAAAAAAAATCCATATATTGCTATAATTGCTATCCCTGGGCCCAAGATGTTAGAAATGTTTAAAATAATTTTTTTCATTATAGTGTAACACACATGCAGAAAAGTACATAAATCAAAGGTGTACATTTGTAAACATTTTTTAATCTGGTAATTTTTTAAATTGTTAATAAGCAGATGATATAGATCACTGACAACCAACATACCACAAGAAGATTATAAATCAGGCCCACAAACTAGGGGTTGCTGCTGCTACTGCTGCTAAGTCACTTCAGTCGTGTCCGACTCTGTGCAACCCCATAGATGGAAGCTCACCAGGCTCCCCCGTCCCTGAGATTCTCCAGGCAAGAACACTGGAGTGGGTTGCCATTTCCTTCTCCAATGCATGAAAGTGAAAAGTGAAAGTGAAGTCACTCAGTCATGTCCGACTCTCAGCGACCCCATGAACTGGAGCCTACCAGGCTCCTCCGTCCATGGGATTTTCCAGGCAAAAGTACTGGGGTGGGGTGCCATTGCCTTTGCTCCCCTAGTATCTTAATGATACCCAAGATTTTTGTTATGGGGCATATATACACCCTTTAAGTGAGAGAAAGGTGAGTGAGCAATGAATCTGAAGAAGAGTCAGAAAGATGGAATAGTACATAGAGAAGCTTGAAGTATGTACAAATCTTTGTCTAAGTTGATTGGAATTCAAGGCTTGAAGCCCATAAACATGGCAGACATCACTGGATTGATAAGATGTTTTTTAAAAATATGCAAGACAGATTGGTTTCTGTCTTCATTAGACAACTATCCATCTTTTAAACTAAAACTACACAATGTACAAGAATCTCAGATTATTATTATTCATCATTCCCCTTCCAGTTAAATTTTTAGTTTATGCTATTTTCTCCCTTCCTAAAAAATTATCCTTAATGACTGTGAGACGTCTTATATCCTACCCCTTACCTGCCCATTTCTAAACTGTACAGGAAGATTTAAACACTTTAAGCTCTTTAAAACAATTCTATAAAATATACCTACCTTTGCTTTGTACACTTCCATTTGCATTACTACACCAGGGACCAAGTCTCAATTAACCACTATCTGACCTTTGTTCACTTTCTTCCCTCCCCTCCTCCTGCCAAAGTTTGCCCTTCCTGCCAAAGTTCAGCACTTCCTAGAAAAGTCTCACAGCCTGTTTGATATTGTACTTCACTTTAGTCACCAAAGGAAGAATTTACAGGTGCTTGGCCCCATCTATAAGACCATGACCGAAATCTGACCTCCTGTTACAATACGTGAACTCCTGCCCTACTGATAAGGCTGGCAGATATAAGTAGGATTTTTCAAATAATCCTTTGGGAATTTATAAGCAGCACAGCCATAAAAGGGGGGTGAATGGAAGGTCGGTTTCACTAAAAATAATAAATATTGCCATGTTTATTCAAAGTGGGCCTTGTTATCCTCCAGGCCAAAAGTTCAGATAAACACTATTGTAAATGACAAATATTAGAACTTTTGTTACTTCTGTTATGATCCTTCCGTTGGACACCAATAGAACTGTTTTCCCTTGTATAAGCCCCAGCTCTGATATTGTATAACACTGACTGAGGCTAGAATACTGGATTCATTTGCAGGTCAAAAGGAGGGTAGTTATATTTCAAAATAAAAAACTTCTATTTAGCATTATATTCTACTAAGTATTAAGTCCTATAGTATTATAAGTATTAAGACTAAGTATTAGAGTCTACTGCAGAAAAAGAATGCCTATTTAGAATACAATGATATAATATAGTAAGCACTAATGTAAATATGTACTAGGTTCTATAGTAGTGCAAAGAGAAACAGCATCCACTGTGCTTTTAACCTGAAACATCAGGAAAATTTGCTAGAGGACTTGAGTAGCAAATAAATATGAATCTGTAAAATAGAAATGGGAATAGTAATTCAAGCAGAAGGACTAGGATGAAGACAGGATGAGCTGCGTGAAACAGCATGGTATAGTCAATGAACTGGAAGCATGTCCGTATCAGTAAAGGAAGGTGGGAACCAGCAGGAAAAATAGCAGACTGGCATGGAAAACCTACTATGCTTTCATATGCTGTGTCTTCTTCTATACCTCTACATTTTACTCCACAGATGACCAATTAGAGCATTTTACACAGACATCATTGATCAGATTTATATGATAGATTATTAACACACTACAGTGAGAAGTGAGTGACAGGTTAAGATACAAGGTAGGGAGAACGGTTAGGAGACAGTAACATTCAGATCCAGGGTAGTGGTATAAACAGAAGATAAATACACTAGGTTGATGAAAGAATGAAAAGTGAAGAAGTCGAGACAAGTATAGGAATGGAAAAGAATGAGAAAGAGGTTTACTTTCTCCTCACTCCTCATTTCTCTATTCCTAAATCTTTTCTTAAAGCCTAACTCTTGAAAGTCCCTTGGACTGCAAGGAGATCAAAGCAGTGAATCCTAAAAGAAATTAACCCAAAATATTCATTAGAAGGACTGATGCTGAAGCTTAAACTCCAAAATTTTGTCCACCTCATGTGAAGAGCCAACTCACTGGAAAAGACCTTGATGCTGGGCAAGATTGAAGGCAGGAGGACAAAGGGGCGACAGAGGATGAGATGGTTGAATAGTATCACCGACTCAAAGGACATGAGTTTGAGTAAACTCTGGCAGACAGTGAAAGACAGAGAAGCCCGGCACACTGCAGTTCATGGTGTTACAAAGAGTCAGACACAAGTTAGAGACTAAATAACAAGTAAAATGCTAATATGAACTACATCAGGAAATAAGAAAACATTTATGTTGCAAATATTTATATTAAGTAATCTATTTTTAAATATCATTGTCATTAATATTATGAGGAACTACCTTTTATCACACAATAATACAAATTAGTGACTTGAGAATAAGGAAACAAATACAGAAAAGTGACAAATTATGGCCCCCAAAAACCTGTGAAAAGATTCAACCCTAGAAGTTATACATGATTTGGCTCTTGTTTTAGCAAATGAGATAACTGAGTTCTTATTTAAAGTCCATATAGGTCTAGTACAGCAACATCTAAAAACTAAACATGTATTCCAAAAAATATATAGCTGACTTCTTACCACCCTAGTTGAGGGTTGAACCTTCTCAAAACTTGTAAGAAACATTACAAATGGGGAAAGAGGCTTGTTTCTGCCATATAAACAATACATTAAAATAAACAAACACTAAGTATTTCAATATTATTGAATGTATTTTGAAATGGGCAATTTAAGGCCCTCGTTTCTGCCATATAAACAATACATTAAAATAAACAAACACTAAGTATTTCAATATTATTGAATGTATTTTGAAATGGGCAATTTAAGGCCCTCTTTTTTGTTCTTACAATTTAAGGGTATAGAGACTTTGTATATTTAAGAATGTGTGAATTTTAAATAATTGATAAAGATTGCATGTTGATGGCAGAAACTACAACCACTATCAACATGTCTATACTTTGTCATATACTTTGAAAAATACCTATAACATTCTCATGACTAGCATCAGAGACATATACTTTTTGACATATTAACTACCATTTATTAAATGCCAACTATGCACTAAGCCAGGCAACGTTCATACCACACCATAACTGCACTAAGTAGGTAATTACTGGGCTTCTTTGGTGGCTCAGATGGTAAAGAATCTGCCTGCAATGCAGAGGACCTGGGTTCAATCCTTGGGTTGGGAAGACCCCCTGGAGAAATGAATGACTACCAACTTCAATATTCTTGCCCAGAGAATTCCATGGACAGAGGAGTCTGACAGGCTACAGTCCATGGGGTCCCAAAGAGTAAGACACAACTGAACATTATTATCACATTTTATATATGAGAAAGCTGAGGTCTGGGTAACTCGCTTAACACCACTACTATGCAAACAAATTACTTTAGTACTCTTAAGAACCAGACTTTTGGACTCTGAGACCGGGAGAGGGTGGGATGATTGGGGAGAATAACACTGAAATATGTATAATATTATATCTGAAATGTATTACTTGTTCAAACTAAATACTGTCATGTTACAATTTGTTCATATTAGATGTTTGTAATGTTTCTGATAATCAATAAAAGAGATTCTTGATAAAAAAAAAAAGAATCATTACTAGATTTCTCACTTGAGGAACTGGCATACACACAGTGATAAGATACAGTGCTGTCATATTATAGTTATTCAAATGTTGTAACTTATTTCCTGACAGATTATAATTTGTAAAAGCATAAGTCCTTGACTGAGCCACCAGGGAAGCCCTATCCATTTTCACGTACTACTTATTTATCTATTCATTCAACTAATATTTATTGAGTACCTACATCAAGAACTCTTGCTGGTACTGAGGATATAACATTAAACAAACTACCCATTTTCATATACTTTATGAGGAAATATTCACTTGATTTATAATTATGAGGGTTATAATAAAACAAAATTTTATATAAGCAAACATGGTTCTTTAGCTATACATACTATTGAAGAGAGTAAACAAAATCATGACGCATATGCTCTTAGTCACTCAGTCAGGTCTGACTCTTTGTGACCCTGTGTACTATAGCCCAGACTTCTCTGTCCATGGAATTTTCTGGATAAGGATACTGGAGTGGGTCATAGAAGTAAGATAATATGGGAAAAAGGGGGAGGAAGTATGTGGCAAATGAAAAATGCGTATTACTGAATGTGATTTCTACTCAACTTTCAATAAATAGATAACTTTTATGTTACATAAATCATTTCATAAGATCAAAAAAAGGGAAAGATGTTCAACAATTCTAATGAGGTTAAAATAACAATGACTTACAAACCACACAGGAAAATACAAAAAAAAAAAAAGAAGAGTAAGAACAACATTAGGCCTGTGTTACTCATAGCCATACACATAAATACAAAAAAGATTAAAAATAAAATAGACAAAAAGAAGTCAAATTCCACAGGGAGTTAAAGGCAGTGATTTACATCCTTAACAAGTTGGATTGATCTAAGAATAAAAGAATTGTTTACTATCAAAAGTATCTACCAATGAAAGCCATCACCTTCATGAATTAAAGAATAAAAACCACAGCATTTTATCAATATATTTGGAAAACAAATTCAATAAAATTCAATACTCATTTATGTTTTTTTAAAAAAATTATAAGTCTAGGAATAACTAGATAAAGAATATTTACCAAAATCCTATTGCAAACATCAGTTAATGGAGAAACTTTGGATACTCTCTCTTTGAATTTAGAAATCAGAGAAGGATGTCCATTATCACTTTACTGAATAGCAAAGTAATGATGATCCTGGTCAATATAACATCACAATAGAAAGAACAGAGATAAATGGTTAGGAAGAAAAGAAACAAAGTAAGTATCTGCATATACTATGATCAACCACACAGAAAACCTATCATAAACCAAAAAACAAACTATAATAACTAACAAAAGAATTCAGCAGGTTGCCAGATGTAGGTTAACTTATAAAAACCAATAGTGTTTCTCAATATCAGCAATAATTTTAGAAATTAAAGCAGAAAATAGCAACAAAAACTAAGTGTTCTGCTAGTAACTAAACAAAAAGTGCCCAAGACTATTAACAGAGAAAAATAAAGCTTAATTAAATAACTTTAAAGTAGAACTTATTCTTTCACAAATGGGATGACTTAGCATTATAAAGTGATCATTTTTTCCCAAAATTTATCTATAAATTCAACTGATTCAAAAAAAAATTCTAGGACTTATTTCATATAAACTCAAACTGATCATAAAATATATATGGAAAAATAAAGATCTATAAATAGTGAAAGCAATTTAAAAGAGGAAAAATGACAAGGACTTCTTTTACTATATATGTAGGTATATTACAAAATCAAATACAACGAACTGTAGAGCTGAGACACAAACAGATTCATACAAATATGAATATTTAGTGGATGCCAGAAGTACTACCAGGAATTACTGAGTAAGGTACAAATTATGTAATAGATGGGATTAGTAAAACTGAATTCATCACACAGAAAAAAAATTAAGTTGGACCCCTACCTCATACTATATACAACAGTGAAAACAAGATGAATCAAAATTACAATGCGAATGGTAAAATGTTAAAGGTAATGGAAGAGGAATGCTCTATGATCTGGAAGAGAGAGGGATTTTTCAAATAACAAAACTCAAAAAATACAGATTATAAGGTTACTAATGATTGACAATTATATTAAAATCAAAGACTTATATTTCATGAAAAATAACACAAGACAATCTGGTGGCAAACTGGAAAAATGATATTTGCAATATCCTAAACTATTAGTATCTACAATATTGAAAGAATGCCTGAAATGTTTCTTTCCAGCAAACAGAAAAGACAAAAACAAGATATCTGGTAAAAAATTGAACAAAGACTAAAAGTAGGCAGTTCAGAGAAGAAAAATCTTAAAGGATTAACAGCACCCCACTCCAGTACTCTTGCCTGGAAAATCCCATGGACGGAGGAGGCTGGTGGGCTGCAGTCTATGGGGTCGCTAAGAGTCAGACACAACTGAGTGACTTCACTTTCACTTTTCACTTTCATGCATTGGAGAAGGAAATGGCAACCCACTCCAGTGTTCTTGCCTGGAGAATCCCAGGGACGGGGGAGCCTGGTGGGCTGCCGTCTCTGGGGTCACACAGAGTCGGACACGACTGAAGTGACTTAGCAGCAGCATCAGGTTCAAAAAGAGAAGTATAATGTTACCAGTATTTAGAGAAATGCAAATTAAAATGATATCAATATCCATCAGGTTATCAGAAATTAGAAATTGGTAAAATTAAATATTATACGGACACGACTGAAGCGACTTAGCAGCAGCAGCAGCAGCACCAAGAATTTCATACCTAAAGTATAGAAACTTAGAAGTCCATAAGAGGGTATTTATTTGTTACAACAGAATATATTAGGTAGTTTAAGAGTTGATTGAAGGGAATGGCAATCCATTCCAGCATTCTTGCCTGGAGAATCCCATGGACAGAGAAGCCTGGTGGACCACAGTCCACGGGGTCACAAAGAGTCGGGCACAACTGAATGACTAACACATCAGATCAGTCGCTCAGTCGTGTCCGACTCTTTGCGACCCCATGAACTGCAACATGTCAGGCCTCCCTATCCATCACCAGCTCTCGGAGGTCACTCAGACTCACATCCATCGAGTCAGTGATGCCATCCAGCCATCTCATCCTCTGTCGTCCCCTTCTCCTCCTGCCCCCAATCCCTCCCAGCATCAGAGTCTTCTCCAATGAGTCAACTCTTCGCATGAGGTGGCCAAAATACTGGAGTTTCAGCTTTAGCATCATTCCTTCCAAACAAATCCCAGGGCTGATCTCCTTCAGAATGGACTGGTTGGATCTCCTTGCAGTGCAAGGGACTCTCAAGAGTCTTCTCCAACACCACACTTCAAAAGCATCAATTCTTCGGCACTCAGCCTTCTTCACAGTCCAGCTCTCACATCCAGACATGACCACAGGAAAGACCATAGCCTTGACTAGGCGAACCTTTGTTGGCAAAGTGATGTCTCTGCTTTTGAATATGCTATCTAGGTTGGACATAACTTTCCTTCCAAGGAGTAAGCGTCTTTCAATTTCATGGCTGCAGTCACCTTCTGCAGTGATTTTGGAGCCCAGAAAAATAAATTCTGACACTGTTTCCAGTGTTTCTCCATCTATTTCCCATGTAGTGATGGGACTAGATGCCATGATTTTGTTTTCTGAATGTTGAGCTTTAAGCTAACCTTTTCACTCTCCACTTTCACTTTCATCAAGAGGCTTTTTAGTTCCTCTTCATTTTCTGCCATAAGGGTGGTATCATCTGCATATCTGAGGTTATTGATATTTCTCCCAGCAATCTTGATTCCAACTTGTGTTTCTTCCAGTCCAGCATTTCTCATGATGTACTCTGCATATAAGTTAAATAAACATGGTGACAATATACAGCCTTGACGTACTCCTTTTCCTATTTGGAACCAGTCTGTTGTTCCATGACCAGTTCTAACTGTTGCTTCCTGACCTGCATATAGATTTCTCAAGAGGCAGATCAGGTGGTCTGGTATTCCCATCTCTTTCAGAATTTTCCACAGTTTATTGTGATCTACACAGTCAAAGGCTTTGGCAGAGTCAATAAAGCAGAAATAGATGTTTTTCTGGAACTCTCTTGCTTTTTCCATGATCCAGCGGATGTTGGCAATTTGATCTCTGGTTCCTCTGCCTTTTCTAAATCCAGCTTGAACATCAGGAAGTTCACGGTTCACATATTGCTGAAGCCTGGCTTGGAGAATTTTGAGCATTACTTTACTAGCGTGTGAGATGAGTGCAATTGTGCGGTAGTTTGAGCACTCTTTGGCATTGCCTTTATAGTTAAAACACAGCAAATACAAATGGGATCAATTAAATATCACATATAGGCAGGAGGCAATGAACTAAATATACAAACTATAATGAGCATCTGATATTAAAAATAGTACTAAACAAAAGATATAAGAAATAGAACTAGGTCCATAAGACAATACTATTTGAATAAGTTAAAATCAAATACAAAGTTACTATATAGTTTTCAAAAACAAAAACATAACCATGATCATATGTTAAACATAATAGATCAGATCAGATCAGTCGCTCAGTCGTGTCCGACTCTTTGCGACCCCATGAACTGCAGCATGCCAGGCCTCCCTGTCCATCACCAACTCCCGGAGGTCACTCAGACTCACATCCATCGAGTAAACATAATAGAGTTAGTATAATTGGGGATGAGAGACAAGTGGAGTTATGGACAGGGGATGAATGGAAAAACCATGATAAAATGCAATACAGCAGGGGACCTTGTATGAAATGACAAAAAAAAACATGTCACAAACTAAGATGTATATAATATAATTCTCCTGGTGGCTCAGATGGTAAAGCATATGACTGCAATGAGGGAGACCTCGATTTGATCCCTGGGTTGTGAAGATCCCCTGGAAAAGGGAATAGCTACCAACTCCAGTATTCTTGCCTGAAGAATTCCATGGACGAAGGAACCTGGCAGGCTACAGTCCATGCAGTGGTAAAGAGTTGGACACAACTAAGTGACTTTCACACACATGATATTAAAAAGAAGTAGTCAATTTATTTTAGTTGTTTTGATACAATTTTATCTATATCTTGCTTCAGTCATGTCCGACACTGTGACCCCATGGACTGTACAGTCCATGGAATTCTCCAGGCCAGAATACTGGAGTAGGTAGCCGTTCCCTTCTTCAGGGGTCTTCCCAACCCAGGGATCAAACCCAGGTCTCTGGCACTGCAGGTGGATTCTTTACCAGCTGAGCCACCAGGGAAGCCCCATTTTTATACAAAAGAATGATGAACAGAGAAAAGGAATAGAGAGTGAGAAAAGATGGAGAGGGGAAGAGGGAAACAGCAACAAGTGAGAGGAGGAAGAAGAGGAGAAGAAGCTTTCAGTTCTTTTCTCAAGCTACTAAAGTGAAGTCGCTCAGTTGTGTGCAGCTCTTTGCGATCCCATGGACTGCAGCATACCAGGCTCCTCTGCCCATGGGATTTTCCAGGCAAGAGTAGTGGAGTGGGTGTCCACTGCCTTCTCCAGGGATCTTCCCGACCCAGGGATGGAACTCAGGTCTCTTGCATTGCAGGCAGACGCTTTACCCTCTGAGCCACCAGGGAAGCTCTCAAGCTACTGGAGTTTACCAAAAACACTTCAGGCTATAAAGTCCACCCAAACCATCTGGAGTAATAATATTTTGGTAAATATATAAGGAAAGAATATGGATAACACACTAGGCAATAAGACATATTCAAATAGGCTCAAAACCTGATAGAAGACTCACTGAATTTTGCTATAAAATGTATTAATAATGGACTTTTCTCATCAATTTGTCTTTGATGATACTTTAGAGTTTAATTTTTTTTTTTACTGATTGTACGTATCTGTGTGTCTGCATGTAGGTATATTACCAAAAAGGATAAAGCGCCTTTCTTAGAATGACATTGATATCCACAGTATTTCTCCTCAGAGAAGTTCCTCTTTCCATATGTGTTACATGACAAAGGAGTAATTCCCATCAGGAATAAAAAAATCTGATTTTAATATTTGAAGATAGGCTATTGCTATATGAATAACACATTTTTAAATTAACAGTAGAAATTCAAATTTGTGTGTCACTATTTTTAGCTATAATTTAATAATCTGTTGATGACTGACAGAAATTAATGTTACTAGTTACCACATATGACATGGCAAAGATAAATAAAAGATTCAAGAAGAAATGAAAAGATTATTTTTTAATAAATGATACTCCTTTAAAAAAGGAGAAGGGAGTAGCAGAGGATGAGATGGTTAAACAGAATCACTGATTCAATAGACATGAATTTGAGCAAACTCTGGGAGATAGTAGAGGACAGAGGAGCCTGGTGTGCTACAGTCCACGGGGTCTCAAGAGTCAGACACAACTTAGTGACTGAATAACAATAACAATTCCTTAATAATAGTTTCTTATTCATTAACAATAATAAGAAAAGCTGTCAAATATGAGAAAGCAGAGATGTGAATTCAATATAGAGTTTTATTAAGCAAAGACTCACCAAGACAGAATATATGTGTAGACATCGATAAACAGGAGAGAAATCAACCAAATCTTGGGCTCCAGGAACCTGCAAAACACAAAAGTGTCACAAAATATTCAAACAAAGCTATAAAGAGCAAGAGCATTCATTTTTAATACTAAAGTGTTAAAACAAAACAAAGTATGCTTCAAGAAACCTAGTTTTAGCATTTCAGTCACAGATTAAAAAACAGTGAGGCTATCACCAAGGTTGGGACACAGAACTGAAGAACAGGTAACAGAGAAGAGTAACAGGTATCTCTGGTCTTGCATATGCTTTTAGAGATACATTTGGAGGCTGCAGAAAAAAAGCAGGAAAGGGCATTAGAATCTGTGAATATTTAAGACAGCATGCAGTCAAATACAGAAATACTCCAAGAAGAGAGGGGAGATGATATTTTTAAAAATAAGATAATGAATGGAAAAATCAAACCTAGAGTATCAACAAATTATAGTATGAAAAATGCATACAGATTAATCCTAGACATTAAAAAGGAAAGTAAAACAAAAAACTTCAGGTAAGAACTGCAATACAGTCACAGTGCTAAAACTGATGCATTACAATTGTGATGATGAATAAGTCACAATTTACTTTGACCTCAATTTCCTTATCTGAAAAAGAAGAATATTAGTTGACCTAAACAAATTCAATAAGAATAAAAGGAAACACTAAAAAGCAAGTATTAAGCAAAACAGAACAAAAAAGAAAAGACAAAATTACATGAAGAAATACAGCAGCCAAAATACAGACTAAAATAAAAACTCAAGACTAAATAAAGACAAAGACTAAAGTTTTTAGTACAACACTAGTAACTGTGATTCATCTGAATACGAGCAGCAGGCACATCTAAATTGGATTGGGCTGATTCATGATTATAAGGTCAGTTTCCTTTACTTCATGAAAGTAAACCTCATATCTTCTTTGGGTGAACTGATTCTTCATCAAGATCCTATTTCTAATGAAACCTATTCATCCTGCAATTGAATAGTACAATATCCACTTTCTTTTCCCTTCAAAACCATCATATGTCTCTATATATTGGTTCATATTTATTGGCTATTCTATTTATTTGCTTTGCATCCAAGAGATCAGAAATTAAACCTCTATGTTTGGGAATCTTACTCAATATATTATGTATCTGTATCTAGCACTCCAAACATTTTTGTGACTCCAAAGACTGATAAGGTGCTCAAGATCCTACACCATGGCCAAAGCATAGTTTTACTTAAAAAAAAAAAAAAATCTAGAAAAGTTAGTGAGCACCGCCAAATTACTAAGAAAAACATTTCATGGATAGGCACCATGTAGGTAAAGAAAAGTATGATTAAAAGGCATGTAAAAATTCTAACTTTAAGGATACAAATGGACATTCATTTTCATCCTAACACAACAAGGGGCAATAGGTGATCATTACAGGCACTCTTCTTTGAAATGACTACAACATTACAGTCGCTCCTCTTTGATTCTAAAGTGGAGATTTCAAGGAAATTTATTTTATGTTTCCAGAAAATCAGAGCCTACTAGTGAAAACTGTAGCTAAGTGAAAAACAATCAAAAGAAGAAACATAGAAAATTTCCATAAAATTATATTTACAATAGTATTTAAATGATCTAAAAATTACATGTGTACGTGAAAAAGACAAGAACAGAAAGGCATAAAAAAATTACTTTGATCTATGTGGAAAATTAAACTTTTTCCTTTTATTTAGAATTAATGATTACAAAGTTATTTTTAGAAATATATACCTTTAAAAATATTAAGAACATTCTACTTAATTTTAAACAACAAATTTAATCACAGCTTTGTTTCTGTGTTCTTCATACAGTTTATTTTGTTTTGCTTTGAACTCAAATCCTTTCATTCAAAAGGAAGCTGCTTCTAGCCATTGCTCAGGCAGAGTCTTAGCCCTTTCACATGTCAGACCCATCCTTAAAGAATGAACTTCCCACCTTAGGGGACAATTTCCCAAGAAACCTGTGACAAATAACCTAATGGGGCCCTTTACTAACAGCATGAGAAGACTGGTTTTTCTGGACCAACTTAAAAATAGATATAATTAGAGAAGAGACAAAGGCCTTTTCTGTCATCTCCACCAAATATTTACAACCAAATCTATTTTCTGTGAGGCTGTCTTGACATCATCATATTCAGCTTCTAACTGTTCAAAGTACTCTGACGCAGAAGGGCTGTCAATGAACGCTATTTCTTAGCCTCTGAAATCATAATCCAGTTAAGTCCTCCTAAGGACATGCTTTCCTGCCTTGAAGGTGGTACACAGAAATCAAGATAAAAAGGAGCAGAATGGGGCTTACGTTCACAAACTTTACTTCCACCCTCCAAATAGTCTTCTATTTAGAGATAATTTTTCCTTCCTGCTCCCTTCTGTGAGGAACACTAGGAACACTGTGAGGAAACCAGAAGAGTGCTGTGAGGAGAAAGGTATGTAAAGCATGCACTGACTCATGTTGCTTTGAGCTAAATGTGTTTTCTCTGCTTCCACTAATGAAAAAGAATCACATCTACAGAAAGGTGAAAGGAGGAGAGCAACGTACACTGTACGTGAAGGAATGCTACATGTTTGGAAGGATAAGAAATGAACTTTCAAAAACCTAAATAAATGGGAGTGAGTACCAGAACAAAAGGCAGTGTTTCCTGACTCAAATAAATAGTCTGCCTCAAGGTCCACATTTTGCTCCCCATTTAAAATGCTAAATCTCTGTCAGAGCTGTCTTCATTCTTCCCCTCAGTTGTCCCTCCCTCCCCTCAAGTTGCAAAGAATGATTCAAGCAGGTTTAGGTTTCAGCTGGGACAGAGGGAGGGGTCCAAGGACACTTTCCTAAGCTAACAATGACTGCTTTTAATGGTTTCTGTCTCCTAACAAAAGCCATGACTCCGTCTTTATCAGCTTCATCTAATTTTTCCTTTCCAAAGTAAATAACACAGCCCTTGCATTTTACACATGTCCAACTTTGACAAATCATTATCGACTAAGACTATAACTGATAAGAGATAACTTTGTGGTAGGACGCTGTCATTTCCTTTCATAAGGGCTTTCTTTCTGAGATATAGAAACATGATTAAAATAGTTAAACATTTCCTCTGCATGGCAGTCAGGAACTCAAGACATTAAGATACTGCAGTCTCTATTTTTCCAGTTCAAACAGATCTATCTTCATACCAACAGTAGTCACAAACAATACACTTAAGATTATCCCACTTTTTTAACTAGTTGTTTTCCTTAAGAATTCACATGAAATAATTTCATCACCAAGGACAGCAGCTGCCTAATTCCCTATATAGTTTCTGAAGAGTCCCTTCAAACCTCTTTATTGTCAGGAAGGAGCAAATAGTAGGTAAAATTTTAGATTATGTAAATGAGAAATCCGGGCTTCCCAGGTGGTGCTAGTGGTAATGAACCCGCTTGCCAATGAAAGAGGCATAAAATGGGTTCAATTCCTGAGTCAGGAAGATCCCCTGGAGGAGGGCATGGTAATCCACTCCAGTATTCATGACTAGAATCCCATGGACAGAGGAGCCTGGTGGGCTATAGTCCATAGGGTCACAATGAGTCAGACACAACTGAAGTGACTTAACACACACACACAACCAAGAAATTTATGCCTGAGAGTACACTATTTGCTGTTTTTCAGTCACTCATGTCCGACTCTTTGCAACCCCATGGACTGCAGCACACCAGGTTTCCCTGTCCACTATCTCCCAGACCTTGCTCAAACTCATGTTCATAGAGTCGGTGATGCCATCCAACCATCTCATCCTCTGTCATCCTTTTCTCCTCCTGCCTGCAAACTTTCCCAGCAACAGGGTCTTTTCTAATGAGTCAGCTCTTCGCAACAGGTGGCCAAAGTACTGGAGCTTCAGCTTCAGCATCAGTCCTTCCAATGAATAGACTGATTTTCTTTAGGATTGACTGGTTTGATCTTCTTGAAGCCCAAGGGACTCTCAAGAGCCTTCTTTAACACAACAGTTTAAAAGCATCAATTCTTCAGCACTCAGCCTTCTTTATGCTCCAACTCTCACATCCATACATGACTACTGGAAAAATCACAGCTTTGACTCGATGGACCTTTATTGGCAATGTAATGCTCTGCTTTTTAATGAGTTTTCTAGGTTTGTCATAGCTTTTCTTCCAAGGAGCAAGCATCATTTAATTTCATGGCTGCAGTTACCATCTACCAGTGATTTTAGAACCCAGGAAAATAAAGTCTATCACTGTTTCCATTGTTTCTCCATCTTTCTATCATGAAGTGATGGGACCAGATGCCATGATCTTCATTTCCTGAATGTTGAAAAAAATGTTGAAAAGCCAGTTTTTTCACTCTTCTCTTTCACTTTCATCAAGAGGTTCTTTAGTTCCTCTTGACTTTCTGCCATAAGGGTGGTGTTATCTGCATATCTGAAGTTACTGATATTTCTCCTGCCAATCTTGATTTCAGCTTTCTTTCATCCAGCCCAGCATCTCACATGATGTACTCTGCATATAAGTTAAATAAGCAGGGTGATAATACAAGCCTTAACATACTCCATTCCCAATTTTGAACCAGTCCATTGTTCTATGTCTGGTTCTAACTGTTGCTTCTTGACCTGCATACAGGTTTCTCAGGAGGCAGGTAAAGTGGCAGGTAAGGAGAGCACAATATAATATTATATAAATTAAGAGAGTGCTAATGCTAAGTCACTTCAATCATGTCCAATTCTATGCAATCCTATGGACCACAGTCCTCCAGGCTCCTCTGTCCATGGTATTCTGCAGGCAAGAATCCTGGAGTGGATTGCCATTCCCTTCTCTAGGGGATTTTCCCAACCCAGGGTTCGAACCTGCATCTCTTAAGTCTCCTACATTGGCAGGCAGGTTCTTTACCACTAGCACCACTTGGGAAGCCCATGAAATTAAGAAAACTTGGATACATTTTAAATTAACAGATAATAACAAGCTGTTAAAATAATCTATAGATGACTGGCCTACCACATCCACAGAGAGATATCATCGAGGCAACAACTACATTCAACAATTATACATTCACATACCCACCAGAGATCATGTGCCATTAGATACCAATCTATAAGGCTAATTTGACTGTTTCAATCTTATATACCTATGATAAAAATTAATAGTTTTATTCAAAGCAATTATTCCTAATTATTGTGTATAGACTATTTGTTGTTAAATACCATTATATCCATCAATACACCAGCTGTCACATGATGCCACTACATAGATAGCAAAAAGATTCTGGAAACAGAGGATATTGCAAAAAAGAAAAGCTAATTTATAAATAGGATTAATGAAAAGCACCTAGAAAAAAAATAGTCTATGAACCTCTGTACACAGTATACATTAAATAAGATAGAAAGATTCAGAGGAGAAATGGGAATATTAGATATCAAGAAGAAAAGAAAGAGTATTTCTCATTACGAAAATTCTTGCAAAACATCAGGATTTGGTTTTATGATATGTTTTTCTTCTTTTCTAATGTATCGTAGTTCAAGTCAAAGGAAATCTCTGAAAATGGAAAGGTTAGTGGATAAGTTAGTCTCATAAATGATAAAGAAAATGATTTAGTTTTTTTAAAGGAGACTTTTATTTTAAAATAATGACACTCAAGCTTTATCAGATATATTCACTTAATATTTTTATAACACAACCTTCCCCCTCAAAAAAAAAAGGAGTTAGAATTTAGTTCTCTCCATAACTTCAAAGGCTCACTAGTGAACGGAGGTGGGGGAAAGAATACCTGCAGGTAACAATCAGATAAATCTACCTGCTTTCCCTCTAAGTAGGCCCGGGAGATACACACACACAAACACACACACACACACCATTTATTTTTTTCTCATCAACTCTTTCAAAGCAGGTGGATCTTCCAAAAAGAGTATGAGAGAAGTTTGTAAAAAATTTAGATATGCTTCTCACTAATTATTTGGGTCATTCTTGATCTTGAAAATACTTTTTGATTACCACTGAACATAAAACAGAATTTTGGTACTTTGGTTTCTTGGTATTGAAAAATGAATGTAGAGACTTGGTACCTATTTCTGAAAATTACTTGGATCTCAAGTCACTAAAACGTACCAGGTATTTTTCTCAAGTGATTAGCTAAAGGGGCACTGCGTTTGAATTCAGAAGATAAACTGTGACTGCCTATATTATGTCCAGAAGCCAAGAAGTACCTGGCAGACATTTTTTACCAGCGTGCATTTCTGAACTATTTGACTTACAAATTTCAGAGAAAAAAAAAGGTAGAATTCATTTGGACATAAGCTCTAATAGAGCTAGACTAACACCACAGACACACCAACAAACTAGAAGATAGGCCTCTAAGTGACTAGAGTGAGTAAAAGGATAAAAAACATTCTAAGTCTTTGAACACACAAGAATACCCTGACCAGAGCCCTACCCTAAAAGTACAGCATTTTTTTATTGAGCATCTCACAAATTATTCAACTTCTTCCTGCAAAATCCCTAAGTAGATTGCCACTTAATTTATTCAAGTGTTTGCACTAAACAGAAGAAAATCAGGAAAGATAACAGCATTTCTCCTTATTGAGGCATTACAAAAAACCTTGCAACCAAATCAAATGAAAGTCCTTTAAGAATTCTCTGCTTGAACCTGAACACTTAGGAATTAAAGATTCAACAGATCTTTATTTAACAATGGTCTACTGTTTGCTAGGACTTCCCTCATAGCTGTCGGTAAAGAATCTGCCGGGTGAGACCCGGCTTCGATTCCTGGATTGGGAAGATCCCCTGGAGAAGGAAAGGGCAACCCACTCCAGTGTTCTTGCCTGGAGAATCCCATGGACAGAGGAGCCTGGCAGGCTACAGTCCATGGGGTCGCAAGAGTCAGACACGACTTAGCAACTGAAGTGAGAGAGAGAGACTGTATGCTAAGAAACTCTACACTATCAGGCAAAAAGGAAATTTAGCATGAATGTGGTATTAAATATAAAAGTTCTAAGAGGAGGAAAAGTTAAGCTGATCAAAAGTAGGTAGAAGAAAATCTTATTATAGGTAAAGAACTAATATCCCTAATATATAAGCAAATCATAAAAATTGAAGGAGAAAAATAATCAGAAAAAAATGGGTAAAAAAACGAATTGATAGCTTACTGGGGAAAAAAATACAAATGCCTCTCAAACTTTTCAGATACCACATTTCACCCATAGTAATACGAATGCAAATTACAACTATACAGAGATACTGTTTTTCATTTATGCAACTGGCAAAAAATAAAAAACTTAACAAAATTCTCCCTGAAAGAAGCTGTAAGAAAATAAGCATCTCATACATGGCTGGTAATGGGGAGGTGCAAAAAATGGTTCAACCTCTATGAAGCAGAATTTCACATTATCCAACAAGACTACACATGCATTTATCCTTTGAATCAGCAATCTAGAAACCTACCCTGAAGAAACATCTCCAACTATATATAAAACAATTCTCAGGTTTTGGGGTTTACTATAAAACTTTTTTTTTAAGTTTTAAGGTATTTTGCATAGAGGAAAATTCATCCTTTCTAGTGACAACTTTCTAGAACAACTTTATGTTCTAAAACAATCCATCTATTCCTATAATCCGGAGAAGGCAATGGCACCCCACTCCAGTACTCTTGCCTGGAAAATCCCACGGACGAAGGAGCCTGGTAGGCTCCAGTCCATGGGGTCGCTAAGAGTCAGACATGACTGAGCGACTTCACTTTCTCTTTTCACTTTCATGCATTGGAGAAGGAAATGGCAACCCACTCCAGTGTTCTTGCCTGGAGAATCCCAGGGATGGGGGAGCCTGGTGGGCTGCCGTCTATGGGATCACACAGAGTCGGACACGACTGAAGTGACTTAGCATAGCATAGCATAGTCCTATAATCACTGTCACAATCTAGATTTTAA
Source organism: Tragelaphus eurycerus (assembly GCA_935064755.1). Taxonomy (NCBI): domain Eukaryota; kingdom Metazoa; phylum Chordata; class Mammalia; order Artiodactyla; family Bovidae; genus Tragelaphus; species Tragelaphus eurycerus. Next base: position 25,256,423 of record CAKXYN010000016.1, read on the forward strand.
AAGAAGGTTCCACCACCCCCAAAATTTCCGTCATGCTCCTCTGTAGTCAAATTAATCCATAATGTTCAGCCCTTGCCAAACACTGATCCATTTCCTGTCCCTAGAGTTTTGCCTTTTCAAGAATGTCATATAGAGACTCATACCATACATAACCTTTGAATCTGGCTTCTTTCATTCAGCATAATGCATTTGAGATTCATTTGTGTTGTTTCATGTATCTATAGTTTACTTCTTTTTACTTCAAAGTGACACTCTAATTATGGATATACCATGGTTCATTTTTATCTCTTCACTCACTGAAGAACACTTGGGTTGCTTCTACTTTCTGCAATGTATGAATAAAGTTGCTATAAAAATTCAGGTAGATGTTACTGTATAAACATAATGGGTAAATTCCTAGGAGTGAGACTGCTGGGTCACATGGTAAGTGTATGTTCAACTTTATAAATTCACTAACAGACTCTTTTCCAAACTGACTGAACCATTTTGCATTTTCACAGCAAATGCACATCTGTCCTGCACCCTGCCAGTACCTGGTATTGTTAGTATTTTGCTGAGCTAATTAAAATAGCTCTATAAGAGAAACACTATACTTTTACAGGAAAAGATTAGAAATCATTAAATTCCTACATACAGGAGATTAGCTGAATAAACCATAGTACATTCAAAAATGGAGTACAATTTAGTAGTAAAAATAGAATGAGAACGATTTCCAGGAACTGATATAAAAATTATTATTTTCAGGATATATTTTCAAATGAAAAAACAAAGTACAAAACATATATATGCATTATGCTGTTAATGTTATATAAGGTATGAGAAAGAGTATGTATACACGCCACAAACACAAACTCACAATATTGATTACTTACAAAGGGTGGGTAAGATCAGGAGGGAGAGATAAAGAGAAGAGCGGGATTTCAGTGAACATACTGTCTTATATAACTCTGCCTTGTGAACCATGTTCATATTTTATATAGTCAAAAAATTAAACTAATAAGGATAGGGAATCTCCAAAAATTAAACAAAAGAAACAAATGAGCCTAAGAATTTCTAAATTGGAAAATGAGCACACACGAGAAACTAAAATAGCCAACAAACATCTGAACAAAACACTTCGAACAATATAGCTCCACTGCATTTAAGATGAAAAGAACAGCAAAGAAATCTTGAACTTAGTAAGTTTACTGCTTTTAGTGATATATACATAGAGATTCTGAAACTATTTTGGGCATTATAAGGTAAATGAGTAAATATTTTAATACTCTGGGAACCAGAATTCTCAGACAGAAGAGGAAGAACTATAATACCAGTTTTAAATTAGAAGCATCAGACTTAACTTACAATTTATAAAAATATCTCTGTCAGTGCAGTATATATATTTCTTAATTCTGTCCACAAAAGGAGCACACTCAATGCCCATATCTTAGTTTCTAAATACCATTGTTCTCCAGTAAAAGGAACAAGAACGCTGACAAAACAGCTAATGCTAGGGCTGGGGTATAACCTGGAGTGAACCGATCCTATGCGAGAAAATGAATGAGATGCTCAGAACTGACAGAGACACAGCAGAGCACAATGGATGAGACTCCCACTAACAAAGTTTGGAACAAATGGAGAATCAAAATGAAAGACAAGAATGGACTATAACCTGCTGTATATTAAAAAATATATATAAGTGCCAACACGGAGACAAAAAAAAAAAAGGAAAGGGAGAAAAGTAAATTTCTTCTTTTAGAAGAATGCCAACCAATCAATGTGAATCAAATGGTAAAGATAGAAAATCATTATTTTATAATCACCATAGTAATACATGATCCAGAAAAGAAGCATCAATCAGTTCTAAAACCAATAGGTGAAAAACAGTGGAGAAATTTGGTAGATACCACCTTAATCAACTGTGTACTTCCTGATATGATGCACTGATTACTTCTTTTGTAATATTCTTGCCAAAAATTATTAACCTGAATCTAATCATGGGGGTGTACCATATGTACCTAAATACAAGAACATTAAAGGAGAATAATTATACATAAAAATTAAATGCAACATGTGATACATGTCTACATATGATTGCAGGAAAAAAATTAAAGAAAAAACTGCTATAATATTGGGACAACTGGGAAAATTTGTATATAAGTTATATATTAAATTCCTGAGTGTGATTATTTTATTGTGATAATGTGGAAGGATGTCATTCTCAGAAAACAAGTCAATGTACTGAGAGTTCAAATATGATGGATAAAATATACTACTTTCTTTCAAACGACACATTTAACAGAGACAGTGGGAAAGAATGAAGAATAAAATTGACTTTCAAAATCATTTTTCTGAGAGAAAAGGCTCCAAATTTGATAATGGAATATTAAGTGAAGAGTCTGTGTGTGTATGTGTATTCAATATATCACACTGTATGTCAATTATACTTTAACTGACATGTAGCATATTTAATTAAAAACTCCTATAAATAAGTACAGAAGAGGTGAGATTCAACTAGTCCTCATGGAAAAGTAGAATTTGGTATTATAGAGACGGAATAGGGGAAAGTACATTCCCTATTCAGCGTTAATAGCAATTTAGCACATAGTTAAAGTGGTGGCTGAAAAAGCAGCGAGTACATAAAGTAGATATTCAAGAAGACCTGAAAAGATAGGTAAACCTTTATAATTAAGGCAAAAATTTCAAAACAAAACTTTTATACTATCAGAAAATGAAAAAAATTTTAAGATCCTAAAGCAATGTGAGCCATAATAAATGTTTGCCAATGGATAGACTTAAAAGATCAAACACTAGGGATGAGAAAAGCAAAATAAAATACCTAAAGCATGTCACGCTGCTTTCATTCAACTCTGTCAACTGTCTTTATTGCCACTTGTTTATAAATATAGGTACTTTTCATCGCTAAGAGTCGGACACGACTGAGCGACTTCACTTTCACTGTTCACTTTCATGCATTGGAGAAGGAAATGGCAACCCACTCCAGTGTTCTTGCCTGGGGAATCCCAAGGACGGGGGAGCCTGGTGAGCTTCCGTCTATGGGGTCACACAGAGTCGGACACAACTGAAGTGACTTAGTAGTAGTAGTATCCTTAACAGACCGGTTTTCATCAAGAACAGAAATGGAAAATGCAAAGCCAGCAGGGGTTAGTGGATACAGGGAATCAGTAAAGAAGGCCAGCACATTAAAGTGTATTCTCTTAACAGATATACTGGACTACTACTCATTTTTACAATTACTGAAATTGAAGAAAGTAGGGAAAACCACTAGACCATTCAGGTATGACCTAAATCAAATCCCTTATGATTATACAGTGGAAGTGAGAAATAGATTTAAGGGCCTAGATCTGATAGATAGAGTGCCTGATGAACTATGGAATGAGGTTCATGACATTGTACAGGAGACAGGGATCAAGACCATCCCCATGGAAAAGAAATGCAAAAAAGCAAAATGGCTGTCTGGGGAGGCCTTGCAAATAGCTGTGAAAAGAAGAGAAGCAAAAAGCAAAGGAGAAAAGGAAAGATATAAACATCTGAATGCAGAGTTCCAAAGAATAGCAAGAAGAGATAAGAAAGCCTTCTTCAACGATCAATGCAAAGAAATAGAGGAAAACAACAGAATGGGAAAGACTAAGGATCTATTCAAGAAAATCAGAGATACCAAAGGAACATTTCATGCAAAGATGGGCTCGATAAAGGACAAAAATGGTATGGACCTAACAGAAGCAGAAGATATTAAGAAGAGGTGGCAAGAATACACAGAAGAACTGTACAAAAAAGAGCTTCACGACCCAGATAATCATGATGGTGTGATCACTGACCTAGAGCCAGACATCCTGGAATGTGAAGTCAAGTGGGCCTTAGAAAGCATCACTACGAACAAGGCTAGTGGAGGTGATGGAATTCCAGTGGAGCTATTCCAAGTCCTGAAAGTTGATGCTGTGAAAGAGCTGCACTCAATATGCCAGCAAATTTGGAAAACTCAGCAGTGGCCACAAAATTGGAAAAGGTCAGTTTTCATCCCAATCCCAAAGAAAGGCAATGCCAAAGAGTGCTCAAACTACCGCACAATTGCACTCATCTCACACGCTAGTCAAGTAATGCTCAAAATTCTCCAAGCCAGGCTTCAGCAATATGTGAACCGTGAACTTCCTGATGTTCAGGCTGGTTTTAGAAAAGGCAGAGGAACCAGAGATCAAATTGCCAACATCCACTGGATCATGGAAAAAGCAAGAGAGTTCCAGAAAAACATCTATTTCTGCTTTATTGACTCTGCCAAAGCCTTTGACGGTGTAGATCACAATAAACTGTGGAAAATTCTGAAAGAGATGGGAATACCAGACCACCTGATCTGCCTCTTGAGAAATCTGTATGCAGGTCAGGAAGCAACAGTTAGAACTGGTCATGGAACAACAGGCTGGTTCCAAATAGGAAAAGGAGTACGTCAAGGCTGCATATTGTCACCATGTTTGTTTAACTTATATGCAGAGTACATCATGAGAAATGCTTGACTGGAAGAAACACAAGTTGGAATCAAGATTGCTGGGAGAAATATCAATAACCTCAGATATGCGGATGACACCACCCTTATGGCAGAAAGTGAAGAGGAACTCAAAAGCCTCTTGATCAAAGTGAAAGTGGAGAGTGAAAAGGTTGGCTTGAAGCTCAACATTCAGAAAACGAAGATCATGGCATCTGGTCCCATCACTACATGGGAAATAGATGGGGAAACAGTGGAAACAGTGTCAGACTTTATTTTTCTGGGCTCCAAAATCACTGCAGATGGTGACTGCAGCCATGAAATTAAAAGACGCTTACTTCTTGGAAGGAAAGTTATGACCAACTTAGATAGCATATTCAAAAGCAGAGACATTACTTTGCCAACAAAGGTTCACCTAGTCAAGGCTATGGTCTTTCCTGTGGTCATGTATGGATGTGAGAGCTGGACTGTGAAGAAGGCTGAGCGCCGAAGAATTGATGCTTTTGAACTGTGGTGTTGGAGAAGACTCTTGAGAGTCCCTTGGACTGCAAGGAGATCCAACCAGTCCATTCTGAAGGAGATCAGCCCTGGGATTTCTTTGGAAGAAATGATGCTAAAGCTGAAACTCCAGTACTTTGGCCACCTCATGCGAAGAGTTGACTCATTGGAGAAGACTCTGATGCTGGGAGGGTTGGGGGCAGGAGGAGAAGGGGACGACAGAGGATGAGATGGCTGGATGGCATCACTGACTCGATGAATATGAGTCTGAGTGACCTCCGGGAGTTGGTAATGGACAGGGAGGCCTGGCGTGCTGCAGTTCATGGGGTCGCAAAGAGTCGGACACGACTGAGCGACTGATCTGATCTGATCTGATATTGTTTTTTTCCCAAACATGTGGTCCTGATAGTATATCTTCCATTTTCCAATTTTTATTACACACTTGTTAAAAGCAATAATACATTTCCCTCAGCACCTGCACAAATAAGATGATAAATAGTAATATCCAATATGCAGACACAACAGGGATTGCAGATTAGTGGAAAACCATATCCTTTGTAGCAACCTTGCAGCTCAGTGCTGGAATATTACTACCACGTTTAGAGAGAGACTAGGTTGGAAATACAGATTTTTTATTGAATTCAGCTAACTTTTAAAAGTTGAAAACTAACTCTAAAACTTTTAAGCACTGTATAAGCCAACAACCTTTCTGGAAGCTGTTTCTGGCCCATGGGTTGCCAAAATGTAACCTCTAATCTAAACTATGAAGGCATTGATAGCATCATTTATTTCACTTTAACTTTCTGAGAAATAACACTCATTTTGTTACCTTCCTGTCAAAAGAAAATTCTGAAATAAACAGCTTGAAATTTGGATCAAATATCCAATAGCACAAAAGCTGACAGAGCTTACACTTTCTAAATACAAATCTTGTGTTTTTTACAATCACCTCGTCATGGACTGAACTGTGTCTCCTCAAAATTCATATGTTAAAGCCCAAATCCACAAAGTGATTGCATTTGACAACAGTACCTTTAAGGAGGTAATTAAAGTTAAATAAAGTCATAAAGCTGGAACCCTAATATAATAATGCAATGTCCTTATAAGAAGAGGAAAACACACCAGGGGCATGCAAGCCCAGAAAAAGCCATGTGAGGATATCAAGAAGGTGTCCATTTGCAAGCCAAGAAGCTAGGCCTGAGGATAAACCAACCCCACTGGCACTTTGATCTTCAGAGTTCCACCCTCCAGAATTGTGAGAAAATAAATTTCTGTCATTTAAGCCATGCAACCTGTGGAATTCTGGTATGGCAGAAAGACATCTCAGAAGACTTTACACTAACTATACAACACTTTAATTTAATTTAAATTAGCACTTGCGTCCTGTTAATAAACATATATTACAAAAAAGACACCCACCAACTCTTAAGCATTAAACCTGACAAGGACCATTTGGTCAAAAACATTTATTTGATCCAAGCTATATTAAGAGCTGTGTGGGTAACAGTGACCGCTGCTCACTAACAGTATGTAAACAAATTAAGAGAGGTAACAAACAAACTAGAATATGATATGTGCCAGAAATGTGGCAACAATGAAGTATTCTAAGAATGCAGAAGCTCTAAGTAACCTTAGGACAAAGCAGAAATCGTAGGCCCTGCTTCTTAAAACTATGTCTTACTCAATATTGCTTTATTTCAATAGATTTTTGTTTGTTTGTTTACAATAGATGGTATCATCACCATTTTTTGGTACATCATCAAAAAATATAACAAGATATATTTCACTTTTATTGCAAAAAAAGCACAGTCAGAATCCACAACGTTAGCTATTATATACTGGTAGGATTGTAAGTGCCAAGCACTATGACAAAACATCATATAAATTACTTCAGTCAATCCTCACAACAACCCTACTCTCTGTAGGTATTACTGGCCACTTTCTCACAAATAATATATCATCTTAAATGGTTCTTTGCACTCTATCTTCCAATATTTCAAAAATAATATTTGTGATGACTCTAATACATTCTCAAACTAAACTGTTCACTACTTCTAAAGATTTTTAAAGTTCTGTCTAGACATTTAGAAATAAACAATAACATCTGAATATACCCTAGTAAGATATAAAGATTCAAAACAAATTTCTAACATCAAAACCAGACCGGACAAGTGCACCACTCTCTACCCTCCCCATGAAGCAGCGAAGGTCCCATCACAACTGGAGGGCATGCACAGTCCACATGAGGGACAGCCTGTGAGCACCTGGTTCTGGTGGCCAGGGAAGACCATGCTTCCAGGCCACATGGATCATATCTTATAAAGCACACTCCTTTAAGACTGAGAGAGATAGCTGTTTCACCTAACACATTTAGACAAACAGAGAGTCCAGCTAAATGAAGAGACAAAGGAACATATTTCAAAACCAAATAAGGAGACATATGCCCTGAAAAAGACCTTGATGAAACAGAGATAAGCAACCAACCTGATAAAGAGTTTAAAGTAACAGTCATAAAACTATTCACCAAACTCAGGAGTAGAATGAATGAATACAGTGAAATCCTCAACAAAAAGATAGAAAATATAAGAAAGTACTAAACAGCACTTATAATTCACTGAAAAATACACTTTGGGGATTCAAAGGCAGATTGGATTAAAACATAAGAAAGAATCAATGAGCTGGAAGAAAAACATGGACATCACCTAGAAAAAGAGGGGAAATGAAAAAAGAATTTTAAAAAGTGAATATACCTTAAGGGATATGTGAGACAAAATTAAGTGGAATTATGTTCACCTTATAGAAGTTTCAGAAGGGAAAGATAAGAGAAAGAGTCAGAAAAATTATTTGAAAAAATAATGGCTGGAAAACTAGCCCAAGCTGTGGAAGGAAACAGACATCCAGGTCTAGAAGTCAAGAGACTTCCAAGAAAGATGACACCAAGGAGAAACACAACAAAACACATTATAATTAAAATGGTAAGAGTAAGGACTAAGAGAGAATTCTAACACCAATAAGAGAAAAACAACTTCATTCATTCATTCATTTCAGTCGCTTAGTCGTGTCTGACTCTTTGCGACCCCATGAACCATAGCACACCAGGCCTCCCTGTCCATCACCAACTCCTGGAGTTCACTCAAACTCATGTCCATTGAGTCAGTGATGCCATCCAACCATCGCATCCTCTGTTGTCCCCTTCTCCTCCTGCCCTCGAACTTTCCCAGCATCAGGGTCTTTTCAAATGAGTCAGCTCTTCACATCAGGTGGCCAAAGTATTGAAGTTTCAGCTTCAACATCACTGCTTCCAATGAACAACCAGGACTGATCTCCTTTAGGATGGACTAGTTGAATCTCCTTGCAGTCCAAGGGACTCTCAAGAGTCTTCTCCAGCACCACAGTTCAAAAGCATCAATTCTTCGGCACTCAGCTTTCTTTATAGTCCAACTCTCATATCCATACATGACTACTGGAAAAAACATAGCCTTGACTATATGGACCATTGTTGACAAAGTAATGTCTCTGATTCATAATATGCTGTCTAGGTTGGTCATAACTTTCCTTCTAAGGAGTAATCGTTTTTTAATTTCATGGCTTTAATCACCATCTGCAGTGATTTTGGTCCAAAAAACGGAAGTCTGACACTGTTTCCACTGTTTCCCCATCTATTTCCCATGAAGTGATGGGACCAGATGCCATGATCTTCGTTTTCTGAATGTTGAGCTTTAAGCCAACTTGTTCACTTTCATTAAGAGGCTCTTTAGCTCTTCTTCACTTTCTGCCATAAGGGTGGTGTCATCTGCATATCTGAGGTTATTGATATTTCTCTGGCAATCTTGATTCCAGCTTGTGCTTCTTCCAGCCCAGCGTTTCTCATCATGTACTCTGTATATAAGTTAAATTAGCAGGTTGACAATATACAGCCTTGATGTACTCCTTTTCCTATTTGGAACCAGTCTGTTGTTCTATGTCCAGTTCTAACTGTTGCTTCCTGACCTGCATATAGGTTACTCAAGAGGCAGGTCAGGTGCTTTGGTATTCCCATCTCTTTCAGAATTTTCCACAGCTTAAAACTTATTATATACAAAAAAAAAAAAAAAATCCTTATAAAGCTTCCAGCAGATTTCTCAGAAGAAATTCTGCAGGCCATAAGTGAGTGGCATGGCATATTCAAATTGCTAAAAGGAAAATTTTCCAACCAATATTTCTCTAATCGGCAAGTTTGTCATTCAAAATTAAAGATGAGGTAAAGGTTTTCCAAATAAGCACAAGCTCAAGAAGTTAGCTTCCTTGATGGCTCATACTGTGAAGAATATGCCTGCAATACAGGAGAGCTGGGTTTGATCCCTGGGTTGGGAAGATCCCCTAGAAGAGGGCATGGCTACCAGGATTCTTGGCTGGAGAATCCCCAAGGACAGAGGAGCCTGGAGGGCTACAATCCATGGGGGTCACAAGGAGTCGGACACAACTGAGCAACTAAGCACAGCATGGCAAAGAAATTTATCACCACTACAGTGGACTTACAAGAAATGTTACAGGGAATTCCCTAAGTTGAAAAAGAAAACAACACTAACTGATAAGAAGAAAACACAGGAAAGTAAAAATCTCATGGGAAAACGTAAGCAAGATACACCCTGGGGAGACCAGAAGTGAAAGCGATACATGTACCCTAATGTTCACTGCAGCACTATTTACAGTAGCTAGGACATGGAAACAACCTAGATGTCCATCGGCAGATGAATGGACAAGGAAGTTGTGGTGCATACACACAGTGGAATATTACTCAGCTACAAAAAGGAATGCATCTGAGACCATTCTAATGAGGTGGATTTAGGGGAGAAGGCAATGGCACCCCACTCCAGTACTCTTGCCTGGAAAATCCCATGGACAGAGGAGCCTGGTAGGCTCCAGTCCACGGGGTCGCTAAGAGTCGGGCATGACTGAACGACTTCACTTTTACTTTTCACTTTCATGAATTGGAGAGGGAAAAGGCAACCCACTCCAGTATTCTTGCCTGGAGAATCCCAGGGACAGAGGAGTGTGGTGGGCTGCCGTCTATGGGGTCGCACAGAGTTGGACACAACTTAGCAGCAGCAGCAGCATGGAATTTAGGAAAACAGTACCAATGATCCTACATGTAGGACAGCAAAGGAGATGGAGATGTAAAGAAAAGACTTTCAGACTCAGTGGAAGAAGGGGAGAATGGGATGACTTGAGAGAATAGCATTAAAACCTGGACATTACTATATGTAAAACAGATGGCCAGTGCAAGACTGATACATGAAGCAGGTAGCCAAAGTCAGTGGTTTGGGACAACCCAGAGGGATAGAGTAGGGAGGGAGGTCAGAGAGAGGTTCAGGATGCGGGGGACACATGTATACCTGTGGCCAATTCATGCTGATGTATGGCAAAAATCATCACAACATTGTAAAGCAATTATCCTCCAATTAAAATAAATTAATTAAAAATTTAAAAAAAGAAGGTAGCCAATCAAGCACTTATAAAGCTACCATAAAGCTTAAGAGACAAAAGAAGTAAACTTAGCTTAAAAAAAATACAATAATTTTCTAAGAAAACATAAATAAAAAGATGCAAAATGTGACATCAAAAACGTAAAATGTGGTGAGGGTAGTAAAAATGTAGAATTGTGGAATGTACCCAATACATATATAATTATGACTGATTTGTGCTGTTATATGGTAGAAATTAACACAACACTGTAAAGCAATTTTCCTCCAATTAAAAAAGAAATTAAATGAATAAACTTAAGAAGATTGAGATCATATTAAGCATTTTTCATAGTCACAATGCTATGAAAACAGAAATCAATTACAAGAAGAAAACTGAACCAAAAAAACAAGAAAAATGTGGGAATTAAACAATATGCTACCAAACAACCAGTGAGTCATTGAAAAAATCAAAAGTAAAATAAAAAAAATACTTAAGAGACAAAGAAAAATGGAAATATTACATACTGAAGTCTTTGAGATGCAGCAAATGTAGTTCTAAGAGGGAAGTCAACAGCAGTCCAGGACTACTTCAAGAAATAATAGAAATCTAATTTTAATGCTAAGGAACTAGAAAAAGAAGAACAAATCAAAGTCCAAAGTTAGTAGATAAAAGAAAATAATAAGATCAGTGCAGAAATAAATGAAATAGAAATTAAAAAGACAAATGTTCAGTCACTAAGTCATACCAGACTCCTTGAGACCCCACAAACTGCAGCACACCAGGCTTCCCTGTCCTTCACTATCTCCTGGAGTTTGCTCAAACTCATGTCTATTGAGTCAGTGATGCTGACCATCTAACTATCTCATTCTTTGAAATAACATGATCTACTGGAAAAGGGAATGGTAAACCACTTCAATATTCTTGCCCTGAGAACCCCACGAACAGTATGTAAAGGTAAAAAGACAATAGAAAAGATCAATGAAACTATAATAAAGAAAGAGGTGGTTCTTTAACAAGAAAAATAAAATTGATAAGACTTTAGACAAAGCAAGAAAAAAAGCAAGAGGAGTCAAATAAATCAGGAATAAAGAGAAATTATAACCAATACCACAAAAATACATAGAATGGTAAGAAAATACTATGAACAATAATATGCCAACAAATTGGACAGCCTAGAAGAAACAGATAAAACATATGGTCTACCAAGATGGAATAGTGAGGAGACAGAAAAGCTGAATGGACTGATTACTAGCAAGGAGACTGAATACTAATCAAAAACCTCCCAATAAACAAAAGGCCTAGACTAGATGGCTTCACTGGTGAATCATCCTAAATATTTGAAAAAGATTCAATACCTATCCTTCTCAAATTCGGGCATCCCAGGTGGTGCTAACGGTAAAGAACTGCCTACCAGTGCATCAGACATAAGAGACAAGGGTTCAATCCTTGAGTCAGGAAGATCCTCTGGAGGAGAGCATAGTAACCCACTCCAGTATTCTTGCCTGGAGAATCCGGTGGATAGAGGCCACAGCAGGCTATAGTCCATAGGGTTACAAAGAGTCAGATATGACTGAAGTGACTTAGCATACATGCATGCTTCTCAAACTCTACCCCCACCCCCGCCAAAAAAAAAAAAAAAAAAAAGAATAGGAACGAATGCTTCCAAACACTTTTTATGATGCCATGATTACCGTTACACCAAAACCAGACAAGGACAACATCAAAAAGAAAACCTGTATACAGGCCAATATCCCTGATGAACATAGAGGTAAAAATCTTCAACAACATATTAACAAACTGAATTTGACAATACATTAAAAGGATTATACACCACAACCCAGTGGGATTTACTCCAGGGATCAAGGATGGTTCTACATCTAAAATCTATGTGATACATCACACTAACAAAATAAAGGATAAACATGATCATCTCAATGCAGAAAAAGCTTTTAATGAAATTCAAGGTTCATTTACCATAAAAACTCTCAGAGTGGGTATAGAGGGAATATGCCTGTGTGCTAAGTCACTTCAGTCACATGTGACTCTTTGTGACCCTAGGGACCATACCCTGCCAGTCTCCTCTGTCCAAGGATAGAGGGAATATACTTCAACATACTAAAGGCCATATACGACAGACCCACAGCTAACACCATAGCCAACAGTGAAAAGCTTAATGTTATTCTTCTAAGATCAGAAATAAAACAAGAATATCCACTCTCACCACTTTTATTCAAAAAAGGATTCAAAGTCGTAGCTACAGCAATTAGGCAAGGCAATTAAATAAAAGCATCCAAATTAGAAACAAAGAAGGAAAACTGTCACGGTTTGCAGATGACATGATACTATATTTAGAAACCCCTAAAGACCCCACCAAAAAAAAAAAAAAAAATCAGAACTAATCAATGAACTCAGCAAAGTTCCAGGATATTAAATCAATACACAGAAATCCATGGCATTTCCTGTAGCCTATCAGGCTCCTCCATCCATGGGATTTTCCAGGCAAGAGTGCTGGAGTGGATTGCCATTTCCTTCTCCAGGGGATCTTCCTGACCCAGGAAGCAAACCCGGGTCTCCTGCATTGCAGGCAAATGCTTTACCGTCTAAGCCACCAGGAAAGCCTGTACAACAGTATTGAAATATCAGAAAAAGAAATTAAGAAAACAATCCAATTTACAAGTGCACCAAAAAGAATAAAATATCCAGGATTAAATTTAACCAAGGAGATAAAAGGCCTGTACACTGAAAACGCTAAGACTGATGAAAGAAATTAAAGAAGACTCAAGTAAGTGAAAAAACATTCCATGCTTAAGGAATAGAAGAGTTCAGTTCAGTTCAGCCGCTCAGTCGTGTCTGACTCTTTGCGACCCCATGAATTGCAGCATGCCAGGCCTCCCTCTCCATCACCAACTCCCGGAGGTCACGCAGACTCACGTCCATCGAGTCAGTGATGCCATCCATCCAGCCATCTCATCTTCTGTCGTCCCCTTCTCCTCCTGCCTCCAATCCCTCCCAGCACCAGAGTCTTTTCCAATGAGTCAACTCTTCACATGAGGTGGCCAAAGTACTGGAGTTTCAGCTTTAGCATGATTCCTTCCAAAGAAATCCCAGGGCTGATCTCCTTCAGAATGGACTGGTTGGATCTCCTTGCAGTCCAAGGGACTCTCAAGAGTCTTCTCCAACACCACAGTTCAAAAGCATCAATTCTTCGGTGCTCAGCCTTCTTCACAGTCCAACTCTCACATCCATACATGACCACAGGAAAGACCATAGCCTTGACTAGACGGACCTTTGTTGGCAAAGTAATGTCTCTGCTTTTGAATATGCTATCTAGGTTGGACATAACTTTCCTTCCAAGGAGGAAGCATCTTTTAATTTCATGGCCACAGTCACCATCTGCAGTGATTTTGGAGCCCAGAAAAACAAAGTCTGACACTGTTTCCACTGTTTCCCCATCTATTTCTCATGAAGTGATGGGACCGGATGCCATGATCTTTGTTTTCTGAATGTTAAGCTTTAAGCCAACTTTTTCACTCTCCACTTTCACCTTCATCAAGAGGCTTTTTAGTTCCTCTTCACTTTCTGCCATAAGGGTGGTGTCATCTGCATATCTGAGGTTATTGATATTTCTCCCAGCAATCTTGATTCCAGCTTGTGTTTCTTCCAGTCCAGCGTTTCTCATGATGTACTCTGCATATAAGTTACATAAGCAAGGTGACAATATATAGCCTTAACACTGTTAAAATGTTCATAATATCCAAAACAATCTACAGATTCAATGAAAAGTGAAAATGAAATCATTCAGTTATGTCCGACTCTTTGTGATCCCATGGACTGTAGCCTACCAGGCTCCTCTGTTCATGGGATTTTCCAGGCAAAGGTACTGACTGGAGTGGGTTGCCATTTCTTTCTCCAGGGGATCTTCCCGACCCAGGGATCAAACCCAGGTCTCCAGCATTGCAGGCAGATAAATCCCTATCAAAATTCCCATGGAATATTTCATAGAACTAGAAAAAACAATTCTAAAGTCTGTATGGAACCACAAAAGATCCCAAATAGTCAAAACAATCTTGAAAAACAACAGAGCCAGAGAGACCATGGTCTTGATTTCAAACTATACTACAAAGCTATAGTAATCAAAACAAAATGGCAGTGGCCCAAAAGCAGACACGCAGGTCAATGAAACATAATTAAGAGCCCAAAAATTATCTACACATATGTGGACAGTTATCACATTACTGAACAGAGACATATTAAAACATCTTTTGTTACCCAAACATTATCGACCAGAGACTTTTCAATATTCACTTATATAACAAATCACTGGCCACAGGCATTAGTTTCTGTAAAACTCTCCTGGTCAATAAAGAGTTAATTTATGATGAACAGGCAAAGAATATATAATACAATGGAGAAAGGACTGTCTCTTCAATAAATGGTGTTGCGAAATTGGACAGCTACAGACAGAGGGATGAAACTGAACCACTATCCTAAAGTACACACAAAAATTTGCACAAAACACTTTAAAGACTTAAATGTAAGACCTGAAACCATAAAATTCCTGGAAAAAAAACACAAGAGGTAATCTCATTGACTTCTGTCTTAGTGATGATTTTTGGATCTAACTCCAAAAGGAAGGGAAACAAAAGCAAAAGTAAACAAATGGGACTACATCAAACTAAAAAGCTTTTGCAAAGCAAAGGAAATCATCATTAAAACAAAGAACAACCTACTGAATGGAAGAAGATGTTTGCAAATCACATATCTGATAAAGAGTTAATGTTTAAAACATATATAGATCCTGCAACTCAACAACAAAAAATAGTCCAATTTAAAAAATGGGAAAATAAACTCAATATACAATTTTCTAAAGACAAACAGGTGGCTAAAATCACATAAAAAGATGTTCAACATCACTATTTACTACAGAAATGCAAATGAAAGCCACAATATCATCTTACATCCATCAGAATGGCTTTATCAAAAAGTTAAAAAATAACAAGTACTAGAGAGGATACAGAGAAAAGGGAACACTCAAATACGGTTAGTGGGATTGTAAATTGGTGCAGCTATTATGAAAAACAGTACAGAAATTCCTCCAGAACTTAAGAATAGAACTACTGTATTATCCAGGTATTTTAACTACTGGGTTTACATATATATATAAAGAATATGAAAACCTAATTTAAAAAGATATATGTACCCCTATGTTCACTGGAGCATTATTTACAATAGCCAAGATAGGGAAAATGTCCATTAATGGATGATGAATGGATAACAAAGATCTGGCATATAGATACAAATAAAGATAAAGATACAGATATACCCACAATGATACTAATCAACTAGATAAAAAGAATGAAATCTTGCCAACTGGGATGACACGGATGGAACTGAGGGTATTATGCTGAGTGAAATATCAGAAATAAAAAGACAAATAATGTATGGATTCATTCATATGTGGAATATAAAACTAAATAAAACAAAAACAAACACACAGTTACAGGGAACAGACCAGCAGTCAACAGAGGAGAAGGGCCTGGAGGAGGGCGTCAAGGCGTTCAAGGGGTCAGCCGTATGGTGACAGAAGTGACCCTTTGGGGAGTGATCACTTTGTAATGTTACAGATCTCAAATTATAATGCTGTATAATTGAAATATAAATATTTTTAATTCTAAAGTTCATACATACTTTCACTGAAAACTAATTAAGTTCTTGGTCAAAAAATGGGCAAATACCAGCAGCTTATATAGTTCAACTTTATATATAAATGACAAATTAAAATAAAAAAACTTACATTAATTAAGATGACCCTTTCATTAACTTAGACAATATTAAAATACAAATAGGGAGAGAATTTACAGGGGAATAGTTTTCTTGTAACTAGCAATCAAGAGATTGACTTTGGCAGTCAGTTCAACATTTAGTCATTTTTTTCATCCAAGATGACAACTTACTACTGTGACTTCATCTTCAGGCTATTAAGTTTTTCATCCCCAGGCTATTAAGTTTTTCCCATCTCTGGCACAAACTTTACTTCAGTTTAAAAATATACAATCTGTTTACTCTGTGGAAATCTATTTTGCAGGTGTTCAGTTTTGTTACCCATCTCATTCTATAGTCTACTATTATTATCAAACTAAAGACATAGTAAATAATGTACAAATGTCACTTGGCTCAAAAAATATATTAAGTGTATTTTCACTAAAAACACAGGAAAGGGCAAAACGTTCTTCAGACATTGAAAAAAATACCTAAACTGAAGTATGTTAAATCAGAATTATAAAATTTCATTAAAAATAATGCTCTGATTTATTATGTGTGCATGCTAAGTTGCTTTAGTCGTGTCTGACTCTTTGAAACCCCATGGATTGTAACCCGTCAGGATCCTCTGTCCATGGAATTTTCCAGACAAGAATACCAGAGTGGGTTCCCATGCCCCTCTCCAGGGCATTTTCTCAACCCAAGGATGGAACCTGCAACTCTTACATCTCCTGCATTGGCAGGCAGCTTCTTTACACTAGTGCCACCTGGGAAGCAACAGATTTTAGGAAACAAAATATGACTTTCTATTCAAGTACTTTCTATTCAACAGCTATTTTAAATCCTAAAAGATGATGCATTGAAAATGCTGCACTCAATACACCAGCAAATTTGGAAATTGCAGCAGTGGCCACAGGACTGGAAAAGGTCAATTTTCATTCCAATACCAAAGAAAGACAATGTCAAAGAATGCTGAAAATACCACACAATTGCACTCATCTCACACACTAGCAAAGTAATGCTCAAAATTCTCCAAGCCAGGCTTCGACAGTCCTTGAACTGTGAAGTTCCAGATGTTCAAGCTGGTTTTGGAAAAGGCAGGGGAACCAGAGATCAAATTGCCAATATCCACTGGATTATCGAAAAAGTAAGAGAGTTCCAGAAAAACATCTATTTCTGCTTTACTGACTACACCAAAGCCTTTGACTGTGTGGATCACCACAAACTGTGGACAATTCTGAAAGAGATGGGCATACTAGACAACCTGACCTGTCTCTTGAGAAACCTATATGCAGGTTGCTGCTGCTGCTAAGTCACTTCAGTCGTGTCCGACTCTGTGTGACCCCATAGACGGAAGCTCACCAGGCTCCCCCACCCCTGGGATTCTCCAGGCAAGAACACTGGAGTGGGTCGCCATTTCCTTCTCCAATGCATGAAAGTGAAAAGTGAAAGTGAAGTCGCTTAGTCGTGTCCGACTCTTAGCGACCCCATGGACTGGAGCCTACCAGGCTCCTTCGTCCATGGGATTTTCTAGGCAAAAGTACTGGGGTGGGGTGCCATTGCCTTCCCCGATGCAGGTTAGGAAGCAACAATTAGAGCTGGACTTGGAACAACAGACAGGATCCAAATCGGGAAAGGAGTATGTCAAGGCTGTATATTGTCACCCTGCTTATTTAACTTATGTGCAGAGTACATCATGAGAAATGCTGGACTGGATGAAGCACAAGCTGGAATCAAGATTGACAGGAGAAATATCAATAACCTCAGGTATGCAGATGATACCACACTTTTGGCAGAAAGTGAAGAAGAACTAAACAGCCTCTTGATGAAAGTGGAAGAGAGTGAAAAACTTGGCTTAAAGCTCAACATTCAGAAAACTAAGATCATGGCATCTGGTCACATCACTTCATGGTGAATAGATGGGGAAACAATGGAAACAGTGAGAGACTTTATTTTGGGGGGCTCCAAAATCATTGCAGCTGGTGACTGCAGCCATGAAATTAAAAAATGCTCCTTGGAAAAAAAGTTATAACCAATCTAGACGGCATATTGAAAAGCAGAGACATTACTTTGTCAACAAAGTTCCATCTAGTGAAAGCTTTGGTTCTTCCAGTAGTCATCTATGGATATGAGAGTTGGACTACAAAGAAAGCTGTGTGCTGAAGAACTGATGCTTTTGAACTGTGGTGTTGGAGAAGACTCTTGAGAGTCCCCTGGACTGCAAGGAGATTCAACCAGTCCATCCTAAAGGAGATCAGTCTTGATTGTTCATTGGAAGGACTGATGCTAAAGCTGAAACTCCAATACCTTGGCCACTTGATGTGATTAGCTGACTTATTTGAAAAGACCCTGATGCTGTGAGGGATTGGGGGCAGGAGGAGAAGGGGACAACAGAGGATGAAATGGTTGGACGGCATCACCGACTCAATGGAAATGAATTTGAGTAAGCTCCGGGAGTTGGTGAGGGACATGGAAGCCTGGTGCGCTGCAGTCCATGGGGTCGCAAAGAGTTGGACATGACTGAGCAACTGAACTGAACTGATTCAAGTACTGTATTCTTTGCTGGAAAAATGTTAGGAAACATTAATGAAAAATCAGTAAGACACCTAAACATTCATGAGTTTGTTTGCTTTATTTACTAAAAATGCTTCCTCATAGTCCACTAAAGCCTTGCAACTCAAACTATGCCCAGGGACCAGAAGCACAGTTCTTACTTGGGAGTTTGTTAAATATGCTGACTTTCAGATTTACCCCCAACCTACACAGTCAGAACCTGCATTTAAATGTGATTCCAAGTTGATTTCTATGCAAATTTAGGTTCAAGAAGCACTCTCTCTACAACACAGGTTCTTAACTTATGTCCTAGGGGCAACAATAGTTTCACAAATTCCCTAAAATTCTATACATAATTTTTTGTAAGTGAATGTACATAGATTTTACTGGGTAAAGCAGTAAAGGGTAAAGTCCATATAGTTTATTAAACTCTCACAGAAAATATGACCTCCAAATAGATTAAAAACTACTCAATTCTATGCCACAGTTTAAAGTCAAAATATTTCAAAAACTATTTATGCTACTCTCAATGAGGTCTGTTGAAGAATGACAAGAATGAAGGTCAGAACGTCACAGTGGGTCATGGAAGACCTTATCTGAAGAATTTATTCACACCATGCAAGAACTATGCCAAGAAACCAGTTTGGAGACATCTAAATAAATAATTCTCTACATGAGGTTTGAGATTAAGAATGTGCACTTGAAGAAGATTCAAACTGAGAAGTAAATAAATATAAGGTAGGATTTTTTTTTAAGATAGGATGCCATTAGATGACAGCAAAGTGCTGAATTCTTATTGTAAGAGCGCAATCAGCAAATCTCTAATACAAATTCTGTTTGATTTGGGATACATAACCATTTTAAAATGCTAACTTCCAAGTACATTCTTATAATACTTCCTTTATGAGGAACCCCAACATAGTTTACTAGTCAGGCTTTCTTCATCTTCTCTGGACGTCAGAAGACAAAACAATGAAAAAATATGGAACAAAAATTAAAAAGGACTTGCCCAGCATCTTCAGTGAGCTAATAATAAAAAATGGCTCATATCCAGAAGGCTCTCACTAATATATGAGAACTGTGTACATCTTTCATTCTTTCATTATATCACATAACCCTCTCTTTGGGATGTGTATTATCCAGGGACATACACTATGTTTAACTTGTTTCCTTAAGCCATAGTGCCTGACAGAATTTAACTTCCTTAATGGGAATCTAAAATGTAAATTTAAAATGTTAACTGGACCTCATCTTGATCTTGATGCTTTATTTTACTGCTAATAAACTTCTAAACTTGTGATGAGTCTAATCCCTGACAATCTGGTCTCCTGGGTGGATCCATATCCAACCATACGAGTCATTCCAAGCTAGAGAGAAAGCTAAAAACTACTCAGGGGATCAAGTCTTCTCTGCCCTGTTCTATTTCCATGGGTATCAGGGAAATGTCTGTTTTTTCCTTAGCTCTATATCTTAGAATTTTTAAAAGTTCTTTTTATCCAAGTACATTGGGGATTAAAATGAAACTTTCACACTTTATTAACTATTGTGTAGTAGCTCAGTTGTGTCCAGCTCTTTGCAACCCGATGGACTACAGCCCGCCAGGCTCCTCAGTCCATGGAATTCTTCAGGCAAGAATACTGGAGTGGGTAGCCATTCCCTTCTCCAGGGGATCATCCCAACTCAAGGATCGAATCCATGTCTCCTGGGTAAAGCAGCTTCTTTACTGTCTGAGCCACCAGGGATGCCCATTGAAATATTGATGTACTCCATTCACATAGTAAACAGAACCTGATAAACTGTACATAAAATTATTGATTTTATTATAGAAATGTATCCCATCAATAACAAAAACTATATAAAAGACCTTATATATATGACAATCTCTCAGATACGCAATGACAGTTAAATGCTAATGACTTACACAGATAAATAAGTAATTCATTTATTTGTTTTTCAGCCCCATTTAAATAGTGTCAATTTGATTTCTGAAGCAAAAAGAGTAATGATAATAAGGGCAGGCACTCTGATAATAATGATATGAAACAGATATCAGCAAGGAAGAGTAGTGAAATTTGCTGACCACCTTTAACAGTAGAGGCACTTGTTCCAAAGACACTAAAGTTCCAAACTTTAGTTTCGAAGACTAAGTGAGAAGATATAGTGAGAAGTTCCAAACAATACCTAAGATTACAAAGTTAGTGAAAAGTTTGGGGCTGTAGTTTCAGCAGAGAGAGAAGAGTAAGAAGCATAGTAAGGATATAACAAAGAACAAGGATGGGGAAGAAACAGTGAACTAGTTTTATCTGGGGAAATGAACAATAAAAAGGAGACAAATAAAGATAAAACAGGTTACTGAGAACAGTAGTAAATGGTTTCTTGCTCATTTCAGTGAGCATTTGAAAAGTAAATAATATCATTAATCATAATTTTTAAGTAAAATAAAATAGCAAAATCAATATCTGAATGGTCCATAAGCCTTCAAAGTTCAATCTCCTAACCACTGTCAGTCAGTTCAGTCACTCAGTCATGTCTGACTCTTTGCAACCCCAAGGATCGCAGCACGCCAGGCCTCCCTGTCCATCACCAACTCCCGGAGGTCACTCAAACTCACGTCCATCGAGTCGGTGATATCATAAAGCCATCTCATCCTGTGTCATCCCCTTTTCCTCCTGCCCCCAATCCCTCCCAGCATCAGAGTCTTTTCCAATGAGTCAACTCTTCGCATGAGGTGGCCAAAGTAATGGAGTTTCAGCTTTAGCATCATTCCTTCCAAAGAAATCCCAGGGCTGATCTCCTTCACAATGGACTGGTTGGATCTCCTTGTAGTCCAAGGGACTCTCAAGAGTCTTCTCCAACACCATGGTTCAAAAGCATCAATTCTTCGGTGCTCAGCTTTCTTCACAGTCCAACTCTCACATCCATACATGACTACTAGAAAACCCATAGCCTTGACTAGACGGACCTTTGTTGGCAAAGTAATGTCTCTGCTTTTGAATATGCTATCTAGGTTGGTTATAGCTTTTCTTCCAAGGAGGAAGCATCTTTTAATTTCATGGCCACAGTCACCATCTGCAGTGATTTTGGAGCCCAAAAAAATAAAGTCTGACACTGTTTCCACTGTTTCCCCATCTATTTCCCATGAAGTGATGGGACCGGATGCCATGATCTTCGTTTTCCGAATGTTGAGCTTTAAACCAACTTTTTCACTCTCCACTTTCACTTTCATCAAGAGGCTTTTTAGTTCCTCTTCACTTTCTGCCATAAGGGTGGTGTCATCTGTATATCTGAGGTTATTGATATTTCTCCTGGCAATCTTGATTCCAGCTTGTGTTTCTTCCAGTCCAGCGTTTCTCATGATGTACTCTGCATATAAGTTAAATAATGTTCAAGCTGGTTTTAGAAAAGGCAGAGGAACCAGAGATCAAATTGCCAACATCCGCTGGATCATTGAAAAAGCAAGAGATTTCCAGAAAAACATCTATTTCTACTTTATTGACTATGCCAAAGCCTTTGACTGTGTGGATCACAATAAACTGTGGAAAATTCTGAAAGAGATGGGAATCCCAGACCACCTGACCTACCTCTTGAGAAACCTATATTCAGGTCAGGAAGCAACAGTTAGAAATGGACAGGGAGCAACAGACTGGTTCCAAATAGGAAAAGGAGTATGTCAAGGCTGTATATTGTCATCCTAACCACTATACTTACACAAAAAATGACCCAGTTTATGCAAATAATAAGTAGTTCAAAAATATTTTAACTGGAAATCTGAAATATCACAGTAGTTTTATTTTTAAAAATACATTAAATATACTTTTAACAACAAAGAAAGATATAAAAATATACTAGTTAAGCCACTTAATCTTATTCTTTACCTCGAAGTATCACAGATTTAAGACAGCATGGACATGTCTCAAAATTCCCAGATACTCTATAATTCCTTATACATTTATTTCTTCTAGAAATATGTTCTCAACTTTCTGAAACCATTTAGTAATTTCAATCTGAACCATTTCTCAAGGCTAAGAAAGCTCTTTGTTTACACCCCACTATTTAAAGTAACATCTTTTATTTGTCTCAAGTAATTTGTTCCAGCTTCACTGGAAGTCATCTAGATCTCTTTCTCTAGGTGAGATAAACTCTATTCTTCCCTTAATGAAGTACTCAGTACACAATAAAAAAACATTGAAACAAACAAACAAAAAATGGATGAGTATATTTAAAATATAAAGACTTAGAACCTAAGATATCTTAGTACATCTTCAATTTCCTTAAATCAGGCACCTTTTGTATTTTAAATGATCTTTAATATCCTGAAGATCACACGAGCTATGTTACATTGATAAATTCCTCATCACAGCTCAAACACAGTATATTTAAAGGAACAGTAAGTTCACTGCCCTTGTTCAAATGTTAGTTACCTCTTCATCGTCTTCCTCATCTTCAACATCCAGAATTCCTGAATCCTGTTCAGACTTGGGGCTAGTACTTTCTATCTCTGTATCAAAAATTGTATATGCTTCTTTCTTAGATTTTCTCTTGCTACCTATCCTGGGTTGTTGCAAGATGATGTTATCCAGGTTTCTTTGTTGTTGTGCCTAGGATAGAAATAAATACACACAAATAAACAAACGAAAGAAGAAACAAAACTTAAGCATTCAAAGAACTTTTAATTTTGAATTAATTGGTATCAAAAGAAAATACAATGAAATGCCTTAAAATACATAAAGTTTTAGTACCAGAAATAAAACCAAACATATTAATGTAGCACAGAGGGAAAAAAAAAAAAAGATAATCACTTAGTGAGAGCTAAGTCACTTCAGTCGTGTCCAACTCTTTGCAACCCCATGGACTGCAGCCCACCAGGCTCCTCTGTGCCAGGAATTCTGCAGGAAAGAAAACTAGAGTAGGTTGCCATGGCCTCCTCCAGGGAGTCTTCCCAACCCAGAAATCAAACCAGATCTCTTAAGTCTTCTGCATTGGCAGGAGGGTTCTTTACCAATAGTGCCACCTGGGAAGATTTTCTAAATACACACTGTCATCACAAAAATGAAGCCCCAAGAGATTGGGGCTTCCCGGTGGCACTAGGGGTAAGGAATCCGCCCTCCATGCAAGAGGCTTAAGAGATGAGGGCCGGATCCCTGGGTCAGGAAGATTCCCCAGAGGAGGGCTTGGCAATCCACTCCAGTATTCTTGCCTGGAGAATCCCATGGACAGAGGAGCCTGGCAGTCTACAGTCCATACGGTCACATTGAGTTGGACACAACTGAAGTGACTCAGTATGGCACAGCAGCGAAGAGATTAGTGCAAATGACTAAATATTTATCTCTTAAAAGACAAGTGCTATACTAGAATCACGGTGGTTTGGAGAAAGGGACAGGAGTCTTCAAGCTTAGGGTACTCTTAAAAATAGATATGTGGATATATGAGATTAATAAATTTTAATCAGGAGAATGAAATATCTTAATAGAGTAATATGAATTAATGAATCCAACAGAATTTCATGACCTTAGTCTGAGGAAATCAGAGTTTTAAGCATTTCTTTTTCTAAACTATTATAG
Source organism: Tragelaphus eurycerus (assembly GCA_935064755.1). Classification (NCBI taxonomy): domain Eukaryota; kingdom Metazoa; phylum Chordata; class Mammalia; order Artiodactyla; family Bovidae; genus Tragelaphus; species Tragelaphus eurycerus. The sequence goes on from CAKXYN010000016.1 coordinate 25,280,717, forward strand.
AAAAGTGTAATTCCCTCAGCTTAACAAAATACACTCAAATAACAATGTGGTTTCCATACATCCAAAGAGGTGGAAAGTGCGACTATACAGAGTCAACATCAGAAGTTAGACCAAAGTATCAGAGCTGGAAGGGATCTTAATCACCACTCAGGAAATACACTGGAAGACAAAGGATTGTTTGAGGCCACAAGGTTAGTAAGTGGTAAATTAGAAGCCCAAAGTATGATCTCCTAAATTCCGTATGAGTCATCTTCCCACTACACCAACAGTCCCATAAAGTATGACAAAAACAGTTCCCCCAAAAAAGAGTTCTAAAGTCAAATAAATGTGAAACACTCCATGTTATGCAAACCTTCTTATAGACATATGATGCATAATACATTAACAGAATAAAAACTGGGAAAAGTCCTATTTTAAGAAAAGTTATTTAACATGCTTTAATCCAGCATGTTCCAAAAGTGTTTCACAATGGAACTTTTCTTTTTAAAAACAATAATATTAATACTTAGTATCATCCAAAGATATAAAGCTTAAGAAATGTGACTTCTCAGAATATACATTCCTTAATCACCATATGATGTTTCTACTCAGCAACAAGTAGACATTAATTCAAGAGAAAAACCAGAATCTCCAAATATTTTGAATGAGATTAAGAATTCTAGATAAATACTAAGTATAAGGGTTAGTCCAGGTACTAGTTAAATAAGACAATTATAACAGGACAGAGAAAAACTTCAACTATGTGAGCTAGACTCTGCCAAGAAAATGAAAAGAATCTACATTCCAGAGATTTGAATCAATGGACTAACTTGTTTCTCTGCATAGTACTTGTTGATATTTTGATTTGACTTAACATAAAATACATGGCTTCAGTAACCAAACTGAGAGGGAAGATACCCAATAACATTTACTTTATGTTTGTAAACAAGACATATATATTCTTAAAGTATTTGAGATCCTAAATTCAACAAAACATTCTTCCTACTCCTCTCCAAGGTAGGAAGTTTCTCCTCTCACTTATTTTCAATGTAAACCACACAATAAGAGACTGAGGACTCTAGAAAGCTAAAGCTTTCATATTAGAAAAGCAAGCCCTCAACTAGAGAATGACCACTTGTCTCTCTATCTTTCTCTCAGTACAGCAAAACTAAAACCTTTCATAAGTTGGTCCTATTTTATTATTGAATCCAAAGTTAAATATTTTTCTTTCACAATTAATAAAATACTATCAATGTACCAAAAGTAATCGAGAGGAGCCACATCTAAGTAGTATCATTTATACTTCAAATAATACAAATCTGAAAGAAACCCTATGGAAGTAATTTTAGACCATCTATGATTTGTTCTTTTTGTGCCTGGTTTACCAATCACTTTGATGGAGCACAAAGTAGCTTAGGCCAAATCAACATACCCTATGCTAGAAATTGAGAGCACTGTAAGTTTTATTCCAAGGCTCTATAGTCACTTGGGGTCTCTGTCAAAATTATCAAGGACTTTCCATTTATAAAGGAGCAGTCAGGGCAGATCTGCCAAGAAAGAACTAATCAAGTTGGAAATACTGAAACCGGTAGAATAATGAAATAAATACTCAGATATTACCCATTAGAAAGCAAATGAAAACCACCATCTATTCAAAATTATGTTATGGGACTGGCAGGAAGTAGAGAAGAGTAAATAGAGATAAAATATGTAAATATATGCAATATATGTAAAAATTAAAATGTGACTCTAAAGTCCATACAACAAACAAGAGTTCTTCAGAGCTCTTTTCTAACATGCTAAGCCATCTCACCAGAACCATTTATTCTGTCCCTCCAAGGACAACCTTGGAGACAGAGAAGCAGCTGACTGACTTTTGCTGCCTAGAGTGCAGGTATCAGGGTATCAAGCAAACAAACAGACTTTAGAAAACATTTAGGCTTTTTTTTTAACTTCTTTGTTCATTCTCTTTGTGAATAATCTTTACACATTTAACCACCTCTTCCTCAAGATTCCCTCACATATGTTCTGTTTTCCTAATATATAGAAATAAAGCAAGTTTATTCCTCAACCCCTACTCTTCTACCACTCTTTGCACTCTCTCAAAATTCAATAGCATATCTCTAGTTCCATATGACTACTGTGTGTGCTATCATCACCTCACTTACTACATGCCTAAAATGGAACTCATCACCTTCTCATTACAGTTAATGGGAGGTGAACCTGATTGTCCCAATGTATTTTCCAATACTCTCCAATATGAATTTCTACTTGGAACAGAATCTACCTCATGATATACTAAGAATATTTTCACTACTATATCTTTGCTTAAGCCATTTCTCTTCTACATGACCTCTCCCTACCTGTACTCAATCTCTCCTCCAAAACCCAACTAAAATTCTTTTTCCTTTAGAAAGCCTCCTCTCACTGTTTTAACTGACAGTGTTTTCTCCCTATATCCCTACTTTCAGTCAAACATGTACTGAACAACCACTTGAGCCCAGTATTGTGTTGACTATACAAATAAAACAGATTTTCTGACTCTTGAACCTCACATCATCTTAAGAAATGGATATAAGCAAACAAGTGGCTGCAATCAGTACAATGAGTATAATGATAGAAATAAGCAAGGGTACGATGATTAGCAGAAAGTAATCATATCTGCAAGGAGGATTTTAGGAACTTGGAGGAAAAGGTAGCAAGTGGGGAGGATCAAGAAACAGGGGGATATGCGTATACTTAATAGATGATTCACTATGTTGTACCGTAGAAACTAGCACAACATTGGAAAGCAATTATCCTCCAATTTAAAAAAGTGAATATGATTTTTACAAAGGGAAGTAGGTAGAAAGGGTAACCATTCCAGAAGAAAGAAACTGCATAAGAAAAGACATGTGAAATAACATTATCCACCTAAGCAATAAATAATTTTGTATAAGAACATAAGTTATGAAGGACTAACAAGAGATAGTCAAATCAGTCAATCCTAAAGGAAATCAACCCTGAATATTCATTGGAAGGACTGATGCTGAAGCTGAAGCTCCGATACTTTGGCCACCTGAGGTGAAGAGTGGACTCATTAGAAAAGACCTTGATGCTGGAAAAGACTGAAGGCAAAGGGAGAAGGAAGTGGCAGAGGACGAGATGGTTGAATAGCATCACCAACTCAATGGACATGAATCTGAGCAAATTCTGAGACAGTGAAGGATAGAGGAGACTGGTGTGCCAAAGTCCATGGGGTCACAAAGAGTTGGACAGGACTTAGCAACTGAACACCAATAAGAGACAAAGTTAAAGATGCCATACAAAGTAGTTTCAAGGCCAGCTAGTAGGCAATGGAGGAACAAGAGAAGAATGTGAGCAGGGGAAGAAAACGATCAGCTTTACAATTCGGGCACATCCTCTGGGAGCTGAGGAATGGTCAACTGGGAGAAGATAAAGACTAGAAACAGAAAAATCAATATAGATCACTGAAGGAGTCCAAATAACAATGATGAGAATTTGAATTAAGGTAGCAGCAGATACAGAAGCAGCAGAAGCAATACAGTTTACTGATTTAAATGTTGTATGTGGAAGAGGGAAAGAAAATAAAAATAACTGCAAATATTCTGGTCTTTAAGACTAGACGATGGAATCATTCCAAAAAATAGGAACTGTGGAAATAGTAAGTTGAAGGCAAGATAGAGAAGATGAGTTTAGTAAACTTGTCAGATATTCAAATAAAAAATGACAGTACAGCACTTCAGGGTTCAACTCTTCTCTTCTTCAGGATAGGAAACATACTTGCTCATTCTTAGAATCCCCAAGTCCAGATACAATGACATATACACAGAAAACTCAGATAAATGCTTACTATATGAAGGAAAAAATAATAAAAGAAACCTGTGTAAGTATGAGATTTGGCCCAACAAAAGAGAGGGATATCTGTAAAAGACATAATTTGAATATTCTCCTATTTATTTAAGGCGGGGGGGGGGGGGGGGCCCATAAGAATCACCTAACTTGAATTATTCACCTAAAAATGTAGCTATTAAAACTTTCACAGCTTTCATTACACATGCCATTAAATAAAGTTTTATTGCAAATACAACTTCCAAGGGTACCTAGCAATAAGACTCAAAATTCTGTGAATCAAAAAAAACAAAGGTTCCTTTCTTTCTCAGCCCAATACTGACCTCTAGTGGACTAAAGGAATACATACAAATGGAGAGAAGCCTAGGCTTATAGCTTTGAGACCTAACACGGACTTCAATCACAGGGTGCTGTATCAGAAAAGAAAATGAAGAAAAAAACCTTTATTGAATAAGATATGTTTAAATCTAAGCTCTGCAATATATTAATTATATAACCATGGGTAGGTTCTTCTCAATGCAACATCCCATCTACTCAGAACGGCCACAAGGATTAAATAAGAAATACATGTAAATAATCTTAAAAAAAAAATTTTTTTTTTAATTAATGTGCAGAAGTACTGTGTTTGGGATCAGGCTTTAAGTTCAATGGAATTTAATTTACATGCTTAATCATTCACTCATTTTTTTATCATTTTACTTATTTATTCACTTTTGGCTACGGTAGATCTTCTTGCTGCAGGGGCTTTTCTCTAGTTGCAGACAGCGGGGCCTACTCTCTAACTGAGGTGGGGTGGGCCTCTCTCTCATTGAAGTGGTTTCTCTTGTTGCAGAGCTTGCACTCCAAGGAGCTCAGACTTCAGTATTTGTGGCATGGAGGCTCAGTACTTGCAGCTCCCAGCCTCTAGAGCACAGGCTCAACAGTTTGTGGTACATGGGCTTAGTTGCTCTGCGGCATGTGGGATTTTCCCAGATCAGGGATCAAACTTGTGTCTCCTGTTGGCAATCACATTCTTTACCACTGAGGCACCAAGAAAGCCCCACATAAATGATCCTGAATTAAAAGATACGTAAAAATTTTTGACTTAACATAATCCTGAAATAATTATCTCAATAATGTTGGTGAACATTCATTATCTTATACAGATTAAAAAATTAGGTAAATAGAAAAATTTTTGCTCTATGTGATGAGACTTCTTGGGATTTACTCTTAGCAGCTTTATATAACATAGAGCAGAGCTAATTATATTTATTATGTTGTACATTTTTTTAAAAGATACATTAAAAGGAAAAAAAAAGAAAACGCTAAAATTTTAAGTTCCACCTGTCTTCCTCTGAATGTGAGATAGGAATCTTGTTTCACTCTCTACTCTGGAAGCATCAAAGATCTAGCAATATTTAGATACACAATGATTAATGTTATCTAATAGTTCTTCACACTGCCACTCAATTTTGTATTTGTACTACACTGCAACTATTAGATATCTGCACTGCACACTTCTTATACTCTATCTCACATCCTCTCATGTTCAGCTCTTATTTCAGGTATAATATCAGCAACCGGTTCTGGGAAGCCTTGGAAGCGTCATATAGTGTAAACTGAAACCAACTTAACATGCATGCCACACTCCCAGCTTCCTACCCAGAGGTTTTGCAGACACACAGTGTGGAATCCCACAACAATTAATTAGCATTCATGATTCTCAACCCAGAATTGAGGCAAACTTTGACCAAAGACAAATACACAAATGGACAGATACACTCCCCATTTCGTGCCGCCCACAGTGAGTTCCATATGGCTTCTCAGAAGCCCAGGGATGAAGGAAGCCAACTGCCCTATAAATATACCACTGCACAGTTACGGTTCAGTTGCTCAGTCGTGTCTGACTCTTTCACAATCCCATGGACTGCAGCGTGCCAGGCCTCCCTGTCCATCACCAACTCCCAGAGTTTACTCAAACTCAGTCCATTGAGTTGGTGATGCCATCCAACCATCTCATCCTCCATCATCCCCTCCTCCTCCCACCTTCAATATTGCTCAGCATCAGGGCCTTTTCAAATGAGTCAGTTCTTCACATCAAGTGGCCAAAGGATTGGAATTTCAGCTTCAGTATCAGTCCTTCCTATGAATATTCAGGACTGATTTCCTTTAGGATGGACTAGTCGGATCTTCTTGCAGTCCAAGGGACTCTAAAGAGTTTTCTCCAACACCACAGCTTAAAAGTATCCAATTCTTCGCCACTCAGCTTTCTTTATAGTCTAACTCTCACATTCATACATGACTACTGGAAAAACCATAGCCTTGACTAGATGGACCTTTGTTGGCAAAGTAATGTCTTTGCTTTTTAATATGTTGTCTAGGTTGGTCATAACTTTTCTTTCAAAGAGTAAGTGTCTTTTAATGTCATGGCTGCAGTCACCATCTGCAGTGATTTTGGAGGCCCCCAAAATAAAGTCTGACACTGTTTCCAGTGTTTCCCCATCTATTTGCCATGAAATGATGGGACCGGATGCCATGATCTTAAGGGTGGTGTCATCTGCTTATCTGAGGTTATTGGTATTTCTCCTGGCAATCTTGATTCCAGCTTGTGCTTCATCTAGCCCAGAATTTCTCAAGATGTACTCTGCACATAAGTTAAATAAGCAGGGTGACAATATACAGCCTTGACATACTCCTCTCCCAATTTGGAACCAGTCTGTTGTTCCATGTCCAGTTCTAACTGTTGTTTCCTGACCTGCATACAGATTTCTCAGGAGGTAGGTAAGGTGGTGGTATTCCCATCTCTTTCACTGGGTGGGAATGTAAATCAATATAGCCACTGTGGGAAACAGTATGGAGGTTTCTTAAAAAACTAAAAGTAGAGCTGCCAGATGATCTAGCCATCCAACTCCCTTGCATGGAACGTTTGCACTTATATTCTTAGTTGGGAGACTGAAAATTTTTTTCTAGAGAAATTAATAAAGAACTGCCACAAAGTACTATTTGTATTTCCCAATCAAAGATGTGATTTCCTTTATAGAATTCCATGAAATTTGCTACTTGACAAGTCTTCTATGCCCATAGACTTTCCTGTAAACTGTTAAGTAATTTATTACTAAATATGAGTGACTGGCCAAGGATCAATAGATATTTGAGGAAAATATCCAACTGGAAAGAGATACAAAATACCAATATGAGAAAACAAATAACAACAATAAAAAGTACTAGCTAGATGGAGCAGATTGGAGAAGGCAATGGCACCCCACTCCAGCACTCCTGCCTGGAAAATCCCATGGATGGAGGAGCCTGGTGGGCTGTAGTCCATGGGGTAGCTGAGAGTCGGACATGACTGAGCGACTTCCCTTTCACTTTTCACTTTCACGCACTGGAGAAGGAAGTGGCAACCCACTCCAGTGTTCTTGCCTGGAGAATCCCAGGGACGGGGGAGCCTGGTGGGCTTCCGTCTCTGGGGTCACACAGAGTAGGACACAGGGCTTCCGTCTCTGGGGTTGCACAGAGTTGGACACGACTGAAGCGACTTAGCAGCAGCAGCAGATGGAGCAGATAAGGTAGAAAACAATAATATGTTTGAAAAATTCATTGGTATCCTAAAAAATAAAAATTTGGCTTATTATATAGAAATATTACAAAGACTGCCAGGAATCACACCAATGTTTTCTTCAGTTGTCCCCAAGGCAATAGAAATAAAAGCAAAAATAAACAAATAGGACCTTTAGGCTTTTGCACAGCAAAGGGAACCATGTGCTTAGTTGCTCAGTCATGTCTGACTCTTTGGACCCCATGGACTTTAGCCTGCCAAGCTCCTCTGCAATGGGGATTTTCTAGGTGAAAATACTGGAGTGGGTTGTCATGCCCTCCTCCAGGGGATCTTCCCAACCCAGGGATAGAACCCAGGACCCGCATTGCAGGTGGATTCTTTTATGTCTGAGCTACCAGGGAGGCCCAGAGTAAACCATAAACAAAACCAAGAAACCTGCAGACTAGAAGAAAATGTTTGTGATCTGAATGAAAAGGGGTTAGATTTCAAGATACACAAACAGCTCATACATCTCAATAACAAAAAAAAACAAACAACCTAATCAAATAATGGATAGAAAACCTCAATAGCAATTTCTCCGAAGAAGACATACATATGGCCAGTAGGCACATATAAAGATGCTCAACATTGTTAATTATTAGAGGAATGCAACAAAAGTACAATGAGGTACTACCTCATACTGATTAGAATGGCCATAAACAAATGCTGGAAAAGGGAAAGGCTACCCACTCCAGTATTCTGGCCTGGAGAATTCTACAGACTGTATAGTTCATGGGGTCACAAAGAGTCAGACACACTGAGTGACTTTCACTTTCACCTTATTAAGACACCTTGTAACATAAGTTTAAGAGTGTTCCCTCTTCAATTTATTAGAAGAATTTAGAACAACTGATGTTAACTCTTCTCTAGATTTTGGGAGGCATTTTATTAGTTTCAATCTTCTTACTCAAAATTGATTCTTTCAAATTTCCTGTTCTTCCTGATTCGTTATTGCTAAGTTGTTCAGCAGTGTGTTGTTTACTTTCCACACATTTATACATTTTCCAGTACTCCATCTGTTATTGACTTCAAGGTTCATACCATTGTGATTAGAAACATGGTATAATTTTATAATAGTATAAAAATATCCTTTAGTATAATCTCAATCTTCTTATATTCGCTAAGATTTATTTTGTGAACTAACATGTAATCTACCCACAGAATGCTCTATGTGCACTTCAGAAGGATATATATTCTATTGTTAGGTAGAATAAACTTTATATGCTTTTTTAAGTCTATTTGGTCTTAGGTTTAGTGCACGTCCAATGGTTCCTTACTGATTTTTCTGTCTGGGAGATCTATCCATTGTCCAAGTGGGGTATTTAAGCCTCCTATTACTACTGTATTGCTGTCTATTTCTTCCTTCAGAACTGTTAGTAATTTGTTTAATATATGTAGACGGTTTGACATTGCTATGCTATGCTAAGTCACTTCAGTCGTGTCCGACTCTGTGCAACTCCATAGACGGCAGGCCACCAGGCTCTCCCATCCCTGGGATTCTCCAGGCAAGAACACTGGAGTGGGTTGCCATTTCCTTCTCCAATGCATGAAAGTGAAAAGTGAAAGTGAAGTCGCTCAGTTGTGTCCAACTCTTGGAGACCCCATGGACTGCAGCCCACCAGGCTCCTCCGTCCATGGGATTTTCCAAGCAAGAGTACTGGAGTGGGGTGCCATTGCCTTCTCCACGGTTTGACATTAGATGTACCTCAACTCTGTTTCTGCCAAAGATTTATTATGCCCTGTCATTATAAACTAATGAAATGACAGTAAATATCATCAGAAAAATAAAAACTATGTAGAACAACCAAAGTAAATTCTATGACTGAAAAATAAAATATCTGAAATAAAGAATTCATCATTTAAAGCACTTAACAGTCAAAAAGAGATAGTCAGTGAACTTGAAGATAGAGCAATAGAAATTATCAAATTAGGAAAAAAATAAAAGCTTAAAAAAGCAAACAAACATGAAAAACAAAGCCTGCATAATATGGAAGACACTATCAAAAAGTCTAAGCTAAGTACTGCCAGAGTCCTAGAACAAAAAGGAAAAACAATATAGTGAAGAAAGAAATCTGAAAAAAATAAGTGAAAATTTCCCACATTTTATATAAGCCATAAAGTACCAGAGTCAAGAAGCTTAATGAATCCCAAAGGGAACACCACAGTCAAACTACTGAAAATCAAAGATCGAGAGAAAAATTTAAAATTTTTTCCCCATCTATTCATTATGAAGTGATGGAACCAGATGACATGATCTTTTGTTTTTGAATGTTGAGTTTTAAGTCAGCTTTTTCACTCTCTTCCAAAGAACCAGATGGCTTAATAAAAAAATATATATATATACTGTCTCACAGGTCTGAATGCTACAAGTTCAAAATCAAAGTGTCAGTAGGGCCCTGTGTCCTTGTGTCTTCCTTTCTTCTTGTGTTTTGCCAACAATGTTAGTATTCCTTGGCTTGCAATTATATTGCTTTAATATGACTGAATTATCACCTCATGTTTTCCTCTATATCTTCTACTTTGTTTTCTTCTCATCTTAAAAGGACACCAATCATATTGAATTAAAGACTCAGCCTGCTGCAATATTACTTCATCTTAAATACATCTGCAGTTATCCTATATCTAAATAACATCATATTCTGAGATGTTTAGGACTTCAACATTTCTTTTAGGGGGTAAAGATTGAAGGCAAAAGAAGGGGGTGACAGAGGATCAGGTGGTTAGACAGCACTATCGACTCAATGGACATGAGTTTCAGCAAATTCCAGGAGATAGTGAAGGAAAGGGAAGTCTGATGTGCTGCAGTCCATGGGGTCAAAAAGAGTCAGACACAACTGAGTGACTGAACAACAACAAAAATCCAGTTTGGGGTATTTTGTTAAGGCAGCCCTAGAAAACTAATACAGGGATGAAAACAAAAGGAAAACATTTTCAGATAAAAGAAAACAAAGGCAATTTAAGACCAACACATCTGTACTACAAAAGTGCTAAAGGAAATTTTTCAGGCTGAAAGCAAATGATTCCAGTAAATGATTCTCAGAAATGAATGAATAGAATTGAAAATACAAAATAGTTTAGCAATCATAAGAAAAGAGAGGCTGCTTTTCTACTACAGAGCGACCAAGGAAAGTATCTTTCATAAAGTGGCATTTGCATTTCAGACATTAGTACTTATTTAATAATCATAGAGGCTTAAGAAAAGATATGTGCATGTGAACAACATTTTAATCTTGAATTCCTACATATATTTTATACTATTGAAAACATTATTATATATATTCTAACATCTAGAAAGACAATATCTAACGTTAATAATATTTCAAGAAACCTTTAGTCATTTCCAAACACAACATTCTTTCCAGAATGCCAATAACCTGGATTCCCAGGTGGTGCAGTGGTAAAGAATCTACCTGCCACTGCAAGTTGCAAGAGACACAGGTTTGAACCCTGGGTCAAGAAGATCCCCTGGAGTAGGAAATGGCAACCCACTTCAATATTCTTGCCTGAAAAACTCCATGGACGGTGAGCAGGGTGGACTACAGTCCATGGGGTCTCAAAGAGTTGGACAGTACAGTCCATGGGGTCACAAAAAGTCAGACATGACTGAGCAATTAAGTGTGCACACACACAACCTAAAGATAGGCATGCTATGGTAGTCTTGCTACATGTCTAACACACCAAAGGACCACTCAGTATCATTTATACATTATTCTAAGATAGCTGGTCAATGGATAAACTAAATTTCAAGATAATCTTTAACATTATTTTTGAAAACAGCCTTAACTTTTCTCCACAATTTTTTTTATCACATCAGTTTGAATTTTACATCTTTTTATAAATGTCAATTTTAGGTGGTTATAATAATGACCCCCAAATATAAAAAATATAAGTAAACCTGGGAAGAAAAATAATTCAACAGTAGGAAGTAGTGCCAAGCTGCTTAATGTTTTACTAACCTCGTCTCCCAGAAAAGATGTCATATATAAGCAAGGTTTCCTCCAAGGACCACCCCATATTTCAACAGAAAAGGGCCAGAAATAGTTATAATTTAAACTGTTGGTTCAATCACTATTTCAAATGAACTAACAGTTTCAATTATAACAATCAACATAGACACCAATTTTTACAGACTAAATTCTCCAATCAAAACATACAGAATGGCTGAATGGATTTTTCTTTTAGAGACCCATCTATACGTTGCCTACAAAAGACTTACTTCATAAGTAAGGACAGAAACAGACTGAAAGTAAAAAGGATGGAAAAATACACTCTGCGCAAACAGAAATGATAAGAAAGCTGGTATAGCTATACTCATGTGAGAAAAAATAATCTCTAAAAGACTGTAATAAAAGAAAAAGAGAAAAACTACATAACAATAAGGGGGTTAATCCAACAAGAAGATATAACATTTATTAATATGTATGCATCCACCATAGAAGAACCAAAATATATAAAGCAAATGCTAATGAACTTAAAGAGAAAATTAACAGCAATATGATAATGGTAGGAGATTTTAACACCACACTTACAGCAATCCATACACTGTCCAGACAGAAAATCAATAAGAAAATATCATCAGATCAGATAAACAAAATAGATTTATATAGAACACTTCATTCAAAAGCAGCAAAATACATATTCTTCTCAAGTGCACATGGAAGATTCTCCAGGATAAATCACATTTTAGTAAAATCAAATTTCAGTAAATTTAAGAAGACTGAAATAATTGAAATATCTTTTCCTACCACTATGAAATGAAAATAAAAATTAACTATAAGGAACAAACTAAAAAAGAAAAAAAAAACAACACTAAAACATGGAATTAAACAACATGTTACTGAAATATCTGCCTCACAAAATAAAACCCATATATAACAAACCCACAGCTAACATCATATTCAACAGTGAAAAGCTGAAAGCTTTTTCTCTAAGATCGGGAACAGGACAAAAGATGCCCACTCTCCTCACTTGTATTCAACATAGTATTAGAACTCCTGCTGCTGCTGCTAAGTCGCTTCAATCGTGTCCAACTCTGTGCAACCCCATAGAGGGCAGCCCAACCAGGCTCCGCTGTCCCTGGGATTCTCCAGGCGGGAACACTGGAGTGGGTTGCCATTTCCTTCTCCAATGCATGAAAGTGAAAAATGAAAGGGAAGTCGCTCAGTCGTGTCCGACTCTTAGCGACCCCATGGACTGCAGCCCACCTGGCTCCTCCATCCATGGGATTTTCCAGGCAAGAGTACTGGAGTGGGGTGCCATTGCCTTCTCCGATTAGAACTCCTAGTAACAGCAATTAGGAAAGAAAATGAAATAAAAGACATACAAACTGGAAAGGAAGAAACAAAATTGTCATTATTTGCAGATGAGATGATATTATATGTAGAAAAACCTGGACTCTACCAAAAGACTGTAAACTAATAAATGACTTCACTAAAGCTGCAGGATACAAAATTGATATTCAAAAATCTGTTATATTTATACATAAATAATAAACTATCAGAAAGAGAAATCAGTCAACAATTGTGATGTAATACAACTGCATCAAAAAGAGTATCTATAAATGAATTTAACCAAGGAGGTAAAAGATCTGAAAACTGAAGAAAACACAAATACAAATACGTAAAAAGCATCCCATGGTCGTGGATTGGAAGAATTAATATTGTTAAAATGTCCACACTCCCCTTTAAAAAAAAAGGTCCATACTCCCCAAAGCAAAATTCATATTTAATGCAATACCTATCAAAACTCCAATGGCATTTTTCAAAGAATGAGAACAAATAATTCCAAAATTTGTACAGAAACATAAAAAATCCTGACTAGCCAAAGCAATCTTGGGACCTAAGAACAAAGCTGGAGGTATCATGCTCCCTGATTTCAAACTACTCTACACAGCTACAGTAATAAAAAGAGCATAGTATTTGCATAAAAACAGACAAGTAGATCAGTGGAACAAAAAAGAGAGCTTAGGTATAAACCCATAGATATATGGTCAATTAATTTACACAAAGGAAGCAAAAATATACAATGGGGAAACTCTAGTCCCTTCAATAAAGGATGTTGCAAAAACTGGACAACTACACACAAAAGAATGAAACTGAAGTTATACCATATACAAAAGCTGATATTATACCAAACACAAAAAATAACTTGAAATGGATTAAAGTTTAAATGACATACTTGAAACCGTAAAACCCCTACAAAAATCAAGTACTAAGCTCCTTGATACCAGTCTTAGAGATGTTTTTTGCACTTGATTCCAAAGGCAAGGGAAACAAAAGCAGAAATAAATAAATGGGACAACATTTATTAAAAGGCTTCTGCATAGGAAAGGAAATAATCAACAAAATGAACAAGATATTTGTAAATCATATTTCCAACAAGGGGTTAGCATTCAAAATATATAAAGATCACATATATATCAACAACAACAACAAAAAAGTCCAATAAAAAACATGGGGAGAGAATCTGAACAGACATTTTTCCAATAAGATAAAAAGATGGTCAACAGGCACATGGGAAAATGTTCAGCATCATGAATCATCAGGGAAATGCAAAGCAAAACCACGATGAGATATCACCTGACAACTGTCAGAATGGCTACTATCAAAAAGACAAGAAATAACAAGTGTTGACAAGAATGCGCAGAAAAGGGACCTTCATGTACTATGGTGGGAATGTAAATGGGGCAGCAACGATGGAAAACAGTAGGAAGGTTCTTCATCAATAAGAAAAATAGACATACTGTATGATCTAGCGACTCCAGAACTGCACCAATCTAAAGAAAACAAACACATAATTTGAAATGATATATAACTTCTATGTTCACTGCAACATTATTTATAAAAACCAAGATTTGGAAACAACCTAACTGACCACTGATAGATGACAAATCAATGGATAAAGAACATATGTGTGTGTGTGTGTGTGTGTGTGTGTGTGTGTGTGTAATGGACTCAGTCATGAGGCTTCTCAAGTGGCTCAGTGGTAAAGAAACCACCTGCAAATGCAAGAGTCACAGGAGACACAGGTTCGATCCCTGGGTTGGCAAGATCCCCTGGAGGAGGAAATGGCAACCCACTTTAGTATTCTTGCCGGGATAATCCCATGGACAGAGGAGCCTGGCAGGCTACAGTCCATGGGGTCACAGAGTCGGACACGACTTAGAAAGTGAGTCCTGTGCACACAGGCACACACACACAGTCAGACAAAAGAATGAAATCTTTCCATTTGTGACAATATGGATATACCTTGAGGACAGAATTATGCTGTGGAATAAGTAAAACAGAGAAAAAACAATACCACATGAATTCACTGATATGTGGAATCTAAAAACAAAACAAACAAGCAAAAAAAAAAACAATACCCAGACTCATAGATACAGAGAAGACACTGGTGGTTACCATAGGGTGGGGGAAGGGAGGCATGACTGGAGATGAGGTTGGAGGATCATGGAGTATCAACCTACACATATAAAATAAATAAGTCATGGGGATGTAAAGTACAGCATGGAGAATAACATCAATAATATTGTATTAGCTTTGTATGTTGATAGATTGTATCCAAAGCTATGGTATTCATCTAGCAATGTACACAAAAGTCAAACTACTATGTTGTACACCAGAAACTAAGACTGCATGTCAATTATATTTCAATGAAAGAAAGTGTCACTAAGTAACACAACGTCAAAATATATCTCCAAGGTAGACAACAAGCTATTATTCTCAATGTCCCTTTCATTTCTTCTATATTAGGCTTACAGAGAAAATGTCTTCTTTTTTTCTGGTTTACTTAAATACCTATAGTCAAAAGCCAGGCAAGAAACACAAAAACAGGATAAAATTAAGAAGTGTGGTAGAAAGTATAAATAAAATCAAGAGAATCTGGGATCTACTCTTGAACAGGAAGAATTATTTCAAAATTCTCTCTTCTACTGATTTACCCTTTCAGCAAACTAGTAATTCTATACGTATCTTTACCAGTCTTTATCCACTGCCTTCCTTCCAGGAAACTTGGTAATTCGTGACTTTTGCCCAAGCCTTTAAATTCTGCAATGAATTTCTAATAAAATGTATTCATGTAATAAAATGAATTAGAGTCTCAAGAGCTATCAGAAGTAGAGGAGATACTGATCTTTCTAAAATGTCTGAGGTATAAGTCATTTACACAAAGATAAGTATTATTACTATATTTCTTCATCCCTTCCAAACTCTCATGATTGTTTGTTATTTGTTTGAGTACAGGTGACAGTGAGAAGGGATCTGAGAAGGGTAGGGAGTAGGAGAAGGGGTAATAATGTTGCTGCTGCTAAGTCACTTCAGTCGTGTCCAACTCTGTGTGACCCCATAGATGGCAGCCCACTAGGCTCCCCTGTCCCTGGGATTCTCCAGGCAAGAACACTGGAGTGGGATGCACAGAAACATTTATATCACTACTAATAGAACCCAAAGGACAAAAGCTTCCCATTCCAACATTATATTGAAGATTTCAATCCAATGTAACACTTCCCTTCAAATGTTCAATTATGGTTTTCTCTCAGCAGTAACCTGTCACAAAAAGAGGAATCCAGTTAGGCCCCAGTTTTGAACTGTCTGTCAGAATGTTTTTTCAAGACAGATTTCTTCATAAGGAAGTTAATACTAAAGCATCACTATGACAAAACAAAATGGCATGACTAAAAAGAAAAAATATTGGTCAGAGTAATGAGATTTAACTTGTAGTTCTAAGTGCTACTCAATAGTTGCTGCTGCTGCTGCTAAGTCGCTTCAGTCGTGTCCGACTCTGTGCGACCCCATAGACAGCAGCCCACCTGGCTCCCCCGTCCCCAGGATTCTCCAAGCAAGAACACTGGAGTGTTGCCATTTCCTTCTCCAATGCATGAAAGTGAAAAGTGAAAGTGAAGTCTCTCAGTCGCTTACATGACCCTATATGATTTTGGTTTGCTGAAAGGAAAATGAAAATTTTGAGTCTCTAAAGATATATATTATTTCAACACCTGAAATAACCTCATTTAAAAGGGGATAGAACAAATAATTATCAGACTCTGAAAACAAAAAAGTAAAGGGATCCATTTTTATAAGTACCAGAACTCTTTCCACCAAGATAGAAAATAAAAAGTTAATAACTGCTATAATAACATGCAAAAGTTTGAATCAAAATAGTAACCATAGTTCTAAGTAAATAGCAAATTTTTCCCCTTCCATTTTCTTCTATAAAGTATTACAAAGTGCTCTGGATTTCTTAAATATTATCAAATAGAAAATATTCAACAATATACATTGAATATTTAAAACAAGAACACAGACTAGATAAAGAAAACTATTCCTTTGTTAAAAGTTTTAAATTTTGAAAAGGAGCAGAATATTAAGGTATATTTGTATACTTTGTATCTAATAGATCCAGTAAGATATACTGTCTACCTAAATATTAATAATCCCCTAGCAAAATTAAGGAGTCTAAAAACAGGTTGCTCTAAGTACGGGCATTAAGTCACTAGAACTACTTCCCATGTCTACCTACATACGCTTTTCTCTTCATGGCTCTGCATCAAGAAAATGATTTAGCAGATCCAACTCAACTTACTTGGCATAGTATTGAATGAAAAAAAAAAAATGATGTGTTACAAACCCACAATAGATTTCAACATTCTGTTTCAAATAAAGATTTCTGTAAGAAGTACAATTAAGAGAAGAAATTTAAAGACCACATCAAAGTGAAGGGTAATTCTCTAAACTGCCCTCTAAAGAAGGGAGAATGATGAAGGAAGCCAATTTTTAGCAGAGGAAACCCATACCTTTAGTGTGGTTTACTAGGAAAGACATGGTATGCTTCTCCTATCCTGTAAATTACCTTGATTTTGGGGCACGATTCTGGGACTGCAGTAAGGTTACTGGATATAACTCACCGGCTAGAAGAGTGATAATGAGATCAAAGATGGGGAAGCCAAATGTATATAAGACAATTGCTCATACCAAAGAACTCCATACAAGGGAAAATTCAGTTATGATCCTAGTAAAATTCATATACAGTATAAACTATTGGTAATAAAGCCAATATGGAAAAATAATACAGAGAGCATTGTAGTTTATATTATAAATAGGAAAGTTATGAAAACACTAAGCTTAAGTCCATATTCTAATATAAAGATTGCTTTAAAAAAAACTATAAAGAGAGCTAATCTTTGAAGAATAGGAGTATTTCCCAAAAAATTCCATAAATTACTATTCTGTGCTTGATTCACTTACTCCAGAAACAATGAAAATTACAAAGAAAACACTGCAAAAATTAACATTTCCAAAACTAAGCTTCAACTACTTTGACAATTTTTCATTAAAATGTCAAAGGTTCTAAGCAAAACATTTCCTTCAGTTTACATGAGAGTCCCTAGCACTGTAACTGGCACAGGGTAAAATGAGCAATGACATTTGAAAATAACAATTTATCTCTTCCTTCCATAAAATAATGTTTCCTTGCTTTATCAATTACTTTCTATCAACAAGAAGATATGCTTTTCATGAACCACACTAGACAGGTATTAAGAATATCTGTCTAGATAGGAGGAAGGAACCTATCCTCCTAGAAGGAACCTACCTCAACATAGTAAAGGCTATATATGATAAACCCACAGCAAACATTATTCTCAATGGTGAAAATTGAAAGCATTCCCACTATGATCAAGAACAAGACAAGGACGTCCACTTTCGCCACTATTATTCAACATAGTTCTAGAAGTTCTCTAGCTACAGCAACCAGAGAAGAAAACAAATAAAGGAATCCAGATTGGAAAAGAAGTAAAGTGCTCACTGTTTGCAGATGATAAGATACTGTACATAGAAAACCCTAAAGATAGTATCAGAAAATTACAAGAACTAATCAGTGAATTTAGCAAAGTTGTAGGATACAAAATTAATAAACAGAAATCACACATTTCTATATACTAACAACGAAAAATCAGAAAGAGAAATTAATGAATCAATCCCATTCACCATTGCAACAAAAAGAATTAAATATCTAGGGATAAACTTACCTAAGGAGATGAAATAATTGTACACAGAAAATGTAAGACACTCGGAAAGAAATCAAAGATGACATACATAGGTATTCCATGTTCCTGGGTAGGAAAAAAACAATATTCTGAAAATGACTATACTGCCAAATGCAATCTACAGATTTAATGCAATCCCTATCAAACTACCAATGGCATTTTTCACAGAACTAGAAAAAAAATTTCATAATTCATATGGAAACACAAAAGATCCCAAATAGTCAAGGCAATCCTGAGAAAGAAGAATGGAGCTAGAGGAATCAACCTTCCTGACTTCAGATTATACTACAAAGCTGCAGTCATCAAGACAGTATGGTACTGACACAAAAACAGAAATATAGACCAATGCAACAAGATAGAAAGCCTGGAAATAAACCCATGCACCTATGGGTACCTTATTTTTGACAAAGGAAGCAAGAATATACAATGGGGCAAAGACAGCCTCTTCAGTAAATGGTGCTGGGAAACTGGACAGCTAAATGTAAAATAATGAAATCAGAACACTTTCTAACACCATACATAAAGATAAACTCAAAATGGATTAAAGACCCAAATGTAAGACCAGAAACTAAAAAACTCTTAGAGGAAAGCAGAACAGCTAAATATAAAATAATGAAATTAAAACACTTCCTAACACCATACATAAAGATAAACTCAAAATAGATTAAAGACCTAAATGTAAGACCAGAAACTAAAAAACTCTTAGAGGAAAACTCTTAGAGGAAGGCTTTTGCACAGCAAAGGAAACTATAAGCAAGGTGAAAAGACAGCCCTCAAAATGCGAGAAAATAATAGCAAATGAAACAACTGACAAAGGATTAATTTCCAAAATATACAGGCAGCTCATACAACTCAATACCAGAAAAACAAACAACCCAATCAAAAAGTGGGAAAAAGACCTAGACACTTCTCCAAGGAAGACATACAGATGGCTAACAAACACATGAAAAGATGCTCAACATCACTCATTATTTGAGAAAAAAGAAATAAAAACTACCATGAGATATCACCTCACACTGGTCAGAATGGCCCTCATCGAAAAGTCTACAAACAATAAATGCTGGAGAAGGTGTGGAGAAAAGGGAACACTTTTGCACTGTTGGTGGAAATGTAAATTGATACAGCCACTATGGAAAATGGTATTGAGATTCTTTAAAAAACTAGGAATAAAACCACCATACAACCAAACAATCCCACTCCTAGGCATATACCCTGAGGAAACCAAAATTGAAAAAGACACATGTATCCCACTGTTCATTGCAGCACTATTTACAATAGCTAGAACATGGTAGCAATCTAGATGTCCAGTGATGGATGAATGGATGAAGAAGTTGTGGTATATACATGTACAATGGAATATTACTCTGCCATAAAAAGGAACACATCTGAGACAGTTCTAGGATGAACCTAGAACCTATTATACAGAGTCAAGTGAGTCAGAAAGAGAAAGATAAATATCATATTCTAACACATATATATGGAATCTGGAAAGACAGTGCCGAGGAATTTGTTTGCAGGGCAACAGTGGGGAGACGGGCATGTGGGATAGACTTGTGGCCATGGGGAGAGGGGAGGGAGAGGGTGGGATGTATGGAAGGAGTGACATGGAAACTTACATTACCATATGTAGGGTGGATAGCCAGTGGGAATTTGCTGTGTGGCTCATGAAACTCAAACAGGGGCTCTGTGTCAGCCTTGAGGGGTGGGATGGGGAGGGAGGTGTAAGGGGAGTTTTGGAAGGGAGGGGATATTATGTATACCCATGGCTGATTCATGTTGAGGTTTGATAGAAAACAGCAAGATTCTGTAAAGCAATTAACCCTCAATAATTTTTTTTTTTTTTTTTTAAACTCAAAGGTGTATAGAGTGTAAGGCAGAGTAGAGGAGAAACCAAGCAAGAGTTTCCAGGTTCCTCTACAAGTGGAATCAAACAGACAACCCACCATGGTCCCAGGAACAGTATGTGACAATACGTATGAACTATGGTCAACCAACAAAACTCCTCTGAGACTTAATATTGAGGGTTTTTATTGGGGGTCATGTAGGCAGGAAGCAACCATGTAACTGAACTTAGCTATTCAGTCTCCAACTCCCTTTTCCACAAGAAGTCAAACTTATTTGGCATGGCCCAGGGCCCCAGTCTGGAGAAGGCCATGGCACCCCACTTCAGTACTCTTGCCTGGAAAATCCCGTGGACGGAGGAGCCCAGTAGGCTGCAGTCCATGGGGTCGCTCAGAGTCAGACAGGACTGAGCTACTTCACTTTCACTTTTCACCTTCATGCATTGGAGAAGGAAATGGCAACCCACTCCAGTATTCTTGCCTGGAGAGTCCCAGGGACGGGGGAGCCTGGTGGGCTGCCGTCTATGGGGTCGCACAGAGTCGGACACAACTGAAGCGACTTAGCAGCAGCAGTAGCAGCAGCAGGGCCCCAGGCAAACAAAAGCAAGCATTCCCCATAAATGGCACTGTCAGTATCAACAATCCAACATGGCCCCAGGCATGCAAAGACTTGCTTATCAGATCAGATCAGATCAGATCAGATCAGATCAGTCGCTCAGTCGTGTCCGACTCTTTGCGACCCCATGAACCGCAGCACGCCAGGCCTCCCTGTCCATCACCAGCTCCCGGAGGTCACTCAGACTCGCATCCATCGAGTCAGTGATGCCATCCAGCCATCTCATCCTCTGTCGTCCCCTTCTCCTCCTGCCCTCAATCCCTCCCAGCATCAGAGTCTTCTCCAATGAGTCATCTCTTCGCATGAGGTGGCCAAAATACTGGAGTTTCAGCTTTAGCATCATTCCTTCCAAAGAAATTCCAGGATTGATCTCCTTCAGAATGGGCTGGTTGGATCTTCTTGCAGTCCAAGGGACTCTCAAGAGTCTTCTCCAACACCACAGTTCAAAAGCATCAATTCTTCGGCACTCAGCCTTCTTCACAGTCCAGCTCTCACATCCATACATGACCACAGGAAAGACCATAGCCTTGACTAGGCGAACCTTTGTTGGTAAAGTAATGTCTCTGCTTTTGAATATGCTATCTAGGTTGCTCATAACTTTCCTTCCAAGGAGTAAGCGTCTTTTAATTTCATGGCTGCAGTCACCATCTGCAGTGATTTTGGAGCCCAGAAAAACAAAGTCTGACACTGTTCCCACTGTTTCCCCATCTATTTCCCATGCAGTGATGGGACCAGATGCCATGATCTTCGTTTTCTGAATGTTGAGCTTTAAGCCAACCCTTTCACTCTCCACTTTCACTTTCATCAAGAGGCTTTTTAGCCCCTCTTCACTTTCTGCCATAAGAGTGGTGTCATCTGCATATCTGAGGTTATTGATATTTCTCCCGGCAATCTTGATTCCAACTTGTGTTTCTTCCAGTCCAGCATTTCTCATGATGTACTCTGCATATAAGTTAAATAAACATGGTGACAATATGCAGCCTTGACGTACTCCTTTTCCTATTTGGAACCAGTCTGTCGTTCCATGACCAGTTCTAACTGTTGCTTCCTGACCTGCATACAGATTTCTTAAGAGGCAGATCAGGTGGTCTGGTATTCCCATCTCTTTAAGAATTTTCCACAGTTTATTGTGATCCACACAGTCAAAGGCTTTGGCATAGTCGGCTGCATATTTCAATGACTCAGAGGCTTTTTTCCAAGAACTGATCAAAAGCCAGTCTTGAAGATTTAGAAGTTGTAGAATTAGGACAATGTAGACCTTCGGGTTAACCTTTTCTTTATTTTTCTTCTACATGATGATTTTTTTTTTTTTTGATTGGAGGATAATTGCTTTACAATATTGTGATGGTTTTTGCCATGCATCGGTGTGAATCAGCCATAGGTGACATGTCCCTTCCCTCTTGAACCTCCTTCCTACCTCCTTACCCATCCCATCCCTCTGGGTTGTCACAAGACCACTAGCTTTGGGTTCCCTCTTCCTCACAGTGAATTACCATTGGGTATGTATTTTGCATATGGAGTATATAGGCTTCAGTGCTGCTCTCTCAGCACTCTCTCCCACCTTCTCCCTCCCCTACTGTGTCCAGGAGCCTGTTCTCTATGTGTGCATCTCCATTTTTGCCCTGTGGATGGGTTCATCAGCACCACCTTTCTAGATGGACTAACCTTTTCCACATGAGTGCCATGACAGCTTCATCTACTGGAAGGCTGCAGGGGTGGGGGGATGGGCACAGTGCTGATTTCCAAACTCTTATGTTTTTCATTTTTATTGGGAAAAAAAAAAATACCAGGACAGCAAGAGCATATCTCTATTACCGACTTCTTTAAGAAGTGCAGCAGGAAAAGGAGCAGCATAATTATAATGTAGTCAACCTACAAAAGACTGCTAAATATAACAACCATAAATTTGTTCGTAAACGAATTAAAAAATTGAACACAATACCTCGCAACACTGAGTTTTGATAAACCAGAGTAGACAGTGTTACAGAATAAAGAGAACGTATTTCTATTACCTACTCTTAAGTGCCACAGGAAAAAGAATAGCAATAACTGCAATTTAGCCAATCTATGAAAGACCCAACATCACAAATATAATCTAGTTTATGAAACTAACAGGCCACTACAAATGCCACAAAAAATCGAGCACTAAACTGTAAGATTTAATCTCAGTGACATTATTTAAATTTCCAATTTGGACTCTCCATCAAAAGAAATGTAATATTAAATGTGTCATTCTTATCCACAAAAGAAACTAGTGATGCTTGTTTAAAAAAAAAATTTGCTCCTTGGTGATGATCATTGCCAAGTGATTGACTATGAAATAGCTAGAAGAAACTTAAGATTAACTCTGTGGTTCTATTTACTGCATATATTAAGTTATGATGTTTTATGAGTCTTTTTAATGGACTAAGATATACTATTTTAATATACCATATTACAATATATTGGAATTATATTTTTTTAAAATATTACAAAAAGAAGGCATTGTATAAGAAGAAAAAGAGAACAAAGTTAACAAAAAATGACAGTAAGAAGGGCTCAGGCCCAAAGACCCATTTGAAACTTATAAAATCATCCTTAGATCAGAAGGACATGTATTCTCTTATTGCTAGGTGTAAAACTATACATTTACACAAGCTTCTGTTTCCAGTTTTAATTTAACAACCAGGTGTTTCTCAAGATATTAAAGGTTCTTATGCATCCTCTCTCAAGAATTCAAATTTGTTATCACATCACATGTCTATTCCAGTAAGGATGACCAAGGTTATATTTATAAAATGTATAAAGCAGAGGAATTGTAAATAATTTTGAACCTAGCACTATGTAGCAAATAAAAAGAGGGAATATATAATGTTTACTAATAGAGAATTGGATCAGAAAAACTAATGGGAAATTATACAACATAAAAGAGGCTTCCCTGATAGCTTAGTGGGTAAGGAGTTTGTCTGCAATGCAGGAGACACAGGAGATGCAGGCTCCATCCCTGGCTCAGAAAGATCCCGAGGAGGGAGAAAACAGCAACCCATTCCAGAATTCTTGCCTGAAAATTCCCATGGACAGAGATGCTTGGTGGGCTACAGTCCAAAGGGTCACAAAGAGTCAGACACAACTAAGTGACTAAGTACACATGCATTCAACAAGAATGTAAAGAAATATTATCCAATAAATATTTTAAAGGCGTGTCTTTAAAGGATATTTAGTTATATGGACAAATATTCTTAATATTAAGTATAAAAAATAAGAGATATAATTAATATAGACAATATGATCAAAATTTTATAAAACATTTGTGGATATAAACAACTGTATGGGAATAGGCACCTTAAACCATGGTAAGCTGGATAACTAGATATGAATAACAAAATATAAAAGTCAATTGCTTAAAGACTTCAGAAAGTTAACATGATGGAAAAACTTAAGTAGGCCAAAATCCAGGAAAGGGAATTGACATGAGGAAGGGACATCAACATTTGTAGCCATTTTTCCTAAGTGCATTTATCAATACTTAAAGGGTAACTATGTGAAATACTGAAAAATTAGAAAACTGGAGTAAAAGTCAAGTGCCCCCAGGGAGGAATGGCCTTGGGTATACCTTTCTTACGGGTTGAACGCTACACTCTTTGAAAAGGTTAAGTCAGAATTAGACAGGCTCTTGTAGGGACTCAAATTAAGCAATTTATTGGATTAAAGTGATCCTAAAGTGCTACTTGTCAACCAATAACAGAATAATACTGTCTACTAGTGTCTGATAAAAGAGAGAAATATGAGAATGAAAAAGCTGGCTTAAAATTCAACATTAAACAAACTAAGATCATGGCATCTGGTCCCATCACTTCGATGGTGAAACAATGGAAACAGTGACAGATTTTATTCTCTTGGGCTCTAAAATCACTGTGGATGGTGACTGCAGCCATGAAATTAAAAGAGGCTTGCTCCTTCGAAGAAAAGCTATAACAAACCTAGACAACATATTAAACAGCAGAGACATTACTTTGTCGACAAAGGTCTATCTAGTCAAAGCTATGCCAATAGTCATGTATGGATTTGAGAGTTGGGCTATAAAGAAAGTTGAACACTGAAGAATTAATACTTTTGAACTGTAATGTTGGAGAAGACTCTTGAGAGTCCCTTGGACTGCAAGGAGATCAAACCAGTTAATCCTAAAGGAAATCAGTCCTGAATATTTATTGCAAGGACTGATGCTGAAGCTAAAGTTCCAATATTTTGGCTACCTGATGCAAAGAACTGACTCATTAGTCAGACTCTGATGCTGGGAAAGAATGAAGACAGGAGAAGGGCATGACAGAGGATGAGATGGCTGGATGACATCACTGTCTCGATGGACATAAGTTTGAGCAAACTCTGCGAAATAGTGAAGGACAGGCATAGTGAAGTCCATGGGGTTGCAAAGAGTTGGACAAGACTGAGTGACTGAACAACAAAGTGTCTGATAAAAGCAAACATGACTCCTCTCCAAGGAAGGATATTATCATCCTACATTTTAAACTGTTCCTACAAATAATTTAAAAACTCAATGCCCTGCACACAATCAAAAGTGAACAAGCACATAAGGAGATGAGACTACATGAATAAAAAATAACAGAGAGCAAAAAGACAGATGAAAATATAATCAAGTTCTAAAAGTTATAATCATTAGACTACAGACTTTAAAGATGTAAAAGCGGGACATCACTATGGATCTAACAGGCATTCAAAAGATTAGGCAATATTGTGAACAATTCTGTGCCCAGATATTCAACAACTTAGACAAAATGGAAAAATTCAAAAACTATTAAGACTCACCCAAGAAGAAAGAAATGGCCTGAATAGTCCTATATCTATTAATATTAAAGAAATGGAGTTTGTAGAAAAAAATCTTCCAACAAATAAAACTGAAAGCAAAATTTACTATTAAATTCAATCAAACATCTATATTGTATATGTTTGTCTATATCCCTCTAGATATCACACAATGCTTCCAGAAAATAGAAGATAATAGAATATATCCAAACTAATTTTGAGAGGTCAGTATTATCCTGACACCAAAACCAAACAAAAACTATTCTAGAAAACTACAGCTATACATCCCTTATAAAAACAGACATATAAACATGTAACACTAACAGCAAACTCAACCAAACAATAGAAGTGTGTGTGTGTGTGTGTGTGTGTGTGTGTGTGTGTGTGGTGCTAATACTTCATAACCAAACAGGGTTTCTCTTAGGAATGCAATTTGAGGCCAAGATCTGTTTTTATTCACAACTGGTCTGACGTCAAATATATGAGGTTTTTCTGCACACCAATTAGTTCTCTAATTCTCTGGAGTTGGAGTGGGTGTCCTATGACTCATCTCAATTTTGACACTAACTACCTGAAATTAGTAATCAGACTTCACAGGTTTAAGGTCTCAGTCTTACACAACTGCCATCATTTCAGATGCCAGCCACAAATACGGGGTGCCCAGCAAACCCACACTTCTGTCCAATTTGGCCACAAATCAGGAGTTTCCATGATTCCATCTTCAGGTTCCAAAATTTGCTAGATTGGCTCACAGAACTCAGGACAGTGTTGCCAACAGTCCCTGCTGTAACTGCATTTCACTTTCCATAGTTTCATTTATAGTTATTGTTCAGTAGAACAGTTGTGCCCAACTCTTTGCAACCCCATGGAATGCACCATGCCAGCCTTCCCTGTCCTTCATCATCTCCTGGAGTTTGCTCAAACTAATGTCCATTGAGTCAGTGATGTCATCCAACCATCTTGACCTCTGTTGTACCCTTCTACTCCTGCATTCTATCTTTCCCTGTATCAGGGTCTTTTCCAAAAAGTCAGCTCTTCCTAGCAGGTGACCAAAGTATTGGAGTTTCTGCTTCATATCAGTCCTTCCTGTGATTATTCAGGGTTGATTTCCTTTACGATTGACTGGTTTGATCTCCATACAGTCCAAGGGACTCTCAATAGTCTTCTTTAGCACCACACTTCGAAAGCATCAATTCCATACGTGACTTCTGGAAAAACCAAGCTTTGACTATATGGACCTTTGTCAACAAAGTTATGTCTCTGCTTTTGAATATGCTGTCTAGGTTTGTCATAGCTTTTCATCCTTTAATTTAATGACTACAGTCCCCATCTGCAGTGATTTTGGAGCCCACGAAAATAAAGTCTGTCACTGTTTCCATTGTTTCCCCATTACTTGCCATGAAAGAATAGGACTGGATGCCATGATCTTCATTCACTGAATGTTAAATTTTAAGCCAGCTTTTTCACTCTCCTCTTTCACCTTCGTCAAGAGGTTCTTTAGTTCCTCTTCTCTTTCTGCCATAAAAGTAGTATCATCTGCATATCTGAGGTTATTGATATTTCTTTGGGCAATCTTGATTCCAGATTACCCTTCAGCCAGTCCAGCATTTTGCATGATGTAGTCTGCATATAAGTTAAATAAGCAGGGTGACAATATACAGCCTTGACGTACTCCTTTCCCAACTTGGAACCGGTCCATTTTTCCATGTTCAGTTCTAACTGTTCTTTTTTTTTTTTTAATTGAAGGATAATTGCTTTACAGAATTTTGTTGTTTTCTGTCAAACTTCAACATGGTTCTAACTGTTGCTTCTTGACCTGCATACAGATTTCTTAAGAGGCAGGTAAGGTGGTCTGGTATTCCCATCTCTTGAAAAATTTTGCACAGTTTGTTGTGATCCACACAAAGGCTATAACATAGTCAATGAAGCAGAAATAGATGCTTTTCTTGAATTCTCTTGCTTTTTCTATAATCCAATGGATGTTGGCAATTTGATCTCTGGTTCCTCTGCCTTTTCTAAATCCAACTTGTACACCCGGAAGTTCATGGTTCACGTACTGTTGAAGCATAGCTTGGAGGATTTTGAGCATGACCTTGCTAACATATGAAATGAGTACAATTGTGCAGTAGTTTGAACATTCTTTGGCACTGCCCTTCTTTTGGGATTGGAATGAAAACTGATCTTTTCCATCTGTGGCCTAATGAATTTTCCAAATTTGCTGGCATAATGAATGCAGCACTTTAACAGCATCATCTTTTAGAATTTGAAATAGTTCAGCTGGAATTTCATCACCTCCACTAGCTTTGTTCATAGTGAAGCTTGCTAAGGCCCACTTGACTTCACACTCCAGGATGCTGGCTCTAGGTGAGTGATCAAACCATTGTCATTATCGGGGTCATTAAGATCTCTTTTTGTATAGCTCTTCTGTGTATTCTTACTGCCTCTTCTTAGTATCTTCTGCTTCTGTTAGGTCCATAGCATTTCTGTCCTTTACTGTGCCCATCTTTGCATGATACATTCCCTTGGCATCTGTAATTTTCTTGAAGAGATCTCAAACTTTTTCCATTCTATTGTTTTCCTTATCTCTTTTCACTGTTTCACTTAGAAAGCCTTCCTAAGTGAACAATGGTTTCATTATCTGCACTGAAACAAGGTCTAAAGATACTAAGTGTAAAATTCCAGAAATAAACAATCCATAAGTTTTAAACTGCATGCCATTCTGAGTAGATTATTAAATCTCTCACTATCCTGCTTTCTGCCCAGGATGAATTATTCCTCTGTCCAGTGTATCCTGCCCACTAGTCAGTTAGTACTCATCTCCATTATCATATCGATTGTTTTACGGAATCAAAAGTGCCTGTGTTCAATAACCTTTATTTTACTTAATAAGAATCCCAAACCACAAGAGTAGTATTGAAAACAGTTTTGAGGTCTGTAGCTCAAGTTCAAAAGTTTGATTTCAATAGTACATAGTTAAAAAAAGAAAGAAGTCAGAGAGAACCTATTC
Organism: Tragelaphus eurycerus; assembly: GCA_935064755.1. NCBI lineage: Eukaryota > Metazoa > Chordata > Mammalia > Artiodactyla > Bovidae > Tragelaphus > Tragelaphus eurycerus. The sequence goes on from CAKXYN010000016.1 coordinate 25,309,430, forward strand.
ACAATATTTTTTGGAAAATTACAGTTCTAGAAATAAACACTTCAATTCAAAGATAGTAAGTGGAGAAGTCATGCATGGAGAAAAAAAAAGGAAAGACATAAAATCAAAGGATGGGCTAATGATATAATTTTTTAAATAAAAATAATATTGTTAAAAAATTTTCAAAAAATAATTTGATGTAACAAAAGGCACACAGAAATTAAGAAAACATAAGTACTATAAAACAAGTGATCAAAGAAAAGAAACGACATGCTAAAAAAAGGAAAATGTCAAAAGAGGGCCTTTTTTTTTAAGAGTGATGAGAGTTAATAGAAGAAACTGAATAAAATATTAAACCATTACATAATTGAAAGCATATTAGAAGCCAGCAGCAGTACAATAAGTTAGGCACAAAAAGCAGAGAGCTGACATCAATTAAAGAAAAAATACATATATACATAATAAGATAAGAGACAAAGATATGAAACAATAAGTGAAATGATGATACATATGAAGAAGTAACAATGAAATGCTTTCAGACTAAAAGAAAAAACAAGTAGAATTCAAAAATGTTGAAGGATAAAAAAGTTTTAAATTTCTGTATCAAAGAAAACTACCATATTCCTCCAAAATAATCAATATCAAGATACAGCCTAAGATTTCAAAAGCTTAAGTCTAAAGATATCATCATCATCGAGTCAAAAGAAGCACATTGCATCACAAAAGAGAAAAAAAGAAAAGTCAAGTAGATCTTGGGCTTCTTCTCAATAACAAAAGATGTCAAAATATAGAGGGGTTACAAATAGCTGTGAAAAGAAGAGAAGCGAAAAGCAAAGGAGAAAAGGAAAGATATAAACATCTAAATGCAGAGTTCCAAAGAACAGCAAGAAGAGATAAGAAAGCCTTCTTCAGCGATCAATGCAAAGAAATAGAGGAAAACAACAGAATGGGAAAGACTAGGGATCTCTTCAAGAAAATCAGAGATACCAAAGGAACATTTCATGTAAAGATGGGCACGATAAAGGACAGAGATGGTGTGGACCTAACAGAAGCAGAAGATATTAAGAAGAGGTGGCAAGAATACACAGAAGAACTGTACAAAAAAGAGCTTCAAGACCTAGATAATCATGATGATGTGATCACTGACCTAGAGCCAGACATCTTGGAATGTGAAGTCAAATGGGCCTTAGAAAGCATCACTACGAACAAAGCTAGTGGAGGTGATGGAATTCCAGTGGAGCTATTCCAAGTCCTGAATGATGATGCTGTGAAAGTGCTACACTCAATATGCCAGCAAATTTGGAAAACTAAGCAGTGGCCACAAGATTGGAAAAGGTCAGTTTTCATCCCAATCCCAAAGAAAGGCAATGCCAAGGAGTGCTCAAACTACTGCACAATTGTACTCATCTCACACGCTAGTAAAGTAATGCTCAAAATTCTCCAAGCCAGGCTTCAGCAATATGTGAACCGTGAACTTCCTGATGTTCAAGCTGGTTTTAGAAAAGGCAGAGGAACCAGAGATCAAATTGCCAACATCCGCTGGATCATGGAAAAAGCAAGAGAGTTCCAGAAAAACATCTACTTCTGCTTTATTGACTATGCCAAAGCCTTTGATTGTGTGGATCACAATAAACTATGGAAAATTCTGAAAGAGATGGGAATACCAGACCACCTGATCTGCCTCTTGAGAAATCTGTATGCAGGTCAGGAAGCAACAGTTAGAACTGGTCATGGAACAACAGACTGGTTCCAAATAGGAAAAGGAGTACGTCAAGGCTGCATATTGTCACCATGTTTATTTAACTTATATGCAGAGTACATCATGAGAAATGCTGGACTGGAAGAAACACAAGTTGGAATCAAGATTGCCGGGAGAAATATCAATAACCTCAGATATGCAGATGACACCACTCTTATGGCAGAAAGTGAAGAGGGGCTAAAAAGCCTCTTGATGAAAGTGAAAGTGGAGAGTGAAAAGGTTGGCTTAAAGCTCAACATTCAGAAAACGAAGATCATGGCATCTGGTCCCATCACTGCATGGGAAATAGATGTAGAAACAGTGGAAACAGTGTCAGACTTTGTTTTTCTGGGCTCCAAAATCACTGCAGATGGTGACTGCAGTCATGAAATTAAAAGACGCTTACTCCTTGGAAGGAAAGTTATGACCAACCTAGATAGCATATTCAAAAGCAGAGACATTACTTTACCAACAAAGGTTCGCCAAGTCAAGGCTATGGTCTTTCCTGTGGTCATGTATGGATGTGAGAGCTGGACTGTGAAGAAGGCTGAGCGCCGAAGAATTGATGCTTTTGAACTGTGGTGTTGGAGAAGACTCTTGAGAGTCCCTTGGACTGCAAGGAGTTCCAACCAGTCCATTCTGAAGGAGATCAATCCTGGAATTTCTTTAGAAGGAATGATGCTAAAGCTGAAACTCCAGTATTTTGGCCACCTCATGCGAAGAGTTGACTCATTGGAGAAGACTCTGATGCTGGGAGGGATTGAGGGCAGGAGGAGAAGGGGACGACAGAGGATGAGATGGCTGGATGGCATCACTGACTCGATGGATGCGAGTCTGGGTGACCTCCGGGAGCTGGTGATGGACAGGGAGGCCTGGCATGCTGCGGTTCATGGGGTCGCAAAGAGTCGGACACGACTGAGCGACTGATCTGATCTGATCTGAAGAAAGAAAGTGAAGGACTTGTTCCAAAGATAATATAAAAAGTTAAAATGCAATAGACTTCCAATTGCACCTCCAAAGAGCAAAGAGCTTGAAGTTGTCACTGCTGTTCTCAAAAGAAGAAAAAAAGCTGAAAAAGAGAAAGCAAACGAACTCTTCTAAATCCATTAGAGAACTGAGATCAAAAGGCAGACTGCTATCTAAAAATTAAAGAGGCAGACACAGAGAATCACAGCTTATCAGAAACAGAAGTGCCTAAAGCCAACCCAGTAACTGGCAGGAAAACTTAAATGATACACTGAATTCCTAGAGGCTGGGGTCTGAGATAGCCTGAAAATTCAAACTCCTGAGGACCCAGTGATAGAAAGATCCTTACACATCCATGATTTCACCTCCAGAAGCTTAACAAGGTTCTCATGGCGAGAACAACCAAGAAAATTTCCCTTATACTTACAACAGGGGAAAAGGAAAAGCAATCGTATTGAAATACGACCCTCTAGCCTTCTTTATCACAGAAGACGATTAAAAAAGAAAACTTAAGAAACTTTGAAGGTCACAGCTCTGAGATTTTGTCCAATCTAAAAGAAAACAAAAAATGGAGATATAATCTTAAGACTACAGACTACTTCCATTCCCCAATACTTTACCACCACATCAACAGGGTTCCAGTGTAATTACAGTGAATTACAGCTGAGAGAGTTACAAGAAAAGACTCTATTTTAAAAGGAGCAACTAGGGAAACCCAAAGACGAAAGGTCAAACAAAAGCAAAACAAAACATTTGAGCCTTTGACAACTAGACTTAAAGCAAACATTAAATAACTCAAGGCTATGGTTTTTCCCGTGGTCATGTATGGTGTGAGAGTTGGACTGTAAAGAAAGTTGAGCGCTGAAGAATTGATGCTTTTGAACTGTGGTGCTGGAGAAGGCTCTTGAGAGTCCGTTGGACTGCAAGGAGATCTAACCAGTCCATCCTAAAGGAAATCAGTCCTGGGTGTTCATTGGAAGGACTGATGCTAAAGCTGAAACTCCAGTACTTTGGCCACCTCACGTGAAGAGTTGACTCATTGGAAAAGACTCTGATGCTGGGAGGGATTGGGAGCAGGAGGAGAAGGGACAACAGAGGATGAGATGGCTGGATGGCATCACCGACTCGATGGACATGAGTCTGAGTGAACTCTGGGAGTTGGTGATGGACAGGGAGGCCTGGCATGCTGTGATTCATGGGGTCGCAAAGAGTCAGACACTACTGAGCAACTGAACTGAACTCCTATGATCGGAGAAGGCAACGGCAACCCACTCCAGTACTCTTGCCTGGAAAATCTCATGGACGGAGGAGCCTGATGGGCTACAGTCCATGGGATCACTAAAAGTCGGACATGACTGAACGACTTCTCTTTTACTTTTCACTTCCATATATTGGAGAAGGAAATGGCAACCCACTCCAGTATTCTTGCCTAGAGAATCGCAGGGATGGGGGAGCCTGGTGGGCTGCTTGCTGTCTATGGGGTCGCACAGAGTTGGACATGACTAAAGCAACTTAGCAGCAGCAGCAACTCCTACGATACACATAAAAACATTAAAATCTTGTTTACTTTAATTCCTAGTATATGACACATCATGTCTGCTATAAAAAGAGTGAAACGTGGAAAAAATGAGTACGGATTATTTCTGGGATAATGGAAATGTTTTGGAAGTAAACAGAGATGGTGATTGCACAACAATGTAAATGTACTAAATACCGCTAAATCATTCACTTTAAAATGTTATCTGAATTTAACCTCAATTAAAAAAAATTTTTTTAATTTAAAATAATAGCTGAGTGTATTGGGTTATCACAGTTTGTGGGTAAGGGAAATATACAAGAGCAATGATAATATATGGGCTAGAAGGAGGACCTGGAATACTCTCTTTTAAGATATCTGCCTAACCTGTGAAGTTCTATTTGAAAGTGGATTTACCTATAAATGTGTATTGCAAATGCTAGATCAGATCAGATCAGTCGCTCAGTCGTGTCTCACTCTTTGCGACCCCATGAACTGCAGCACGCCAGGCCTTCATGTCCACCACCAACTCCCAGAGGTCACCCAGACTCACATCCATCGAGTCAATGATGCCATCCAGCCATCTCATCCTCTGTCATCCCCGTCTCCTCCTGCCCCCAATCCCTCCCAGCATCAGAGTCTTTTCCAATGAGTCAACTCTTCGCATGAGGTGGCCAAAATACTGGAGTTTCAGCTTTAGCATCATTCCTTCCAAAGAAATCCCAAGGCTGATCTCCTTCAGAATGGACTGCTTGGAACTCCTTGCAGTCCAAGGGACTCTCAAGAGTCTTCTCCAACACCACAGTTCAAAAGCATCAATTCTTCGGCACTCAGCCTTCTTCACAGTCCAGCTCTCACATCCATACATGACCACAAGACCATAGCTAGAGCAACCAGCAAAAAAAAAAAAAAAAGAAAATATAATTATTTACTGAAAGAAGAGAGAAAATGGAATTATAAAATACTCAAAACTATAGAAAGCAGAATTAGGCTTTTTAAGAAAGAGACAACAAATGCAATGAATTGAAGAATCATGAATATGGTAGATATTAAGTCATCTGTGTCAATAATTATTTTAAATGTGAATCTAAATATACCAACTAAAATACAAAGACCAAAAGACTGGATGAAAAAACAAGACCCAACAATATGTTACCTACAAGAAATCCACTTTTTTTTTTTTTTTAGTTCTACCAGTTTATTGCTACCAACCCGTCACCCTCCACCCTCATGCACACATGCTCAGTCATGTAACCCCATGGACTGCAGCCCACCAGGCTCCTCTGTCCATGGAATTCTTCCAGGCAAGAATACTGGAGTGGGTTACCATTTCCTTCTCCAGAGAAGAAATCCATTTTAAACATAAAGTCACAAGTTGAAAAAGTAAAAAATGGAGAAAAACAGAGCACACTATCACTAATTCAAAGAAAAATGAAGTAACTGTATATGTTCAGATAAAGCTGACTACAGAACAAGGGAAAGTATCAAGGATTAAGAAGATATTACTTGATAACTTACTTCCTAGACTTAAAGAAGAATATCTATTAAAAACTTCTATAGCACATTATAGTTAATGTTGAGAAACTACATGCTTTCCTTCTAAGTTCAAGAATCAAGCAAGCATGTTCTCTCTTATTCAACATTATATTGGAAGTCCTGCTTAGTGCAATATGGCAAGAAAAGGAAATAAAGTGAATAAAAATTAAGAATGAAGAAATAAAACTGTCTTTGTTTAAAGATGACATGATTATCTATGTAAAAATTTCCAAAAAATCAACAATCAACAACAAAGAATCTCCTAAAACTAGTAAGTGATTACAAAAAAAGTTGCATGATAGAGGTGAATATACAAAAGTTAACTGCTTCATTAAATTCTTGATGAGAACAATTGGGATTAGAAATTTAATTTAAAACACAATGCTACCTACATTAGCACCCAAAAGAAATACCTAGGTATAAAACTCACTGTATAATACCTATAAGAGGAAATGACAAGACTATGATGTAAGATGATAGCTTCCCTGATAGCTCAGTCGGTAAAGAATCTGCCTGCAAAGAAGATCTAAATAAATGGAGATATAGTCCATGTTCACTGATAGGAAGATTCAATGATGTTAAGATATCTTCACAACTTGTGCTACAGATTCAATATAATACCAATAAAAAATCTCAGCAAGTTATTTTGTGGATATCACAAAACTGGTTCTAAAATTTATGGAAAAGCAAAAGATACAAAGTAGTCATTATAATACTGAAGACAAAGAAAGGTGTAAAAGGTTTCATAGTATCCAACTTTAAGACTTAGGGTAAAGATATTGTAATAATTACAGGATGGTGAAAAGGTTGGCTTAAAGCTCAACAATCAGAAAACAAAGATCACGGCATCTGGTCCCATCACTACATGGGAAATAGATGGAGAAACAGTGGAAACAGTGTCAGACTTTATTTTTCTGGGCTCCAAAATCATTGCAGATGGTGACTGCAGCCATGAAATTAAAAGACGCTTACTCCTTGGAAGGAAAGTTATGACCAACCTAGATAGCATATTCAAAAGCAGAGACATTACTTTGCCAACAAAGGTTCGCCTAGTCAAGGCTATGGTCTTTCCTGTGGTCATGTATGGATGCGAGAGCTGGACTGTGAAGAAGGCTGAGTGCCGAAGAATTGATGCTTTTGAACTGTGGTGTTGGAGAAGACTCTTGAGAGTCCCTTGGACTGCAAGGAGTTCCAACCAGTCCATTCTGAAGATCAGCCCTGGGATTTCTTTGGAAGGAATGATGCTAAAGCTGAAACTCCAGAATTTTGGCCACCTCATGTGAAGAGTTGACTCATTGGAGAAGACTCTGATGCTGGGAGGGATTGGGGGCAGGAGGAGAAGGGGACGACAGAGGATGAGATGGCTGGATGGCATCACTGACTCGATGGATGTGAGTCTGAGTGACCTCCGGGAGTTGGTGATGGACAGGGAGGCCTGGCGTGCTGCGATTCATGGGGTCGCAAAGAGTCGGACTCGACTGAGCGACTGATCTGATCTGATCTGAGGAGCAAACGGAGAAGGCAACGGCAACCCACTCCAGTACTCTTGCCTGGAAAATCCCATGGATGGAGGAGCCTGGTAGGCTGCAGTCCATGGGTTCACTAAGAGTCAGACACGACTGAGCGACTTCACTTTCACTTTTCATTTTCATGCATTGGAGAAGGAAATGGCAACCTACTCCAGTGTTCTTGCTTGGAGAATCCCAGGGATGGCGGAGCCTGGTGGGCTGCCATCTATTGTGTCGCACAGAGTCGGACACAACTGAAGCAACTTAGCAGTAGGAGCAAAAGAACAGACAGATCAACAGGATAGAATGCAAATTCTAGAAACAGGCCCAGATAAATACAGTCAAATGATCTTTGACAATAAAACAAAGGCAATTCAATAAAAAAGAAATGGTCGTTTCAACAAATGATGCTAGAAGTACTGGATATCCACATGCAAAAGAATTAATATAGACATAAACTTGAGTATCATTCACCAAAAAAAAGAAAATGTGTCATAGATCTAAATATAAAATGCAAAAATGTAAAACTATTACATGATAGAGAAAAATCCAGGTGACCATGGGCTTGGTGATAACTTTTTAGATAACAATACCAAAAGCATGATCCATGACAGCAAAATTAGCCAGCTGGAATTCATTAAAATTAAAAACATTTTCTCTGTGAAAGACCCTGCTAAGAGAGTAAAAAGATAACTCATAGATTAGGAGAAAACTTTTGCAAAACACATATCTAATAAAAGAACTGGTATACAAAATATATAAAGAACTCTTAAGACTCAATTAAAAAAACAATTCAATTTAAAAACGAATAAATGTTCTGAATAGACACCTCACCAAAGAAAATATACAGATAACAACTAAGCATATGAAAGGTTGCTCAACATCATTTCTTATTAGAGAACTGCTAAATAAAACAAGATACCACCACAGACCTGTTGGGACCAAAAAAAGGGGGGAAAAAACCTTAACTATACCAAATGCTGGTGAGGATGTGGAGCAATCAGATCCCTCATTTATTGCTATTGAGAATATAAAATGACACCGCCACTCTGGAAGACAGTTTAGTGGTTTATTACAAAGCTAAATACACTTTTTATATATGCACTTACAAAGTGCACTCCTAGGTATTTATCCAGAAGAGTTTAAAATTTACATAGGTACAAATGTTTATAGCAGCTACATTCATAACTGCCCAAACTTGGAAGCAACCAAGATGTCTTTCATTAAGTACAAGGATAAAGAAGTTGTGGCACATACATACAGTGAAATATTAATTTGAAATCAAAAGAAATGAACTATCATACCATAAAAAGACCCAGAGGAGCATTAAAAGCATACTGCCAAGTGAAAAAAGTCAGTCTGAAAGGCTACATATCATATGATTCTAATTATATGACAGTTTAGGTGAAAAACTAGACCATGGAGGCAATAAAAAGATTAGTGGTTGCAGAGACTTGGGATTGGAGGAAGGAATAAATAGTTGTGAAGCGCAGGAAATTTTTAGCATGGTGAAACTATTTGGTTCAATATTACAATGATGGATACATGACATTATGCATGACTCAAACTTGCAGAACTGTACAGAACAAAGAATAAGCCCTAATTTAAAGTATAAACCAAGTTCAATAATATACCATTGTGTGTGTTAAGTTGCTTCAGTCATGTCTGACTCTTAGCAACCCTACAGACTATAGTCTGCCAGGCTCCTCTGTCCATGGGATTCTCCAGGAAGAGTACTAGAGTGGATATTGTCACAAATGGTAGGATCTCCTTCTTTCTCATGACTAAATAATATTCCTTTTTTATTTATACACACACACATATACATACACATCATACCTTCTTTATCCATTCATCCACTGACAAACACTTATGTTATTTTCATATCTTGGCTACTGTGAATAAACGCTGCAATAAATATGGGAGTACAATCACTTTTTGATATCTTGTTTTCCTTTCCTTTGGATAAACCCTGCTATTAACAACGACATGGATGAACTTTGAGAACATTATTGTTAAGCAAGGTAAGTTAGAAAATGACAAATACTGTATGATATTACTTTCATCGAAAAAGCAAGAGAGTTCCAGAAAAACATCTATTTCTGCTTTATTGACTATGCCAAAGCCTTTGACTGTGTATATCACAATAAACTGTGGAAAATTCTGAAAGAGATGGGAATACCAGACCACCTGATCTGCCTCTTGAGAAATCTGTATGCAGGTCAGGAAGCAACAGTTAAAACTGGACATGAAACAACAGACTGGTTCCAAATAGGAAAAGGAGTACGTCAAGGCTGTATATTGTCACCATGTTTATTTAAATTATATGCAGAGTACATCATGAGAAATGCTGGACTGGAAGAAACACAAGTTGGAATCAAGATTGCTGGGAGAAATATCAATAACCTCAGATATGCAGATGACACCACCCTTATGGCAGAAAGTGAAGAGGAACTAAAAAGCCTCTTGATGAAAGTGAAAGTGGAGAGTGAAAAGGTTGGCTTAAAGCTCAACATTCAGAAAACGAAGATCATGGCATCTGGTCCCATCACTTCATGGGAAATAGACAGGGAAACAGTGGAAACAGTGTCAGACTTTCTTTTTCTGGGCTCCAAAATCACTGCAGATGGTGACTGCAGCCATGAAATTAAAAGACGCTTACTCCTTGGAAGGAAAGTTATGATCACCTAGATAGCATATTCAAAAGCAGAGACATCACTTTGCCAACAAAGGTTCGCCTAGTCAAGGCTATGGTCTTTCCTGTGGTCATGTATGGATGTGAGAGCTGGACTGTGAAGAAGGCTGAGTGCCGAAGAATTGATGCTTTTGAACTGTGGTGTTGGAGAAGACTCTTGAGAGTCCCTTGGACTGCAAGGAGATCCAAGCAGTCCATTCTGAAGGAGATCAGCCCTGGGATTTCTTTGGAAGGAATCATGCTAAAGCTGAAACTCCAGTATTTTGGCCACCTCATGCGAAGAGTTGACTCATTGGAGAAGACTCTGATGCTGGGAGGGATTGGGGGCAGGAGGAGAAGGGGACGACAGAGGATGAGATGGCTGGATGGTATCAATGACTCGACGGATGTGAGTCTGAGTGACCTCCGGGAGTTGGTGATGGACAGGGAGGCCTGGCGTGCTGCGATTCATGGGGTCGCAAAAAGTCGGACACGACTGAGCAACTGATTGATCTGATCTGATATATGGAATCTAAAAAAGCTAAATTTTTAACACCAGAGAATAAAATGGTGGTTACCAGGGGCTCACAGTAGAAGAATTGGGGAGATACTGTCTAAGAGTACAAATTTGCAATCAGTAGATAAGTAAGTCCTAGAGCATAGGGATTATGGTCAACAATAATGCATTATAAACTTCAAAATTGCTTAGAGACTAGATCTTAAATGTTATCAGTACAACAAAAAAAGAAATTATAATTATGGAACATGATAGAGGTGTTAGCTAAAGCTATGGTGGTAATCATACTATATTATAAAAGGATGAAGTCCACACACTATGCACCTTAAACTTAAACAAATTATGTCTCAAAAAATCAATACTGATTCATCAATTGTAACAAATACCCCACAAATGGAAGATATTAATAATAGGGGAAACTGCACTGGGGAGAGAATCAGCATATGAGAACATTCTATCTGCTCATATTATCAGATGGATATATGGGCTTCCCTGGTAGCTCAGCTGGTAAAGAATCCACCTGCAATAAGGGAGACCTGGGTTCAGTCCCTGGGTTGAGAAGATCACCTGGAGAAGGGAGCAGCTACACACTCCACTATTCTGGCCTGCAGAATTCCATGGACTGAAGGGCTTGGCAGGCTGCAGTCCATGGGATCACAAAGAATTGGACACAACTGAGAGACTTTCACTTTCAGGGGGATATATTAATATTTTTTTTAATCCAAGAGGAAAATATCACATTTTATGAACCCTTCTTGAAAACTCTACTTGAAGTTAGAAATTCAACTAGCCTTGATTTAAAATAAAGTACTTGTGACTGAGGAAGCTGGCTATGAAAGGATCAGTAGAAACACTAATTCTTTTAAAATTGAACTGGCTCTAAATAATTTACCTCACATTCATAAGACTACATGAAACTGTTATAAAAAGTAGAAGCTTTAAATTACATGAAGATTATATGTTGTAAAACTTCATATCACATAAAATAATTATAACCAGAACTCATGAACTCCAAAATAGAAAAGATAAGAATAAATGAGATGAAAAGAAAAAGGACACAGTAGCTAGTGGAGGTGATGGAATCCCAGTGGAGCTATTCCAAATCCTGAAAGATGATGCTGTGAAAGTGCTGCACTCAATATGCCAGCAAATTTGGAAAACTCAGCAGTGGCCACAGGATTGGAAAAGGTCAGTTTTCATCCCAATCCCAAAGAAAGGCAATGCCAAGGAATGCTCAAACTACTGCACAATTGCACTCATCTCACACGCTAGTAAAGTATTGCTCAAAATTCTCCAAGCCAGGCTTCAGCAATATGTGAACCGTGAACTTCCTGATGTTCAAGCTGGTTTTAGAAAAGGCAGAGGAACCAGAGATCAAATTGCCAACATCCACTGGATCATCGAAAAAGCAAGAGAATTCCAGAAAAACATCTATTTCTGCTTTATTGACTATGCCAAAGCCTTTGACGGTGTAGATCACAATCAACTGTGGAAAATTCTGAAAGAGATGGGAATACCAGACCACCTGATCTGCCTCTTGAGAAATCTGTATGCAGGTCAGGAAGCAACAGTTAGAACTGGTCGTGGAACAACAGACTGGTTCCAAATAGGAAAGGGAGTATGTCAAGGCTGTATATTGTCACCATGTTTATTTAACTTATATGCAGAGTACATCATGAGAAATGCTGGACTGGAAGAAACACAAGTTGGAATCAAGATTGCTGGGAGAAATATCAATAACCTCAGATATGCAGATGACACCACCCTTATGGCAGAAAGTGAAGAGGAACTAAAAAGCCTCTTGATGAAAGTGAAAGTGGAGAGTGAAAAGGTTGGCTTAAAGCTCAACATTCAGAAAACGAAGATCATGGCATCTGGTCCCATCACTACATGGGAAATAGATGTAGAAACAGTGGAAACAGTGTCAGACTTTCTTTTTCTGGGCTCCAAAATCACTGCAGATGGTGACTGCAGCCATGAAATTAAAAGACGCTTACTCCTTGGAAGGAAAGTTATGACCAACCTAGATAGCATATTCAAAAGCAGAGACATTACTTTGCCAACAAAGGTTCGCCTAGTCAAGGCTATGGTCTTTCCTGTGGTCATGTATGGATGCAAGAGCTGGACTGTGAAGAAGGCTGAGCGCTGAAGAATTGATGCTTTTGAACTGTGGTGTTGGAGAAGACTCTTGAGAGTCCCTTGGACTGCAAGGAGATCCAACCAGTCCATTCTGAAGGAGATCAGCCCTGGGATTTCTTTGGAAGGAATGATGCTAAAGCTGAAACTCCAGTATTTTGGCCACCTCATGCGAAGAGTTGACTCATTGGAGAAGACCCTGATGCTGGGAGGGATTGGGGGCAGGAGGAGAAGGGGACGACAGAGGATTAGATGGCTGGATGGCATCACTGACTCGATGGATGTGAGTCTGAGTGACCTCCGGGAGTTGGTGATGGATATGGAGGCCTAGCGTGCTGCAGTTCACGGGGTCGCAAAGAGTTGGACACTACTGAGCAACTGATCTGATCTGATAACTGCATTAATTCTTTTATTCTCCACTGGGAGAATCATTAAGTATTCAACATTTAGAGTGTTGTGAAAAGTGAAAAGCGAAGTTGAGGACACTGGGAATGCCAGGATAAACTCCTATAGCCCTAAGTACGTATCTCTGTTAAAGCACCTACAACTTATTATTATAACTAGATCTACTCCTCTTCACCAAACCAAAATACACATAAACTTTCAGAAGACAGAGGCCAAAACTTGCTAATCTTTATGCTGAGCACACAGTAGGCAGTCCTCAGTAAATACTGAATTTCATTGAAAAACATTAAAAATATCACTGCTAAAGCATTACTACTGGGCATATACCATGAGAAAATCATAACTGAAAAAGACATTTGTACCCTAATGTTCACAGTAGCACCATTTACAATAGCAAAGACATGGAAGCAATCTAGGTGTCTACTGACAGACGAATGAATAAAGAAGATGTAGTACATATATACAATGGAATATTGCTCAGCCATAAAAAGGAACACATTTGAGTCAGTTCTAGTGCGGTGGATGAACCTAGAGCCCCTTATACAGAGTGAAGTAAGTTAGAAAAAAATATAGTATATAAACACATATACATGGAATCTAGAAAAATGGTACTTACGAACCTATTTGCAAGGAACTGGAGACACAGATATAGAGAATGGACTTGTTGACAAAGCAGAGGAGGGAGAGAGTGGGACAAATGGAGGAAGTAGCATCAACATATATAGACTATAAAGTGTAGATGGATAGCTGGTGAGAAGTTGCTGGTGAGAAAGTATAGCACAAGAAGCCCAGCTTGGTGCTCTGTGATGACCTGGAGGGATGGGACGAGGGGAAGGGAGGAAAGCTGGGGAGGGAGGCAGTGTATGTATAATTATTGCTGATTTGCACTGTTGCATGGCAGAAACCAATACAACACTGTAAACAAATTTTAGTTTAAATAAAAAACTATATACATGTTTAAAAAAAGAACTATAAAGCTAAAGTTTCATTCAAGAGGGAAGCATAGCTAGAATAATTTTTTTCTCTATTATTATAACTTACAAGACCAAGGTGGTGGCAAAAGGGCCAACTATGGGACTGAAAATGTAAGAAAAAGACAGATATACTATAGAAACAATGTTTTAGAAAAATTAGGAAGAACGAGATCAAAAAGCTTGTAGCTATTAGCCTTATGGAAGTTATGCACTTCTTTCTGTGAAAGAGCAAAGAGAGGTGATGACCCAGAGGGAATTTGAAACAGAAAAAAAGAAATCTGAGACAGTTATTCTAAATGGCCTAGATGTCTTTTGTACCTCTATCTAATCATGTCCGCTTTCTACATAAAGGATCATCTGCTGAAATACAGAACAGAGGTAAAGCTGTGGTACTGAGTAACATGAAAAAAAGTTTACAATAATCACCACAGAAAAACTAATCAGGACTTGTAAGATAAGTATTTATAAGTAGCCATAAATGCTTTTTCTTATGAAATTTCCTACCTAAATCTCTCGCTTCTTCATGTGAGGAAAAGAGAACAACAATGAACACAGTGGTTAATAGTAATTAGAACATTCTCTCAGAATAGACAAACCATGTTAACAACTCCATATTCTCATGCCTATCAAATAATTGAAATCTTACCAAATATCTGGTTGTTACTTGAGAACCCATTTGCTATAAAAGACTGGTTTATATAGTACAGCAATCTGACAGGAACTTTAATTCCCACTATGCTATGCTAAGTCACTTAAGTCATGTCCGACTCTGTGCGACCCCAGAGACGGCAGCCCACCAGGCTTCCCCATCCCTGGGATTCTCCAGGCAAGAACACTGGAGTGGGTTGCCATTTCCTTCTCCAATGCATGGAAGTGAAAAGTGAAAGTGAAGTCACTCAGTCAAGTCCGACTCTTAGCGACCCCATGGACTGCAGCCTACCAGGCTCCTCCGTCCATGGGATTTTCCAGGCAAGAGTACTGGAGTGGGGTGCCACTGCCTTCTCCTAATTCCCACTAATTCTTAGTAAATCCATATTCAATGTGCTTTTTAATGCCTGATATATTTTTTCAATGCCCAGTGTTTTTATTATAAATACTACATATAAATTCCTGCTGTATATACCATCTTTTTATCACACAGATAACTGACTTCTGCTAACAAATCTGAGACATACAAACAAAAATGAACCCTATAGGCAAAAGGAATAGTCTACAGAAACTAAACACCAGCCTTAGAATTTAGCATTCTTCCTTGCCATTCAACATCTCTGAATATGGATTAAATTAATCAGAGACATCAATGTATAAAAATGACAGCTTCTAAGACATGGTGACACAAGAATTTTGTGAAACAAATGACCTGCCTTTAAACTGAGTCTTTGAGCAAAAAGAGTGGGAAAGAGAAGAGGAAAGCAAGGAGGAAAAAAGAGATGGGGGAAAGAAAGACAGGAAGGAAGGGAGGAAGAAAGGGAGAAAGCAAGAATGGAAATAATAATAAACAGCCTGAGTTAACTTGTGTATGGACAGATGGTTTTTTTTTTTTCCCCAAGCCCTTTCTTTTCCACCAGGGAATATCAATAACCTTTAAAGCAGTCTCACATTTATTTAAATGTGTGTTCTGACAGTCATGTCAGAGACTGGGTAAAAGCTTTTTCATGGAAATCATTAAAAGGAAAAGATCCAGACAAGAGGCCTGTTCTTTTCTGGCAGTGAGGGTGGAACAGAACTGTGTCAGTTTTAAAAGATGGAAGTGTCTTAAACATCAATGACACACATGAAGCACCTTCCTTCCCCCTCTCCCCTGCCCCTCACACTCCTAGTACAACTGAAAGTTTTTTACCTGCTGCTGGCTAGAATAATACTCTGTTATTAGGGAGCTTTGGGGGTAGGGTTAGTAGTGAGGAGAAAGAGAAGAAAAAGCCTACAATTGTGATTCAAAGCAGAAGGGAGCAGAGCAATCCCAGAAGTATTCCAACACAGCTCACCCTCCTGGGTCCCGTGTTCCCCATGCGGTAACTCACAAAGTCTCACAACTCAACTTTAAACTGCTGAATCATTTCAGCAAGTGATGTGTACCTATCTGCTGGTGAGAAATAACAGTCATTCCCTGCTTCAACCATCATTTCCTTGCTTCCCACTGATACATGATCTGTTGCCCATTGACAAGCACTGAAGCAATGCTGACTAACTCTCCCTAGGAAAATCTGAGGTTGAGCCAGCCAGCCACAAAGATCACTTCATAACTTGGCTCAAACACAAGGCCCTTTGCAAAAGATGGTTTTTGTTCCTGAAAGACCACAGAGATACTGGTATTTCCCTTACTCAAGTTAACAACTTTTCAAGGACTTCCCCGACTCACATTTTTCCCTTCACGGTCCTGGACATTTTTTCCCCCTTAATATCATGAGTGGTTTCCTGATATGTTAAAAAAAAAAAAACTTTTTTTTTTTTTATTTATATGTTCCATCAAGAGCTTCTGAATTATTAATTGTGCCAGAAAAAAAATCTTAGATTTATTAGTGCCTGGTCACTTGGAGCTGATATAGTTTCTGTCACACTAATCGTCTGGATTCCCCAAATGATTTATTGACTCTAACCACCTTAGGAGGAAGTATAATACAAAACCTAAAGTCAGTGTTATTGAAATAGATCTCAAAGATGTCTGGAGATTTCCCCATGAGAGTTAGTATTATTCATAGTCTTAAATTCACTACAAAAAAGACCTGTGAATAAACTCAGGTTTCAGGTTCTTCGAAGATACTTTAATATTTTAATATTTTCACTTTACCATGAAAATGAGGAAAATCGCAACATTTTTTGCCTTAAAAATAATTATAAAAAGGAATTCTATAATAATAATAATGTTTATGTATTCTCTTTATGCACCAAGCATTATAATACTAAACACATAAACTGGATAATTGTATTTAAACTACAAACAACCCTATAAAGTATTAATAGATACTTTTGTTATTCACACTTTAGAGAAGAGGAATCTAAAGTTTAGAAAGGCTATTTAAGTGACCATAGGTTACAAATTCCAAAGAGTATCACAACTAAGATTTGAAGGCAAACTAACAATAATGGCTGTACACATAATCATTACAACTATATTCTCATCTGCATAATAATAGAACACCTGTTGCTGATCATATCAGGCTATCTTACATTAAAAGTATTTTAATCCCAAGTCCTGGCCACCTGATGTGAAGAGCCAACTCTTTGGAAAAGACCCTAATGATGGGAAAGACTGAAGGAAAGAGAAGAGGACATCAGAGGATGAGATGGTTAGATGGCATCACCAACTCAATGGACATGAGTTTGGGCAGATTCCAGGAGATAATGAGGGACAGGGAAGCCTGCCATGCTGCAGTCCACGGGGTCACAAAGTGTCGGACATGAGTTAGTGACTGAACAGCAATTCCAAGTCTGGCATGTATTATATACCAATGCTATGCTATGCTAAGTCACTTCAGTCGTGTCCGACTGTGCAACCCCATAGACAGCAGCCCACCAGGCTCCCGTCCCTGGGATTCTCCAGGCAAGAACACTGGAGTGGGTTGCCATTTCCTTCTCCAGTGCATGAAAGTGAAAAGAGAAAGTGAAGTCGCTCAGTCATGTCCGACTCTTAGCGACCCCATGGACTGCAGCCTACCAGGCTCCTCCATCCGTGGGATTTTCCAGGCAAGAGTACTGGAGTGGGGTGCCATTGCCTTCTCCATTATATACCAAAGGATGAGAGAAATTATTTTTTAAATTCTAGGCAAAAAGTCTTTCTATACTGTAAAGATAAGCTTTTACACAAATTACTTTTTTGGAATCACTCATTCATTTATTTAGTTTCCCAATTACTGACACCATAAAAAAAGAAAATGGTAGCACTAGGTATCTGATTATTCAGTGGTGTGTACAAGAACATAAGTATCTCTTAAATGTCCTTAAGAAACTCATAAAATCTGAAAGCAAAACACTATCTTATAAAGGTTACACTGAAGAATCTCCAACTTACAGAGAGGAACACTAAAACCCCAAGATAAGAAAGCATGTCACTTAGTTTACTTTGTGAAAAGAAAGCAAGGTGGGCTTCACAACTTCCAGTTCCATCTAGTAGTCTCCTCCCATTCTTATTTTAATTAGATAGTTGGCCCCTTAGGCCAAAGGAAAAGCATTCTGTAAGTTTTTACTAGTTCTCATTAAATTATATTAACTTGTCCCAGAGATAAGGAGAACTAAACTCTTTGCAATTTAAGTTCACAAAATGTCTGCAATAAGGGGGAAAAAAAAAAAAACCCTTTATTCACCTTGTTGTTGTTCTAAAATAGCAAGGATCACTCAGGTAGCATTTTAGAAAAGATTAGACTACTACACATATATTAAAAGGCTGATTCATTAACTAATCCATTCTAGGCAAACATATCTTAAGAAGCTTTATTTGTATGTTCTCAAAATCCCTTTAAACACATTTTTTTTCATTTAGCCCTCAGAAAAAATGAAACACAGTTAATGAAAAATATTATTTTAAAGAAAAATTCACGGTAATTAAATTAGGTTTCATAAATATTTTTATCTCAATCCAATATCACTGAAGATAACATTGATATTTATGTCATATCAAGAAAGTGAATAATAACTCAGAATCTAGTCACCTTGTACAATGACTTCAGATGAAAACTGAAAACACGAAGCTATATTTACTATTCATGTAATGCCCTCTACAGCTCATCAGTGGAATGAATCAGAAAACGAGAATTAAATATTTTTCAGATTCAGAGTGAACACAAATTACAATATAAAAAACCTATTCCCCAAATACCACTGCTGCTGCTGCTAAGTCACTTCAGTCGTGTCCGACTCTGTGTGACCCCTTAAACGGCAGCCCACCAGGCTCCCCCGACCCTGGGATTCTCCAAGCAAGAACACTGGAGTGGGTTGCCATTTCCTTCTCCAATGCATGAAAGTGAAAAGTGGAAGTGAAGTCACTCAGTCGTGTCCAACCCTCAGCGATTTCATGGACTGCAGCCTATCAGGCTCCTCGGTCCATAGGATTTTCCAGGCAAGAGTACTGGAGTGGGGTGCCATTGCCTTCTCCGCCAAGTACCACTAGATATGCACTAAATCTAACTCTAAATATCCAGTTATTTCCCCAAATAATTAGGACAGTCTTATGTCTCATAACCATCGAAAATAATGACTATACCCAATCACCTAGAAACTCTTTCCTAAGACATAATAATATTTTCACAGATACATTATAATGCTCAATCGAAGTCTTTAAGTGGATACTTGAAAAGGTATGCTATATCCTAGAGTCCAGTCAGTCATTCCCTAGTCCACAGACGGAAAAAAAAAAATCAATCTTCCCTTTTAATAAGGTTTACACAGAAAATGGATAATTAATAACATGACAAATTCTTCTAATTTCATAAAAATTTATATATAAATTAATTTTTCTAAGATTCTTCAAATATAATAAGTCAGATACCCATGTGTTGGTATCACTTATATGTGTAATTAAACACACACACACACACATATGGAAACAGAGTAGAAAAGTGGTTACCAGTGGTTACAAGAGTTGAAAAGTGGTTAACAGGGTAGGGGTGGGAGAAATAGGAAGGGGTTGTTGAAAGGGTACAAACTTTCAGCTATAAGATGAATAAGATCTGAGGACCTAACTTATAACATCATTGTGGCTGACAACACTGCATTGTATAACTGAAACGGCTAGGGAAGTAGAATTTAAATGCTCTCAGGAGAAAACAAAGAAGTAAATATGTGAGGTGATGCATGTGTTCATTAATTTGATGGAAGGAATCCTTTCACTATATATGTATATCAAGTCATCATGTTGTACACTTTAAATATCCTACAATTCTATTTATCAATTATACCTCAATAAAGCTGAAAAATGTCCATTTGTGAAGAGAGAAACATGTGTTTAAAAAATGAACCAACATATGATAAACCAAATATTTGATAGTATTCAATATGACAGTCTAAGAAAACATCATTACAATACTGTTAGACAGCTAGCCTGCTAGCTGACAGATCATTTCTAACACTTACCCAATTTTCAAAGATACCAGATAGACCTATAATTAAGATTTTCTAGGGTATGGTCAAGTAAATTACCAAAACTGTGCCAAAACAAAGGGAATATTATCTGGAAAAAATAACAGTTTTATATATGTTTAATAAATATGAAGGAACGCTATCATCAAAAATAACATATAAATGAACCAAACAGTGCTAAATGAATGAAAAACACAAAATAAAATATCCTAAAAATTACCTCCCTGATTTCTTGTTTCGTGGATCTCAGACAATAACATTAAGATTTAACACAAAAAGCCCAGTTTTAAAGAACTTTTAAATCCCTTAAGAACTTAATAAGTTACTCAATACCATCACAAAGAAGATATTAAAGGGAAATAGTTGCAAAAAGCAGAGAATAAGGGACAAACAATAAAGTTTCAAGATTACTAGATATTAAAAGTAATTAAATTCCAGAAAGTCTAAAGCCCCGACACGCAGAAAATGGTAGTATGGGTTGAAGCGGCGGCCAAGGTAGCGGCGATGGAGCCCAAAATGGAGGAGGAGAGTGTCGCGCCTGGCGTGCCAAGCGGCAACAGCACTCCAGGCCCGAAAGGTGAAGGAAAACAACCTGCTCAGAATGAGAAGAAGAAGGAGAAAAACATCAACAGAGAGGCAATCACTTTGAGCCATATGCCAATCCAACTAAAAGATACAGAGCCTTCATTACAAACATACCTTTTGATGTGAGATGGCAGTCACATAAAGATCTGGTTAAAGAAAAAGTTGGACGCTGAAGGAAAGTCAAGGGGATGAGCTGTTGTTGAATTCAAGATGGAAGGCAGCATGAAAAATGCTGCTGAAGTTCTAAACAAACATAGTCTGACCACTGAAAGTCAAAGAAGATCCTGATGGTGAATATGCCAGGAGAGCAGTGCAAAAGGCTGGAAGACTGGGAAGCACAGTATTTGTAGCAAACCTGGATTATAAAGTTGGCTGGTAGAAACTGAAGGAAGTTTTTAGTATGTCTGGTGTGGTGGTCGGAGCAGACATTCTTGAGGATAAAGATGGAAAAAGTCGTGGAATAGGCACTGTTACTTTTGAACAGTCCACTGAAGCCATGCAAACTATATCTATGTTTAGTGGCGAGCTGCTGTTTGAGACCAATGCACGGGAAAATGGATAAGAAGGTCTTACCAAAGGGAGATATTTTCCCTCTTGAGCATCCACAACAACTTCTTCATGGACTTGGTGGTATTGGCATAGGGTTAGGACCAGGAGGGCAGCCTACTGATGCCAACCATTTGAATAAAGGCATTGGAATGGGCAACCTGGGACCTGCAGGAATGGGAATGGAAGGCATAGGATTTGGAACAAATAAAATGGAAGGCATGGAAGGACCTATTGGTGGTGGTATGAAAAACGGGTTGATTTGGATCTGGGATGAACATGGGCAGAATAAATGGTGGAAGCGGAGGCAGTGTCCCTGGAATCAAGAGGATGGGCCCCAACATTGACTGCATGGCTGTGGGGGCGGGGACAGGGCAGACAGCGTGGAATGCATGGGTGCAGGCCTAGGCCACAGCATGGATCGTGTGGGCTCCAAGACTGAGTGCATGGTCCTGGTCATAGACCACATGGGCTCTGACATCGAGCACATGGACCCCTTGGGCCTTGAGCACATGGGCCAGATCACAGAGCACATCGGCTCTGGCAGTGGAGCACATGTGTGCCAGCGTGGTCTTTGGCAACGCCCATTGACCGTGTAGGCCAGACCATCGAGCACACGGGCTCTGGTGTGGAGCGCACAGGCCCTCCCATCAAGCACACAGTGCCCTCAGACATGGGGACAGGCCTGGAGAGCACGGGCCCTGTGATGGACCACACAACCACCAGCCTGGAGTGCATGGGCCTGGGGCATATGAGCACCAACAGTCTCCAGCATATGGCCCTGGAGCACATGGGTGCCAACAGCCTGGAACGCATGGGTCCTGCCATGGGCCCAGCCCTGGACTGTGGCATTGAGCTCATGGGCCTGGCCATGGGTGACGGTGGCAGTGTCAGCTTTGACCGTGCCATCGAGATGGAGCGTGGCAACTTTGGAGGAAGTTTCACAGGTTCCTTTGGTGGAACTGGAGGCCATGCCCCTGGGGTGGCCAAGAAGGCATGCCAGATATTTGTGACAAACCTCCCATTTGATTTTACATGGAAGATGCAAAAAGACACGTTCAACGAATCCAGTCACGTGCTGTATGCCACCATCAAGATGGAGAATGGGAAGCCAAAGGGGTGCGGTGTGGTTGAGTTTGAGTTGCCAGAGGTGGCCGAGAGAGCCTGCTGGATGTTGAATGGGATGAAGCTGAGTGGCAGAAAGACTGATGTTCAAATCAATAGAAAACATTTCAAATCTAGAAATGTTCCAAACACAAAGCTCATAATCCTCACCACCCAGTTACTACTTCACCCCACTTCTGCTCACAGAGTTATATTAACTGAGTAAGCAACATGTGGGAAGACAAGGATGGTACCAGAAAACACAGGGAAATCTAGAGCTTCACATTTCTTACATCCTAGAGACCTGCTAGAAGAGCAGAGAAGAAATTATGAGAAGACATGTAATAAAAGGGGGAAAAAGTAACATATATCGAAAAATTAACAGTAATAGACGATTCACAGATGAGCTAATTGTCTAAATTAGCAGACAAAAACAGGAAAATAAATACTAAATATAAGAATTTAGAAGACTAGAAGAAATTCAGCAAAGAGAACTCTAAAAAGAATCAGACAGAAATTTCAGTGTTGAAACATAAGGTATCTGAAATGAGGAACGTACTGGATGGTCTTAAAAGGAGACAGATGAAAGAGAAGACAGCATTAATGAAATCAAACTATCAAAGGAGAAAAAAAGTATCAGAGACAAATGATCAAATATAACAAAAGCATAACTGGATTCCCAAAAGGAAAGAGACAAATTATGAAAAAGAAAAAATATTTGAAGAGATCAAGTATAAGAGCTCCCCAAAATTCAAAAAAGGAAAAAATTCAAACCAAGGTCCAAGAAGCTCAGTAAACCCCAAGAATGAAAAATTGACACACGCACCCCAAAATCCTCTCCTGAACACTACACAAACTCAACAACAACAACAACAACAACAAATATTAAGAGCAACTAGAAAAACAATTGGAGAAGGCAATGGCACCCCACTCCAGTACTTCTGCCTGGAAAATCCCATGGGTGGAGGAGCCTGGAAGGCTGCAGTCCATGGGGTCGCTGAGGGTCGGACACGACTGAGCGACATCACTTTCACTTTTCACTTTCATGCATTGGAGAAGGAAATGGCAACCCACTCCAGTGTTCTTGCCTGGAGAATCCCAGGGATGGGTGAGCCTGGTGGGCTGCCGTCTATGGGGTCTCACAGAGTCGGACACGACTGAAGTGACTTAGCAGTAGCAGCAGAAAAACAATACACATTACATTCAGGGAATGCAACAGAAACAGCTGATTTTTTTCAGTTCATTTTTACTGGAATACTGATGCTTTACAATGTTGTGTTAGTTTCTGCTGTTCAGCAAAGCAGATCAGTTATGCATATACATATATCCACTCTTTTTTAGATTTCTTTCCCGTTTAAGTTACCATAGAGGAGTAGCGCTTCCTGTGTTACACAGTAGGTTCTCATTAGTTATCTGTTATATACATGGTAGTGTGCATATGTGTGCAAAGATGAGTAAGTGTACATACGCTCAATTGTGTCCAACTCTTTGTGACCCCCATGGTCTATAGCCCACTGGGCTCTTCTGACCATAGGATTTTTCCAGTAAGAATACTGGAATGGGTTACCATTTCCTCCTCCAGGAGATCTTCCCAACCCAGGGATCAAACCTGCAACTCCTGCACTAGCAGACAGATTCTTTAACACTGAGCCATCTGGCAAGCCCACATAGTAGTATATATATGTCAGTCTCTAACTCCCAATTTATCCCACTCCCTCCCTACAACCCATAACCATAAGCTTGTTTTCTACATGTGTGACTCTATTTCTTCTTTGCAAATAAGTTTCTGTGTACCGTTTTTGAGATTCCATGTATAAGTGATGTATGATATTCACAGCTGGTTTCTCATCAAAAACAATACAAGCAGAAGATAATGAAATAACATTATTAAAGTTATGGGAAAGACAAAAAACTAAATAGATCTAGAATTTTATATCTAGTGAAAAATATCCTTTTAAATGAAGGTGCAATAAATGCACACTTAGACAAGTAAAAACTAAAATTATTGCCAGAAAGCCTGCACAATAATAAATATAAAAGTAAGTTCTTCAGCCTGAATAAAAATGATCCTTGATGGAGACCCAGTTATGAAGGAGGAAAAAAAGAGCACCAAACAGTTTAAATAGGTGGATAAATATAAAAGACTTCTTGCAAAATGTACTTAAAGGATTTTGAATTTAAATGAAACATGGTAATACCATATTAAGGGATTTATAAAATATGTAGGAATAAAATACAATATATAACAATAGCACAAAAAAGAGAATGTGGTAAGTGGAATAATACTGTTGTAAACTATAGAAAGTAAAGAGGAACTAAAAAGCCTCTTGTTGAAAGTGAAAGAGGAAAGTGAAAAAGTTGGCTTAAAGCTCAACATTCAGAAAACGAAGATCATGGCATCCAGTCCCATCACTTCATGGGAAATAGATGGGGAAACACTGGAAATAGTGTCAGACTTTATTTGGGGGGCTCCAAAATCAATGCAGATGGTGATTGCAGCCATGAAATTAAAAGACGCTTACTCCTTGGAAGGAAAGTTATGACCAACCTAGAGAGCATATTCAAAAGCAGAGACATTACTTTGCCAACAAAGGTCCGTCTAATCAAGGCTATGGTTTTTCCAGTGGTCATGTATGGATGTGAGAATTGGACTGTGAAGAAAGCTGAATGTCGAAGAATTGATGCTTCTGAACTGCGGTGTTGGAGAAGACTCTTGAGGGTCCCTTGGACTGCAAGGAGATCCAACAAGTCCATTCTAAAGGAGATCAGTCCTGAGTGTTCTTTGGAAGGACTGGTGCTGAAGCTGAAACTCCAATACTTTGGCCACCTCATGCGAAGAGTTAACTCACTGGAAAAGACTCTGATGCTGAGAGGGATTAGGGGCAGGAGGAGAAGGGGATGACAGATGGCTGGATGGCATCACCAACTCGATGGACATGAGTTTGAGTGAACTCCGGGAGTTGGTGATGGACAGGGAGGCCTGGCGTGCTGAGATTCATGCGGTCACAAAGAGTCGGACACGACTGAGCAACTGAACTGAACTGAAAGTATAGAAATTGTTAACTAGTACTAGATAGGCTTCCCAAGTGACACAGTGGTAAAGAATCTCCCTATCAGTGCAGGAATCTCACAAGATATAGGTTCAATCCCTGGGTCAAGAAGATCCCCTGGAGAAGGAAATGGCAACCCACTCCAGTGTTCTTGCCTGAAAAACCTCATGGACAGAGGAGCTTGGCAGGCTACAATTCATGGGGTCTCAAAGAGTTGGACATGACTGAGTGACTGAGCACACACATACACACACACTATATGGATATGTTACAAATAGTGAAACATATATTAAAATTTTAGACTGTCTAATAAAAAAATTACTGCTATTAAAAGAAGACCCCATGGACTGTATCCTGCCAGGCTCCTCTGTCCATGGGATTTTCCAGGTAGAATACTGGAGTGGGTAGGCATTCCCTTCTCCAGGAGATCTTCCCAACTCAGGGATCAAACCCAGGTCTCCCAGATGGCGGGTGGATCCTTTACCATCTGAGCCACCAAAGAAGCCCAATAAAAACTGGTATATAAAAATTAAGACTAAAGCAAAAAGCTCATTGAGAAGATGAAATGCTACTGCTAAGTGGCTTCAGTCGTGTCCGACTCTGTCCGACCCCAGAGAGAAATAGATTTCTAAAAAATGCTGAATGAACCCAAAAAAAAGGACGAAGAAATGAATAAAGAACAGCTACAACAAATAAAGAAAAAACACACAATTTAAATGCAGCCATATGAGGATTTATGATAAATGCAAATGAACTAACAATACTTGACTTTGAAGGCAGGCCAGCAGGGCCTACTGTTGGGAGTCCCAGAAAGCTAGAGATCAAGACTCCACTCTTTAAAAGTGCACATAAAATCTCATATGCTCCAGGATACAAGGCAGAAGCAGTAATTTGAAAGGTGCCCAAGTCACATCTGTCTGCTGATCTTGAGAGTTTCCCAGAGAGATAGAAGGCAACTGGAGCCTACCCTGGGGAAAGAGAAAGCGGCAGCAGACAATTCAGGGAGCTTGTTCTACCACATGGACATTGGTGCTGGCAAAAAAAATTCAGAATCCTCCCCCTAGCTTATAAGCCTCAGAATCCAGACCTGTACCTACCCAATGGCCTACAGACACCAGTACTGGGACACCTCAGGCAAGTACCTAACTACGCAGGTGAGTACACGGCTCCATCCAACCACAAAGGCTGCCTCAAGGCCCCCTGAGCCCACAGCTGCCCCTGCCCAAAAGGCCCAAGACTGAACCTACATACCAGTGTACAGATGCTAAACCTAAACCTGTGATCCATGGGAATCTGCTGCCAGGGACCACGGGACCCACCTATACACAACAGGGAACAGGAACTAGAATTTCTGGTCCTGGTCTCTAGCAAGTTGTCTCTAACATCAGGAGTAGCCTCACACATTAGAAGAGGACACCAGCCACAGGACAATGACAGCCCCAAAGCCTGAGGACACAGCTAACCAACCAGCAGGCCAACACAAAGTTCAAGAACCATGAACCAAACAGACAACTGTGTCAGGAACCAGCCCACCCACCAGCAGTCTGACACCAGCTCTAGAGCCTCTGGGCTCTATAGCTAGACACCAGTACCAAACTTTACCTGCCAGGGGGCCAGCACTAGCCCTGGTGCCTGGCTTCACCCATCAGTGGTACCAGCCTGGGGATCTCGTGGAACCAACTCTACCCACCAGTAAGTCAGCACTAGCCCCAGATTCCCACAGGATTCCTCAGCCAGCTGCACTGTGACCCAGCCCTGCCAGTGAGTTGCCAGAAACCCTTGAACAAGGCAGGGCCTGGCAACCAATCAAACTGGGAACCAAGCAAACCTATCAGACCACTCACAGTAGCCAGTTCAACAAAACATAAGTACTCACACAGCCCACACAGGGGACATCTCTAGAGCATATAGCTCTGGTGGCCAAATGGAGAGTGGTCTGCTGGTACACACAGGATGTCCCCTATGTAAGATCACATCTCCAGACTTGGGAAACATAGCCAATTGTACACACAGGATGTCCCCTATGTAAGATCACATCTCCAGACTTGGGAAACATAGCCAATCTACCAAATACAGAGAAATAAAACAAGAAAAATGAGTCAACAATAAAAATGTTTGAAATAAAGGAACAAGATAATAAAACAAGTGAGGCAAAATGAGTCAACAGTGAAACATGTTCCAAATAAGATAAAAGTCCATAAGAATTAAGGGAAGTGGAGATAACCAAACTATTAGAGAAAGAGTTCAGGGTAATGACTGTAAAGATGATCAAAGAGTTTGAGAGAAGAATGGACACGGAGCAAGAAGACAGAAGTTTATAACAGAGAGTTGGAAAATACAAAGAGCAACCAACCAGAGATGAAGAATAAAATAACTGAAAAATACATATAGAAATCAAAAGCAGAATAAACAATACAGAGAAACCAATCAGTGAGCTGGAAGACAGAAGTGGAAATCCTGATCCTGAACAAAAAGAAGGAAATAAAAATAAAAACAAATGAGAAAAGCTTAAGAGATCTCTAGGACAACATCAAGCATATAACACTTGCAATAGAGGAGTCCCAAAAACCAAAGACAAAAAAGTGGGGGGACAGAGAACATATTTGAAGACATAATAGCTGAAAACTTCCCTAATCTGGGAATGGCAACAGACATTCAACTCCAGAAAGAATGGTTAGACACATTTTAATTAAAATGGCAAAAATGAAAGATAAAGAGAGAATATAAAAAGCCCTGCAAGGGAAAAAGTAACAAGTTGCATATAAGGTAACTCCCCTTAGGCTGCGAACTGACTTCTCAGTAGAAACTCTGAAGATCAGAAGAGTGGCACAACATATGCAAATTGATGAAATTTAAAAATCTACAAGCAGGAATACCGTACCCAGCAAGGGTCTCATTCAGATTTCAAGGAGAGGTCAAAATTTTACCAAATAGCAAAGCTAAAAGAATTTAGCACCACAAACCTAGATGTCCATCCGCAGATGAATGGATAAGAAAGCTGTGGTACATACACAATGGAGTATTACTCAGCCATTAAAAAGAATACATTTGAATCAGTTCTAATGAGGTGGATGGAACTGGAGCCTATTATACAGAGTGAAGTAAGCCAGAAAGAAAAACACAAATACAGTATACTAACGCATATATATGGAATTTAGAAAGATGGTAACAATAACCCTGCTTATGAGACAGCAAAAGAGACACAGATGTATAGAACAGTCTTTTGGACTCTGGGAAAGGGAGAGGGTGGGATGATTTGGGAGAATAGCAGTGAAATATGTATAATATCATATTTGAAACGAGTCGCCAGTCCAGGTACGATGCCTGATAACGGATGCCTGGGGCTGGTGCACTGGGACGACCCAGGGGGATGGTATGGGGAGGGAGGAGGGAGGAGGGTTCAGGATGGGGAACACATGTATACTTGTGGCGGATTCATTTTGATGTATGGCAAAAGCAATACAATATTGTAAAGTTAAGCAAAATAAAATTAAAAAAAAAAGAAATGTTAAAAGGACTTTCTATGCAAAAAAGGAAAGGCCAAAACTAGAAACATGAAATTACGAAAGAGTTCTGGAAAATATAGGGTAAGACCGGAAATCAACCACACACAAAGCCAGTAGGAAGGTAGGAATAAAATTATTCTTACCCACAATAAGGAGTTAAGGGATACACAAAACAATTAGATGTAAAATAAAATGTCAAAAGACAGTAATCATGAGGGGATGAGACTACAAATGAAGGACTGTTAAAATGAATTTTAAATTAAGAGATCAGCAACTTAAAATTATCATATATATCTCTCACAGTAATCAAAAACCAAAAATCTGTTAACAAATATACATACACACACACAAAGGGAATGGAATCCAAAAATAATACTAAAGATAGTCATCAAATCACAATAAAAAAGACAAAAAAGATGAAGAAAGGAACTAAAAGGAACTACAAACACAATTAACAAAATGGCAGAAAAAGTACATATTAATAATTACTTTAAATATAAGTGAATTAAATGCTCCAATCAAAAGACACAGAGTGGCTGAATGGATACCAAAAAAAAAAAAAAACAAAAAAACCCATAAATGCTGCCTACACAAGATTTATTGCAAATGTAAAGACACACAGACAGAAAGTGAGGGTATGGAAAAAGGTTTTATCATGCAAGCAAAAATGAAAAGAAAGCAATATTTATTTCAGACAAAATAGACTTTAAGACAAAGACTACTGAACAAGACAAAGAAGGCCATAACATAATAATCTAGGGGTCAGTTTAAGTAGAAGATGTAACAATTACAAATATATATGTACACTACATAGAAGCACTTAAATGCATAAAGCAAGTATTAACAGATGAAAAAAAGAAGTTGACAGTAATACAAAATTGGTAGGAGATTTTAAGACCTCACTAACATCAATGGACAGATCATGCAAATAGAAAATTAATAAGGAAATACTGCCCTTAGGTGACACACTACATCATATAGATTTAATGATATACATTGAACACTGCATCCAAAGCAGCAGAATACACATTATTTTCAACACACACACACGGAACATTTTCCAGAATAAGTCACATGCTAGGCCACAAAGGGAGCCTTCTTAAATTTAAGAACACTGAAATCATATCAAGTAACTTTTTGGACCAAAATGTTAGAAGATAGAAACCAACTACAAGAAAAAAATGTTGCAAAAAACACAAACACGGTAGCTAAAAAATCTACTACTAAACAACCAATGGATCAACCAAAAAACCAAAGAGGAAACCAAAAAATACTTTGAAACAAATAAAAATCAAAATACAAGGCTTCAAAATCTATAGGACACAGCAAAATCAGTTCTAAGAGGGAACTTTATAGCAATATAAGTTCACTTTAGCAAACAAGAAAAATCCCAAATACACAACCTAACACTACATCTAAAGCAGCTAGAAAAAGAATGAACAAAACTCAGTTAGTAGAAGGAAAGAAACCAAAAGAATCAGAGCAGAAATATATGAAATAGAGACTAAAATGAAACAAAAAAAAAAAACAAAAAGAAAAAAGAATCAATGTAACTAAGATCTGGTTTACTGAAAATATAAACAAAATCAATAAACCCATATCCAAGTTCATCAAGAAAAAAAGAGAGAGAAAGAGAGCCTATATCAATAAAATCATAAATGAAAAAGAAGTTACAACTGATACCACAGAAATACAATGGGTCATAAGAGATTACCATGAACAACTATTAACATATGCCAATAAAATGAACAACCTAGCTCCTGCTGCTGCTGCTAAGTCGCTTCAGTTGTGTCCGACTCTGTGACCCCATAGACGGCAGCCCACCAGGCTTCCCCGTCCCTGGGATTCTCCAGGCAAGAACATTGGAGTGGGTTGCCATTTCCTTCTCCAATGCATGAAAGTGAAAAGTGAAAGTGAAATCACCCAGTACTGTCCAACTCTTAGCAACCCCACGGACTGCAGCCTACCAGGCTCCTCCATCCATGGGCTTTTCCAGGCAAGAGTACTGGAGTGGGTTGCCATTGCCTTCTCCAGAATAACCTAGCAGAACCAGGCAAATTCCTAGAAATGTACAGTCTCCCAAGACTGAAACAGGTAGAAGTAGAAAATATGAACAGACCAATTACCATCAACAAAATCAAATCAGAAATTTTCAAAAATTCCAACAAACACAAGTCTAGGACTTCTGAGGTGACATCTTCCAAATATTTAAAGGGTTAACACTTATCCAACCCAAACTACCACAAAAAATTGAAGAGGAGAGAATGCTTCTAAACTCATTCTTGATACCACCATCACACTTTTACCAAAATCAGACAACAATATCACAAAGAAGAAAATTACAGGCTACAATCACTGATGAATTTTTTTTATTATTATTATTATTTTACTTTACAATATTGTATTGGTTTTGACATACATCAACATGCATCCGCCATGGCTGTACATGTGTTCCCCAACCTGAACCTCTCTCCCCATACCATACCTCTGGGTCATCCCAGTGCACCAGCCCCAAGCTTCCTGTATCTTGCATCGAACCTGGACTGGGGATTCGTTTTGTATAAGCTGAATATCTTCAGATCAGATCAGTCGTTCAGTCGTGTCCGACTATTTGCGACCCCATGAACCGCAGCACGCCAGGCCTCCCTGTCCATCACCAACTCCCGGAGGTCACTCAGACTCACATTCATCGAGTCAGTGATGCCATCCAGCCATCTCATCCTCTGTCGTCCCCTTCTCCTCTTGCCCCCAATCCCTCCCAGCATCAGAGTCTTCTCCAATGAGTCATCTCTTCGCATGAGGTGGCCAAAATACTGGAGTTTCAGCTTTAGCATCATTCCTTCCAAAGAAATCCCAGGGCTGATCTCCTTCAGAATGGACTGGTTGGATCTCCTTGCAGTCCAAGGGACTCTCAAGAGTCTTCTCCAACACCACAGTTCAAAAGCATCAATTCTTCGGTGCTCAGCCTTCTTCACAGTCCAGCTCTCACATCCATACATGACCACAGGAAAGACCATAGCCTTGACTAGGCGAACCTTTGTTGGCAAAGTGATGTCTCTGCTTTTGAATATGCTATCTAGGTTGGTCATAACTTTCCTTCCAAGGAGTAAGCGTCTTTTAATTTCATGGCTGCAGTCACCATCTGCAGTGATTTTGGAGCCCAGAAAAATAAAGTCTGACACTGTTTCCACTGTTTCTCCATCTATTTTCCATGTAGTGATGGGACCAGATGCCATGATCTTCGTTTTCTGAATGTTGAGCTTTAAGCCAACCTTTTCACTCTCCACTTTCACTTTCATCAAGAGGCTTTTGAGTTCCTCTTCACTTCCTGCCATAAGGGTGGTGTCATCTGCATATCTGAGGTTATTGATATTTCTCCCAGCAATCTTGATTCCAACTTGTGTTTCCTCCAGTCCAGCATTTCTCATGATGTACTCTGCATATAAGTTAAATAAACATGGTGACAATATGCAGCCTTGATGTACTCCTTTTCCTATTTGGAACCAGTCTATTGTTCCATGACCAGTTCTAACTGTTGCTTCCTGACCTGCATACAGATTTCTCAAGAGGCAGATCAGGTGGTCTGGTATTCCCATCTCTTTCAGAATTTTCCACTGTTTATTGTGATCTATACAGTCAAAGGCTTTGGCATAGTCAATAAAGCAGAAATAGATGTTTTTCTGGAGCTCTCTTGCCTTTTCGATGATCCAGCGGATGTTGGCAATTTGATCACTGGTTCCTCTGCCTTTTCTAAAACCAGCTTGAACATCAGGAAGTTCACGGTTCACATATTGCTGAAGCCTGGCTTGGAGAAT
Source organism: Tragelaphus eurycerus (assembly GCA_935064755.1). NCBI lineage: Eukaryota > Metazoa > Chordata > Mammalia > Artiodactyla > Bovidae > Tragelaphus > Tragelaphus eurycerus. The sequence goes on from CAKXYN010000016.1 coordinate 25,342,057, forward strand.
TTTGAGCATACTTTACTAGCGTGTGAGGTGAGTGCAATTGTGCGGTAGTTTGAGCTGAATATCTTAGGTTGGTGCAAAAGTAACTGTGTGTTTTGCATTGTAGAAATTTGCCATTTGATATTGGAATACATTTTAAATAAATGTGGTTATGCTATACATCATTTTAATGCACATTTCTCACTTCATGTTTTTTTGCTAATGATTTATCACTTGCTGTTTATTTATTTTAGACTATGGAAATGACATTAGACAAAAAACAAATTTGAGCAATTTTCTTATTTGAGTTCAAAATGGGTCATAAAGTAATGGAGAATTACAACTCACAACATCAACAACACATTTGGCCCAGGAACTGTTAACAAACGTACAGTGCAATGGTGGGTCAAGAAATTATGCACAGGAGATGAGAGCCTTGAAGATGAGAAATGCAGTGCCTGGCCCATCAGAAGCTGACAATGAAAACTAAGAGCCATGATTGAAACTGATCCTCTTTCAACTGCATGAGAAGTTGCCTAAGAACTCAACACCAATCATTCTATTGTCATTCGGTATTTGAAGCAAACTGAAAGGGTGAAAATGCTTAATTAGTGGATAGGTCATCAGGTGACTGCAAATCAAAAAAATCGCCATTTTGAAGTGTCGTCTTCTCTTATTCTACACAACAACAAAGGACCATTTCTCCATTGGATTGTGATGTGCAGCAAAAAGTGGATTGTGTTAACTGGTGATGACCAGCTCAGTGGTTGGACTGAACTGAGAAAAGTTCCAAAGCACTTCCCAAAGTCAATTTTGTATCAGAAAAAGGTCCTGGTCACTGTTTGGTGGTCTCTTGCCCAGCTGATCCACTAAAGCTTTCAGAATCCAGGTGAAACCATTACCTCTGAGAAGTATGCTCAGCAAATCGATGAGATGCATTGAAAACTGCAATGCCTACAAGTGGCATTAGTCAATAGAATGAGTCCAATAATTCTCCACAACAATGCCCAACCACACACTGCACAACCAATGCTTCAAAAGTTGAATGAATCCAGCTATGAAGCTTTGGTCTCATCTCCCATATTCACCTGAACTCTCGCCAATTGACTACCACTTTTTCAAGTATCTCTATGACTTTTTGCAGGGAAAACACTTCCACAACCATCAGGATGCAGAAAATGCTTTCCAAGAGTTTGTCAAATCCTGAAGCATAGATTTTTATGCTAAAGGAATAAGCAAACATTTCTTGTTGGCAAAAATGTATTTATTATAATGGTTTCTATTTTGATTAATAAAGATGTGCTCAAGCTTAGTTATAATGATTTAAAATTCACTGTTAAAAATTGTAACTATATTTGCACCAACCTAATATATTCAAATATCCTCAAAAAATATTAGCAAACTAAATTCAACAATACATTAAAAGGATCATACATCACGATCAAGTGGGATTTATCCCAGAGATGCAAGGATGGCCCAATCTATGCAAAATACTAACACAATAATGTAAACCAACTATACCCCAATAAATTTTTTTAATCTGCAATGTTAATTGCAGATACCTACAAATTAACAGTTTGAAAAATCATATAAGCACATCAACAGATGCAGAAAACATTTTGACAACATTCATTTATGATAAAAATTCTCCAGAAACTGGGTATAGAGGTGATCTCAACATGATAAAGACTATATATGATAAGCACAGAGCTAACAATATATTCGGGCTTCCCCAGTGGCTCAGTAGTAAAGAATCCATCTGCCAGTGCAGGAGACACAGGTTTGATTCCTGGGTCAGCAAGATTCCCTGGAGAAGGAAATGGCAACCCGCTCCAGTATTCTTGCCCAGGAAATTCCATGGACAGAGGAACCTAGTGGGCTATAGTCTATGGGATTGCAAAAAGAATCGGACATGACTTAGGGACTAAACATTATACGCAATGATACAAAGTTGAAAGTATTTTCTCTAACATCAGGAACAAGACAAAGATGTCCACTTTCACCACTTTTATTCACCATAGTTTTGAAAGTCCTACCCTCAACAATCAGACAATAAAAAGAAGTAAAAGGAATTTAAATTGGAAAGAAAGAAGTAAACGTCACTATTTGCAGACATACATAGATACTATACTTAGAAACTTCTAAAGATATTACCGACTACTAAAGCTCACCAATGAATTTGTTAAAGCTGTAGGATACAAAATTAATATACAGAAATATATTGCATTTTATACACTAACAATGAACTACCAGAAAGATAAATTAAGGATATGATCCCATTTACAATCACATCAGAAAGAATTAAAATAACTAGTAATAACTCCCTAAGGAAGTAAAAGACTTGTACTAGAAAATTATAAGGCACTGATGAGAGAAACTGAAGAGGACACACACATATACAAAGATAGATCATGTTCATGAATTCGAAGAATATTTTTTAAAATAATCATACTATGAAAGGCAGCCTGCAGGTGCAATGCAATCTCTATCAAAATATCAGTGGTATTCTTCACAAAACTAGAATAAATAATTTTAAAATTTGTATGAAAACACAAAAGACCCCAAAGCCAAAACAATCTTGAGAAAGGACAGAGCTGGAGATACCACACTCCCTGACTTCACAATATACTACAAAGCCACAGTAATCAAAATAGTATGGTACTGGCATAAAAACAGACACACAGATTAATGGAACAGAGTAGAGAACCCAGAAATAAGCCCACACACTTGTGGTCAACTAATCATTTACAAAAGAGGCACTGAATACACATGGAGAAAAAGTGTTTCTTGAATAAGTGGGTGCTGGTTGGATCTTCTTTATGAAGAAGCAGATCAGATCAGATCAGTGGCTCAGTCGTGTCCAACTCTTTGCGACCCCATGAACCGCAGCACGCCAGGCCTCCCTGTTTATCACCAACTCCCGGAGGTCACTAAGACTCACATCCACACTCTTAAAGTTATATAAAACAAAGAATGCAAAACAAGGATCAGACACGGTCATAAAATCTAAAATGGAATGTTTGGCTTTTTGTTCATATTTTACTATATATTACTAAATATGAAATGATGAAATAAACATGAATCTGGCAATGTGTGTGTGTATTCTGAAATGTTCCTACTGCAAAATACCCAAAATGCTGGACAAAATAGAAAATTTGCTTTTTTAACTTCATATTAAAATGAATATTAAGCTTTCCTAAGCTTGCATGGAAGTGAGAAAAATTCTAAAAGGGCCAGGAATGACAGCAGCAAGGAGGAAAGCAATCTTAATGGCCTAAAGCAGGAGTCGGAAAACTATAATCCACAAGCCAAATCCAGCTTATAATCATAAGCTAAGAATAGTTTTTAAATTTTAATAGTTGAAAATAAAAATGAAGAAATCTTAACAAATGAAAATTATATGAAACTCAAATTTCAGTGTCCATAAATGAAGTTCTTTACAATATACCTATGCTCATTCATTTAAGTCTTGTCTACAGATATTTTCATATCACAACAGCAGAGACTGTATGACCTGAAAAGTCTAAAATATTTTCTATCTGGCTCTTCACACAAAAAGTTTGCCAACTCTTGGCCAATAGCTTCATTTTTAATGAATACACAAGGGGGACAGGAAACAAAGCCTCTGGCTCACACAGGGCAAGGAATTAAACTGGAGATGTGGTACAAAGGCATAAGAACAAAGGGATACACACTTAATCAAAAGCAAACTAGAGAAATATATATCCCACAAAATCATATAACATGGACCCAGGCCTACTTACACAATAAATATTCATGGGCAGGGAACCAGGTAAAAAGAAGACTTTCCTTGGGCATCTGTAGCTACTACATAGTCTACATATGGATCAGGGGCAGAAAAACTACAAAAGTGAAAATTTAATTTACACTGATATCAAGTAATCAATGTTCCCCACCCCATGCTCAGCTACTAATACAATTTTCTCATAAGAACAATAGCACCCATAAATAAAGTTCAAAAGAAACTGAGTTAGCAGTAAAAACAACAACAAATCATACAGTTACTCAAACCAACATTTCTTCTTAAAATAAGTAAGTGTTAGCTAAAACATTAAAGCATCACGTGAAAAACAGCAAAATGCTAATAAGCTACTGTGAAAATACCAGGACAAGTTTCAGAAGAAACCTGATACCCAGAAGAATAAGGAGAATACTAGAGCACCAAACTGATTTTGAACTGAAGATATTTCTCAATTACAATTCCAAAAACATGAGGTTCATCTTGGGAAGGCTCCCAAGGGCAAAGGGCAGAAGAAGGGCAAAGGGCAAAGAAGGCAGAATTTAAGGCTCAAATCCATCCAAGAATCCAAGATTCCCTCCTATATGAAGTTTCAAAGAATAACTACACTCTATAAGTAGGAATAGATCACTAAATCCTTACCATCCAGAGGGGAGTCCAGTGCAAGTTACCTTGGTGCAGAGCAGAATACAATATTACCAAAAAAAGAAAGAAAGTCAGGGGGCTGGATCAGGGAGTAGAGGAGTTAAAATAAACAACATTCTGAAGAAGCTATATTCATACCCAAAGCCTCAAAGAATTTGCAGCCCGTATCTGGGTAGACCACAGGAGCTTGGTTTAAAAAGTCCTTTATTGGCAATGTTACTAGGTACCTGACAGAAACAGACACAATTCAGCCCTGGAGAAAGAAACTTTCATTCAAGATTTCAAGGAATACACACAAATACACACATGAATACACACTTTTTTCCAAAGGTACTAGCCATGACAGAGTCAAAGAAAACTAGGCAAAAAAGAAAATAAAGATCTATGAGTATGAACTAGCAGAAAAACACCCACAAGACTTCAGCTGTTAGAATTAATAGGCAAAGATATTACAACTATTCTTTACCTGTTTTCAGAAAATAAAATTGTTGAAAATACCTTATAAAAATAGAAAACTATTAAACTGGTAGATATAAAATGGATAAACAACAAGGTCCTAGTGTATAGCACAGGGAACTATATTCAATATCCTTATTAAACCACAATGGAAAAGAATATGAAAAACATATATATAGATAGAGAGATAGATATGTAGATACATCACACACACACACACATGTACAGCCAGATTTGGGAAAAGAACAGAAATCCTAGAATTGGGGAGAAAAAAACTGAATTTTAATTTCAGTCTACATTACTGATAATGAAACACAACAGAAGAAAGAACTAACTGGAAAATAGATTGGAAAAATTACACAGAATCAAGTCAGAGAAAAATACAGCTGAAAATAACAAACATGGAGTTTAGAGTGAAATTAATCTAATACACATTTAATTAAAGCTCCTGAAAGAGAAAACAGAAAAGATTGAGGCAAGAAAAATAATTAAAGAAAAAATGGCTGAGAATTTTCCAGAACTGATAAAAGACATTAATCCACTGGTTCAAACATGCAATAAATCCGAAATATATAAACAAAAAGAAATCTACTCACCAACATCTCACAATAAAGCAGCTGAAAGTCTAGGATATGGACAAAATTTTAAAGACAAGTGAAGAAAGATAAATTACATTCAAAATGGGAATCAGATGTATAGCTAACTTTAAACCATCAAAAAACAAAGCTAGAAGACAGTGAAATACTGTGTAAAGTACTACAGGAAAATAATTGCAAGCTCAGAATTACATACCTGCTTTTAAAAATAAGAGTGAAAAAAAGAAATTTCAAGCCAAACAACAGAATTTTTTTTATAAACCTGAAAATGTTAGTTGCAGAGAGACTTCCATCAATGGAAATTACAAAGGACATTCTTCAGGCAGAAGGTAAGTGATCTCAAATGGAAGGTCTGAGATCGAGGGAAAGAAGGAATAAAAAGCCAAAATGCAGGCTGCTAATAAAAACTAACACTTATTTTGTGAAACTATAGATGGCTGGATGGCATCACTGACTCAATGGATGTGAGTCTGAGTGACCTCCGGGAGTTGGTGATGGACAGGGAGACCTGGCGTGCTGTGGTTCATGGGGTCGCAAAGAGTCGGACACGACTGAGCAACTGATCTGATCTGATCTGATCTGATAATAAGGTCTAGTAGGAATAAAAAGAAAATTAAAATATAGAACAATGATATCACAAATCACGTGGAGGCTAAACAGAATTTTGGTGTTCTAAGGTCTTTACCCATGAGGAAAGTAAAAGTTTAATTAGCTTTAGACTTTCATAACTTAAGGATATATGTTATAATTTACAGGGTCAGCATTGAAAGAACAGAAAGTGTGTATAACTTTAAAAGAGGGAGAAATGATTGAGAGACAGTGGATAAAGAATTTTTAAAAAGCAATCCAAAGACAGGCAAGAAAAGGAGAGAAAGAAACAAAGAGCCAAAAACCAGAAAATACAAATTAAGATGACAGACAAAAATTCAAATGTATTAACAATAAATTATATGTAAACTGAATGCCCCTGTTAGTAAATATAATAACACTGATAATGGACCCAACTGGATTGTTTTAAATGTCCAGCCATATGCTCTTCACAAGAGACACATTTAAAAATTTATTTTCAAAAAAAACCCTGAAAATAATAAAAATACTAACCATACATACACACATACTAGCATAGTTCGTTTAATATCATACAAAATATCAGGCAAACGATTACTACATATCAAAGATCTTACAATAAGACTCAAATGCCTAAGAACATAGCTTCAAACTATTAATAAATAAAATAAAAAGTGACAGTAATACACTTAGTATAATGCACACATATAACCTTTATATATATAATTTTACATACCAAACCATACCGTACTACTTTCAGGTCATCAAACTTGCCATCATTAAATGTCCACCTTCAGAAGAATGGTGGAGTGTATACCTTAAGATATTTTCCTAGAGCAATGAAAGTAAATGACTCACAAAGACATAAATGATTTGTAGCAACATAATGTTGAGAGCAAAATACAAGCCTCAGATATGTTACCCTTTTCGTAGCGGTCAAAAGCAAGGAAAACTAAACAATACATTATATATAGTTAGACATAACTACAGAAAACAGAAGTAAATTATATACACCAAATATAGCATACTAGGTATTTCTTGTGGAGGAAAAGGCAAGGATATGATGAAATTAATCTACTCAGAGGACTTCAAAGTTGCTAATAATATCTATCTTAAGCTGGACAGTAATACAAAGATACTTATTTTTATATTTTACAATTTTCATATATTATATATTTTAGTACATTTTCTATTTTATAGCAAATGAAAAACATAAATAGTAAACTATGCCCAATAGTCTATAAATATGATGTCAATGTTTTTGATAAATAAATATGTCCTTAAATATCTTTCAAAAAAGTAAAACCTGTCAAAATGTTAATCTCTTTCTTGGCTGATCCATTATTATTGATGTGTATTTCTTCATTGTACCTCAACATTCTCCAAGTTTTCTAGAATGAACATATATTACTTTTATAATCAGAAGAAAAAAGTTAGTTTTCATAAAATTAAAAATAGAAACAACAGCTCAAAGCCAGTGTTTGGAAAATTTTCTGACTTACTGTTCTCTGGAATTGCAACTGATTTTAATTTAAAAATATGGCTGCAATTTTAAAAACAACACTTTTACGTTCTACATAAGGGAAGTTCCAATAATGTAGCCTTTGGAGTACTTTAGAAAACAGTGAAATACAGAAATGGTCACAGTGTTCTCAGGCCAAGAGCCCCATCGAAAAACAAAAGATATGGGTAACTATTCTAACTACTCACAACTGAAATTGCATGTAGAAAAAATTAGATATAGAAAAAAATTTACTGCTGCCTTTTATAAAGGCAAAAACACATGACCCAAAAAAACATACTGTACAAATTTGTAATTAACTTTCTACAGATGTTACATAGCATTGATCATTTCCATGCAAGATCAACAAAGGTCAACAAACAGGTAATTTAGTAAACTAAGGTATTCTCAAGAGATAAAAGGTGAAACAGAGGTTGATATCTTCCGGTCTTCCTTCTCTTTATCCCCTGGAGTATGTTATATTCTCATAGTCATGGAAGGTGATAAAATCACAAAACAATCATTTTAGTATCAGCTGTCATAACAAAACCAAGTGTGAGGATGAGAAAAACCATGTGAAGAAAATAGGGGTAGGGGATTAAGAGGTACAAACTATTATGTAGAAAATAAATAAGTTACAGGATATATCGTACAACACAGGGAATATAGTCAATATTTTAGAATAACTATAAATGCAGTATAACATTTAAAACCTGTGCATTACTATGTTATACACCTAAAACTTTACACTGTAAATCAACTATACCTCAATAAACATAAGGTAAGTCACTTCAGTTGTGTCCAACTCTGTGCAACCCCATAGACGGCAGCCCATCAGGCTCCCCCGTCCCTGGGATTCTCCAGGCAAGAACACTGGAGTGGGTTGCCATTTCCTTCTCCAATGCATGACAGTGAAAAGTGAAAGTGAAGTCGCTCAGTCGCATCTGACTCCCAGCGACCCCATGGACTGCAGCCCACCAAGCTCCTCCGTCCATGGGATTCTCCAGGCAAGAGCACTGGAGTGGGTTGCCATTTCCTTCTCCAATTCATGAAAGTGAAAAGTGAAAGTCAAGTAGCTCAGTCGTGTCCGACTCTTCACGACCCCCATGGACTACAGCCTTCCAGGCTCCTCCATCCATGGGATTTTCCAGGCAAGAGTACTGGAGTGGGGTGCCATTGCCTTCTCCGTCAATAAACACAGATATATAGTAAAAAGAAAAAAAAATGACTAAAGGGGAAGTCGTGTCTTCCATATTATCATCAGAATAGCTCAAAACACTAAAGATGAAGTAAAACTAAGAGAATTGTCACCCACAGACTTACCCTAAAAAATGCCTAAAGGATGTTTTTAAAAAGAAAGGAAAAGATAAATGAGTGAGTCTTAGAGCATCAGGAAAAAAGGAAAAATAACAGAAAGAAAAAAAGCATGGAATAAGTAAAATAGACTTTCCTACTTCTCTTGAGTTTTCTAAATTATATTCAATGATCAAAGCAAAAATACAATATTTTCTGGTAGAGATTTCAATTTATAGACAGAAAAATTTAAAGACCATTATATTATTATTCAAGGGATAATAAAGAGACATGGAGAAGGTAAGATTCCTACACTTTAATTGGCAAAGTGATATCAGGAAATGTCTGTGGTGATGGAACAGTTCTACATCCTGATTGTGGCAAAAATACAGAACTTACACAAACGATAAAATGGCACATACTAATCCACACTCACACACTGTACCAATGTCAGTTTGCTGATTTAATACCGTACTATAATTATGTAAGATGTGACCAGTGGAGAAAATGGGTAAACAGTACACAGGACTTCTTCATACTATCCCTGCAGTCTTTGTAATTCTGATTATTTAAAAATTTAAAGAAAGTTAACTGAAGATACCAAGAACCTATATAAAGGAGGTAGTAAATGACTGGGATCTGAATATAGTGCTGGATTTTACATACAAGTACAGGCTAACCGAGGTCCTGTTACGTTCACAGCATAATCTAGGCAGGAAAAGAATATCTGAGTAAAGGAGAAAAAGACAATGAGATAAGAAAGATAGGCTGTGACAAGCTGTGGACAACCTTGATGGCTGGTCTATGTAATATGAAACTATTCTATACCCAATGGAAATCTTAGGAATAAGTCCAAACACTTATGAATAGAGTTTCATTAACAGTATGGCAAAACTTATATTCAGAAAAAATACTACTCATACAGGAAATACAAATGATATGGGTAAAAAAGATATCAGAGTATCAAATTTTAGGCAAATTTCAGTAAGTACAGAAGACTGAAAAATGGAAGGACTCCAACCTGAGAAAATTTGAAGAACATTCATAATCAGATCAGATCAGATCAGATCAGTCGCTCAGTCGTGTCCGACTCTTTGCGACCCCATGAACTGCAGCACGCCAGGCCTCCCTGTCCATCACCAGCTCTCGGAGGTCACTCAGACACACATCCATCGAGTCAGTGATGCCATCCAGCCATCTCATCCTCTGTCGTCCCCTTCTCCTCCTGCCCCCAATCCCTCCCAGCATCAGAGTCTTCTCCAATGAGTCAACTCTTCGCATGAGGTGGCCAAAATACTGGAGTTTCAGCTTTAGCATCATTCCTTCCATTCATAATACAATAATAATAATAATTGGAGAAGGCAATGGCACCCCACTCCAATACCCTTGCCTGGAAAATCCCATGGATGGAGGAGCCTGGTAGACTGCCATCCATGGGGTCTCAAAGAGTCAGACACGACTGAGCAACCTGACTTTCACTTTTCACTTTCATGAATTGGAGAAGGAAATGGCAACCCACTCCAGTGTTATTGCCTGGAAAATCCCAGGGACAGGGGAGCCTTGGTGGGCTGCTGTCTATGGGGTCACACAAATTTGGACACGACTGAAGTGACTTAGCAGCAGCAGTAGCAGCAAAATACAATAAAGCAGTGTCCTGTTACATAAAAGCAGTAATACTCCTGGAAAGCAAGTAGCATTAACCTTTTCTTTTCCCCAAGTATCTTCTATGTTCATGCGTGTATGCTAAGTCACTTCAGTCATGTCCAACTCTTTACAACCCTTTGAACCACAGCCTGCCAGGCTCCTCTGTCCATGGAATTCTCCAGGCAAAAATACTGGAGTACGTTGCCATGCGCTCTCCCAGGGGATCTTCCGGACCCAGAGATTGAATCCCTGTCTCCTCACTGGCAGGCGGGTTCTTTACCACTAGTGCCACCTGGGAAGCCATGTTTCTTCTACATACACATCCAAATGATGAAAATCTCGAAGAAGAAATATCAAAAAAACAATAAATATTTTAAAATAATTTGCTATTTTTCAGTAGCTAAGTCTCATCGGACTCTTTGTGACCCCATAGACTACAGCACACCAGGCTGTCCTCCACGATCTCCCAGATAGTGGTGTCCTCCACTGTCTCCCAAAGTGTGCTCAAATTCATGTCCACTGAGTCGGTAAGGCTATCTAACCATCTCATCCTCTGCTGCTCCCTTTTCCTGTTGCCTTCAATCTTCCCCAGCATCAGGGCCTTTTCCAAAAAGCCAGCTCTTCACATCAGGTAGCCAAAGTATTAGAGCTTCAGCTTTAGCATCAGTCTTTCCAATAAATATTCAAGGTTTATTTCCTTTACAACTGACTGGTTTGATCTTTTTGCAGTCCAAGGAACTCTCAAGAGTCTTCTCCAGCACAAGTCAAAAGCATCAATTTTTCAGAGCTCAGAATTCTTTATGAATTCTCACATCCAGACATGACTACTGGAAAAAACCATAGCTTTGACTACATGGATAGTTAAAGGATATACAAGATACATATACCTATGTCAGTAAGGTGACATCTCTGCTTTTTAATACACCATCTGCTGCTGCTGCTGCTAAGTCGCTTCAGTTTTGTCCAACTCTCTGCAACCCCATAGACGGCAGCCAACCAGGCTCCCCCATCCCTGGGATTCTCCAGGCAAGAACACTGGAGTGGGTTTCCATTTCCTTCTCCAATGTATGAAAGCGAAAAGTAAAAGTGAAGTCACTCAGTTGTGTCCAACTCTTCACAACCCCACGGACTGCAGCCCACCAGGCTCCTCTGTTCACGGGATTCTCCAGGCAAGAGTACTGGAGTGGGTTGCCATCACCTTCTCCAATACACCATCTAGGTTTGTCATAGCTTTCCTTCCATGGAGCAAGCATCTTTTAATTTCAAGGCTGCAGCCACCATCCACAGTGATTCTGGAGCCCAAGAAAATAAAATCTGTCACTGCTTCCACTTTTTCCACTTCTATTTGTCCTGAAGTGCTGGGAACAGATGCCATGATCTTAGTTTTTTGAATGTTGAGTTTTAAGCCAGCTTTTTCACTCTCCTCTTTCACCCTTATCAATAGGCTCTTTAGCTCCTCTTCACTTTCTGTGTATCTGAGATTGTTGATATTTCTCTAGGCAAACTCTCTTCCAGCTTGTGCTTCATCCAGCCCTGCATTTGTCCTGATGTACTCTGCATAGAAGTTAAATAAGCAGGGTGACAACATACAGCTTAAGGTACTCCTTTCCCAATTTGGAACCAGTCTGTTGTTCTATGTGTGGTTCTAACTGTTGCTTCTTGATTCATCTACAGGTTTCTCAGGAGTCAGGTATGGTGGTCTGGTACTCCCATCTCTTCAAGAATTTTCCACAGTTTGTTGTGATCCACACTGTCAAAGTGTAGTCAGTGAAGCAGAAGTAGATGTTTTCCTGGAATTCCCTTGCTTTCTCCATGATCCAACAAATGCTAGCAATTTGATCTCTGGTTCCTCTGCCTTTTCTAAACCCAGCTTGCACATCTGGAAGTTCTCAGTTCCACAAACTGCTGAAGCTGAGCTTGAAGGAGTTCACTAATTCATCGCCTGTTACTATTTTCTCAACTGTGTACTTTGTTTTTTGACTCAGCTTTTTAAATCTAAGGGGCATTTGAATATAAACCCATAAAATTTTCAAAGGATAAAAGAAATAAAATGAAAGCTCTTTGATAACTAAAAGAAATTTGGGTGATTTTTTTTTAATGGTTAAAAAAACCAAGGGCAAAAAAGGTCTAAGCTAGAGATCAATAAAGATGGTGTTATCTGTCGATGTTTAATAAATGTTAATTAATACAAAGACAAAAACATTATTCAGGGTAATGGGCTAAACTAAATTTTATTGGCTGAGGTTCATGTAGCAATTTAACTTTCACTGTACCTAGACTCAAAAATTAAAAATTAAAATTTTAGGAAAAGTTCTAATCTTACTGTCTCATTTATGGGAGTGGAAACAGTGATAATTTGCTATTTAAATATAATCTGCTTAAGTATTTGGATACAGTACAGAAAGGAGGCACAACACTACAGTTTCACATATATCCTCTTCATTAGTCTTTCAATCAAAAAAACATGAAGTTTCCACAGGAGATAACTATGAATTTTTTTTTAATTTTGCACTACATTGGCTCTCTCAAAAACCACAATTCACTTCTAGGAATAAAGTTCAATAGGATAAAATAAGGTAAAATCAGATATTCTTAAGGTTAAGAAAACTGATTTTTACTCAGTCTCAATGAAAGCCATCAGAGATATTTTTAAATTAAAAGCATATCTGTATAAATATTAAAGCTGGATTCAGATTTTATTTTTTTTACAACTTTTTAATATATACATAAGATCTTTGAAAGATCCTAAGATTTAGGTTGGAAACAATTTAAATACCCAATAATATAAAAATGGTTCCATAAACTGTAGCACATTAATATAATGACAAAATGACTTAACAATACACTGTGTTCAGACCTCAGTAGAAATGAAGAACAAAGATGTAAACAGTAACTCTATATTTTCTCCCTACAAATCAAGGTAAGAAAATTTTATTTACTCTATTTTTATTATAAAAAGCATTTATATAGTACTGACCATCTGCCAGGCACCATTCTAAGTACTTTAAAGTACTACCTGATTGAATTTTCACATCACCTGAAGAAACAGACACCAAGAGGTTAGGAATGTTGCACACAGAGTGGCAGAGTTAGGGTCTGAAACAGACTGGCTGCAGAGTCCATTATGTAGTATTAACCACTACACTCTTCTACCTTCTAACCACTGATTATAGCCTGGTGGTCTGTCTTTCCACATCTTTTTCCATGCTAAGGAACATACAGTTTTTCTTTTCTATAAAAAGAGACATTAAAAAAAGACTCAATACTGTTCAAAATTTGTTCACTTATGAAATTACAAATGAGACAGTTTTTTCATATTTGCCTATAAGCATATAGTCAAATATATGTCCAAAACTCTTAACTACAGCTCTGTTGGGTTCACTATTTTCAGTTATCTCTCACACAAAGTTTATTTCCGGACTCTGAATGAGGAGCAACTGGCCCCCTCTCCTGCCCATCAAAGGAAGGCAAGGAAACATCAGTTTCTTGTTTCCTCTATTGTCCTCATTCCAGAAACTCTCCCATGTAACACATCTGGAAAGAGAACATTTTTTTTCCAAAATTTGCTAACATATACCCAGAAAGGCTCCAGGCTATACCAATTACCTCCAAATTCCTGCAGTCTTGTTACAGATTCTAAATGTTATGCATTCTCTTGGGATTCTTAAGTCTTTTACTGAATCATATAAGTATCAGTGGGTATTCCTATTCTCCTTCCACTGCTACAAGACCACCACAGCGGATCCATTACAAATTTAACTTCAGGAATGCCCTAATCTCCAACTCATGTTTCGTCATCATTTACAGAAAACAATGGTTTCAACTGAATTTATTGTGGATTTTACCAAATTATTTTAACTTTTCTATGGTTTCAGAGTCTAAACTTAGATATTCTGGCTATTCTTCAAAGTTTCTGCTTACATAAACCTCTCTTCTGAATTCACCTTCATTCAGAATTTAAACAGTAGCCCTTCCTTTCCTATATCAGAACGACAGCATAAATCAAGTAACTTAAAGATATGCATTTCCCCGTTTCTCAGAACACCTCATCAAATCTCGAAAAAAAATCATTTAAAATTCCAAAACACATGTTTTTCACTAAAAAAAATAAGATGATGAAATATAAAAATATCCTAAATTCATTCTTACAGATGAACTCATTCATATTCAACTACTGAAATGATCGGGTCTTTCAGCAACTGACCTAGCTGGATTCATCAAGAGGAGAATAAGCACTAAATGGTTATCCTTCAGAGAATACCAAAGACTCCTAATAGTATATAGTTCTTCTTAAGATAATAAATAGATGGCATAATAGCTCCCAAATATATTTTGAGGGATATTTTATGATTTTATTGTTGTTGCTGTTTGTTTAGTCACTAAGTCGTGTCCGACTCTTTTGTGACCCCATGGACTATGGTCCACCAGGTTACTCTGTCCATGGGATTTCCCAGGAAAGAATCCTGGAGTGGGCTACCATTTCCTTCTCCAGGGGATCTTTGTAACTCAGGGATCAAACTCGCGTCTCCTGCATTTGCAGGCAGATTCTTTACCACTGAACCACAACACAAGGGAAGTCCCGTTGTATGATTCAACCTCATCAAGCAAAACTGGAAAGAGGTAAGTTTTCAATTTTTAGAGGTATTTGACTGTAGACTAGTCAACTCTTAAATGGATTATTAGACAAGATGACTTTTGTAGGTTCTTAAAAACTATGAAGTTCTGGTAATTCTCCAATTTAGCTTTCCTTGACCATTCCACCAACAGTGATCTCTCCCTGTACTGAAAACCTTTACTACACATTGCCTAAAATATTTACTTGCTATTTATATACTACCATTTTAGTTTCTTTCTACACATAATAGCTTTGTCTTCCCACGTAGACTATAATAATATTAAAGGCAATATCTTAAGCTTTTAATAATTTTTTGGCATTGAACTTGCACAGTACTTTACACATATTATTAAATATTGCTAAGTATAAGGAGGAGTTTTTTGTTTTCCTGATACCCCCCATAATATACTTAAATGTGAGAAACCTCTTTTTACTTTTTTATTATTTTAAAATATGTTTATTTTAAATATGTGGGCTAACATTTGCTCCTTGCTGGGCAATGATCTTGGGATGATTCTGATCTATACCTTATTGGATAGATATTAGTATTCAGAAGCAATTTTAATTTTCTATTTAATGAGGCTTATACAGTATTCTGAGACTACCTAAGCCTCATTAAATAGAAAATTAAAATTGCATCTGAATACTAATATCTATCCAATAAGGTATAGATCAGAATCATCCCAAGATCATTGCCCAGCAAGGAGCAAATGTTAGCCCACATATTTAAAATAAATATATTTTTAAAAAAGTAAAAAGAAGTTTCTCACATATAAGTATATACCTTATTGGATAGATATTAGTATTCAGAAGCAATTTTAATTTTCTATTTAATGTGGCTTATACAGTATTCTGAGACTACCTATATTGGCTCAGAGGTTAAAGTGTCTGCCTAGAATGCGGGAGACCTGGGTACGATCCCTGGGTTGGGAAGATCCCCTGGAGAAAGAAATGGCAACCCACTCCAGTACTATTGCCTGGAGAATCCCATGGAGGGAGGAGCCTGGTAGGCTACAGTCCATGGGGTCGCAAAGAGTCGTACACGACTGAGCGACTTCACTTTCACTTTCACTATACAGTATTCTACTGCACAGGGTGGATTTGTTGATGATTTAAAGAAGAAAGCAGTTTCAGATGAATATCATATATTTTGTAGTTGAGTAAGGAGGGACTCGGAGAAGGCAATGGCACCCCACTCCAGTACTCTTGCCTGGAAAATCCCATGGAAGAAGGAGCCTGGTAGGCTGCAGTCCATGGGGTTGCTAAGAGTCGGGAACGACTGAGCAACTTCACTTTCACTTTTCACTTTTCACTTTCATGCATTGTAGAAGGAAATGGCAACCCACTCCAGTGTTCTTGCCTGGAGAATCCCAGGGACAGGGGAGCCTGGTGGGCTGCCGTCTATGGGGTCGCACAGAGTCAGACACGACTGAAGTGACTTAGCAGCGGCAGCAGCAGCAGCAAGGAGGGACTGCCCTCTTAGCTACTATGAAGACAATGGGTGAGGACAGAATTCATGAACAGTCTTTTAGTAAGCACACAGAAAAATCAAAGTCCTATTATTTTTCTTTAGCTGATCTGAATGCTGTTCTGCATGTAAAATTATTCCTTTCTTCATCCCTGCTTCTCAGGTTACTGAAAGTCAGGGCAAACTACAAACCAAATTCCTTCTCTAATTGAGTTGAAGACCCTAATATGTACATATTAAAAACACTCTCCATTTCAGTAGTACTCCCTTTACTGGTGCCACATTAGAGATCACTGCCCAACTGCATTATAATTTACCACTCACAGAACAGAACTTTTGTAATTTAACAGACTATGCTGTACACTCTTATACAACCAGCATACCATCCACAGAAATCACTTCTACAGTGGAAAAGCTTTTGGATGGAGACAGCCACAAGCAGAATACACTATGTTTTTATATTCAAAGAAAAAAATCAATAAAGTTACTAGTAAAAGTTCTTACATGAGTTGTTAATGAAAAGTATTGGTTGTTTCTGTTTGTTATTCAACTGCCACACACAATCTGGCTACCTAGGAAGCAAATGTACTCTGCAGAGGCCTAGCAAATCTATCTTTTCTTTTCTTTTTCTTTTAGAAAGAAAATGATATAGTGTATCCCCAGTACTTTACATCCTTTTAATCAGAAAATGGCAAGTTAGGAAAATCTGCTCACAAGAAACAGAAAGAGGTAGTGTATAGAAGGTTCGGGTTGCATAGTTTCTCATTTTTTATTGTGGTATTTTGTGATAAATGTATTTTTGTAGATACATTTGTTATTCTTCATTAGTTTTGTAAATGTGGCATATAGAAGTCATCTGAACTACTAGATTAGCTTTTAAATGCTGTTTTAAGCAAATGTGGGATCAGCAAACTTGTAAAAATATTTTATATTATAAAAATGTTTATACATAAAATTAACTTCTTCAAGTACTATTTAATGTATTCAGTGTTTATAGGAGTATATGATATAATACATTTAAAATGTGAAATGTTAGTACCTATCCTGCACTTTTCCCTTTTACCCTAATCCATCCCCAAGCCCAAAGCTTCTATCTAATGCTATTATCAGTGCCAAAACATTACAATTCTAATTAACTTTCCATGTTTAACCCTTTCAAAATATAAAGTCATACCAATGGCCCCCAAAGTTCTGTTTTCCAAATTTAAAATGTCTTTTAGCCCTTCAACTACTCCTCAGAGCCAGAGGTGTTTGTTGAATAGTTACTCTACTTCCACCTCCCTGAAGGTGTTCTGCTTCATTGGTCACCTATTACAGTGCTGCACCAAAAGCTAAATATTACATTCCACGTGTATTCCAAACAAAATACACTCATTCAGTAATAAACTATTCATGCAGCCTTTTTTTAAATGACCAGATTCCTACACACACATACATATACACATACATTGCTTATAAACTTTTCTCACACTGTACTTAACAGTTAATTATTATAGATTTAAAAGCAGTGCAACGTACTCAAGATAAAATTTCAACTCAAGACAAAATTTATTCTATTGGATGAAGCCAGATTTATCACCCTATAAAGAGTATTCAGAATCTTGTTTCTGATATTCATCCTATTCATTATATCTTTAGTCTGATAAAAAAAAAAGTCAATACTCAACACAAAGAACCCTACTATACGATAGCAGCAATCTTCTGTTTGTACAGATTCATTTACCATTGTACTTTATATTCAACCAGTTTCTACTTATTGGTCTTTATACTCAACTAAAACTTCTTCACTGTGTATGAAAGCTTAAGTCTCTCTATCGTGTCTGACTCTGTACAACCCCATGGACTGTAGCCCATCAGGCTCCTCTGTCCATGGAATTTTCCAGGCAAGAATACTGGAGTGGGTAGCCATTTCCTTCTCCAGGGGATCCTCCCAATCCAGGGATCAAACCCAGATCTCCTGCTTTGCAGGCAGATTCTTTACCATCTGAGCCACCAGGGAAGGCCTCACTGTGTAGAAGCAGTGACTAAAATGCCAATCAGGGCTTCCCTGATAGCTCAGTTGGTAAAGAATCCGCCTGCAATGCAGGAGACCCCAGTTCGATTCCTGGGTCGGGAAGATCCACTGGAGAAGGGATAGGCTACCCATTCCAGTATTCTTGGGCTTCCCACATAGCTCAGCTGGTAAAGAATCTGCCTGCAATGAGGGAGACCTGCGTCCAATCCCTGGGTTGAGAAGATCTCCTGGAGAAGGGAACAACTGTTTCCACATAGTGGGATCTCCTAAGTGATCACAATTGTATGACTTGCCAATATTTAGAAATTAAGAGAATTCATGCAAAATCCATGTTTCCAATATCTCTTGGGGAAAAAAATTAAGGTCTAGTAACACTGAGCCCCAATGAAATAATCAGCTACAGCTGAATAGTAGCTAATCCCTTTAGAACTGCACAATCCTCACCACACTTTTTTACACACCTGCTCAATTCCTGGAGTTTACTGACTATGAGACGTCTGTCCCAAGACAACCTAGTCCTGTCCATGTCCATGACCTCGTCCTCCAACCTTTCCACTGTGACCTCTGAAATACTCTTCTGTGATCATCAACTCTTACATACTCTTACATACTCTTCTGTACTGTATAATAAATGTGTGTATATATTTCCAAGCAGAAAAAAAAATTTTTTTTACAGTTTTGTAATAATGCTTTCAGAATTTAGGGAATACAGGATTACTTCTCAAGCTAAGTAAGAGAGAAAAGAACTCCCAAGCTAGCTAATTAAACAATTACAGTAGAAGAAAAGGCAATCTAAGGCATATTAACTATATTTTTGCCCTGGAAAAAAAATTCTAATGCTCAAGTGAAAATCTCAGGAAGAAAAAGCAATGTGAGTAACAATGCTATACCAATCAACCCTAAAGGAAAAATGCTGGCACCATATCAAATCACTAAACGAAACTAAATAATCCCAAAGTGATGTCCTAACATAGCAAACTACACAATAGCACATTCATCATGACTTTGCAATACTATCACTAATCACAACATCCTACAAAAATCAACTTTTTTTATAAAGGAAAATATATCACAGTGTAAAAGAGCAAAATAGCATTGCTAATATTTCTTCATAGTTCTAAAGCATAAAATTATGTGTTTACAGATGTATGTGCATTGCTAATATTTCTTCATAGTTCTAAAGCATAAAATTATGTGTTTACAGATGATGTGCATATATATATATATATTTCTGTGTATAAAACAATGTAACTTAAATGAGTCAAAGGTTATTAATTATCCATAATCACACATCATTATTATATAGAACTTCTACTGCTCTACTCCTCACTGTATCCAATTGTAATGTTTAATGCACAAACACACAGGTAGGAGTCAAATGTGCACAGGAGTCAAATTCATAATACAATATAAGGATTATCCAATAAATGGTGATGCTAACTTGGAAAGCAATTTAAATTTTTACTTTACAGTGCACAACAAAATAAATTCCAAATGGATTAAAGAGCTAAATTAAGGGATAAAAACATTCAAACTATTAAAAAATTGGATCAAATATAAATATCTAAATATAAAAACAAGAATAAATCACAAAGAAAAAAGAATAGAAGATACACTATGAAGTAAACACAAATTAATGATTAAAAAAAAAAAACCTAGGTACTATCTCCCAACAGAACAGAAGCATGAACAAGGGAAATGAACACACAATTCACAAAAGAGAAATATAACTAATGGATAAACAGGTTAAAATGTTTACTTGTAACTAGCAATTAGAGAAATGCAAAGTAAAGCAATGCCTATTAAATTTTTAAATGCTGAAAAAACAATTCATTTTTCAAAAAAAAAATAACAAAAACATTGTGCTCTTGCCAGTAGCTCTTGCTCTTGCTACTGGCAAGAGCAAAATGAAACAAACTCTCTGAAAATATCAGTAAAATGTGGTGAAAAATCAATTTAGAAAACAGTTCTTTAATGTGAGCAACAGTTTTGACGATATTTATGTTGTTTAACTCCATAATTCCACTACTCAGAATCCATCTTCAAAAAATGATCTTAATATGGAAAAGGCTATCGGAACATTGTTGATATTTTAATATTAAAAAAACTAAAAATCAATTCTAAAAAACTAAAAACAATCTAAACATCTATCATTTAGTAAAAATAATTAACATATAGCATAATCACTTTCTACATGAATAAAAAACACTCATTATAAATGATGTTTACATGGAATAGACAACATGAAAACACTTATAAGTAAATGTATACAATAAGACATACAACTACATATATAGTATGGTTGAGAATGTTTATAGAAGCATAGCCATGGAGAACAAAATTCTTGAGGAAAATAAGCAAAAATTTAATAATAGTAGCCTTTTACATTCTTAGTATACCCTCTACTTAGTACCCATACGTTACATCTGGTAAGAGTCTACACTAACTGGCCCCTGGAAGTAAATTCCAAGCTTTGTAATTAATTTACCTTCTGGCTTCTCAATGGGATGTGAACAAACTTCTTTAAACTGTCCAACTAGAATGAATTGTACTCTCTTTGGTATATCTGTTGATATGTCCTTTTTTTATAGCATTTTATTAACTTATTGGAGAAGGTGATGGCACCCCACTCCAGTGCTCTTGCCTGGAGAATCTCATGGACGGAGGAGCCTGGTGGGCTGCAGTCCATGGGGTCGCTGGGAGTTGGATGCGACTGGGCAACTTCACTTTCACTTTTCACTTTCATGCACTGAAGGAGGAAATGGCAACCCACTCCAGTGTTCTTGCCTGGAGAATCCCAGGGACAGGGAAGCCTGGTGGGCTGCCGTCTATGGGGTCACACAGAGTCAGACACGACTGAAGCGACTTAGCAGCAGTAGCAGTATTAACTTATTAGCTCAATAGCAAATTATAAAATACAAAATTTGACTCTCAGACCAAATATTAAGTCCCTTGACAAAAATACTCTGTCTGCCAGCAGGTGGAGGTGCTGCTGCTGCTGCTGCTAAGTTGCTTCAGTTGTGTCCGACTCTGTGTGAACCCATAGACGGCAGCCCACTAGGCTCCTCTGTCCCTGGGATTCTCCAGGCAAGAACACTGGAGTGGGTTGTCATTTCCTTCTCCAATAGGTGGAGGTGCAGGGATTCTAAACACCAGAGAACATTTCTGGCCACCTGACTTCCTGCCCCCAAACTGGTGAAGAAAATAGTTAGGATCATATATCATTTTATTTTGCTGTTGTGTTATTTTAATATCACTCCATTCCTATTGCCATTAAGATTCTGAACCACTGGTGTAATTAAAAACAAAAAAAGTCTGGATTCAGACCACATGACTCTAGTCCTTTCTAACTCTCCAGCATTAAATGTCTTTAGCTCTTAGAACTTCAGCATCCTCACCTATAAAAAAGGAATAACAATGTCTGCCTTACACATTTCTATAAACAGAAAATTAGCAAGCATCAGTAAAACACCTAGAACAATATCTTGGAGCTGACCCAAATGAAAATTTCAACTTCCCCTTAATAAACTGCTGAAGTGTCAACTACTAGGTTAAGCACTGAAATAGTGCTCCAGGGCAGTGTAAGCTGGTGAATAAAAGAGATGAGGGTGTATGGGGTCTGTTCCAGTGAAGGACAATCAATTTTTTAAGAATAAAAACAAAGTTTAAATAAATAGTCACACTTATAAAATTTAGAGTAAGATATCACCATAAACACTATAAAAGAAAAGTTGACAGTTTTATTAAATAGTGTAGGGAATCTAACTTAGATTGCTTAGGGTCAAGAAAGACTATTTTTAAAAGATGATATTTAGGCTAAAGTCTAAAGGATAAACAAGAGACGCGGAAGGGGACAAAAGATGAGAACAATCTCCACCAAGAAAGTGTATGATTCACCTATGGCTGACTCATGTTGATGTTTGAGAGAAAACAAAAAAATTCTGTAAAGCAATTAGCCTTCAATTAAAAAATAAATAAAATTTTAAAAAACAAGTGTATGATTGAAGGTCCAAAGATAGCAAAGAATTGGCAGATTAAAATAATAATAATAATCCAGTCACTGCAATATACTGAGCAATCACAAGAAAGACTCAAGATGAGACTTTAAAAATAGAGGCAGCTATCACATTGGCAAACTACAGCCCATGACCCAAATTCACTCCATAGTCTTTCACACAGTCCTAGAGCTAAGAATGTTTTTTAACATTTTTAAGGATTGTACAAAAAACATGATGAAACAATGAGACACCACTATCCACCTATTAGAATGGTCAAAATCCTGAACAATGACAACACAAAATGCTGAGGAAGATCTGGAGTAATAGGAACTTTCATTCATTACTGATGGGAATACAAAGGGTTTCCCAGGTGGTGCTAATGGTAAAGAACCCACCTGACAATGCAGAAGACATGAGACATGGGTTCAATCCCTGGGTCAGGAAGATCCGCTGGAGGAAGGGATGGCAACCCACTCCAGTGTTCTTGCCTGGAGAATCCCATGGACAGAAGAGCCTAGTGGGCTACACAGTCCATAGGGTCACAATGAGTCAGACACAACTGAAGTGACTTAGCATGCACACACAAGAATACAAAATGGTATAGAAACCATTTTGGAAACCACTTTGGAAAACATTACGGCAATTTCTTACAAGACTAAACATACCCTTGCCATACAATTCATCAATTGCACTCCTTAGTATCTATCCAATGGAGCTGAAAACTTATGTCCACATAAAAACCTGCACAAGTGTTTGCAGCAGCTTTATTTATCACTTCCCAAACTTGAAACCACCATGATGTCCTTCAGTAGATAAATATACAGTGACAAATCCAAGCAGCAGAACATTATTCAGCACTAAAAACAAATGAGCTATCAAGCCATGAAAAATCATAGAGGAAACTTAAATTCATATTATTAAGTAAAAGAAATCAATCTAAAAAGACTACATACTTTACAACTATATGACATTATTCTGGAAAAGGCAAAATGGTGAAGTTAATAAAAAGATAAGTCATTTGCCAAGGGTTGCAGGGGTGAGTGAAGAACAGGCAAAGCACAGAGAATTTCCAAGGCAGTGAAAATATTCCAGATGATACTATAATAGTAGACATATATCACTATACATTTGCCCAAACCCACAGAATGTACAGTAGCAAACAATAAAATAAACTATGGACTTCGAGTGATAAGAGGTGTTGATATACATCCATCAGTTGAAATGGTAGAGGGTAATGGAGGTGGCTGATGATGGAGGTGGTGGCTATGCACATGTGGCGATACCACAGATATGAGCAGTCTCTGCAGCCTTCTCTCAGTTTTGCTGTGAACCAAACACTGCCCCCCAAAAAAAATCTTAGAAGAAATTAATGTAAAACAAAAGAGGCTTTTACTTTCACAAAGACAGATGTATTTTTTCCTATTCTTGCTGCTAACTACAGCTATAAATTCTAGACATTACATAGAGATTGTTAGAGGAGGAAAGAATGCACTAGACCATCAAGGGACCCAACAAACAACATGGCAGTAAGTTCTCTGGGTTTTATTTTGACTTCTATATACCATACTGGATACTAGGGAAGCCAGCAACCTGGAAAAGTCAATGAAAGCTGACCAAAAGAAAGCCAAAAAGTTCCCTGTCTCTAGCCAAAGGACCAGGAAAGGAGCATTCTACCAAGACAGAAAACTTACACAGTAACTACTCTATTCTAGCCAAACACCACTGAAGAAACTGCAGCCCCACTCACCACCACCTCATCAAAAGACTACCAAGGAGCCAAGACTTCCACCACTCCAGACTCTAATGAGGTGCTCTAACTCCTCCCTCATTTACAGATGCTGTCAGAAAAGGCAGAGTAGGGAGCCAGGGCAGTCACAGGGAACCCCTGCACAGTGTCAATGGAGACCATATGATAGAATGGAAAGAGAAACGTTTCACAGTTATATGTTGAGATTCAACACCCCTACCTCAACAACTGACAGAACAAGCAGACAAGAAATCAACAAGGATATAGAACAACTCAAAATGCCATCAACCAATAAGATCTAATTGACATTCTCAGAATACTACTTACAATAAGAACAGAATATTGACTCTTTTCAAGTACTCACAAAACACAGACTAAGGCTGACCATATTCTGGGCAATAAAACACATGTAAACAAATTTAAAATAACTGAAATCAGAGGGTGTGCTCTCTGAAAATAATACATCTCCACACACTTGGAAACTAAGCAAAACACTTAGCAAAACAACACATGAGAAAAGAGAAAGTCTCAAAGGAAATTCAAAAGTACACTGAGCTGAATAAAAATGTAAATAAAGTGCTTCAGAATGTGTGGGAGACAGCTAAAGTAGTAGGTAAATTCATAATGCTAAATGTATACATTAGAAAAGAGGGAAAATCTTAAATCAATTAAGTTCAAGAAATGAGAAAAGCAAAATAAACCCAAAACAAGCAGAATGAAGAAAATAATTTCAAACACACAAATCAACTAAATTGAGAACAGGGCAATAGTAGAGAAAATCAATAAAACAAAAAAAGGTGGTTCTTTGAAAATATTAGTAAAATTGAAAAACTTGAAAAATTTCTAACAAGACTGACAATGAAAGAGAAAAGGCATAAATTAGGAATGAACTAGGGCATATCACCATAGATAATGTAGGCCATACTGCTGTACAAACAACTCTACAGAACTTAGATGAAATGAACCAACTCCTCAAAAACTATACACAAGAAACAAAAAGTGGTACATCATAACATGAAACACTGTCTCAAGAACAAACAAAAAAAGTCCGTCCCAAAAAGTCACACACTATATCATTCTATTCATAGCAAATTCTCAAAATGACAAAAATATAAAAAAATTTCCAGGAGTTAGGGATGGTGAGATAAGGAAGAGAAGCATGAGGTTCTTTGCAATTGATGCAATAATTCTGTATCTTGATTGCAAATTGAGGTGGTAGGTACAGGAATCCACAGATGTGAAAAAATACCACAGAACTCTACACACATATACCAATGTCAACTCCCTGGTGTAATATAATTATGTAAGATGTAATCACTGGGGAAAATGTGTGAAAGGTACATGAGGCCTCTTTAGATTATCTTTGCAGTTTTCTGTAAATCTATATCTCAAGAGTAAGAATATATATATATATATATATATATATATATGCATATATATATAACATACATAAATGACACTATGTGGCTCCCAAAGCCTAAAATAATTACAATTAGTATTTGCCCTCTTGCCCTTGAAACAAAATATATGTCCACACCTGATGTAGAGTATATGGAGAATGGATAGAAAAATGACAAAAACAGAAACAAGAAAATAATTTGAGACAATTTCATTTTTCCTGAAAATCCTACATATATGCTAACATCAGCAAAGTTAATAAAATCCTTAAATTTAAGAATCAGTGTGATCTAGAGACTAGTACTGGCTTCCCAGATGGCACTAGAGGTAACCAACTGCCAATGCAAGAGACACAAGAGACATAGGTTCAATCCCTGGGCTGGGAAGATCCCCTGGAGGAGGACGAGGCAACCCACTCCAGTATTCTTGCTTGGAGAATTCCATGGACAAAAAAGCCTGGAGGGTCCATAGGATTGCAAAGAGTTGGACATGAGTGAAATGACTTAGCATTCATGCACACAGACTGGTATTACCCAAGTATTCAGTGAAAAAGTGAATGAAGAAAAACAATGATTAAGTACATGGATAATAATAAAACAACACCAAATCTTTACTCAAACTTCAACTACTAAATCTTAAATTAAGTTTATCACCTTAAACTGTGGATCATAGAATTTGCTTGC
The DNA here is from genome assembly GCA_935064755.1 of Tragelaphus eurycerus. Classification (NCBI taxonomy): domain Eukaryota; kingdom Metazoa; phylum Chordata; class Mammalia; order Artiodactyla; family Bovidae; genus Tragelaphus; species Tragelaphus eurycerus. Next base: position 25,368,418 of record CAKXYN010000016.1, read on the forward strand.
CAAAGCTTCACTACTAAGAAGTGGAAAAGCCAGGACTCAAAATTCAGGCAGTCTGATCAAACCTGCAGTTATATTCCATTCCACTGTTCCATCCAAGTTCAGTTCAGTTCAGTTCAGTTGCTGAGATGTGTCGGACTCTTTGCAACCCCATGCACTGCAGCACGCCAGGCCTCTGTGTCCAACACCAAGCCCTAGTGTCCACTCAACCTCATGTTCATTGAGTAGTTGATGCCATCAAACCATCTGATCCTTTGCTGTACTCTCTCCTCCTGCCTTCAATCTTTCCCAGCATCAGGGTCTTTTCAAATGAGTCAGCTCTTAGCATCAGGTGGCCAAAGTATTGGAGATTCAGCTTCAACATCAATCCTTCCAATGAATATTCAGGACTGATTTCCTTTAAGATAGACTGGTTGGACCTCCTTGCAGTCCAAGGGACTCTCAAGAGGCTTCTCCAACATCACAGTTCAAAAGCATTAATTCTTCCTCACTCAGCTTTCTTTATAATCCAACACTCACTTCCATGAACGACTACTGGAAAAACCGTAGCCTTGACTAGACGTACCTTTGTTGGCAAAGTAATGTCTCTGCTTTTCAATATGCTGTCTAGGTTGGTCATAGCTTTTCTTCCAAGGAGGAAACATCTTTTAATGGCTGCAGTCACCATCTGCAGTGATTTTGGAGCCCAAAAAAGGAAAGTCTGACACTATTTTCACTGTTTCCCCATCTATTTGCCATGCAGTGATGGAACCAGATGCCATGATCTTAGTTTTTTGAATGTTGAGTTTTAAGCCAACTTGTTCACTCTCCTCTTTCACTTTCTTCAAGAGGCTCTTTCGTTCTTCACTTTCTGCCACAAGGGTGGTATCTGCATATCAGAGGTTACTGATATTTCTCCCAGCAATCTTGATTCCAGCTTGTGCTTCTTCCAGCCCAGCATTTCTCATGCTGTACTCTATGCTATGCTATGCTATGCCATGCTAAGTCACTTCAGTCGTGTCCAACTCTGTGCGACCCCATAGACCGCAGCCCACCAGGCTCCCCCGTCCCTGGGATTCTCCAGGCAAGAACACTGGAGTGGGTTGCCATTTCCCTCTCCAATGCTGCATATAAGTTAAATAAGCAGGGTGACAATATACAGCCTTAACGTACTCCTTTTCCTATTTGGAACCAGTCTGTTGTTCCATGTCCAGTTCGAACTGTTGCTTCCTGACCTGCATACAGATTTCTCAAGAGGCAGGTCAGGTGGTCTGGTGTGCCCATCTCTTGAAGAATTTTACACAGTTTATTGTGATCCACCTAGTCAAAGGCTTTGGCATAGTCAATGAAGCAGAAATAGATGCTTTCCTGAACTCTCTTGCTTTTTCCATGATCCAGCGGATGTTGGCAATTTGATCTCTGGTTCCTCTGCCTTTTCTAAATCCAGCTTGAACATCAGGAAGTTCACAGTTCACATATTACTGAAGCCTGGCTTGGAGAATTTTGAGCATTACTTTACTAGCATGTAAGATGAGTGCAATTGTGCGGTAGTTTGAGCATTCTTTGGCATTGCCTTTCTTTGGGATTGGGATGAAAATTGACCTTTTCCAGTCCTGTGGCCACTGCTGAGTTTTCCAAATTTGCTGGCATGTTGAGTGCAGCACTTTCATAACATCATCTTTCAGGATTTGAAATAGCTCAACTTGAATTCCATCACCTCCACTAAATTTGTTCTTAGTGATGTTTCCTAAGGCCCCCTTGACTTTGCATTCCAGGATGTCTGGCTCTAGATGAGTGATCAAACCGTTGTGATTATCGGGGTCATGAAGATCTTTTTTGTACAGTTCTTCTGTGTATTCTTGCCACCTCTTCTTAATATCTTCTGCTTCTGTTAGGTCCATATCATTTCTGTCCTTTATTGAGCCCATCCTTGCATGAAATGTTCCCTTGGTATCTCTAATTTTATTGAAGAGATCTCTAGTCTTTCCCATTCTATTGTTTTCCTCTATTTCTTTGCACTGATTACTGAGGAAGGTTTTCTTATCTCTCCTTGCTGTTTTTTGGAACTCTGCATTCAAATGGGTATATCTTTCCTTTTCTCCTTTGCTTTTCGCTTCTATTCTTTTCACAGCTATTTGTAAGGCCTCCTCAGACAAGTAGGGATGCAAGAAATTAAATTTAAGATTGAGGTGAAATAGCTGGACCTGAATTGATATAAATTTAGTTGACCTTCAAAAAAGAACACCTCTGAAGACACAGTTGTTCTAAGTATAACTAACTGAAGAGTAGAAGATGTTATAATTTCTTATTTATTGGGCATTACATAACAATGGCACCCCACCCCAGTACTTTTGCCTGGAAAATCCCATGGACGGAAGATCCTGGTAGGCGCCAGTCCATGGGGTCGCTAAGAGTCAGACACGACTGAGCGACTTCACTTTCACTTTTCACTTTCATGCATTGGAGAAGGAAATGGCAACCCACGCCAGTGTTCTTGCCTGGAGAATCCCAGGGACAGGGGAGCCTGGTGAGCTTCCGTCTATGGGGTCGCACAGAGTCGGACACGACTGAAGCGACTTAGCAGCAGCAGTAGCAGCAGCACGTAATAGTAATCGGAATACCTACACTTACGGAGTCTAAAAATACTATGATTCCATTTTACTCAGAGAGAAAATATAATTATGACACAAATAATATATAGATCCAGTTGTTTATTTGTGCTGTCTCTGGCAAGGGTATGAATTAAATACTTTCTAAAAACCTCTAAGTAATCTAAAATCTGTAATTAGAATTTGTTAATTTTATAAGTGAGTATCTGTTACTTTTGCAATCTTCTATAAAACAAAACTACACACTGCTAGGAAGAGAATTTTGATATACACTTAAATTTCAAATTTCCTCCCCCAAATAAGTAAACAAAACCAAGTGATTATACCTAATAGACACAGTAGTGGGAAAGTCAATCTTTAAAAGAACAAAGTGGGTAGGAGGCTAAAAAGAAGTGTAACCATCTGGCAACCATACAATATTTTAGAAAATGTTAATATTCTAATTGAGATCTAACTGAGTTTGATTTACTTGTCAAGATAATTGCTTCAGTATTAATTAAATATGTCGCCGGCAGCTGCAGAGAAAGCTAAACCTTACATTCTGTTGATTATATAGGATACACATCACTCACTTCTTCAAGTCAACATTTCTAGGCTCATGTTACTCCCCAAATAGCTCTTCATATATTGATTATTAACATCTCAGATTTTGACAGACTTTTCCCCATAGATTTAAGGCTAAAACTTCTTAAATCTTGAGGAGAAATTGGTGAGAGTATTCCAAAAATTAATCAGAAAATTATTTTGTTATCAATAATACTCAATTCTGAACAACTTTTTTGGAGGAGAAATTTTAGTTTTACATTTCCATAATATTTAGGCATTACTATTATATGTACTTTATTTACTGACAAAATGAACATCAGAAACCACCTTTATCTTTCTCAACAAGACTTCTCTACTTACAAGGATTTTTATATATTAAAACAAAAGTTGGCACATCCCATTGTTTCATATTGTAAAATAAATTCAGGATTTATTAGCAGCCATTAAGTTTTCCCCCATATACTGAATGTAAATTCTGCTATAGAATCCAATTATCTTTCCTCATGAAAAGGTGAAGAATAGCTAGCTAATCAATGTATTTCTAGAAAATTAACTGTGCATGCATATATTTATATACAGCTTTAGATCATACTGCTAATTTTCAAGCTATTCATAATTTTCTTAGTTCCTTTAACTTCATTTCATTGGTTCTTCTTTCTAGCTCATAATCGTTAGGGTAATTCTCCTCCAAATTCTTTCGAAGTTTAACTTCTGGTAACACAGAGAAGTAAGAGAATTCCAGTCTAGCCAGAGCAGGTTACATGAGTTATACTTATTTATACATCAGTGCATCTCTACCCCTCATTTTCATGTTTCATTCTTCCTTCATTCACTCAGTCATTAACAATTAATTATTTCTTAAGCTCCCTCTCTATACCAGGAACTGAACTCTACCTCTGAAGGTTTATACTCAAATGAGCAATACAGACAAGAAGCAACTAAAATGCAGTGCGGAAGGTCTTCTGATAAGAATGCCATGTAAGTACACAGAAACGGTGTTTATAGAATGAGGAAGTAGTATGGTGAAGAAACACCTTACAAAAAACTCAACAAAGGAAACAACATTGATGCTGAAATCAGTAGGAGTTAGTTAGGTCAAGGGTGAAGTGAAAGGATAAGACCCACAAGAGTTGGGGGGAAAGTGTTCAGACCTGAACAGTGAAACTAAAATATATCTTACATGATGTAAAATAAAAAGAGCTCAAAATCCCTGGAAAGCAGAAGTGGAGAATTATGAAAGATAAGCAAGAGAGCTAAGGTAAGAGTCTGGATTTTACTCTAGCAATTAAAACACAATATATGCTTAATCCTTCAATTTTTAATGTTATAAAGATTATTCTGGCTGCTGAGTAAAGAATGGATTTGGAAGGGAATAAGAATGGAAGTAAGGGAAACAGATCAAGATTCTATTCCAGTGAGATTCAGTTCAGTTCAGTTCAGTCGCTCAGTTGTGTCCAACTCTTTGTGACCCCATGAATTACAGCACGCCAGGCCTCCCTGTCCATCACCAACTCCCAGAGTTCACTCAAACTCAAGTACATCGAGGCGGTGATGCCATCCAGCCATCTCATCCTCTGTTGTCCCCTTCTCCTCCTACCCTCAATCCCTCCCAGCATCAGAGTCTTTTTCAATGAGTCAACTCTTCGCATGAGGTGGCCAAAGTACTGGAGTTTCAGCTTTAGCACCAGTCCTTCCAAAGAAATCCCAGGGCTTATCTCCTTCAGAATGGACCGGTTGGATCTCCTTGCAGTCCAAGGGACTCTCAAGAGTCTTCTCCAACACCACACTTCAAAAGCATCAATTCTTTGGCGCTCAGCCTTCTTCACAGTCCAACTCTCACATCCATACATGACTACTGGAAAAACCATAGCCTTGACTAGACGAACCTTTGTTGGCAAAGTAATGTCTCTGCTTTTGAATACGCTCTATAGGTTGGTCATAACTTTCCTTCCAAGGAGTAAGCGTCTTTTAATTTCATGGCTGCAGTCACCATCTGCAGTGATTCTGGAGCCCAAAAAAATAAAGTCTGACACTGCTTCCACCGTTTACCCATCTACTTCCCATGAAGTGATGGGACCAGATGCCATGATCTTCGTTTTCTGAATGTTGAGTTTTAAGCCAACTCTTTCACTCTCCACTTTCACCTTCATCAAGAGGCTTTTCAGTTCCTCTTTACTTTCTGCCATAAGGGTGGTGTCATCTGCATATCTGAGGTTATTGATATTTCTCCCGGCAATCTTGATTCCGCTTGTGCTTCTTCCTTCCCAGCGTTTCTCATGATGTACTCTGCATATAAGTTAAATAAGCAGAGTGACAATATACAGCCTTGACGAACTCCTTTTCCTATTTGGAACCAGTCTGTTGTTCCATGTCCAGTTCGAACTATTGCTTCCTGACCTGCATACAGATTTCTCAAGAGGCAGATCAGGTGGTCTGGTATTCCCATCTCTGTCAGAATTTTCCACCGTTTATTGTGATCCACACAGTCAAAGGCTTTGGCATAGTCAATAAAACAGAATAGATATTTTTCTGGAACTCTCTTGCTTTCTCAAAGACCCAGAGGATGTTGGCAATCTGATCTCTGGTTCCTCTGCCTTTTCTAAAACCAGCTTGAACATCTGGAAGTTCACTGTTCATGTATTGCTGAAGCCTGGCTTGGAGAATTTTGAGCATTACTTTACTAGCATGTTAGATGAGTGCAATTGTGCGGTAGTTTGAGCATTCTTTGGCATTGCCTTTCTTTGGGATTGGAATGAAAACTGACCTTTTCCAGTCCTGTGGCCACTGCTGAGTTTTCCACATTTGCTGGCATATTGAGTGCAGCACTTTCACAGCCTCATCTTTCAGGATTTGGAATAGCTCCACTGGAATTCCATCACCTCCACTAGCTTTGTTCCTAGTGATGCTTTGCTTCACATTCCAGGATGTCTGGCTCTAGGTGAGTGATCACACTAGCATGATTATCTGGGTCGTGAATATTTTTTTTGTACAGTTCTTCTGTGTATTCTTGCCACCTCTTCTTAGTGAGATTATAACAGACTAAATGAAGTAGTGGCTGAAGCAATGACAAAATAAGAAAAGATTAAAGAAACATTTATAAATTAAAATTGATACATCTTTACAACTAATTGCATGTGGGAGATGGTAGAGGAGAAAGGAATCACTTACAGCTTGAGATTTTAGTTCTCATGTTCAACCTGAAAAGAATTAAGTCTTCTACCTCATCTTTTTATTTTTTAAGTTGTTTCAATTTTTCCATTATCTAAAAACTTCTTCATTATGAAAGTTTTACAAACAAACATTAACAAAAAGCGGAAAACATAATCACCCATATCTCCATCATACAAAAACCATTACAAATATTTTGGTGTATAGTATTTCAACACTTTTACAAATGAATGTTGTTTACTTCACTTACAAGTGTGGAATCACATTATAAACACTTTGATAACCTGTATTCTTTCCTTAAACATGTACAGTATCATATAAGAAATGAATCACCAGTCCAGGTTCAATACAGGATACAGGAAGCTTGGGGCTGGTACACTGGGATGACCCAGAGGGATGGTATGGGGAGGTGAGAGGGGGGTTCAGGATAGGAAACACGTGTACACCTGTGGCAGATGCATGTTGATGTATGGCAAAACCAATACAATATTGTAAAGTAAAAAAATAATAATAATAATTTTAAAAAATTAAAATAAAAAATAAAATAAAAAGTGGTCCTCAAATATGGTCCCCAGATGAGCAGATGTTGATCAACTGCAAATTCATGGGGCCCCACCTCAGACCTGACAGAACAGAATTTCTGAAGATGGGGTTCCAGTCATTCTGAAGCATGTTTAAATTTGAAAACTCACTTGTCTAGAAAACCATTTCAGCATATTTTTCTACTGTATAAACACACAATGACTTATTTAATGGTGGTGATCTAAGCAGTTTCCAATTTTTATTGACCTAGGGCAGACTATATCCTTATAAACAGACCTTTGCACACACCCTTGATCATTTTAACTGGGATAATCAGTCAACCTTCAAATTCTAGGTAAAGACTTTACAGTTTTGATGTGTATCCTCAAATTTTCTTTCACTCTCTAATACTTTATCCAATGTAAAAAAAAAAAAAAAAAAAGTTGTTTCTCAATGTTTTGATTATGGTACACTATCACTTTTTTAATATCTCTGCCAATTTCCAGGCGGCAAGTAACATCATACTAGAGGTTTTTCTTTTTGTGTGTGGTGGGGAGCTGTGCTGGGTCTTGGTTACTGCAAGGGCTTTTCTCTAGTTGTAGAAAGTGGGGGCTACTCTTCATTGTAGCACATGGACTTCTCATTGCAGTGATTTCTCTTGTTGGGGAGCACAGGCTCTAGGGCCCATGGGCTTCAGTTTTGCAGCACGTGGGCTCAGTAGTTGCAGTTCCTGGCTCCAGAGCATGGGCTCGACAGTTGTGGTGCACATGCTTAGTTGCTCCATGGCATGTGGGATCCCTTCAAACCAGGGATGGAACCTTTGTCTCCTGCATTGGCAGGCAGATTCCTTACCACTGAGCCACAAGGGAAGCCCATATTAGAGCTTTCATGCACATTTCTATTATTTTTTACTAAGCTTGTATTCTTTTGTTCATGTTCTTTGCCCATCTTATGAGGCCCTTTGTCTTTAGAGTTCTCTAAAATTAAAGTATTAACTGTTTATTTGCATTCCACAATACAAATGTTTTCCAGTTGCTCTGCCTTTCACTTTAGACTTTTTTTTTAATGGTAGTATAGTTGATTTACAATGTTGTGTTAGTTTCAAGTGTACAGCAAAGTGATTCAGTTATGCATAAATATCTATTTTTTTAAGATTCTTTTACCTTATAGGTTATTACAAAATATTTCCCTGTTACTATAAACAGATTCTTGTTGGTTATCTCTTTTACATATAGTAGTATCTATCTGTTAATCCCAAACTCCTACTTTATCCATCATCCACATTTCTCCTTTGGTAACCATAGGTTGTTTTCTATGTTTGTGGATCTATTTCTGTTTTATATATAAGTTCATTCATATTTGTTTTAGATTCCACATATAAGCAAACTCATATGATATTTGCCTTTCTCTGACTGGCTTACTTCACTTAGTAGGATAATCTCTAGGTCCATCCATGTTGCTATAAATAGAATTATTTCATTCTTTTTTATGAGTGAGTAGTATTCCATATATACCACTTCTTTATCCATTCCGTCAATGAACATTTAGGTTGTTCCCATGTCCTTGCTATTGCAAATAGTGCTACAATGAACATGAGGGTATACATATCTTTTCAAATTACATTTTTCTCTGGGTATATGCTGAGGAGTGGGATTGCTGGATCATATGGCAACTATATTTTTAATTTTTTAGGGAAGCACCATACTGTTCTCTCTAGTAGCTGTACCAATTTACGTTACCATCAACAGTGCAGGAGGGTTCCCTTTTCTCCACACCCTCTCCAGCATTTACTATGTGTAGACTTTTTATGATAGCATTCTGACCAGTGTGAGGTGGTATCTCATTGTAGTTTTGATTTATATTTCTAGAATAATTAGCAGTGTTGAGCATCTTTTCATGCTCCTTTTGGCCATCCGTATGTCTTCTTAGGAGAACTGTCTATGTAGATTTTCAAACATTTAAAACAACCCATTTTTTAATTGGGTTGTTAGGTTTTTCTGATATTGAACTGTCTAAGCTGTTTGTATATTTTAGTGATTATTGGTCACATCATTTGCAAATATTTTCTGCCATTCTGTAGGTTGTCTTTTTGTTTTGTTTATGGTTTCTTTTGCCATGCACAGGCTTTTTAGTTTAGTTAGGTCCAATTTGTTTATTTTTGTTTTTATTTCTGTTACTCTAGTAGATGAGTCCAAAAAGATATTGCTGTGATTTATGTGAAAGAGTTTATTCCTAGATATTTTTTTAAAAACTAATATTCTGGATTGGTGGGGTATACTTGTGACAACTGATAAACCAGCAATCATAAATTATTATTAACTAAAATCCAAAGATCACATTAAGGTTCAACTCTCTGTGTTGTACAATTCTTGGTTTTGACAAAAGTATAACATTTATCCATCATTACTGGAGAAGGAAAGAGCAACTTATTCCAGTATTCTTGCCTGGGAAATCCCATGGACAGAGGAGGCTGGCAGGCTGCAAGCCATGGGGTAGCAAAAGTTGGACATGGTGAGCACACATACATGCATGCATCCATCATTATATCATCCAGAAATAGTTTAATTATCCTAAAATTCTGCTGTGCTCTACCTATTCATCCTCTGCCCCAACTCCAATCCTTGATCTTCTCCCATAGTATTGTCCTGTGCAGAATATCATATAGTTGGAATCATATCATATGTAGCCTTTCAGACTGGCTTCATTCCCTCAGCAATATGCATTTAAGGTTTATCCATGTCTCCTCATGACCTAACAGGCTTTTTCTGGGGGGATGAGGGTACTAAATAATTTTCCCATTGGATGGATGTACCATAGTTTATTTATCCATTCATCAACTGAAGGAAAACATGGTTGCTTTCAAGTTTTGGCAAGGATGAATAAAGCTGCCATAAAATTTGCATGCAGGTTTTTTTGTGTGAACACAAGTTTTCAACTCATTTGAGTTAATTCCCAGGAGCATGATTGCTGGATCATAGAGTATGTGTAGCTTTATAAGGAGCTGCCAAACTGTCTTCCAGAGTGACTGAACCATTGTGTGTCCCTACCAGCAATGAATACGAACTCCTGTTGTTTCGCATTACCACCAGCATTTGGTACTGTCAGTGTTTTGGGTTTTGGCCATTCTGGTAGGTGTGTAGTGGTACCTCGTTGTTGTATAACTTTGTAATTCCATAATGACATTTGATGTAGAGGATCTTTTTATAGGCTAATTTTCTTATGTGAATATCTTCTTTGATGAGGTATCTGTTCAGCTCTTCTGGAATTTTTTAATTGAGTGTTCTGTTTAAATGCTGAGTTTTAAGAGTTCTTCTTACATTCTGGATACAAGTCCTTCATCAGATATGAAATATTCTCCCTTAGTCTGTTTTGTCTTTTACTTTTGATTTTAATAAATAAGACACAGGTTTTTAATGTTATAATGAAATTTACTAAAATTTTCCCAAATACTGGTATCAAGTTTAAAAGTCCCTCCTGACCCCAAGACTAATAAACATATTGTCTAATACTTATATTTACTTTTTAATCCACTTGTAGTATCTGTAAACCCCTTCAGTCTTCCTACTAATAATTTTAAATTATTAGAGAGATTGCTATTTCCTTCTCCAAGAGATCTTTCCAACTCAGGGACCGAACCCAGGTCTCCTGCATTGCAAGCAGACTCTTTACTGTCTGAACCACCAGGAAAGCCCACATATTTTCCCTATGTTAGCACCAAATCACAAATTCCACAGAAGGCACACATAGTAACAACTGTAGTTACTCCAAGTGAATTCTGAAATTACTTTTTCATTTTATCCAAAAGAATTTCACATTTCACTTCAATCTTCATAATAACTACATTAAATTTATAATTTCCCACCCATCAACTTGGTGTCTTCATTTATTAGTCTTATTTTATATCCCCTAATAATATTTCATTTTTTTCTTCACATAGATTCTATATCTCCTTTGTTAAATTTAATTGTTTAACTGTGCCTTATTTTTTCCAAGGAAATATACACTTCAGTACACACAGCTGTTGCCAGTACTCTTGGAAATGGGCTCTTTCTTTGCACTTTATTTTCCTGTTATTTCTTGCATATGGTAAAGCACTAAACTTTATGTATGTGCAGCTAGTTACTACTTTCTATTACAAGTTCAAATAATTTTCCAACTGATTTTCTTGAGTCTTTCCAATAAACAGCATTACATTGCAAGTTAAATAATTCTGTTCCTTCTTCATATTTTACACAATTCATTTCCTATTATTCTTTTACTGGAGTGACAGAATTTCTATTAAATGTTGAACAGTGATAATGATAAATGAAAAAATGACAATGATAGTGAAATAATGATAGTCTTATTTCATAAAATCCTTAATGAATTTATATTCCATAACAAACCCTGTTGCTGCTGTAAACCCTACTTAGTTATAATGAAATTATCTTTTAACAAATCACTGAATTTGTATCTCCGTTATACCTTATGCCTAGCCTATACACATTTCATTCCCTCTACTCTTATTAAATTTGCATCTATGTGTCTTTCTAGTTTACTCTGACTTTATAATAAATTCAAATCCTATTATTCAGTAATGGCCCTGCCAGCTTCTTCAATGTGATGCCAAACTTACATTTATTTAGCTAAGTAACAAAATTACCCAACAACCACAGAATCCTTACCAACTCATTGCCACCCCTTGTTCTGCAAAATATTAAAGTTGGAAAACTAATGGAAATTAAAAGTGATAACCACTTTATAGATAGGAAAGGCCAATTAACTTTTGTGCTAAGACACACAAATCCCAACTTTTCAACAGATTTTACTGCCACAGTGCAAACCACATTAAAAATCTGTCATAGTGGCTTCAACAATAACTCAAATCACTAACCAAAATAATGTCACTTTTCCTAGCCCATAACACAGAGTAACAGTTTTGATAGAAAAAGAATTCCTCCTACCTATGATTTTTCCTGATTATTCAAATGAAATTGCAACTATCAGCAATGACATAGTGATAAATTTTTTTTTCTTTCTTGTTGCTACACCAATCTAATTATAATTTCTATTGCTCACCTAAATGAAAAAAATTGCACAAAAATGAGCTATAGTTTATATATATTATTTAAACTTCTAGATTTTTTAAAGATAAGCTAAAAGCAAAAATCAAGCAAACATAAGACTTCCACCATAAATGCAAGAAGACACTGTGTGCTTATGCTCAGCTGCTTCAGTCGTGTCCAGCTCTTTGCAACCCGAGGGACTGCAGCCCACCAGGCTCCTCTGCCCATGGGATTTTCCTGGAAAGAATACTGGAGTGGGTTGCCATTCCCTCCTTCAGGGGAATTTTCCCAACCCAGGGATTGAACCCACATCTCCTATGTCTCCTGCACTGCAGGTGGATTCTTTACCACTAAGCCACCAGGGAAGCCCACAGAGGAAAATCAATACATTATGAGGTGGTAAAAACACGTGACACAAAAATTCTATTTTCAAAAAAGTTGTTATTTGTGGGAGAAGGAAAAGGGGTAGGGGCTGTGTGTGTGTGTGTGTGTGTGTGTGTGTGTGTGTGTGTGACAGAGAGAGAGAGTGTATGTGTGTGTGTGTGTGAGACAAAGAGTGTATGTGTGTGTGTGTATAGAGAGAGAGAGAAACAGAGAGAGATGGGGAGGGAGGTGTCTGTTTTCACTAACTGAAAGAAATCTGAAGGTTTTCACTTTACTAGAAAAAAGCCATTACCATACTTTCCTGAAAAGGCAAGTGGTGTAATGTGAATTTCAGAAAGCAGAGTATACTCTTCACTCTGTGTCACTGAGGCTTACAAAGGTTTCATAGGAAGGCTGTATTTTCAGACAGTGGGGAAAATATTACGCATATATCACATATAATCATAAAATGTTTCACATACATTATTCTATAGAGAAAAGGAAAAATTACTTACTCATATGTAATTATTTTGCCTTTTTCTACAAAGCCACATGAGAACCATATCTTTCAACTGACATTGAGTTGACAGACATTAAAAATCACCTGATTTTACTGGCTAATACTGAATTATAAATACTCTAAAGAAGAAATAATTTTAATTGGCTGAGAAAAGTTATTGATTTCATACCCAACATTTGAGCCTAACATTTAGCAGAGGTTTTATCAAATAAAAATCTTCCCACATATGTGCTTCAATGGAATCATCCAAGCTTCTATAAGCAATGATGGCAGCACTGCTAGAAATGAATCTAAAAGGACATTATGCATTCGTAACATCCAAAGGATTGCAGGGCTGTCTCTGATAACACCACTGCACAACACCCTTTTTAATTTTTTAGAAACACACTTTTTAAATTAGATTTTCTTCCAGTTTTCAATCCACATAAAAGTCTTTCATAATTGTCTTCTAACAAGTCTTATCTTATTCCCAAAGGATTCATACATCGAATCCTTAAGTCAGTTTCCTAATTCCTCCCATGTTTAATTGGCTGGGTTAACCAAGAAAAACCCAAAGTTTTTAACAACAATGATTTGGGTTGAGGGGGAGATTAGATTTTAAAATGACATGTAGAGTTTCTGATTGTGTCTTACTATTTTTGACTCCTTTAGAGATGTAAATTAAACAACTAAGTGCCTTTTCTTCCTTTCTGAATACATGAAATATTTACATGTGGAACACAAGGATAAATGATTTCTTTATCTTTGTCTTTCTGTCTTTCTCTTCCTTCCATCCTTCCTCTGCTTCTTTCATTTGCCTTTCTTGACCACACAACTTTATGGCAGGATTATTTTAAATCCAAAGTCCTCAAATATAATTCTCAACAGCTGTTATCACCCACACATCCAGATAGCCTAAATGCTCCAACCACAAAAATCTCTCAGCAAGATAGCTGGCTGTATGCTTTTACATGCTAATTAAGCAGAAAACAGGCTAAACATGTTTTCCTGGGTTTTATTCTACATGCACTACCTTAAATAATTCCCAAAAAACAGACAGGACTATTGCTTGAAAACATAACACCATATATAAGTACTAATAAAGAATCAATTCATTATTTTTATTTACAATTCTATTTATCTTTTGAAAAACAAATCTGATTTTCTAACTGACCCAGTGTCCAGAATTACTGGATCAGTAAAACCAGTAACCTCAAACAAATATGTAGAGTTTTAGTAACCACTCTACACAAAGCACCATTAGGAGCAGTGAAGTTTATGCAGAAATATCTGTAACTATGATCACCTTAATAGCTGGGGAATATAAAAGTCAATAAAAATTTATAAGTACATATTACAAATAATGATGCTAACTGATTCAAAACTATCAAGGTTTTTTTCTTCCTTAATTCTTTAAATTCATAGCTTTTTTTAGAGACAAGCTAAAAGGGAAAATCAAGCATATATAAATAAGACTTGTATCATAAATACAAGAAGACTATGAAGGAAAATAGATACCTTCTGGGGTGGAAAAAATGTACAACACAGAAATTGTTTTTAAGAAAGCTGTTAATTGTGAGAGAAAGAAAAAGGAGTAAAAAAAATTCTTCAGCTATAGAACAGTTCCAAAAGATTTTCATCCACATAAATGCCACTCCATGTAAACTTACTGAAAAAGTATTCAAAGATGCACTTATATAAACAAAAACTAATCATAATAAGAACCCCAAAATGAATATTTAACATCTGAATATAAACACCAAAATATTTAACAAAATAGATTCCAAAAAATTATTGAAAGCACAATGACCAAAAGTATAAATTTAATTTTTATGTAGAAAGTGCCTTTGTAATTTAGTTGAAGTTGAAGCTCCAATACTCTGACCACTTGATGCAAAGAGGCGACTCACTGGAAAAGACCCCGTTGCTGGGAAAGACTGAAAACAAAAGCAGGTGGCAGAGGATGAGATGGTTAGATAGCATCACCAACTCAATAGACATGAATCTTAGCAAACCCTGGGAAATACCGGAGGACAGAGGAGCTTGGTGTCCAGCAGTCAAATGAAAATGCTCAAAATCAATTTGAACTGAAGAATATTGAGAGGGAAACTAATATCAGATAAATATACTTAAAGTGATAGTAGTTAAAAATAGTGTGCCTTAGGCAGGAGAAAAAAATACACTTGAAAGTCCAAAAACAGCCTAAAATTATGAAGGTAGTATTTCAAATCAGTCAGGAAAATATTAATTGTTTAATAAATGGCATAAATGAATAAACTTTGGTGAAAAATACAATGCCATGTTTCTATCTCATACTAAAATAATACCATAAGAATAACTATTTAATCTTATAATAGTGAAAGATTTCACAATAGAAAACAAAGGAAAAGCTCATCAAATATGATTACATAAAACAAAATGCCTATAAATAAATGCAAGGGACAAGAAAAGGCATTTACAAAAGAAGAAATAAAATAGTCAAAAAATTATATATCAAAACAGTAAGATATCATTTTTTTTTTCTTTTTCTATCAGTAAAAAGTTTACTGAAAAAAAAACAAAAACAACCCAGTCGAAAAATGGGCAGAAGACCTAAACAGACATTTCTCCAAAGAAGACATACAGGTGGTCAATAGGCACGTGAAAAGATGCTAAACAAGGCTCATCACTAGAGAAACGCAAATCAAGCCAAAATGAGGAATCATCTCACACCAGAAAGAATGGCCATCATCAATAAGTCTACAAATAACAATAAACGCTGGAGAGGGTGTGGAGAAAAGGGAACACTCTTACATTGTTGGTGGGAATGCAAACGAATACAACCACTATGGAGAACAATATGTAAATTTCTTTAAAAACTAGGAATAAAACTACCATATGACCCAGAAATCCCACCACTGGACATATACCCTAAGGAAAACATATTGAAAAGACACATGTACCCCAATATTCACTGCAGCACTATTTACAATAACCAGGACATGGAAGCAACACAGATGTCCCTCAGCAGATGAATTGAGAAGGAAGATGTGGTACATATACACAACGGAATATTACTCAGCTATACAGAGTGAAGTAAGACAGAGAAAGACAAATATCATATATTAACCCATATATAGAGAGTCTAGAAAGATGGTACTGACAATCTTACATGAAGGGCAGCAAAGGAGACACAGACATACAGAACAGACTTTTGAACTCAGTGGGAGGAGAGGGTGGGATGATTTGAGAGTATAACACTGAAACACATATTATCACATATAAAACAGATAGCCAGTGGGAGTTTGATGTATGATGTGGGGAACCCCACCAAGGCTGGTGCTCTGTGACAACCTTGAGGGATGGCATAGGGAGGAAGGTGGGAAGGGGGCTCAAGAAGGAGGGCACACATGTATGCCTATGGCCAATTCATGCTGATGTATGACAAAACTCTTCACATATTGTAATTATCCTTCAATTAAAATAAATAAATAAATACAACTACAGTGAGAGGCTATCCCACACCAGTCTGAATGGCTATCATCAAAAACTCTACAAATAACAAATTCTGGAGAGAGTATGGAGAAAAGGGATTCCAATGTAAGTTGGTGCAACCACTAAAGAAAATAGTATGCAGGTTCCTAAGAAAACTAAAAATAGAACAAAAATGATCCAGAAATTCCACTCGTAGGCATATATCTGGACAAATCTCTAATTCAAAAGATACATGCACCCCTATATTCATTGCAGCATTATTTATAATAGCCAAGACACAGAAACAACCTTCTGACCATCGACAGAAGAATGGATAAAGAAGATGTGGTACATATACACAGTAGAATGCTACTTAGCTATAAAAAAGAATGAAACAATGACATTTGCAGCCACATGGATGCAACTAGAGATTATCATACTAACTGAAGTAAGTCAGAAAGAGAAAAACAAACATCATATGATATCACTTACATGTGGAATCTACAATATGATACAAATGAACATATCCACTTAGCAGAAACATACTCACAGACATATAGAACACACTTGTGGTTGCCAAGGGGGAGGGAGGGTAGAGGAGGGATGGACTGGGAGTTTGGAGTTAGTGAATGCAAACTATTACATATAAAATGGTGGATGACAAAGTCCTACACCGAGAACTGTATTCAAAGTGCTGGGATAAACCATAATAGAAAAGAAAATAAAAGAGAATGTATATATATACATATAACTGAGTTACTTTGCTGTGCAGCAGAATTTAATACATTGTAAATTCAGTAAGAAAAAAAGGCAGCCAACAGTATAGATTAAAAAGCTGCATTCAATCACTACTGAGGAAATTTGAAATCTTCATTCCAGGATGCTAATCATAGAACTGTTTTTAAATGTTTTTAATATATAAAATTGCAACCCAGGGATAACTACAACTATCATTTTGGTGTGTGTCCTTCCAGATCTTTTGAATACATACGTGTGTGTACATACACACACAAATACAATTGTACACATACATATTCAAATTTATTCATCCCTTAGTATCAGTGAGAAACTGATTCTACGAACCCCTACATATACTACAATTCATGAATCCTCAGTTCCCTTATATAAAAATGATGTAATATTTGCATCCTATGTACACCCTTGCACATACATGAATACCTCATTTTATTGAGGTATGCCTTTACCATGCTTTGCAGATAATGTGCTTTTTTAAAAATTGAAGGTTTGTGGCAAATCCTATGTCAAATGAGGTTATAGGTGCCAGTTTTCTAATAGCATTTGCTCACTCTGTGTCTCTGTATCACATTTACTGATTCCAACTTTTTCATTATTATTATATTTGTTAAACTGATCTGTGGTCAGTGATCGATATTACTACTATAAGTAGTAGACTTACAGTATACTGTAGTATAGTAGTACACTACTATATAGGATACTAGAGACCATGCCCATAAAACACAGCAAAATTAATTAATAATTCTGTGTGTTCTGGCTGCTCTAGCTATTCCCTTTCTTTCTCCCTTTTTTGAGTTCAGTTCAGTTGCTCAGTCTTGTCTGACTCTTTGTGACCCCATGAATTGCAGCACACCAGGCCTCCCTGTCCATCACCAACTCCCGGAACTTACTCAAACTCATGTCCATCGAGGCAGTGATGCCATCCAGCCATCTCATCCTCTCTCGTCCCCTTCTCCTCCTGCCTTCAATCTTTGCCAGCATCAGGATCTTTTCAGATGAGTCAGTTCTTTGCATCAGGTGGCCAAAGGATTGGAGTTTAGGCTTCAGCATCAGTCCTTCCCATGAATATTCAGGACTCATTTCCTTTAGGAAGGACTGAATGGATCTTTTTGCTGTCCAAGGGACTCTCAAGAGTCTTATCCAACACCACAGTTCAAAAGCATCAATTCTTCAGTGCTCAGATTTCTTTATAGTCCAACTCTCACATCCATACATGACTACTGGAAAAACCATTGCTTTGACTAGATGGACCTTTGTTGGCAAGGTAATGTCTCTGCTTTTTAATATGCTGTCTAGGTTGGTCATAACTTTTCTCCCAAGGAGTAAACATCTTTTAATTTAAGGGCTATAGTCACCATCAGGCACTCTATCTGTCAAATCTAGGCCCTTAAATCTATTTCTCACTTCCACTGTATAATCATAAGGGATAACGAAGATCATGGCATCTGGTCCCATCACTACATGGGAAATAGATGGAGAAACAGTGGAAACGGTGTCAGACTTTATTTTTCTGGGCTCCAAAATCACTGCAGATGGTGACTGCAGCCATGAAATTAAAAGACGCTTACTCCTTGGAAGGAAAGTTATGACCAACCTAGAGAGCATATTCAAAAGCAGAGACATCACTTTGCCAACAAAGGTTCGCCTAGTCAAGGCTATGGTCTTTCCTGTGGTCATGTATGGATGTGAAAGCTGGACTGTGAAGAAAGCTGAGCGCCGAAGAATTGATGCTTTTGAAGTGTGGTGTTGGAGAAGACTCTTGAGAGTCCCTTGGACTGCAAGGAGATCCAACCAGTCCATTCTGAAGGAGATCAGCCCTGGGATTTCTTTGGAAGGAATGATGCTAAAGCTGAAACTCCAGTATTTTGGCCACCTCATGCGAAGAGTTGACTCACTGGAGAAGACTCTGATGCTGGGAGGGATTGAGGGCAGGAGGAGAAGGGGACGAAAGAGGATGAGATGGCTGGATGGCATCACTGACTCGATGAATGTGAGTCTGAGTGACCTCTGAGAGCTGGTGATGGATAGGGAGGCCTGGCGTGCTGCAGTTCATGGGGTCGCAAAGAGTCGGACACGACTGAGCGACTGATCTGATACCTGAATGGTCTAGTGGTTTTCCCTACTTTCTTCAATTTAAATCTGAATTTGGTAATAAGGAGTTCATGGTCTGAGCCACAGTCAGCTCCTGGTCTTGTTTTTGCTGACTGTATAGAGCTTCTCCATCTTTGGCTGCAAAGAATATAATCAATCTAATTTCGGTGTTAGGGATCTCTTCAAGAAAATCAGAGATACCAAATGAACATTTCATGCAAAGATGGGCTCAATAAAGGACAGAAATGGTATGGACAGAAGCAGAAGATATTAAGAAGAGATGGCGAGGATACACAGAAGAACTGTACAAAAAAGATCTTCATGACCCAGATAACCACGATGGTGTGATCACTCACCTAGAACCAGGCATCTCGGAATGTCAAGTCAAGGGGGCCTTAGAAAGCATCACTATGAACAAAGCTAGTGGAGGTGATCGAATTCCAATTGAGCTATTCCAAATCCTGAAAGATGATGCTGTGAAACTGCTGCACTCAATATGCCAGCACATTTGGAAAACTCAGCAGTGGCCACAGGACTGGAAAAGGTCAGGTTTCATTCCAATCCCAAAGAAGGGCAATGCCAAAGAATGCTCACACTACCACACAACTGCACTCATCTCACATGCTAGTAAAGTAATGCTCAAAATTCTCCAAGCCAGGCTTCAGCAATATGTGAACCGTGAGCTTCCTGATGTTCAAGCTGGACTTAGAAAAGGCAGAGGAACCAGAGATCAAATTGCCAACATCCACTGGATCATGGAAAAAGAGAGTTCCAGAAAAGCATCTATTTCTGCTTTATTGACTATTCCAAAGCCTTTGACTGTGTGGATCACAATAAATGGTAGAAAATTCTGAAAGAGATGGGAATACCAGACCACCTGATCTGCCTCTTGAGAAATCTGTATGCAGGTCAGGAAGCAACAGTTAGAACTGGACATGGAACAACAGACTGGTTCCAAATAGGAAAAGGAGTATGTCAAGGCTGTATATTGTCACCCTGCTTATTTAACTTATATGCAGAGTACATCATGAGAAACTCTGGACTGGAAGAAACACAAGCTGGAATCAAGATTGCCGGGAGAAATATCAGTAACCTCAGATATGCAGATGACACCACCCTTATGGTAGAAAGTGAAGAGGAACTCAAAAGCCTCTTGATGAAAGTGAAAGTGGAGAGTGAAAAGGTTGGCTTAAAGCTCAACATTCAGAAAACAAAGATCATGGCATCCAGTCCCATCACTTCATGGGAAATGATGGGGAAACAGTGGAAACAGTATCAGACTTTTTCTGGGCTCCAAAAATTACTACAGATGGTTACTGCAGCCATGAAATTAAAAGACGCTTACTCCTTGGAAGGAAAGTTATGACCAACCTAGAGAGCATATTCAAAAGCAGAGACATTACTTTGCCAACAAAGGTTTGTCTAGTCAAGGCTATGGTTTTTCCTGTGGTCATGTATGGATGTGAGAGCTGGACTGTGAAGAAGGCTGAGCGCAGAAGAATTGATGCTTTTGAAGTGTGGTGTTGGAGAAGACTCTTGAGAGTCCCTTGGACTGCAAGGAGATCCACCAGTCCATTCTGAAGGCGATCAGCCCTGGGATTTCTTTGGAAGGAATGATGCTAAAGCTGAAACTCCAGTACTTTGGCCACTTCATGCAAAGAGCTGACTCATTGGAAAAGACTCTGGTGCTGGGAGGGATTGGGGGCAGGAAGAGAAGGGGACGACAGAGGATAAGATGGCTGGATGGCATCACTGATTTGATGGACATGAGTCTCAGTGTACTCTGGGAGTTGGTGATGGACAGGGAGGCCTGGCATGCTGCAATTCATGGGGTCACAAAGAGTCGGACACGACTGAGAGACTGATCTGATCTGATAGTCACCATCTGCAGTGATTTTTGGAGCCCAAAAAAATAGTCTGTCATTGTTTCCACTCTTTCTCATCTATTTGCCATGAAGTGATGGGACCAGATGCCATGATCTTCGTTTTCTGAATGTTGAGCTTTAAGCCAACTTTTTCACTCTCTTTCACTTTCATCAAAAGCTCTTTAGTTCTTCTTCACTTTCTGCCATAAGGGTGGTGTCATCTGCATATCTGAGGTTACTGATATTTCTCCCAGCAATCTTGATTCCAGCTTGTACTTCATCCAGCCCAGCATTTCTCATGATGTACTCTATATATAAGTTAAATAAGCAGGGTGACAATATACAGCCTTAATGTATTCCTTTGCTTATTTGGACTCAGTCTGTTGTTCCATGTCTACTATTTGTATGTCTGTCTTTTTCCAAACATACCTCATTTTTTTTTAAAGTAAGCAGAAATATACAATAAATTAATAAACAAACTGGAATATATACAATATGAAAACAGTACAGTCTTTAGACTATGGCCCAAGTTCTAAAAAACAACCAAAAATGAGATATTATCATCCCATGATGAAGATAAAGTCACACAAGAAGAAAATCTCTTCACAGGGTATCTATTCCTCAATCACGTGACTGCTAATCTCTTACCCACGTTGTAACAAGCAAAGATCCTTCCCACCTACCCATGACTCACTTTTCACTGAATTCCTTCAACTTGTAATTCCAATTCCTAATTATTTTAATATAAAAAAGAAAGTGAAAGAATTGTGAGCACATCTATATCTTATTTCCCTGAGTCTACATAAGAGTTCTTTAACTTGTTACTCAAATGTAAACAGATTCTGTGAGGATTTTTTCACATCCAAAATTTCACTATAGCAGTGACCACAATGCTGGCAAAAGCCTTCTGAGCTGGAAGCAGAACAAGATTTCAAATAATTTATAAATAATCATTTCAAGAACATAATCTTTTCTTCTTTTATCCCACAAAAGACAGTATTTTGTTCAAGACCCACCAGCTGTCAACTTCGCATACCCAAAATCCCACTTAGTTCTCTGTTGTAAACGGTGTAGTATTTCTATACCACATCAATAAATAAAATTCCTGAAGAAATCACTTTTGTGTTTGATTCACATTTGTTCTGCATATGCCAATGAACCCAAGGTATTTGTAATGTTAAACTCTTAAAAGCCTTAGCTTACTAAGGGCAATCTAAAAACAGCAAAAGGTCTATCCCATGTAGATCAGTCTGGACAAACCCCAAAATGAGGAATCGCAGCATAAATCTGACACAACGGTCCCCTTTACTACACTCCCTCTCTCTCACTCTTTTAAGTAAACATTTTTTAGAGTAAGAGCAAAGGATTAGCTTTTAAAACTCAGTCTGCTGATAGCCAGTACTATCCTAATTCTTTAAAACTTTGACTTGTCTAATCAAAAAGCTGAGGAAATAAAAGCCTATAATAAGTTAATTATCTTCAATATAGTTAACAATACATACTTACAGCACAAATTTCCAGAGACATTTGTAGACTGGTATTCAGAAAATGCTCTCCTTTCTCAGCTTTATGATAATTAGGTTTCTTCCTATTCTCTTTTGATTAATAAAAAAATTATAGAACTGTATCTCTTTCTAATGGCACAATAAAGATGAATTATCTACAGTATCCTTGAAACTCCCTTCAGGAACAATGTACAAACATTATTATGATTCAATGCCTCCTAAAAACAACTTTGTCACCCTGCTTATTTAACTTATATGCAGAGTACATCATGAGAAATGCTGGACTGGATGAAGCACAAGTTGGAACCAAGACTGCTGGGAGAAATATCAATAACCTCAGATACGCAGATGACACCACATTTATGGCAGAAAGTAAAGAACTAAAGAGCCTCTTGATGAAAGTGAAAGAGGAGAGTGAAAGAACTGGCTTAAAACTCAACATTCAGAAAACTAAGATCATGGCATCAGGTCCCATCACTTCATGGGAAAT
This sequence comes from Tragelaphus eurycerus, assembly GCA_935064755.1. NCBI lineage: Eukaryota > Metazoa > Chordata > Mammalia > Artiodactyla > Bovidae > Tragelaphus > Tragelaphus eurycerus. Next base: position 25,391,306 of record CAKXYN010000016.1, read on the forward strand.
AGATGGGGAAACAATGAAAACAGTGACAGACTTTATTTTGGGGGCTCCAAAATCACTGCAGATGGTGACTGCAGCCATGAAATTAAAAGATGTTTCCTCCTTGGAAGAAAAGCTATAACCAACCTAAGCAGCATATTAAAAAGTAGAGACATTACTTTGCCAACAAAGGTCCGTCTAGTCGAAGCTACGGTTTTTCCAGTAGTCATGTATGGATGTGAGAGTTGGACTATAAAGAAAGCTAACTGCCGAAGAAGTGATGCTTTTGAACTGTGGTGTTAGAGAAGCCTCTTGAGAGTTCCTGGGACTGCAAGGAGATCCAACCAGTCCATCCTAAAGGAAATAGGTCCTGAATATCCATTGGAAGGACTGATGCTGAAGCTGAAACTCCAATACTTTGGCCACTTGACACGAAGAACTGATTTGTTGGAAAAGACCCTGATTCTGGGAAAGATTGAAGGTGGGAGGAGAAGGGGCCAATAGAAGATGAGATGGCTGGATGGCATAACCCATTCAATGGACATGAGTTTGAGTAAACTGTGGGAGTTGATGATGGACAGGGAGGCCTGGCGTGCTGCAGTCCATGAGGTTGCAAAGAGTCGGACACATCAGAGGGACTGAACTGAACTGAAAAACAACTTTGTCTCCATCAATGCATTTGCCTATTAACTGATCTACCACAGAATATTTTCAGTTATAACTACAGCAACATCATGAGCTCATTCATTCGTGATTACTTAAAGTCTATAATGGCACCCCACTCCAGTACTCTTGCCTGGAAAATCCCATGGACGGAGGAGCCTGGTAGGCTGCAGTCCATGGGGTCGCTAAGAGTCGGACATGACTGAGCGACTTCACTTTCTCTTTCCACTTTCATGCATTGGAGAAGGAAATGGCAACCCACTCCAGTGTTCTTGCCTGGAGAATCCCAGGGACAGGGAAGCCTGGTGGGCTGCCGTCTACGGGGTCACACAGAGTCGGACACGACTGAAGTGACTTAGCATAGCATAGCATAGCATACAAAAGAGAAATGGCTTGACTCAATCTCTGTAAAATTCCATTAATGAAATTTCAGGTAAAACAGAGTAAACGTAACTCAAATCAATCTCTTCTATTGAATATAACTATAAAATATGGACATAAAGCATGGAGCAGCTACTTGAGGACTTTAAAAAGTAAACAGTAGCAGCTTGACTGGAGAAGAACATCTGAATTTGAAGCACCACCAAACTGACAGTAAATTTACATTTTTTTTTCTCCTGGTATCTCCTAGCCTGAACTCAATGTACCAAAAACTTTGAAGTAGACCATGAAGCTTCAGGACCTGCCCTCTGATTTTGGGTCAAGAAAAAGGAAAGGGAGTACTTAATTTTCAGACACTACAGAATTATCTCATGTTTTTTCTCTTTCCCTTCTCCATTCCACCAAAGCCTATAAGGAATTTCTAAGCAACAGTGGCACTTGTCCCTAATAGGAGCCTACAGGAGCTAAAGCTCTTAAGGGTATAACCTTTCCTTCTATATAGTAAGGCTGTGGTTCCTAGAGGGTTGGACCAAACCCAGGGTTGCTTTCTTCATATCTTTCCACTGTTTGTCTCAGGATGAGGGGGCAGGTAGGAAGTCCCACAGCAAAGCAGAATAACAAAAGCCCGAGCTTTATAACTAGACGAATTTTTTCAAAACGCCAGGAAACTGAAAAATACCTAGTCAATGCAATAAAACAAGACTGGGAAATTAAAAGCATACAGATTAGAAAGGAAACAAAACTTGCTATTCACAGGTGACATGACTATCTACCTAGACAGTAACAAATCCTTGGGAAAAAAAAAAAAATCCTACAACAAAAAAGTGAGTTTATCAAACCTGGAGAACACAGGTCAACATACAAACATCAACTGTACCTCTATAAACTATCAATAAATAAATGGAAAACAAACTCAATATCATTTACAATACCTTAAATGAAATATGAATTGGTAAAAATATAACAAAATATATACAGGATCTGTATGTTGAAAACTACAAAATGTTAATGACAGAAATCAAATGAGACCTACATAAATGATGAGACATACCATATCCATGTATTAGAAGACTCAACATTACAAAGACATCAATTTTTCCCAAATTGAACCATAGATTAAATGCAATTGCGGGATTGTGCAGCAATCCCAGGGTGAGGGCTGCTAATGACTGTGGAGAGACAGATTGAGGGGATGTGAGGGAGGAGATTGTGGTGGGAAATGCCCGTGGAGAAAAGCCAGGCAGTCATGGAAGCAAGGTGAAAGGGCTGAGTCACATGTAGGGGGTGGAGCCATCTCCATAGCCTCTCTCTCCCCACATGTCAGCATCAGCAGCTGAACAATAGACAGGCTGGCCCATCAAATGCCTGACGCACTGAACTACAGAGTAGGACCCCACCCAGGGTGCCTCTTTAAGTGTCTGATGGCCGATTTAAAGAATAGGACCCCAGCCAGGGGGGTGCCCTCTGTGTACCTGACAAACAACAGAGAAGGGAGCCCTCTAAGGGCCTGAACAGGTGAAGCTAAGGAGAGACTGGCCAAAGAGGTCTTCTGATCGCCAGCTACAAGAGGCTCAAAAAAAGACTCTGACAGGGCTATTACTCTTACAGCAGACAGAGTCCATGTCCCTGCACACTTGGGACCACCAGGGTTCCCACAAGCCAAGCAGCTGTGGCACCTTAATGCTCAACACTCACAGGGGCAGAGCTACCACAGGCAAAAAAAGTCTTGTATCTATGCACAAAGGGTCACTTCAGTTGTGTTTGCACTTTTTGCAGCCCTGTAGACTGTGGCCTGCCAAGCTTCTCTGTCAGGGAAGGGGGTTCTCCAGGCAAGAATACTGGCGCATATTAGCCAGTACTGGTTGCCATAACCTTCTAGAGCACTATATTTTCTGCTGCCCTAGCCGCCAACCCCGAGTACCTGGTGCTACCAGAACCCCTGCGACCCAAGCAGCTGCACCACCTCCACACCTGGCCCTCATAGGGGCAAACCCAAGCCCTCCAGGACAGCCTCAGGAGCAAACTCCACTGAACAACCCACATATAGAGGTGTAAAGAAAATCACAATTGAAACCCAGGGGCAGTGTGGATGAGAAAGAAGACCCAAAACCTTCCCCCCAGCTATAAAAGCTGGCAGATTAAATCCACACAATCAACGAGGCAGACTCTGTGTCTACAGGATATATAAAAGATCATTGAGAGCTCCCACTAAAGAAAACACACTAGTTCTGATAGCTGTGGACATTGGAGGCAAGAAAGCACAGGAGTAGGACCAGATTAGAATCTGAGCTATGCCCACAGCAGGTCCAGAGATCAGCACAGTGTTGGACAGCATCCTAGGGAGGTGAGGTAGACTGTGACTCCCAGGGAGGGAAAGGACTCTGACAGCAGTGACTCAAGAAAAACATTTATTATTCTTATGTTTTGACTTGTTCTGTAGATTCTCTTTTTTTTGCTTTTTTTAGCCCATCTGTGGTAGTTGTCGATTTTATTGGCATTATGAAATCTAATTAAGCTTTTGAACTTTTTTTTTCCCTCAGTCACATTTTCTATTGTTGTTATGAACCTCTGCCTCTACACTGGGCTTTTGAAGTTCTGTGAAGATTTCCTGTTTTATTTTTTTTCATTTCTCTTTTTTTAATTTTTAATTTTTTAAGCCTATTATTACTTTTTCTACATTTATTCCTTTGTTTGCTTTTCCTACTGTTCTTTTCCCCTTGCAATTAATCTTTAATGTATATAAATCTTCTTGATCTACCTTTATTTAACTTTGCATATCTATTCTTTCTTTCTTTCCTTTCCTCTCAAAACATTTGTTAGTTTTCTTTTCATTGCTTCATTCCCCAATTGGCACCTTGCTTTAGTTTTGTTTTCCAGTTTGTGCTTTAGTTAGTTTTCTTCTGGTAGATAAAATTTTTGGTTTCCTTTGTTTGCTGGGTCAATCTATTGTACTTTATTTTTCTTGGACTGTTTTGATTTTGCTTATGGGTGTATATGTATATGTGTATATTCAGTCACATTTTTTATTGTTATAAACCTCTGCCTCTACATTGGGCTTCTGAAGTTCTGTGGAGTTTTCTTTTTTATTTCTTTTTTTCTTTCTTCTTCCATTTTTTTCTCTTTTATACTAGTTTAAGTTTTAATTTTTTTAAACCTATTATATTTCTTCTATAGGTACTCCTTTGCCTTTCCTACTGTTCTTTTTCCATTGCAGTTAATCTTTAATGTATATAAATCTTCATCTACCTCTATTTAACTCTGCATATCTTTTCTTTCTTTCCTTTTCTCTCAACATATTTGACAGTTGTTTTTTCACTGCTTTATTCCCCACTTGGCACCTTGCTTTAGTTTTCTTTACCAGTTTGTCCTTTAGATAATTTTGTTCTTAACTGGTAAATATAATTTTTATTTCCTTTGTTCACCAGGTCAATCTACTGTACTTTATTATTGGTGGATAGTTTTGACTTTGCTCATGGGGTGTATATCAGTCAGATCAGCGCCGCGCGCGCCTCTCTGTCCACGTCGCTCTTGGTCGTGTCCCAGCCTCTCTCCTCTTCGTCCCCCCTCCTGCCCCTCCCCGCCAGTCCTGAGTACTCCGGGGGTACTGGTTCGCGCTCACCCGAATTCGGATTGATCTCCTCAGAATGGACTGGTTGGATCTTCCTGTAGTTCAATTATTTTAATTATTATTTGCTTGATTTTGTAACTGCTATTTGTTTGGGGTTTATCTTTGGTTTCTCGTTGTTGGATATTTGTTTTAATCTTACTTAATGACAGCCCACTTCAGTACTCTTGGCTGGAAAATCTCATGGACAGAGGAGCCTGGTGGGCTGCAGTCCATGGGGTCGCTAGGAGTCAGACACAACTGAGCGACTTCACTTTCAATTTTCACTTTCATGCACTGGAGAAGGAAATGGCAACCCACTCCAGTGTTGTTGCCTGGAGAATCCCAAGGACAGAGGAGTCTGGTGAGCTGCCGGCTCTGGGGTCACACAGAGTCGGACACAACTGAAGCGAGTTAGCAGCAGTAGCAGCAGCAGTAATGCCATAATAAAGCACTGTAGAATCTTTCTTCCTGACAAGAGATCAAGTCCTCAGCCTTTGGAGTGGGAGCACTGACTCCAAGACCCTGGACTACCAAAGAATTAACCCTCAGTTCAGTTGAGTTGCTCAATAGTCTCCAACTCTTTGCAACCCCATGAATCACAGCACGCCAAGCCTCCCTGTCCATCACCAACTTCCGGAGGTCACTCAGACTCATGTCCATCGAGTCGGTGATGCCATCCAACCATCTCATCCTCTGTCGTCCCCTTCTCCTCTTGCCCCCAATCCCTCCCAGCAGAAGGGTCTTTTCCAATGAGTCAGTTCTTTGCATGAGGTGGCCAAAGTATTGGAGTTTCAGCTTCAGCGTGAGTCCTTTCAATGAACACCTAGGACTGATGTCCTTTAGGATGGACTGGTTGGATCTCCTTGCGGTCCAAGGGACTCTCAAGAGTCTTCTCCAACACCACAGTTCAAAAGCATCAATTCTTTGGCACTTTGGATGTGTGAGTCCAACTCTCACATCCATATATGACCACTGGAAAAACCAAAGCCTTGACTAGACGGACGTTTGTTGGCAAAGTAATGTCTCTGCTTTTGAATATGCTATCTAGGTTGGTCATAACTTTCCTTCCAAGGAGTAAGCGTCTTTTAATTTCATGGCTGTAATCATCATCTTCAGTGATTTTGGAGCCCAGAAAAATAAAGTCTGACACTGTTTCCCCATCTATTTCCCATGAAGTGATGGGACCAGATCCCATGATTTTAGTTTTCTGAATGGTGAGTTTTAAGCTAACTTTTTCACTCTCCTCTTTCACTTTCATCAAGAGGCTTTTTAGTTCCTCTTCACTTTCTGCCATAAGGGTGGTGCCATCTGCATATCTGAGGTTACTGATATTTCTCCCAGCAAACTTGATTCCAACTTGTGTTTCTTCCAACCCTGCGTTTCTCATGATGAACTCTGCATATAAGTTAAATAAACAGGGTGACAATATACAGCCTTGACGTACTCTTTTTCCTATTTGGAACCAGTCTGTTGTTCCATGTCCAGTTCTAACTGTTGCTTCCTGACCTGCATATAGGTTTCTCAAGAGGCAGGTTAGGTGGTCTGGTATTCCCATCTCTTTCAAAATTTTACACAGTTTATTGTGATCCACACAGTCAAAGGCTTTGGCATAGTCAATAAGCAGAAATAGATATTTTTCTGGAACTCTCTTTCTTTTTCGATGATCCAGAGGATGTTGGCAATTTGATCTCTGGTTCCTCTGCCTTTTCTAAAACCAGCTTGAACATCAGGAAGTTCACAGTTCACATATTGCTGAAGCCTGGCTTGGAGAATTTTAGGCATGATTTTACTAGCATGTGAGATGAGTGCAACTGTGTGGTGGTTTGAACATTCTTTGGCATTGCCTTTCTTTGGGATTGGAATGAAAACTGACCTTTTCCAGTCCTGTGGCCACTACTGAGTTTTCCAAATTTGCTGACATACTGAATGCAGCACTTTCATAGCATCATCTTTCAGGATTTGAAAGAGCTCAACTGGAATTCCATCACCTCCACTAGCTTTGTTCGTAGTGATGCTTTCTAAGGCCCACTTGACTTCACATTCCAGGATGTCTGGCTCTAGGTGAGTGATCACACCATCGTGATTATCTGGGTCATGAAGATCTTTTTTGTACAGTTCTTCTGTGTATTCTTGCCACCTCTCCTTAATATCTTCTGCTTCTCTTAGATCCATACCATTTCTGTCCTTTATTGAGCCCATCTTTGCATGAAATGTTCCCTTGGTATCTCTAATTTTCTTGAAGAGATCTCTAGTCTTTCCCATTCTGTTGTTTTCCTCTAGTTCTTTGCATTGATTGCTGAGGAAGGCTTTCTTATCTCTCCTTGCTATTCTTTGGAACTCGACATTCAGATGCTTGTATCTTTCCTTTTCACCTTTGCTTTTTGCTTCTCTTCTTTTAACAGCTATTTGTAAGGCCTCCTCAGACAGCCATTTTGCTTTTTTGCATTTCTTTTCCGTGGGGATGGCCTTGATTCCTGTCTCCTGTACAATGTCATGAACCTCCATCCATAGTTCATCAGGCACTCTGTCAGATCTATTCCCTGATATCTATTTCTCACTTCCACTGTATAATCATAAGGGTTTTTATTTAGGTCATACCTGAATGGTCTAGTGGTTTTTCCTACTTTTTCAATTTAAGTCTGAATTTTGCAATAAGGAGTTCAAGATCTGAATCACAGCCAGCTCCCAGTCTTGTTTTTGGTGACTGTATACAGCTTCTCCATCTTTGGCTGCAAAGAATATAATCAATCTGCGTTCAATTCCTGGACTGAAAAGATTCCCTGGAGAAGGGAATAAGCTACACACTCCCGTATTCTGGCCTGGAGAATTCCAACAACTGTGTAGCTCATGGGGTCACAGAGTCAAACACAAATGAATTAACCCTAGGGAGTATCAAATAGAACTCACAGGAAGGAAACCACTTGAATACAAGACATGGCATCACTCAACCACAAGTACCACCCTGTGCAGGACACATCATCTAAACAACAAACAAAACAAACAAACAACAAAAAAAAAACAATCATCAGCAGACAGGGTTACCACCTCACTGAGAGGTGCCCATCGGAGGAAAAGGAAACAAACAAACAAACAAAAACTCCACACAAATCTCACCATATAGGAAGCTTACACAAATCACTGGACCAACCATACGAGGGCAGAAACCAAAAGGAAGAAAGAATTCAACCTTGAAATCTGGGAAAAGGACACCTCAAACACAATAAGTTAAAAAAAAATAATGAAAAGACAGAGAAATACTACACAAATGAAGGAACAAACTAGAAACACAAAAGTCCAAATAAATGAAGAGGAAATAGGTAAACTACCTGAAAAAGAATTGAGAATAATGATAGTAAAGATGATCAAAAACCTTGAAAACAAAATAGAAAAAATTCAAGAATCAATTAACAAAGACCTATAAAGAATAAACATACAGAGACAAACAACACAATTACTGAAATTAAAAATACTCCAGAAGGAATCAATAGCAGAATATCTAAAGCAGAAAAACAAACCAGTGAACTAGAAGATAAAATGGTGAAAATAATTTCTGAAGACCAGAATAAAGTAAAAAGAATGAAAAGAACTGAGGACAGTCTCAGAGACCTCTGGGACTATATCAAACCCACCAACTTTCAAATTATAGGAGTCCCAGAAGAAGAAGAGAAAAAAAGAAAGGGCATGAAAAAAGTTTTGATGAGATTATAGTTGAAAATTTCTCCAACATAGAAAAGGAAATAGTCAATCAAGTCCAAGAGGCACAAAGAGTCCCACACAGGATAAACATGCCAAGACACATACTAATCAAACTAACAAAGACTAAACACAAAGAAAGAATATTAAAAGCAGCAAGGGAGAAGCAGCAAGTAACATACAACAGAAACCCCATACACTTAACAGCTGATCTTTCAGCAGAAACTCTGCAGGCCAGAAGGGAATAGCCGGATATATTTAAAGTACTGAAAGGGAAAAATCTACAACCAAGATTACTGTACCCAGCAAGGATCTCATTCAAAATTGGTGTATAAATAAAAAGCTTTTCAGACAAGCAAAAGTTAAGAGAATTCAGTACCACCAAACCAGCTTTACAACAAATGTTAAAGGGACTTATACAGTCAAGACATACAAGAGAAGAAAAAGATCTGCAAAATCAATTTCAAACAATTATGAAAATGGCAATAGGAACATATATATCAATAATTATGGAAATGGATTAAATGCTCTAGCCAAAAGACATAGACTGGCTGAATGGATACAAAAACAAGACCCATAAATATGCTGTCTATAAGAAACTCACCTCAGACCTAAACACACATATAGACTGAAAGTGAGAAGATAGAAAAACATATTCCATGCAAACAGGAAACATAAGAAAGCTGGAGTAGCAATCCTCATATCAGACAAAATAGACCTTAACATAAAGAAGATTACAAGAGAAAAGGAAGGACACTACATAATGATCAAGGGATAAGCCCAAGAGGAAGACATAACAATTGTAAATATCTATGCACCCAACACAGGAGCACCTCAATACATAAGACAAACACTAACAGATATAAAATGAGAAACTGACAGTAACACAACAATAGTAGACTTTAACACCCAACTCACACGAACAGACAGATCATGAAAACAGAAAACTAATATGGAAACACAAGTCTTAAATGATACATTAGATGAGATGGATCTCATTGATATCTTCAGGACATTCCATCCAAATGCAGAAGAACACACCTTCTTCTCAAGTGTACATGGAACATTCTCTAGGATAGATCACATCTTGGTCAAAAATCAAACGTCAGTAAATTTAAGAAAACTGAAATCATATCAAACATCTTCTCTGAAAACACACTGAGACTCAATATCAATTACAAGAAAAAAACCATAAGAAACACAAACACATGGAGATTAAACAACACGCTTCTAAATAATCAACAGGTTACTGAAGAAATCAAAAGCAAAGTCAGAAAATTTCTAGAAACAAATGACAATGAAAACACGACAACTCAAAACCTAAGGGGTGCAGCAAAAGCTATTCTAAGAGGGAAGTTTATAGCAATACAATCTTACCTCAAGAAACAAGAAAAACATCGAAAAGACAACCTTTTAGTACACCTACAATAACTGGAAAAAGAAGAACCAAAAAAACCCTAAAATTAGTAGAAGGAAAGAAATCATAAATATCTGAGCAGAAAGAAATGAAAAAGAAATGAAAGAAACAATGGTAAAGATTAATAAAAACTAAAAGCTGGTTCTTTGAGAATATAAACAAAATTGACAAGCCTTTAGCCAGATTCATCAAGAAAAAAAGAGAAGAATCAAGTCAACAAAAATTAGAAATGAAAAATGAGAGGTTGCAACAGACAATGTAGAAATACAAAGGTTATTAGAGAATATTATGAATAACTATATGGCAATAAAATGGATAACCTAGAAGAAATGGACAGATTCTTATAAAAGTTCAATTGTCCAAGACTGAACCAGAAAGAAATAGAAATTATAAACAACCCAATTACAAGCACTGAAATTGGAGCTGTGATCAAAAACCTCCCAAAAACCAAAAGCCCAGGACCAGATGGCTTCACAGGAGAATTCTATCTAACATTTAGAGAAGAGTTAATGCCTATCCTTTGAAAACCCTTTCAGAAAATTGCAGAGCAAGGAACACTTACAAACTCATTCTATAAGGCCACCATCACCCTGATACCAAAACCAAAGACAACACACACAAAAAAAGAAAACTACAGGCCAATATCACTGATGAACATAGATGCAAAAATCCTCAACAAAATTTTAGCAAACAGAATTCAGCAACACATCAAAAAGCTCATACACCATGATCAAATTCGGTTTGTTTGAGGAATGCAAGGATTCTTCTATATACAGAAATCAGTGTGATACACACCATATGAACAAACTGAAACATAAAAACCATATGATAATCTTAATAGATGCAGAAAAAGCCTTGAACAAAATTCAGCACCCATTTATGATTAAAACTCTTCAAAAAATGGGCATAGAAGGAACCGACCTCAACATAGTAAAGACCATATATGATAAGCCTACAGCAAACATTATTCTCAATGGTGAAAAACTGAAAGCATTCCCCCTAAGATCAGGGAACAAGACAAGGGTGTCCACTTTCACCGCTATTATTCAACATAGTTCTGGAAGTCCTAGCTACAGCAATCAGAGAAGAAAAGCAAATAAAAGGAATCCAGATCAGAAAAGAAGTAAAGCTCTCACTGTTTGCAGATGACAGGACACTGTACATGAAAGTGAAAATGAAGTCACTCAGTCGTGTCTGACTCTTTGCAACCCCATGGACTGTAGCCTACCAGGCTCCTCTGTCCATGGGATTTTACAGGCAATAGTACTGGAGTGGATTGCCATTTCCTTCTCCAGGGGATCTTCCCAACCCAGGGATTGAACCCAGGTCTCCCACATTGTAGACAGACACTTTACCATCTGACCCACCAGGGAAGTCCTATGGGTACCTTATCTTTGACAAGGAGGCAAGAATACACAATGGGGCAAAGACAGCCTCTTCAATAAATGGTGCTGGGAAAACTGGACAGTTACATGTAAAAGAATGCAATTAGAACACTTCCTAACACCATCAGATCAGAGCAGTCGCTCAGTCATGTCCGACTCTTTGCGACCCCATGAACTGCAGCACGCCAGGCCTCCTTGTCCATCACCAGCTCCTGGAGGTCACTCAGACTCACATCCATCGAGTCAGTGATGCCATCCAGCCATCTCATCCTCTGTCGTCCCCTTCTCCTCCTGCCCTCAATCCCTCCCAGCATCAGAGTCTTCTCCAATGAGTCAACTCTTCGCATGAGGTGGCCAAAATACTGGAGTTTCAGCTTTAGCATCATTCCTTCCAAAGAAATCCCAGGGCTGATCTCCTTCAGAATGGACTGGTTGGATCTCCTTGCAGTCCAAGGGACTCTCAAGAGTCTTCTCCAACACCACAGTTCAAAAGCATCAATTCTTTGGCACTTTGGATGTGTGAGTCCAGCTCTCACATCCATATATGACCACTGGAAAGACCAAAGCCTTGACTAGACGGACCTTTGTTGGCAAAGTAATGTCTCTGCTTTTGAATATGCTCTCTAGGTTGGTCATAACTTTCCTTCCAAGGAGTAAGCGTCTTTTAATTTCATGGCTACAGTCACCATCTGCAGTGATTTTGGAGCCCAGAAAAATAAATTCTGACACTGTTTCCACTGTTTCTCTATCCATTTCCCATGTAGTGATGGGACCAGATGCCATGATCTTCGTTTTCTGAATGTTGAGCTTTAAGCCAACCTTTTCACTCTCCACTTTCACTTTCATCAAGAGGCTTTTTAGCCCCTCTTCACTTTCCTAACACCATACACAAAGATAAGCTCAAGACACTGTACAAAGAAAACCCTAAAGACAGTATCAGAAAATTACTAGAGCTAATCAGTGAATTTACCAAAGTTGCAGGATACAAAATCAATACACAGAAATCATTTCTGTGTATTGCATTTCTATATACTAACAATGAAAAATCAGAAAGAGAAAGGAATCAATCCCATTCACCACTGCAACAGAATGAATTAAATATCTAGGCATAAACTTACCTAAGAAGACAAAAGAATTGTATACAGAAAATTATATAAGACACTAATGAAAGAAAGCAAAGATGACATAAACAGATGGAGAGACAGTGCATGTTCCTGAGTAGGAAGACTCAATATTGTGAAAATGACTATACTATCAAACACAATCTACAGATTCAATGCGATCCCTATCAAATTACCAATGGCATTTTTCACAGAACTAGAACAAAAAATTTCACAATTCATATGGAAACATAAAAGACCCTGAATAGTCAAAGCAGTCTGAGAAAGAACAGAGCTGGAGGAATCAACCTTCCTGACTTCAGTTATACTACAAAGCTGCAGTCATCACGACAGTATGGTACTGACACAAAAACAGAAATACAGACCAGTGCAACAAGATAGAAACCCCAGAAATAAACCCAAGCACCTATGGGTACCTTATCTTTGACAAAGGAGGCAAGAATATACAATGGGGCAAAGACAGCCTCTTCAATAAATGGTGCTGGGAAAACTGGATAGCTACATGTAAAAGAATGAAATTAGAACACTTCCTAACACCATACACAAAGATAAACTCAAAATGGATTAAAGATCTAAATGTAAGACCAGATTATTACAAAACTCTTAGAGGATAACATAGGCAGAACACTCGACATAAAGCAAACCAAGATCCTCTATGACCCACCTCCTATAGTAAGGGAAATAAAAACAAAAGTAAACAAATGGGACCTGATTAACTCAAAAGCTTTTGCACAGCAAAAGAAACTATAATCAAGGTGAAAAGACAGCCCTCAGAATGGGAGAAAATAATAGCAAATGAAACAACGGACAAAGGATTAATTTCCAAAATATACAAGCAGCTCATACAACTCAATACCAGAAAAACCCAATTAAAAAGTGGGGGAAAGACCTAAACAGACACTTCTCTAAGGAAGACATACAGATGGCTCAAAAACACATGAAAAGATGCTCAACATCACTCATTATTAGAGAAATACAAGTCAAAACCACCATGAGATGTCACCTCACACTGGTCAGAATGGCCCTCATCAAAAAGTCTACAAAAAACAAATGCTGGAGAGGGTGGGGAGAAATGCGAATGCTCTTGCTCTGTTGGTGGGAATGTAAATTGATACAGCCACTATGGAAGATGGTATAGAGATTTCTTTAAAAACTAGGAATAAAACCACCATACGACCAATGCCACTCCTAGGCATATACTCTGAAGAAACCAAAACTGAAAAAGATACATGTATCCCATTGTTCACTGCAGCACTATTTACAATAGCTAGAACATGGAAGCAACCTAGGTGTCCATCAACGGATGAATGGATAAAGAAGTTGTGGTACATATATACAATGGAGTATTACATTACATTATAATGTTTATACAATGTGTGGGTGTGGATCACTTTTTTCGCAAACTGGCCAAGGAGAAGCACGAAGGCATGGAGTCTCTCTTGAAAATGCAAAACCAGTGTGCCGGCTGTGTCCTCTTTCTGGACATGCAGAAGCCATCTCAAGATGAGTAGGGTAAAACCCAGGACACTATGGAAGCCGCCCTTCTCGTAGAGAAGAACCTGAATCAGACCCTTTTGGATCTGCATGACCTGGGTTCTGCCCACGCAGACCCCCACATCTGTGACTTCCTGGAGAATCACTTCCTAGATGAGGAAGTGAAACTCATCAAGAAAATGGGTGACCACCTGACCAACCCTCACAGGCTGGCTGGTCTCCAGGCTGGGTTGGGCGAGTATCTCTTCGAAAGGCTCACCCTCAAGCATGAGTAGGAGCTTCTGGAGACCAGTGGCCTTTGAGGAGCCCACCTAACATCAGGGCTGCCTGAAGCCCCTCTCTGCAATCACTAGGCAACTTTTTAACACCCTGGAGCCCTCTCTCAAGCCTTGGACCAAATGGAAACAATAAAGGTTTCTGCAGCAAAAAAAAAAAAGTTCCAACCACTAAAGGTAGTCAAAAAATCTTCATAACACTCAATGAGCATGTGGAAGGTTCACTGTGAAGTTTCTCTTACCCAAAATGTAATTGCAATCTAAGCTAACAAAGATCATTTATTTTTTTCTAAAATAAGAGGGAAAAACAAAGTAAAAAAAAAAAAAAGATTCTGATTTATAAAGGGGGTAGATACCATTTTTATCTATTTGTTTTTATATGCTTCAGAGCTCAAAAATATTAAGGAATTAATACCACAATAATACTACAATTAATACTACAGTGCAGGTAGGAGCCGCACTGGATAAGCTGCTTAATAAACATTTTTTTTAAATACACAGGCTCAGTTCTATTTTCTGGATTCACATCTGTAAGAATTATGTGGTGTTAATGGTGTCTGCTTCAGATTCACTCATGCACTACTTGACATGTAATAACACTTTACAAGTCAAGTTATATAATTTTTATGTTATAATATTTTATTGCAACTTACTTTCATTTCTCCTTTATACTAGAGTTAGGGTACTATGTTAGTTTCTGAATCATGTACAGAGGTAGATTATATTATCTATTTATTTTATTAAGAACTGTAAACAGGGGCATTAAATATTTCTTAGAAAAAGGCAGCATTGGGTCTGACAGAGCTGAACTGGCACATTAAACTGTATCACCTCTCCCCTGAAATTTTGCAGTCTCTCCCTTCTCATTTAACCTGGCCATCACAATGTTAACCAGCAAGCCTACCTAAAACACAAACCTGATCATGCTCCCTGATGTTTATAAATTATTGAGCTAAAGTAAGAAGCCCAAATTCCTCCAAATGGCATTCAAGACCCTATAGCATATGATACTATTATTTGTCCTACAATATTTCTTTCTCTGAACTTTCTTTTCCTTCATACTAAAAGCTTTCTTCATTATAAAAACAAAACAAAACCTGGAATAACTCTCTCTTCTAGGAAATAGCAACCCACTCCAGTGTTCTTGCCTGGAGAATCCCATGGACAAAGGAGCCCGGTGGGCTACAGTCCATGGGGTCGCAAAGAGTCGGACACAACTGAGTGACTTACACACACACAGATACACATTCTTAATCTGTTTTGCTAGTTACACGTCCTTTCCTCATCCTCTCAGTTTTGGAGAGGTTCCTGAGCTGAGGCCTTGGATGTCTTCTTTATCAATGCTTACCCTTTTAGGTGATCCATCCAGTTCTATCTGAAAGTCACTCAGTTGTGTCTGACTCTTTGCGATCCCATGGACTATATAGTCCATGGAATTCTCCAGGCCAGAGTACTGGAGTGGGTAACCTTTCCCTTCTCCAGGGGATCTTCCCAAAGGATCCTGTAATCGAACAGGTCTCCCACATTGCAGGTGGATTCTTTACCAGTTGCACCACAAGGGAAACCCTTCCAGTTCTATAATGAGTCTCAAAATTATATCACAACCTGAGGCCACTCCCCTGAACCACAGACTCATAAATCCAATCACCCTACTAAACACTGTACTCACAAGTCTTACAGGTATCTCTGCCATAGTATGTGTGCATGTGTGTGCTCAACTGCATCTGACTCTGTGTGTCCCCGTGCACTGTAGCCCACCAGGCTCCTCTGTCCATGGGATTTTCCAGGCGAGAATACTAGAGGGGGTTGCCATTTCCTACTCTAAGGGATCTTCCTGACACAAGGATCAAACCCTTGTCTCTTGATTCCCTCTCTCAGTCCCTTCTCCTCCACCAAAACCTACTCCACCCACATTCTTCTCCATTTCAGTAAAGAGCAATTCTATTCTTTGAGCTATTCAAACCAAAAGCCTTAGAGTCATTCCTGGTATCTCTTTATTCTACAACCATACTTAATCCACCCATTGGTTCCACACTGAAAATATACTAAATCCAGAGCGTAAGCCTTTTCCAGCAGTACAGTCTTATCTAAACTATATCCTCTCATGCTTGCATTACTAAAATTGCCTCCTACCTGGTCTTCTTATTCTATTTCTACCCTCTTTGTCTGTATTCCACACAGCAGTGAGAGTGATGTATCCAAAGAGTCAAAAAAGTGATCAATTCTCTTCTAGGCAAAACCCTCCAAAGGCTTCCTTCTCACTCAAAAGTAAGTCTTTATACTAACTCAAGGCCTATATCAGCATTAATCTAGACTGGATACATAGAATTACTTGGGAAGCTTTTAAAATTTACCATTGCCCAGGCCCCATCCTCATTGATTCAGATTCAACTGGTCTGGAGCATATTAGTATTAGCATTTATGGAATGAATGAATGTGACTGTCAGTGATATTCTCCGTCTTCCCCACACAAGGTTGCCCATATAACAGGGGTCCCCAACCCCTGGACTGCTCCTCATCACTCTTAGTACCACCTACATCTCTCCTCCCACCAGCCCCACCCTCTACCTCGTCCCTGGAAAAATAATGAAACCCATCCCTGTTACCAAAAAGGTTGGGGATTGCTGCCAAGTTACACTGGCTAGCTAGAGTACCCCACTCATCTGGTCATCATAGTTTAAGATTAAGCATATGACTCAAGCTGAGTCCTTTTCTGAGCTTTTACCGAAGTTGAGAAGTACTGACTGTCTAATATTATGTAAGCCTAGAGGTGCTCATGGCTATCCTTGCCACCTGGTAGAAAAACTCTCCTTAAGTCATCAAAAAGAAAAGTAGATATAATGAGCACATTAGATCCATCTGTAGATCCATTCCTGGAACTTTCAATTATGTATACCAGCAAGTTCCCCCTATTTTTTTTGGTGAAGGTAATTACAGTTAGGTTTCTGTAACTGGAAAGAAAATAATTCTTATCACAAAGTTATAAGTATATATTTAGTTTGTAAGCCCCTTAAGATTATTCTTCCTCCACCATCAACTCTCAATTAGACAGTAAAATTCATGAGCAGAAGACTGTATCTATTTCCTTCATATCTACATTAATAATAGTACAGTGTGTGACACACAGCAGACATTCAATAAGCATTTATTGACTGACCAAAGAGTTTTTAAAACATTTAAAACTTCCCTTCAATTATTAGTGGGCTTCCCTGATGGCTCAACTGGTAAAGAATCCACATGCAATGCAGGTGATCTGGGTTCAATCCCTGGGTTGGGAAGACTCCCTGGAAAAGGGAAAGGCTACCCACTCCAGTATTCTGGCCTGGAGAATTCCACGGACTGTATAGTCCATGGGGTCACAATGAGTCGAACACAACTGAGGGACTTTCCTTTCTTCATTTCGATTATTAGTAATACTGAAGAAAGACTTTTACACTGGTGGAAAGTTTAGATTATATGACATAAATGATATCCTTTACCATTTTGATTTTACAAAACTATGATTTCTTCATTTCAGTGAGTTTCACTAGGAAGTCTCAGTTATCCCAATTCCCTCTTTCCCTAGTTTGGTCCTTTGTACCTCTATCAAACAAGCATATTTCCAATCTCCCTTCAACGACATCACCTTTCTTCTGAGATTTTTCTCAGATCCTGCTCTATGATTAGGAAAGTCCTGTCTTTTATAGACTATCAAGTTCTCTACCTTTAATAATCTTTCAAATCCAAAGTTCCAGGTCTTATACAAAGCATTTCATTAATAGTCTTGGAACCAGTGTTAGCTCAACTTTCAATGTTCTTCACTTACTTTTCATACTCTTGTACACATGAAGATGCATTTCTGCAGATGTCCATTTATTTCAATCATTTATATCTATCCAGTAGTAATGATTTATGTACCTTTAAAAAGATTGTGCATGTGACTGAAAACCGATGTTAAACAAACAATGTTTATCTGGTTTAGCATACAAAGGCCTACAGAGCAGACAGTGTCCATTTGACTATCTAAATTGCCTGCTGCTAAGTCGCTTCAGTCGTGTCTGACTCTGTGCGACCCCATAGACAGCAGCCCACCAGGCTCCTCAGTCCCTGGGATTCTCCAGGCAAGAACACTGGAGTGGGTTTCCATTTCCTTCTCCAATGCATGAAAGTGAAAAGTGAAAGTGAAGTTGCTCAGCCGTGCCCGACTCTTAGTGACCCCATGGACTGCAGCCCACCAGGCTCCTCCATCCATGGGATTTTCCAGGCAAGAGTACTGGAGTGGGGTGCCATTGCCTTCTCCGTCTAAATTGCCTAATACACAACAATAAATGTGCTTAATAATGATGCTGGAATGCTCCTTAAATATATTTCTTTCATATCTTTAGGTTAAGAGCCAACTCCATTATATAGCCTGTCTACAAAATAAGATTGACCTATTTCTTCATATGCCACTCAAAACAGGCAAAACTAAAATATCTTGCTCTGCCATGATTTAGACAAGTATGTACATAGCATAGTCCAATCCCAAAGTCTGTTACTGATAAATGATATATGATCAGGGCATATCACTAAGTTATTTTAACTTTGCATTGACTTTCATATCTGGAATTCTGTGATGCAAAATTTCTATAGCTGATTAAAAAATAAAAATAAAATAAAATGCTGAAAATGATCGCTTCCCAGTTTAAAGACAGTATTTAAACATTCCACTAGTCTAAACAGAATGCCTTAAAAAAATCACCATTAAAAGCTAGGATTCTCTGTAAGTAACTGATGATACAAACTGAGTCAATTACTTAAATACTTATGTTGTGGAGTTTTTACAGCTCGTAAGCTCCCCTGAGGCAGTTTCAAGCAGCTAAATGTCTTCAACTCACATGTCAAGCATCAGGATTAGAAAAAAACAATGTTCAAAACACAGATTTCTCCATGTATACTCTATCTTTGGCTCAATAGAGACACTTATGTACTACTTTCTTCTATATTCTACTAATATGTCCCTGATATTTGAATCAAGCTATAACTTCCTCTGCAGTAGAATTTAAACACACACATAACACACACACACACACACACACACACACACACACACACTGAATGGCTTTTTCTAAAGAATTCTCATTGAATGGCAGGTAGACTCTACACACAGCCCTTATGAAAGGGCTGACATGAATAAAAAAGCTCTGAACCAATATGTATGCATCTCATTCTAGTTAAAAAAGAAGTTGTTTTTCTATTTTTGAGGGAAGAAAATTAGTTTTACTTATGATAAGCCATTCTTAGTCTTTAGAGAAGGACCTGGCCATTTTCTGTCTCTCAGCTCAACCTTTCAAATAATTTTTTTTTAAGGTTCAAACAGTACAAAGCATCTGATTTAGTGAAAAGCACTTTAAATACCTCACCAAGTACTCCCCACTGGATCAAAATGTCATAGAAATGTTGTAAACACTATCAGTCATGTTCCAGAGAACAATTTATACAAACATTGTTATGCTCTTCTGTCTGGAAAAGTAATTTCTGAAGTGAAGAGTTCAAAACTTTTAGCCCTACATACTATGCAGTAAGGAAAAAAAAATACATCTTTTAAGTATCAGAAGCAGAGTACACAATAGGCTTTGTCTTGTTAAACAAAAGAACATGCTTTTCCTTTCAATCATTTCCAGCTGTATGATCTGGCCTTCATGGAATCAGAAATTAACAGCATATGGCATCTGGCTACCTGCACAGGCTGCATATAAAATCTCAAGACTTCAATAAGATTAACAAGTCTAGTGGTTGAGAGTGGAGGGGGAACCACCAAATGCTATTTCCAAAACAGAGGCAAAAGTTATAACTAAAAGAAGGCAAGAAAAAGCATCCTTGTTTAATCAGATATCAAATATATTCTTGATAAACAATCAGATCACAAGATCTTTTGCCTCCTAAACAGCTGAAGGAGATACTACCAATGACTGAAAAACTGTTTTTGTTTTCAAACAAGGAAGGAATTGTACACACACAAAAAAAGACCCAAAACAAAGAAGTTCTGTGTTAACCCACATTATGACACATCAGAGTGATGCTCTGGATCCAAATGAGCCAGAAACAAACAAACAACAACAATAAAAATAATAATAATAATAAATGACTTACTGTTCTTCCCATAAGATCCACTAAGTTTTAGTTTAAGAATCTAAATCTTAGACTAAAATATCTTCAAGGGTCTTCTAAAATAACATTCCAAACAAAACATTAAATTTACCTTTTTTACTAGTATCACTGGACCAAAAACCTGCTAACTTTTGGAATATACTTCAGTGTTTCAGAATCCACACAGTTCTAATCTATAACCTAATTCTCAGTTGTCAGAGACCAAACCCTAGACCTTCCTTTCTATAGTTCAACAAAATGGGGACAATGAGTGCACAACAGAAAAGAATAACTAACTACTTTCAAATTTATAAGAAATCGATCCTTACTGGAGATTGATCCTTTTCAGCTCCTCCCCAATTCTTCCTTTCATAGCTGTAGGCACTCAACACCTTCAAGCCTACTCTTCACACTTTAAATCCTGCTGAATAGTTTTATCTGGACCCTCTCCAAACCATTACACATTGAGCTTCAGTGGACCCAAAAGTCAAACAGTGATATATTCCTTGACAGTTTATTTCATAACTCCTAGAGGAGAAAGAAAAAATAATTTATTAATAAATATTATGAGAAGTGAGCTTAAAGTAATTTCATCAATAAAGTTTAATTCAGCCCTCAAGCATTTGGATCTCATAAAAGAGTTCCTCAACAATGCCTTAAGTGAAGACAGAAGAGGAAACTCAAATAAATTCAAAGCAGAATTAAAAGCTCATAAAGGCACACAATTTAGAACAGACAAAATTTAAAAACGGGCAATCTACAAGAGAGATAACTATTTAATATTTTTAAGGCATACATAGTCTAAGGACAATCAACTATTGGAATTTCTATATCAAAAGCTCTTTCACTGACTATGGGAATTGCTAGATTCCAGTAGGTCTATCTAAATTTTAAAACAAAAAAAAAAAGTAAAAGCTTAAAAGAATAACAAACCTATTTTCATCTCTTAGATTCTCCCTCTCTCCACACTTCTCAGCAGGACCCTGACAGTCTGATGACATCAGTGTGTTACATACCCTGAGGCACTAGGTCAAATGCAGGAATCTGTCTATCACAGCTGCTAATGTTTTATCCTCACTTGAAATTTCAGAAATGCAAATGCAATGTACCAACAGCTGTTCACACTTTCAATATTTTCTTGTAAAGTTGGTCATGAAATGTGACTTACTGAACATTTGTAATACGATTACCAATTTCTGTTTCAATGCCTGTAAATGCTGCTGCCACTAGTGTACAATCTGATTTCACTGCCCAGTAGTAAAATAGTGTGACTGGATTGGCACTGGTTCTCTAGAAGAGGTAGCAATAAGAAGTAGATAGGGCTATTACTAAGGAACAGAAACAGGCTAATAGCTAAAACATACACAATAGCAGTCTGTTTAAATTAGGAACAAAGATATACTAACATGTGCACGTGCACACATCAAATTAGCATACAGTATAAATTTTCAAAAAGTGCACTTGATTAAAATTTGCTAGGACCGACTGTTTTATTGTCTACTAGGATTTCATAAGACACATACACACACAAAACCCCTCAAGATACAATTTTGCCATTCTAGAAATTAACAAACTAACTGGACAATTCTTAAAAATCATTCTGGGCTATCAATTACACTCTCTCCAGAAATATCTGCAAAAACAAAAACTTATTGCAGGTTAATGGGCCACAGGTTAAGAATTCCAATAGGCACATAAAAAGATGTTCAACATCACTAATTATTAGAGAAGTGCAAATCAAAACTACAATGAAACATAACCTCACATCGGTCAGAACGACCATAATTAAAAAGTCGACAAGTAACAAATGCTGGAGAGGGTGTAGAGAAAAGGGAACCCTCCTACACTGCTGATCAATGATAAATAAATAATGAAGAAAGAAGACATGGTGTGTGTGTGTGTATATATATATATATACACACACAAACACACACACAATGGAGTACAACTCAGACATAAAAAAGAACAAAAGTAACACCATTTGCAGCAATATAGATGCAGCCAAAGATTATCACACTTAGTGAACTAAGAAAGAGAAAGACAAATACGATACAACATCACTTATATGCAGGACCTAAAATATGGCACAAATGAATCTATTTACAAAATAGAAACAGACTTATGGACATAGAGAACAAAACTGAGGTTGCCAAGTTGGGTGGGGAGAGAAATGGTCAGAGTTTGGGGTTGGTAGATGGTTGGTAGATGCAAATTATTACATTTAGAATGGATAAACAACAAGTTCCCAATGTATAGCTCAGGGAATTATATTCAATATCCTGTGATAAACCATAATGGAAAAGAATATTACAAAAGAATGTATATATGTGTATAACTGAGTTAATCTGCTATACAGCAGAGATTGGCACAACACTGTAAATCAACTATCAGATCAGATCAGTCGCTCAGTCGTGTCCAGCTCTCTGTGACTCCATGAACCGCAGCACGCCAGGCCTCCCTGTCCATCACCAACTCCTAGAGTTCACTCAGACTCACGTCCATCGAGTCAGTGATGCCATCCAGCCATCTCATCCTCTGTGGTCCCCTTCTCCTCCTGCCCTCAATTCCTCCCAGCATCAGAGTCTTCTCCAATGAGTCAACTCTTCGCATGAGGTGGCCAAAATACTGGAGTTTCAGCTTTAGCAGCATTCCTTCCAAAGAAATCCCAGGGATGATCTCCTTCAGAATGGACTGGTTGGATCTCCTTGCAGTCCAAGGGACTCTCAAGAGTCTTCTCCAACACCACAGTTCAAAAGCATCAATTCTTCGGCGCTCAGCCTTCTTCACAGTCCAGCTCTCACATCCATACATGACCACAGGAAAGACCATAGCCTTGACTAGGCGAACCTTTGTTGGCAAAGTAATGTCTCTGCTTTTGAATATGCTATCTAGGTTGGTCGTAATTAGTTCAATTAAAAACAAGAAAGAATTCCAGTTCTTTAAAAAAAAAGACATCTTAAGGTAAATAAGGGACATGTGGGTCCCTTAGATATAATCTGTTAATAAATATTACGGTTTTGGAGGTTTATTGTCAAGGAGAGAAGAAAGGAATTTTAGAAGAAAATGAAATTTCTAACACTGTAAAATTCTAAAAAATTGGTAATGTCATGGGACTTCACTGATGGTATATAAGCTGTAAAATGATTTGGGAGAAAGTGACAGAAAAGGTAGAGTGTATACTTATAACTGAAGAAAAAAATTCTGAAAAAGAGAAAAACAGGATCCATGATTATTAAATCTTTGAGCTGACAGAAATGGTGATAGAAGATTTCAAACGAAACATGGAACATAGTCAGTGCTTAGCTAGAGACAATGATTCTGGTAGTATTTAATACTAGCAGTGGTGACCAGCCTGTGGGAAGGCTATACAATACAGAGATTAAGAGCACAAACTCTGAACAGGTGATCCTGGATTGGATTTGGGAACAATTTTTTTTTCTTTTGTAAAATTTTAGAGAGATCTTGTCTACCTGTTGGACTGGATGCTGCCTGATTCATGAATCACTGATTAAAGCCAATAAGATCTTTAAATTTTTTCAATTAAATAAGGTTTATAGATTGGATAATACGGATATGGGGGCTTCCCAGGTGGCTCAGTAGTAAGGAATTCGTCTGCCAAGCAGGAGATAGGAGTTCGAACCCTGAGTCAGGAAGAACCCCTGGAGAAGGAAATGACAACCGACTCCAGTATTCTTGCTTGGGAAATCCCATAAACAGAGAAACCTGGTGGGCTACAGTCCATGGGAAGCAAAAGAAAGATGACTTAGCAACTAAACAATAACAATATGAATATTAATTC
The DNA here is from genome assembly GCA_935064755.1 of Tragelaphus eurycerus. Taxonomy (NCBI): domain Eukaryota; kingdom Metazoa; phylum Chordata; class Mammalia; order Artiodactyla; family Bovidae; genus Tragelaphus; species Tragelaphus eurycerus. The sequence goes on from CAKXYN010000016.1 coordinate 25,415,225, forward strand.
CCTGACTTTGCAAATGTGAGTATAAAAGATAATATATGAGAATATATAAGAGAATGCATTTTTTTAAGAGAACATATTTTTTTAACAGAATGCATTTTTTAAGGGGGAATTATGTCTGTAACTGTTTGGAAAAAAAACTAATATTATGTGTAACTATAGGTAGAGAGAGATGGGTAAAGCAAATATGGTAAAATGCTAACATTTAAGCAACCTGGATAAAGTGTATATAGACTTCTTTGTACAACTTCTGTAAATTTTCAGTCTGATATTATTTTTAAAAGTATTTAAAAATATGTGCTCTGAGCATGGCTATCTAGGTTTAAATTCTGGCTCTGTCACTCTGTTACATTAGACAAGTAAGTTTTTTAACTTTGCCTCTGCTTCTGTTTCCTCATTTGTAAAAATAGGGATACTATAACACTACCTGAAGTTGTTGTAAAGAATAAAATGACAATGAGATAATTCATGTAAAGCATCTATTAGAATAATATCCGACACATACAAAGCACTCAAATCTTACTCATTATTGCTATTATTATTCCTTTCCAAACATCATTCTTACTCCCGTCCCATTTCACCCCACTACTCTCTGCCTTAGACTAAGCTAATTACAGAAAAAAATAGAAACAAACAGTGGGAAAAGTCATGATGTTTCATCTTTTAACTTCAAAGTTATTAATCCCTGTCTCCAGGCTGGTCATTCTTTAACTTACTCTCTGATGGCTGTCAAAGGGGGTTTTATACATGTAATTCTTTATACATACAACTCTGTTGAGATCATTCTTAAACTTTTCAATATTAGCTTTAAGAATAATACCCTATATCTTTGAAGTGATGTGGTCCAGCCCAGTCGTGGCTATGAGATTCTGACTGGGGAAGAATTTGTTTCTTTGTTTTCAGTAAACCAATTTGACTGAGCTTCAGAAAAAAAAAAAAGGATAAGATTCTAACTTCTTAAACTTATTATAAAGCCCATCATCATTTAGTTACAGCATACTCCCTTGTTCTCATCTCTACACTTCCACAAATATACCCTTCACTCAGGCCTCAATGTAGTTCTATGAATACAAATCTTCAATCTCTATGCTAAGTCACTTCAGTCGTGTCCGACTCTTTGCAACCACATGGATTGTAGCCCACCTGGTTGGAATCCTCTGTCCATGGAATTCCTCTGTCCATGGAATCCTCCAGGAAAGAATACTGGAGTGGGTTGCCATTCCCTTCTCCACGGGATCTTCCTGAGCTAGAGATTGAATGTGGGCCTCCTATACCGCAGGCAGATTCTTCACCATCTGAGCTACCAGGGATTTATTTACCTTCAATCCCTAACATAGATGATTTTCTTTTGCCTAGAACAGGATCTCACCCTTATTCATCTAGCCACCTCATTTTCACTCTCAGAACATCTCAGTATGATGTAGATGCCTCTCTGAGAGCACAAAACCCTACATGCATACCTCCACCATGGTATTATACTGTAATCACTGAGTAGGCTATCATGCTCGTTAGGTTCTAAGCTGCTTAGGGGCAAGATCTAGGTATTTTAAGCCTTCAAATTTCAAGCACAAAACCTGATATGATATAGGCTTTCAATATGAGCTGAGTGAATGAATCGATAAGAATCTTGACAAGAGATTCCAATATAGACATAATTTCCAATGTTGACATAAATTTCAATGAGATACAAAATAATCTATTGAGCAGCATATGAAAAGGCTACTCCAGTAGGTCAGTGGTAAAGAATCTGCCTGCCAACGCAGGAGATGCTGGTTCAATCCCTGAGTCAGGAAGAAGCCCTGAAAAAGGAAATGGCAACCCACTCCAGCAATCTTGCCTGGGAAATCTCCTGGACAGAGAAAGTTGGTGGCAGGCTACAGTCCATGGGGTCACAAAAGACTCAAAACAATTTAGCTACTTAATAATAACAGTATGTGAAAGCATTTGTCCAAAGCAGAGGTCTAATGTTTAAGTGAAATCTATACTTTTAACCAAGTATGTAAAATGTTAGCCATGCAAGTTTCCATCTTAAAAAAACCAGCTTCATGCCTCAGAGCTCAGAAAAAGTAGATGACACTGTTTTTTGGTAAGAAAGGGCGTTTACTCCAAACACATGTTCATTGATTGCCTAATATACACCAGTCACAACAATACTGTGCTCTTAATCTGCTAAAAACAATATTAACAATTGAAAATGCTTTTGCTGCCAGAGGCACAGACCATAGAAAATGACAACTTTCTAGGTGCCTTCTCTCCACTGGCAATGAAACAGGATGGCCTAAATTCATAAAGTTATTTCTAACTAGAGTATCTAAAAAAAAAAAAGAACTAATACAATCTGTCTGTGAAGGCCTTTAATTTTGCTAGTCACAATGCCTGGTTAATTCCTATAATCAAAGTCTTGACCAGAGTTCCTTTTTGCACCATGCGTTGGGCAAAACACATGGCCAAATAAAAAAGGTGCTGGAAATAGGCCCTTGAGCCATATTAAACACAATGGAAATAACATTTGAAAATAGTATCTTTCCCAGCTGGGTAAGAAACACAGTGGTTCCAACCATCTGCTCTTTCTTCCTAAGATTCCATTTTCACAAATGGATAGGCTGACATTATTTATTCTATTCAAGAAACAAGATCCCTGGAGCTAAAGACCACAATTTAAACCAGATAAAATTCAGAGAATAGTAACAGTAAAAGTGCACAAACTCCTAGACATATTTTATTGTTTTTCTATTTCTATTATTTTCTCCATCTTCTTCGCTATCCCTTCTGTAAGAAAACTTTAAGAAGATTCTTGGAAGAAAATATGTTTTAGAGTACTTTTGAAAGGAGAAATGATGAGCTCGAAAATAAACCACAGGGTAAGTATAAGAGATAAGGAGAAAGCACAGGAGAAAACCAACTGTTCACTCATTCAATAATTTTAAAACATTTAAGTCAGATGGTAACAAAGTTACCAAACAATACTAATGAAACTGATTTTGCTCTGACTTTATAAACATACCTAATAAGAAATCTATAAGGAAGAAATTCAACTTGATTTCACATTAGTTAAAGCAGAAACTATGAAGCTATTCTGTGGTCTTGTTTTATAACCTACTGAAATCTTACTGTGGGATTACATGTAAACACTGGTAAAGACACACTCTCTAAAATTATTCTTTCTTTCAATGAACCCTCATAAAGATCTCATGCAATACTAAGGTTCTGTGGAGTCACACATGAAAAACCATAGGTAGAGTTTTTTATTACTAAACTGCAACTTGTTTAAAATACTTCTTAGAATAGCAAACTCTATCAAAATTTGGCAATCTCGTTGCCCAGGTACATGACAAAGGACTGACAAGCAATAGTCATATTAAATCTCACTTAAAGAGCTTTTGCACAAACCATCACACACTCTGCACACTCAAAGTTAGAAAAACACGTACTTTGAAAGCTTTTAGCATCTGATTCAGTTTCACTGGCTTGTGAGTTCCTAGAAGGCAGAACTATGTCTTTTTCTTTCTTGATTCTTTGCTTTCCTCAACCCTGCCCACCCAGTGCCTAACATAAAGTTTTACACAATAAAAAAGAGCTACTTTAAAAATATTAGAAAGGAAAAAAAATTAGAAACAATCCAATGTCCAGAAATACAGGAATTATTTCTGGAAAAAATTATATATTGTACCATTATATATAATAATTTATATAATTATACAAATACCATATAAAACATCTTAAGTGATTTGATATACTTATGTGCACTATGTCTAAGATGTGAATGAAAGATTATACAGTTTACAAAAATTTTTGTAAGTCCATTTTTGCAAATATCTATATACTGACATGTATATATATATAAGTGATTCTTGTTTATCCATAAAGAAACTATAAAATCTTATCACCAAAATGTTATCTGTGAGCTGTGGGATTTTGGAATGATTCTCACATTCCTCATTACCTATACCATTATATAGTGTATGAAATTTTTAAATAATGAATATTAATCCCTCCCATGAATATCAAAACAATTAAAATGTTTTTATGTTGGAAAAAATCAATTAAATTTAACTCTCTTAAGCTAACATCTATACTTTTTCCCAAATTCCTGAAGTGTCTTCAGCCCTGGTGGCTGTCCAGTCCTTTTTCATCTGTCTTATCAGTCCAACTTTCTGTTTTATTTTTCTTTGTGTATTCCTCACTCCACATCCAACATCAGGGCAGAAAATTCACTATTTGAGCTGATACAACTTGGTTTTATGTCCCTTCCATCTCTTATTTATCATTCTGATATTAAAACAAAAATAAATGTTGAACACAATGAAAACACAAATGTTAGCAAGGAGGAAAAGCAATTGAAACTTTCATATATTAATAGGGTATAAAATGGGACAACCACTTGCAAAAAGGTTTGTCAGTCTCATAAAATTGTGACCCAGAATTCCATCTCCAGGTATATTTACCCTGGGAAATGAAACGAATGTTCACAAAGGACTTACATAAGAGTGTTCAGAGTAACTTTAGTCATAATAGCCAAAAGCTGAAATCTTAAGTGTCTGTCCATTGGAAAATGAATAAACAAACTGTTAATTTCATGTAAGAGAATAAAATTCACCAATGAAAAAGAATGAACTATTTAAACATGTAACCATATAAATGCATGTCTAAATCATTATGCTGACTGAAAGAAGCCTTATATAAAAGAATACATATTATATGATTCCACTTATATGATATTCTACAACAGGCAAGATTAATCTGTAATGGAAAAATGGTTGTCTCTGGAAAGAAAAGAGTAGAAGACCAAGGAGAAAGGAGTATGAGAGAACTTCCTAAGGAGATGGTAATGTCCTATATCTTGACAGGGGTTAGGTTAAACACTGTATATACTTACTAAAAACACATTTCAGATTTGTACATATTATGCATGCATGCACAGTCACCTCAGTCATGTCCAGCTCTTTGTGACTCCATGGCCTGTAGCCTGCCAGGCTCCTCTGTCCATTGGAGATTCACCAAGCAAGAATACTGGAGTGAGCTGCCATGCCCTCTTCCAGGGGATCTTCCCAACCCAGAGACTGAACCGACATCTCTTATGTCTCCTGCATTGGCAGGTGGGTTCTTTACCACTGCTGCTGCTGCTGCTAAGTCGCTTCAGTCGTGTCCGACTCTGTGCGACCCCATAGATGGCAGCCCACCAGTGGCACCACCTTTTACCTCAAAGAAATAGTCAAATGAATACTGAACTCTAGTTAATGTTATACATGCTGGAGTATTTAGAAATGAAGTGTACTGATGTCTCAAATTTACCTTGAAATTCATTTTTTAAAAAAAGATGTGATGGGTTGAGGAATAATATTAATAGATTAGATAACAAAACAAGTATTGTAGAATGGTAACTGTAGAATCTAGGTGGTAGATAAGTATGATTTTTAACTGTACAATTCTTTCAGCTTTTCTGCATGTTTGACATTTTTTCAAAAAAAAACTTTGACCTCCAGCTCAGATTACATTTTGCTTAGTCTCCAGAGACAGAGTTTTGGGGAGAAGTGAAGTCCAGTTTCCCTCTACTGACAACACTAGACAAGCACACTCAATATGCTACTTAGTAATGGAGTCAAAAGCGGTAAATCAGCAAGCCTGCCTGAAGGGAAAACTGGTCTCAAAGGATGAGCCAAACAGGAAACTGACTGGTGCAAAGCAATCAAAGAGCTACTACACTACTACGAACTCTAACAGCACCTTTGGTGACTTCTTTCCTGAGCTAAAAAATCAAGAGCCCTTTTAACCAGTACAAATCCTTTTTAGGGAGTCTGCCACCACCACCCAAATATTCACTAACATTCTTAAGCAGCTTTTCTTCCCTAAGTACAACCAGAAGTACCTTCTAACAAAAACACACACAGCTTTGAATTGCAGCATGGGACAGATTTATGGAATATGGAAGACATTAAAGTATTCGCTTTCTCTCTGAAAATAAAGAGAGCAGACTCATAAACAATGCCTGAGAGGCATTTCAGCAGCTTAATCCATGCAGGATATGTTTTGCTTTTTGAGACAATCAGGAACTGTTGGGTACAGGAAGCCATAAACAACAAGAATTTGGCTTACGACAGAGAACAAAATAAATGTTTTTTATGAAAATCACTTAACATTTTTTAAAGGTGTTTATTTATGTGTGACAGTCTACAAGACACAACTTGTACATAAGCAGCAGCTCTTACAATGCACCTAATACTGATCGACTTCTTACAACAGTGGCACCAAGCAAGACCAGTATGTCAGCATTTCCATCAGCAACTACATTTGCTGGGCTTAATAACTCCCTTTTTCCAATTTTCTCCAGACAGAGAAAACCACTTAGCTGGCTCTCAGCATTCAAGCTCAGCCAAGAGTTTTTCTTTTAAGTTCCATCATACGTTAAGTCTGGAGTTTTGAAAAGTGAATTTCCTTAGGTACGCTCAGGCTTTTAAGTCTAAGAGGCAAAAGAATCATGATAGAAAAACCACCCACAGAATTCTGTAACTTAACAAATATGCTACATACAAAATTAACTGAATTAATACAATTTAAGATACAATAAGATAAACTCTACCATGGGTGATGGGAGAAAGACATTCTCTTAGGGAAAAATCACTAGTCAATAGGAATCTTAGAATGTACAATTATGATCTGATAGTACTACTGAAGTAAAACTATTGACTATGGCACAGATTTTTTGCCAAGGAGTAGTACTTGAAAAAGTACAGGTTTCAGAAGTGAAGGATTAGTGTTCTGTTTGGAGACTTCTGTGTAACCATAGCAAGATTCTTAATTCTTTATTCATCCCATCAGTAAAATTAACCAACCTTTATAAGTTATTTATATTTAAAGACTGAACTTCTCATAGGCAAAGTGAAAGTGTTAGTCACTCAGTCATGTCCAACTCTTTCAATCCCATGGACTGCAGTCCACCAGGCTCCTCTACCCATGGAATTCTCCAGGCAAGCATACTGTAGTAGGTAACCATTCCCTTTTCTAGGGGATTTTCCCAATGGAAGGGATCAAACCCAGGTCTCCTGCTTTGTAGGTAGATTCTTTACTATCTGAGCCACCAGGGAAGCCCAAAGTCTCTCAGATCAGATCAGAGCAGATCAGTCGCTCAGTCGTGTCCAACTCTTCACGACCCCATGAACTGCAGCACGCCAGGCCTCCCTGTCCATCACCAACTCCCGGAGTTCACCCAGACTCACATCCATTGAGTCAGTGATACCATCCAGCCATCTCATCCTCTGTCGTCCCCTTCTCCTCCTGCCCCCAATCCCTCCCAGCATCAGTCTTTTCCGAGTCAACTCTTGGCATGAGGTGGCCAAAGTACTGGAGTTTCAGCTTTAGCATCATTCCCTCCAAAGAAATCCCAGGGCTGATCTCCTTCAGAATGGACTGGCTGGATCTCCTTGCAGTCCAAGGGACTCTCAAGAGTCTTCTCCAACACCACACTTCAAAAGCATCAATTCTTCGGCGCTCAGCCTTCTTCACAGTCCAACTCTCACATCCATACATGACCACAGGAAAAACCATAGCCTTGACTAGACGAACCTTTGTTGGCAAAGTAATGTCTCTGCTTTTGAATATGTGATCTAGGTTGGTCATAACTTTTCTTCCAAGGAGTAAGCGTCTTTTCATTTCATGGCTGCAGTCACCATCTGCAGTGATGTTGGAGCCCAGAAAAATAAAGTCTGACAATGTTTCCACTATTTTCCCATCTATTTCCCATGAAGTGATGGGACCAGATCCCATGATTTTAGTTTTGTGAATGGTGAGTTTTAAGCTAACTTTTTCCACTCTCCACTTTCACTTTCATCAAGAGGCTTTTTAGGTCCTCTTCACTTTCTGCCATAAGGGTGGTGTCATCTGCATATCTGAGGTTATTGATATTTCTCCCAGCAGTCTTGATTCCAGCTTGTGTTTTATCCAGTCCAGCATTTCTCATGATGTACTCTGCATATAAGTTAAATAAGCAGGGTGACAATATACAGCCTTGACATACTCCTTTTCCTATTTGGAACCAGTCTGTTGTTCCATGTTTTGTTCTAACTGTTGCTTCCTGACCTGCATACAAATTCCTCAAGAGGCAGATCAGGTGGTCTGGTATTCCCATCTCTTTCAGAATTGTCCACAGTTTATTGTGATCCACACAGTCACAGGCTTTGGCATAGTCAATAAAGCAGAAATAGATGTTTTTCTGGAACTCTCTTGCTTTTTCCATGATCCAGCGGATGTTGGCAATTTGATCTCTGGTTCCTCTGCCTTTTCTAAAACCAGCTTGAACATCAGGAAGTTCATGGTTCACATACTGCTGAAGCCTGGCTTGGAGAATTTTGAGCATTACTTTACTAGTGTGTGAGATGAGTGCAATTATGCGGTAGTTTGAACATTCTTTGGCATTGCCTTTCTTTGGGATTGGAATGAAAACTGACCTTTTCCAGTCCTATGGCCACTGCTGAGTTTTCCAAATTTGCAAAGTCTCTGTCTTGTCTAATTCTTTGCAACTCAAAGGACTGTAGCTCACCAGGCTCGTCCGTCCATGGAATTCTCCAGCCAAAAATACTGGAGTAGGTAGCCATTCCCTTCTACTGGGGATCTTCCCGACCCAGGGATCGAACCCAGGTCTCCTACATTGCAGGCAGATTCTTTACCTTCCAGAAGCAATAGGAAGTAAGTACTCTTGCTATAGTCTTATTTCATCCTACTATAAAAGAAGAGGACCTGTACAATACATACATATAGTACTTACATCCCAAACAATGATACCCAGCACAAATACCCTATACAAATAGACAATATATATCTCATGCCACTAAAATCATAAGATCTTAGTTTTTTCCCCAACTTTCATTTTTGCCTATGTTTTTATTACTCAACATCATTTTATGAATAATCCAAAAAGAAATAATCGCATGGGATGTTCTTCATCAGATGCTCAGAAATAAATAAATAGTTAACTACGGGAGCACTATACACAATCTACTATATTAATCAATACTGCTGGCTATACAGCCTTCTTTTATTATGCTTTCTTTGGTGAAAACTAACTTCTATGATTTCAAGTTAAAGATGGCAGATTGAGCATGTGAAGTGACGTGACACTGATAGCTGCTTAGTCGTGTCTGACTCTTTGCAATCCCATGGACTACAGCCCACCAGGTCCCTCTGTCCATGGAATTTTCTAGGCAAGAATACTGGATTGAGCATGTGCACTGAGCTTTAAAAGCATAAACCTACAAAAATCAAGGAGTACAGAAGAACCAACAGCAAAAAATGTTGGAAGTTGCAAAGTAGAGGGCCCAGTTGATAAGCAGACAAAGCAAGCAGTGGGGAAGACCAAGTGGCAGCCTACCTTGTACCACATCGGTAGTTCGAGGTATTTCTGGAAGGAAGAGTAGAAAAGGAAGCTTGAATAAACTAAGTTGAAAGTATGGGTAAGAAACAATTAGACTCTCAGATTCCCCTTTCTAACTTCATCTGGGCACCACCTATCCTTCCCTCACCACAGCAAAAAGATAGAAAGTCTCTGAACTGGGGAATATGAGTATCATTTTGAAAATGGGGGATTAAGCATTAGAGTCTACTTACTAAATGCTGGAATTCCCAGTCTTTTCCTTCCACTTAGACGTCTTAAAATGCTGGCAAGCAAGAAGGATTCTAGAATCTCCTAACTGGAATAATTTGAACAGCAAAAAAAAAAAAAAAATCACCAAAAGATACTGACAAAGGAAGTTTCTCCCCAAAGGAATTGTCCATCCAGATCACTGCACAGGTAGGAGAAGAGAAGGAGGGTTATAACATCAATGGGAGTTGGAGTTAAGTGGCTATGTACATATTCTTTGTCTTGTACCACAAGAAACTCACATTTACTGCTAAGCAGGTATAGAAACAGGGTCCAGACTTTTCATTGCTATTAATTATTGTCTTCAGTTCCCCCAGAGACAAGCTTTTCAGTCCAAAGAATTCATTTTGGAGAAGACACCAGGAAGGGCTGGTAGGGACATGAAGAAGTAAGTGAGACAACGAAAAGAAAGAAGCCAATAAAGGGTCTATTATCAAGCAAATTAGGTCAACTGAGATAATTCCACAGAGTACACAGAAATAGTATAGAATACCTGCCTCAGAAGTATCTTATACCATCCTACCCACTGATGGGCAGGGGAGGTGAAGTATTTACATCAATTTCCATCAGTTATTGATTGAGTGTGTGGGGACTGGAATTAATTCCCTATTTCTGACATCCAAAGAAAACTGTTATGCAAAGAAATGCAGGTGCTGGAATTGGAGATTCAGTAGGCACACACTGAAAGGGTAAGTATAAAGGGATATAAAACAAAACATAACGGCATTTGCTACATTCATTATGATAACTGAGCTACTTTATGTCACTATTTTATTCAATGTAAAACACTGTCTCTTGGAGGTTCTGTCTTGATCCTTTTCTTCCGTCTTTTAGAAAGCTAATAACTTAGTAATAAGTGATAAGGGTCCCAAAATTACCAAGCACTTTTACAAAATTATCTAGTCAAAGCTGTACATTATTTGGGTTAATCATATTATCCTTATTACTCTGTATCATCGATTAACATTAGCCACCCCTATTTCACCAATGAGAAAACAAGTCAAAATCAACAAAGTAATGTAGTAGTTCCAAAAGTAAATTAAGGTAAAATTAAAAGCTAAACTCATGGTGCCCATTTTAAACTTTCAAATGTATCACCTGCTAACTTTCACATTCACATTAATTATGCCAATTCCCAGCTCTAAGAATTTTAGCCCAGAGCAGCTGGTCAGAAAGGTATATTATTTTAATTCACAATTAGGTAACCATAATTAAAACACATACCTGGCCATAAGATTAAATTTCCAAAAGGTAAATGCAACCTGAATGTCCTCTAGTCCCAGCAATGTAAGTATTCTAGCAGCGTATTCTAACAATATTATGTCTTTACACCCATTGGCTCAAAAACTTACCAAAGGAGCTAGACCTCAGTTCCCCCTCATACTCTCACTTGCAGTCCACTTTGTGGGAGTCTCTCTCTATTCTTTATAGAATTGCCTTTTCTTTCGTTGTTATTCAGTTGTTAAGTTGTGTCTGACTCTTTTCTGACCCCATGGACTACAACACGCTAGGCTTCCCTGTCCTTCACTATCTCCCAAGAGTTTGCTCAAACTCATGTCCATTGATTCAGTGATGCCATCCAACCATCTCCTCCTCTGTTGCCTCCTTCTTCTCCTGCCCCCAACCTTTCCAAGTATCAGGGTCTTTTCCAGTGAGGCAGCTCTTTGAATCAGGTGGCCAAAGTACTGAAGCTTCAGCTTACCATCAGTCCTTCCAATGAATATCAGGGTTGACTTCCTTTAGGATGGACTAGTTGGATCTCCTTGCTGTCCAAGGGACTCTCAAGAGTCTTCAGCACCACAGTTTGAAAGCATCAGTTCTTCAGTGTTCAACCTTCTTTATGGTCCAACTCTCACATCTATACGTGACTACTGGAAAAATCATAGCCTTGACTATATAGATGTTTGTCAGCAAAGTGATGGCTCTGCTTTTTAATATGCTGTCTAGGTTTCTCAAGGTTTTTCTTCCAAGGAGAAAATGTCTTTTAATTACATGGCTACAGTCACTGCCCACAGTGATTCTGGATCCCAAGAAAATAAAATTTCCCACTGTTTCCACTTTTTCCCCATTTATCTGCAGTTTCCCCTCACACTCTGGCTTGCAGTCCACGTTGTAGGAGTCTCTCTCTATTCTTACAGAAATGCCCTTTCTCTAAATACTTTGTTTAAAGATGGGTATCTCATAGGTAGTGAGACTTCCCTGGTGGGTCAGACGGTAAAGCGTCTGTCTACAATGCGGGAGACCTAGGTTCAATCCCTGGGTTGGGAAGATCCCTTGGAGAAGGAAATGGCAATCCACTCCAGTACTATTGCCTGGAAAATCCTATGGACAGAGGATCCTGGTAGGCTACAATCCATGGGGTCGCAAAGAGCTGGACGCAACTGAGCGACTTCACGTTCATGTTCACATTCATAGACAGAAGAATTGGGATTCCTAATGATATAATCTCACAGTTTCATATCCTAGGGTATACAACAGCTTGGCTCTAGAGTGAGGTTAGGAAGATGATTAGGTTAGAATGGTCGAATCAATGCTCCTTTCTAATATCTACGTCCTGTGCCAAAGTGTGGCTCTCTCTACCACGAGCCTTATACACATGCTTGTTTCTCACAGGGGCTCCCACTGTTTCTCCTTGCAATCTGATCACCTTATTTCAATTTAAGTATGCACAACTGTGCACAGTGTTAACTCTCTTTCCCAGGTGGCCCATAATGTACCAGACAAATAGGGGACATAGGTAGTTGCTGCTTAAGTGTCCCTGAGATTTCTGGTACAGTTAAAGAGAGTATCTGACCAAAACACATATAAAACATTCAAGGGAATACTGCCTAACTTTTCATTCTAGCTCTGATTCTACCAAGACAACCCGTTCTACAAGTCTGAACTCTTCACAAAAGGGTGACAGAGATGGTTTATTAAAACCCAGGAATTAAACCTTCATTTCAAATCAGATTATCATAAAGTTTCTATAGCCAGCCTGCCCAGAGACGCTGCTTTTCCTCATAGTCTATAAGGCAGAGAAGATAAAACACTGATCTACTTCACACAAATGTCAACAGTAACTACAAAACCTCTAAACAGATGTTTCATATCATCAACAATCTTTTTATCATTTGAGTATCTTCTGGGTACATGATAGCCAAGGATAGCAACATTACAATTAACTAATGACAAATTAACAAATGGCTTTTTTCATATCCCCATGCATATACCATAATTTTATTTCCATAGGACAAGAAATAAAAGAGTATCTTATATTCTAAATTAAACTAACCTAATCATTCCTTTATTCCCAAGGGGCCTCAATAATTTTATCATTTGATCATACAGCAATTCACATTTCCTGAAAAGGTTCTCAAGGGATTCTTTTGAGTGTTTTGACAACATCTAACCTAAGACCTTGTACTTAATGGTCATATAAAAAATAAATGACTAACCACTGTTGACTTGTTGACAAACACTAGTAAGAAACCATGAATCAGTCTTTTTAATCAATTTGCCAACCTTCTGTATACTGATGTAGTCTGAGTTTCCGCATATAGAACCTGTTATACCTACTTGTCCGGAGAAGGCAATGGCACCCCACTCCAGTACTCTTGCTTGGAAAATCCCACAGACGGAGGAGCCTGGTAGGCTGCAGTCCATGGGCTCGCTAAGAGTCGGACATGACTGAGCGACTTCACTTTCTCTTTTCACTTTCATGCATTGGAGAAGGAAATGGCAACCCACTCTAGTGTTCTTGCCTGGAGAATCCCAGGGACGGGGAAGCCTGGTGGGCTGCCGTCTGTGGGGTCACACAGAGTCGGACACGACTGAAGTGACTTAGCATTAGCATACCTACTTATCAGGGCTTCCCTGATAGTTCAGTTGGTAAAGAATCCTCCTGCAATGCAGAACGGAGAAGGCAATGGCACCCCACTCCAGTACTCTTGCCAGAAAAATCCCATGGACGGAGGAGCCTGGTAGGCTACAGTCCGTGGGGTCACTAAGAGCCAGACACTGAGCGATTTTCCTTTCACTTTTCACTTTCAGGCACCCCACTCCAGTGTTCTTGCCTGGAGAATCCCAGGGACAGGGGAGCCTGGTGGGCTGCCGTCTATGGGGTCGCACAGAGTCGAACACGACTGAAGCGACTTAGCAGCAGCAGCAGTAGCAGCAATGCAGAAGACCCCAGTTCTATTACTAGGTTGGGAACATCTGCTGGAGAAGGGATAGGCTACCCACTCCAGTATTCTTGGGCTTCCTTTGTGGCTCAGCTGGTAAAGAATTTGCCTGCAATGTGAGAGACCTGGGTTTAATCTCTGGGTTGGGAAGATTCCCTGGAGAAGGGAAAGGCTACCTACTTCAGTATTCTGGCCTGGAAAATGGGGTCACAAAGAGTCAGATACGACTGAGCGACTTTCACTTTCACATCCTATTTAGCTTTTATCAGTTTTTCCTAAGGACAAGTTTTTGGTTTTTTTTTCCTAGGGTGTGTAAAGCTCAATTCTACATTTTCTTTGTGGCATGACAATACAGAGAAAAAGTTGCTAAGAAGGGTATGTCAGGCACACAGTCAACTTAAATTCTACTGTTGAGGGTCAAATTGTGTCCTATGCAAAATAGATGTTGAAGTCCTAACCCCCAGAACCTGTAAATGTGACCTTATTTGGAAACTGTCATTGCAGACATAATCAAGTTAATATGAGATCATCAGACTGGGCCTTAATCCAGCATGACTGGTGTCCTTATGAGAAAAGAAAAAGGGACAGACACACAGGGAGAATGTCATGTGATGAAGGATGCAGAAATTGAAGCTATACTGCCACAAGCCACAGAATGCCAAAGACTTCTGTCAACTACCAAAAACCAGGAGAGGCATGTAACAGATTCTCCAAGGCTTCAAGAAGGAATCAACCCTGCCTACACCTTGATTTTAGACTTCTAGCTTCCTGACTTGTGAGAGAATTAATTTCTGTGTGTTTTTTTTAAGCCACCTTATTTGTGTTACTTTCTTATAACAGCCTGAGGAAACTAATACACCTACCTTAAGAAATTTAACTATAAACTGAAGGATCACATTAAAAAAAAAAAAACTTAACACACAACAATGTTTAGCTACAAAGCTTATAGAAAAACCATGATGAATATGCAGTTAATTCATAGAGCTCTTAAAAGAATGTCAATCAATAATATGTCATGAGTAATTTGTATTCAATTTCTGATTAACATTTCAGGAAACTTAAAAATACAAAGGTAAAGATAAACAAAATTTAACAGGAATGCTTACAAAAATAAAATATAAACTAGTAAGGCTTCCTGGGGATAAATACAATGTTCTAGAGCTTTTGAGAAGTGTTTCTAGATAGATATGAGCCTTCTGGGATCCAAAGAATCCTTTAGTTCCCACAGAATGAGGGTCAGTAAACTTGTTCCTAAAGAGCCAAATAGTAAATATTTTAGGCTGTGCAGGCCATACAGTGGCTATTGCAACTATTTAGCTTCTCCTTGGCAGCACTCAATATGCCAGCAAATTTGGAAAACTCAGCAGTGGCCACAAGATTGGAAAAGGTCAGTTTTCATCCCAATCCCAAAGAAAGGCAATGCCAAGGAGTGCTCAAACTACCGAACAATTGCACTCATCTCACACGCTAGTAAAGTAATGCTCAAAATTCTCCAAGACAGGCTTCAGCAATATGTGAACCGTGAACTTCCTGACGTTCAAGCTGGTTTTAGAAAAGGCAGAGGAACCAGAGATCAAATTGCCAACATCCGCTGGATCATGGAAAAAGCAAGAGAGTTCCAGAAAAACATCTATTTCTGCTTTATTGACTATGCCAAAGCCTTTGACTGTGTGGATCACAATAAACTATGGAAAATTCTGAAAGAGATGGGAATACCAGACCACCTGATCTGCCTCTTAAGAAATCTGTATGCAGGTCAGGAAGCAACAGTTAGAACTGGTCATGGAACAACAGACTGGTTCCAAATAGGAAAAGGAGTACGTCAAGGCTGTATATTGTCACCATGTTTATTTAACTTATATGCAGAGTACATCATGAGAAATGCTGGACTGGAAGAAACACAAGTTGGAATCAAGATTGCCGGGAGAAATATCAATAACCTCAGATATGCAGATGACACCACCCTTATGGCAGAAAGTGAAGAGGGGCTAAAAAGCCTCTTGATGAAAGTGAAAGTGGAGAGTGAAAAGGTTGGCTTAAAGCTCAACATTCAGAAAACGAAGATCATGGCATCTGGTCCCATCACTGCATGGGAAATAGATGGGGAAACGGTGGAAACAGTGTCAGACTTTGTTTTTCTGGGCTCCAAAATCACTGCAGATGGTGACTGCAGCCATGAAATTAAAAGACGCTTACTCCTTGGAAGGAAAGTTATGACCAACCTAGATAGCATATTCAAAAGCAGAGACATTACTTTACCAACAAAGGTTCGCCTAGTCAAGGCTATGGTCTTTCCTGTGGTCATGTATGGATGTGAGAGCTGGACTGTGAAGAAGGCTGAGCGCCGAAGAATTGATGCTTTTGAAGTGTGGTGTTGGAGAAGACTCTTGAGAGTCCCTTGGACTGCAAGAAGATCCAACCAGTCCATTCTGAAGGAGATCAATCCTGGAATTTCTTTAGAAGGAATGATGCTAAAGCTGAAACTCCAGTATTTTGGCCACCTCATGCGAAGAGTTGACTCATTGGAGAAGACTCTGATGCTGGGAGGGATTGAGGGCAGGAGGAGAAGGGGACGACAGAGGATGAGATGGCTGGATGGCATCACTGACTCGATGGATGTGAGTCTGAGTGACCTCCGGGAGCTTGTGATGGACAGGGAGGCCTGGCGTGCTGCGGTTCATGGGGTCGCAAAGAGTCGGACACGACTGAGCGACTGATCTGATCTGATCTGGCAGCACAAAAGTAGACAACATGTAAACAAATTAGCAAGGCTATGTTTCAATTAAACTCTATTTACAAAAACAGGTGGTCCACCCGAAGGCTGTAGTTCTAACTCCTGCTATAGAGTAATGGTTCTTAATTGTCCTGGAAACAGACACATAGTTATGAGTCAACTTGGCTAGGCCAAACTACATTTCCCACAATTCCCCTCCCTATGTGTTTCTAGTTATGGTGAGACACATGAGATATTCCAGTGTAGAGAGAGGAAATGAAGCAGCAGCTATTTTGTAGCTCACAGGCTACGTTTTACCTGCTAGTTAAGCTTTTGGGCACAGAACAACAGCCAAACCTGCCAATTACTCCACTTTCCCCTGGATCTGTCTTCGGCTTCTCTTAGGCCAGGTATGTGTTTAGTTCCCAGAGGTAGGGCACCATTTCTCCTGCAGTATATACACATCATCAAAATCAGAAGCAGTAAGAATGAGTTTCAGTCCATTCTCTTTGGTTCTAGCTCATGCCTATGAGTTCTGTCTTATCCCCCTACTTTATTCTTCTTTCTCTTATCTTTCCTTTGGATTTCAAACTCCAGTATCAGACACAAAGATAACAGTTCTGCTTACAGGCTGCCTTATGTAATTGTAGGAATTGGGTAAGACTCTCCCAGTGGTTCTACTCCTCTGACTAAACCTGGTCTGACACATTAGACCACTTGGCAAATACTTGGCAAGTCACCACTAACCCTCCCATAGAGCCCACAGACCCCTGGGCTGGGTCACCTCAGGCTAAACAACTAACAGGGAGGGAGCACAACCCCATCTATCAGCAGACAACTGGATTAAAGCTTTACTGAGCACAGCCCTGCCCACCAGAGCAAGACCCAACTTTTCTAAGAAGCTTACACAAAGCTCTTAGCCTCCTCCATCAGAGTGCAGACAGAAGAAGCAAAAAGAATCATAATCCTACAGTGGCTAGAACAAACACCACATTAAATAAAGTTAATTAGGATGAAAAAGCAGAAAGTTATGTCCCAGATGAAGGAACAAGATAAAATCCCAGAAAAAAACAATTAAATGAAGTGGAGATAGGCACCCGCCAGAAAAAGATTTCAGAATAATGACAGTGAAGATGATCCAGGATCCCAGGAGAAGATGCAAGAAACATTTACCAAAGACCTAGAAGAATTTAAGAACCAACAAAAAGAAATGAACAATGTACCTGAAGGAATCAATAGGAGAATAACTGAGGCAGAAGAATGGATAAATGAGCTGGAGGACAGAAGGGTGCAAATCACTGCCAAGAACAGAATATGAAATTTAAAAAAAAAAAAAAAAAGAAGACGACAGCCAAAGAGACCTTTGGGGCAACACTAAATGCACCAGCATTCCCATTATATGGGTCCCAGAAGGAAAAGAAAGAGAGAAAGGATCTGAGAAAATATCTGAAGAGATAATAGATGAAAAATCCCCTCATATTGGAAAGGAAATAGTCAACCAAGTCCAGGAAGCACAGAGAGACCCAGCCAGGACAAACCCAAGGAGGAATACACCGAGACACGTGGTGATCAAACTGACAAAAATTAAAGACAGAGATAAAATATGAAAAGCAACAAGAGAAAAAAGACAAATAATATATAAGGGAACTCCTATCAGGTTATAAGCTGATTTCTCAACAGAAACTCTACAAGCCAGAAGGGAATGGCATGATATATTTAAAGTGATGAAAGAAAAGAACTTATAATCAGGAATACTTTACCCAGCAACTCTAGTTCTGATTTGACAGAGAAATCAAAAGCTTTTCAGACAAGCAAAAGTTAAGAGAATTCAGCACCACCAAACCAACCAGCTTTACAACAAATGCTAAAGAAACTTCTCTAAGCAGGAAACACAAGAGAAGGAAAAGACTTACACAAAAGAAACCCAAAACAACTAAGAAAACAGTAGTATGATCATATATATCTATAATTACCTTAAATATAAATGGGTTAAATGCACAAACCGAAAGATATAGACTGGCTGGGCAGATGAAAATATGTGCACGCATGCACTTCCACTTACCACATCGGTCTACTTAACCCCCCATATTGTATGTAATTGTTTTATATTGTTAGGTTAATCATGTTTCTATTATGGTTTGCAACTGTAATTATCTTTGATTTTTTTGTCTGGCTATCGATTGCAAAAACTGATAAATGTCTTCCACTATTGCAATTTTCGCTTAAAGGAAATGGCAACCCACTCCAGTACTCTTGCCTGGAAAATCCCATGGACAGAGGAGCATAGTAGGCTATAGTCCATGGGGTCGCAAAGAGTCAGACATGACTGAGCGACTTCACTTCACTTCATCATGACTGGTCAACAGAAAATAATAGAATTCTGTATCACTAAAACTACCATTTAATAGAAAAACCTGTAATCACTTTTAAAAGTCCAGATGCATATCAGAATTATCTTGGAATTTTTTTAAAAACACAAATGGCCAGGTGTTGCTTTTTCTGCTCCAAAACTCCAGATGTATATCTAACGAGCAACCATCTTTAAAAACAACTGCACTATATGATGATCTTTTACCTAGCTTGTTTCACTTTTTCCATTTCACATTCAGTGCTTCTATTTTATTTAGTTTGTTTTTCAATTTCTCCATCTTTATTTTTAATGTTCTTTTTCAAGTCTTTACCAAGGAGAGTAGAAAAACTTTGTTTTATATATGTAATATAAATAGTATGTATAATATAATATATATTTTAGAAAACTTATGAATCTTTGCCTAGCTAAAAAATTTATGACATTTTGATTCCACTTGTTTGACTTAGTATGCACAGAATGCTAGATTACTAATTTATATTCACTCAAAATTTTGATAAAAGTTCCATGTATTTTGGCATCTAGCATTACTGCTGAAAGTCTAGAAAGTCTGTTACCTTAGTGATTAAGAAAAATTTTGAATGAAGACTGAAACTTCTAATCCAATTCTGAGAATATAAAAAAAAAATATTATGTTGTAAAAAAAAAAAACCACCACCAGGAATTTAGCGTATGACACAGCATCACTAACTGAAGTGTGGATTCTGTTCAAATTTCACAAAAGTTTATGCTAGTGTCCATTATTTGTCTTCTACCTTATTCAAGACTCCACATTGTATTTAATGGAATTGAGCAGCTTCAGCTACGTGCAACAAATCCTGGTAAATTCTCTTTTCATTTTTATTCCATTACAAATATTTTCTAATTTTCCTTGCTATGGCTTCTTAGATGTACCCTCCATTTAAAAGTGGACATTGAATTTCCAGATACATGAAGTTTTTTAAAGTATCTTTTATATAATTTCTCATTTCTATATTAATTTCTCATTTAAATGCTTCCTTCTCTGGAATCCCCCTCTGTGTTTTTTTCAGATTTTTAACTTTATTGAGGCAATCAATGGCTAAGTCCAAGATCTCTCTTGGTACTGTCACACTGCACTTGAAAAATACATGGGTTATTTTCAAATATCTTTTGATATTGATTTCTAACATAATTCCACAGTGATAAGAGAATAGACTCTGTATGATTTTAGACCATGAAATTTCTGTCTTATGTCTGTGGATACATTCCAGTGTCTCCCAGTTTATAGTCTATGGAAAATTTAATAGAATTTGTATCCTACTATTTTGTGAAAATTGTATAAATCTTAATTATGTCAAATTGGTTTATAATGCTTTTCAGATCTACTATATTCTTCTACTTCTCTGTACATTCATTCTATAAATTTCTGAGAGTTCGATAGTGAAACTCCAACTAATCTTAATTTACTGACTTAAACAACCATAACATACAGTGGAACCATATGTAACTTTGTTCTGTATTTTCCAAGTCTCCTGTAAATGTGTTATCATATTTTCATAATTTAAAAAAGAAAAAAGAGGAAATATATCCAAATAATTTTTGACCTAATATATAAATTTATAATGCATTAAAAACTTCTTTTAAGTTTCAAGAACTTTTCTAAAAATTGGATATTATTATTTGGTGATCTGCTGTTGTATTTGGCTTTGTACTAGCCAAAGATACTATGAAAAACAAAGACAAATACAAAATTGTATGCCCATTTACTTTAAAATAGTTGCTTACAGTCAGAATCTGGGCTATTGAAGAAGCAGAAGCATTAAGTGCTGCCTCCCAAAGGTAGCCTACTCTAATGAGATGATGATTTGGTTGATGTGAAGTCAATGAATCTTTTAAATATATAAAATTTGCCTATGTTTTCCTCTAGGAGTTTTATGGTTTCTGGTCTTACATTTAGCTCTTTAATCCATTTTGAGTTTATTTTTGTGTATGGTGTTAGAAAGTGTTCTAGTTTCATTCTTTTACAAGTGTTCGACCAGTTTTCCCAGCACCACTTGTTAAAAAGATTGTCTTTAATCCATTGTATATTCTTGCCTCCTTTGTCAAAGATAAGGTGACCATATGTGCGTGGATTTATCTCTGGGCTTTCTATTTTGTTCCATTGATCTATATTTCTGTCTTTGTGCCAGTACCATACTGTCTTGATGACTGTGGCTTTGTAGTAGAGCCTGAAGTCAGGCAGGTTGATTCCTCCAGTTCCGTTCTTCTTTCTCAAGATAGCTTTGGCTATTCAAGGTTTTTTGTATTTCCATACAAATTGAGAAATTATTTGTTCTAGCTCTGTGAAGAATACCGTTGGTAGCTTGATGGGGATTGCATTGAATCTATAAATTGCTTTGGGTAGTATACTCATTTTCACTATATTGATTCTACCAATCCATGAACATGGTATATTTCTCCATCTATTAGTGTCCTCTTTGATTTCTTTCACCAGTGTTTTATAGTTTTCTATATATAGGTCTTTAGATTCTTTAGGAAGATATATTCCATCACAGCAGGATCTTCTATGACCCACCTCCCAGATTATCAGAAATAAAATCAAAAATGAACAAATGGGACCTAATCAAACTTAAAAGCTTCTGCACAACAAAGGAAACTATAGGCAAGCTGAAAAGACAGCCTTCAGAATGGGAGAAAATAATAGCAAATGAAGCAACAGACAAACAACTAATCTCAAAAATATACAAGCAACTTCTACAGCTCAATTTCAGAAAAATAATCGATCCAATCAAAAAATGGGCCAAAGAACTAAATAGACATTTCTCCAAAGAAGACATACAGATGGCTAACAAACACATGAAAAGATGCTCAACATCACTCATTATCAGAGAAATGCAAATCAAAACCACTATGAGGTACCATTTCACGCCAGTCAGAATGGCTGCAATCCAAAAGTCCACAAGCAATAAATGCTGGAGAGGGTGCGGAGAGAAGGGAACCCTCTTACACTGTTGGTGGGAATGCAAACTAGTACAGCCACTATGGAGAACAGTATGGAGATTCCTCAAAAAACTGGGAATAGAACTGCCTTATGATCCAGCAATCCCACTGCTGGGCATACACACTGAGAAAACCAGAATTGAAAGAGACACGTGTACCCCAATGTTCATAGCAGCACTGTTTACAATAGCCAGGACGTGGAAGCAACCTAGAGGTCCATCCACAGATGAATGGATAAGCAAGCTGTGGTACATATACACAATAGAGTATTACTCAGCCATTAAAAAGAATACATTTGAATCAGTCCTAAGGAGGTGGATGGAACTGGAGCCTATTATACAGAGTGAAATAAGCCAGAAACAAAAACACAAATACAGTATACTAACGCATATATATGGAATTTAGAAAGATGGTAAAAATAACCCTATTTACGAGACAGCAAAAGAGACACTGATGTATAGAACAGACTTTTGGACTCTGGGACTGGGAGAGGGTGGGATGATTTGGGAGAATAGCATTGAAATATGTATAATATCATATCTGAAACGAGTCGTCAGTCCAGGTACGATGCCCGATAACAGATGCCTAGGGCTGGAGCACTGGGACGACCTGGGGGGATGGTATGGGGAGGGGGGAGGGAGGAGGATTCAGGATGGGGAACACGTGTATACTGGTGGCGGATCCATCTCGATGTATAGTAAAAGCAATACAATATTGTAAAGTTAAGCAAAATTTTTAAAAAAAGGAAGAAAAAAATAAATAAATATATATATAAAATTAACTTTTAAGTAACTATAGAACATTAAAGGACTGAATTCTTTACCCAACTTCTAAATAAACAGCTAAACCTTTCCCCTTCCATGCTTGATTTGTCTCCATAGCAAATACCACCACCTGACAAACTAAACTGACTTGTTTCTAATACACATTCAATAGGTATTTATTGACGGAAATAATATATGAAGTATAAAACATAAAGATATTAAACTTGACTTTTTTTAAACTATATTCAAATTCTGGGATATTTCTAGACAAGGATAATCTCTGACACATAAAACACATAAAATGAATGTGTTATATAAGAAGAATACTATGTGATTACTGACAAGTTACAAATTTCTTCTTTATTATTCCCACCTTCTGTTTTACAACTTTGACTACATAAAGAACTGTGTAAACCTTCCTCTTCTGTTTTCATAGTATTCTTTATCAATTTTACTTTATATAAAGTGAAGCTTCCATTTGGTAACTGACCCATTTGAAGCTCTAAAATGATAGCTGGAAAGAAGTGGCATTCACTACTAAGACTGGTGGCTAACTACATTCCAGTTGCATTTTTCTCTCTGCAAAATATTCTACAAAAGCCCAGGAGAGGAAACTAAGTGTACTCTTAGGTTTCAAACTTCTTTTACATGAAGTCAATACTAATATCCTCAGGGCAAATCCTATTTGACCCTACCAAAACTCTAGCAGAGAGAAAAACAGATTACCAATCTCCCACCCCCCAAACAACTCTTACACAAAAGTTTAATCGAAAATACTCCAGAAATAAGTATCTTTATGACTGAAACTGAGCTTTAAAACCAGAGGAAAACAAACTGTGTGAAATTCAATAAAAGCTGCAAAATAGTAGGCAAACAGCCAGCATATTCTCTTTCTGTTCCCTGTACATTCTCCACCTTTGTTTCAAGAGTAAAGACAAAAGAGGAGAAATGAGAAGCAAGAGGAGGGGAGGATGAAATTTGATTTAACAAAGAAATGGGATACATCATAGAAAACAGTTATAAGCAAAAGAGATCTGATAGTCTCACCTTGAAAACTGGAATATATCCATATGTACAGTGTTTGCTTTTCCATGATTGTTTTTTACATAGCATTTGTAAAAGCAGTCTGAACAATAAAATGTAACTGTTTGCCCAATTCACGATCTGCTATACACAATACTTTTATTTCCCTGTGAAATTGTTCAAGTTATCCTTCCCCACCTCAAATATGATCTAGGTGATAACAAATCCTATAGTAAGTCCCCAAGTCATCTTTGGGCCACTCTGAAAAACAAAAGGATACTGCAAAGAATAAAACAATTCATTTTCCGGAGAAGAGAATGAATGTGATAAAACACATCAATGTTTAGTGGCGTTATTTAAATCCATAAATCAATATAATTGTGGCTACTTTTCATTGATTTTTCATACCGACTCCTCATTTTATAATCCCTAATATTTGTTCCCTCTGATTCACCCATGGATTGGAAGCCTGGCTGATCTCTTTATTCATCCACCTCTTTCCACCAATCTCTTCAACTCCTCCTACAGGTCTACCACTTACCCTTATTATGCCTCTAAATTCCTTACTTTGTCCCTAACAAAATGCCTAAATCTCTTTAAAGAACTGATGGTCTCTCTAGCCTAACTCTGTCATAAAAGCAGGGCAAGATGTCTAAGGAAACGTGACCTGCAATACTAATGTCATTTATGTTCCCTCTGGGGAAGTGTTGATCTATGCACATGATAAAAAATACATACTCCTTTTTAGGAAGGAATCCTGAGGAGACCTTGAACCTGGACACAAACTTACCTGCTTTGTAAAAGCTTGCTTCCTTCAACAATGACATTCATGGATCTCATTCCAAAAGTCTAGCTTCAAATCTAGCTTCAGAAAGTAAATAGCTCTTCCATCTCTGTGTCTTTAGTCCAAGTTAGGTTTTTAATAAATGTTCGATGGAAATGGCAAACTGAAGGACATGGTAATATGAACTATTATTTCCATATGGGTTTTGCTGTTGTTGTTTAAAGGAGAACAAAAATAAAAAGGCTTTTCCCCCTGTTAGAATGTCACAGGAACAAAGGAGTTACTAAAGAAACCTGGATGCTCCACAGGCTGTATATGTATACATGCCCAGAGTCACCTTTCCTTCTGTAGGCTTACATATTGCTAAGAGAGACAGAATTCAGGCCTTCCATTTGTAGCAAGACATTTCTTTGTATGTCATTTGGCAGATGCAGTTGTGGGGCTCTGCCAATTCACCCTGGAGCCCTCTATTTTAATCAGTATCACATAAAGTTTAACACATGCTTTGAAATGTGCACCAGATCCAAAGCTTTGCCTGCGGACGGGAGTGGGGGTGCTTGCTGCAAAAATACATACCATCCCAACCACTACTCCACAAGCAATTATCTTTCACCTTTGGCTGAACCAGGAGAACTGTCAACACCAGCACACTGCCAACCAGAGGAGAGGTTATGGGGTCAAAGCAGGAAAGAAGGCTGAATGCTTTAGGTTCAGCTTGGCTATTTGTTAATCCTGCTGGCTGCATGGAAGAAGCATTCTCCAGAGTCACCAGGACACAGAAAACCACACTATAAGAGAAGTAGCTGTGAGTACACCAGAATTGTAACAAAGCTTTTCAAGTAGTAAACTCCTTAGTAAAAGCACAAAACTCCAGCAGCACAATATGACAATCATATATCAAAAGGAGAGAACTCACATCAGCAAACTCTCAAACGTAAGGAAAGTGCAACTGTGAACTGTATCTCCCCAACTTACTGAAGCAAACCCTCAAAACCACACACACATACTGTTGAAAAGATCTTTTCCAAACACCAACTGCAAAATATACAAACACATTACCTCTTCCACAAGTGCAATTAATCTCTTATAACCAGAATAACAAACACATTTTATCTCATGTGTCATCTATGATCTATTTTTGAAAGCTGGCTTGGTCCACTGAGAAGCACTCTGCGGTTTAGTCTAGTGCAGTGGCAAGGCTGTCATGCTGAATCACTGACTTCTATCAGGGTGAACATAAACAAGTGGCACAGACTTGTGGCACATAACTGTTCCACATCAGTTAGACCGATGGTCTCCAGGGTGGGGTGGTGTCTACTGCCAAGGTTATACAAAAACAATACATTAGTACTTGTATTTGTATTTGTTTTAAAAGAACAAAGAAAGAAACTAAGTTACTAACATTTGATTTAAGAAATGACACTGATACCCTCTTCCTCTGATAGTCAAATACCACACATGGAATTCAAAATATATATATTAAGGAAAAAAGAAGACAGAGTGGTTGATAGTAATACTGTCATTTGTTGATTTTCTTTCAGTTTATTTTGATATATTACAGATTACATATGCTGTATATGAAAATTAGGTTCTATTACCTAGTTTTAGTTAAACTTGTAGAAATAGTTTTAGCATATTCCTAGACATACATGGTCATTTGAAATAATACTAATAAACAGGGTTAACACCTATCTGCATCCTAGTGCGGTAAGACCATTATAATATTGCATGCTATGCATGCTAAGTCACTCCAGTCATGTTCGACTCTTTGTGATCCTATGGACTGTAGCCTGCCAGGCTCCTCTGTCCATGGGACCCTCCAGGCAAGAATACTGGAGTGAGTTGCCCTGCCTTCCTCCAGACATCTCCCACACCCAGGGATCAAACCTGTGTCTCTTGCAACATTCTGAACTGGCAGGTGGGTTCTTTACCACTAGCACCACCTGGGAAGCACATTTAATATTGGTCCCCAATGAATCAAGCCTACCTGTGTGCATGTCCCTTAGCAATGTGATTCTGCTGCTTCTATCAAGAGATACAGACCATTTCCCCACTCTCTTCAATCTGGACTGGCTTTGTGACTTGCTTTTGGCTAATAGAAAGTGATGGACATTGCCAAATTCTGGAGTTCAGGTCTTAAGAGGTCTAACAGCTTCAGCTCTCTTTCTCTGTCTGAACCTATGCTATGAGGAATGCTATTAGGAAGACCACCATGCTATGAGGAAGCACAGTTTAGCCTACTTGGCAGTGTGGGGATAACGGGGTACAGTTCAGATACAGAACCAAGACAACAGCTGGCACCAACTGCCAGCCTAGTGATTTCCAGGTGAAGACAGCAGATAAATTCTCTTGCTGTGCCCAGTGTGAGGTGCTAATGCACGGAATCATAAGAAAAAAAATACATCAGGGAATTCCATGGCAGTCTGGTGGTTAGGACTCCATGCTTTCACTGTCAAGGGCACAGGTTCCATTCCTGGTGAGGAAACTAAGATCCCAGAAGCCACGTGGCTCGGCCAAGGGAAGGAAAAAAAAAAAAAAAAGCCAAGAGTTAACATGAACCAATCTCTATTCTAAGCATCAGCTCTACCATGATGCCACTCAATTAACATTTAAAAAAAGAAAAAATATGCAAGCATTATTTTTCATTTTGAGGTAGTTTTGTTAAGGCAAACAGATTAACTGATACACCTGGTAAGACCTCCCCATAAAATATAGTATGTGGCAAATATGCATGTATGCATGCTCAGTCACCTCAGCTGTATCCAGCTCCTTGCAGCTCCACGGACTGTGGCCTGCTAAGCTCTTCTGTCTATGGGATTCTCTAAGCAAGAACACTGGAGTGGGTTGTCATTTCTTCCTCCAGAGGATCTTGCCAACACTATGGATTGAATCCACATCTCCTGCATAGCAGGCAGCTTCTTTACCACTGAGCCATCAGGGAATCCCTGTGGCAAACATAAGGATGATCACAGCATCATCTACCAAACTGCAATCAGATCAAATTTGACAGAAAATAACACCCTGAATTTGAAATTATAAAATGACTATTTAAAAAGGAGATTTAAACACATTGTTAACAATGAATCTCTCCCTAACTATACATCCTGCCTAAAGATAGTAGCTAATAAGAGTAGTACAGGGGGGCAGTCCTAAGATGGTGGAGGAATAGGAGGGGAGATCACTTTCTCCCCCACAAATCCACCAATAGAACATTTGAATGTTGAGTAAATTCCACAAAACAACTTCTGAATGCTGGCAGAGGACATCAGGCACCCAGAAAAGCAGCCCATTGTCTTCAAAAGGAGATAGGAAAAAATATAAAGGATAAAAAGAGAGACTAAAGAGGCAGGGACGGAGATCTGTCCTGGGAAGGGAGTCTTAAAAAAGAGAGAAATTTCCAAATACCAGGAAACACTCTCACCAGTCAGTCTGTGGCGAGTCTTGGAACCTCAGAGGGCAACATAACCGGGAGGAAAAATAAATAAATAATTAAAACCCACAGATTACGTGCCCAGTGGTAACTCCCAGTGGAGAAGCAGCGCAGACACCCTCATCTGCCACTAGCAAGCGGGGGCTGGGCGGAGAGGCACGGGCTGCATTGCTTAGAGTAAGGACCCTGCCTAAATGCGCTGAGGGCAATCTGAGGGAACTAACTTGAGATAGCAAATCAGACTGTGGGATAGTTACCCCGCAAAAAGCCCAAACCTAAGACACCCATCAGGCCCACTCACAGAACAAAGGACTAAGCAGAGCTAGCTGGCTGCAGACCATCCCCCTCCGCTGACAGGCAGGCGAGGGCAGCCAGAGCATCATCATCATCATCAGTCGCGGCATCATCTACCAAACTACAAGCAGGCTTCCTTGCTAATGAAGACTTCTTGAGATTCTGGATGGTCGACATCTGCCGGGAGGGTTGCAGCCAGAGATCAGCTCCCCAGAAGAGACATAGGGCACACCTGAGAAGGCGCGCCAGTTGTACTCCCAGAAAACCCAGCGGCAGGGATGGGGGAGGCGATAAGTCGCAGCGACGGTGCTCGCCAAGCACCTAGTCACCTGAGCTGCTCGGACCTTGGAAGAGCACAAAACGCAGGCCCAACCGAGTCTGTGCCTTTGTGGAGTACCCCAGTACCTGAACCTGAGGGGCTTAGACCTGGGAACTGCATACAACCCAGGGCCAGCCTCAGAGAGTTCCCGGCAGGGCAAACTAGAGCCTAAGCAGTGTAGACAGGGAAAGCACACACACCATGGGCAGGGGCAAACCCAGTGCAGCTGAGACACTACAAGCACACGCCAGTATTATTTGTTTGCAGTGTTCCTCCCTCCCCACAGCACGACTGAACTGCTGCTGCTGCTGCTGCTGCTAAGTCACTTCAGTCGTGTCTGACTCTGTGCGACCCCATAGATGGCAGCCCACCAGGCTCCCCCGTCCCTGGGATTCTCCAGGCAAGAATAATGGAGTGGGTTGCCATTTCCTTCTCCAATGCATGAAAGTGAAAAGTGAAAGTGAAGTTGCTTAGTCTGTCCGACTCTTAGCAACCCTAGGGACTGCAGCCTACTGACTGAACAAGTGAGCCTAAAAAAGTGTCCACCACCGCCCCCTTGTGTCAGGGCAGAAATTAGACACTGAAGAGACCAGCAAACAGAAGAAGCTAAAACAGAGGGAACCACCTTGGAAGTGACAGGCGCAATAGATTAAAACCCTGTAGTTAGCACCGACTACATAGGAAGAGGCCTATAGATCTTGGGAAGTATAAGCCAGATCAAGGAACTATCTGAAAATGAAGCGACCTCACACTGTCCACAAAAACACCAGAGAAAGTCCTAGATATATTTCTACTATTATCATTCTTTAAGTTAAAAAAAAAACAACTTTTTTTATTTATAAGTCCTCTTTTACTCCTTTAATTTTCATTTTTATAACCTACTATTACTTTGAAAAAAAGAAAAAAGACCCTATTTTTTAAAGGAAACTTAATATATATAATTTTATAATTTTTGTGACTTTTTTTTCTTTAATATTGTGTTTTTGAGAATCCAACCAATATTCTAGATTTTTAATCTTTGCTTTTTGGTATTTGTTATCAATTTTGTACCTTTAAGAACCCAATCTTCAGTACCCGTTTTTACTTAGGAGCAAGATTACGGGCTTAACTGCTCTCTTCCCCTTTGGACTCTCCTTTTTCTCCACCAGGTCGCCTCATCTCCTCCCTCCCCCTTCTCTTCTCTACCTGACTCTGAATCTCTTTGTGTGTTCCAGGGTGTGGAGAACACTTAGGGAACGGATTACTGGCTGGGTCTGTCTCTCTCCTTTTGATTCCCCCCTTATCCTCCTAGCCACCTCTGTCTCCTTCCTCCCTCTTCTCTTCTCCATGTAATTCTGTGAATCTCTCTGGGTGTCCCTCACTGTGGAGAAACTTTTGATCTTTAACACAGATGTTTTATCTTCAGTGCTGTATAGATGGAGAAGTCTTGAGGCTACTTTAAGAATAAGACTGAAAACCAGAGGCAGGAGGCTTAAGTCCAAAACCTGAGAACACCAGAGAACTCCTAATTCCAGGGAACATTAATCAATAAGAGCTCATCAAACACCTCCATACCTACACTGAAACCAAGCACCACCCAAGTCCCAAGTTCCAGAGCAAGACATACCACACAAATCCTCCAACAACACAGGAACATAGCCCTGAGCTTCAATATACAGGCTGCCCAAAGTCACCAAACACACTGACATCTCATAACTCATTACTGCACACTTCACTGCACTTCAGAGAGAAGAAATCCAGCTCCACCCACCAGAATACCGACACAAGCTTCCCTAACCAGGAGACCTTGACAAGCCATCCGTCCAAAGCCACCCACAGCGAGGAACCTCCGCAATACAGAGGAACCACAGACTGCCAGAATGTGGAAAGGTCACCCCAAACACAACAATATAAACAAGATGAAAAGCCAGAGAAATACCCAGCAGGTAAAGGAACAGGATAAATGTCTACCAAACCAAACAAAAGAGGAAGAGATAGGGAATCTACCTTATAAAGAATTCCAAATAGTGATAGTGAAAATGATCCAAAATCTTGAAAACAAAATGGAGTTACAGATAAATAGCCTGAAGACAAGGATTGAGAAGATGCAAAAAAGGTTTAACAAGGACCTAGAAGAGTCAATATATAATGAATAATGCAATAAATGAGATCAAAAACACTCTGGAGGGAACCAACAGTAGAATAATGGAGACAGATGATAGGATAAGTGAGGTAGAAGATAGAATGGTAGAAATAAACAGAGAGGAAAAAAGAAAAACAAATTAAAAGAAATGAGGACAATCTCAGAGACCTCTGGGATAATGTTAAACACCCCAACATTTGAATCATAGGCATCCCAGAAGAAGAAGACAAAAAGAAAGACCATGAGAAAATACTTGAGGAGATAATAGTTGAAAACTTCCCTAAAATGGGGAAGGAAATAATCACTCAAGTCCAAGAAACCCAGAGAGTTCCATACAGGATAAACCCAAGGTGAAACACCATAAGACACATATTAATCAAATTAACAAAGATTACACACAAAGAACAAATACTAAAAGCAGCAAGGGAAAAGCAACAAATAACACACAAGGGGACTCCCATAAGGATAACAGATGATCTTTCAATAGAAACTCTTCAGGCCAGGAGGGAATGGCAGGACATACTTAAAGTGATGAAAGAAAAGAACCTACAGCCCAGATTATTGTACCCAGCAAGGATCTCATTCAAATATGAATGAGAAATCAAAAGCTTTACAGACAACCAAAAGCTGAGAGAATTCAGCATCACCAAACCAGGTCTGCAACAAATGCTAAAGGATCTTCTCTAGACAGGAAACACAGAAAGCGTGTATAAAGTCGAACCCAAAAAAATAAAGTAAATGGCAACGGGATCATACTTATCAATAATTACCTTAAATGTAAATGGGTTGAATGCCCCCAACCAAAAGACAAAGACTGGCTGAATGCATACAAAAACAAGACCCCTACATATGTTGTCTACATGAGACCCACCTCAAAACAAGGGACACATACAGACTGAAAGTGAAGGGCTGGAAAAAGATATTCCATGCAAATAAAGACCAAAAGAAAGCAGGAGTAGCAATACTCATATCAGATAAAATAGACTTTAAAACAAAGGCTGTGAAAAGAGACAAAGAAGGACACTACATAATGATCAAAGGATCAATCCAAGAAGAAGGTATAACAATTACAAATATATATGCACCCAACATAGGAGCACCACAATATATAAAACAAATGCTAACAAGTATGAAAGGGGAAATTAACAATAACACAATAACAGTGGGAGACTTTAATACCCCACTCACACCTATGGATAGATCACCTAAACAGAAAATTAACAAGGAAACACAAACTTTAAATGATACAATAGACCAATGAGACCTAATTGATATCTATAGGACATTTCACCCCAAAACAATGAATTTCACCTTTTTCTCAAGTGCACACAGAACCTTCTCCAGGATAGATCACATCCTGGGCTATAAATCTAGCCTTGGTAAATTCAAAAAAATTGAAATCATTCCAAGCATCTTTTCTGACCACAATGCATTAAGATTAGATCTCAAATTACAGGAGAAAAACTATTAAAAATTCCAACATATGGAGGCTGAACAACACACTCCTGAATAACCAACAAATCACAGAAGAAATCAAAAAAGAAATCAAAATCTGCATAGAAACGAATGAAAATGAAAACACAACAACCCAAAACCTGTGGGACACTGTAAAAGCAGTGCTAAGGGGAAGGTCATAGCAATACAGGCATACCTCAAGAAACAAGAAAAAGTCAAATAAATAACCTAACTCTACACTTAAAGCAACTAGAAAAGGAAGAAACGAAGAACTCCAGGGTTAGTAGAAGGAAAGAAATCTTTAAAATTAGGGCAGAAATAAATGCAAAAGAAACAAAAGAGACCATAGCAAAAATCAACAAAGCCAAAAGCTGGTTCTTTGAGAAGATAAATAAAATTGACAAACCATTAGCCAGACTCATCAAGAAACAAAGGGAGAAAAATCAAAGCAATAAAATTAGAAATGAAAATGGAAAGATGACAACAGACAACAAAGAAATACAAAAGATCATAAGAGACTACTATCAGCAGCTATATGCCAATAAAATGGACAACGTGGATGAAATGGACAAATTCTTAGAAAAGTACAACTTTCCAAAACTGAACCAGGAAGAAATAGAAAATCTTAACAGACCCATCACAAGCATGGAAATTGAAACTGTAATCAGAAATCTTCCAGCAAACAAAAAGCCCAGGACCAGAAAGCGTCACAGCTGAATTCTATCAAAAATTTCGAGAAGAGCTGACACCTATCCTACTCAAACTCTTCCAGAAAACTGCAGAGTAAGGTAAACTTCCAAACTCATTCTATGAGGCCACCATCACCCTAATATCAAAACCTGACAAAGATGCCACAAAAAAAGAAAACTACAGGCCAATATCACTGATGAACATAGATGCAAAAATCCTTAACAAAATTCTAGCAAACAGAATCCAACAACAAATTAAAAAGATCATACATCATGACCAAATGGGCTTTATCCCAGGGATTTAAGGATTCTTCAATATCCGCAAATCAATCAGTGTACCACGTTAACAAATTGAAAAATAAAAGCCATATGATTATCTCAATAGATGCAGAAAAGCCTTTGACAAAATTCAACATCCATTTATAATAAAAACTCTCCAGAAAGCAGGCACAGAAGGAAGGCACTCAACATAATAAAAGCTATATATGACAAACCCACAGCAAACATTATCCTCAATGGTGAAAAATTGAAGCATTTCCCCTTAAGTCAGGAAGAAGACAAGTGTGCCCACTTTCACCACTACTATTCAACACAGTTTTGGAAGTTTTGGCCACAGCAATCAGAGCAGAAAAAGAAATAAAAGGAATTCAAATTGGAAAAGAAGAAGTAAAACTCTCACTATTTGCAGATGACATGATCCTCTACATAGAAAACCCTAAAGACTCCATTAGAGAATTACTAGAGCTAATCAATGAATATAGTAAAGTTTCAGGATATAAAATCAACACACAAAAATTCCTTACATTCCTATACACTAATAATGAGAAAATAGAGAAATTAAGGAAAAAATTCCATTCACCATTGCAATGAAATGAATAAAATACTTAGGAATATATCTACCTAAAGAAACAAAAGACCTATATATAGAAAACTATAAAACACTGGTGAAAGAAATCAAAGAGGACACTAACAGATGGAGAAATATACTGTGTTCATGGATCAGAAGAATCAATATAGTGAAAATGAGTATACACCCAAAGCAATCTATAGATTCAATGCAATCCCTATCAAGCTACCAACGGTATTTTTCACAGAACTAGAACAAATAATTTCACAGTTTGTATGGAAATACAAAAAACCTCAAATAGCCAAAGCAATCTTGAGAAAGAAGAATGGAACTGGATGAATCAATCTCCCTGACTTCAGGCTCTACTACAAAGCCACAGTCATCAAGACAGTATGGTACTAGCACAAAGACAGAAATATAAATCAATGGAACAAAATAGAAAGCCCAGAGATAAATCCACACACCGATGGACACCGCACAATTGCACTCATCTCACACGCTAGTAAGGCAAGGCTCAAAATTCTCCAAGCCAGGCTTCAGCAATATGTGAACCATGAACTTCCTGGTGTTCAAGCTGGTTTTAGAAAAGGCAAAGGAACCAGAGATCAAATTGCCAACATCCACTGGATCATGGAAAAAGCAAGAGAGTTCCAGAAAAACATTTATTTCTGCTTTATTGACTATGCCAAAGCCTTTGACTGTGTGGATCACAATAAACTGGAAAATTCTGAAAGAGGTGGGAATACCAGACCACCTGATCTGCCTCTTGAGAAATCTGTATGCAGGTCAGGAAGCAACAGTTAGAACTGGACATGGAACAACAGACTGGTTCCAAATAGGAAAAGGAGTACGGCAAGGCTATATATTGTCACCCTGCTTATTTAACTTACATGCAGAGTACATCATGAGAAATGCTGGACTGGAAGAAACACAAGTTGGAATCAAGATTGCCGGGAGAAATATCAATAACCTCAGATATGCAGATGACACCACCCTTATGGCAGAAAGTGAAGAGGAATTAAAAGCCTCCTGATGAAAGTGAAAGAGGATAGTGAAAAAGTTGGCTTAAAGCTCAACATTCAGAAAACGAAGATCATGGCATCCAGTCCCATCACTTCATGGGAAATAGACAGGGAAACAGTGGAAATTGTGTCAGACTTTATTTTGGGGGGCTCCAAAATCACTGCAGACGGTGACTGGAGCCGTGAAATTAAATGATGCTTACTCCATGGAAGGAAAGTTCTGGCCAACCTAGACAGCATATTAAAAAGCAGAGACATTACTTTGCCAACAAAGGTCCGTCTAGTCAAGGCTATGGTTTTTCCTGTGGTCATGTATGGATGTGAGAGTTGGATGGTGAAGGAGGCTGAGCACCAAAGAATTGATGCTTTTGAACTGTGGTGTTGGAGAAGATTCTTGAGAGTCACTTGGACTGCAAGGAGATCCAACCAGTTCATTCTAAAGGAGATTAGCCCTGGGATTTCTTTGGAAGGAATGATGCTAAAGCTGAAACTCCAGTACTTTGGCCACCTCATGCGAAGAACTGACTCATTGGAAAAGACTCTGATGCTGGGAGGGATTGGGGGAAGGAGGAGAAGGGGACAACAGAGGATGAGATGGCTGGATGGCATCAATGACTCGATGGACGTGAGTCTGGGTGAACTCTGGGAGTTGGTGATGGACAGGGAGGCCTGGCGTGCTGCGATTCATGGTGTTGCAAAGAGTTGGACATGACTGAGTGACTGAACTGAACTGATGGACACCTTATCTTTGACAAAGGAGGCAAGAATATACAATGGAGAAAAACAATGTCTTTAATGAGTGGTGCTGGGAAAACTGGCCTACCACTTGTAAAATAATGAAACTAGAACACTTTCTAACACCATACACAAAAATACACCCAAAATGGATTAAAGATCTAAATATAAGACCAGAAACTATAAAACTCCTAGAGGAAAACATAGGCAAAACACTCTCCAACATACATCACAGCAGGATCCTCTATGACCCACCTCCCAGTGAAATAAAAGCAAAAATAAAGGAATGGGACCTAATTAAACTTAAAAAGCTTCTGCACAACAAAGGAAACTATAAGCAAGGTGAAAAAACAGCCTTCAGAATGGGAGAAAATAATAGCAAATGAAGCAACTGACAAAGAACTAATCTCAAAAATATACAAGCAACTCCTGCAGCTCAATTCCAGAAAAATAAATGACTCAATCAAAAAAATGGGTCAAAGAACTAAACAGACATTTCTCCAAAGAAGACATACAGATGGCTAGCAAACACATGAAAAGATGCTCAACATCACTCATTATCAGAGAAATGCAAATCAAAACCACAATCAGGTACCATTTCACACCAGTCAGAATGGCTGCAATCCAAAAGTCGACAAGCAATAAATGCTGGAGAGGGTGTGGAGAAAAGGGAACCCTCTTCCACTGTTGGTGGGAATGCAAACTAGTACAGCCACTATGGAGAACAGTGTGGAGATTCCTTAAAAAACTGCAAATAGAACTGCCATACAACCCAGCAATCCCACTGCTGGGCATACACACCAAGGAAACCAGAACTGAAAGAGACACATGTACCCCAGTGTTCATTGCAGCACTGTTTATAATAGCCAGGACATGGAAGCAACCTAGATGTCCATCAGCAGATGAATGGATAAGAAAGCTGAGGTACATATACACAATGGAGTATTACTCAGCCATTAAAAAGAATACATTTGACTCAGTTCTAATGAGGCGGATGAAACTGGACCCTATTATACAGAGTGAAGTAAGCCAGAAAGAAAAACACCAATACAGTATACTAACGCATATATATGGAATTTAGAAATATGGTAACGATAACCCTGTATGCGAGACAGCAAAAGAGACAGATGTATAGAACAGTCTTTTGGACTCTGTGGGGAGAGGGCGAGGGTGGGATGATTTGGGAGAATGGCATTGAAACATGTATATAATCATATGTAAAATGAATCGCCAGTCTAGGTTCGATGCATGATACAGGATTCTCGGGGCTGGTGCACTGGGATGACCAAGAGGGATGGGATGGGGAGGGAGGTGGGAGGGGAGCTCAGGATGGGAAACACATGTACACCCGTGGTGGATTTATGTCAATGTATGGCAAAACCAATACAATATTGTAAAGTTAAAAAAAAAAAGAGTAGTACATATGTATACCACTTTTAAATAAATAACATATACATATATAATGCATACATAAACAAAAAGTTTTACTGGAGGTATATAATCATAATCAAAAAGTTTAGAACCATATGTATACTACTACTGAAATTAATATTCATATAAAATTTATATTTACAAATATACAGCTATTCAATATAAATGTTCTTTCTTTTGAAGATGATGGTACCAAATTTTTTTGAAAAAACCTTCAGTTAGTTGTCATGCACTACTACATGCAGTAAAAGTTGGAAGAAGAGCTCTACTATTTAGTCCACCACTATTTCTCAACATTACAAGTTCCAAACTATCCCAGGAAGTAAGAATCTCCATAGTTCTAATATTCTGCTTTTACTAATACAGTGTATTTTTACCTTACAATATATGTATACTCCCCTCATCCCACAATATTTTACTTACTATACTACTGATTACACTTAGATCACATCCAGCTATCAAAATCCTTAGTATGGCAAATTTCTTTCTTGGCTGAACAATATCTTTCAGTGAGACAGGAAATATGGAAGAAGAGCATTGACTGGTTTGGCGACAGGAAGAGGAAATACAGTGGTATGACTGATGAAAGGAAGACCTGAGCACATCAAATGTAAAATGAAAGCAGTCACTGGAAAGGAAAGATTGAAGAAAAACAGAAAAAAGGAAGGAAGAGAAAGTCGAAACATTTGACAGAACAAAGAAATAAGACTGAGCACAAGTGGAAGAAATAGTCTTAAACAGGAGGAATAGCCTCTTCCTCTGAAACTAGAGTTGAAGGAATAAAGAATGGTGGAGACACACAGTTAAGAAATAAGTCTTTAAAGTCAAGACAGTTTCTGTGTAAAAGTCCTCAGTTTCTCTATGACATTGATTAAGAAGATCACCTGTACAGAAAAAGGAATATTTGCTCTGTGAAAAAAAGGTTAGTCTTCACCAAAATGCCTTTTTATGTCATACAGAATATGACCAATTTTAAGCCATACTGAACATACCAACTTTAAGTTTACTCATACTATGCTATCTCTAGCTGTTTCAAGTCAAAAACTGATGCATGATACAGGATGCTCGGGGCTGGTGCACTGGGATGACCCAGAGGGATGGGATGGGGAGGGAGGTGGGAGGGGCATTCAGGATGGGGAACACATGAACACCCATGGCAGATTCATGTCAATGTATGGCAAAACAAATACAATATTGTAAAGTAAAATAAATAAATAAAACTGAAAAAAAAATTTTGTCCATTTAAAAAAAAAGGATTTCTTATGCCTTAAAAAAAAATAATAATAATTTTTCCACTGTTATTTTGCCCTTCTGTATTTCTTCTGTACTTCTTATACAACAGAAGTAAGAAAGAAAAAAGTGACAGAAACATATGAGAAATCATAGGCAAACCAAAGTTTGAAAACATAACTGTATCCAACTTTCACAGTATACAATACAGATCAACTTATTCTCAGAGACCTATCTATGTCTAAACTGGGCAACTCAGAAAAGTATACCAACATCTTGAACCTACTTGTCAAAGTTTTATAGCAAAAATAGCATCCATTTCACAAAGGACATAAAACTGAACTGTGAGACTGTTACAATTTTATTCAAGCTTTTCCACTATGTATTCTTCACAAACCATGATGAAAATAAAAATGGAGTATCTCAGAATATACTACTGAATCTGATACAGATACTGGATCTTAATAGTCCAGATGGCTCCCACAAGGATATATTTCACAGAGTATTCAAATCCTCTGACACTTTATGAAAAATTTGTGTTCACTCAGTAACTTTTCTGAGAAGAGGGTTCATGACTTTCAATAGACTCTCAAAAGGTAAGCTTTTGTCTCTAAAATGTTTATGAACCACTGCTATAGATATCTCTCTTCTCCAATGTTAAAAGACCAACTCTGCTTAAAGACCTACCAAGAAAAACAAAACAGAAGGCATGCCAGCTAGACCATAGCCTCTTCATCAGGGAGGCTGGGAGATGCCTATGTTTAACAAACTGAAGAGAGGTGATGTCATTCTGTTGGAAAGTAGGCTGTACTATTTTTTGACATTTGCTTGTTTGCTTACATGGAAAGCAAGGGAAAGGTAAAAATTAATAACAGACTTCAGCTTAAGTCAACAAAATAAGATTACAGTCCCAAAAAATAAGATCCTTCGTATCCTTAAATTCTCTGACACCAGAGTAAAGTCACCATATTCAAGCACACAATCCTCAAAAGTAGATGAAGACCACCGTGGTTCAAGCCAGCCAGTGACAACACTAAAACAAAATCTAAAGTAAAACTACAGCTTTCCATGTCTTGTTAGATACAAAGACTACAGACACACACACACACACACACCACATAGTCACACGGAGACCGGAAATACTTCGGAAGAATAAGAGTTATTCCCCGTAGTTGCTTCTGAACAAATTTCTTAAGGAAACTGAAGAAGAGAAAAATCTATCTATAAAAATTCAGGAACTATAATCTACTTCTTATTAAATTAATAAGCTACTGTGTGAATTCCAGATTTGCTTTTTGCCTCTTTTTCTTCCCAGCAAAGAGATCACACGTCCCTCAGTATATAAATAGAAGACTTCATTTGTTCAGTCAGTACTAAAGCACAAAATCGTAAGCTTTTGATTCACTGGTTACAGGGTTTCGGTTTCAGAAGATGAAAAAGTACTGAAGATGGATGGTGGTGATGGTTACACAACAATGTGAATATACCTTTTAATATCATAAAACTATATAATTTTAAAATGATTTTATAAAGGTAAATTTTATATTATGCATATTTTTCCAAGAGGAAAAAAGCACAAAAGTGAGACATGTTCACTGGTGGAGAATCAAGATAAAATTATACCTAAGTGGAAAAACTTCACCTGGGACTTCAAGACAATTTGCATCTTGAGATACTGA
Source organism: Tragelaphus eurycerus (assembly GCA_935064755.1). Classification (NCBI taxonomy): domain Eukaryota; kingdom Metazoa; phylum Chordata; class Mammalia; order Artiodactyla; family Bovidae; genus Tragelaphus; species Tragelaphus eurycerus. The sequence continues at coordinate 25,454,882 of CAKXYN010000016.1, forward strand.
AGTTGAACATAACAGTCAAAGGTTTCACCAGCAAATTAAGAGTCTAAGAAGACCAGAAAAATATTAAAATGCTTACAATATCCATGAAAATTCTCTGTCCTTAAATATATAAGTGCCCTGCCAAAGAGGAAAAAAAAGTGTATATATGTTTAATATAATAAAAATGTATTGAATGCCAAGTCTGTACAATACAGTGTGCTAGGTTCTACAGGAAAAAAAAGATGAAGCTAATTCAGACACATGCCCTCGAGAAAATGCCAGTAAATGATTATCATCTTAGCTCAACTTCCTCGACTCTATCCTAGCTTTAGGTTCCCCTCCTCCAAACACCTGCCTCAGATCCCTTTTATTACCTAGTATTCTGCAAGTCAGTCCCCTGTGATTTATTGTGGTATGCCACAGAACACATCTTAAGCACTGGCACTATAAGACTTTTTAAAAATAAGGGCTCTTAAATTCCCTACTTCCTTCCCAATCTCATTAACATCTCACTGGTATAGAGTATAATCATCTCCCCTGACAACCCACCCTGATTTTCTCTAAAGCAGAATTTTCTCAATTTTTAAAAATTTCCAAATACTTAAACATTTATATAAAGATCCATTATCACTGTTTTGTTTTAATAGCTAACCACACTAGAGGTCTCAATGGTTGGCTGACTTCTGAGTTTAAGCAAACACACACGTGAAAGTAGGTACCACAACCTGACAAGGTCTTTTCTTTCTCCTCTCAAACAAACTCTAATCTGTCGAGCATTTTCTCCTCTGCATGCATACACAGAAGTAGTAATCATTGAAAACTGTTCTAAATTTGCTGTAAATGTACAATTAGAAAGTTATGTCAGGAAGGTAAAGTAGCCTGAACTCTCAACAAAATAACTTTTTTTGCAAGTTTTCAAAACAAATAAAATGTAGTCAGTTGAAAACTTTCAGCTTACAGTATAAACTCTTGCCATTGCTTTGTTCAGGAGCCACTTACAAAGAACAAAGATGAGTCTGAGTGAAAAATTCAGCTCCAGTGATCTAACCACTTTCCATATTCCCAGTCTAGTGTTTATTCCCTAGCCAGCTTGGTCCAGTCATGTAACCATTCACCTTCTAATGAAGACAGAAAGAATCCATCCCACTACAGTCAAAGGTCATAAAGCCTCTAAAGCATACAATCACACAGACCTAGAAAAAGCAACAACTTAGGTGGTCACCTGTCACTCTTCAATTACAAAGATTTCATTTCTCTGTGTTTTTGGTTTGGGGTTCATTTCTGTGCTGAGATCTTAAACAAGAAGGATTAAGAGATGCCACATTCTCAATCAGTGAGATAAAAATTAGCCATAATTAATTAACTAAAAAGTTTCTGGTAGTCTCATTATCTGTTCCATGTGCTTCCCACTCTATACTTTTGACAAACTTCATGATCAATGGCCAGGAATTAGGAAGAGAGAGATTTGACTACAAAGAGGGAGCACAAAGGAAGTAGGAAAGATGACAGAATTGTTCTGTTTGTGGTGGTGCTTACTTACATCAATCTATGCACGTTAAAAAACTTATGGATGACAACAAAAAAGATTTTATTGTATGCAATTTTTTAAATTGTAAAGCTGCTTTAAGTTTACTTGCTAAAACTTTTCAGCAGGGAGATTTAGAAGGATGTGACAAAATAGATTCCTCTTGTTCTAGAACATCCTTAGGTCCACATCTCTGGACCTCCTGTATAAATGTGAATATTTCTTTCTCTTCCTGTCTCCTCACATACCAGTTCCCTTGCCATTACTTTCTATTTCCTCACATACCAGTTGCCTTATCATTATTTTGAAGGAGTTTTCCTGTTTAGTAAAGAGAACATCTGGCAGAGGACACAAGAATAAAGAACTCACTGAGAGCATAACAATCCTAGGAATTCTTAACTGGATTTCTCCAAGGCCAGTAAGACTGATCCTTCAGGTCAAAAGGCACACTACAGGGATTTGGGAAGGGCTCTAAATCCAAACCTCAAACTTGGTTCTACCACACTCTGCACACGTGGCAGACATCTAACTGTCAAAAAGTCTTTGTTTTAAAATGTATATTCTGTGCTTCAATCATGCAGTTGTTATATCTGCCTTGAGAAAACATCATCCATACATAACCTAGACAGCATATTAAAAAACAGAGACATTACTTTGCTGACAAAGGTCCAGTTAGTCAAAGCTATGGTTTTTCTAGTAGTCATGTACAGATGTGAGAGTTGGACCATAAAGAAAGCTGAGCGCCAAAGAAGCGATGCTTTTGAACTGTGGTGTTGGAAAAGACTCTTGAGAGTCCCTTGAACTGCAAGGAAACCAAACCAGTAAATCCTAAAGGAAATCAGTCCTGAATATTCATTGGAATGACTGACGCTGATGCTGAAGCTCCAATAATTTGGTTACTTGATGTGAAGAACTGACTCACTGGAAAAGACCCTGATGCTGGGAAAGACTGAAGGCAGGAGGAGAAGGGGATAACAGAGGATGAGATGGTTGGATGGCATCACTGACTCGATGGACATGAGTTTGAGCAAGCTCCAGGATTAGGTGATGGACAGGGAGGTCTATCTAGAGTGTTGCAGTCCATGGGGTCTCAAAGAGTCAGACACAACTGAGTGACTGAACTGAACTGAAGTGATACATAAGCAGGGTAAGTTTATAAATAGATATAATACATGAATACTAGTTCATTCAGTCTTATAATGAGGGAACACTGCCTATTAAACAAACTTTAACAGTTCATTCCTATGAGACGAAAAATGTATCTTGCTTCCATTCATCTTTTGGAAAGGCAGACAGAGGCTGTGTCTGACCAGACCTAAACTTAATCTGGTAATGAGAACTCCCAGGCAGTCCAGTGCTTAGGACTCTGTGCTTCCACTGCCGGGGGTCTGCTGCATGGTCCAGTCAAAAATAAGTAAATAAATAAAGGCTTTTTCAAAAAATAATAACAATGAATAAATTTAATCTGACAATAAAGATAATAAAGTGGTTGTTTTTGGCCCCCTGTATAGTAATATTTAACAGCTGTATATTTTCGTATTATAATTAAGGCATCATTTTAAATAACTTTTCATATCCTTGCATGTTTCAGAGGTTAAATTATATAATAAAAACACAAACAGCAAGCATCTTATTTATGTCAATGAGATCAATTCGTTTCTACCTCATAACTTAGATATAAAGGACTGGTGTCACGCTCAATTCAAAAGTGAGTTCAACAATCTGAATTTCATTTCCACACTAGTGTGGCACAATTATTCATGATACTTGGAGGCTGTAGGAAATCTTAGGGGCATTGTAATGGAATGAAGTTCAGCTACTGTACAACCCTCCAAGAAAAACTTCACAGTGTAGGTCATTCTCCTTTATCTTAAATTTAGCAGAAAGTTAAGTTTCCCAATGAAATATTGATAATAATGAGGCTACTGGCTCTCTCCCACAAGACTCTGAGGCGAAGCCAAATTATTTGTACACTAACTTGTCAGAAATATTTTCCCTCACTGCCCTCTTAATTCCCTCTTTCCCCATCTTTTCCTGCAGCAACATAGGGACTCTTCACTCATCAGAACACATAACCAAGTATGAAATGCATGTGAGCCTGGGACAGTGGCAGGGGTATGGTAGTGTAACATTTTGCAACCAAAAGGGAGTGCTGAAGACCTCATATTCTTTTCTGAACAAGGGTTAATGTTTATCTTCAGAATTCAAGGCAAGGGGAAGGGATCATTCTGGTGATCACAAATTTGCCATCTTTATAATCACTGAAGTTCATGGGGAAGCAAAGAGTGAGAAACAACACAGCAACTCAACAACAATCATCACTTTTAAGATTTTTATATTATTAAAAAAAACACTTGCTTTATTGTCCATTATATCAGACTTATCTGTTCACTTTTTTAATAAGGCACACAATACAACAGAGAATTGAATGTAATCATTTAATTTACATCTAACACATAATTCCTTTTCCATCTTGCTACAGCTATGATTCTAAAGACTCCTCAATTACCCACATAAAGCAGAAAGGAAAATCAATAAAGCCATAAATAAGTATAAATAATCCCTTAAATAAGGGAACACTTCCTTTGTACCTGACAGTCATAACACTTTCTATCTCATATCCAGTCCACCAACAAATCCTATCTATTACACACATATACCAAACCTGACTTAAGTTTCTGTTCTTTTTTTTTAATATATCTTATCTAAGTTATATATGCAAATCTATGCATAAATTATACACAAAGACTTATTATGAAAAACAACTGTTTGCTCCTCTCCTCTATTCCCCAAATCCTGCTCCCCAGAAGCAACCACTCTTTATCTCTATATACCACGCTTATGTGTGCTACTGCCCGTTTCTTTAGATTCTTTTTCATTATGGTAAGATTTATGACATAAAATTTTCCATTTTAACCATTTTTAACTGTATAGTTCTGTGGTATTAAGTACATTCACATTGTTGTACAACCATCACTACCACCATCTTCAGAAACTCTTCATCTTCCCCAACTGAAACTCTGTACCCATTAAATACTAACTCCTTATTCCCTTTATTACTAGGCCCTGGAAACCATCATTCTACTTTCTGTCTGTGTGAATGTGACTAGTTCAGGAACCTCAGCTAAGTGGAACTAACCAGTATTTGTCCATTCATGCCTGGCTTATTTCACTTAGCATAATGTCTTTCTTCAAGGTTCATCCATGTTGTAGCATGTGTCAAAATTTCCCTTTTTAAGGTGAAATAATATTCCACCCATTTTTTGCTTATCCATCCATCTGTCAATCGACAGTTGGGTTGTTTCTACCTCTTGGATACTATGGTTTAGGTTTAAGCATTATCTATTGACTTTCCACCAAGGAAGAAGGGGGTTTAGGTCTCTCTCACATTCTTACACACCAGTCCCTGGGCACATATCTGGGCAGTGTCCATTCACCTATCCCTCTACAACAGAGATTAGATCAATGGATTAATTACATATGTTAACCTTTAGCATTTGCATTTAATTATTATAATTGTAAGAATGCAATTCACAGCCATGTAAGATACTGTCTATAATCTCTAAAGACACCTATGACTTTCACTTCGTCCTCTGGTTTCTGAAGTTTTACAATATGCCTTGATGTAAGTCTACTTTCATCCTTTTTGTTGGATACTTGGTGGGTCCTTTAATCTGCTTGTTTGTGTCTTATTAACAGAATTTGGGGAAATTTCCTGCATTATTTCTATGATGAATTCCTTCCCTTCTTTTTTGCTTCCTTTCTTCTAAAATACCTAGTATTCAAATGCTATTTTAGATCTCCTGGACTGACTCCCTAATACTCTTTTATTTTTTCTATTTCCCATGTTCTATCTCTTTTTCTTTTTACTCTTCTCTCTAAAAGACTTTTTCAACTATACTTTCCAAACCCTCCTTTAAATGTTTTCAGCTTTTATTAAAAAGCTTTATTAAAAATATTAAAATATTTTTGATTTTTAAACATTCTTGTTCTCTGCTCTTCTTTTGTGTAGCATTCTGATCTTGTTTCTACCATGTAATTTACTTTCTCTTATCTTTCTAATGCTACTGATGATAGGTTGTTTCATTTTGCCTTTTAGGTTTTCCTCTTCTTGCATAGTCTCTATCTTCTTCATGCTGCTTCTTTGTACATGTTTGTTCTGACTCTACTTTCACATTTGAATCTTTTTTCAAGTATCTGGTGATCCTTAGCCATCTGCTCAAATTTTACTTTGGGAAACTAAAAAGCTAACTGCAATTTCTCTGGCTGTACATTAGTCTAATCAACTGTGACCTTCAAAGTGATCTGACTTGCCCTTTTTATTGGTGACTACCCAGTGGACATATCTTTAGGACACTTCTCTTGGGCTAATTATATTATTCAGAGTATTCAGATTATCTTCCAGTCTCACACCTGAAGAGTGTAAGTCTGGCTCTAGAAACTACATCAGAAAAGAGGGCTGTGAGATTTAGGATAAATCTCAATATTTAGGATATAAACTCACTGTGTTCAGTTTGTGTCTGTTGTTCTCTGGTCTTCTGCTAGAGTTGGGATCAGGTAGTTAACTGGCAAGAAAAGCTGAAGAAAGAATCCTAATTGATTCTGAGATAGACACTCAACCAATGGTTCTGTCTAACTGGTTCTTAAATAGACATTCAACCAATCTTTCTTTTGGGGCATCAATTTTACCCTCCTTTCCTTGAGGCCAACAATTTCTTAAACATAGAGGTTCTGCAAAACCCTAAAACTAGATCGTTCTCAGCTTCTTCTACTACCAATTTAGGACTGAGTTTTCTTGGATATGCTAGGACAATTTTCACACATCTTTTTACTTTCCAGTTTCCAAAAAATGTACTATCACCTTCTCTTCTATATTCTTTATGTTTGACAGCTCGTGCTTTTTTAAAAAAATTTCCTTAGCTGTTGTTTCTATGAGAGGCAGAAGACAGAAACGTATGTGTTCAACACACCATCTTTATTAAGAAGTTAATTTGATCACTTTATAGCACCTCCAGAGAACTTTCAGATAGTTTCAAAATCCATTCAAAGAGCAACTTTAGGTATTTTCATATAGTTCAGAATATAACTGGAATAAGAGAATATACCTTAGAATATCAAAAAGGGTAGCTTTCCTGAAAAATGTTAAGGGGTAGGTACATTAAATTTAATTAAACACATAATTAAGAGTAATTAGCTGATTTATTATCTACTATAACCAAGCACTATGCTAGGAAGGTGCTGAAGATACAAAGCTAAAAAACCTACCCTGTCCTTACAGAGACCATAAGCTGTTTGGGAAGACAGATAAGTAAAGCAGCAATCACACAAACGGCATTCCTTCCTGCTATGAGATGCTACCTTGGAGGCCCGAGTAACTCTCTACCTTTCAAACCATTCTCAAAGCTTAGCAGTGAACTACTTCAGAAGACTGAGTATGTTCATCTGAAGAATACGAGGTCTCTTCAGCTAATCTAAGTGGCATTGATAAGAGAATTCCCCATTCCTTCCTGCTATGAGATGTTACCTTGGAGGCCCGAGTAACTCTCTACCTTTCCCATTCTCAAAGCTTAGCAGTGAACTACTTCAGAAGACTGAGTATGTTCATCTGAAGAATACGAGGTCTCTTTAGCTAATCTAAGTGGCATTGATAAGAGAATTCCCCTAGCCAAATCATTTCTCTGACCAACAAGGATCCATCTAATACATATTGACTAGATGTTCCTCCCCCTCTCTCAGCTTCCCTATCAATAATACAAGAGCAGGGTCCTTCTCCTGAGGCAAATGCTGTTGCTTGTAGTGCAAAGTAGAACCCATCTGATTCCTTCATAAAATGACAGGAAGATGGTATTTTTGTGCACTGTGCTGACCTTTCTGCCTATAAGGCTTACTGAGGAAATTTACTTTGCAACTTTATGGCATAATGCTAATTTGTTTGTGTCTATGCCTCTAACACTACTTTTATCACTTATTAAATTCATGTACTATATATTTGGGTCAATTTCTGTATTTCTATTCTACTCAGCAGTTTATTCTTATGATACCATACAGTTTTAAATTAAGTATTACTGCTCTACAGTATAAGTCAAGGCTCAGTAAAAGGAATATTTTCAAAAGAATTCAATCTTAAAATAACTGAAACATATATATGTGTGTATATAAATATGTATATATGTAGCATATTTGTGAGAGATGGTATAAATATTGCAATAGCTGCTGTTTCTCTAAAGTAATGGTCTATTTAGCATGAGCACAGTATGAGGCCATGTTTACAAATTATACTGAGAACCCATATGACAATTTGCCTTTGATAACAGAAAAATTTCTCCTAATAAGCTAGCATGCTTTGCTTAGTCAAAGCAAATAAATAATACATTTATTATATTTACACACACACACACACAGCATAGTTGCCTTTTTATCCTGAAGAAAACTCAAAACGAAGCCTCAATATTATCCTGAGATTTAAGAAATAAACTCTGTATATTCTTTCATGAGATGAATCGAGTCACTGCCCTTTTAAATTTAACATTCATCTTTTTAACTGAAATCAGGTGTAAAATATTTTAAAGTATACATAATAGAAATAATTTTTATGGGAAGGAGGAAAATGTTTAAAACTGAGATCTAATTCAAGGCTGACAATTGTGACAGAAAACTGAATTTTAGGAATAAAATTAAAAGCATTTCAATCATCAAGTTTATCTTCTTCTTCTCCATACTCTTAGAATCTATTTATATTCACCATTCATCTAGGATGGTTCTTTCTTTTTAATTTAAAGAAAGTCCTAGGCTTATAATATATTATAAGCCTAGGACTAATCTAAGTCCTTGATTTCCCTAAACATTTCCACATCTTTGAGGAGAAGATTAAAAATTCTAACTATAGAGCTGTGAAGACTGAATGTTTTGTTTAGTAAATTGCAGGTTGTCATCCAGCTAGCAAATGGCAAATCTAGGAGTCCAACCCAAACTGCAAAGTCTATTCTGTTAATTATCATTACTGAACAGTAAACTTAAATGCCTACTATCCTCTTCAGATTCTAACATTGTACGATCTAGCATAAGCTACTCCGATTGGTTCTGACTTCAAGAATCCCTGTTTTACAAATCCATATTCCCCTACCCAACCCTAAGGCCATCTGTATTATCAAAGAGTAAGGAACAAGAAATTACACAAATACATAAATATCAAAATCAAGAAGAAAAGAGAATAAAAGTAAATCCAGGAACACCAAACCAAGTGAGCATCACTTCTTTGACTCCAAAGGCCATATTCTGTGGAAGTTTTGCAGAGCACCCAGCACAAAAGAGGTTTCAATGGCAATACTGCTTTTACTTGGCAGGCATTACGTGGCCTATATGAACTCAGCTGGTAGTACCATACCTGATCTAAATCAAAAGATGTTCTACACAATAAATAAAAGAGCTCATTTTGCTGTAGCCAAGATTTAACCAAAGAAAGTCAAAGGCTGAAAGAATTGTGTGAATGAGTGTTCTCAGTCGCGTAGTCATGTCCAATTATTTGAGACCCCATGGACTGCAGCCTGCCGAGCTCCTCTGTCCATGGGATTTCCCAGGCAAGAATACTGGAGTGGGTTCCCATTTCCTTCTCCAAGGGATCTTTCCTACCCAGGGATTGAACTCACATCTCCTGCATTGCAGGTGGATTCTTTACCACTGGGCCACTTTGGAAGACCACGGACAGAGCCACAGTAAAAACTAATCTTACACAAGGATTGGTTTCTTTAAAACTAGTTACTAAAGGAAGAATGCCTGGGAGCCTTCAATTTCTTTTATGAGCAACCAGTTCCTTTGCTAAGCATCAGTTATATAACCCATATAATTTGGCAAAGCCAAGTTACAATTTTAAAAGTAAATAAATTCTTCCTTTGTTAAAGGACTTCACATAGAAATCAACCTAGCCAAGAATGTTTATGTTAGAAATGTTATTTAGTCCCACAAAGCCTAAGGCAAACTAATCAAAATAACAAATACAGAACTTCCCTCCTGCACAAATTCCATAACAAGTGAATTACAGAAATCAAGTTCATAAAGAAAACTAAAAAACAGTATACAATTAACAAAGAAATACTTTAGACATTTTTTATAAACTCAGGTCAAGCTAAATTGATTATTCCAAAATAAGACATACACAGTATTCTGGAAGCACACTGTAAGAATATCAACATATAAAATGGGATAGGACAAAAGGGAAGGTTTTTCTACTTGCTTTAAAGATGGCTCTACTTCTTGTGGCAGAACTCACAGGAGGGTCCATTAAATGCTTTCAATCCAATTCATGTTAAGAGATATACAGGAAGATGAATGTGGGTTTTTTTGTTTTGCTTTTTTAATAAAACTACTTAACTAAAAATTCAAAATGGCAATAAACAGTAGAATGAACAATTTTAAAATTCCTCCTCAGATTCCAGTATATGATTGAACTTCTATTCTAAGTTTTGTTGCAGGAAGCGGAAACTCTTCCAGGGCCCAAGACTGGGCTCTTGTCTAATACTCAGAAGTGAACTGTCCAAGGAGACACACGTGCTAACAAAGCAAGGGACTTTATTGGGAAGGAGAAACTGGGCAGAGAACAGGAAAGTAAGGGAACCCAGGAAAACTGTTCTGCCACACGGTTCGCATCCTCAGGTTTTACGGCGATCAGATTAGTTTCCAGGTTGTCTTTGGCCAGTCACTCTGACTCAGGGTCCTTCCTGGTGGTGCACACCTTGTGCCAATATGGATGCCAGTGAGGAGGATTTCTGGGAGGTGGTAGGACATGTAACATTTTTTTTTTTTTTTACCTTTCCCAAACTCTTCCAGTTGGTGGTGGCTTATTAAGTCCATGTTTCTTACCAGGACTTCCTACTGTAAAATAACTCATGCCAATGGTTACTATAGAGCCTGGCCAGGGTGGGCAGTTTAGTCAGTGTGCTTCCCCTAGCAGTTTCATACTTACCAGTTCAGTTCAGTCGCTCAGTTGTGTCCAACTCTTTGCGACCCCATGAATTGCAGCACACCAGGCCTCCCTGTCCATCACCAACTCCCAGAGTTTACTCAAACTCATGTCCATTGAGTCAGTGATGCCATCCAACCATCTCATCCTGTCATCCCCTTCTCCTCCTGCCCCAATCCCTCCCAGCATCAGAGTCTTTTTCAATGAGTCAACTCTTCGCATGAGGTGGCCAAAGTATTGGAGTTTCAGCTTTAGCATCAGTCCTTCCACTGAACACCCAGGACTGATCTCCTTTAGAATGGACTGGTTGGATTTCCTTGCAGTCCAAGGGACTCTCAAGAGTCTTCTCCAACACCACAGTTCAAAAGCATCAACTCTTTGGCGCTCAGCTTTCTTCACAGTCCAACTCTCACATCCATACTTATACATTCTCTTGATTTTCTACAGCTTCCCAGGTACATTGGAAGACAATTGAAAGACTCAGAGACTTCTGCTGCTGTTGCTAAGTCGCTTCAGTTGTGTCCAACTCTGTGCGACCCCGTAGATGGCAGCCCATCAGGCTCCACCGTCCCTGGGATTCTCCAGGCAAGAACACTGGAGTGGGTTGCCATTTCCTTCTTCAATGCATGAAAGTGAAAAGTGAAAGGGAAGTCACTCAGTCATGTCCAACTCTTAGCCACTGCATGGACTGTAGCCCACCAGGCTCCTCCATCCATGGGAATTTCCAGGCAAGAGTACTGGAGTGGGGTGCCATTGCCTTTTCCACAGAGATTTCTAGCTTAACACATTTTAAACCAGACTGACTATACCATTGTTTCCTAATCCAAAGGCAAAATTAAAATGTACAGTTCAGTACAAAGTAATTGTATTCAAGAGCAAAATAAGAGTGTATTAACTTTCTATTGCTGTGTAATATACTACCATAAAGTTAGTGACTTAAAAGTACACAAAAATATTATCTGAGTTTCCATAGATCAGAAGTTAAGCATGTTTGTGCTGAGTCTTCTGTTCAGGGTCTCACCAGACTGAAATCATGATGTCAGTCAGGCCTGTGGTTTCATTTGGAGCTCAGGGTCTTCTAAGTTTACTCATACTGTTGCCAGAATTCAGTTCCTTGTGGTCGCAGAACTCAGGTCCCCATTTTCTTGCTGCCTCGTGGCTGGGGATAGCTCTCAGCAGCTCATGGCGGCCTACAATTTCCTGCCACATGGCCCTCTTCAAAACATGGCAATCTGTTTCTTCAAGATCAACAGTTAAGCATCAGATGCAGTTTTTAATCTCTCTAATTTCTGTATCTAACCTCTCAGTTCAGTTCAGCTGCTCAGTTGTGTCCAACTCTTTGTGACCCCATGGACTGCAGTACGCCAGGCTTCCCTGTCCATCATTAACTCCCAGAGCTTGCTCAAACTCATGTTCATCAAGTCGATGATGCCATCCAACCATCCCATCCTCTGTCGTCCCCTTCTCTTCCTGCCTTCAATCTTTCCCAGCATCAAGGCCTTTTCCAATGAGTCAGTTCATTGCACCAGGTAGCCAAAGTATTGGAGCTTCAGAATCAGCATCAGTCCTTCTGATGAATATACAGGACTGATTTCTTTTAGGATTGACTGGTTTGATCTCCTTACAGTTCAAGGGATGCTCAAGAGTCTTCTCCAACACTACAGTTCAAAAGCATGAATTCTTCGGCACTCAGTTTTCTTTATGGTCCAACTCTCACATCCACGCATGACTACTGGAAAAATCACAGCTTTGACTATATGGACGTTGGACTGTACCTCTAGGCCTTCTTTTAAAGGTGCTCACCTTATACACTAAGCTCACACTCAAGGGAGAATATTTTACATGGTGTACAGTCCAGGGGGCAGGAATCCTGGGGACTACCTCATAATTTTGCCTACCACTTGAAACCAAAGCAAAGATCTTCCTACAGATAAAGCTTTATCCAGAAACAATATAATACTTGGAATACAGAAAAATGAATAAAACTACATATCCCTCAAATGGTATTTTTTCATCAGCCTCAAATAGTAATTTTTGCATCATATATCTTGACAAAATTAAATGAACACTTTGAGATTATAATCTCAGACAAAAGTCTGGAGCCTACTTTGCTCATTATACCCCAATTTGGTAGAGTCCTTCTGGTGGCTTAAATGGTATATCCCAAAGAGAAGCCAGTCTACCAACTGCCTCCAACATTTCATTTTACAAAGGACAAAGTTCAACCATGGATCAATGCAGCAACTCAGGATAGGGTAAGCAGAATAAGAAAAAGGGAGATGTCCACCAAGAAAAAGCATAATGTACTACATAATTGCTAGAAGCACCTAGATCAACTATCAAAATCGATACTTTCAAATCTGTTTTCTTGTATGATTCTAAAGAAGGCCACTTAAATTTTTCTTTAAAGGACAAGAACATATTTTTAAGGCCAAAACTGCGGTTGCTGAACTAAAAATGATGATTAGTGGCACAGACAATGCTAAAAACTGGATCAGTAAATTATAAGGCAAACATACAGAGGAGAAATGTTAAAGAGATGAAACTGTGAAAAAAAAAAGGAAATAAAGAAGGAGATATGTATTTTTCTAGGCTATGTAATAGTAGGTTGTAGCAGAGTAGCTAACTATTCACCGAAACTATTTCCTCTTTCTCCCAGTCACACAGATAAACTGTATTTCCAATCCTCACTTGCAGTGTGTGAGCTTCAGCCAATGTAATGTTGGCAGTAGTCATACGTATCATTCACAAGTTGGTCAATGAAAAAAAAAAGTCCCTAATGCTGTTCCTCCTCTCCCTACTGCTGTGACACTGAGAGTCACATGTTGAAGTGATAGAGCCACAAGTCCTAGACCCCTTCACAGTCACTTGAAGAAGAGCTACCCCACCAGGAATACCCATTGAAGATTTCACCTAAGCAAAAAAATAGAATTTCTAGGGTGAGATTTTAGAGCTTAACTATTATAAGAGGTAGTATTATTTAAATAAACAAGCACTAGAGTTGGAAGAATGGTGTTGATAACAAAAAATAACCAAAAAAAGCCTAAAATAAATGGCATCAGTTTAGAGGTCAGGCAGTAGGCAGTAAGAACATATATATATTTAGCAAGCAAGTCAAAAGCCTGAAGAGCCCTATGATATTGTGGGGGAAAAAAGAAAACTGGTAAAACAGGAGCCAGTAATAAATGAAAAGGCATACCATGTGGCTACTGGGCCTGTAGCTCTATAATTGAATGTAGAGAGTTATAGTGTATCTTGGCATTTACCTTCTGTTTTTAGCAAAGTTTTACACAAAAGAGATGAGCACAGAATTTCCCAACTTGCAAACTAAAATTTCGGCCATATTTCTGAGCTCAGAAACTTAGGCCTCAGAGGGTCAGAAAGCTGAACACATACAGATTCCAAACAGTAAAAGAAAAAGAAGGTAAAAGTTTGAGCAATTAAGTCTAAAGAAAAACTTGTTGAAATTAATTCTGGGCAAAAATTAGATTCAGGTATGCTTTTCTTACTCATTATTTCATATGGCCTCCAAGTAGGGCCATTAAAATAAGAAAAAAGACATGAGGCAAGAGTTCTTCTCCCCCAATTCCACTACCTCTCCAAATAGGGAAGAAGGAAAAAAATCATTCCTGAAAATTATATTTAGAAAAGAACACTGGGTAAACTATGTAAACAGAACCTACTGGAAACAAACAGATCAGAGGTCTACTAAGTTTTGAGGTAACTATAATGCCAAAAACCCACAAATCTGGACTAAATAAATCTTTGTTCAGAACATTAAAGAAGAGAAGTGAAAAGTGAAGGAGAAAAGGAAAGATATAAGCATCTGAATGAAGATCTCCAAAGAATAGTAAGGAGAGATAAGAAAGCCTTCCTCAGCAATCAATACAAAGAAATAGAGGAAAACAACAGAATAGCAAAGACTAGAGATCTTTCAAGGAGAAGGCAATGGCACCCCACTCCAGTACTCTTGCCTGGAAAATCCGATGGGCGGAGGAGCGTGGTAGGCTGCAGTCCATGGGGTCGCTAGGAGTCGGACATGACTCAGCGACTTCCCTTTCACTTTTCACTTTCATGCATTGGAGAAGGAAATGGCAACCCACTCCAGTGTTCTTGCCTGGAGAATCCCAGGGATGGGGGAGCCTGATGGGCTGCCATCTATGGGGTCGCACAGAGTCAGACACGACTGAAGTAACTTAGCAGCAGCAGGGTTTTGTTTTTTTTTTTTTTTAAGAAGCTTGTTTATTTTGTTCTTAGCACACATTTTATTATTTATCTTTTTGTTTGTTTCTTTGGCTGTTCCCTGTGGCATATGGGATCTTAGTTCCCTGACCAGGGATCAAACCCTCATCCGTTGCACTGAGAGTACAGAATGTTAACCACTAGACCACCAGGGAAGACCCTGTGGTCGGGTTTTTTGGGCTAGGCATGGAGGTGACACATCCTCACTACTACACTGATTTCATTGGCCAGAACTTAAAAACATGGGTTTGATCCCTGGTCAGGGAACTAAGATCCCATATGCCACAGGGAACAGCCAAAGAAACAAACAAAAAGATAAATAATAAAATGTGTGCAAAGAACAAAATAAACAAGCTTCTTAAAAAAAAAAAAATCCTACCACATCCAGTACTCTTTGGTCTTTCCCCTTCTGCAGCAATCTTCAAAACTATATTAAAAATGACAGAGCCATATAATGGAGACATTTCTTAAATCTCCATTGCAAAGAAAACCATCACAAATCAGAAACATCATTTTGGACTTGACATAAGAGAGAAATAAACCATAACCTCTCCCTTTTAATCCAACATCCATCAATTCAAACAAATATTAATTGAACACCTATTTGTACAAAGTATGTGGTATGTGGTAGTTTCTCTCCCTCCCACTTTCCTTACTTTTTAGGGACTACAGAAGATTTTAAAATGTGTAAGATATCCTTACTCAAGGATCTTATAGCATAAGATAGTAATACATGCAATAAAAGCTATACTTGAGATGAAAAATATTATAGGAGGAATAAAGGGCTATCAATTAATTAAAAGTCCTGAATTCACTAAAGATATCACCACCATTTCTTTAAATGACAAAAACACAGCCAACAGCTAACAGTTTACACAGACTGAATGACACAGCAGATAAATTCATCTCAATCTAATCTGAATTCTATACTACAGGATCTGACCTTTATAAAGTGAACTTGAGCAAATCACTTCCCTGCCCTAGGCCATAATTTCTTCAAATAACTAGGGGGAGAGACAGAAAATCTCATTAAATGAAATAATAATACTCTTCATGGAATCTTGTCTTTTACTTCAAAACTGAAGTAATTTCTCAAGCAAAGACCTAGAAAAAGCAACTCTACTCTTGAGTATTTTGAAAGGTTAGTAAAAAATTTTCAACCACAATAAAGACTTGCCTTACAAGATACTTTCATTCCTTTACTCAAAATATACACAGCAAAGCAAAAGTATATTTCCAATGATTAATTTTTTCTACATCACTAAAAAAAAAAGACATGATCATTTCCATCAAAGTT
Source organism: Tragelaphus eurycerus (assembly GCA_935064755.1). Classification (NCBI taxonomy): domain Eukaryota; kingdom Metazoa; phylum Chordata; class Mammalia; order Artiodactyla; family Bovidae; genus Tragelaphus; species Tragelaphus eurycerus. Next base: position 25,470,881 of record CAKXYN010000016.1, read on the forward strand.
TATCATCAACTAGTTTTAAACTTTGCACTTTGCAAAGTTTAATAATAAAAAAAATTTTAAAGGAGAAAGGGGAAAAGAATATCTGTATTCTCTTAGGAAAGGGATTTCCAACAGGCAGATCTCTTTTACAGAATCAAATACCTAAAAGAATAGCTGAGACCAAAAATCTGACCCAAAATACGACCTACTCCCTCCTTCCTCACAGAATGATGCAAACTACAAATGACTTATTCAAGAACATAGTTGTTTATAGAACCAAAAAAGACTTCCCATAAAAAAATGAATCTACTACTTATTATTGTAGGTTACATCAAGGTATCCTGAGAAATTTTAATAAAGTCAGCATGACTTAAGTTTCAAAAGAGCAAATAATACTGCAAATTACTACTGTTTTTTATTCATAACAACAAAGTACTTCTGGATGTTCTGTGTGACTTTCATAAATTAGAGATTAAGATACTGAAAGAAAAAAATCTAAATACTCTGTTACTTTTTAATGAGTTATAAGCAAATTCCTTTCTATGATCATAAATCACACCATTTCCAACAGGCCTTTTTTCATCGATATCCCTGATACATGAAATAACAATTATAGAAATACTCATATATAACATTTTGCTTGCACAGTAAATAATCAATCAGAAGTATATGCAGTACAATTTAGCTTATTAACTATAAGTAGTACTTTTCGAAACCCTGGGCTTTGAATCATACCCAAAGTCTAGAAAAGTATTCAAAAAATAGAAAACCTCTTCAAAACAACAGTATAAACCATAACAACCAATTAATATTCACTGAGCATTTACAGAGCAAAACAATATACTAGTAAATAATTCACTGCTCTGTTAAGAAACTAAAAAATATTTTAAAACCATGTGTTCCCATAAAGATGAAGGACTTTCCTAAAATGAAAAGAAACAATTAAGACACTTAGCAAAAAGAAATCTGTGTAATAGAATACTTGCAAAGTCAGTGGCCAACCTATCATAAACCCCAGACCTACTTGCTTCATGGCAGTCTCTCCAATTTTGTCTGAATGTTTGCGGATACTCTCCAGAAAGTCTTTCAGATCGGACATAGACACATCCTTAATTTCTTCTCGAAGCTTGGGGATATTGTCCACCATCACCTTGCAGAATCGATAATGGCTTACTTGAGGAAGATAGGTATGCTCTAGATGTTCCAGAGTTTTCAGTGCAGGATAATGCCTATAAAAGGAATTGCATCACCTTTAGCTCAATTCAGTCTTCTTTGGGGCCACAGATATATTTCTCAGGGAAAATTTCTAGCCTGAATTAGTTTTCACTTACATTAAGACAAATGCTAGACTGTTTCAATAAAAACATCAATGGAAAAATAAATATCAAATTATTAAAAACTAATATATGTATTATAGGACTTAATAAATTATAATCAAAAAATATTTTATCCCAAGAATAGAGAAAACATAGAAAATCCACCAATGAAATTCATTACATAAAGAATAAAGGCCACAGCTAGGAGTTTAAAAAAAAAAGAGAGAGAGCGAAAATAAAGAGAAATACAAAATGATCCTATCAGTGCCATAAAAATCATCCTATAAAATAAAGTACCCAAGGACAGACTTTCAACTGTGGCACACAGAAGAACTTAGCAAATCTTTTACTCAAAAAGCAAATAAAAACTGGATAAAACTTTGCAAACAGCCATTTCAGGACTCTGGAAATTAGAAAGGACTCTGGAAAGTAGAACAATAGCTTGAGAAGGGTTTATTCATGAAAACTGATAAACAGAGAGGGACTTAATGGTTTTCTTGCCTGGGGCTACCTCCATCATCCTCTTCACCTTCCCTCATCACATCACTGGTTATAATTTGTCAGGAAAATGAGCAACTTCTCTGCCATTAGGGGTTGACATGATTTGGAGCAGAGGATGAAAATCCTACACTGACTAGCACTGTTAGGAAAAGTAGCAAACTCAGTTACAAAAATGAGGTGGGAACTTCCAAATCTACTGGCCTGATGTTCATTTTGGTTGGGACAAAATGCTGACTAGAGGACTAATCAAAAGCTTAACAAGAAGGTCAAAAATAAAGGACCCACAGAATAACCTGATCAGTTCAGCTCAGTCGCTCAGTCGTGTCTGACTCTTTGTGACCCCATGAACGCTAGGCCTCCCTGTCCATCATCAACTCCTGGAGTTTACCCAAACTCATGTCCATTGCAGAGAAGGATGGCACCCCACTCCAGTAAACTTGCCTGGAAAATCCCATGGATGAAGGAGTCTGGTGGGCTACAGTCCACAGGGTCACCAAGAGTCAGACACAAGTGAGCAACTTCACTTTCACTTTTCACTTTCATCCACTGGAGAAGGAAATGGCAACCCACTCCAGTGTTCTTGCCTAGAGAATCCCAGGGACGCGGGAGCCTTATGGGCTGCCATCTATGGAGTCGCACAGAGGTGGACATGACTGAAGCAACTTAGCAGCAGCAGCAGCATGTCCATTGAGTTGGTGATGCATTCCAACCATCTCATCCTCTGTTGTCCCCTTCTCCTCCTGCCCTCAATCTTTCCCAGCATCAGGGTCTTTTTAAATGAGTCAGCTCAGGTGGCCAAACTATTGGAGTTTCAGCTTCAGCATCAGTCCTTCCAATGAATATTCAGGACTGATTTCCTTTAGGATTGACAGGTTGGATCTCTATCCCTACAGTCCAGGGGATTCTCAAGAGTCTTCTCCAACACCACAGTTCAAAAGCATCAATTCTTTGACGCTCAGCTTTCTTTATAGTCCAACTCTCATATCCATACATGACCACTGGAAAAACCATAGCCTTGACTAGACAGACATTCGTTGACAAAGTAATGTCTCTGCTTTTTAATATGCTGTCTAGGTTGGTAATAACATTCCTTTCAAGGAGTAAGCATCTTTTAATTTCATGGCTGCAGTCACGATCTACAGTGATTTTGGAGCCCAAAAAATAAAGTCAGCCACTGTTTCCACTGTTTCCCCATCTATTTCCCATGAAGTGATGGGACTGAATGCCATGATCTTAGTTTTCTGAATGTTGAGATTTAAGCCAACTTTTTCACTCTCCTCTTTCACTCTCATCAAGAGGCTCTTTAGTTCTTCTTCATGTTCTGCCATAAAGGTGGTGTCATCTGCATATCTGAGGTTATTGATATTTTCCCCAGCAATCTTGATTCCAGCTTGTGCTTCTTCCAGCCCAGTGTTTCTCATGATGTATTCTGCATATAAGTTAAATAAGCAGAGTAACAATATACAGCCTTGATGTACTCCTTTTCCTATTTGGAGCTGGTCTGTTTTATGGATATGGAACTGTTGCTTCCTGACCTGCATACAGTTGTTTCAAGAGGCAGGTCAGGTGATCTGGTATTCCCATCTCTTTCAGAATTTTCCACAGTTTATTGAGATCCACATAGTCCAAGGCTTTGGCATAGTCAATAAAGCAGAAATAGATGTTTTTCTGGAACTCTATTGCTTTCTCAACGATCCAGTGGATGTTGGCAATTTGATCGCTGGTTTCTCTACCTTTTCTAAAACCAGCTTGAATATCTGGAAGTTCACATTTCATGTATTGCTGAAGCCTGGCTTGGAGAATTTTGACCCTGATAATCACGATGGTATGATCACTCACCTAGTGCCAGACATCCTGGAATGTGAAGTCAAGGGGGCCTTAGGAAGCATCACTATGAACAAAGCTAGTGGAGGTGATGGAATTCCAGTTAAGCTATTTCAAATGCCAAAAGATGATGCTATGAAAGTGCTGCACTCAATATGTCAGCAAATTTGGAAAACTCAGCAGTGGCCACAGGACTGGAAAAGGTCAGTTTTCATTCCAATCTCAAAGAAAGGCAATGCCAAAGAATGCTCAAACTACTGCACAATTGCACTCATCTCACACGCTAGTAAAGTAATGCTCAAAATTCTCCGAGCCAGGCTTCAGCAATACGAATAACCTGATAGCTTTCTGCATATCCCTAGCTGACCCAGAGGCTGTGCACAAACACAGGTAACACCTAAAAGGGCCTAAGCACCACACACAGCACTGGCTGACTAGTAGGTTTCAGGCTTGCACCCAAGAGAAGGATATAAAAGCTCAGCAAAGTTGAAAACTGCCTGAATTTTTAATGTAGTCCCCAATCCACAAACAAATCCGCTGACAAAGGGTACTTTTATCGGCTCAAGTTTCTTAGAGCACCCAGGACCAGTCATTAGCTGATGACTAACCTTTAAAAATGAAAATGAAATATATTCCCAGAAAAAGACTGAGAGAATTCCTTGTTAATAGATCTTTCTTACAAGAAATACTAATGAAAGTCAGAAAGGAAATGATAGCAAGTAGTAACATGAATTCACAGAAAAAAAGAAAGAACACAGAAAACAATAAATATCTGAATATAAAAAACTGAATATAGTTTTTTCTCTTTTCTTATTTTAATACAATAAAAGACATTTATAAAACAATGATTATAATATTGCATTGTTGGCTTTATAAAATATATAGATGAATAATAGCACTAAAGAAGAGGGAAGAAATGGAGCTAAGTTGAAGCAAAACTACTTCTATATACTACATCAAAACTACATCAGCAATGACCTAAAATAGACTATGACACATAGTCTATGACAAATGAAGAAGCAGATTATAATCCATAGAGTAACCTCTAAAAGAACAAGCAACTCAAAAAATACGCTGTTAAAAAATTTACAGTGCTTCCCTGGTGGTCCAGTGGTTAAGACTCTGCCTCCAAGTGAGGGAACACAGTTCTATCCCTGGTCCGGGAAGATTCCACATGCAATGGAGCAACTAAGCTTGTGTGCCACAACTACTAAGCCTGTACACCGTAAGAGAAGCCTCTGCAGTGAGAAGCCCACACACCACAATGAAGAGCAGCCCCCACTCGCTGCAGCTGTGCTCAGCAAAGGCTGTGCATAGCAACGAAGACCCACCACAGTCTAAATAAATAAACAATAAATAAATGTTTCACAAAAATTTATGGAAGAATTAAAACAGTATACTACAAAATATTTAATACAACAAAAGAGCAAAAGATAAATAAGAACAAAAAAGACATGAAAAATAGAGAGTAAAACCCAACCATATTAATAATTATATTAAATGCAAATGGACTAATGAGCTTGCTAGTCAAAAGGCAGATTTAAAAAGCATGATCCAACTATATGTTGCCTACAAGAAACCCACTTTAGAGTCACAGATACAAACAGGTTAAAGTAAAAGCTACAATAATATACACCCAAAATGTAACCATACAAGTGTTTGAATGGCTATATTAATATACAACAAATATTGTTGGAAACATAGAAGGACATTTTATAATAACTATAGGGACAAGATTTACCTCTTAGGTAGGAAAGCTTCTATTAGCACAAGAGAACAAACGAAACCAAGATTGATACAGTTGACTAAGCACAAAAAGAGCATAAGAATAAAGAAGAAACAGCAACCTAGTACAGCTTGTTTGCAACATAGAAATTTGAGGGGTTTTTTTAAAGCAATGAGCAAAAGAAAAGTCACAAGAGCACCCCAAAAGGCAAACATGAAAAAAGAAGTTGGACTGATATGAAGACATCAAAGTCAAAAATATGATTTTATCACTTACATTGCCAAAGATTTCTTAAAAGGCAATGGATATTATTATCAAAAGTTTCAATAAATGAGAATTCACATCCTGCTGGTAAACAAATTTATATTACTGATACAAGTTTTCAATGAAAAATATTACCAAACACATATTCTAAACTGTTGCATTTCTCCACCCCCAAAAAAAAAAAATTAGATGCACAAAAATATGTATAAGCCTCTTGAATTATATTTATATTAGCAAATAAAATGCTAAACTAGAATTCTATTAACAAGGAATTGGTTAAACAGATTATGATATATCCATGTAGTATATATGTATATCCAAAGAATAATAAAATAGCAAAATGTTCACAATATTGTTGAATGAAAGTTAATTCAAAAAATAGAACTTACAAGTATAATCATGTTTTTCAAAATGAGAAATACATATATATGTGTAAATTATGAATATGTACCTATGTATGGCTGCTGCTGCTGCTACTGCTAAGTCGCTTCCGTCGTGTCCAACTCTGTGCAACCCCATAGACAGCAGCCCACCAGGCTCCCGTCCCCGGGATTCTCCAGGCAAGAATACTGGAGTGGGCTGCCATTTCCTTCTCCAATGCATAAAAGTGAAAAGTCAAAGTGAAGTCACTCAGTCGTGTCCAACTCTTAGCGACCCAATGGACTGCAGCCTACCAGGTTCCTCCATCCATGGGATTCTCCAGGCAAGAGTACTGGAGTGGGGTGCCACTGCTTTCTCTGATGTATGGCTACATATAGTATTTATAAGCCCCCACACAAACAAGTACATAGAAAATGACTAGGAAAATACATACAAAAATGTTAACTGTGATTTTTTTTCTTTCCTTTGGATAGAAACCTTAAAGGTAATAAATTTCTTCTTCATGTTTTTAATTTCCACATTTCCCATAATATATCTGGTACAGGAAAAACCCTTGGACTGCTAGGAGATCAAACCAGTCAATCCTAAAGGAAATCAGTCCTGAATATCCATTGGAACGACTGATGCTGAAGCTGAAGCTCCAGTACTGTGGCCACCTGATGCAAAGAACTGACTCATTAGAAAAGACCCTGATGCTGGGAAAGACTGAAGGCAGGAGGAGAAGGGGACGACGGAGGATGAGATGGTTGGATGGCATCACCAACTCGATGGACATGAGTTTGAGCAAGCTCCAGGAGTTGGTAATGGACAGGGAAGTCTGGCGTGCTGCAGTCCATGAGGTCACAAAGAGTTGGACATGACTAAGCAACTGAACTGAACTGAGGAAAAACTCAGTTCTGATCCTTTAAGTGAAAGACTTCTAGTTCTACTTTAGGTTTTAAGAATGAATTTCATGGTAGATACTTAAACTCTTTTTACTCCAATGCACTTAATACCACAAACACTAAAGCCTAGAGGTTGGATTTACTTGTTTTCTTTATGTTTTCCCTTCCTCTGTTCCAAAAGTCGAAATTTTAATCCAAATAAATGAAGGGAAGAAATTTATTTCCCCTAAATTTAGAAATAAAACTACAAATATAGTTTAACCTGAAATGGTTGCTTTTATCAAAATGTTACAGACTCAAAAACAGTACAATTTACATGGTTTAGTGTAAACATAATGGTGTTTATACTACAATTAGGTATGAAGAGCTATGTGCAATAAAATGCATTTCCTCTAGAGAGAAACTTTAGAATGGATATAAACTCAGAAATTAAGCCAAAAGATAAACACACTTTAGGGTCTAGTTATATTTTGGAACACTGTTTACAGAATGAGAAAAATCTAACAATGTTGCCTGCGGACACAGGCACATTCACTGATGAGACACATGGCTGTATGCTGGAAACATCTGGTCTGTCAAATAACGCCACATTTTTCAAGGCTAATTAGTATAAAATCCAGTTATTTCTGGCAATAAAGAATGTTACTTTATTTCTCCATTGTCCTTTCCCTAACATATCCATATTTCATCAATAATAGATCAATAGCATTCATTCAAATTTCCATGATCCTCCAATTAAACTCCTCTATAAAACAGTAAACAGTAAATGTCGCTCAGTCATGTCTGACTCTTTGCGACCCCATGGACTGCATAAACTCCTCTATAGCAGACAACAAAAGAATGAAATTCTATTTCCAGGGGCCATGGAAATCTAGAACACAACTTTAACATTACTTTTGAAAACCTCTAAACATTATTAAAATGGAATCAAAAGCCAATTCCTAAGTTTCATTTGCATGTGTGCTAGTTCTCCCCTTCTCCCCACTTCATGCAGATTCCCTAATAGAGATGTGAGCAGAAAGAACGTCAATGAAAATAAAAGCAAAAAATTGTTTAAAAAATAAGGCAGGAAATGAAGTCAAAATAATCCTAAAAATTGGATAACCTAAGCTCAGAATAACTTAGACATGGTTGAATGCTATTCTAAAAAGAGGAATGTTGATTATAGCCAAATTAAATTTTGGTTCTTTTTTGCCATTGTATGGAACTCTTTCAGGCTTCCCAGGTAGCTCAGTTGGTAAAGAATCTGCCTGCAATTCAGGAGACCGTGGTTCCACTCCTGAGTTGGGAAGATCCCTTGGAGAAGGGATAGGGTACCCACTCCAGTATTCTTGGGCTTCCATGGTAGCTCAGACAGTAAAGAATCCGCCTGCTATGCAGAAGACCTGGGTTTGATCCCTGGGTTGGGAAGATCCCCTGGAGGAGGGCATGGCAACCCACTGCAGTATTCTTGCCTGGAGAATCCCCATGGATAGAGGAGCCTGGTGGGCTATAGTCCATGGGTCTCAAAGAGTCAGACACAACTGAGCAACTAAGCACAGCACAGTGCATGCATGGCACTCTTTCACAGTGACAGGTGTTAAATTTCTAATAAGTGATCTTTTAAAGTGGATCACAACTACCCATGAGAATTTTTTTTAAATTCAGAGTATGGTAAGAACATGAAATAAAAGCTTTCACCACAGAAAACACTGGTGTCTTTCCTAATTAAAGATCATTAATAAAAAATACTTAATTCCTTCTATGAGCTAATGATAGAAAGATGGTCGGATAGCTTTCCTCAGGGAGCACAAAACCTAGTATTATAATCAGTATTTATAGCTTTAAAAAAAAAAAAGTAACTAAGCTTCCAGTCATGAAGGAATAACAAGGAAGAGAATGAACTCCCACTCTTAAGAAGTAAAGTACTGGCTACGTGTGTGCTAAGTCACTTAAGTCATGTCTAACTCTTTGTGATCCTATGGAATGTAGCCCATCAGGCTTCTCTGCCATGGGATTCTGTAGGCAAGAACACTGAAGTGGGCTTCCATGCCCTTCTTCAGGGGATCTTTCCAATCCAAGAATTAAACTCATGCTTCTTATGCCTCCTGCACTGGCAGGCGGGTTCTTCACCACTAACACCACCTGGGAACTAGCTAAAATTCATAAAGCAACTGCTTTCAGACAGTGAACATCAAATAACACAAAACTGTGGTCTCTGAAAAAAGGAAAACAAACAAGGTGAATTTAATAGTTACCTGAATGTGATTTCTAGATCATGGACACGGTCAGAGAAAACCCAAACAGAGCCCAACAACTTAGCAGAGTTAGCATCAGAGATGCACTTCAGGAATAATGATACACCTTAAGGTTGTGCAGAATTTCCTCAAAAAAGGGAAGCAATGCAGAAAGAAGTGCAGAAATTTATACAAGAGTTCCCTTGAGCCTTTGCTGAGTACTAGGCCAAGCATAGGAAAAGTAAAATTCTGCACGAACAGGAATAAAGAAGGGAGGGAAGGAAAAAAAGGAAGGGAATGAAAGACAGGAAGAACAAGGAAGGAGAGACAGACAGAAGGGAGATATAAGATAAACACTTCAAGGAGCTCAGACAAGACAGAGAAAACATTTGAATTCTGAACAGCCAAAGTGCAGAGCTCTTGGAGATTCCGAGTTTTTCAAAGGAGATGAATACTACTCCAAGCGACCCCTGGAATAAAGGGAAAGTTGTGCTTAGTCTCTCAGTCATGTCCAACTCTTTGCGATCCCATGGACTATACAGTCCATGGAATTCTCCAGGCCTGAATACTGAAGTGAATAGCCTTTCTCTTCTCCAGAGGATCTTCCAACCCAGGGATCAAACCCAGTTCTCCCGCATTGCAGGCGGATTCTTTACCAGCTGAGCCGCCAAGGAAGCCCCAAAAGGAAAAGTTAGCCAAGCTTAAAAATGGGGTCTGATGAGACTGGGATTCAAATGGATCTGCAAACAACTAAACCATTTGCCAAAACAAAGACCAATATCCTGTAAGAAAGAAAAGTCCCCCAAACCTCAAACACTCAGCAACATAAGATAATGGCCATTATCTAATCAAAACTTACAAGACACGAAAAGAACAAAAAATTAACCTATAATTAGGAAAAACAATCTTCAGAGAAATCCAAAATACCAAAAATGACAGAACTAGCAAAGAAGTACATAAACAGAGAAATTAGAGCACTATAACATGTATTTTTAAAAGATGAAAAATAACAAATGAAATTAAAAATAAAAAACCAAATGGAACTCCTAAAGATGAAAAATATATCATCTGAAATGAAAATTTCACTGGATGAAATTAAATGATTTGACAATGAAAAAGAACACAGCAATAAAACCTATCCCATATAAAGTACAGAGAAAAAAGACTGGAAAAAAAGAAGATCCTCAAATCACCTACAGGATTTTGTGAAGTTGTCCAATACAGATAAAACTGAAATCTCAGAATGAGGATGGAAAAGGGACCAAAAAAAAAAAAATATTTGGAGAAATAGTATCCGAACATCTTTCAGGTTTTATGAAAATTATAAACTTGCAAAACCAAGAAACCAAACAAACCACAAGCAGGATAAATACACACATACATGAATGCATACATGCATATTTATACAAAAGCACATCAAAATCAAATTGCTGAGAACAAATTTTACAGACAGAAGTTTTAAAATAGCTGGAGAAAAGACACAATAAGAAGAGTGACCAAAAAAGCTGTTCATGTACTTCTTTCTCAAAAATTATACAAGCCAGAAGACAAAAAAAAAAAAGACATTTCAAGAACAAATGAATCTATAAACTAAGAATTATGTATCCATCAAAAATAGATTTCAAAAATGAAGGTGAACAATATGATACCAGTTCACACCCACCAAGATGGCCACAATCTAAAGACAATTCTAAGTCCTGGCTAGGACGTATAGAAAATCAAATCCTCATATGCTGCTGGGGGTAAGGTAAAATGGCACAGCTGTTTTGGAGAACAATCTATCAGTTCCTTGAATAGTTAAACATAATTACCATGATCCAGCAAAATTTCATTCCAAGAAAGCCAAGAGAAATGAAATGAAAACATATTTCCACACAACAAACTGTAAACAAAAAGGCATAGAAGCATTATTTGTAAAACCCTAAAACTTAAACAACCCAAATGTTCATCCACTAATGAATGGATAAATAAAGTGTGGTACATCCATGCAATGGAATATTCAGCAATAAAAAGAAATTAAGTACTGATATATGGTACAACATGGATTAATCTGGGAAACATTATGTTAAATGAAAGAAGCCAATCACAAAAAATCATATATGATCCCATTTATATGAAATGTCCAGAATAAGTAAATATGAAGAAACAGAAAACAGATCAGTGATTCCCAGTAGCTGGCAAGGGAGGCAGGGGACAGGAAAAAATTGAATACTGATGGCCAAGGGGCTCAGAGTTTCTTTTGTGAAGAATAAAAACATTCTACAATTGACTGTGATGATGGTCATACAACTCTGAATACACTAAAAGCCACTGAACTATATGTTTTAAATAAATGAAGTGAAAAGTATATTAACTATATCTCAGTGAGGCTGTTAAAAATATTTTAGAAAAATGTATATTAAAAATAGGCAATGTAAAAATTAAGCAAAAAGATAGCAGCAGTGGTTGGCTATATTAATACCAAACAACATATATTTCAGAAAAAATATTACCAGGATGAAGAAGAACTTTCCATAATAATAAATGGGTCCTTTCATAAAGAAGATAAAACAATGCTTAATGTGTATGCAACCAATAAGAGAGCTTCAAAATATACACTGGAAAAATTGAAAGAATAAAAGAACACATATGTGAGTCCAATCATAATAGGCAATTTCAACACTCCCCTGTCAGCAAATAACAAATACAAAATCATTAGGATGTAGAAAAGCTGCATAATGCTATCAACCAATATGTCTAAATGATAGTTAAAGATGCTCCTCTCAATAACAATATATATTGTTTCAAAGTGTATATATAATTTTCACCAAAACAGACCATAAAACTGGGCCATAAAGCAAGTCTCAAAAAATATAAAAGATTGAAATCATACATTTTACATTTATGGACACAATGAACTAAAATATAAATCAATTTTGATACATCAGGAAGATCCCCTAATATTTAGAAATTAACCAATGAACTTCTAAATAGTTTGTGAAATAAATTTTAAAAATAACAACAGAAATTAGAAAATATTTTAAATAAATGTAAAAACAACTGCAACATTATAAAACATATAAAATTCAGTTAAAGCACTGTTAAAGAGAAATGTACAGCTTTAAATAGCTACATTAGAAAACAAAACCAAAATCAATGCCCTGGGCTTCTACCTAAAAAAGCCAGAAAAAAGAGCAAATTATTTACAATAGCCAAGATACAGAAGCAACCCAAGTGTCCATCAAGGGATGAATGGATAAAGAAGATGTGAGATAGACAGATAAATATAGAGAGAGTTGCTATTTAGTCACCCAGTCATGTCCTACTCTCTGCAACCCCAAGGACTGCAGCAAGCCAGGCATGTGTGTGTGTGCGTGTGTGTGTATGAATGAATCATTTTGCTGTGCACTTAAAACTGCTGCTGCTGCTGCTAAGTTGCTTCAGTCATATCCGACTCTGTGCTACGCCATAGACGGCAGCCCACCAGGCTTCCCCGTTGCAAATCAATTACACTTCAACCAAAAAAAAAAAAAGAAAGAAAATTAGGCCCCAATTAAATAGGAGAAAGGAAACAGTCAGTTCAGTTCAGTTTAGTCGCTCAGTAGTGTCCGACTCTTTGTGACCTCATGGACTACAGCACACCAGACCTCCCTATCCATCACCAACTCCTGGAGTTTACCCAAACTCATGTCCATTGAGTCGGTGATGCCATCCAACCATCTCATCCTCTGTTGTCCTCTTCTCCTCATATGAAAAATCAGTAAAATAGAACAATATGGGAAAAAAAAAAAAAAACAATAAAACCTAAAGACGCTATTTTCAAAAAATTAATAAAATTGACAACTAGCCAAAATAATGAGATATAGACTGAAACAAAGACAGAAAAGACAAATCATCAACATAAGCAATCAAAGAGAAAGGATCACTATAGATTCTACATGTTAAAATAATACAGGAATACAATTAACAATTTTTGTTAATGAATTCAACAATTTGGATAACACGGACAAATTACTTGAAAGATACAAATAAACAAAATTTTCTCAAGAAACACAAAATGCAAACAGCCATGTATTTATTTTTAAAATTAAATCTGTAGTTAACAACTTTCTTACCAAAAAGATGCAAATTTCCTGGGTCAAGTGGTTTCATTGGTAGATTCTACCAAGTATTAATGTTTAAGGAAAATAATTACTAATACTATACAAACTCTTCCAGAAAATCAAAGACGGAAAACTTTCCAAGTTATTCATAAGGGTAGCATGAATCTGATTCCAAAAAGATATAACACAAAAGGAAACCACAGATAAACATTTCTCATGAACACAGATAGAAAAATCCTTAACAAAATTTTAGCAAATCAAATACCACATCATATTAAAAAGGACAGTATATCATCAAGTGGGATTTATTCCATGAATGCAAGTTTAACATTTAACACTCAATATAAATCATCATATGAAGAAACTAAAAGCATTTTTAAAAAAAAAAAAACATATGATCACCTGGCACTAGTGGTAAAGAACCTGCCTGCCAATGCAGGAGCCAATGCAGGTTCTATCGTGGGCTGGGAAGATCCCCTTGGAGGAGGGCATGGCAACCCACTCCAGTATTCTTGCCTGGAGAATCCCCATGGACAAAGAAGCCTGGTGGGCTACAGTCCATAGGGTTGAAAAGAGTCAGACACAATTGAAGCAACTTAGCACGCATGATGATCATCTCACTTACATAGAAAAAGCATTTAACAAAACCAATAGTCATTCCTAATAGAAAGTTTCAAGAACTAGAAATAGAAGCAAACTTCTTCAACCTTATAAATTGCATGTACCAAAAAATTACACCTAACATATGATTTAATGGTTAAATCCTTTCCCCCTAAGATCAGGAACAGGACAAAGATATCCAGCCTCATTATTTCTATTTAACACTGTACCAGAGGCTCTAACCAGCTTCCCTTGTGGCTCAGATGGTAAAGAATCTGCCTGCAATGCAGGAGACCTGGGTTCTGTCCCTGGACTAGGAAGATTCCCCTGGAGACAGTAACGGCTACCCACTCCAGTATTCTGGCCTAGAGAATTCCATGGACTGTATAGTCCAAAATCACTGCAGATGGTGACTGCAGCCATGAAATTAAAAGACGCTTACTCCTTGGAAGGAAAGTTATGACCAACCTAGATAGCATATTCAAAAGCAGAGACATTACGTTACCAACAAAGGTTCGCCTAGTCAAGGCTATGGTCTTTCCTGTGGTCATGTATGGATATGAGAGCTGGACTGTGAAGAAGGCTGAGTGCCGAAGAATTGATGCTGTTGAACTGTGGTGTTGGAGAAGACTCATGAGAGTCCCTTGGACTGCAAGGAGATCCAACCAGCCCATTCTGAAGATCAACCCTGGGATTTCTTTGGAAGGAATGATGCTAAAGCTGAAACTCCAGAATTTTGGCCACCTCATGCGAAGAGTTGACTCATTGGAGAAGACTCTGATGCTGGGAGGGATTGAGGGCAGGAGGAAAAGGGGACGACAGAGGATGAGATGGCTGGATGGCATCACTGACTTGATGGATGTGAGTCTGAGTGACCTCCGGGAGCTGGTGATGTGTCCAGGGAGGCCTGGCGTGCTGCGGTTCGTGGGGTCGCAAAAAGTCGGACACGACTGAGCGACTGATCTGATCTGATAGTCCATGGGGTCGCAAAGAGTCAAACAACACTGAACAACTTTCACTTTCACTTCACTTTCAGAGGCTCTAACTAGTTCAACAAGATAAGAAAACCAAACCAAAAAGGAAAGCATCCCAACTGGAAGGAAAAAAATTGGCTGCGACCGGCGCACCCAGAGCGCCTCGGCGGCTGCGACCGGCGCACCCAGAGCGCCTCGGCGGCTGCGACCGGCGCACCCAGAGCGCCTCGGCGGCTGCGACCGGCACAGCAGAGAGCCCGGCGGCTGCGACCGGCACACCCAAAGCGCGCGGCAGAGAGGAGCTACCCCACGACCGAGGTCAGGAAGGGCTGCGGTGAGGAGATACCCCTCCACCAAGTTCGGGAAGGGCGGCGGTGAGGACCGGCGCACTAAGCGCAGCCGAGAGGAGCTACCCCACGACCAAGGTCAGGAAGGGCGGCAGTGAGGAGATAACCCTCCTCCAAGGTCAGGAAGGGCAGCAGTGAGGAGAGACCCCTCCTCCAAGGTAAGGTGCGATGGCTGTGCTTTGCTGGAGCAGCCGGGAAGAGATACCCCACACCCAAGGTAAGAGAAACCCAAGTAAGACGGTAGGTATTCCAAGAGGGCATCAGAGGGCAAACACACTGAAACCATACTCACAGAAAACTAGTCAATCTAATCACACTAGGACCACACCCTTGTCTAATTCAATGAAACTAAGCCATGCCCGTGGGGCAACCCAGGATGGGCGGGTCATGGAAAGATCTGACAGGGTGTGGTCTGCTGGAGAAGGGAATGCCAAACCACTTCAGTATTCTTGCCTTGAGACCCCCATGAACAGCATGAAAAGGCAAAATGATAGGATACTGAAAGAGAAACTCCCCAGGCCAGTAGGGGCCCAATATGCTACTGGAGATCAGTGGAGAAATAACTCCAGAAAGAATGAAGGGATGGAGCCAAAGCAAAAACAATACCCAGCTATGGATATGTCTGGTGATAGAAGCAAAGCCCGATGCAATAAAGAGCAATATTGCATAGGAACCTGGAATGTCAGGTCCATGAATCAAGGCAAACTGGAAGTGGTCAAACAAGAGATGGCAAGAGTGAATGTCAACATTCTAGGAATCAACGAACTAAAATGGACCGGAATTGGTGAATTTAACTCAGATGACCATTATATCTACTACTGTGGGCAGGAATCCCTCAGAAGAAATGGAGTGGCCATCATGGTCAACAAAAGAGTCCGAAATGCAGTACTTGGATGCAATCTCAAAAACGACAGAATGATCTCTGTTCGTTTCCAAGGCAAACCATTCAATGTCACAGTAATCCAAGTCTATGCCCCAACCAGTAACACTGAAGAAGCTGAAGTTGAACGGTTCTATGAAGACCTACAAGACCTTTTAGAACTAACACCGGAAAAAGATGTCCTTTTCATTATAGGGGACTGGAATGCAAAAGTAGGAAGTCAAGAAACACCTGGAGTAATAGGCAAATTTGACCTTGGAATACGGAATGAAGCAGGGCAAAGACTAACAGAGTTTTGCCAAGAGAATCCACTGGTCATAGCAAATACCCTCTTCCAACAACATAAGAGAAGACTCTATACATGGACATCACCAGATGGTCAACACCAAAATCAGACCGATTATATTCTTTGCAGCCAAAGATGGAGAAGCTCTGTACAGTCAGCAAAAACAAGACCAGGAGCTGACTGTGGCTTGGACCATGAACTCCTTATTGCCAAATTCAGACTGAAATTGAAGAAAGTAGGGAAACCCACTAGACCATTCAGGTATGACCTAAATCAAATCCCTTATGATTATACAGTGGAAGTGAGAAATAGATTTAAGGGCCTAGATCTGATAGATAGAGTGCCTGATGAACTATGGAATGAGGTTCGTGACATTGTACAGGAGACAGGGATCAAGACCATCCCCATGGAAAAGAAATGCAAAAGAGCAAAATGGCTGTCTGGGGAGGCCTTACAAATAGCTGTGAAAAGAAGAGAAGCAAAAAGCAAAGGAGTAAAGGAAAGATTTAAACATCTGAATGCAGAGTTCCAAAGAATAGCAAGAAGAGAAAAGAAAGCTTTCTTCAGCAATCAATGCAAAGAAATAGAGGAAAACAACAGAATGGGAAAGACTAGGGATCTCTTCAAGAAAATCAGAGATACCAAAGGAACATTTCATGCAAAGATGGGTTCAATAAAGGACAGAAATGGTATGGACCTAACAAAAGCAGAAGATATTAAGAAGAGGTGGCAAGAATACATAGAACTGTACAAAAAAGATCTTCATGACCCAGATAATCACGATGGTGTGATCACTGACCTAGAGCCAGACATCCTGGAATGTGAAGTCAAGTGGGCCTTAGAAAGCATCACTATGAACAAAGCTAGTGGAGGTGATGGAATTCCAGTGGAGCTATTCCAAATCCTGAAAGATGATGCTGTGAAAGTGCTGCACTCAATATGCCAGCACATTTGGAAAACTCGGCAGTGGCCACAGGACTGGAAAAGGTCAGTTTTCATCCCAATCTCAAAGAAAGGCAATGCCAAAGAATGCTCAAACTACCGCACAATTGCACTCATCTCACACGCTAGTAAAGTAATGCTCAAAATTCTCCAAGCCAGGCTTCAGCAATATGTGAACCGTGAACTTCCTGATGTTCAAGCTGGATTTAGAAAAGGCAGAGGAACCAGAGATCAAATTGCCAACATCCGCTGGATCATCGAGAAAGCAAGAGAGTTCCAGAAAAACATCTATTTCTGCTTTATTGACTATGCCAAAGCCTTTGACTGTGTGGATCACAATAAACTGTGGAAAATTCTGAAAGAGATGGGAATACCAGACCACCTGATCTGCCTCTTGAGAAATCTGTATGCAGGTCAGGAAGCAACAGTTAGAACTGGACATGGAACAACAGACTGGTTCCAAATAGGAAAAGAAGTACGTCAAAGCTGTATATTGTCACCCTGTTTATTTAACTTATATGCAGAGTACATGATGAGAAACGCCGTGCTGGAAGAAACACAAGTTGGAATCAAGATTGCTGGGAGAAATATCAATAACCTCAGATATGCAGATGACACCACCCTTATGGCAGAAAGTGAAGAGGAACTAAAAAGCCTCTTGAAGAAAGTGAAAGTGGAGAGTGAAAAGGTTGACTTAAAGCTCAACATTCAGAAAACGAAGATCATGGCATCTGGTCCCATCACTACATGGGAAATAGATGGGGAAACAGTAGAAACAGTGTCAGACTTTATATTTCTGGGCTCCAAAATCACTGCAGATGGTGACTGCAGCCATGAAATTAGAAGACGCTTACTCCTTGGAAGGAAAGTTATGACCAACCTAGATAGCATATTCAAAAGCAGAGACATCACTTTGCCAACAAAGGTTCACCTAGTTAAGGCTATGGTCTTTCCTGTGGTCATGTATGGATGTGAGAGCTGGACTGTGAAGAAGGCCGAGCGCCGAAGAATTGATGCTTTTGAAGTGTGGTGTTGGAGAAGACTCTTGAGAGTCCCTTGGACTGCAAGGAGTTCCAACCAGTCCATTCTGAAGGAGATCAATCCTGGAATTTCTTTAGAAGGAATGATGCTAAAGCTGAAACTCCAGTACTTTGGCCACCTCATGTGAAGAGTTGACTCATTGGAGAAGACTCTGATGCTGCGAAGAATTGGGGGCAGGAGGAGAAGGGGACGACAGAGGATGAGATGGCTGGATGGCATCACTGACGCAATGAATGTGAGTCTGAGTGACCTCCGGGGGTTGGTGATGGACAGGGAGGCCTGGCGTGCTGTGATTCATGGGGTCGTAAAGAGTTGGACACGACTGAGCGACTGATCTGATCTGATCTAATCTGATCTTTATTTGCAGATAAGATAATCAGCTACATAGAAAATTCAATGTAATATACAAAAAAGCTCCTAGAATTAGTAAATGATTTAATAAGATTGCAGAACAAAAGATAAATACACAAATTTACTAGTACACTACTAATAAATTACTGAAAATTAAAATTTAAAAAGTAATACCATTGAAAATTGGCATCAAAAAATATCAAATAATTAGGGATAAACATGACAAAAGATATATAAGACTTGTTCACTAAAAAGCAAAAAATAGTTAAAGATTCAAATAAACGAGAGCATTCATATACTGGTGCATCAGGGGTAAGATGGACCAGCATGGGATACAAGGGATCTAGTGCAGTAAGCGGAGAAGGCAATGGCACCCCACTCCAGTACTCTTGTCTGGAAAATCCCGTGGGCGGAGGAGCCTGGTAGGCTGTAGTCCATGGGGTCGCTAAGAGTCGAACACGACTGAGGGACTTCACTTTCACTTTTCACTTTCATGCATTGGAGAAGGAAATGGCAACCCACTCCAGTGTTCTTGCCTGGAGAATTCCAGGGATGGGGGAGCCTGGTGGGCTGCCATCTATGGGGTCGCACAGAGTCGGACACGACTGATGCGACTTAGCAGCAGTAGCAGCAGCAGTGCAGTAAGACTGTCTGCATAGGAAGGCATCTGTGTCAGGGCCAAACAGGGATGAGAAGGGCATTCAGGCAGCACAGAAGCATAACATTGGGTATTAGAGCCCAAGTAGAATAAAGAGGATACCATACAGGAGGGCAACTCAGTATGTGGTATTGATGCAGCTCAAGGGAGCCCCCAAAATATAATCCTACTCTATGCACCAGAAAAAGGTTGAACTGGAAATATTCGTCAATAGTACATATGAAAATCACTTGAATTAAGAGGAAAAATGCAGATTGTTCATATAATGGACAACTATAAAGCAATCAAAATAAGTGAACTAGATCTCTATACATAAGTTTTAAAAAGCTCTCTACTAGTATGTTAGCCCATGATTGCAGATATTATTGTCTGTTTTTTTCAGAGCTATATCCCCAGCACTAAAAGCAATGCCTCGAACACAGTAGGTACTCAATTCATTTTTATGGAATGAATGAATGAATCTCAAAAAAGCAAAGACCAGAACTATTCATGTAAATGTTTTTTTAAATACAATATGATTTTTGGACACTAAAAACACAGACTAGAAAGAAATACCAGATTTATGATACTGGTTTCCTCAAAGGAGAAAGGAAAGGAAAAGGATTGAGGAAAGGGATGAGTTCAACCTGAATTTTCTTAAACTGTACATCTTTACCTCTCTCTGATCACATATGTTTATATATGCCATAAATATTTATATACATATATATGAATTAAAACCAGAATTGTTACTATTTGTTAATTCAGAGAAGTTGACACAGAAGTGTTTTGTTTTTTTTTTTAATCTCTGTAATTCTCTATAATTCTAGAACTTCATAAAAAGGTTATCAGGGAAATAATACTACTTTCTATCACACTGAACAGAATTTCTCATACTGTTCAATCTGTGTTCACTTATATGAATATGTTCTCCTGGGGAAAAGACAGTCTGGGAAGTAGCCCTAAGAAATTTAAAAAATACTGATGTCTCATGTTTTAACTTTAAAAGTCTTGAGGATTTATAATTTTATTCATAATATTTTTAATCTTATTTCAGTATTAACATATTTTAATTCTGTACTTTTTCCCTTGAAACTAGGTAAAATTAACATTCCAGGAAAATGTGTCCTGTTTATCTTAAAGCTTCACATATCCCCATCATACTGCAGGGTACCCCAGGGCAGAGACAGTGGGGATGCTTACTCTAGTTTGGGAAGAAGAGCCAAAGAGTCACTATAAAATTTCCTCTGAAATAAAACCAGATTAAAATAATGCATAGGAAAGCAGTCCTCTGAGTTTAACCTTGACTTTGCCCCTTGTGATGGTTAATTTTACATGTCAACTTGGTTAGGCCATAGTACCCAAAGATCTGATCAAATATTATTCTGGATATTTCTGTGAAGGTATTTTTGACACAAGATTGCTGCTACTGCTGCTAAGTCACTTCAGTTGTGTCCGACTCTGTGCAACCCCATAGACGGCAGCCCATCAGGCTCCCCTGTCCCTGGGGTTTTCCAGGCATGAACACTGGAGTGGATTGCCATTTCCTTCCCCAGTGAAAAGTGAAAGTGAAGTCACTCAGTTTATCAGTGCTTAAATCAGTAGACTTCGAGTAAAGACGAACAGTCTGCATAATGTGAGTGGGCTTCATTAAACCAGTTAAACGCCTTGATAGAAAAAAGACTAAATTCCCTAAAGGAAGATGGAATTTGGCCAGCAGACTGTCTTCAGACTCAGGCAATAGTATTCACTCTTCCCTGACACTAACTAGCCTACTAATCTACTAGGCAGATTTTGGAGTTGCCAGCCTCCATAATCATGTGAACCAATCTGCTAAAAAAAAAAAAAATCACTCTCTCTCTCTCTCTTCACACACACACACACACACACAGATATACACATTATTGGTTCTGTTTCAATGGAGAACCTCCAGAACCAGTAACTATTTTTTCTAAACCAAAGCATATTTCTGAAATTAACTATCACTAAAACAGTTATATGCTTTTCCCCTAAAAAACTGGGTCTTCTAAAAATCGAATTATGTGTAGCATTTTTTCTTAAACATAATACATGACAAAATACATCAGCATACCACTAGCATATGTAAATAATAGTAACTCTCAGGATGAATCAATAGATATACAAAAATCTAGAGAAGATGTCTTATCAACAACTATTTTTGAAAGGTTATGCTAAATATGGACTTTTTAAAAAATTCTAAATAACAAATTTTAGATAACACAAAGTTAAATAAAAAAAAAAAAAAAAACTTACCTTTTAGTTTTCATCTGCTCCCGCAGTTTACTATACATCTCCAGAACTTTAAAGAGAAGGGATAAAGAGCACATTAGAATAATTTAGATAAAGTAAAAGATTAATTAAAGCTAAAGAAACTGCATCAAGAATTCTACTCTATATCCAGTTTCTCACCTGGAAGACACAGCATTAATTTATCAACAGTGGCAGAAATATTTCTCTGTTGTAGTCGACACTGCTTCAGCTCTTCCATTGCTATCACCAGCTTGGCAAGAGGGGAAAAAAACTGAATTATGCCAACAGCTGTAAATAAAAAGCTTTCAGTAACATTTTTCCACCCTATGTCCAATTCATCAGAACATCGCAGACATTTTCATAGTAAGACCTGCCCAGTAGACTAAGGAACTGCCTTTCTCAACCAGTAAAACATCCCTGCATGGTTTCCCCCTTTTCCCCAAGATGCATACATACTACACTAGGAAAGGCTAGGTGAAATGAAATCTTGAAATTCAGGGGCTATCCAGGAAAAAAGAAAAAACTTGCAGATTTGCTCCAAATCCTATTCAGACTTTTCATGATTTATGACTTCATCAATCTAAGAAGATCCTATATTTCTTTCATCAGTGCTAGATGCCTAGAGGAAAACAGTCCTTCTTAATACAGCTTCAAATGAATCTTGAAAATAATCATTAACTAAATCTCTATTTCAATAGAGAATAAACCACACACTTAGAAGTTGTGGCTTTTCCAAGAATTCCAGTTTAGTGATGAGTAACTCATGTACTTATCTTCTCAGAGAGTTTTAAAGTCTGCCATCTGAAGTGATAGACAATAAAACTAGAAGAAACTGTGCTCTTTGCAAAAACTTAAAATATGTGAGACAAACTTTTAAAAAGCAATAAGCTACATGGCCTCTTATAGAATTCATCCCATATCCATACCTAAAAATGTTAGCTACTTAAATACTATGCGCCCCCCCACAAAAAAAAGAGAGAGAGAAGTGGTCGTGATTAAGTTACTGATAAGACAATCAAAGGCTAATATTAAAGATTATTAAACATTAAATAAGTATTAAGGAATAAGGAAGGTACATGATACAGAGAACAGCAATTGACTATAAGTCAGAAAACTTGGATTTTAGTCTCAGCCATATCAATTACTGTGTAAACTTTTGCAAATCATCTGTTTTATCTTCCTAGTCAATAGGTCGGCCATGAGGATTAAGTGAGAAAATGGACATCAAATGATCTTATAAACTATGATTTAAATGGTGAAGATATCAATTAATAGAATCAATGATTCACTTTTTTAACAAATACTTATGGCACATTCATGTTGTGCCAGTCACTGTTTAGGCAGGTAGAGGGGATATGGCAGTGTATTAAAAAAAAAAAAAAAATCCTGACCTCATGGAGCTTAATTTCTACTGGAAGGAGACCAAAAAACCAAACATATAAGGAAAACTATATAATATCAGAGCATGATAGGTGCAATGGAGAAAAATTAAGCAGAAAAGGTAAAAAGAAAACAAAAGGTGAAAGGGAGACTGCAATTCTAAATAAGTTGGTTAGTAAAGGCCTCATTAGGAGGTAACATATGAGCAAATATCTGAAGTGCATAAACACTGGAGAAAGAAGATTCTAGGCAGAGGAAACAGCATTGGCCATATTATGACTACTCAAGTGATTTAAAAATACAACTAAGGAAGGCTATATACTCTCACTAAGCTTTCTAGTGACTATATTCATTTACTGCAGACAAACATGAGAAGCAATGATAATGTCCAAGTCCTTCCAACATGCAGGTTATGGTCTCACAAGCCACTAAATCAGGAACACAGTCATCCAAGAGAATGACAGGAAACAGAAAAGACTTCAAAAGGTAAACTGGTCTTACTTCCTTTCCCTCATGTTGTAGTTTTCTATTAGTATCCGTCACTTGATTCTGTGGAGAGAAGACAATTTAAACTTACAATAAATACCTAGACAATAGTTTGATTAAGATGAAGATTTTAAATCAAAAGATTTAGTGTATTCAGATTGTTTCCATATTTCACCACATTTTGGTTTACTTGTATTCTCCTGGGATTAAACTGTATTAACTTTTCAACTGAACATCTATATGACTTTTTGAACAATAAAAAAAAATACTAAAAAATATGTTCAGTTTGAAATAGTACAAACTAATATAATACAACTAAAGATCACACTTTAATTTGAAATGCAAAGAAAAACTATAACAGAAAAAATAACCCACAAAGAACCTTGTTGCTGCTAAGTCATTTCAGTCGTGTCCAACTTTGAGTGACCCCATAGACAGCAGCCCACCAGGCTCCCCCGTCCCTGGGATTTTCCAGACAAGAACACTGGAGTGGGACAAAGAACCTTACTTGATCATAAATTGAACTGTTTAACTCAGGGAGTTTGAGTGAACTCCGGGAGTTGGTGATGGACAGGGAGGCCTGGCATGCCGCAGTCCATGGGGTCACAAAGAGTCAGACAGGACTGAGCGACTAAACTGAACTGAACTGAACTCAGGTCAAATATTTCTACGTATAATCTAATTTTAGAAAACATTTTATCTTAATTTCTTGGATCATTAATTCTTGATAGTTCCTAACACTTCCATATTCCCTCTTTTCTAAATTAATTTATCCATCAGATAGTAAAAAAAATCAGGTAAACGAGCTTTAAATTTACATAGAATTCCTAATTCAAATGAATTGGCACCATTCATTGTGGTAGCCACTCTTAAAGAATCAGTAGATACAAAAATTAAGTTTATAGAATAGTAACTTCCCCACCTTCTTAAACATTATCAAAACATGAGCAATATTAACTTCTAAAGTTTTCTTTAATAGAGGCTTCCTATACTTCCACCAATTCTAAATTGGTGGAATCTAAATCTCTCCTTATGTTTAAGGTACTTCCTTAACCCAGTATTTTCTATTATGTCCCTCAGAATGCCAACAAATTTTATTTAATAGATACTCTGCACTCTGTATACACACAAACATAGACACACATACACATAATATGTATGGGAAATAATACTAAAAAGGTTCATTTACTGGGAACTTCTGAAGCATTCAATATTCTATTAGGCACATATATATAAATGAATACAGTGCCTAATATTCACTTAGGCACTATAAATGCCTAAGGAGATATAACACAGTGTTTTCCAACTTATTTTATGTAGCAGCCCTTCACTGAGGATCATCTCAGGAAACCAGTTTTTTAGGAACACACCTTTGAAAATTTTGCCCAAAACTATACACTATACCTGGACTATCATTATCTGAGCAGATTACCACATGCACTGTCACTGAAGCAAAAATGCAACCATATACATACATAAATGAATGAGTGTTTCTATGTTCCAATATGTTTCTATGTTCATTTGCAAAATTAGGAGGCAAGCTGGATTTGGCCTGGAAGATATACTTTGCTGATTCTTGGTCTAAAATAAGTGAGACTGAAGAGCTTATTATTCAAACCAATATATGGATGTTATTAAAAAATGGGATTAATATCAGTTCAATATAAGAAAAAGATTTTAAACAATGGGAATAAAAGTGGTGTGGGCAGCCCTCGAGTGATTATTATTTTAAAATGATTAGATTTTTTTCATGTAAACAGGAGATCTCATAAAATTCAACCTTCCATAAATACTACTAATTTCAGCATCATACTCTGTACTAGAATGCCTTGTTTACTTTATAAAGATATTTCTGACTTTTTTTTAACCTCAAACTCATTGTCAGAAATATATTTTACATTGCAACCTGGTACGCAAGTATAGGGAATACACACACACACAGAGAAACAAAATTTTCAAGAAATAATTTTGTCTTACTGCAAGTAATACATTTTATTGTTCCCTTTTCCATTCTATTTCAATTTTTATTAAAAATACTGATCATGGCACACTAAATCAATTTCACGCAAACCAGAATTCTAAAACACCCACAGGAGCCTAATCAATGCTTCTGATAGAAAGATAATTACTATTTCAATACTATTTGAACATAACAATGAGAGGACATCTACACAGCTTATTTAGGGGTTCAAGATGGCTGAATGTAAGAATATGTATTCATCTCCTCCTACGAGAGCATCAAAATCACAACTAGCTGTTGAACAATCATTGACAGGAGAATGCTGGAACTGACCACAGAAAGATATCTTACATCCAAAGACAAAGGAGAGGCTGCAACAAGACAGTAGAAGAAATGCGATCATTATAAAATCAAATCCCATACCCACCGGGCGGGCGACCCACAAACTGGAGAACAATAATATGAAAGACCTTCTCCCACTGTTGTGAAGGTTCCAAGCCCCACATCAAGTTTCCCAGCCAGGGGATCCAGCTAAGGGACTAGAAATCCCCCTAGAATCTGACTGTGAAGGCCAGTGGGATTTGATTACAGGACTTCCACAGGACTATGGGAAACACAGACACCCACTTGTGGGGCATAAACAAAATCTTGAGCACACCAGGAGCCAGGGGAAAGGAGCAGTAACCCCCCACAGGAGACTAAACCAGACCTACTTAGTGTTGGAGGGTCTCTTATGGAGGTGTGAGTCAACAGTGGCTGGCCACAGGCACTGGCAACAGCAGTCCTGGGAGGCACCCCTTGGTGAGACTTCTTTGAGGTCACCATTAACCCTACCATAGAACCTGTAGACCCCAGGGCTGGGTTGCCTCAGGCCAAACAACTAACAAAGAGGGAGTGCAATACCCTACCCATAAGCAGACAACTGGATTACTTTTTTTCTTAATTTAAGTCTTCATTAAATTTGTTACAATATTGCTTCTGCTTTTTATGATCTGGTTTCTTGGCTATAGGGCATATAGGATCTTAGCTCCCTGACCAGGGATCAAACCTGCACCCTGTGCATTGGAAGGCAAAGTGTTAACCACTGGACCAGCAGGGAAGTCCCCAGATTAGTTTTACTAAACACAACCCTGCCCACCAGAGCAAGATCCAGTTTTTCCCACCACCAGTCCTTCCCATTGGGAAGCTTATACAAGCCTCTTAGCCTTATCCACCAGAGAGAAAACAGAAGAAGCAAGAAAAACTGCAATCCTGCAGCCGCCAGAAGAGAAACCACATAACAGAAAGTTAATCAAAATGAAAATGCAGACAATTGTGTCCCAGATGAAGGGACAAAATCACAGGAAGACAACTAAAAAGGGGGGAAATAGGCACCTTCCAGAAAAAGAATTCAGAATAATGATAGTGAAAATGATCCAGGATCTTGGAAAAAGAATGAAGATAAAAGAAATGTTTACCAAAGACCAAGTATAACTAAAGAACAAACAGAGATGAACAATACAGTAGAAGGAATCAATAGCAGAATAACAGGCAGAAAAGGTAATTGGTCTAGAAGACAGAATGGTGGCTCTCACTGCCACAAAACAGAATATAGAAAAAAGAACAAAAAAAAACCCGAAGATAGCCAAAGAGATCTCTGGGACAACATTAAACACACCAGCATTCACATTATAAGGGTCCCAAAAGGAAAAGAGAGGAAGCATCTGAGAAAATGTCTAAAATGATAACAGCTGAAAATTTTCCTAACATGGAAAAGGAAAAATTCAACCTAGTCCAGGAAGAACAGAGACTCCCAGGCAGGATAAACCCAAGGAGGAACACACTAAGACACATAGCAATCAAAATAACAAAAATTAAATACAAAGACAAAACATTAAAAACAACAAGGGAAAAATGACAAATAATATACAAGGGAATTCCCATAAGGTTATCAGCTGATTTCTCAACAGAAATCAGAAGGGAATGGCATGATATAAAATGCAAAAGGAACAAGGCAGAAGGGAACAGCAGGATATAAAATGAAAAAGAAACGTCTCTAAGGAGAAAAAACAAGAGAAGGAAAAGACCTACAAAAAATAAACTCAAAACAATTAAGAAAACAGCAATAGGATCATATATATCGATGGTTACCTTAAATGTAAATGGATTAAATTTACCAACCAAAAAACATAGACTGGCTGGGTGGATGAAAACACTTGGAATTACGCGCATCCAGTTGGAAGTATGCACTTCCAATTACCACATCACTCTACTTAACCCGTCAAATTGCATGTAAGTATTTTATATCATTAGGTTAATCATGTTGCCATTATAGCTTGCAATTGTAAATTATCTTTTTTTATCTCGCTATTGATCATGAAAACTGACAAAATATTTTTTACTACTGTGATTATGTAACTGTTACTCATTTTAACATCATTGTATCATGACTGGTCAACAGAAAATAGTAAATTCTATATCACTGGAACTACCATTTAATAGAAAAACCTGCAATCACTTTTTAAAATCCAGATGCACATTAGAATTATCTTGAAATTTTTTGTAAAATACAAATGCCAAGGTATTGTTTTTTCTCCAAAGCCTCAGATGTGAGTCTAATAAACAGCCCTATTTAAAAATAACTGAACTATAGTATGACTTTTTACTTTTATCTAGTTTGTTTCACTTTTTATATTTCATAGTCAGTGCTCCCATTTTATTTAAATGCACTTGAAAAAGGCTTGAGAAAGAACAACAAAAAATAAGAGGGAGAAATTGGAAAGCATTTAAACAAAATGGAAGCACTGAACATGAAATAGAAAAAGAGAAATATGTATAATATATATATTTTAGAAACTTAGGAATTTTTGCTTAGCTAAAAAAATTTATAACATTTTGTTTCCAGTTGTTTGCTTAAACATGAATGGAATCCTAGATTTCTAACTTTTATTCACTCAAAACTTTGATATAGTTCCACTTACTCTATCTTTGTGATTTTTTTTTTTCAATTTGAATGAGGCCTGACATTTTCAATCCAATTCTAAGAATATAAAGAAATACTATGACGCAAAAAAAAAAACAAAAACAGAAAATTAACATGTGATACAGTATTATTAACTGAAGCACAGATTTTGTTCAAATTTCACAAAATTTTATGCTAGTGTCCATTATTTTTTTATAACTTATTCAAGATTCCACATTGTATTCAGTTGCACAGAGCAGCTTCACCTGCATGCAACAAAATTTGATAAATTATCCTTCTATTTTTATGGTGTTAGAGAAGACTCTTGAGAGTCCCTTGGACTGCAAGAAGATCCAACCAGTCCATTCTGAAGGAGATCAATCCTGGAATTTCTTTGGAAGGAATGATGCTAAAGCTGAAACTCCAGTATTTTGGCCACCTCATGCGAAGAGTTGACTCATTGGAGAAGACTCTGATGCTGGGAGGGATTGAGGGCAGGAGGAGAAGGGGACGACAGAGGATGAGATGGCTGGATGGCATCACTGACTTGATGGGTGTGAGTCTGAGTGACCTCCGGGAGCTGGTGATGGACAGGGAGGCCTGGCATGCTGCGGTTCATGGGGTCGCAAAGAGTCGGACATGACTGAGCGACTGATCTGATCTGATTTTTATTCTATTATAAACATTTTCTAATTTTCCTTCTTATGGCTTCTTAGATACATCCATCACTTAAACATACACATTTAATTTCCAAATACATGGGGGTTTTTTTAAGTATCATTCATATTAATTTCTCATTTTCATATTAATTTCTCACTTAAATGTTTTCTTCTCTACAGTCACCCTCTGTGTTTTGACAGTCTTTTAACTTTATTGAAACTAACAGATGCTTGCTCCTTGGAAGAAAAGCTATGACCAACCTAGACAGCATATTCAAAAGTAGAGACATTACTTTGCTGACAAAGGTCCATATCATCAAACCTTTGGTTTTTCCAGTAGTCATATATGGATGTGAGAGTTGGACTATAAAGAAAGCTGAGTGCTGAAGAATTGATGCTTTTGAACTGCGGTGTTGGAGAAGACTCTTGAGAGTCCCTTGGACTGCTAGGAGATCCAACCAGTCCATCCTAAAGGAAATCAGTCCTGAATATCCACTAGAATGACTGATGCTGAAACTGAAGATCCAATACTTTGGCCACCTGATGCAAAGATCTGCCTCATTGGAAAGATCCTAATGCTGGGAAAGATTGAAGGCAGGAGGAGAAGAGGACGACAGAGGATGAGATGGTTGGATGGCAACACTGATTCAATGGACATGAGTTTGAGTAAGCTCTGGGAGTTGTTGATGTACAGGGAAACCTGGCATGCTGCAATCCATAGGGTCACAAAGAGTAGGACACAACTGAGCAACTGAACTGAACTTTATTGAGGCTTTCAACGGCCAAGATCTCTCTTGGTAAATGTCAATTTTCAAGTGCCTTTTGATATTGATTTCTAACATAATTCAACTGTGATAAGAGAACAGATTCTGTATGATTCCGATACTTATAGACTACAAAATTTTTGCACCTTCTTTGGCATTTGTGCATGTGTGTGCTCAATTGTGTCCAACTCTTTGTGACCCTAGGGACTGTAGCCCATCAGGATCCTCTGTCCACAGGATTTCCCAGACAAGAATACTGGAGTAGGTTGCCATTTCTTCCTCCAGGGGATTGATCCCAACACAGAGATCGAACCCGAGTCTCCTGTGTCTCTTGCATTAGTTGGCAGATTCTTTACCACTGAGCCACCTAGGAAGCCCCATTTTATGTCCCTAGATATGTTTCAGTGTCTCCTGCTTTGCAGTCTATGGGAACTTGAATAGAATTTGTATCCTGCTATTGTGTGAAAACTGTGTAAATCTTAATTATGTTGAATTGGTTCATACTGTTTTTCAGGTCTACTGTATTCTTCTACTTTTCTGCTTATTCATGCTATAAATTTCTGAAAGTTTGATATTAAAACTCCAATTAAAAATATTAAATTATCTACTTAAAACATAACTGTAATATATAATGGAACTATATGTAACTTTGTTCTATGTTTTCCAAGTCATCTGAAAAGTGTTATCATACTTTCGTAATTAAAAAAATTTTTTTAAAAACCTCTTTTATGGATTTTAAATAATTAAGATCTAAATAAATGGAGAAATATACCATGTTTATTTCAATAAAGGCTACTACATACTGCTTGTCTAGAATGCTACTTCTTCATTCAGAGAACATATGTATGATATATGTATATATTTAAAGACACCTACACACACACACACACACACACACACTGTGAATCAAAAAAAAAACTAAGTGGCATCCTAGAGAACACAGAAATTTCATTGCTATGTTCAAATAATACTGATAGTAGGTAATAGTCAACCTTTTCCATTTTCTAACCTTTTTTCTAAAGTTCAAGAATTTTCACAGGCTCCTCACACAAGCTGAAAGGATGCCCCAAAGGGCAGTCTCCCATGTGTTAACAGAGAACGTTATGGGTAATATTCAGGTACTCCACTACATGACTACTTCAGTAACCAGAGACAGAGCACCCTTTTGCCTATCATGGACAAAGCACCCGAGGAAGAGAGAGAGGTTTTTGAACACAGGCATCAAGAACAGCACAAGGTGAGGGTGGATGGGAAGCTGGGCTGAGGAAGCTGAGTGAGGACCAACAGCACGTACAACTCCTGGCAGACACGTATTTCAGATAGTTTTGTCCACTTGAGGCTTTTCAGTCCCCTAAAATTCAGTATAACTTTTTAAATTGAACCGAATTGTTCATACTTTTTAATCTGTTTTTATACATTAAGCAAATGTTCTCATATCAGATATCCTTCCACAGTAATGTAGTTTCTTACTCTTTTAAATGCATATACCATGCTTTATTTTACTAATCCTCTAGTACATGACTTTCAGGGACATTTTAAAATCTTAGCCATCAAAAAAAAAAAAAAATCACATGCACATCATTGTACACGCACCTGTAGCTTTAGAATAAATGAAAACATAGTTTTCATTTGTTGCTGTTCGCAGTTTTCAGTTGTTATCGTTCAGTCCTCAAGTCATGTCCAGCTCTTTGTGACCCCATGAACTGCAATACGCCAGGCCTCCCTGTCCCTCACCATCTCTCGGAGTTTGCCCAAGTTCATGTCCATTGAATCGGTGATGCCATTCAACCATCTCATCTTCTGTCACCCTCTTCTTCTGCCTTCAGTCTTTCCCAGCATGAGGTCTTTTTTAATGAATCTGCTGTTTGCATCAGGTGGCCCAAGCATTAACATCAGTCCTTTCAATGAGTATTTAGGGTTGATTTCCTTTAGGACTGACTAGTTTGATCTCCTTGTGGTCCAAGGGATTCTCAAGAGTCTTCCCCAGCACCACAGTTTGAAAGTATCAATTCTTTGGTGCTCTGCCTTCTTAATGGTTCATCTCTCACATCAGTACATGACTACTGGAAAGACCATAGCCTAGACTATATGGACCTTTGTCAGCAGAGTGATGTCTTTGCTTTTTAATACACTGTCTAGGACTGTCATAGTTTCCTTCCAAGAAGCAACTGTCTTCAAATTTCATGATTGCAGTCACCATCCACAGTGATTTTAAAGCCTAAAAAGAGGAAATCTGTCACCACTTCCACGTTTTCCACTTCTATTTGCCATGAAGTGATGGGGTCAGATGCCATGATCTTAGTTTTTTTAATACTAAGTTTTAAGCTGGCTTTTTCACTCTCCTCTTTCACCTTCATCAAGAGGCTCTTTAGTTCCTCTTCACCTTCTGCCATTAAAGTGGTATCATCTGCATATCTGAGATTGTTGATATTTCTCCTGGCAGTTTTGATTCCAACCTGTAACTCATCCAACCAAACATTTCAAATGTGCTCTGAATATAAGTTAAATAAACAGGGTGACAATATACAGACTTGTCACACTCTTTCTCAAGTCTGAACCAGTCAGTTGTTCCATATAACGTCCTAACTGATGCTTCTCAACCCACAAATACATTTTTGAGGAGAGGTAAGATAGTCTGGTATTTCATATCTTTAAGAGTTTTCCAGTTTGCTATGATTCACATAGTCAAAGGCTTTAGCATAGTCAATGAATCAGAAATAGAAGTTTTTTTTTTTTTCCTGGAATTCCCTTGCTTTCTCTATGATTTAGTTGGCAATGTGATCCCTGTTCCTCTGCCTTTACTAAACCCAGCTTGGATATCTAGAAGTTCTTGATTCAAGTACTGCTGAAGCCTGGCTTGAAAGATTTTGAGCATAACCTTACTAGCATGGGAAGTGAATGCAACTGTCCAGTAATTTGAACAGTCTTTAGTACTGCCCTTCTTGGGAATTGGGATGAATATTGGCCTTTTCCAGTCATGTGCCCACTGCTGGTATTTCCAAATTTGCTGACATATTGAATGCAGCACTTTAATAGCATCATCTTTTAGGATTTTAAATAGCTCAACTGGAATTCCATCACCTCCACTAGCTTTATTGGCAGCAGTGCTTCCTAAGGCCCACTTGACTTCACGTTCCAGGATATCTGGCTCTGAGTGAGAGACTACACAATCGTGGTTATCTGGGTCATTAAGACCTTTTTTGTACAGCTCTTCTGTGTATTCTTGCCATCTCTTCTGGATCTCTTCTGCTTCTACTAGGTCTTAACCATTTCTGTCCTTTATAATGCCTATCTTTGCATTGAAATTTTCCTGTGATATCTCTAGTTTCTTCAAGAGACCTCTAGTCTCTCCCCTTCGGTTGTTTTCTTCTATTTCTTCAATGTTCATTGAATAAGGTCTTCCTGTCTCTCCCTGCTATTCTCTGGAACTCTCCATTCAGTTGGTTATACCTTTCCCTTTCTTCCTTGCCTTAAGCCTCTCTTCTCTCCTCAGCTATTTGTAAAACCACTTTGCCTCCTTGCAGTACCTCTTGTATATTAGGAAGCTCTGTCCACAGTTCTTCAGGAACTCTGTCTACCAGATCTACCAGATCTATTTGTAACCCCCCTGTAATCATAGGGGGCTTCCCTGGTGGCTCAGAGGTTAAAGCATCTGCCTGCAATGCGGGAGACCCAGGTTCAATCCCTGGGTTGGGAAGATCCCCTGGAGAAGGAAATGGCAACCCACTCCAGTATTCTTGCCTGGAGAATCCCATGGACGGAGGAGCCTGGTGGGCTACAGTCCATGGGGTCGCAAAGAGTCAGATAGGACTAAGCGACTTAACTTTAACTATAATCATAGGAGATTTTTAGATCATACCTGACTGGCCTAGTGGTTTCCCCACTTTCCTTAGTTTAAGCCTGAATTTTGCTATAAGGACCTAATGATCTGTTCCACAGTCAGTTCCAGGTCTTGTTTTTGCTGACTGTATAGAGTGTCTCCATCTTCGGCTGCAATGAACACAATCAGTCTGATTTTGGTATTGATCATGTGGTGATATCCATGTATAAAGTCTTCTTTTGTGTTGTTGAAAAAGGGTGTTTGCTATGATCAATGTATTCTCTTGGCAAAAGTCTGCTAGCCTTTGTCCTGCTTCATTTTGTACTCCAATGCCAAACTTGCCTGTTACTACAGGTATCTCTTAACTTCCTACTTTTGCATTCCAATCCCCTATGATGAATAGGACTTTTTTTTTTTTTTTTGGTGTTTATTCTAGGAGGTCCTCTCGGAGAAGGCAATGGCACCCCACTCCAGAACTCTTGCCTGGAAAATCCTATGGATGGAGGAGCCTGGTAGGCTGCAGTCCATGGGGTCGCTAAGAGTCGGACACGACTGGGCGACTTCACTTTCACTTTTCACTTTTACGCATTGGAGAAGGAAATGGCAACCCACTCCAGTGTTCTTGCCTGGAGAATTCCAGGGATGGGGGAGCCTGGTGGGCTGCCGTCTATGGGGTCGCACAGAGTCGGACATGACTGAAGCGACTTAGCAGCAGCAGCAGCAGCAGGAGGTCCTCTAGATCTTCATAGAACTGATCAACTTCAGCTTCTTCAGCCTTGGTGGCTGGGCACAGACTTAAGATTACTGTGATGTTGAATGGTTTGCTTTAGAAATGAAACAAGATCATTCTGCTGTTTTTGAGGATGCAACCAAGTACTGCATTTTGGTCTCTTTTGTTGACTATGAGGGCTACTTCATATCTTCTAAGGGATTCTTGCCCAAAGTGGTAGATATAATAATGGTCATCTGAATTAAATTCTCCCATTCTCGTCCATTTTAGTTCACTGATTCCTAATATGTCGATGTTTACTCTTGCCATCTCCTGCTTGACCACATCCAATTTACCTTGATTCGTGGACCTAACACTCCAGCTTCCTCTGCAATACTGTTCTTTATAGCATAGGATTTTACTTTCATTACCAGACACATCCACAAGTGAGCATCTCTCCGCTTTGGCCCAGATGCTTCATTCTTTCTAGAGCTTTGAGAAATTGCCATCTGCTCTTCCCCAGTAGCATATTGGACACCTTCTGACCTGAAGCACTCATCTTTTGGTTTCATATCTTTTTACCTTTTTATATAGTTCATGGGGTTCTCATAGCAGGAGTACTGGAGTGGTTTGCTATTCTCTCCTCCAGTGGACTACATTTTGTCAGAACTCTCTACTATGACGTGTCCATCTTGGGTGGTCCTGCACAACAAGGCTCAGAGCTTCATTAAGTTATGCAAGCCCCTTCACCATGACAAGGCAGTGATCCATAAGAAGTTTTCAGTATTGATATATAAAACTGCTCCCCTCAAAATTGTAATAGTCTCCACTCCAACCAGGCATTCCCCAGTTGATAAGTATCATCTCCAACTTTAATTAACATTTGTTTCATTTTTTTTATTTTATTAGGTGGCACTTTATTGTTTAAATTTGTATTTGTTTAATTATTTCTAAATTGTAGAGTTTCCTTCTATTTCTTTGTATGTAACACTGTACATTAACAAGCATTTGTTTTCTATTAGTATTCATATTTTTCCTATTAATTTATAAAGATATTTTCTGTTAGGATATCAATCATTTGTCATATGTATTTGTAAATATTTTATTATTTACCTTTACATTTTTAACTTGTATGTAGAAAGTTCTTTCACTGTACTATCGTTGTATGTATCAATATTTTCTTTCTAGCTTAGGAATTGCGTTTAGAAATGCATTCCTCACTCTCCAAAATCACATAAATATTCATCTATATTTTCCACTTGTTTCTTTATGGTTTTATTTTTTACATTTAACTTTTTAATTCACCTGAAATTAAATTTGGTAAGCTGAATAATTTAATTTCAATTATAATAGTTAAACATTAAAGAACATTAACAACAAATAAGAAGATTTGCTATTTTTGAATGGTAGAGTGAAGAAAGCCACTGAGAAGGGTAAAAAAGAGAGATTTAATTTTCTTTGTAACATTATATTTCTTATAATGACTGGATAGTTGCTATACAAGTCCATAAATTCCTATTTGAAACCTTGCAGACCCACTGTGATTTGGACTTCAGAATTTGGGTGATTTTATAGAGCCAATATTGTTTATTTCATAACATCCCCCAAAAGGCACTAAGACAGCGTCCCATAATCAAACACAGTAGTATTTCTGTAGCAAAGGCAGTTACCCAAGATAAGGAAATTTGCTATGCCAGGGACAAAACCAATACAGCTACCCTCTTTCCTGAACTTGAGTTAGTCCTATCAAGAAAGAACTTCCAGACTTTGGTAGAAGACCCTCCACAACTATCACAATTTTTTTTCCTCTGCCTCAGATTGCCATCGGAGAAGGCAATGGCAGCCCACTCCAGTACTCTTACCTGGAGAATCCCATGGATGGAGGAGCCTGGTAGGCTACAGTCCACGGGGTCGCAAAGAGTCGGACACAACTGAGCGACTTCACTTTCACTTTTCATTTTCATGCATTGGAAAAGGAAATGGCAACCCACTCCAGTGTTCCTGCCTGGAGAATCCCAGGGAGGGGGAGCCTGGTGGGCTGCCGTCTATGGGGTCGCACAGAGTCAGACACGACTGAAGTGACTTAGCAACAGCAGCAGCAGATTGCCATGCCGCAAAGACTTCTGCAGCCATGGCTTGCAATTCTGTCATTCAATGGTGATGGTTATTATCTAGCAAGGAAGTAGACAGATGACTAGAAGGATCAATAAAGTTTCTATCTGGAAGAAACTGATTCTTATTACTAGCTCTCATCCACATGTTGTTATCCCCAATAAATTTTAACTTAAAAGAGTATCCTTTTCAGCTAAAAGCTATACTCCCAATTATCTATGTTTCAGTACAAATCCCTTTCTTACTATTCAAAAATCTTTACCACAAATATGTAACCTGTAATGCAGTCCCTACTCTTTTAATGTTAACCAAAACCCCAAGACAGAGAGAAAGAGTCTCCTTACTTTGAGTTTCTGGGCTTCTCCTCTCACTTTCAGCAGTTCTGTTATAGAGTCCACAAAGCCCTGATAATGAAAGTTGCACATTTTCTCAATTTCTCGGTCATGATTGCGGATGCGAGTTTCAAGCTTCTCCATGAATCGTCCATGTTCTTCACCATCATAGACAGACCTTTTACAAAAAAAAAATACCATGAAGATTAGACACAGGTTTATACTTAAGAAAGAGAAACAAAATTACAAACCCACGAGCAAATTTATTTGGAAATCAGATGTTTAAGTAACATAAACCACAGAGTAATTCAATTGTATTAATGTTGCCCCAATGCTTGATGAATTTTTTAGGAAAATCTAAAATTTTACTTCCTTATTTATTGAAAAACATTTAAGTGTTTGACAGTAATCATCATAGAATTCTCATCATAAAAAGACTGAATTATAATTCCTCTGTACCTTTCTTTCTCAGTTAAACTAATCTAGAAAAACTTAATTTTGGAAAAACCCAACTATACATTTACTCCAAGATTATACTCAAGAAACTGACATTGCTAGAGACAAATCACACAGCTGTGCTGCTAAATTCAGTTCAGCTATATCTGATGACAAATTTAAACTGGGCAGCCAAACATCACTAGATAATAATATTAAAATTATCCCACCCAATACTACCACCAAAAAAAATCACGATGTAGTCTCTAAAATGTGTGAAAACCTTACCTTCTCCACTCCTCAAATGTCCACCCTGTCACTTTCAGTTGTATTTCACAGAAATATATGTATATATGATCTATATATACCATATATGTATTATTTCATCTCCTCTCAACCAACCTGCTTACATTTAAAACTCCTATTCTGTCCACCCTCTTGTAACAATAAAAATTCAAGTGTTTATCTATAGTCATTCTTGTTGTCTCTAGGAGCTTTACTCCTGCAATTATCCCCTTTCATTCCTACCCTGAATTATATATCTCTTCCACTCTACTAAATCATTCTCATGAATATATAAACATGACTTTATGAAATCTATCTTAACCTACTTATTTCCCTCCAGCCACCATCTTATGTCACTGCTCCTCTCCCCAGCCAAATTACTTTCTACCTCCTCACCTCCAAATAGTTAGCATTCATCTTACTGCACCTAATGGCAGCATTTTCTATGGTTTAATATATCTTCCTTCTGGAAACACCCTTTTCTCTAGACTTCAATGATGCCACACTAAGTGGTTTTCATCATTTTACTGACATGCCTTCTTAATCTCCTTCCTGGACTCTTCCTCCTCTATTCTTTTTCTTAATATTCCAAAGAGCTCTTCTCTTACCTACCTGTGCTCTCTCACCAAGAAATGACAGCTAAACCCATGTCTTTATAATATATACCATCTACTATAGTGGTAGACTTCCTAATCTATACCTTCAATTCTGAGCACTTCCCTGAGCCCTAGGCTCAAATGCCTAGCTACTATTTAACAACTCCAATTGGATTTTTAAAAATCATCTTGAATTTTAACATAGAAAAAAATCATCCATCACCAAACTATCTCCAATCCCAAACTTGATCCTCTCAAAAGCTCTCTACCACTCAGGCACCCATTACAGCTAATGGCGTATCCAGTTGCCCAAGTCAAATATCCAAATCCAAGAATCACTCCCAATGCACCTCTTTACATCAAACCTCATCCAATCTGCTAGTAAGTCCTGACAACTTAACCTCCAAAGCATATCTTAAAATTAACCACCATCCCACCATTTCCAAAAAAACCCTAGTCTAAACTTCTATCACTGGCTCACTGGACCAAAGTAATAGCCTTCTAAAACTCTCCATTTGGCACCCCTCACTCCCGCTACTTCTTGTCCCAAAGGAGATACTCCACACAGCAGTAAAAATGGCCTTTATAAAGCAGTAGTTCAGATGTTACCCTCTTGTTTGTGTTAGTCAAGGGGCTTCCTTCCTAGCTCAGTAGGTAAAGAATGTGCCTGCGATGCAGGAGACCTAGATTCGATTCCTGGGTCAGGGAGACCCTCTGGAGAAGGGAATGGCAACCCACTCCAGTATTCTAACCTGGAGAATCCCACGGAGAGAGGAGCCTGGCAGGCTACAGTCCATGGAGTTGCAAGAATAGGACTCTCTGATTCCTTCTCTTTACAAAAGGAATAAAAGTCATAAATCCTTATTATCATGGCCTATAACATTCTACATAATCTAGCCTCTGATTATTTCTCTATCATTGTTTCTCCCTAAGTCACACCTCTAGCCTTGCCTTCCTCCATCCTCTGTGCTCCTGCTACAGAGGATTTTTTTTTTAGTCTCTTCCTGCCTCAAGCATTTTGTTTTTGCTGTTCATATGCTAATAACACTCATTCCCTATATCTTCAAACAATTTTCTCCTTCTCATCATTCAGTTTGTTATCTTCCCCCCAACCCATCCCAATTAGATTGTAAGCTCCAGGGCAACAACTTTGTCTGCCATATTCACCTCTATCTCAAAACAATGCCAGATAGGTAATAGGTAGTAAGTGGAAGGCAATGGCACCCCACCCCAGTACTTTTGCCTGGATAATCCCATGGACGGAGGAGCCTGGTAGGCTCCAGTCCATGGGGTCGCTAAGAGTCGGACACGACTGAGCAACTTCACTTTCACTTTTCGCTTTCATGCATTGGAGAAGGAAATGGCAACCCACTCCAGTGTTCTTGCCTGGAGAATCCCAGGGACAGGGGAGCCTGGTGAGCTTCCGTCTATGGGGTCGCAGAGAGTCGGACACGACTGAAGCGACTTAGCAGCAAACATTCACTGACTAAACGAATGACTATTGTTGTCTCTGTTGTTGTTTAGTTGCTCAGTTGTGTCCAACTCTTTGCAACCCCATGGACTGTAGCCCACTAGGCTTCTCCATCCATGGGATTTCCCAGGCAAGAACACTGAAGTGGATTGCCATTTCCTTCTCCAGGGGATCTCGTCGACCCAGGAACTAAACCTGTGTCTCCTGCATCTCCTGCACTGGCAGGCAGATTCTTCACCACTAGTGGCACCACCCTAGGACTTTTGCCTGGAAAATCCCATGGATGGAGAAGCCTGGTAGGCTGCCGTCCATGGGGTCGCAAAGAGTCAGACACGACTGAACGACTTCACTTTCATGCACTGGAGAAGGAAATGGCAGCCCACTCCAGTGTTCTTGCCTGGGGAATCCCAGGGACTGGGGAGCCTGGTGGGCTGCCATCTATAGGGTCACACAGAGTCAGACACGACTGAAGCGACTTAGCAGCAGCAGCAGCAGTGCCACCTAGGAAGAACATTATCTCTAAGAACTCTTAGATCTCTGACAAATGATCTTCAACAAATATACTTTTGCTCATTACCAACATTTTCTGGTTCTATAATCATTTGGGCTTCCCAGGTGATGCTAGTGGTAGAGAACCCGCCTGCCAATTCAAGAAATGCAAGTTCAATCCCTGGGCTGGGAAGATCCCCTAAAGGAGGGCATGGCAACCCACTCCAGTATTCATGCCTGGAAAATCCCACAGACATAGGAGCCTGGCAGGCTATGGTCCTTAGGGTCACAAAGAGTCAGACACAACTGAAGCAGCTGAGCACACACAGCACATAATTTGTAGGTACCAGATTACCATCCTGATTCAGCAAGTCAGTTCCATTGCCCAAAACTCAGCAGTAATCATAGAACATAATACATATACAAGTTTGGATTACAGTAAAAATTCTGAACATTTATTTATGAATAAATAAAAGGAAGAGATCTTCAAATAAATTATAAACAACCCCTTCTTTGACAATTAAAACAATTAAAATGCCTAAATGAGCTATCTGTAACTAACCTCAAACAAGCCTAACCTCAAACAAGGTTTGAATAACTAACCTCAAACAAGCCTAACTGATCCCCCTCCAGGAAAGAAAAAGAAAGATTTCCATGTAAAGGCACCAGTGTTCCTTGCCATTTGAAGAAGAGAAATAACCACTGAAAATCCAACCATCTAAATGGCTGGATTAGAAGATTGAATAAGAAGATTACTCAATATTGACACAAGCCTCTTGGTTTCAAATTCAGTTACATCTTGACCCAGCAATACTTTTAACTAGTAAGTATACTTCCTTATACAATGTAAAACTTTCTATTGTTCTCCCTCCAAAGAGCTACGTTAATATGCAGAAGACAACCTCAAGGAGAAAAAAATCTCAAAGTTAAGAAGTTCATAATTTATGTTAATAGTGCCTCCCTAGCTCCCTGAAATTTCTATTTTAAAAAGTATAAATGAAAGAAAGGAAAAGTGGATTTTAGCTGCCTTGACTGTGTGGCCTTGGTGTTTAGCCATGTGATTAACTAGGAGTTAATCTCTAGGACACTCAGCTTTCTCATTTAGGAAATAGGAAGCAATCAATTATAAATTCTTTTTAGCGTCAGCCTAGCTCTAAATTTCTACAATTCAATTCCACTTTCAAGTCCAGTCATAATAACATAAACATCAAACATTTTTCAGAACAATGTAAAGAGATAATGTATTTTCTACATCCTTATCACTAGGGCCCCACCTGTTTCTCCTATTTTAGGGCCTTTATGGTGCAGTTCATGGGGTCGCAAAGAGTCGGACATGACTAAGCGACTGATCTGATCTGATGATTCTAACACTCTCTTAATTATAATAATGTTGAATAATATAAAAGGCTTATATAGTGGATATCCTGAGTATCTTGAGAATTTAAAAACTTAGAATAAAATGTAAAACCTACACTTAAAACAGGAGTTTTAGACTGTGTTTAATTAACATGTGTTCCATGAGTACACAACTGGAAAACCACAATTTCCATATCTTATATGGATTTTGTATGTATAGGAAGAAGCACATATATATAAGTTTTTAGGGAAATATCCAGGGTTTTCATCTGGTTATCAAAGGGTTAAAAACCTAAAAGTTTGTTTCAAATTGCCTAACATAGGAAAAGGCAATTATAATTATAGTCAGTACCTAACAGTTCAACTTACATCAGCATTTCACATATATCTCAGACTTGGTGCTAACCAGCCATCAGATATAAAATGCTAAAAACAAAAATAACAAGCCTTAAATTCTGGAAAGACCATAGATCTCCTGAAATTAATTTAATATTCGTAGTCAACATTGAACTTGAACAAAGAGTATTTCCCATCCCTGCAATAAATGAATTAAAACTGGAGAAAGACTGCCATCTAGTGATGGCCCATTTCTAACATTCTTTAAAATTTGATGTGACCAAGCAAAGGACTGCTTAAAAATCTAAAACTATATTCTATAATACTTGCTAGCCAAAGTCTTATACCTTGTTATTAAATTATATTGTATATAAAGTACTCTAATGTTTAAATGTCCATTTCTAATAGAAAGTAGAATCTTAAAAACAAAGTTCTATGCTTTGTGGGCCTTAGGGGTGTCATAGTTAAACAAGACTACAAAATAAACTGCACCATGGGTTTAATTATTTGTGATGATCCAACAAATATCCTGGTACCTAGTGAAAGTTAAACAAGAAGATATGCTTGGAAACTAGCAACTTTGTATAGCCTAAATTTTCATTCAACTACATAAATACTGCCTTGTACAGTCATTTCCAAAAAACACACCCAAATAAACCACAGGCTTCTGTGAAAACTAAAATGTTTCATCGTAATGTCCATATCTGACACATACTTCTAAACATTGCACCTAAATTAACAGAGATTTTTTTAACTTATAAATAAACACTTCAGGAATTCTATTCAACAAAAATATTTATTCCCAAGTACTGAATCGTAAGAGGATTATATCCCTTGTGAAAGCCTATATCAACTCCCACTGGTTTGTCAAAAGATAAAAAAAAATTACAATGTAATGAGCATATGTTATCTCATGTAAATCCTAGGCACCTTATAAATTAGACATTATTCTAGCCTGAAGAACCTAAAATCCAAGAAGATGAAGTAACTTGCCAAGTCCACACGCCTAGAGAGTATTCTCTGTAGTATATCAGTGTCTCCTTTTACAGCAAAAGACAGCAAGAAAGTCACATGGACCCCTAAAACATTAGAGCTGAAAGAGGTCTTGCAAATGGAATACAAAGCCT
The DNA here is from genome assembly GCA_935064755.1 of Tragelaphus eurycerus. NCBI lineage: Eukaryota > Metazoa > Chordata > Mammalia > Artiodactyla > Bovidae > Tragelaphus > Tragelaphus eurycerus. Next base: position 25,513,641 of record CAKXYN010000016.1, read on the forward strand.
TTATTGTATACAATGGAGGAAACAGAAATCAAGAAAAGTTAAACGCCTTAATCAAAATTACATTGCCTGTTACTGATACACCTGGGCCCAACTCCTCCCCCCCAAAAAAGGAAAAATATATGCAATATGAAGCCTGACAATGCAATATGAAGCATGGTTTTAAAAAGACACACATACACACTTCTGCTTTAAGATGAGTCAGTTATCTATTAGCTGTGCCTACACAACAGCTATTTCATTCTTCTTCCTATTGGAAGAGGCCCAATTTGTTCTGGTATTTCACCTTTCTATCCTACTCCAAGAGGTGCGTGCACACATGCTTAGTCACTCCAATTATGTCCAATTCTTTTGCAACCCTATGGACTGCAGCCCGCCAGGCCCCTCTGTCCTGGGATTCTCTAGCCAAGAATACTGGAGTGGGTTGCCATGCTCTCCTCCAGGGGACCTTCCCAACCCAGGGATCGAACCAGTGTCCCCTGCATCTCCAGCATGACAGGCAGATTCTTTACCCACTGAGCCACATGGGAAGCCCACTGCAAGAGGTAAAACTATTAATAATTTAGACCAGTACAGTAATTTAATTCCCCTAGTCAGTGACCAATTAACAGATGACACAACTCAACTCACTGATGAAGTAAGTTTGGGAGTGAGGATCCAAAGAAAGGCTTCTTTCCTGAAGGATGCAGGAAAAGAAATTGCTTTTTCTACTTTGAAAATTGTTCTGTATAATGCTTTGGGATGCAGCAACCATCCATAGACGAGAGGAGATACTGCCAACAACCTGATAATTCCAACGAGGAAAGAAAATAACTGGGTCCTTAATGATGAACCTTGAATAGTCCTATCTCCAGTCTTCATGTTATGTGTGATAAGAAATGTTCTATTTTAAGGAAAACTTCCTACTTCCACTTTGTCTTAATAGTCTGCTACTTGCAAAGAAAAGTATCCTAAATGCTTACCACTGTTCATTCTTCAAAGGTGGCAGGCAAATCAAAGAAAATAACCAGCAGCCAAAGTCTAAATATGGCTAAGGAATCCTGTTTCCGGGACCTAGACTGCTCTTCCTCATTTTATTTTAGTTAAGAGTTAACTCCCAATTCACTCTTCAAATCTCAGCTTGCACCTTTCTTTTAGTGGGAAACATTCTCTAAACATAGATTCTGTTATGTGTTTCTCTTTTGTTATTAATGCCATTTCAGAACTTGTTTAATTATATTCTGATTACCCACTCACTTGTCAATTTCCCCATACCAAAGGGTTAATCTTGTCGGCTGAGGCCATGTCTATCCATTTTATCTCCAGCTAATAGCACAGAGACTGGCATAGAGGAGACCCTCCATATACGCTAAAAACAGAGAAAGGGAAGGAAGGGTAGGAAACAAGATGTAGGTTTCTGATTGCCTCAAAGATAGATACAAAAGAGTACCATATCAAACAAAGTTTATCTGTTGAGATGTTTTCAGAACCAAAGAGAACTTCAAGACACAAAGGACTAAACATTTTGCTTTTGTTTTTGATTAATCCAAGAAAAAAATTCAGAGTTTGGTTTGTTCTTTTCTTTTTCATATATATGTTTTTTAACTTCTGTCATGGTTTTAGTCATGAAACATTTTCTTCTCATTAAGCTCCATAAAAGCATCATTAGTATTTCTTGTTTATTCCAAAAGTTAAAAATAAAATGGAAAAACAGATCTGAGCATGATGTTGCAAGAGAAACTGCAGGAGGTCAAGAGGAGTTTAAAGTTCCTTCCCTTCCTTACTTCAGTTTGTCTATCAATTTAATTCAGACCTTACTAAGGTAATTTGAATGCCCTGATTGCAAAAGGTGAAAGAAGATCACTGTATATTATCATCAATGACAGGGGAAGGATATGCTAATAGATGAGGTCGAAGTTGAAGACACAATCAAATGTTTTTGTACAGCCCCAGGAGATCAAATACATTCAAATCCTTTTCCCACTCTTACAGATACCAAGGTATAGAACTGGCTTGACCAAGATAGCCCATGCAACCAAAAGAAGTTGTGATGGAACTCTCCCACAAGGCAAGGAAGGAAACCCACTTCCATGAAAGCTATTTTCAAAGGGATAAAAACAGAGTAGAGAACTTTCAAATGGCACTTAGCCATAGAGCCTACTAAAAACCTGGTATTGGTTAAACAGCACAGGAAAATGGAGAAAGGGACCTTGTCACAAAACATCAGTCAAATCAACAACAGACTGTTAGGAAATAAACTAATGAAAGCAATTCAGTTCAGTTCCTCAGTCATGTCCAACTCTTTGCAGCTCCAGGACTGCAGCATGCCAGGCTTCCCTGTCCATCACCAACTCCCCGAGCTTGCTCAAACTCATGTCCATCGAGCCAGTGATGCCATTCAACCATCTCGTCCTCTGTTGTCCCCTTCTCCTCCTGCCTTCAGTCTTTCCCAGCTTCAGGGTCTTTTCCAGTGAGTTAGTTCTTCACATCAGGTGGCCAAAGTACTGGAGCTTCAGCTTCAGTATCAGTCCTACCAATGAATAGTTCGTTTAGGATTGACTGGTTTGATCTCCCTGCAGTCCAGGGGACTCTTAACAGTCTTCTCCAACACCACAGCTCAAAAGCATCAATTCTTCAGCGCTCAGCTTTCTTTATGGTCCAACTCTCACATCCATACACGACTACTGGAAAAACCATAGCTCTGTCTAGGTGGATCTTTGTTGGCAAAGTAATGTCTCTGCTTTTTAATATGCTGTCTAGGTTGGTCATATCTTCTCTTCCAAGGAGCAAGCGTCTTTTAATTTCATGGCTGCAGTCACCATCTGCAGTGATTTTGGAGTCCAAGAAAATAAAATCTGTCACTGTTTCCATTGTTTCCCCATCTATTTGCCACGAAGTGATGGGAACAGATGCCATGATCTTCGTTTTTTGAATGTTGAGTTTTAAACCAACTTTTTCACTTTCCTCTTTCACTTACATCAAGAGGCTCTTTAGTTCTTCACTTTCTGCCATAAGGGTGATGTCATCTACATATCTGAGGTTACTGATATTTCTCCCAGCAATCTTGATTCCAGCTTGTGCTTCATCCAGCCCAGCATTTCACATAATATACTCTGCACATAAGTTAAACAAGCAGGGTGACAATATACAGCCTTGAAACGAAAGCAAGGAAACTCCAAAGTAAGGATACGAAGAATGCTCTAACTACTACCAGGATAATGTCACATTGTTAGAACAAGTAATCAGCACAAGTAACTGAAGACATAAAGGCACTACAGGATATGTTAGTGCCTTCATCTTGATCTTGATCTTCATCTGTATCAATTTGTATTAAGTGTAATAAGATTTATCCCATTGTAGTTTTCAGTGGTGGTCATAAAATCTGGCAGCTAAAAGTTAGATTTTAGATACTGCTGTCAAATGAAACAAATGCTCCAACTATGACCTGGTTATACCGACTGAATCTAAACTGGAAAACTGCTGAAAGTAGAGTGGTGATACAGTTGGTAAATACAGGGTTATAATTAACATCAGTAGATAAGCTCCAGTTTCACTGCCTGGAATTCAAAGTGTCAAATTTAACACTTAAACATGCAAAGTTGGAACTAAATAAAACTACTGACTCACTTACTGTCTACCACTACCATAATTGTCTGGATTTAGGGTATATTAGTAAAACTCTTCAAGATCCTTTAAAAAGATTTAAGTATTTAAGTAATTACTCTGAAGAGCTCTGAAAATATTTTAAAAGACTGCCTATTAATTGAAGAAATGATTCAGCTTCTCCACACTTAAAATTATCATTATGGTTTCAATAACAAGGATCATAAAGGTATTCATACAGAAAAGCAAACCAATGCAAGGTGGGTATTAGAAACATTTCAGTGAATAGTTCTGGTCTCTTTATGCATGTAGATTTAATGTGGGCCTAACAAAATTCAACCAACCAAGTTTCCCAGAAAATTTTGAAAATTTGAAAAATTCCATGATTTAGTGATTCTGGGAAAATTGGTTGGTTGAATTTTGTTAGACCCACATTAATAAATCTGACATCATTTGTAAATGTATATGTCATTTGTAAATATTTATTATACCTATATAGGTATATATCATAAACACATATAGGTATATTACATAGTGTGTATGCTATATGTATGAGTGTAGTCATACACACACCACACACACACACACATACACATACACACTTTTCTGATTTTCTGAGAAAAGAACCTGACTTGGCAAAATAACATTCAATTCCTGGTTCAATTTTGCACACCATGGCCAAAACTGACCACAATTTAAGACTCATTAAGCAATGAAGACCCTGAAAGGAAGATGGATAAAAGGTATCAGAATAGTTTCCATCCTAAAAAATGATGGAGACTAAGTAGGCAAAACAGGGTAAAATTCCATGAACAACACGCAAGACTGAATATACCATGAAAAATATCCCTACTATCAAACTTCTAAAACTGCTGGATTAAGTTTCTAAATCTTTTCTAGTGCATGACTAAGCAAAAAAAGAAAATAAGATTTCCAGAGGCTAAAACAAAATTGGAAGAGGAATGTAGGTTCCACCAATCCCTTATAACCTAATGCTTCTATTTTATAGCTATCTAGATAACAAGAGACAAAACCTAGGGCCCATAAGAGACAGAGAGTCCAGTAAGAGGCCTCCAAATGAATAAAGCCAAGATACCCAAGGGCTACGCCCTTAGTTAAAGATGTAGAAAAATTCTTCCCCATAAAAGAAGGCTGAAAGGAAACTTACTTGCTTTGGCTAGAGAAGTGGGGGATGGACTCCTGGGATAATTTGAAGCCACAAGCTGGCCCTTCTCACCCAAAGGGAGGGCCCATGTTCATACCATTACCTGTGTGGTCTAGGATATCTCAAACTGAGAATTTATTTTAAAAGTCGTCCCAGTCTGGTTGTCAGTATCCCCAGAAAACTGACTGAAGAAAAGGAAAAACTTCTCTAGAGGAATACATCTTAAGTCATAGTTCTAATTAGTGTCACAAATAACATTCCTTTGAGCTGAACTCATAAGTATACTGATACTCTCAAGTATCAAAAACAATGAAACACACAAAGAAACAAAGCATGATAAATAAGAAACAACAAAAATAACGGAATTAGACTTGCAAAGACTTGAAAATAAATATGTATAAGTTAAAATTAAACATGTAATACATTTAAATAAATATGAGGGAACTACCAAAACAAAAACAGACATACTGAAAAAGAACTTTTGGAATAAAAGTTATAATAATTACTGATATTTTAAAATTTAATAAGTGGGAAGGGATAATATTTAACCAGGAAGTATACATAAAACCTACACAAAATGTAGCACAAAGACAAAAAATGTAAAATGTCTTAGTCTGCTGGGTGGCTATACAAAGTATCACAGACTGGGTAACTAATAAACAAAAAAAAAAAAAATTCCTCTCTCACAGTTCTGGAGGGTAGAAGTCTGAGATCAGGGTGTTAGCATGGTCAGGTAAGGGCTCTCTCTTCTGGGCAGCCAACTTGTATCCTTACAGAGCTGAAAGGGCAAGCAAGCTCTCTGGGGCCTCTTTATAAGATGGCTCAAAAAACTAATTCTGTCCATGAAGCCTCCACTTTCTTGACATAATTACCCCTAAAGGTACTATATTAATCCTCTTAATACCATCACCTTAGAGTTAGAATTTCAACATATGAATTTTGATGGGAGACACAAAACACTCAACCTATATAAGAAAACATTAAAGAAAGCTTAAGAACATGGAGAATAAGATGGGTTTAATGGGAGCTCTAGTAAGAAATAACAAACAGGTAATATTAATATCCAGAGAAACAGGTGAAGATTTCCCAACATCGATAAAAGATACAAGAAGTTATTATTCTAGAAATAAATAAGACAAACCTATAAACCTCACCAAAATAAGTCTCCCAACAGAGGAAGGGCACTCCTCTCTGTTGAGCTCTATCTATCAACATTTAGAACTGGCTGTCATTCTCTTCAGGACTCAACTACAGTAATATATAGAACCTTACACTGATGGAGCTAATTATACAAATAGATGAACTGTTAGCACCATTCAAACATTTGGTATGTCTTTTATCAACTCATTCTTCCACTTTCACAATTTACTCTCACAACAAATGACTTTGCCATCTATTTCATAAAGAAAATTCAGGCATATTAGGCATGAATCTTCTTAATCTTCAAGTTTATCTCTGTATCCATCTACCCTAACATTTGTACATTCCTATCTCAATTAATTGAAAGAAGAGAGTGAAAAAGCTGGCTTAAAACTCAACATTCAAAAAATGAAGATCATGTCATCTGGTCACATCATTTCATGGCAAATAGATGGGGAAACCATGGAAAAAGTGACAGATTATTTTCTTGGGCTCCAAAATCAGGGTAGATGGTGAGTGCGGCCATGAAATTAAAAGACACTGGCTCCTTGGAAGAAAAGCTATTAAAAAGCAGAGACATCACTTGCCAACAAAGTTCCACCCAGACAAAGCTATGGTTTTTCCAGTAGTTGTGTATGGATGTGAGAGTTGGCTCGTAAAGAAAGCTGAGCGCTGAAGAACTGATGCTTTTGAACTGTGGTGTTGGAGAAGACTCTTGAGAGTCCCCTGGACTGCAAGGAGATCAAACCAGTCCATCCTAAAGGAAATCCGTCCTGAATATTCATTGGAACAACTGATGCTGAAGCTCCAATACTTTGGCCACCTGATGCAAAGAACTGATACTCATTGGAAAAGACCCTGATGCTGGGAAGGATTGAAGGCAGGAGGAGAAGGGGACAACAGAGGACGAGATGGTAAGACAGCATCACCGATTTGATGGACAAGAGTTTGAGTTTGAGTTCTGGAAGTTGGTGATGGACAGGGAAGCCTGGCGTGCTGCAGTCCATGGAGTCACAAAGAGTTAGACACAACTGAGTGACTCAACTGAACTGATCTCAACAAAATAGATGATCTATCTTACTTTAATTAGATCAGATCAGATCAGTTGCTCAGTCACGTCCAACTCTTTGAGACCCCATGAATCGCAGCACACCAGGCCTCCCTGTCCATCACCAACTCCTGGAGTTCACTCAGACTCACGTCCATCGAGTCAGTGATGCCATCCAGCCATCTCATCCTCTGTCGTCCCCTTCTCCTCTGGCCCCCAATCCCTCCCAGCATCAGAGTCTTTTCCAATGAGTCAACTCTTCACATGAGTGAAGTACTGGATGCTAAAGTACTGGAGTTTCAGCTTTAGCATCATTCCTTCCAAAGAAATCCCAGGGCTGATCTCCTTCAGAATGGACTGGTTGGATCTCCTTGCAGTTCAAGGGACTCTCAAGAGTCTTCTCCAACACCACACTTCAAAAGCATCAATTCTCAGGAGCCCAGCCTTCTTCACAGTCCAACTCTCACACCCATACATGACCACAGGAAAAACCATAGCCTTGACTAGACAAACCTGTGTTGGCAAAGTAATGTCTCTGCTTTTGAATATGCTATCTAGGTTAGTCATAACTTTCCTTCCAAGGAGTAAGCGTCTTTTAATTTCATGGCTGCACTCACCATCTGCAGTGATTTTGGAGCCCAGAAAAATAAAGTCTGATACTGTTTCCACTGTGTCCCCATCTATTTCCCATGAAGTGATGGGACCGGATGCCATGATCTTCGTTTTCTGAATGTTGAGCTTTAAGCCAACTTTTTCACTCTCCTCTTTCACTTTCATCAAGAGGCTTTTTAGTTCCTCTTCACTTTCTGCCATAAGGGTGGTGTTATCTGCATATCTGAGGTTATTGATATTTCTCCTGGCAATCTTGATTCCAGCTTGTGTTTCTTCCAGTCCAGCGTTTCTCATGATGTACTCTGCTACTGCTGCTGCTGCTGCTGCTGCTAAGTCGCTTCAGTCATGTCCGACTCTGTACAACTCCATAGACGGCAGCCCACCAGGCTCCCCCATCCCTGGGATTCTCTAGGCAAGAACACTGGAGTGGGCTGCCATTTCCTTCTCCAATGCATGAAAGTAAAAATAAAGTGAAGTTGCTCAGTCGTATCTGACTCCTAGCGACCCCATGGACTGCAGCCTACCAGGCTCCTCCATCCATGGGATTTTCCAGACAAGAGTACTGGAGTGGGGTGCCATTGCCTTCTCTGGATGTACTCTGCATATAAGTTAAATATGCAGGAGTCCTTGACGGACTCCTTTTCCTATTTGGAGCCAGTCTGTTGTTCCATGTCCAGTTCTAACTGTTGCTTCCTGACCTGCATACAGATTTCTCAAGAGGCAGATCAAGTGGTCTGGTATTCCCATCTCTTTCAGAATTTTCCACAGTTTATTGTGATCCACACAGTTAAAGGCTTTGGCATAGTCAATAAAGCAGAAATAGATGCTTTTCTGGAACTCTCTTGCTTTTTCACCTTACTTTAATACTATGTTCTAAAATTCTCCTTTCTCCTCTACCCCATCAAAACATCTTTAAATGTCTATAGTTTTCATGTTTTAGCTCTACTGACTTCTTCTTCTTCTTAAAAAACATGCCACCTCTTAATAAAACAGGGCTCTCTTTTTTTTTTTAACAAGTACTATTATTAAAATCTCTTTTCCAGTAACTTTAATCTGGTATTCTTTCTCTTTCCTTCTTTCTCCTTTCACAGTTAAGATTCTTTAAAGAGCAGTCCATACTCATTGCCTCCATTTCCTCAAGTTAGATTTGCTCTTCAACCCAGGATACCTGTTTCTTACCGCATCACCACAAAGAACCTATTCTTGCTAACTAAGGTCACTAAAAGCCTACTAACTGTCAAATCAAATATTCATTCTTCTATTCATCATTTGCTTGATTCCTTCTTTGTATGTGCCACTGCTAACCATCTCTTCTTTCTGAAATATCTTCTCCCAGAGTTTCTATTATAGTCCCCTTCTCAGTCTTCAATAATTCTTCTTCCTTCTGGCCCTCAATATCTGCTCAGACTTCACCTCTTCTCATTCTTCAAACTCCCTAAGAGATATCTATCAATACTTTAGCTTTCACTGTTAATTAAACATCTTTGGTTTCCAAATCAGTAACAATGCATATCTGTCAAATCCCACAAACCTGAATATTCAACCACAGTTCATCCTCAAATACATCTCAAACTGTCCATTTCAAAAGCTAAACCATTAGCTTTTCTTCGCAAACCTACACGTCCCTCCTATATTCACCATCTCAACTGAAACAAACACCAGCCAACCAGTTACCCAAACTAGAAATACATAAATTAATCTTGACACTTCACTCCACCTTGCACATACCTCCAACTAATCAATCCCTGCTACTGCTGTTGTTAAGTCGCTTCAGTCGTGTCCAACTCTGTGCGACCCCATAGACGGAAGGTCACCAGGCTCCCCCGTCCCTGGGATTCTCCAGGCAAGAACACTGGAGTGGGTTGCCATTTCCTTCTCCAATACATGAAAGTGAAAAGTGAAAGTGAAGTCGCTCAGTCGTGTCCGACTCTGTGCGACCCCATGGACTGGAGCCTACCAGGATCCTCTGTCCATGGGATTTTCCAGGCAAAAGTACTGGGGTGGGGTGCCATTGCCTTCCCCGAATCAATCCCTAAGGCCTCCTAATTTAATTCCATAATAGCTTTTCTATGCTTCTCTTCCTCCCTATCCTCCCCTGCCACCGCCTTGCCTCACATCATTATTTCTCTTCTGAGCAACTGTTTTCACTGCCCTCTTCATCTTTCCCTAAAAATCCATGTTTAATACTTCTTTCACAATAATCTTTAAATGAAATATGATCATAAAACACACACCACAATTTAGGATTAAGTTCTGCTTCAGGATCAAATCCAAATTCCCTAGCATAGAATATGAGACACCTCCATGTACAGATTTACCTCTGAGTACTCCCCACACCACTCTACAACTCTGCTTAAAGTTCCTTGAGTGTTCTATATAATCCCTCTGCCCGCAATCTCCTTACTATCACTTTAGGTGGCAAATTCCCCCTTATCCTTCAAGATTCAGCTCATAACACTCTCTCTCTAAAACCTCCTTTCCTACTACAACTACTCTAACCCTATATAGAAACTCCCCTCCTTACAAACTAGGCAGAATCTAAGAAACTGTTTGTAAAATCAGAAAGAATTTAAACTTGTACTCTCTCAAGACATTTACACCAAACAGAATTATGAGTCCATTCTTTGAAGATTCATACCAAAGGTTACTTTTCTTTTACTTTCCCAGAAAGAAGCCAACTTCAACTACATTAAAAGCTGGTTATAGCATGTAATAGCCTACTTTTAAGAAATATATTTAAAATTCAATTTTAAAAATGAAGAAACAATATCTGTTGAAACACCCAGACCTACGCTTGATAGGAAGTGATATTAAGTGGTTCCTTTAAAGCCACAGTATTCTCATTTACCACCTCATTGTGACACTGTACAATGTGAACCGTCCTTGATCCTATTAACCCATGTGTGGCTTGAGGTAAGTTTCACCAGGAGTACTATCAACCTGTTTTCTTCTTGAACAAATGCATAGTACTATCCTAGAAATTAATGGGCACCACCTCTAATGACATTCGCCAATGGAAAGTTGAGTTGATATGCTTTTGTTTTGAAATGTTTATTTGTTCATATTTTTGAAAAGGCACTATATTGAGCAGTCTACACAGTAATGCAGTCTACACAGTAATGATTTATTTACATGTCTATATCCCCTACAGGACCACAAGTTGCTTGAGGGTTTATACCTGGAACAATGCCCACCTCCCACAGAGAAAACATTATAAAGTGATAAAGGGCCTAAAGCAATGCCCCAAAATGTTTGAATATTTAGACCATCTCCAAAGACAAGCACTAGAGTTAATAAACATTCTTGCTTCAAAAGTAAATTCAAGTTCTAGCAGTGCAAATAATTTATACTTCAGCTAAAATGCTTAACAGAAAAAGGAGGAGTTAGAGGAAGAAAAGAAGGAACTTAGAAGGTTCAAGAAAATCTACTATAGAAGAGAAGTGTCTGGGAATAATTTATTTCCCTGCTGCTGCTGCTGCTGTCACTTCAGTTGTGTCCGACTCTGTGCGACCCCATAGACGGCAGCCCATCAGGCTCCCCCTCCCTGGGATTCTCCAGGCAAGAACACTGGAGTGGGTTGCCATTTCCTTCTCCACTACATGAAAGTGAAAAGTGAAAGTGAAGTCACTCAGTCATGTTCGAATCTTTGCGACCCCATGGACTGCAGCCCACCAGGCTTCTCCATCCATGGGATTTTCTAGGCAAGAGTACTGGAGTGGGGTGCCATCGCTTTCTCTGAATTTATTTCCCTAGCTTTCCTCAAACCTTCTCTGGAAGCTAGGAGAAGGAAGATGATTAAATTGCAACAAAACCTGGCTCTGAAGGGAACCGGCGTTTCTAGACCTTGTTGCAGTAGAGGCGGAGGGTGACAGCAGTCCCTAAGGGCTTTTAGAAAAAAATTGCTTCCAAGTGGAAATTTTTTATGGTAATCTGCAGCCTGGAGCCACTTTTTTTTTTTTTTTTTTTTTGCTTTCTTTCTTAACTACTGATGATTAAACCATGGACAACCAGATTGCAACAGTGGAAATACTTAGATAGCTCCCAAACATCATGGTTATATGCTCCAAATTACAAAGCTAACTCTCAAAGGAGAGAAAAATCTGCTGGGAAAGTCTTTCTTTTTTGAAGGAGGAAGGGAGGATAAAGTCTGTTAAAGATTTGTATCTGGTAGAACATAAAAGTAGTCAAGAATTCTGTATCATAATGATAAACATCAGTCTCATACCCAGAATAGACAACTATAATGTACAGTCACAGAAAGCTGAACAGAGCAATGCTAAACGTCCTGCTGCTGCTGCTAAGTCACTTCAGTCGTGTCCGACTCTGTGCGACCTCATAGATGGCAGCCAACCAGGCTACCCCATCCCTGGGATTCTCCAGGCAAGAAACTGGAGTGGGTTGCCATTTCCTTCTCCAACGCGTGAAAGTGAAAAGTGAAAGTCAAGTCGTTCAGTCGTGTCCAACTCTTCGCGACCCCATGGACTGGAGCCTACCAGGCTCCTCCGTCCATGGGATTTTCCAGGCAAGAGTACTGGAATGGGGTGCCATTGCCTTCTTAGCAATTTTTCATTACTCTATTTTGACCTGGATAAAGTGTCTGATTAAATGGTTATCATAGGAGTATGAAGAGAAATCCTACCGTACATCTTATGGAACAGCTAAATTGATTTATGCCTAATTGTGGTTGTGAAAAAAGTCTGAGGTATATGTCTAAGTTTGTAATGGTGGCTCAAGAATGTGAGTGAAAAAAGTCACTTACAGTACCAACTCATAAAGAAAATTAGAAGCCAGTCATTCAACAACCCAGCAATTGAGTCTAGGAAATCTTATTACACCAATATCACCCAGAACATTAAATGATAAATCCAGCTCAAAATTATAGTAACATATATTATTATAATGTTACAAAAGTAAATAAATAAATCTTTTAAAAAAATAATCCCACTGTTATTATCATCATTTCACACATGGCAATCTTTCTCACATTGCCAGGAAACAAAAATACTTACCCTTTCTCAGGTTGCTACAACTATATCAAGAAAAAGATAAAAGAAAAAGGATGAGAAGGAAGAAAAGGAAAAGGGGACACAGGAAGATGAGAACAAGATGGAAAAGGGAGAAGAGAAAATCACCAAAATAATATAAATGGCAGTGTCTGAATAAGGCAAATGTGAATTTCTTCTTTCTACTTTTCTACATTTTTTATTTTCTAAAATATGTATTGCTTTAAAAAAGTTTTTTTGGCTGTGCTGGGTCTTGGATGCCATACGGGCTTTCTCCGGTTGCAGTGAGCAGGAGCTACACTTGGGTTGTGGTGTGCAGGCTTCTAATCGTAGTGGCTTCTCTTGTTGCAGAGCACAGGCTCTAGGCGCACAGGCTTCAGTAGTTGTGGCTCACGGGACTAGTTGCCCCGGGGTATATGGAATCTTAGTTCCTGGACCAGGGATTGAATTTGTGTCCCCTGCACTGTCAGACAGATTCTTAACCACTGAACCACTAGAGAGGTCTCCATGCATTGCTTTTACAATAACTGCTTTTACATAATTGAAAAAAGGAGGTGTATTTTTAGAAGTCTACAATAGTACCTGGTTCATAGCAGATGTTCAATAAAATATTAATTGAAATAAAAAACAAACAAGAACAAACACTTCAGAGTAACTGGGGGCCTCGTTTTTAACAGTTATTTCAAAATATTATGTAATAAAAAAGAACAAGAATTTCTTCCCACAATCTATCACCTACAAACCCAAGAAGCAATCACCAGAGATTGATTTTTTTTTTTTTTTTTGCCTGTGCTGCTGAGCTTGTGGAATCTTAGTTTCCCAACCAAGGATAGAATCCATGCCCCCTGCAATGGAAGCATGGAGTCCTACTCACTGGACAGCCACAGAATTCCGGAATTGCTAAAATTTAGTCTCTTCTATATTCTAACCATCTCATTACTGATCATCACCTCAAAATACACTTAAATAGATATACCTGATACCCTGAAATTTTTAATTTGCAAATTGACATAGCAGTCTCCCAGAGCCCTTCCATCACAACTATGAAGCCTACCAACTAACCTTCTTTCATAATCCTTTATATGGTGGGGAAGAAGGGAGCCTCAAGGGTTACTACGATGGAACCTCTGATCTATTACTCAATTTAAGTAACTTGATCTGTGAACTGGAAAAGTAGGCCATTTTCTGTTGTTTCCTATACCACTAACAGATGTGCAAAGAACTTCCTACCAACATCATAAAACTATCTGCAACAAACCTTCATGTTTTAGACAAAAATAAATGAGAACATATCCAGGCTCTCACACGATGTTTCCATCAGGAATCAATATTGTGCCTTTTTTTAATAGAAGCATTTGAGTAAGGACAGTGTACACTAGTCCATTTGAAAGATCCCTATTTAATAGAGATACATAGAAATATACAGAAAACAAGAACCTCAGAAATGACTGGCCTTAATTCACAGACAAAAGTTCAGTTTTTTTCTAAATGTCTCTATCACATGTATGCATGTGTGCTAAGTCATTTCAGTCATGTCCAACTCTGCAACCCTATGGACAATAGCCCACCACGCTCCTCTGTCCATGGGATTCTCTAGGCAAGAACAGTGGAGTAGGCTGTCATATTCTCCTCCAGAGGATCATCTCTAGTAAAGGGAAGCTCATTACAAGGTAACCAATCTCATTTCAATAGCTATTGCAAAGTTCCTGTAAAAAATAAAATTTGCCTTCCTGTAATTTTCATCATTTATCTTATTTTTACACTCTAAGGACCATCAAAAATGAGTCCTTGGTCACTCCCTTCCCTTCTCCAAACTCAAGAATCCAAATAATCAACTATTCTACATAAGGCCTTTCAATTCAGACTTTTACCCTCTGGACACATTCTAGTAGTCAACATTCTTAAAAAGCAACAATACAGACAGTATTTATAGTGCAGCAGTCAAGAGCACAGGCTTCAAAGCCAAACTTCCTGAATTCAAGTCTTGGTTATTAATTGTGTGACCTTGGAAAAGTTATTAAACTTCTCTTTATTTCAGTTTCCACATCTATAAAATGCAGATAAAAATAGCAACCACTTCATACAGTTGTTATGTAAAGATTAAATGGCATACATAAAACACTCAAAACAGTACAGGACACACAGAAAGCACACTTCAAATACAATGTTCAAATCAAACATAGTCAAACTAGGAAAATAAAACTCAGTGCCTTTAACCTGTTACTCAGCCTCTATTAAAACAGCCTAAAAATAATGCTTGAGTGTTTCTGGCAGGTATATCATGGTGTACACTGAGCTTAAAGTCACATAAAATCTTTGTTTTAACATATTGTTATAGTCATTCAGTTGATATTCTGAATCTACTACTTATTACCTATTATAATCATAATCCTTTTTCTTGTCTGAGATCTTTTGAGACATGATTTTGTCATTAATCTTCCCTTTTCATGTTTTGCTTAGTTAAGTAGGTATATAAATATTTTCACAAAAGTAATTCAACTATGGGGAAGGGCAGAAACCCAAGCAATTCTAGGATCTAAGAAAGGAGAACTCTGGAAAACACCAACATGTGACATTTCTGATTCCATTTTAAGAGGGCAGAAAGGATTGTTAATCACATAAGGTTAAATAGAGAGCTCAAAAAAGTAAATGTTCAATTTTTTTTTTAAGTCCAGGATATAGAAGAAATCAACCCATTTCCTTTAGCCCGCATTCAGCCCTCCAACTGTGACCAACTTGGAGAGAACTTGCTATGAGTCAAAGCTTTTAATGTCCCTTGCTTTTGAAGGCACAGTGGAAACAATTCCCCAGAACAAAAGAGTTGCGTCAGCAAGCTCTCTGATCTTTCAAGTTGGAAGGACAGTTGATTCACAACATGTGTCAGAAAGAAACACCAGTTAGAACCAAGCGAGATAAATTTTAGGCCTCCAGAGCTGTTTAATATTAAACTGTAATAAACCATATTTATAGCAAATTATTAACAAAATATTTGCTTACCCTCCCATTCATATACTTCTTTCCCTTGAAAAGAAATTCTAAGACAACTCATAACTCCAAGGTCACAAATGCTCCATCAAGAAATCATTCTCAAATGTTAGCATCCAGAACCAATGATCTGGATCATAATCCCTAAACACTGCCCTGGCATATCACAGTCAGCCTTGCTATATACTTTATGTTCAAGACAGGGTTAGTTTAAATGCTAGTCATGGTGTTTGATTAAGACTTTACTTCCGTCATTAACTATCTCTACATGGAGTCATCTTAGTACCTGCTCTAGTGAATACATTTACTTTATACGTAGACCAAGAAATAAAATACGCTGTTCAACTACATAAATGATACTAAAATGATGTTTTTTTTAATACCTTGAAAGATTAAAAGAAAACCTGAAACTACCTTGATCTATATGGAAATATATGGGAAACTGGTTCCAATACAAAATAAAGTTTAACAGAATGACTAACAAGGAAACTTACATAAAGATTGGAGATGGACTAATTTAATATGTTGAGACATTTTTCTGAAGAGAGGTCATTAATGTCCCATTATTAGTTCAATTTAAGAGATGTACAATGGGTAACTACGGAAAAAGTAAACTGCCTTTCTTTCAGAAATGATCCTACGATTAAAGTTTGTTATACAATTCATTAGATATCCACCTGAGATCTAGTGCATATTTTCATTACTCATCTATTATCAATTATATATTATCAATAAATCTGGTCTAGATCATATAACTTCTTTGAAGAATCAGATACCCTACAGAGATCAATTCTGCAGTCAACAAAATGGCAATCTAATGGCCTCAAAAATCACTGAAAAAACAAATGCTGCTTACCAGTAAACTATTTCTCCATAGGATTATGTTTAGGTCACCCTCCAAAAACTATGGAATATCACTATAATACTCTGGTTGTCCAATCTAAGGAGTAACTTGATTGTTTACTTAATGAGGGAAATGGGAGCAGTTTTTAATAATGTTCATGATACACTAAACTAGAAGAAATAAACTTTTAAAAGGAAGGAGAAATTTGACTACAAAGAAATAAAATAGGAAGATAATAAAATGAAATGTGACCACAGCAAGTTAAATAGAAACTGGCTCTACCAGGTGGTTTAGACATTTTACAGCATAGGCTCATTTAATAGGCATTTATTGAGAATTCACTAAAAGGAGACAAGAAGCACATACTCTTTGTGGAAGCACATACTTTAATTAGTAAAGAAAAGCACAAGGAAATACAATTGAAGGTAATTATAAACTATAAATCTGTACAGAAATTAATATAATGTTTAAATCTGTACTCTCAAAGCTATATACCTAAATCTGTATAGCATTATAGCAACATAATGTTTGGTGTAGAACTGGATTAATCAGAAAAGGGTCTCTTGGAGTTGGTGAAAAATCAGTTAAAAAAAAAGGAGAAGGAAAAATAGCTTAAAGGATACAGAGGAGGGAAAAAAAAAACACAAAGAAAGGAACAGAAAAAAGACTGCAGATTTGTCATCCAAATTATGCAAGCAAGAAGACAAGGGAAAGATATCTTTAAAGTGTTGAAGGGAAAACTACAGACCTAGAATTCTATATCCAGCAAACATATTCTCTAAAATCTAAGGAAAAATAAAGATTTTTTTCAGACAAAATCTTAGAGATGTTGTTACCAATGTGCCTGCTGCTGCTGCCGCTAAGTCGCTTCAGTCATGTCCGACTCTGTGCGACCCCATAGAGGGCAGCCCACCAGGCTCCCCCATCCCTGGGATTCTCCAGGCAAGAACACTGGAGTGGGTTGCCATTTCCTTCTCCACTGCATGAAAGTGAAAAGTGAAAGTGAAGTCACTCAGTCGTGCCGGACTCTTAGCAACCCCATGGACTGCAGCCTACCAGTCTCCTCCATCCATGGGACTTTCCAGGCAAGAGTACTGGAGTGAGGTGCCATTGCCTTCTCCAACCAATGTGCCTGCACTACAAGAAACATTAAATTTTAGTTCTTCAGGTGAAAAGAAAATAAAATCACATCAAAATATGGGTCCATACAAAGGAATAAAGATCACAGAAACAATAAATACACAGATTTTTATAATTTTTTAAACTTACTTAAAAGATAACTGAATGGTTTTGTCTTTTATTTATTTGGCCACGCTGGATTTTAATTGCAGCATGTGGGATCTTTTTATTTGAGGCATGGAAACTTTTAGCTGTGGCATGTGAACTCCCTAGTTCTCTAGCCAGGGATCAAACGGAGGCCGCCTGCATTGGGAAAGCAGAGTCTTAGCCACTGGATGACCAGAGAAGTCCCTAAAAGATAAATGAATGTTTTAAACCAAAAATTATAGCAATGAATTGTGGAATTCATAAGATATGTAGAAGTAAATTACATGTTAACTATAACTCAAAGGCCAATGGTGGAAATGAAAGTATACTATTACAAGTTTGTGTTATACATGAACTGCCATGATATCATGTGAAAGTAGATTGTTACCTAAATCAGTTCAGGCTACTATAACAAATTACATAGACTAAATGGCTTAATAAAAGATTATTTCTCATAATTCAGGAGACTGAGACCCAAGATCAAGGTGCTGGTAAATCCAATGTTCGATGAGAGCCAGGTTCCTGGTCTACCAGACAACCATCTTCTCACTGTATCCTTACACTGCAGAGAACAGAGAGAGCTTTCATGTCTGTTCTTGCTGCTGCTAAGTCGCTTCAGTCGTGTCCAACTCTGTGCAATCCCATAGACGGCAGCCCACGAGGCCCCGCTGTCCCTGGGCTTCTCCAGGCAAGAACACTGGAGTGGGTTGCCATTTCCTCCTCCAATGCAGGAAAGTGAAAAGTGAAAGTGAAGTCGCTCAGTCGTGTCCGACTCTTAGCGAACCCATGGACTGCAGCCTACCAGGTTCCTCCGTCCATGGGATGTTCCAGGCAAGAGTACTTACAAGGGTACAAATCCCATTCAAGAGAATTTCATTCTCACCACTTCCTCATGAATTAATTAACTCCCAAACACCTCCCCTCCTAATATTATCACATTGAAGGGGAGATTAAGATAACAACATATGAATTTTAAAGAGATACAAAACATTCAGGCAGTAACAAATAGTAAAAATGCATATTATAAACCCTAAAGGAATAATTAAAACATATAAATAAAATAAAAAGGTATACTGAATAAGACAATACTGGAGAAAATTGGAATCCTAAAATGTATTCAGTTAATCTAAGTTAGTTAAGGAGAGCAAAAAAAGAAAAAAAGGAGGACAGATGGGACAAATGAACAATAGCAAGAGAATAAATTTAAACCTAGTCAAATAGGTAATTATATTAATATAAATAATTCCCTCTTCTTCTTTGTAATTAACTGAGTATACTTTCATTTTCCCCTTCTCATCTTTTGAGCTATTGTGATTCTTTTGATGGTGCCTTGGTATAGTTTTGTTGCTGTGTTTATCCTGCTTAAAGATCTTTAGGCTTCTTGGACTTCCATTCTAATATTCCAGGGGAAATTACTTTGAGCTTTTTAAAATTTCTGATTTTAATTTTATGGCAGTAAACCCATATCTGTAAAAAAAAATATGATAAGATTACTTTCTTTTTATCAGTTTGTGCTCAGTCACTCAGTCATGTCTGACTCTTTGTGACCTCAAGGACTGTAGCCCTCCAGGTTCCTTTGTCCATGGACTTTTCCAGGCAAGAATATTGGAGTGGGTTGCCATTTCCTCCTCCAGCAGGTCTTCCCAATGCAGGGATCAAACCCACGTCTCCTGCAGCCTCCTGCATTGGTAGGTGGAGTCTTAACCACTGAGCCACCCGGGAAGCTCCTTTATCAGCTTAGATACTGACTACTTCCTGTTGTAATCAGAGCAGATTTACCTCATCATATCATAACATTCCCCTCCTCAATATACATATCAGATCAGATCAGTCGCTCAGTCGTGTCCGACTCTTTGCCACCCCATGAACCGCAGCACGCCAGGCCTCCCTGTCCATCACCAGCTCCCGGAGGTCACTCAGACTAACACCCATCAAGTCAGTGATGCCATCCAGCCATCTCATCCTCTGTCGTACCCTTCTCCTCCTGCCCTCAATCCCTCCCAGCATCAGAGTCTTCTCCAATGAGTCAACTCTTCGCATGAGGTGGCCAAAATACTGGAGTTTCAGCTTGAGCATCATTCCTTCCAAAGAAATTCCAGGATTGATCTCCTTCAGAATGGACTGGTTGGATCTCCTTGCAGTCCAAGGGACTCTCAAGAGTCTTCTCCAACACCACAGTTCAAAAGCATCAATTCTTTGGCGCTCAGCCTTCTTCACAGTCCAGCTCTCACATCCATACATGACCACAGGAAAGACCATAGCCTTGACTAGGCGAACCTTTGAATATACATATACCATTGTTTTTCTAAAGATTTCTGTAATTAATATACTGTGCTTAATATTGTGCTTTTATTTCTTAATAATGTACTTAAGCTTTTAATTCTTACATTATTATCTATAGATTATCTCAACCCCCTACCTGTGCAAAGTGAGGCATTAGCTCTCCATTACTTTCTTTTGATTTCTTTTCCTCACCTTCTTCCAATTGATGAAATGAATTATACACTGAGTTGATAACATAGATATTCTGTACCAGAATCAAAAGCAGCTTTTATGGTTTACCAGTACTTTGTCTTTGAAAGGCAATAAACAATATTTGTATTAGTTTATATAAATATTCTTTATTGTTAAGCCAGGTTGCATACTAAAATTACCATCCCTTTCTTACTGGAAACCCCCTTTTCTGGAAAACTCTCTCTTGATGACCCCATTTCCCCTGCTCCAATCTGAACTAACACCTGTTCAGGCTTTCTGCATACCATATTTGTGATGTTCTTTCTTGGCTGACTCACAGAGCTTCTAGACAATCAGAAATTAAGGGAACAAAATGCTGGAGACCAGGGGAAGAATGAGAAGGGGTGTACCAACATTTTTTATTCACTTTTTCCCAAGGTATTTGCCAAATCTGCAAACAAGAGGCTGTTTCCATTATAGGAATCAAGTAGAAGAGATAGAGAAATCAGCTTATGACAGTTTTGTGGCACTGAAGGGACATAAATTAGAGACCTAAGAAGTGAAGTTCCAAACAGACATTTCTCCAAAGAAGACATACAGATGGCTAATAAACACATGAAAAAATGTTCAACCTCACGCCATCTGAGGAAAGGGAACTTAATCATCACTTCAAGGCTCTTTAGAATATGTGAAAGACTGGTGGCTCAGATGGTAAAACGTCTGTCTACAATGCGGGAGACCCAGGTTCAATCCCTGGGTTGGGAAGATCCGCTGGAAAAGGAAATGGCAATCCACTCCAGTACTATTGCCTAGAAAATCCCATGGACAGAGGAGCCTCATAGGCTACAGTCCATGAGGTCGCAAAGAGTCGGACACAACTGAGCGACTTCACTTACACTTACTTATATCAAAAGGCAGTCCTGAACCAGAGGTAGCCACAGTTCTGTCCCTGACTGGACTGAGATCACTGCCATTCTATCCACCTTAGAAAGGGGTAAGGGGAAGACAGTTTAACCTTAAGCAAGAGAAGGCTATTCAGAACCTCCATGACTTTTTTAATTTCCATTCAGTCCAAAATTACCAGGCATGCCAAGGAAGACCATAAAACTGAAAATCAAGATCCAGATGATCTAGATATTGGAAGTTATGAGAAAAGGACTTAAAAGGTCCAGGAGTAATATGATAAGAAAAAAATGAACAAAACAGATAAAAAGATGGAAAATTCACCAGAGCATTGAAATCTATGTTATTTAAAAACTGAGAAAAATCAAAAACAAAAACTGTAATTTTTAAAATTATGAGTTCCAATAGAATGGTTTTTCAGCAAGAGAAGATTAGTGAAGATAAATTAATAGAAAATATTCAGATTAAGGCATAAAGAAGAAAATAAAAATATGTAAAATACAACACATACACATGTGTGTGCTCATTCGTGTCAACTCTTTGTGACTGTATGGACTGTAGCCCGCCAGGCTCCTCTGTCCATAGAGTTTTCCAGGCAAGAAAAATGGGAGTGGGTTGCCATTTCCTACTCCAAGGTTCTTCCCAACCCTAGGATGCATCTCTTGAATCCCCAGATGGAGATTCAAGGTGGATTCTTTACCACTTGCACCACCTGGGAAGTCCATAAAATTGTAAGACTACACGAAATATATGAGATAGAGTCAAAATGTGTACCCCAGAGGTTCTCAAACTATTTGGCTTAAGGATATTTTCATGCTCTTAAAAAATATGAAGGTCCCCAAAAAATTTTGTATATGTGGCTATTTTTATTGACATTTATCACATTAAAAATTAAAGTTGAATAAGAATGTAAATATAACAATATACAAGCATATATTACGCTACCCATTAAAACAATGATAGTCCTCACATATCATATAGCCTCTTGGATACTTCACTATATTCTCCAACAGAAATGTGAGTAAAAAAAAGTAAATGATATCTTAGTGGCTACTAAGAAATAGTTTTGAATTTGTGACTCTGCAGAAAGAGGTCTACTCTTTCTATAATGGGGTGGTAGTAATATTGAAAACATCATAGTCAACTGTTTCCCAAAACTAATGAAAGACATCAATCCACAGTTTCAAGCTCTACAAACCCCAACAGGATAAACACAAAGAAAACTATACCTCAATACCTCATAGTAAAACTGCATAAAACCAAAAACATAGTAAAAAATATAAAAGGAACAACATTAAGAGCTGTTTAACAGGAAATACATGTCAAACAACAACTGAACAATACAGTAAAGTGCTGAAAACAAAAAATAAACTGCCAGCTTAAAATCCTAAAACTAAGTTAAAAAAAAAAAAAATCCCTTGAAAGTTAAAGCGGGCAATGTAAAATGGTACATCTACTACAGAAAACATTTTAGCAGTCCCTCAAAAAATTAAAAATAATTTATTATATAATCCAGCAATTCTACTTCTGAGTACATACTCCAAAAAAGTGAAAGCAGGGACTCAAAGAGATATTTAAACATCTATGTTCATAGCAGCATTATTCACCAGAGTCAAAAGCAGGAAGCAACTCAAGTGCTCATCAACAGACGAATGGGTAAACAAAATGTGATACACATACAATGGAATATTATTCAGCCTTAAAAAGAAGGAAATTGTAACACATACTACCACATGAGTGAAACCTGAAGACATTATCTTAAGCGAAAAAGACAAATACTGCACAACTCTACTTATATGAAGTACTCAGAAAAGTACTTCATATAAGAAGTATATTAGAAAAAGAATCAAAAGATATCAAATGAAAAAATTAACAGTCAGTAATCAAGTAAACAAAACCCAGGAGCCATCGGACAACACAGAACACCAGAAGTCAATACTCAGGGAAACAACATATGAGTCAAAATTTTAAGATCAATGAAACTGTCCTCTGAATATACAGTCTACAGAGCAGTCATTCTAAAAATCTAATAATCCAAAAATTATTGTTTGAGTCATTCTGAACTGGTAGAGAAGAAACTCCAACCAAACTAAATGACATGAGAAACTTCAACAAAAAAGACTGGAAGTAACGAGGGAACATATTTAACTGCAACCCTAAGACAAAAAGATCAGATTAAGAGTGACAAAATATGGTATATAAAAATAGTATGTGATAACACAACACTGTAAATCAACTACTGGAGAAGGAAATGGCAACCCACTCCAGTGTTTTTGCCTGGAGAGTCCCAGGGATGGCGGAGCCTGGTGAGCTGCCGTCTATGGGGTCGCACAGAGTCGGACACGACTGAAGCGACTTGCTTAGCAGCAGTAGCAGCAGCAAGTCAACTACACTCCAATAGAAAATTTTAAATAGCATGTAAAAATTATACAACTAATTAAAAAAAGAGAAAAAGACAGAAAGTAATATAAACTGGTGACGCTTAATACATAGTGACTGGGAGTCAAAGCTAACCAAATCAGGTACAAGTCTACAATCCCTAATCTAAAATCCTTGGAGCAGAAATGTTCCATAATTAAGATTTTTGAAGATTTTAAAAAATAATTATAGTGCATGCTTTATATATAACATCCCCAGTGAGGTCTTAAGAAACATTCCCTAATCAATCACATCAGTAACTCTTCAACAAAATGCAGGAATATTCACACAAGTGGTAAATAAGAAAGACTATCTCATATCAACTCACATTTTCTCACCAAATAAATTCAGATAGCTTTTAATAACAAATGATTTCAAAATCTTTGGTACTTTCAAATGTCAAATGAGAGATTATGGGCTAGCAGAATTCTAAACATTTTAAGGCTATAAAGTAAAACACTAAGATAATATTATTGACTAATATCTGTGGTCACAGAAAAGAAAACACAGGAAGTTTTACTATTTCTGTCAGATGTTGCTGTTCAATCGCTAAGACGCATCTGACTCTTTGCAACCCAATGGACTGCAGCACACCAGGCTTCCCTGTCCTTCACTATATCCTAGAGATATCTCTGTCAGATGAGGAACCAACAAATACTATCTTCAAAAAAGAGAAGTGGGAGGGAGGAGGGATTAAGGATACAATAGAAAGAAACTGTAAGAACAAAAATATAATTTTTAAAAAATTAGGAAAAAAAAGATCATGAGATTCAGCCTCACAGTAGTATCTTCCCCAACCTCCTCTTAAAAATTACTTTGCTTAATTAAAATTACTAAAGTACTTTTAAATGATAACTACAATGATTTATTATAAATTCCCAACTTACTGTACTTTCACAATAAAATGCTGATGAACATAAATGTCACTAGGGGGCAGCAGAGCACAAGGAGTGTCCTCTGAAAAGCCGTGACAACTCCAAAGGAGTTTATGCTGCTGCTGCTGCTGAGTCGCTTCAGTCATGTCCGACTCTGTGCGACCCCATAGACAGCAGCCCACCAGGCTCCCCCATCTCTGGGATTCTCCAAGCAAGAACAGTGAAGTGGGTTGCCATTTCCTTCTCCAATGCATGAAAGTGAAAAGTGAAAGTGAAGTTGTGTCTGACTCTTAGAGACCCCATGGATTGCAGCCCACCAGGCTCCTCCGTCCATGGGATTTTCCAGGCAAGAGTACTGGAGTGGGGTGCCATAGCCAGTTATCAACTGTTCAGCAAGATCAAACCAGTCAATCTTGAAGGAAATCAGTCCTGAATATTCATTGGAAGGACTGATGCTGAAGCTCCAATACTTTGGCCGCCTGATGGGAAGAACTGACTCACTGGAAAAGATCCTGATGCTGGGAAAGATTGAAGGCAGGAGGAAAGGGGACGACAGAGGATGAGATGGTTGGATGGCATCACTGACTCAGTGGACATGAGCTTGAGCAAGCTCGGGGAGCTGGTGATGGACAGAGAAGCGTGGCGTGCTACAGTCCATGTGGTCGCAAACAGTCGGACACGACTGAACGGCTGAATTGAACTGATAAACTGCTCAAAATCTCTCAGTCATTCACAAGCACAATAAAACTCTAACCAGTTAATCTGTAAAATCTGCTTCTAAGAGATTCATTACATTACTTCATAAGTTTTTAACTTCTATTTTGAAATAACTTTCGAATTGTACAAATAATAGAGAACTCTTATTTAGCCATATACAGAATTCACCAATTTGTAACATTTTTGCCTCATTTATCATTTTCTCTTTCTACACATATGTACATATATGTACATCTGTATATGTACCTGTATATTTGTACATTTATTTTTCTAAACCATTTGAGAATATGTTGCATGTATTAAACTCTTAAGACTACTGTTTCCTCTCATACCTAACTACAACACAATTATCAAATTCAAGAAATTTACATTGATAAAACTATAATTAATTCATAGTCCATAGTCCAATCCTGTTAACTGTCCCAATAATATAATAATATTTATTAATAAATATAAATATATTTATAAAAATATTTATAAAAATAAATATAAATAATATAATAATCTTTTTTGTTGTTGTTTTTTAATCAGGGGACCATTTCCATCTCTTGGTCCCACTTTTTTTTTTTCCTTTGGCTACATCAGTAATTACTTCAGGTACACGGGCTTCTCTCTACTTGTGGCGTGCAACACACACGCACACTTAGTTGCCACATGGCATGTGGGATCTTAGTTCCCCAAACAAGGATTGAACTCGCATCCCCTGCATTAGAAGGCAGATTTCTAACCACTGGATCACCAGGCAAGTCCTCCAATAATGGTCTTTAGAGTGGTTTCATTTCCTCCTGGAGAGTATTCAATCCAGGACCATGTATTACATTCAGCTGCCATATATCTTCTGTTTCCTTTCATCCAAACTAGCAGTTCTCCACATTTTAAACACAAGAGCCCTTTAGACTATTAAAAATTCTTAATAACCCTAAATAATTTCTGTTTACATTAATTTTATATACATCAATACTTAGTGTATGAAAAATTAAAACTAAAAATTAGAAAATACTAATTAATTCATTTAATATTAACAACCAATATTTACATGTTAAAAAATACATTTTAGGAAAAACAGAATATTTTTACATTCTGAAAAATAGTTGGAAGAGTATGTGCTGCATTTGTGCAAATATCTTTAATGTCTGGTTTAACAGAAGACATCTGGACTCTGTACCACTTCTACATTAAATCTAATAAATGTCATGTTTTGGTTACAGTACATAGAGAAAATCCAGCCTTGTACAAATGTAGTTGGAAAAAGGACAAAGTATTTTTAAAGGTCTTTCAGGAAACTTTATATATTACATATATATGCAAATTTATGATACAACCTCAAAACTTGATGAGTTTTGAATTAAAATCCATTGATCTTAAACCTCGAAACTTTTACCCATGTATGATTATGTAACATCGGACATTGATCATTTGAAGAATACTCATTCTCTGAGTTTTGCAGGTCTTCCAAATGTTGACATTAATTACAATTCAAAAAATCACATTCATTATATCACTATTCAGTCCCATTAAAAAAGTACTAGCAATCTTTAGGAGGGTAACAGAACATATCTGAAAATATCAAATGGGCAGCAACAATAAATCCCACATAAGTAGTGCAAATAACAAATCGGTTATCCTGCAGAACACAAAAATAAACAGAAACTTAAAATGTAATCACAATATAGTTTATACTACTAACGAAAAACTGTCATTTTAATCACTGGTAAAGAGTCCCTGGCTGATCTTTTGACTCTTTAAATCAAAAAATCATCTTTTCAGTTCACGAAAGGGATATACTAATCTTGCTAACTGACACATTAAAGCAACAACCATAAATCATGACTAAGATTTGGCGTTAGTCATCTCCCATTCCTTCTGAACACATCACACCTCTGGGTTAAAGGCTAGCATGCTCAAGTAGTTTTTCTCAAAATGCCATGTTTCAGAGGAAAGTTAAGATCACCAAGGAACTCCAAATATTCTCTCATTTAGGCTTATGAGTTTTCCAAAAGGTGTTAAAAGTTCAAAAATATAACACAGAAAACAAACAGAACAGTGAAAAAAGCACAGTACAAAATCCATATGTATCTATCCATCATTGTTGTTGACTTGCTCAGTAGTGTCAGACTCTTTTGCAATCCCATGAACTAGAGCCCACCAGGCTCCTCTGATCATGGATTTCTATAGGCAAAAATACTGGAGTGGGTTGCAATTTCCTTCTCCAGCGCATCTTTCCAACCCAGGGATTGAACCTGGGTCTCCTGCTTAGCAGGCAAGTTCTTTACCACTGAGCCACCAGGCAATCCTAATGTTGCTATTCAGTTGTATGCTGTGTCCCATTTTTTGAGACCCCATGCACTGCACCATGCCAGGCTCCTTTGTACAACACTATTTCCCAGAGTTTGTTCAAATTCATGTCCATTGAGTCAGTGATGCTATCTAACCATCTCATCCCCTGTCTGCCCTTTTCTTCTTTAGCTTTCAATCTTTCTCAGCATCAGGTTCTTTCTGATGAGTTGGCTCTTCACGTCACCTATCCAAAGTATTCGAGCTTCAGTTTCAGCATCAGTCCCTCCAATGAATATTCGGGGTTTATTTCCTTTAGGAATGATTGGTTTGATCTCCTTGCACTCCAAAGGACACAAGAGTCTTCCTGAGCACCACAATTCAAAAGCACCAATTCTTCAGCACCCAAACTTCTTTATGGAACAACTCTCACATCCATACATGCTGCTGCTGCTAAGTCGCTTCAGTCGTGTTCGACTCTGTGCGACCCCATAGACGGAAGCTCACCAGGCTCCCCCGTCCCTGGGATTCTCCAGGCAAGAATACTGGAGTGGGTTGCCATTTCCTTCTCCAATGCATGAAAGTGAAAAGTGAAAGTGAAGTCGCTCAGTCGTGTCCGACTCTTAGCGACCCTATGGACTGGAGCCTACCAGGATCCTCCGTCCATGGGATTTTCCAGGCAAAAGTACTGGGGTGAGGTGCCATTGCCTTCCCCGCATCCATACATGGCGAGTGGATAAACCATAGCTTTCAGTATATGGACCTTTTCAAGCAAAGTGATGTCTTTGCTTCTTAATATTCTGTCTAGGTTTGTCATAGCTTTCTTTCCTAGAAGAAAGCATCTTTTAATTTCATGGCTGCAGTCACTATCCACAGTGATACTGGAGACCAAGACCCATTACTTCTATTTACCATGAAGTAATGGGGCTGGATGCCATGAACTTAGTTTTCTGAATACTGAGGTTCAAGCCAGCTTTTTCACTCTCTTTCACCTTCATCAAAAGGCTCCTTAGTTCCTCCTCACTTTCTGCCATTAGAGTGATATCATCTGTATATCTGAGATTGTTGATATTTCGCCCATCAATCTCAATTCCAGGTGGAATTCATCCACCTTGGCATTTCACATGATGTACTCTGCATAACATTTAAATAAGCAGGGTGACAATATACAGCCTTGCCGTACTCCTTTCCCAATTTGGAACCAGTCAGTTGTTACATGTAACGTTCTAACTGTTGCTTCTGGACCCACATACAGGTTTCTCAGGAGACAGGTAAGGTGGTCTGGTACTCCCATTTCTTTAGGAATTTTCCAGTTTGTTGTGATCTATACAGTCAAGTTCAGTTCAGCCACTCAGCCATGTCTGACTCTGCAACCCCATAGGTTGCACCACACCAGGCTTCCCTGTCCATCACCAAATCCCGGAGCTTGTTCAAACTCATGTCCAGCAAGTCAGTGATGGCATCCAACCATCTCACCTTCAATCTTTCGCAGCATCAGGGTCTTTCCAATGAGTCCATTCTTCACATCCAGTGCCCAAAGTATTGGAGCTTCAGTTTCAGCATCAGTTTTTCCAATGAATATTCAGAATTGGTTTCCTTTAGGATGGACTGGTTTGATCTCCTTGCAGTCCAAGTGATCTCAAGGTCACTCTGAGATCAATTTGAAATCACTTTGAGATCAATTTGAGCAAACTCTGGAAGATAGTGAAGCACAGGGAAGCCTGGCATGCTGGAGTCCATGGGGTCAGAAAGAATCAGTCATGACCTAGTGACTGAACAACAACAACAAAAGTGTAATATAAACATTACAGCATTTATAATAACTAACATTTAGCCCATGTTCACTATTTATAAAGGATACTTCTAAACACTTTATTATCCGGTTAACCTCAAAGCCACCCCATGATAGAGAATACTATTATTTTAATTTTTACATACAAAGACTCACAGATAAGACAAATTATTTGCCAAGTCACAGAGCCATGATAAGGTATATGTATACTGATACAGTGCGGAGAAGGCAATGGCACCCCACTCCAGTACTCTTGCCTGGAAAATCCCATGGACAGAGAAGCCTGATGGGCTGTTGTCTATGGGGTCGTACAGAGTCGGACACAACGGAGCAACTTCACTTTCACTTTTCACTTTCATGCACTGGAGAAGGAAACAGCAACCCACTCCAATGTTCTTGCCTGGAGAATCCCGGGGTTGGGGGAGCCTGGTGGGCCGCTGTCCATGGGGTCGCACAGAGTCGGACACAACTGAAGCGACTTAGCAGCAGCAGCAGTAGCATACTGATACAGAATCCCACACTGTTATTTCTCTATCCACCCATTAAAAGAAAAAAGAATATATAATATACATACATGAAATGTACAGATAACAACTTGCTGTCCCATGACAAAATAAACATAACATTATAAATATACAAGTTATATAAAAACATGTACGTGTTGTGCTGTGCTTAGTTGCCCAGTCGTGTCCGACTCTTTGCGACCCTATGGACTGTAGCCCACCAGGCTCCTCTACCCATAGCAAGAATATTAGAATGGGTTGCCATGCCCTCCTCCAGGGGATCTTCCCAACCCAGGGATTGAACCCAGGTCTCCAACACTGCAGGCGGATTCTTAACCATCTGAGCCACCAGGGAAGCCCACGTATGTATATATATAAAATTTGTAAATATACATTTTTGTACATGTATTTTTCAACTATATTGAAAACATTTCCTAAAAATGTAAAACACATCATCAGTAGAGAAACACAAGGGTCCCTTGTTGCAGTCTTACGTAACACCAGCTTCACCCTGTGTCTTCAGATGCCTACTCAAAGGAAGCTAATAAACTGAACTGTTTTGCAAAAGTTAATTCACACAGTTTCTACCGCTTGTAATCAGAATCCCAAGCAATATAAGTATGTATTATTTTCATAATCAATAAATATGTAAAAAAGAATTTCCTAGATAGCATATTGAAAAGCAGAGACATTACTTTGCCAACAAAGGTCTGTCTAGTCAAGGCTATGGTTTTTCCTGTGGTCATGTATGGATGTGAGAGCAGGAATGTGAAGAAAGCTGAGCGCCAAAGAATTGATGCTTTTGAACTGTGGTGTTGGAGAAGACTCTTGAGAGTCCCTTGGACTGCAAGGAGATCCAACCAGTCCATTCTGAAGATCAGCCCTGGGATTTCTTTGGAAGGAATGATGCTAAAGCTGAAACTCCAGTACTTTGGCCACCTCATGTGAAGAGTTGATTCATTGGAAAAGACTCTGATGCTGGGAGAGATTGGGGGCAGGAGGAGAAGGGGACGACAGAGGATGAGCTAGCTGGATGGCATTACTGACTCGATGGACGTGAGTCTGAGTGAACTCTGGGAGTTGGTGATGGACAGGGAGGCCTGGTGTGCTGCGATTCATGGGGTCGCAAGGAGTCGGACACGGCTGAGCAACTGAACTGAACTGAACTGATACTATTAATTTCTTTTAAAGAAATGGTCTGTGTGAAATATATTATTAAAATATTAGCCCCAAGAGAAAAGGAATGATTAACACCTTAATAAAAACCCACAAGATCAAACAAATGAAGAAGAAACAATCTACCTGAAAAAGATTTCAGAGTAATGACAGTAAATATGATCCAAAACCTTGAAAATAAACTGGGGGCACAAATAAACAGACTAGAGGCGTGAATTGAGAAGATGCAAGAAATATTTAACAAAGACCTTGAGAAATTAAAGATTAAACAATTAACAATGAACAATGCAATAACTGAGATTAAAAATACACTGGAAGGAACTAACAGTAGAGTATCTGAGGCAGAAGAATGGAAGAGAGCTGGAAGATATAATGGTGGAAATAACTAAAACAGAACATAATAAAGAAAAAAGAATAAAAAGTAATGAGGAGAGCTATTGGACAACAGAGCTCACCTCATGGTAAAGGACAGGGAATCCCAGTGTGCAGCAGTCTATGGGGTCGCAAAGAGTCAGACATGACTGAGCAACTGAACAATAAATGGGACAACATTAAGCATAACAACATTCAAATCATAGGGGTCCCAGAAGAAGAAGGCAAAAAGAAAAGCCATGAAAAAATATTTGAGGATATTATAGTTGAAAGCTGCCCTAAAATGGGAAAGGAAATAGCCACCTAAGTCCAGGAAGCCCAGAGAGCCTCATACAGGATAAATCCGAGGAGAAATATGCCAAGATACATATCAATCAAATTAATGAAAACTAAACACAAAGAAAAAATATTAAAAGCAGCAAGGGAAAAGCACCAAATAACATGTGAGGGGATTCCCCATAAAGCTAACAGCTGATCTTTCAACAGAAACTCTACAGGTCAGAAGGGAACGGCAAGACATACTTAAAGTGATGAAAGGGAAAAACCTACAACCAAGATTACTATCCAGTAAGGATCTCATTTAGATTCAAAGGAGAAATCAAAAGCTTTAAAGATAAGCAAAATTAAGAGAATTGAGCACCACCAGACTAGCTCTTCAACAAACACTAAAGGATCTTCTCTAGACAAGAAACACAAAAAGAAGAGGCCTACAAAAGCAAACCCAAAACAATAAAGTAAATGATAACAAGATTATATACCAATAATTACCTTAAATGTAAATGGGCTAAATGCTCCAACCAAAGAATACTTATTGGCTAAATGGATACAAAAACAAGACCCCTATATGTGTTGTCTACAAGAAACCCAACTCAGACCTAGGGACACATATATACTGAAAGTAAGAGGCTGGAAAAAGATATTCCATGTGAATGAAAATCAAAAGAAAGCTGAAGTAGCAATACTCATATCAGATAAAATAGACTTTGAAATAAAGATCATTACAAGAGACAAAGAAGAACACTACGTAATGATCAAGGGATTAATCCAAGAAGATATAACAATTATAAATATACATGCACCCAAAACAGGAGCACCTCAATACATAAGGCAAATGCTAACAACTACTAAAGGGGAAATGGACAGTAACACAGTTTGCTGTGATCCACACAGACAAAGGCTTTGGCGTAGTCAATAAAGCAGTAATAGATGTTTTTCTGGAACTCTCTTGCTTTTTTGATGATCCAATGGATGTTGGCAATTTGTTCTCTGGCTCCTCTGCCTTTTCTAAATCCAGCTTGAATATCTGGATGTTCATTGTTTATGTAATGCTGAAGCCTGGCTTGGAGAATTTTGAGCATTACTTTGCTAGCATGTGAGATGAGTGCAATTGTGCAGTAGTTTGGACATTCTTTGGTATTGCCTTTCTTTGGGATTGGAATGAAACCTGACCTTTCCAGTCCTATGGCCACTGCTGAGTTTTCCACATTTGCTGGCATACTGAGTGCAGCACTTTCACAGCATCATCTTTCAGGATTTGAAATAGCTCAACTGGAATTCCATCACCTCCACCAGCTTTGTTCGTAGTGACGCTTCCTAAGGCCCACTTGAATTCACGTGCCAGGATGTCTGGCTCTGAGTGAGTGATCACACCATCGTGGTTATCTGGATCATGAAGATCTTTTCTGTATAGTTCTTCTATCTATTCTTGCCACCTCTTTTTAATATCTTCTGCGTCTGTTAGATCCATACCATTTCTGTCCTTTATTGTACCCATCTTTGCAGGAAATGTTCCCTTGGTATTTCTTATTTTCTTGAAGAGATCTCTAGTTTTTCCCATTCTATTGTTTTCCTCTATTTCTTTACATTGATCACTGAGGAAGGCTTTCTTATCTCTCCTTGTTATTCTTTGGAATTCTGCATTCAAATGGGTATAGCTTTCCTTTCCTCCTTTGCCTTTAGCTTCTCTTCTTTTCTAAGCTATTTGTAAGGCCTCCTCAGAGCCATTTTGCCTTTTTGCATTTCTTTGTCTTGGGGATAGTCTTGATCACTGCCTCCTGTACAATGTCAAGAACCTCCATCCATAGTTCTTCAGGCACTCTATCAGATCTAATTCCTTGAATCTATTTGTCATTTCCACTGTATAATCATAAGGGATTTGATTTAGGTCATAACTAAATGGTCTTGTGGTTTTCCCTACTTTCTTCTATTTAAGTCTGAATTTGGCAATAAGGAGCTCGTGATGTGAGCCACAGACAGCTCCCGGTCTTGTTTCTGATTACCGTATAGAGCTTCTTCATCTTTGGCTGCAAAGAATATAATCAGTCTGATTTTGGTACTGACCATCTGGTGATGTCCATGTATAGAGTTTTTTCTTGTGTTGTTGGAAAAGGGTGTTTGCTATGACCAGTGCATTCTCTTGGCAAAACTCTGTTAGCCTTTGCCCTGCTTCATTCCGTACCCTAAGGCCAAATTTGCCTGTTACTCCAGGTATCTCTTGACTTCCTACTTTTGCATTTCAGTCCCCTATAATGAAAAGAACATCTCTTTTGGGTGTTAGTTCTAGAGGGTCTTGTAGGTCTTCATAAAACTGTTCAACTTCAGCTTCTTCAGCATTACTGGCCAGGGCACAGACATGGATTACTGTGATATTGAATGATTTGCCTTGGAAATGAACAGAGATCATTCTGTCTTTTTTGAAATTGCATCCAAGTACTGCATTTCAGACTCTTTTGTTGACCATGACGGCTACTCCATTTCTTCTAAGGGATTCTTGCCCACAGTAGTAGATATAATGGTCATCTGAGTTAAATTTGCCCATTCCAGTCCATTTTAGTTCACTGATTCCTAAAATGTCAATATTCATTCCTGCCATCTCCTGTTTGACCACTTCCAACTTAACCTTGGTTCATGGATCTAAAATTCCAGGTTCCCATGCAATATTGTTCTTTACAGCATCACACTGTACTTCCATCACCAGTCACATCCACAACTGAGTGTTGTTTTTGCTTTGGCTCCATCTCTTCATTCCTTCTGGAGTTATTTCTCCACTGATCTCCAGTAATATATTGGGCACCTACTGACATGGGGAGTTCATCTTTCTGTGTCCTATCTTTTTGCCTTTTCGTACTGTTCATGGGGTCCTCAAGGCAAAAATACTGAAGTGGTTTGCCATTCCCTTCTCCAGTGGACCATTTCTTGTCAGAACTCTCCACTATAACCCATCTGTCTTGGGTGGTCCTACACGGCATGGCTCATACTTTCATTGAGTTAGACAAGGCTGTAGTCCATGTGATCAGTTTGATTAGTTTTCTGTGATTGTGGTTTTCATTCTGTCTGCCCTCTGATGGAGAAGGATAAGAGTCTTATAGAAGCTTCCCAGTGGGAGAAACTGACTGTAGGGGAAACTGGGTCTTATTCTGATGGGTGGGGCCATGCTATATACCTACTAGCAGGCTGCTAATTAGAGGAAGGAAATGTCTCAAAACTCAGAGTGGCACCAAGCCCCTCACACACAACATGCATTTTGAGATAACATTGGCACAAGGTGAGTCATCACAGGCCATAAAACAATTGACATGAATCTTGAGGAAGGGCAGGTTTCCAAGCAAATACATAATATATTGAAGAACAATTGCATCAGTAAAACATATTGGTTTGTTGAGCGATTATCAGTTCTGAGTCTTAGGTGGAATTGACTTGAAGAAAGACAGAGTCTAGGGTAAATACATAGTTTATTAACATAACTTAAGAAAAATACTTATGTAAGAAAAACGCATTGGTTAGCTCAAGGTTTGAGAAAAGTTAAGCTCAGGTGGAACCAAGTGTCATCATGGCAACACAGAATTTTAAAAGAAATCTCCTTTTAATTTTGTATATGAAAGGGAAAAAAGATCTGACACTTGTAGTTTGCTTCCTCCTGCTGCTTAGATCAGATTAGATCAGCTCAGATCAGTCGCTCAGTCGTGTCCAACTCTTTGCGACCCCATGAACTGCAGCACACCAGGCCTCCCTGTCCATCACCAACTCCCGGAGGTCACTCAGACTCACATCCATCGACTCAGTGATGCCATCCAGCCATCTCATCCTCTGTCATCCCCTTCTCCTCCTGCCCTCAATCCCTCCCAGCATCAGAGTCTTCTTCAATGTGTCAACTCTTCGCATGAGGTGGCCAAAATCCTGGAGTTTCCATCATTCCTTCCAAAGAAATCCCAGGGCTAATCTCCTTCACAAAGAGGCACAAAGAGCGCCTCGCCTTCCCGCGACCGGCGCACAAAGGGCACCTCGCCTTCCTGCGACCGGGGCACTAAGGGCGCCTCGCCTTCCCGTTACCAGCCCACTAAGAGCGCCCCGCCCTCTGCGCCGCGCACCAAGAGCGCGGCCGAGAGGAGCTACCACACTACCAAGGCCAGGAAGGGCGGCGGTGAGGAGAGACCCCTCGTCCAAGGTAAGGTGCGATGGCTCTGCTTTGCTGGAGCAGCCGGGAAGAGATACCCCACGCCCAAGGTAAGAAAAACCCAAGTAAGACGGTAGGTCTTGAAACAGGGCATCAGAGGGCAAATACACTGAAACCATACTCACAGAAAACAAGTCAATCTAATCACATCAGGACCACAGCTTTGTCTAGATCAGATCAGATCAGATCAGATCAGTCGCTCAGTCGTGTCCGACTCTTTGCGACCCCATGAACCGCAGCACGCCAGGCCTCCCTGTCCATCACCAGCTCCCGGAGGTCACTCAGACTCGCATCCATCGAGTCAGTGATGCCATCCAGCCATCTCATCCTCTGTCGTCCCCTTCTCCTCCTGCCCTCAATCCCTCCCAGCATCAGAGTCTTCTCCAATGAGTCAACTCTTCGCATGAGGTGGCCAAAATACTGGAGTTTCAGCTTTAGCATCATTCCTTCTAAAGAAATTCCAGGATTGATCTCCTTCAGAATGGACTGGTTGGATCTTCTTGCAGTCCAAGGGACTCTCAAGAGTCTTCTCCAACACCACACTTCAAAAGCATCAATTCTTCGGCGCTCAGCCTTCTTCACAGTCCAGCTCTCACATCCATACATGACCACAGGAAAGACCATAGCCTTGACTAGGCGAACCTTTGTTGGCAAAGTAATGTCTCTGCTTTTGAATATGCTATCTAGGTTGGTCATAACTTTCCTTCCAAGGAGCAAGCGTCTTTTAATTTCATGGCTGCAGTCACCATCTGCAGTGATTTTGGAGCCCAGAAAAACAAAGTCTGACACTGTTTCCACTGTTTCCCCATCTATTTCCCATGCAGTGATGGGACCAGATGCCATGATCTTCGTTTTCTGAATGTTGAGCTTTAAGCCAACCTTTTCACTCTACACTTTCACTTTCCTCAAGAGGCTTTTTAGCCCCTCTTCACTTTCTGCCATAAGAGTGGTGTCATCTGCATATCTGAGGTTATTGATATTTCTCCCGGCAATCTTGATTCCAACTTCTGTTTCTTCCAGTCCAGCATTTCTCATGATGTACTCTGCATATAAGTTAAATAAACATGGTGACAATATACAGCCTTGACGTACTCCTTTTCCTATTTGGAACCAGTCTGTTGTTCCATGACCAGTTCTAACTGTTGCTTCCTGACCTGCATACAGATTTCTTAAGAGGCAGATCAGGTGGTCTGGTATTCCCATCTCTTTCAGAATTTTCCATAGTTTATTGTGATCCACACAGTCAAAGGCTTTGGCATAGTCAATAAAGCAGAAATAGATGTTTTTCTGGAACTCTCTTGCTTTTTCGATGATCCAGCGGATGTTGGCAATTTGATCTCTGGTTCCTCTGCCTTTTCGAAAACCAGCTTGAACATCAGGAAGTTCATGGTTCACATATTGCTGAAGCCTGGCTTGGAGAATTTTGAGCATTACTTTACTAGCGTGTGAGATGAGTGCAATTGTTCGGTAGTTTGAGCACTCCTTGGCATTGCCTTTCTTTGGGATTGGGATGAAAACTGACCTTTTCCAATCTTGTGGCCACTGCTGAGTTTTCCAAATTTGCTGGCATATTGAGTGTAGCACTTTCACAGCATCATCATTCAGGACTTGGAATAGCTCCACTGGAATTCCATCACCTCCA
The DNA here is from genome assembly GCA_935064755.1 of Tragelaphus eurycerus. Taxonomy (NCBI): domain Eukaryota; kingdom Metazoa; phylum Chordata; class Mammalia; order Artiodactyla; family Bovidae; genus Tragelaphus; species Tragelaphus eurycerus. The sequence goes on from CAKXYN010000016.1 coordinate 25,550,862, forward strand.
CTAGCTTTGTTCGTAGTGATGCTTTCTAAGGCCCATTTGACTTCACATTCCAAGATGTCTGGCTCTAGGTCAGTGATCACATCATCATGATTATCTAGGTCTTGAAGCTCTTTTTTGTACAGTTCTTCTGTGTATTCTTGCCACCTCTTCTTAATATCTTCTGCTTCTGTTAGGTCGACACCATCTCTGTCCTTTATCGTGCCCATCTTTGCATGAAATGTTCCTTTGGTATCTTTGATTTTCTTGAAGAGATCCCTAGTCTTTCCCATTCTGTTGTTTTCCTCTATTTCTTTGCATTGATCACTGAAGAAGGCTTTCTTATCTCTTCTTGCTATTCTTTGGAACTCTGCATTTAGATGTTTATATCTTTCCTTTTCTCCTTTGCTTTTCGCTTCTCTTCTTTTCACAGCTATTTGTAAGCCTCCCCAGACAGCCATTTTGCTTTTTTGCATTTCTTTTCCATGGGGATGGTCTTCATCCCTGTCTCCTGTACAATGTCACGAACCTCATTTCATAGTTCATCAGGCACTCTATCTATCAGATCTAGGCCCTTAAATCTATTTCTCACTTCCACTGTATAATCATAAGGGATTTGATTTAGGTCATACCTGAATGGTCTAGTAGTTTTCTCTACTTTCTTCAATTTCAGTCTGAATTTGGCAATAAGGAGTTCATGGTCCGAGCCACAGTCAGCTCCTGGTCTTGTTTTAGCTGATTGTATAGAGCTTCTCCATCTTTGGCTGCAAAGAATATAATCGATCTGATTTCGGTGTTGACCATCTGGTGATGTCCATGTATAGCCTCTTCTCTTGTGTTGTTGGAAGAGGATATTTGCTATGACCAGTGCATTTTCTTGGCAAAACTCTATTAGTCTTTGCCCTGCTTCATTCCGTATTCCAAGGCCAAATTTGCCTGTTACTCCAGGTGTTTCTTGACTTCCTACTTTTGCATTCCAGTCCCCTATAATGAAAAGGACATCTTTTTTGGGTGTTAGTTCTAAAAGGTCTTGTAGGTCTTCATAGAACCTTTCAACTTCAGCTTCTACAGCATTACTGGTTGGGGCATAGACTTCGATTACTGTGACATTGAATGGTTTGCCTTGGAAACGAACAGAAATCATTCTGTCATTTTTGAGATTGCATCCAAGTACTGCATTTCAGACTCTTTTGTTGACCATGATGGCCACTCCGTTTCTTCTGAGGGATTCCTGCCCACAGTAGTAGATATAATGGTCATCCGAGTTAAATTCACCCATTCCAGTCCATTTTAGTTCGCTAATTCCTAGAATGTCAACATTCACTCTTGCCATCTCTTGTTTGACCACTTCTAATTTGCCTTGATTCATGGACCTGACATTCCAGGTTCCTATGCAATATTGCTCTTTACAGCATCGGACTTTGCTTCTATCACCAGACACATCCACAGCTGGGTATTCTTTTTGTTTTGGCTCCATCCTTTCATTCTTTCTGGAGTTATTTCTCCACTGATCTCCAGTAGCATATTGGGCCCCTACTGACCTGGGGAGTTTCTCTTTCAGTATCCTATCATTTTGTCTTTTCATACTGTTCATGGGGTTTTCAAGGCAAGAATACTGAAGTGGTTTGCCATTCCCTTCTCCAGGGGACCACACCCTGTCATAGCTTTGTCTAACTCAATGAAATTAAGCCATGCCCGTGGGGCGACCCGGGATGGGCAGGTCATGGTGGAGAGATCTGACAGGGTGGGGTCTGCTGGAGAAGGGAATGGCAAACCACTTCAGTATTCTTGCCTTGAGAACCCCATGAACAGTGTGAAAAGGCAAAATGATAGGATACTGAAAGAGAAACTCCCCAGGTCAGTAGGGGCCCAATATGCTACTGGAGATCAGTGGAGAAATAACTCCAGAATGAATGAAGGGTTGGAGCCAAAGCAAAAGAATACCCAGCAGTGGATGTGTCTAGTGATAGAAGCAAAGTCCGATGCTGTAAAGAGCAATATTGCATAGGAACCTGGAATGTCAGGTCCATGAATCAAGGCAAATTGGAAGTGGTCAAACAAGAGATGGCAAGAGTGAATGTCGACATTCTAGGAATTAGCGAACTAAAATGAACTGGAATGGGTGAATTTAACTCAGAGGACCATTATATCTACTACTGTGGGCAGGAATCCCTCAGAAGAAATGGAGTGGCCATCATGGTCAACAAAAGAGTCCGAAGTGCAGTACTTGGATGCAATCTCAAAAATGACAGAATGATCTCTGTTTGTTTCCAAGGCAAACCATTCAATGTCACAGTAATCGAAGTCTATGCCCCAACCAGTAACGCCAAAGAAGCTGAAGTTGAACGGTTCTATGAAGATCATGGCATCTGGTCCCATCACTGCATGGGAGGTGGATGGGGAAACAGTGGAAACAGTGTCAGACTTTGTTTTTCTGGGCTCCAAAATCACTGCAGATGGTGACTGCAGCCATGAAATTAAAAGACGCTTACTCCTTGGAAGGAAAGTTATGACCAACCTAGATAGCATATTCAAAAGCAGAGACATTACGTTACCAACAAAGGTTCGCCTAGTCAAGGCTATGGTCTTTCCTGTGGTCATGTATGGATGTGAGAGCTGGACTGTAAAGAAGGCTGAGCGCCGAAGAATTGATGCTTTTGAACTGTGGTGTTGGAGAAGACTCTTGAGAGTCCCTTGGACTGCAAGGAGATCCAACCAGTCCATTCTGAAGGAGATCAATCCTGGAATTTCTTTGGAAGGAATGATGCTAAAGCTGAAACTCCAGTATTTTGGCCACCTCATGCGAAGAGTTGACTCATTGGAGAAGACTCTGATGCTGGGAGGGATTGAGGGCAGGAGGAGAAGGGGACGACAGAGGATGAGATGGCTGGATGGCATCACTGACTTGATGGGTGTGAGTCTGGGTGACCTCCGGGAGCTGGTGATGGACAGGGAGGCCTGGCGTGCTGCGGTTCATGGGGTCGCAAAGAGTCGGACATGACTGAGCGACTGATCTGATCTGATCTGATCTGATGAAGACCTACAAGACCTTTTAGAACTAACACCCAAAAAGGATGTCCTTTTCATTATAGGGGACTGGAATGCAAAAGTAGGAAGTCAAGAAACACCTGGAGTAACGGGCAAATTTGGCCTTGGAATACGGAATCAAGCAGGGCAAAGACTAACAGAGTTTTGCCAAGAAAATGCACTGGTCATAGCAAATACCCTCTTCCAACAACACAAGAGAAGACTCTATACATGGACATCACCAGATGGTCAACATCAAAATCAGATCGATTATATTCTTTGCAGCCAAAGATGGAGAAGCTCTATACAATCAGCAAAAACAAGACCAGGAGCTCACTGTGGCTCAGATCATGAACTCCTTATTGCCAAATTCAGACTGATGTTGAAGAAAGTAGGGAAAACCACTAGACCATTCAGGTATGACCTAAATCAAATCCCTTATGATTATACAGTGGAAGTGAGAAATAGATTTAAGGGCCTAGATCTGATAGATAGAGTGCCTAATGAACTATGGAATGAGGTTCGTGACATTGTACAGGAAACGGGACCAAGACCACCCCCATGAAAAAGAAATGCAAAAAAGCAAAATGGCTGTCTGGGGAGGCCTTACAAATAGCTGTGAAAAGAAGAGAAGTGAAAAGCAAAGGAGAAAAGGAAAGATATAAACATCTGAATGCAGAGTTCCAAAGAATAGCAAGAAGAGATAAGAAAGCCTTCTTCAGCGATCAATGCAAAGAAATAGAGGAAAACAAAAGAATGGGAAAGACTAGGGATCTCTTCAAGAAAATCAGAGATACCAAAGGAACATTTCATGCAAAGATGGGCTCGATAAAGGACAGAAATGGTATGGACCTAACAGAAGCAGAAGATATTAAGAAGAGGTGGCAAGAATACACAGAAGAACTGTACAAGAAAGAGCTTCACGACCCAGATAATCATGATGGTGTGATCACTGACCTAGAGCCAGACATCCTGGAATGTGAAGTCAAGTGGGCCTTAGAAAGCATCACTATGAACAAAGCTAGTGGAGGTGATGGAATTCCAGTGGAGCTATTCCAAATACGGAAAGATGATGCTGTGAAAGTGCTGCATTCAATATGCCAGCAAATGTGGAAAACTCAGCAGTGGCCACAAGATTGGCAAAGGTCAGTTTTCATCCCAATCCCAAAGAAAGGCAATGCCAAAGAATGCTCAAACTACCACACAATTGCACTCATCTCACACGCTAGTAATGTAATGCTCAAAATTCTCCAAGCCAGGCTTCAGCAATATGTGAACCGTGAACTTCCTGATGTTCAAGCTGGTTTTAGAAAAGGCAGAGGAACCAGAGATCAAATTGCCAACATCCGCTGGATCATCGAAAAAGCAAGAGAGTTCCAGAAAAACATCTATTTCTGCTTTATTGACTATGCCAAAGCCTTTGACTGTGTGGATCACAATAAACTGTGGAAAATTCTGAAAGAGATGGGAATACCAGACCACCTGATCTGCCTCTTGAGAAATCTGTATGCAGGTCAGGAAGCAACAGTTAGAACTGGTCATGGAACAACAGACTGGTTCCAAATAGGAAAAGGAGTACGTCAAGGCTGTATATTGTCACCATGTTTATTTAACTTATATGCAGAGTACATCATGAGAAATGCTGGACTAGAAAAAACACAAGTTGGAATCAAGCTTGCTGGGAGAAATATTAATAACCTCAGATATGCAGATGACACCACCCTTATGGCAGAAAGTGAAGAGGAACTCAAAAGCCTCTTGATGAAAGTGAAAGTGGAGAGTGAAAAGGTTGGCTTAAAGCTCAACATTCAGAAAACGAAGACCATGGCATCTGGTCCCATCACTACATGGGAAATAGATGGAGAAACAGTGGAAACAGTGTCAGACTTTATTTTGGGGGGCTCCAAAATCACTGCAGATGGTGACTGCAGCCATGAAATTAAAAGACGCTTACTCCTTGGAAGGAAAGTTATGACCAACCTAGATAGCATATTCAAAAGCAGAGACATCACTTTGCCAACAAAGGTTCGCCTAGTCAAGGCTATGGTCTTTCCTGTGGTCATGTATGGATGTGAGAGCTGGACTGTGAAGAAGGCTGAGTGCCGAAGAATTGATGCTTTTGAACTGTGGTGCTGGAGAAGACTCTTGAGAGTCCCTTGGACTGCAAGGAGATCCAACCGGTCCATTCTGAAGGAGATCAGCCCTGGGATTTCTTTGGAAGGAATGCTGCTAAAGCTGAAACTCCAGTATTTTGGCCACCTCATGCGAAGAGTTGACTCATTGGAGAAGACTCTGATGCTGGGAGGGATTGAGGGCAGGAGGAGAAGGGGACGACAGAGGATGAGATGGCTGGATGGCATCACTGACTCGATGGATGCGAGTCTGAGTGACCTCCGGGAGCCTGTGATGGACAGGGAGGCCTGGCGTGCTGCGGTTCATGGGGTCGCAAAGAGTCGGACACAACTGAGCGACTGATCTGATATGATCTCCTTCAGAATGGACTGGTTGGATCTCCTTGCAGTCCAAGGGACTCTCAAGAGTCTTCTCCAACACCACACTTCAAGAGCATCAATTGTTTGGTGCTCAGCCTTCTTCACAGTCCAACTCTCACATCCATACATGACCACAGGAAAGACCATAGCCTTGACTAGGCGAACCTTTGTTGACAAAGTGATGTCTCTGCTTTTGAATATGCTATCTAGGTTGGTCATAACTTTCCTTCCAAGGAGTAAGCGTCTTTTAATTTCATGGCTGCAGTCACCCTCTGCAGTGATTTTGGAGTCCAGAAAAATAAAGTCTGATACTGTTTCCACTGTTTCTCCATCTATTTCCCATGTAGTGATGGGACCAGATGTCATGATCTTCGTTTTCTGAATATTGAGCTTAAAAGAGAGATAAAAATATCTGACACTTGCAGCCTATTTCCTCTGTTTGGGGACCCCTAGCCTTCCTATCTGTTACCCTCTCACTTGTTCCTCCCCAGACTAGCCCTGTTGCTTGTGGCTCTACCTGGTCCAGCATGTGGCATGACTGGTTCCTTGAACTAAAGCAGATTATGAACAACACCCAAATATCCATCATGATCATGTAGAAAATTCTAAAAGAGATGGGAATACCAGACCACCTGACCTTCTCCTGAGAAATCTATATGCAGGTCAGGAAGCAACAGTTAGAACTGGACATGGAACAACAGACTGGTTCTAAACTGGGAAAGGAGTAATCAAGGCTGTATATTGTTACCCTGCTTATTTAACTTATATGCCAAGTACATCATGTGAAATGCTGGGCTGGATGAAGCACAAGCTGGAATCAAGATTGCCAAGAGAAACAGCAATAACCTCAAATATGCAGATGACACCACACTTATGGCAGAAAGTGAAGAACTAAAGAGCTTCTTTAGTGAAAGAGGAGAGTGAAAAAGTAGGCTTAAAATTCAACATTCAGAAAACTAAGATCATGGCATCCAGTCCCACCACTTCATGCCAAATATTTGCGCAACAATGGAAACAGTGACGGACTTTATTTGGGGGGCTCCAAAATCACTGCAGATGGTGACTGCAGCCATGAAATTAAAAGACACTTGTTCCTTGGAAGAAAAGCTATGACCAATCTAGACAGTATATTAAAAACCAGAGACATTACTTTGCCAACAAAGGTCCATATAGTCAAAGCTGTGGTTTTTCCAGTAGTCATGTATGGATGTGAGAGTTGGACTATAAAGAAAGCTGAGTGACAAAGAATTGATGCTTTTGAACTGTGGTATTGGAGAAGACTCTTGAGAGTCCCTTGGGCTGCAAGGAGATCAAACCAGTCAATCCTAAAGGAAATCAATCCTGAATATTCATTGGAATGACAGATGCTGAAGCTGAAACTCCAACACTTTGGCCCCCTGATGCAAAGAACTGACTCACTGGAAAAAACCCTGATGCTGGGAAAGATTGAAGACAGGAGGAGAAGGGGACAATAGAGGATGAAATGGTTGGATGGCATCACCAACTCGATGGGCATGAGTTGAGCAAGCCTGTGAGTTGGTAATGGACAGGGAAACCTGGCGTATTGCAGTCCATGGGTCAAAAAGAGTCAGACACAACTGAATGACGGAACTGGACAGTAACACAGTATTAGTGGGGGATTTTAATACCCCACTCATACCAACAGACAGATCATCTGGACAGAAAATTATTAAGGAAACACAGGTTTTAAATAATACATTGGACCTGTTAGACCTAATTGATATCTACAGCACATTTCATCCAATGACAATAGACTTCACTTTTTTCTCAAGTGTGCACATGGAACATTTTCTAGGATAGATCACATCTTGGGCCACAAATCACGCCTTGGTAAATCTTTAGAAAGTGAAATCATTTCAAGCATCTTTTCTGACCACAATGCATAATCTCTGACCTAGATTAGACACCAACTACATGAAAAAAAAGAACTATGAAAAACAAATACATGGAGACTAAACAACATGCTTCTGAATAACCAACAGATCACTGAAAAAATCAAAAAGGAAATCAAAATATGCATAGAAACAAATGACAATGAAAACACAACAACTCAAAACCTATGGAATGCAACAAAAGCAATGCAGAGGGAAGTTTTATACAATACAGGCCTACCTCAAGAAACAAGAGACAGATAAACAACCTAACCTTACACCTAAAGAAACTAGAGAAAGAACAACAACAGTAGAAGGAAATAAATCATAATGATCACAGCAGAAACAAATGAAAAAGAAATGAAGGAGACAACAGAAAAGATCAATGAAACTAAAAGCTGGTTCTTTGAGAAAAACAAAATTGACAAAGCATTAGCTAGACTCATCAACCTTGAGCTGCAGTCATGTAACATGGCAAATTGACAAAGGTTTCCTTCAGCAGATATATAGCAGATGAAGTTACAAGAGATGCAGTAAGATCTAACTCTAAAGTGACTGTTTTTCCATTTAAACTATCTTTGGCTACCTGACACCAAATTTCACTGAGTTGATGGCAGTATTTGATGTTTTGCTTTATCTAAAAAAGAGGAAATCAAAGAAAAAAGGAAGAAAAATTTTTTAAAAAACTTGCCCTCAATTATCACAATTCTCTTTACAATGAGGCTTCCTCACTTGTGTAACAGCTCAAATTTTAGAAAATCTGAGGTTGCTATTAAGCATTAAACAGGACAAGAAACTAAGTCACTGCAAATTGTTATATTAAAAAGAAAAAAACTCCATTTAAACCACTGTCAGTTCAGTTTGCAGGAACGTTCGTTTTACAGAGATCAAATTCCTGATTAAACAAATGCTCCCAACCTTTTGATAACTATTCGCAGATTAAGCTTTTTACCATAAAGTTCCCACCATACTATTCTTCTGTCCATTGAAAAAAATCATGTCTTGATTCCATACTGAGGATTATAAACAAAATCTAAACAGTTGAGCTTAACAGTCTCACAGTTTTACAACATTACCATAACACTGCTATCCATCTTTGTTCCACATTACTACTATCCATAAGGGTTCCTCCTCTCTGAACCACTGCAACATTTTTCCTATAAAAAGCCCAACTGTCAGATACAGTGGATTACACCACTGTAACAAACAACTCCCAAATATCAGTGACTTAAAAGAATAAAGATTTATTTCTTGTTGATGGCATATGCACATCTCCACTGTGGGTCAGCAGGAGTCTCTGCTCTACAAAATCCTCATTCTAAGAAGGAGCCAACATCCAGAGTAGCTGTCAACAAAACTTTTCTGTAAATGGCCATATAGTAAATATATTCAGCTTTATAGGACATACAGTCTCTATCACAACTATTTAACTTTGCTATTGTAGTGCAAAAGTGGCCACAGATAATACATAAACAAATAAGTATAGCTATGTTCCAATAAAATTTTATTTAAAAATACAGACAACAGACGATATTTGGCCCACAGCCTTATCAGAGAGCTACAGGTCACTGTGGCAGAGACTAAGATGACTTCAGCTCACTCATCACAGGTCAAAGCAACTCGCATGGCCACATCTAACTTCCAAGGACCAAGGGCATGTAATCATAACATGTGACTGGGAAAGGAAAGAAATTTGGGGTGGATAACATGGAAGAATTGATGCTTTTGAACTGTGGTGTTGGAGAAGATTCTTGAGAGTCCCTTGGACTGCAAGGAGATCAAACCAGTCAATCTTAAAGGAAATCAGGCCTAAATATTCATTGGAAGGACGGTTGCTGAAGCTGAAACTCCAATACTTTGGCCACCTGATGCGAAGAATTGACGCACTAGAAAAGACCCTGATGCTGGGAAAGACTGAAGGCGGGAGGAGAAGGGACCAACAGAGGATGAGATGGTTGGATGGCATCACCAACCAGATGGACATGAGTTGGTATTAACATAAGTGTGAAGGCTAGTCATTTAGCCCGTGCATGAGCCCAGGAAACTACCCTACATCAACATTTAGCAGTGTTCTGGAGCTGCAGATTCTTAACATATATCCTTCAGGAGTATCAAGACTGTCCTATATTGCTAACCCTACCAGCAGCAAATGAGCAAGAATCCCATTCTTTGCCTGAGTTTCCTCCTGAGAGCTTAATGTCAGCTTTTTTCTCCAAGATCCTAGGATGAGTCACAAACTCTCCATTAAATTCTTAGACTCTAATTGGGTGTGCCTGGCTGATTCTGGGTGTGGTTCCATGTTTGGCACCATCTCCTCTGAGAATGCTGATGTGATGGAATTCAGCTGTATTTAAGACTAGTTTAACTTGCAATTTTCCACCATTTCTTTATCAGGGTGAGGAAATGCACAAAACACGCCAACAAGTTCTTCACTTAGCACTATCAAATCCCAAAAGAACGAAGACCTTTGTCAACTACCTTCTACGAAGCAGTATTAACAAATCCCACCCAGACTGCCAATCATGTGAGACAAAAAATTAACCCAACTACAAGATGCTCGTGCATGTGCGCTCAGTCGTGTCCAACTCTTTGCAGCCCCGTGTAGCCCGCCAGGCTCCTCTGTCTATGGGATTATCCAGGCAAGAATACTGGAGTGGGTTGTCATTTTCTTCCCTGGGGATCTTTCCAACCCAGGGATCAAATTCAAGTCTGCAGTGCCTCCTGCATTGGTAGGCATTTTCTTTACCACTGAGCCACCTGGGAAGCCCCACAAGATGCGAAATGAACCATTTTTCATCTGAGATCTCTAATTCAAATGTACCTGATATATTGTCATCACAGTGACCTAAGAACAATATAGTTGTTTTTTTAATTCAAAAATATTTCTCCTCTACTTACTATGAGTATGTGACTTTGGGCAAATTATTTAACTTATCTGAACTTCAGTCTCCTCAGTTATAAAATGGGGATACTAATATCTATAAGAACATTGCTATTATTATTAAGTGACCTAAGATATATAATACATCTTGCACCAATCAATAAATGCTAGTTTCTTTCTAACCTTCCTCACCCTACTTTATCCCCACCTCCAAGGAGTATACAATGAAAAAGCCTGGAGAGACTAGGATGGGTGTGCCTGCTTAACTTGCTGAGGCACAGCTTGGAGACACTAGGGATCTTGACAACTCAGTATCTTCTGAGCCGAAGGTAAATTAATGATATCCGTCTCCTACTTCCTCATTTTAGCTGTGCCTCCCAAATTCCTAAAAGGTGGGTGTGATTATATGTTTAATGTTTATGTCATGATTAACATCAGAAAGAAAATTGCTCTATTTTCTGATTCAGAAGTCAAAATGTTCTACATTTCAGGAAGAATGTGAAAATCAGAACTACTAACTACCTAGTGGATACCAACCTGAACTTTCTCTCAACTATATAATAAAAAACCAATTTGATGCTCAAAGAGGAAACTGTGTAGAGTTAATATGGCAAATGCTAATAATTAATTACTAAATCTACATGGTTGGTCTTTTGCTTAATAAAAGGGCAGCAGAGGGCAGAGTGACAGAACTTAACACACTCATACACTAACACTCCCTGAAGTTGGGGGAAAAAACTATACCATCTAATAGAAAGCAAAATCTTTCTGATTCTATTTTTATAAATTTTGTTGTCTTATACCAATCTACCTAAATGTTCATAGACTCCCTTAAGAAGGCCACACTCAGAGGAATAGCACAAGACTAACTAGGAAAAGGAATTTCCACCTGGCAGCCATAAAAATCCCCTTACTCTCTAACACAGTCAGCTGAAATGGATTGGTCTATTGAGTGTATTTGATTTAGGTCATATCTGAATGGTCTAGTGGTTTTCCCTACTTTCTTCAATTTAAGTCTGAATTTGGCAATAAGGAGTTCATGGTCTGAGCCACAGTCAGCTCCTGGTCTTGTTTTTGCTGATTCTATAGAGCTTCTCCATCTTTGGCTGCAAAGAATATAATCGATCTGATTTCGGTGTTGACCATCTGGTGATGTCCATGTATAGAGTCTTCTCTTGTGTTGTTGGAAGAGGGTATTTGCTATGACCAGTGCATTTTCTTGGCAATACTCTGTTAGTCTTTGCCCTGCTTCATTCCGTATTCCAAGGCCAAATTTGCCTGTTACTCCAGGTATTTCTTGACTTCCTACTTTTGCATTCCAGTCCCCTATAATGAAAAGGACATCTTTTTTGGGTGTTAGTTCTAAAAGGTCTTGTAGGTCTTCATAGAACCGTTCAACTTCAGCTTCTTCAGCATTACTGGTTGGGGCATAGACTTGGATTACTGTGACATTGAATGGTTTGCCTTGGAAACGAACAGCGATCATTCTGTCGTTTTTGAGATTGCATCCAAGTACTGCATTTCGGACTCTTTTGTTGACCATGATGGCCACTCCGTTTCTTCTGAGGGATTCCTGCCCACAGTAGTAGATATAATGGTCCTCTGAGTTAAATTCACCCATTCCAGTCCATTTTAGTTCGCTAATTCCTAGAAAGTCAACATTCACTCTTGCCATCTCTTGTTTGACCACTTCCAATTTGCCTTGATTCATGGACCTGACATTCCAGGTTCCTATGCAATATTGCTCTTTACAGCATCGAACTTTACTTCTATCACCAGACACATCTACAGCTGGGTATTCTTTGTGCTTTGGTTCCATCCCTTCATTCTTTCTGCAGTTATTTCTCCACTGATCTCCAGTAGCATATTGGGCCCCTACTGACCTGGGGAGTTTCTCTTTCAGTATCCTATCATTTTGCCTTTTCATACTGTTCATGGGGTTCTCAAGGCAAGAATACTGAAGTGGTTTGCCATTCCCTTCTCCAGCGGACCACACCCTGTCAGATCTCTCCACCATGACCTGCCCATCCTGGGTTGCCCCACGGGCATGGCTTGATTTCATTGAGTTAGACAAGGCTGTGCTCCGAGTGTGATTAGATTGACTAGTTTTCTGTAATAGATTTTGATAAATAGATTTAAGGGCCTAGATCTGATAGATAGAGTGCCTGATGAACTATGGAATGAGGTTCGTGACATTGTACAGGAGACAGGGATGAAGACCATCCCCATGGAAAAGAAATGCAAAAAAGCAAAATGGCTGTCTGGGGAGGCCTTGCAAATAGCTGCGAAAAGAAGAGAAGCGAAAAGCAAAGGAGAAAAGGAAAGATATAAACATCTGAATGCAGAGTTTCAAAGAATAGCAAGAAGAGATAAGAAAGCCTTCTTCAGCGATCAATGCAAAGAAATAGAGGAAAACAACAGAATGGGAAAGACTAAGGATCTATTCAAGAAAATCAGAGATACCAAAGGAACATTTCATGCAAAGATGGGCTCGATAAAGGACAGAAATGGTATGGACCTAACAGAAGCAGAAGATATTAAGAAGAGGTGGCAAGAATACACAGAAGAACTGTACAAAAAAGAGCTTCACAACCCAGATAATCATGATGGTGTGATCACTGACCTAGAGCCAGACATCCTGGAATGTGAAGTCAAGTGGGCCTTAGAAAGCATCACTACGAACAAAGCTAGTGGAGGTGATGGAATTCCAGTGGAGCTATTCCAAATCCTGAAAGATGATGCTGTGAAAGTGCTGCACTCAATATGCCAGCAAATTTGGAAAACTCAGCAGTGGCCACAAGATTGGAAAAGGTCAGTTTTCATCGCAATCCCAAAGAAAGGCAATACCAAAGAGTGCTCAAACTACCGCACAATTGCACTCATCTCACACGCTAGTAAAGTAATGCTCAAAATTCTCCAAGCCAGGCTTCAGCAATATGTGAACCGTGAACTTCCTGATGTTCAAGCTGGCTTTAGAAAAGGCAGAGGAACCAGAGATCAACTTGCCAACATCCGCTGGATCATCGAAAAAGCAAGAGAGTTCCAGAAAAACATCTATTTCTGCTTTATTGACTATGCCAAAGCCTTTGACTGTGTAGATCACAATAAACTGTGGAAAATTCTGAGAGAGAGACCACCTGATCTGCCTCTTGAGAAATCTGTATGCAGGTCAGGAAGCAACAGTTAGAACTGGTCATGGAACAACAGACTGGTTCCAAATAGGAAAAGGAGTACGTCAAGGCTGCATATTGTCACCATGTTTATTTAACTTATATGCAGAGTACATCATGAGAAATGCTGGACTGGAGGAAACACAAGCTAGAATCAAGATTGCCGGGAGAAATATCAATAACCTCAGATATGCAGATGATACCACCCTTATGGCAGAAAGTGAAGAGGAACTCAAAAGCCTCTTGATCAAAGTGAAAGTGGAGAGTGAAAAGGTTGGCTTAAAGCTCAACATTCAGAAAACGAAGATCATGGCATCTGGTCCCATCACTACATGGGAAATAGATGGAGAAGCAGTGGAAACAGTGTCAGACTTTATTTTTCTAGGCTCCAAAATCACTGCAGATGGTGACTGCAGCCATGAAATTAAAAGACGCTTACTTCTTGGAAGGAAAGTTATGACCAACCTAGATAGCATATTCAAAAGCAGAGACATCACTTTGCCAACAAAGGTTCGCCTAGTCAAGGCTATGGTCTTTCCTGTGGTCATGTATGGATGTGAGAGCTGGACTGTGAAGAAGGCTGAGCGCCGAAGAATTGATGCTTTTGAACTGTGGTGTTGGAGAAGACTCTTGAGAGTCCCTTGGACTGCAAGGAGATCCAACCGGTCCATTCTGAAGGAGATCAGCCCTGGGATTTCTTTGGAAGGAATGCTGCTAAAGCTGAAACTCCAGTATTTTGGCCACCTCATGCGAAGAGTTGACTCATTGGAGAAGACTCTGATGCTGGGAGGGATTGAGGGCAGGAGGAGAAGGGGACAACAGAGGATGAGATGGCTGGATGGCATCACTGACTCGATGAATGTGAGTCTGAGTGACCTCCGAGAGCTGGTGATGGACAGGGAGGCCTGGCGTGCTGCAGTTCATGGGGTCGCAAAGAGTCGGACACGACTGAGCAACTGATCTGATCTGATCTGATCTGATTGAGTGTATTCCCAGCTTCTACCACAAAAACTCCAATAAAGCACTGCTGCTGTTGCTGCTAAGTTGCTTCAGTCGTGTCCGACTCTGCGACCCCATAGACGGCAGCCCACCAGGCTCCCCCATCCCTGGGATTCTCCAGGCAAGAACACTGGAGTGGGTTGCCATTTCCTTCTCCAATGCATGAAAGTGAAAAGTGAAAGTGAAGTCGCTCAGTAGTGTCCGACTCTTTGTAACTCCATGGACTACAGCCCACCAGGCTCCTCCATCCATGGAATTTTCCAGCCAAGTGTACTGAAGTGCGGTGCCATTGCCTTCTCCCAATAAAACACTATAAAACTTTATTAACTTTTTTAATTTTTTAAATCCAAGAATGAAAATCAGATAGATAGATAGATCGTCGTGGTGCCTGCCCCATGACCCCAGCCGCCCCCCTCTCCGGGCGGGCCACCGAATGAAAATACTAAGTTAAATTAAATAAGCCTTAGAAAAAGCAGTTACATAGAAGCAGTAAGCAGTGAGTTTCTACAACCTAAGTAGCAAAAGAGAGATTTTTTTTTTTTTTTTTTTTTTTTCAATTAAATAGAAGTAAGAAAAGAACTGTGTATTTAGTAGCCATCAATGCCACAACTTCAGGGGGGGACCTAATTCACAATATGCTCTTCAACAGGAAACAAAAATAATGTGAAAACAGGTATTTTTTTTTTTTAAGTTCAATAATTAGCTTATTAAAAGTTCTCTCAAGTAGTTTTTTGGACACAGAGAAGTCTCACCTTATTAAAAGGTCTCTCGGGTAGTTTCTGGGACACAGAGCTATGCTTTCAGCTTCCTCTGTTCTCCAAAAATTTTTAAGCTAAAGAGGGAACAAACAGTTCATAGCTCCTTTCTTAAGTAATGTAGGAGACAAGACAAAAGTGGTCCATTTTATGAAGTCTCGAGAGAGAGGACATGTGTACACTTGGGACCGATTCGCACTGTTGTATGGCAGAAACCAACACAACACTGTAAAGCAATTATCCTCCAATCAAAAAAAAAAAATGGCCCATCTTAACTCAAAACTTCTCAGTAGCAAACAAGAGTCTAGAAAATTAGATGAGATGATTACTACTGGCACTAAAAGCAATCTGGAGCTGGGGATATACATCTTGATATCACTACAATCTCTCTGGGTGGTTTTTGGAAGCCACTTAACGTTATCTACTTAAACTGAGAGCAATACTAACCGTACTTTCTGAACTGAAAATAGGCCAATTAAAAATAAATTTAAAACTAAGGGCTATATAAATGCTTATTAAGAAATAATAATGAAGACAGCAAACACAACTGGTAAGGAGTCAATACGCAAAGGATATATCCCTAGCAGATAAGCAATTCTTGATTAAGTCATCTTTTTAATCCTTGGAGTATATTGTAAAGCTGATTGCATACTATCACACTTGGCTTCACTGCAGTAAACACCTAAGACAGTGGGCACAATAATTCAACATGAGATATTCTTTAGTAACCAACCCTGTAAGTTTCTGCCTTCTAATGTTGAATTCACTGAAATTTAGATCCCAAATAATTTCTACAAAACTCAGCTTCAGCATTCCAGAATCGATCCTATTAAATCAGAATTAATCCTGGAGGCCCAAAATAAACTACAGTAGTTTAACCAGACTCTGTTGCACAGCCATAGAAAAATGGAGTCCCTCTCTGGAAATGAATATACTCTAATGTTCTTCAAGAGAAATCTCTCAGGATAAACTTCAGTTAAATAATTCTGTGAGCATTTACAGGTACAATGAATGCAGACTATCTTCTGGCAACTTACAAGTTAAATTTAATCATTATAACAGCACAGTGGGGAAATTTCTTGCTTTACATTCCAGCTCTATTACTTATTGGTTGTAGAACCCTGGGAAAGTTACCTAACCAATCTGGCATGAAATGGTAATTCATCTAAGCCACAAGACATGGGTTAACTCTGGCTATTACAATATAACTGAATCTGGTCTCAGGGTTATTTTGAAGATTAAATAATGTACTCACCTAGCAAGACATATGACACAGTAGTTCAGGAGTTCCTAAATGTAGTTTCCTTGTCCTTTTCATTATTTCTAGATTTTCTTCTTATTTCAATTTCATCCACTTTTTTTGAACTTTATCCTCCATACCAAAAGTCTATAGCATCTACTTCAATTCATGGTGAAAGAAACAATATAATAAGGAAAATATTATCATTTATTTACTATAAACTATTAGCCAGACACTGAGCTAACTGCTTTCTATAGGTTATCTCACTTAATCCTTACAACCTTCATAAAGTAGTTACATTATTCCAATTAAAGAAACTGAGGTTAAAAGGTTAGATAATATGCCCAAACTCACTGGGTCACTTATAATCATTACTTTTGCCCTACCAAGAATCACTCCCTAATCACTATCTCACTTTCCTTCCCCCAGAGGTAACCACTACCCTGAGTTTGTGATAATCATTTTCTTGTTCTCCTCTATATCTTACCATATACATACGCACCTATAAACAAGATTGTTTAGCTTTTCTCATTTTGGACTACTACACAAACTGAATACAAGACATTCTATTGTGTTCTGTTTCTTTTAGTATTACATAAATAGAGCTGAATCCATGTGGCTCTACCTTACCTATGAGTCATCCATTTTCATTATTATATACTGTTCTACAATCTGAACATATAATAATTCATCCATCCTATTGTTTTTGTACATCTGAATCATTTCCATGTTTTAACTATTATGTACATGGGTGATGTGACCATTTCCTTGACATGTAATCTGATGTATAAACAAAAGATTTTCTTTAGGTCAGTGATCTTCAAACAGACACATATCTACACAAAGGGTACACAAAGAACATACACAGAGTTTTCAAACAGTAAATGGGCATACAGTTTCTCAAGAATTCAACTCAGACCCATAGCTCCCATATATACTACTTTCTAAAACTGATCTGCCTAAGAACAGGCTACATTTGTAACAAAGATAAAGGCTTACACCTCACCCATCCCAAATATTCACAGAAGGATAAAATATTCAGTCTTGAGGGGAAAGAAGGAATTGACAGGCAAGAATAATGTCATAAATTCCATAACAGAGATATGAACAGTGTTGTTTTGAAGCAAAGAAAATGAACTACTTTAACTACCTGAAGGAGTTAGGAGAAAAGAGATGACAGACACCTCAAGTGGGCCTTGAAGAGTAGGTATGGCTCTGAGGTGGAAACTGGTTGAAAGGACAACCCTTACAAACAGGTCAATGAGATGTAAAAAGAAATCATTAGGTACAGCATCAGAAAAAAACTAATAAAGGGGAATACTTCAACTGGCAGATGAGCCCCTTCTGCCACTGGGAAGGTTAAGATGCACTAGAAAGAAAAAGATATACTAGAAAACAAGATACTGAAATAATATGTACCTAGAACAACAAATACGACATGGGCAAAGAGCTGATAGACAGTATGTAAGACACATTAATAAAATGGAAGAGAAAGAATGCTGAGAAAACTAAATTGAGCCTCAGTCTCTCCAGTGGAGCCATGGTGTGCCAGCAAGAGCTGCTCATTTCAAAAGGGAAGTGCTCCTTGGTATTAGGGATGAGATGAATACTGATTCATCAACAACTAATTGCCTTCGCACTAACCACTGCCATATTGCTCAGTATACTCATTAATCATTATATAAACAGAGAAATTCTGTTTCATGCAATATAGAGCTGCCCTTGTTAGGAGCAGCTCAATTCTGATAAAACACACATATAACCCATCATTTGACCTTTGATTTGGAGCCAACATTTGAAACTACTGTTTCTCCATCTACAGCAGCTTAACTACATATGGCATGACTCTCCAAATTGGCAGCCACATGGGACTCTTAACCTAACTCCCTATCAGCTGCTTTGCAATGATAACTGTGTAGTTTTGGGGTAATCCTCCCTACAGAGATCCCCAAAAGCAATGTCAAACAATCCTAAAGGTACCCTTGAAATTTGGTGAACATCACCCAGATACTTGGATGAGATGTAGAGCTACAAACAGAAAAAGAAAGTTCACTCATATAAAGTACACTAATAATCAAAAACACTTTAATCATTTCCTACCACTTTATACATATCTTTCCTTTATTCACTTCTTAGAGAAGGTGCTGAAATGCTACGGCCTAAACATAAGCAGATGAATGAGTTCAGTGAGTTTACTTGACAAATGATTAAAATAAACACTGAGTACCTAACATTGATCATTTACCTAGAGCCAGACATCCTGGAATGTGAAGTCAAGTGGGCCTTAGGAAACATCACAACGAACAAAGCTAGTGGAGGTGATGAAATTCCAGTCCTGAAAGATGACGTTATGAAAGTGCTGCATCCAATATGCCATAAATGTGGGAAACTCAACAGTGGCCACAGGACTGCAAAAGGTCAGTTTCAGTTTCATTCCAATCCCAAAGAAAGGCAATGCCAAAGAATATTCAAACTACTGCACAATTGCACTCATTTCACACGCTAGCAAAGTAATGCTCAAAATTCTCCAAGCCAGGCCTCAACAGTACGTGAACCGTGAACGTCCAGATGTTCAAGCTGGATTTAGAAAAGGCAGAAGAACCAGAGGTCAAATTGCCAACATCCACTGGATCATCAAAAAAGCAAGAGAGTTCCAGAAAAACCTCTACTTCTGCTTTATTGACTACGCCAAAACCTTTCACTGCGTGGATCACCACAAACTGTGGAAAACTCTTCAAGAGATGAGAATACCAGACCACCTGACATGCCTCCTGAGAAATCTGTATGTGGGTCAAGAAGCAACAGTTAGAACTGGACATGGAACAACTGACTGGTTCCAAATCGAGAAAGAAGTACATCAAGGTTGTATATTGTCACCCTGCTTATTTCACTTATACACAGAGTACATCATGCAAAATGCTGGGTTGGATGAAGCACAAGCTGGAATCAAGATTGCCAGGAGAAATAGCAATAACCTCAGATATGCAGATGACACCATCCTTATGGCAGAAAGTGAAGAACTAAAGAGCTTCTTGATAAAAGTGAAAGAGGAGAGTGAAAAAGTTGGCTCAAAACTCAACATTCAGAAAACTAAGATCATGGCATCCAGTCCCACTTCATGGCAAATACATGGGGAAACAATGGAAACAGTGACAGAGTTTATTTTGGGGGGCTCCAAAATCACTGCAGATGGTGACTGCAGCCATGAAATCAAAAGACACTTGCTCCTTGGAATAAAAGCTATGACAAGCCTAGACAGCATAGTAAAAAGTAGAGACATTATTTTGCCAACAAAGGTCTGTCTAGTCAAAGCTATGGTTTTTCAGTAGTCATGTATGGATGTGAGAGTTGGACTATAAAGAAAGCTGAGCACCAAAGAATTTATGCTTTTGAACTGTGGTGTTGGATAAGACTCTTGAGAGTCCCTTGGACTGCAAGGAGATCAAACCAGTCCACCCTACAAGAAATCGATCCTGAATATTGTTTCAGCTTTCAGTTTCAGCATCAGATGCTGAAGCTGAGACTCCAATACTTTGGCAACGTGACATGAAGAAATGACTCAGTGGAAAAAACCCTGATGCTAATAAAGATTGAAGGCAGGAGGAGAAGGGGACGACAGAGGATGAGAGGGTTGGATGGCATCACCGACTCAAGGGACATGAGTTTGAGTAAGCTCCAGGAGTTGGTGATGGACAGGAAAGCCTGGCGTGCTGCAGTCCATGGGGTCACAAAGAGTCGGACACGATTGAGCGACTGAACTGAACTGAACTGAACTGACCTAACATGACCCAATGAGTGTAGTAGGTGCTAGAAACAAGGAATTCATAACCTGCTCAGAATACAAATGTGAACAACTAAACATAATGAGTTAACTGTTATAACAGAAATTATAAAAAGTGTGAAATCTAAGTGTAAAGAAATAACAGAAAAGTTCTAATAGGAATTGAATCAGGGAAACATAACAGAATAAGCCCCATCTCACTCAGACCTTGAAAAAAATACCAGGAATTTATCTAGAGGATGTGAGTAAAAGAAAAGGAAGAGATTAAATTCTCCAGGAATATAACAATCCAATGTGTCTGTATCAGTGGTTCTCAACCTTGCCTGGGAAGGGAAAGAGTTAATTATGGATACATAATTTTATGTACATTTCTGAGGTACAGCCAGGTTTGAGAAGCAATAACTAAAAAAAAAAAAAAAAAAACAGAGTACTTGGGTTAGGAGACAGGGTCAGAACAAAAGGACAGCTAGATTATGGCTGGACTGAAAAGGTCTTCAAAGTCAGGCTAGCCCTCTAAAAGGCCATTCGAAAACTATTAAAAAATTTCTATGTGGTCGTTATTACTGGGAAAGGAACTATACCTTTGACCATATTCAGATTCTGCCCCCCCAAAAAAATCTCTTTTGTTAGCAATACTTTAACCAAGTTTTTAAACAGGAGAATGACATAAAAACGACTCTTTCCTGTGGTAACCAAGAATACCTTCGCACACGTGTGCTCAGTCACTACTCTAGGCAGGAATACTGGAGTGGGTTGCTACGCCCTCCTCGAGAGGATCTTCCTAACCCAGAGACTGAACCAGCATCACAGACATTAAAAATTAAAACAAAATTAAGGGCTGCCCCGATAAGTCAGTCGGTCATAAAGGTAAAAAATCTACCTGCAATGCAGAAGAGCTCAGTGCTAAGTCACTTTAGTCGTGTCCGACTCTGAGACCCTGTGGACTGTAGCCCCCAGGCTCCTCTGTCCATGGATTTCCCAGGAAAGAATACTGGAGTGGGTTGCCATGCCCTCCTCTGACCCATGTTCAATCCCTGGGTCAGAAAATACCATGGAGAAACAACTGGCAACCCATTCCAGAATTCTTCCCTGGGAAATCTCATAGACAGAGTCGTCTCAGGCTAGAGTCCATGGAGTTGCAAGAGTCAGACACGACTTAGCGACTAAACCGCCACCACCACTTTAAAAATTAAAATTTACAAATATATTTTTAAGTATCTATAAAGGATAAAATACATAGATTTCATTAATCACTCATTATATCCAAGCATTCTCCTAACCCCTACTCATTCATTTAATTCTTACAATAACTTTACAGGATAGGCACTATTATTATCACTCATTTAAATGATGAGAAACCAGAGGCAAATATAAGTTGATTTGACCAAGGTGGCATAGCTAGTAAGTAATAAAACCAGAGTTCAACCCAAGCAATAGAACTCCAGAAAAATATTTCATTTTGTCATAAAATACCAAAATAGCTGGTAGGAGACTTAAAAGTGAAATTTTTCAGTTTTAATTTAAATACTCCATTTCATATTTCTTTGAAATTAATATCAATGAATGAATAGTAGTAATAATAGCCAACATTTAGTAGAAGCTCTGACTACAAGAGAGACACTGTTTCTCACAATAGCCCTCATAAGATGGATGCTCTTACAGCCCCATTTTACAGATGGGGAAAGTAAGGCACAAAAAGGTAAAGTGACTCACCCGAGATCACACAGTAAATAAGCAACAGAGCCTGAAATGGAGCCCAAGTAGGCTAACCCCAGAGTCCAGGACTGGATTCTAAACCACCACACTAAAACCTAGATAATTAAGAAAAATGAGATGGGATGATTTCTACAATACTTTTTTAAAAGATTTTTTTGGTGTGGACCATTGTAAAGTCTTTATTGAACTTGTTATAATATTGCTCCTGTTTTATTTTTTGGTTCCCAGGCATGTGGGATTGTAAGCTCTCCGACTAGACACTGAACCCATGAACACAGCATTGGAAGGCAGCCTTAATCACTGGACTACCAGGGAAGTCCCTACAATAATTTTTATAAATTTTATGATTCTGAATAGAACTGGATCTAAAGTCAAAGTAATACATGTGCTCTATAAATGATTTTAAAAAGAATTTTTCCATCTACCTAAAGGATCAAATAAAATCCTCTTCTCATTCTCCACTGTGGTGGAGATTACACGTAACTTGAGTTGGATTACAAGTAACTTAAGTTTTCAAGAAGTTGGTAAAGAAACATAAAATGCATTATCAGGTTCGGGAACAAACTAGCAAAATAGGTACTTGGGCTTCGTAGGGATGTGATAGATATAAAAATTCAGGTCATACAGATGCCTCAAATCAGGAAGCCCCCTTAGTCTCTGTAGAAAATGATGCTTAAGAAACAAACCTGAATAGAGCAGTAGTTCCTACTGAAGTACAGAAAGAAAACATTTGCATTCTTACTATCAATCTCTTAATCTCATCCATTTAAATTTCTATTTTCCAATGTATGTTTTATAAAATATATAATATTTTAGTACTTGCACATAATTTATAAATAAATATACTTTAAAGAGGATAAGTGTGCTCATTGTTTACTGACAGGAATACATGGTCAAAAAATAGACAACTTAGCAAAAAAAATTACATCACTATAAAGATGGTTTGACTTTTATTTTAAAGGTTTTCTTTTACACCCTAAAGTTTCAGGATATTTTTAGCTGTTTAACTGGTCACCAGATGAATTCCAAAAACACCATGTTGACTGTTCCTACCCTGCAATAAAGGTCCTTCTCAGAAACTTTCAACAAAACTTGAATGAAGGACAAATAATGCATCTGTCATCCCAGAAGGTCCTTTCAGTATCATGAATATAAAGGTAACACCTGGGATAGTGTTTTGACGTTCACCAAGATTAAATAATCTGATCAGAACTATGATGAAACTTGAAGGGATAGAGAACTAAAGACTCTCAATCCCAGAACTATTAGAATATTTATTTGCTCCAAGAATAGTCACTGTTCATTTTAGAAAGTCTATTTCTCTGGTGGCTCAGACCGTAAGGAATCTGCCTTTCAAGGTAGGAGACCCGGGTTTGATCCCTGGGTTGGGAAGATACCCTGGAGAAGGGAAAGGCAACCCACTCCAGTATTCTTGCCTGGAGAATCCCATGGACAGGGGAGCCTGGCAGGCTATAGTCCATGGGGTTGCAAAGAGTCAGACACGACTGAGGGACTAACACTTATCTTAGAAAAAACATTTTCTACCATACAAAGATTGGAATTTAGAATAAAGGAAGTTAATATCTTTAAAACCATTTCACTTCCCAGGAAAAATCTGTGAAAGCTTGCTGGAAGTATTAATTCACTAACTTAACTCCAGGGCAATTAGACAATATTTATAAAAATTTTAAATGTACATTTCCTTTGATCCAGCAATACCATTTCTTGTAATTCATAAGATGATTAGACATATGTACAAAGGTGTAATATAAGAACTTATAATTGCTATAAAATTGAAACAATCTAAATGTTTATCATTATTATTGATTAAATAAATTGTGTAATCTATATAATGGAATACCAATCTGATGTACTTCTGAGTCGATGAATATTTTTGAATTTTAGAAATAGGTTAAAAAGTATCAGGTATAAACTGAATTGTTTTAAATGAGATCAAAAATGTATGTAAATGGATTGAAAAACATCTGGAATGAAGTATACCAAAATTAGCTTAGGGTATTGATAATGGGATTTTAAATATTTTTTACTTTTATCTTTAAACTTTTCCTTTTAGTTTGATTTTTTTACTAAAATCAGAGAGGAAAAAATCCTTTTTCATCTATAAAACAAAGAATTCTAAGATTTGGATCATCTTATCAAAGACCTGAACCTATTTCTTTTCATGACAGATGCTAAGTACTGTTAATTTAGAGAAGAATAAGATAATTTTATCTTAAGAGCAATGGTTCTCAAAGTGACCAGCAGCTGATCAGCATCACCAAAAACTAGCTAGAAATGCAAAATCTCAGGCTCTACTCCAGACCTGCTGAACTAGAAAATCTGAGGGTGGAGCCCACCACCTGTATCCAGTTGATTCTGATCCATTCTCCAGTTTGAGGACCACTGTTTAAGATGAACTCACAATCTGGTGACCTGAAAGACCAATTTAAACACCTCTTGGTATTGTTAGTGCCACATAAATCCAAACAAATGTAGGTGACATCTCCACTAAGAGAGTCTTCTTTCTGATAAATGTAGGGGATAAAGGCCTCAAAAATATTCAAAATATCATTAATGAAGAAGCAATCCCACCTGACCTGTGACTAATCTTGGTGCAAAGAGAACAAATAACAAAACTGCCAAGCTTAACATTACAAACAACAGCTCCAGATGGTGAATCCTATCAAAAGCCTGGTGCTACCCAGGGCAACCTTCTGAAAACTCTAGACAGTAACAAACAGAATCCCAGCTGATCACATACTGACAGAACAGACCTCTGGCAAAGATGTGCGGTTTATACAACATACAATGGAACTATTAACAGGATCCAAGCATTCAGTTCGGAGAAGGCAATGGCACCCCACTCCGGTACTCTTGCCTGGAAAATCCCATGGATGGAGGAGCCTGGTAGGCTGTAGTCCATGGGGTCGCTAAGAGTTGGACACGACTGAGAGACTTCACTTTCACTTTTTCACTTTCATGCACTGGAGAAGGAAATGGTAACCCACTCCAGTGTTCTTGCCTGGAGAATCCCAGGGACAGGGGAGCCTGGTGGGCTTCCATCTATAGGGTGGCACAGAGTCAGACATGACTGAAGCAACTTAGCAGCAGCAGCAAGCATTCAATTCAGTTCAGTTCAGTCGCTCAGTCGTGTCCAACTCTTTGCGACCCCATGAATCGCAGCACGCCAGGCCTCCCTGTCCATCACCAACTCCCGGAGTTCACCCAGACTCACGTCCATCGAGTCGGTGATGCCATCTAGTCATCTCATCCTCTGTCGTCCCCTTCTCCTCCTGCCCCCAATCCCTCCCAACATCAGAGTCTTTTCCAATGAGTCAACTCTTCACATGAGGTGGCCAAAGTACTGGAGTTTCAGCTTTAGCATCATTCCTTCCAAAGAAATCCCAGGGCTGATCGCCTTCAGAATGGACTGGTGGATCTCCTTGCAGTCCAAGGGACTCTCAAGAGTCTTCTCCAACACCACAGTTCAAAGGCATCAATTCTTCGGTGCTCAGCCTTCTTCACAGCATTAAGTCATCTCAAAATGTCAAGAACATCCATGTTAAAGCTCAGAGTTGCTTAATTATGAACAAACTAAATATGCCAAAAATAAGTCCAAAAGCTTTTCATAGCAAATTTACTTGAGTACATTTCTCCAAGGGTCCAGGGAAAGAGGTGAAAAAAAATACACAATATTAAAATAAGGAAAATGTGAGAGACATAATAAATGCAGGAAAGAGGCATTAAATATATGGACAATGTACTTAAAACTACTCCATCTATGAATACACTTAAAAAAGAGTTCTCATTTACAGTTTTGCAAGGAATTTTTATATACAAAAAAAAAAAAAACCATTTGCCCATATTGTTATCTTTCTCCTCTTCAAGATACTTGCCTGCCATCTGCTGGAAAACTGTCCTAATCAATGTATAAACCTACATTAATGTATAATGTATAAACCTACATATGCTATGAATGGCATCATCATTGATATGGCCCAGCTATACACTATACAACCTGCACAAATGTGCAAAACACACTTAAGAATTAACCTATTTAGACCATACATGAACCGCCCAGTAAATCAGAAATCAACCTTTAAAAGGTCTCATCATAAAGCTGACAAACATTAGACTGACAGGAGTCTCCCCGCTACATATATAACCTATAACCTCACCTTTCCAAGAAACTAGTGATAAAACTATATAGCTCTGTGCTTGCAGCCTCAAGCACATAAAGACCAGCAGGTTGTCCTCTGACTCTTGGCTTTTCCAGCAAACAGGATGATACTGCTTTGACTATGGATCTAGTACATAGGAAAGCAAAATTAGTTTAAGAATTTTGCTGCAGATTAATATCCTTCATTTGACTCTGAGTCAATTTAATTTTTATCTATTTTTTAATAGATTTGGTTTCCTATTTTATCTGTTATATCTCTAAAACAAAAACACCACAATAAACAAAGGTCTGATACAGCCCATCCTAAGGCCATGAAGAGGGGCTTCCCTGGTGGTTCAGTGGTAAATAATGCCTGCAATACAGGCAGACAGATACCCTGGAGGAGGGCATGGCAACCCACACCAGTATTCTTGCTGGGGAAAATCCCATGGACAAAGGAACCCTGGCAGGCTACGGTCCATGGGGTCACGAGGAGTTGGACACAACTGAGCACACACACACACACACAAGGCCATGGTGAAATGAGTGGTCTGATTACTAGCAACTAATCATTTTATTGACAACCTACTAACTTGGGTTAGTTAGAGCAAAATAGACTTTCAATTTTTTATTTGATGAACAGAACCTAATGGTGCAAAATAGTAATATCAGAAATAAATCTGGTATACAGCAATTTGTAGCATTCTGCAGCCCCTCTTCACTCCTGGACCAGACAGATGACAATTTCTCCTTCATTTAACACTTAAAAGAGCTATTTAAGAGCCATCTCCATGTATGATTGGCCTTTGCAGACTAGCAAACTGAGGAGAACCAGAATCCAGTGACATACTTTTACAACTCTACTTCAAGTATCTTAAGAAATTTCTCCCTGCTCCTTTGATCACTCATTAAGACTCTGTACACTCAAGAAAGGAGACACAGGTTCAATCCCTGGTCAGGGAACTAAGATCCTGCAGGCCGCATAGCACGGCAAAAAAAAAAAAAAAAGAAACCTGATTGGAAGTGACATGGAATTTGTCCTCCTACTTTGTCAAAGACTGCCAGATAGCAAAAAATAAAACTCTTGACCAAGTTTATGTAATAACCTAGGAAATAAAACCACAAGAAAATGAGACCTGGGAATTATTTTAAGAATTAATTATTATAAACTCTTTTTTTAATAAGTCTGATTAACAAGGGCAAATTCTGGGTCATGTTGTTCAAATTTGACAAAGGAGATGATAACATTTTAAGTCTGGTATACCTTTGGGAGGTTATTTTCCCAGCTTTATAAACTCTCAGAACTTTGTGTGTTGAAATAAGGCCACTTTAAAGTACTGATCACAGGCCCCCATACTGTACAACTGTTTTAAAAGTTCAAGCTAAACAAAGCCTTAGAAAGATTTCCTCACTCCAGCAGTATTTAAGAATCACTTTGCCAATTTACCTCCTCCACAACAATG
Organism: Tragelaphus eurycerus; assembly: GCA_935064755.1. Lineage (NCBI taxonomy): Eukaryota > Metazoa > Chordata > Mammalia > Artiodactyla > Bovidae > Tragelaphus > Tragelaphus eurycerus. Next base: position 25,578,413 of record CAKXYN010000016.1, read on the forward strand.
TCTTTTCTGATTGGAGAGGAGGGCCTGAGTCATTATTTCATTTTATTTTTACTTTATTTTTCTTATTGAGTCATTATTTTAAAGAACCTTTTGCTCATCCTCAGTTTACAAAAAAAAAAAAAAAAAAGAAAAGTAGTACATAATCCATTAGTACATACTAAATAATCCATTATAATTACATGCCAGCATCCTCAATGAATGCAATGAATCATAACAAAGAATATCAACTGCATTAGGCTTCCTTACTTAAGAGTCTCAGTAAAAAAAATTATGAACTCAAGGTCTTTAGAGTCAATTCCTAAAATTTGGTGCAGGATTCCTAAATTCCTAAAATTTCCCACAGGAGCTGGGAACTATAGGCAAACTCTTCTGAAAGATCAGATGATAACTCAGTGAGATAAACAAAGACTTCTTTTATTGTTGTTTAGTCTTATACCCTAAAGATTTAAACTCTTTTGGTTGAGCTGAATGTATGCTTTTCTTTACCATTCCACCCTCCCTATGTCTATCTGCAGAGAATGGAAACAAAAGCTACATCTTATATAGTGATTATACTGTTGTAGATATGAACTTAGACAATTGGCCTTGCTGTCTAATTATTGCCAGAAAGGATAATTTCAGACCAACTACAGGCAGTCCCTGATTCATTCAATAAATAAGTTCCTAGGAGTCTATGTACAAAGCAAATATTTGTAAATCAAACCAAAATTTTCCAGAAGTAATACAGGTGTTTCTGAAATGTTTATGGAAGAATTGATATGATGTCTAGGACTTACTTCAAAATTAGCAAAGGTTGGCATGGGGAAAAGGGAGTTAGAGAATTAGATGAAACAAGATTTGCTGTGTGTTCACAACTGTTAAGACTATAAGAAGGGTACGTAGGAATTTATTATATTGTTTTTTCAATTTTTTACCCTTTAAATTTTCCACATTAAATTCATTTGGAAAGAAAAAAAGAATATGACAAGAACTGGCTGTACTTATCAAAATTTTAAATTTACAAAGCTCATATTCAACAATCCCACATTTGAGAATCTATTCTATAGTACTGATATATAAAGAGATATTGATAACAAAAATTTTTATAAAAACAATGTGGGGAAGGAGAAAAAGGAGACCATCTAAATGTTCATCAAGAGAGGAATATTTAATTCTACAACAAAGCATTCTACAGTCATTAAAAAGAATGAAACTAGAATTAGAAGATTCAATTCATAAAGATACCTGACACATTTACATATTGCTAAATAGAAAAAAAAGATATGTAACAAAATGTAAATGATAATTCCTAGCTAAAAAGAAAACTATAAGACTATGTATGTACATACGAATGCAAGAATGTATATACACATGCTTATGTAATCATAGAAAAAAGTCTGGAAAACTATACATCAAATTAATAATGCTTTGAAGAGACAACTTTAGAATGGGGAAGAGAGGGAATTTTACTTATACTTCAAAATTGTTTCTTTTTTACAATAGACATAAAATTTTTTAATATTTAAGTCATTACTGTTTAAAAATAAAGTACCTGGAACATAAAGGTTACTCAATTAACAAAAGAAAAATTTTAAAGAATTGCCTAGAGGCTGTTACACACTCACAGATATGACATAAAATTTTACATAAAATAGAAAACAATAAAGTTTAAAGGAAAATCACTTTAACCAATACACTTTTTATAAAATATGAAAGAAGAAGAAATGAAAACACTGGAACACATATATAAATAAGGTTTCTATAGGATAATCATGGATAGAGAAAGCGAGGTACACTGGATGAGAAAAGACAAGCAGTGTAAAATAAGGGAAGAGGAGAAAAAGACACAAAATATGTGGAAAGAAAATTAGGAGATAGTGAAAAAGTTCCATACATGGGAGAGGGTCATCACGTCACACGAAAACAGCATTGATAAATGAGGGATGGAAAGCAGGACAGCCAGTTAGTAGCCACAGGAAATCTTTAGAGCTTTCCTTCATTTTCAAAACTCTAGTGAATATCCACTTTTTAATGTATACTGGCTTCAGCCTAGAGGGTAACAGCTTGAGCAGTGTGAGTTAACTCTGGCTTTCAGACTTCTATTTCAATTTGATGAAACAACAACATACATTTATCTTCCTCCCTCCTAAGACTCCACCAAAGGAAAAGGTAAGCCTATTACTCCAGAAAGAACTAGGAAAGAACCTGTAGGTAACAAGATATAACAACATTTTCTGGAAGAAAAGCTGCTAAAAGGCAATAAGGATGAAGCAGATTAGTACAAAAAAGAATCTATTTGCCAATGGAATAAGGGAGTCTAGGTACCAACCATAACCATTGAGAAGGTCAGAATTTAGAATGCCATGAATAATGGAAGCACTGAAAACAAACAGATGAATTGAAATAGTTAATACACAACAGTCAAACCCATACACGTGCACCCCATACACGGAGATTCCAGCAGCCAAACACCTAACAAGGTATCAGGGGATTCTTTTCTGGAGAAATTATATAGCCTAGAATATACTAAAAACCACTTAATAGTACAGCTTAAATAAGTAAATTGTAAAGTACATGAACTATTTTCAATAAAGCCATTGAGGGAAAAAAATGCACTAATTTCCCTTTTCTGCCACAATGGGAAATTAATTAATAGTGCCTAAAATTGGAATGTGAAGTCAAGTGGGCCTTAGAAAGCATCACTACGAACAAAGCTAGTGGAGGTGATGGAATTCCAGTGGAGCTATTCCAAATACGGAAAGATGATGCTGTGAAAGTGCTGCACTCAATATGCCAGCAAATTTGGAAAACTCAGCAGTGGCCACAAGATTGGAAAAGGTCAGTTTTCATCCCAATCCCAAAGAAAGGCAATGCCAAAGAGTGCTCAAACTACCGCACAATTGCACTCATCTCACACGCTAGTAAAGTAATGCTCAAAATTCTCCAAGCCAGGCTTCAGCAATATGTGAACCGTGAACTTCCTGATGTTCAAGCTGGTTTTAGAAAAGGCAGAGGAACCAGAGATCAACTTGCCAACATCCGCTGGATCATGGAAAAAGCAAGAGAGTTCCAGAAAAACATCTATTTCTGCTTTATTGACTATGCCAAAGCCTTTGACTGTGTGGATCACAATCAACTGGAAAATTCTGAAAGAGATGGGAATACCAGACCACCTGATCTGCCTCTTGAGAAATCTGTATGCAGGTCAGGAAGCAACAGTTAGAACTGGTCATGGAACAATAGACTGGTTCCAAATAGGAAAAGGAGTACGTCAAGGCTGTATATTGTCACCATGTTTATTTAACTTATATGCAGAGTACATCATGAGAAATGCTGGACTGGAAGAAACACAAGTTGGAATCAAGATTGCTGGGAGAAATATCAATAACCTCATATATGCGGATGACACCACCCTTATGGCAGAAAGTGAAGAGGAACTAAAAAGCCTCTTGATGAAAGTGAAAGTAGAGAGTGAAAAGGTTGGCTTAAAGCTCAACATTCAGAAAACGATGATCATGGCATCTGGTCCCATCACTACATGGGAAATAGATTGAGAAACAGTGGAAACAGTGTCAGACTTTCTTTTTCTGGGCTCCAAAATCACTGCAGATGGTGACTGCAGCCATGAAATTAAAAGACGCTTACTCCTTGGAAGGAAAGTTATGACCAACCTAGATAGCATATTCAAAAGCAGAGACATCACTTTGCCAACAAAGGTTCGCCTAGTCAAGGCTATGGTCTTTCCTGTGGTCATGTATGGATGTGAGAGTTGGACTGTGAAGAAGGCTGAGAGCCGAAGAATTGATGCTTTTGAACTGTGGTGTTGGAGAAGACTCTTGAGAGTCCCTTGGACTGCAAGAAGATCCAACCAGTCCATCCTGAAGGAGATCAACCCTGGGATTCCTTTGGAAGGAATGATGCTAAAGCTGAAACTCCAGTATTTTGGCCACCTCATGCGAAGAGTTGACTCACTGGAGAAGACTCTGATGCTGGGAGGGATTGGGGGCCAGAGGAGAAGGGGACGACAGAGGATGAGATGGCTGGATGGCATCACTGACTCGATGAATGTGAGTCTGAGTGACCTCCGGGAGTTGGTGATGGACAGGGAGGCCTGGCGTGCTGCGGTTCATGGGGTTGCAAAGAGTCGGACACGACTGAGCAACTGATCTGATCTGATCTGATCTGAAAATTGAATGGAATTCAATTTGCCTACAATATGGAAACTGACTTTTTACCTTAAGTAAAAAGTTCACCTAAAGTTAATGATGGTTATATCTCATAAATGGAGAAAGCAATGGCACCCCACTCCAGTACTCTTGCCTGGAAAATCCCATGGATGGAGGAGCCTGGTAGGCTGCAGTCCATGGGGTCGCTAAAAGTCGGGCACTCGACTGAGCGACTTCACTTTCACTTTTCACTTTCGTGCATTGGAGAAGGAAATGGCAACCCACTCCAGTGTTCTTGCCTGGAGAATCCCAGGGACAGAGGAGCCTAGTGGGCTGCCGTCTATGGAGTCACACAGAGTTGGACACAACTGAAGCGATTTAGCAGCATATCTCATAAATAGATTTATGCCTGATATATACTTGTATCATCTTTATACTCTCTCTACTGCCTAATTTTATTTTTACTAATAAGCATGCATCATACTTATAAAAAGAAAAAAAAACTGAAAATCAAAAGGCTTATAATAAGACTTCCACTTCTGGAAAGATGTAGCAGACATAGTATTTTCTATTCCTCCCAATTAGTATAACTAAAACTCTAGACATTACATGTAAAACAAAATAAGAAAATATGAAAGGTGGAAAGAAGGTAGCAAACTGGCTTGGATCTCAAAACAAAAACCATGACACAATGATGAGTCCCCTGTGCCTTCTTTTTGCCTCATATCTCAGACTTGGAACTAAAGAGACTGGCAACCCAGAAACATAAACAGGTGCAAATTTTAAAAAGCCCCCACAAACGCTTGCTCTCTCTAGTCAAAAGATGACCAAAGAGGCAGTCAATCAAGACAGAAAACATTTATACAATCACCCTTCTATTCAAGATAAACATCACAGGGCTGGGGGGAAGGGAGGGTGGGGAAAGTGACCCACCCATAACCCAGACCACCACAGTCAGAAAGAAAACCTAGAAATCTAACCTCACAGGTGATGACAAAGCACCCAACACCCTAGTCAGGGTGTCAGAGAAGGCCAAAAAGGGATCTGGAACTTTCATCCCCACCAAATGGTTACAACCCCCTCTCCCACACCACAGTGTCAGCAGAGACCAAGAGTCAGAACTGCCATCTCCGGCAGTGATGAGAAACCGCTCTCAGATGTCAGCAGAAACCAGGTGGGCACCCTACCTACCAGTACTGAAGCAGTGACCCACACATTCTCCTACCCAAGTGGTATCAAAGAAAGCCAGCCAAAAGAATAGGTTTAAATGAGAGCCAGAGTCGCTTAACACAATACGAAAATGTACAGATTTCAATTAAAAATCATTCTTCATACCAAAACCAGGAAGTTGCCAAACTAATGAAAAGGGCAGTCATTAGGTGCCAAAACCGAGACAACAGAAAAGAATTATCTGATGAAGATTACAAAGTGGTCATGATAAAAATGATTCAACAAATAATTATGTACATGCTTGAAACAGAAAAAGAACCCCAACAAAGAAATACAGGAAATGATAACCAAAAGGAGAGTTTAGAACTGAAAAATACAATAACTGAAATTAAGAACTCGGTGGCTACACTCAAGAATAGAGTGAAAGAGACAGAGGAAAAGACTCAGTGAAATAAAAGAACAGGAGAAATCACGTTATTAGAACAACATGAGAATATAAACTGAAAGAACGAACAGAGCCTCAGGGGCCGTTGGACTGTACCAAAAAATCTAACAGCCATGTTACCAAAATCCCAGAAGGAGAGTAGAAAAACGATGCGGCACGAAAGTTGTTGAAGAAATAATGGCTAAAAACTTCCCAAGTTTGGCAAGGGATATAAACCTACCAATTCAAAAAGATCAGCAAATCCCAAACAGGATAAACCCAAAGAAATTCACGCCAAGACATATTATAAATTAAACTCCTGAAAACTAAAGACAGAAAAAAAAATCTTGAAAGCAATCAGAGGAAAAATGACATCTTTCCTCTAAGGGAAAAATTACTTGAATAATGACAAACTTCTCATCAGAAACCATACAGGCCAAAAAGAAGTGGCACAGTACTTTTCAACCAGAATCCTACACCCAGGAGAAATATCCTCTAGGCATGAAGGAAAAATCAAAACATTTCTCACATGAAGGAAAACTCAGCCATTCCCATGTAAAGAGAATTTGTTGCCAGCATGCCTACTCTAAAAGATGGCTACAGGATGTTCTCTACACAGAAAGGAAATTATTTTTTTAAGAAAGGAAAGCTTGGAGTATCAGAAAGGACACAGTAAGCAAAAATGTGGATAAATAAAGGGACATGGTGGGAGGGGAGCAAGGTTTCTATACTTCACTCAAAGAAGAAAATGATGACACTAGTAAAACGTTAGGAAGTTAAATAAAAACAACATCAACACTAGAGAAACCACCAAAAAGTGTACGCTCAAAAACATTAGGTAAGTCAAAATGAAATTCTCTAAAAATGTTCAAGTAATTCCAAGAAAAGCATAAAAAAGAAAACAGAAAAACAAAAGATAGAAAAAAACAACAGAATTATGATTTAGCATATCAATAATTGTATTAAATATAAATGTTCTAATTATACCTGACAGGGTAGATGAAAAAATGCAACTATATGCTATCAGCACAAATGAAAATGCAGTGAGGCAGGTTAAAGACAAAAGAATGGAAAATTATATATCCTGTAAACAGTAAAAAAGGAAAATGGGTAATCTATTATCATCAGATTTAATATTTAATATTTCAATCAATATTAATTTAATATTAATTAATGATTTAATATTTAATATTATCATCAGATAAAGCTGACTTCACAGCAAAGAAAATTACCAGGAAAAAAAACAATGAAATGCTCAGTCCACTAAGAAGACATCACAATTCTAAATTCATATGTAAAAAACAAAAGAGTTGATAAAGATATGAAGCAAAAATGGACAGGTTTGAAAGGAGAAATAGACAATTCCACAATTATAATTAAGAGACTTCAATACCCCTCTCTCAACAATTAAGAGAAATAGAATATCAGCACAGATATAGGAAAACACAAATTAATGGAAATCTAATCACTGCAGATGGTGACTGCAGCCATGAAATTAAAAGACGCTTACTCCTTAGAAGGAAAGTTATGACTAACCTAGATAGCATATTCAAAAGCAGAGACATTACTTTGTTAACTAAGGTCCGTCTAGTCAAGACTATGGTTTTTCCAGTAGTCATGTATGGATGTGAGAGTTGGACTGTGAAGAAAGCTGAGGGCCGAAGAATTGATGCTTTTGAACTGTGGTGTTGGAGAAGACTCTTGAGAGTCCCTTGGGCTGCAAGGAGATCCAACCTGTCCATTCTGAAGATCAGCCCTGGGATTTCTTTGGAAGGAATGATGCTAAAGCTGAAACTCCAGTACTTTGGCCACCTCATGTGAAGAGTTGATTCATTGGAAAAGACTCTGATGCTGGGAGGGATTGGGGGCCAGAGGAGAAGGGGACGACAGAGGATGAGATGGCTGGATGGCATCACTGACTCGATGGACATGATTGTGAGTGAACTCCGGGAGTTGGTGATGGACAGGGAGGCCTGGCATGCTGTGATTCATGGGGTCGCAAAGAGTCAGACACGACTGAGTGACTGAACTGAACTGAACTGAACTGAATGAACATTTATAAAATACTCTGCCCAACAGAATGGGCCTCCCAGGTGGTGCAGTAGTAAAGAAGCCAATGCAGGAGATGCAAGAGACATGGGTTCGATGCCTGTAAGGAAGATCCCCTGGAGTAGGAAGTGGCTACCTGCTCCAGTTACTGAGTGTAGCACTTTAATAGCATCATCTTTTAGGACTGATGCTGAAGCTGAAGCTCCAAGTACTTTGGCCACCTGATGTGAAGAGCCAACTCATGGGAAAAGACCCTGATTCTGAGAAAGACTGAAGGCAGGAGGGGAAGGGGATGACAGAGGGAGAGATGGTTGGATGGCATCACCGACTCAATGGTCATGAGTTCGAGCAAACTCCAGAAGACAGCAAAGGACAGGGAAGCCTGGCATGCTGGAGTCCATGGGGTCACAAAGAGCTGGGCATGACTGAGTGACTGAACAACAACCCGCTCCAGTATTCTTGCCTGGAAAATTCCATGGACAGAGGAGCCTGGTTTGCTATACAGTCCATGGGGTAGCAAAGAGTTGATCATAACTGAGCACACACACTCAACATAATACACCTTCTTTTCAAAAGTTTGTAGAATATATATCAAGAAAGACCATATAGTCCATAACACAAACCTCAACAAATTCAAAAGACCTGAAATCAACACAGCATCTTCTCCAATCACAATAGAATCAACCTCGAAATTGATAACAGGAAATATTCAAATCCTTAGACACTAAACAACACACTTCTAAATAATTCATGGGTCAAACAAGGAAGTCTAAAGGGAAATCAAAAATACACTAAACTAAATGAAAATACAACATATCAAAATTTGTGGGCCACAGGTAAAGCAGAGCTGAGCTATTTATAGCACCAGAGGTATAGTATTATAAATATAGAGATAGGTAGCACTAGAGATGGGCTTACCAGGTGGTGCTAGTGGTAAAGAATCTGCCTGCCAATGCAGGAGATGCCAGAGACACAGGTTCAATCCCTGGGTTGGGAAGATATCCTAAAAAAGCAAATGGCAACCCACTCCACTATTCGTGCCTGTAAAATTCCAAGGACACAGGAACCTGGCAGGCTACAGTCCATGGGGTCCCTAAGAGTCAGACACAACTGAGCACACACAGCACAAAAGACAGTTTATAGCATTAGAAAAAAAGGAAAAATCTCAAACCGCTATTTGAAGCTGCTATATGCCTCAAGAGCCTACAGAGCAAAAAAACAAAACAAAAGACAAATAGTAGGAAGGAAACAGTAAAGATGCAAGCAGAAATCAATACAAAAGAAACAGAAAAACAATAAAGAAAATCAATGAAAACAATAAAATCAATGGAAAAATGATTCTTTGAAGACACCAACAAAATCAACAGATATCTAACAAGTTATTAAGGTAAGGAATAAAACCACAGATATCACTACATACCCTGTAGCCATCAAAGGGATAATAAAAGAGAACTATAAACTCTTTTGACATAAATTTGATAATGTAGATGAAATAAACCAAGTCTTCAAAAATCACAAATTATCACAATTTACCCACTAGAAAACAGTAATTTAGCCCTACAACTATGAAGGAAACTCAATTAGTAATCAGTTCAGTTCAGTTCAGTCACTCATTCATGTACAACTCTTTGTGACCCTGCTGGACTGCAGCACGCCAGGCCTCCCTGTCCATCACCAGTTCCCGGAGCTTGTTCAAAATCATGTCCATCAAAAAAAAAAAAAAAATCATGTCCATCGACTTGTTGTTTAGTCACTAAGTCATATCTGACTCTTTTTGCAACCCCATGGACCTAGCACTGCTGTCCTTGGGATTTTCAAGACAAGAATACTGGAGTGGGTTGCCATTTCCTTCCCAGAGGATCTTCTCAACACTCTTGCACAAAGTGAAAGTATCAGCTGCTCAGCCATGTCAGATTCTTTGTGCCCCATGGATTGTACCTTGCCAGGCTCCTCTGTCCATGGGGTTTTCCGGGCAAGAATACTGGAGTGGGTTTCCATTTCCTGTCTGAGGCACCAGGAAAGCCTCTCTGGACCGTGGAATCAAACCCGCACCTCCTGCACTGAATTTTTCACCACTGAGCTACCAGGGAAGCCCAGAATTTGTAATATTGATATAAGATCTCCCAAAAAATAAGTCTCCAGGCCCAGACAGTTTAATTGGAGAATTCTACAAAATGCTTAAACCAGAATTAATCTAATTATGAATCAGTTAATTCTAAAGCCTCTTCCTGAAAACAGAAGAGAGAAGAAACACCTCCTAATTAATTTTTCTGAAACTACCCTATCATCAAAATCAAGACAACAAAAAATAAGTAAAACTGCATATCAATATCCCCCATAAATATAAACATAAAAATTCTTAAGAAAAAATGGACAAGTAGGTATATAAAAAGGAATATATACAATGACTAAGTTAGGTTTATTTCAGGAAGGCAGGTTCATTCAGTATTCAAAATCAATCAATGTAATCCAAAAGACTAAAGAAGAAAAACCACATGATCATATCAACCAGTGAAATAAAAGCACTGGACAAAATTCAACAATTTTTCAAGATTAAAAACTCTCAGCAAACAGGAATATAAGGAAACTTCCTCAACTTGATAAAGAGTATTTGCAAAAAATCTTATTAACTTAAACACTATACTTGGGGGAGAGACTGACTCTTTTCTAAGACTGGGAACAAGACAAAGATGTCCACTTTCGCTGGTCTCATTCAACGTAGTCCTGTCCAGTCCTGGACAGTTCTGACAGCATAGTTCTAGATAGTGAAAAAAAAAAAGTTAAAAGAAAAAGGGTACAGATTAGAAAGAAAAAATAAAACTGTCCATATTGCACATGACATTATTATCCACATAGAAAATTTCAAGGAATCTACAAAAAAGGTCCTAGAATAATAAAGAAAGTTATAAAGATACAAGGTAAACATCCAAAAATTAATTATATTTCTACATGTTAGCTATGAACATAATGACACTAAAATTAAAAATATCATTTACAATCACTTTTTTAAAAAGAAATACTGAAGTGTAAATCTAACAAAATATAGGCTGAGTTTGTTTGCAAAAAATTACACAATGGCAATGAAAAGAGAGCTAAACAAATTGAAAGACATACCATGTCTGCAACTGGAAGACTCATGAAGTAAAGATGCCCATTCTCCACAAACAGGTTTAATGCAACTCCTATCAAAATCTCAGCAAGTTACTTTCATGCTGCTGCTGCTGCTAAGTCGCTTCAGTCGTGTCCAACTCTGAGATCCCATAGATGGCAGCCCACCAGGCTCTGCCGTCCCTGGGATTCTCCAGGCAAGAACACTGGAGTGGGTTGCCATTGCCTTCTCCATTGTATGAAAGTGAAAAGTGAAAGTGAAGTCATGGAGCCAAGTAAATACCACAAAGAGCTTCGGAGTGCTGGCGGAGGACGTCGGACACCCAGAAAAGCAACTCACTGCCTTCTAAAGGAGGTAGGAAAGAATATAGAAGCCAGAGAGAGACAAAGAGGGAGGGGCGGACCTCTGTCCGGGGAAGGGAGTCTTAAAAAGAGAAGTTTCCAAACACCAGGAAACATTCTCCCTGTGGAATCTGCGCCGAACCTGGGAAACACGGAGACTATCATAACAGGGAGGAGAACAGTTGAGCAATTAGAACCCACAGACTGCGAGCCCTGCGGTAACTTCCGCAGCGGAAAAGCACCACTGCAAACGCCCGCATCTGCCATTGGGGAGCCGGGGCTGGGCAGGGAGACGCCTTGGCCGTTCCCACGTGGGACGCTCCCCTGCCGGCGCTCCCCAGAGGGACGCTCCCCCGCGGGACTCTCCCCCACTGGACGCTCCCCCGCCGGCCACTCCCGCGCAGGCGTGCCCCCGCCTGCTGTGCCGGCGGCTCCCACGAGGGCCACCCCATTCCCTCCCCAACCCGCCCGCCCGCCATTCCCGTCGCCGGCCCCTCCCCCTCTGCGGGCCTCAGCGCAGACTGCGTTCGCCTGATTGTCTGGAGTGCTGCCTAACTGGAGTAGTTTGGGCCGGCAATCCAGATTGTGCAGCGCCGACCACACGAGTGGCGGGCCTTGGCCCAGAACACCGCCGAACCGTGCACAGAACAAAGAACTACACAGACCAACTACAGAGAAAGGGGCCTATAGATCTTGAGAAATTTAAGCCGGAACAAGGAACTAGCTGAAAATGAACTGAACCCTCTTATATAATAGAGAAACTCTTATATATATTGTTACTATTTTTACCATCATTATTTCCTTTTTTTTTCTTTTCTTTTTTTAATATATATATATATATATTTTAAATTTTTATTATTTTTTAATTGGAAAAAGGAAAACAAAAATTTTTTTTTCCTTTTAATTTTTTTTTGTTGTTGTTTGTTTTGTTTCTTTTATTTTTATTTTTTTTATCCTCTAGTACTTCTTTAATCTCCACGTTTAGATATAACTTTTGCGATCCTGTTGTTTTTTTTTTTTTTTTTTTCCTTTTTGTCCTTTGCTTTTTTCCTTTCCTTTTTTCTTTTCTTTACTGATTACTGACTAGATCTGTCTCTCTCCTTCACACTCCCTCCTTTTATCCTCCTGACCACCTCTGTCTCCTTCCTCCCTTTTTCCTTCTATGTATAATTCCGTGAACATCTCTGAGCGGTCCAGTTGTGGAATGCATTATAGAAGAAGAAGTTTTTGAGACTACTGTAAAAATAAGACCAATAACTGGAACCAGGAGGCTTAAGTCCATACCCTGATCCCACGAAACACTAATTGACAGGAGCTCATTAAAAGCCTCCATACCTACTCTGAAACCAAGCATCACACAAAGACCAGCAAGTTCCACAACAAGACATACCAAGCAAATTCTCCAGAAAAACAAGAACAGAGCCTGAGCTCCAATACACAGGCTACACAAAGCGACCCCAAAAGCATAGACATCTCATAACTCACTACTAGACACTCCACTGCACCCCAGAGAAAAGAAATCCAGCTCCACCCACCAGAACACGGACACAAGCTTCCATAAACAAGAAACCTCGACAAGCCACCGGTACAAACCCACATATAGTGCAGAAACGCCACAATAAAGAGAACTCCACAGACTACCAGAATACAGTAAAGACGCCCCAAACTTAGCAATTTAAACAAGATGAAAAGACAGAAGAATTCCCAGCAGGTAAAGGAACAGGATAATTACCCACCAAACCAAACAAAAGAGGAAGAAATAGCGAACCTACATGATAAAGAATTCCGAATAATGATAGTGAAATTAATCCAAAATCTGGAAAGCAAAATGGAATCATGGATAAATAGCCTGGAGAAAAGCATTGAGAAGATGCAAGAAAGATTTAACAAGGACCTAGAAGAAATAAAAAAGAGTCAATATATAATGAATAATGCAATAAATGAGATCCAAAACACTCTGGAGGCAACAAATAGTAGAATAACAGAGGCAGAAGATAGAATTAGCGAATTAGAAGATAGAATGGCAGAATTAAAGGAATCAGAGGAGAAAAAAGAAAAACGAATTAAAAGAAATGAGGACAATCTCAGAGACCTCCAGGACAATATTAAACGTTACAATATTCGAATCATAGGAGTCCCAGAAGAAGAAGACAAAAAGAAAGACCATGAGAAGATACTAGAGGAGATAATAGTTGAAAACTTCCCTAAAATGGGGAAGGAAATAATCACTCAAGTCCAAGAAACCCAGAGAGTCCCAAATAGGATAAACCCAAGACGAAACACCCCAAGACACATATTAATCAAATTAACAAAGATCAAACACAAAGAACAACTATTAAAAGCAGCAAGGGAAAAACAACAAATAACACACAAGGGAATTCCCATAAGGATAACAGCTGATCTTTCAATAGAAACTCTCCAAGCCAGGAGGGAATGGCAAGACATACTTAAAGTGATGAAAGAAAAGAACCTACAGCCCAGATTATTGTACCCAGCAAGGATCTCATTCAAATATGAAGGAGAAATCAAAACCTTTACAGACAAGCAAAAGCTGAGAGAATTCAGCACCACCAAACCAGCTCTCCAACAAATACTAAAGGACATTCTCTAGACAGGAAACACAAAAAGGATATATAAATTCAAACCCAAAACAACAAAGTAAATGGCAACGGGATCATATTTATCATTAATTACCTTAAATGTAAATGGGTTGAATGCCCCAACCAAAAGGCAGAGACTGGCTGAATGGATACAAAAACAAGACCCCTCCATATGCTGTCTACAAGAAACCCACCTCAAAACAGGGGACACATACAGACTGAAAGTCAAGGGCTGGAAAAAGATTTTCCACGCAAATAGAGACCAAAAGAAAGCAGGAGTAGCAATACTCATATCAGATAAAATAGACTTTAAAACAAAGGCTGTGAAAAGAGACAAAGAAGGTCACTACCTAATGATCAAAGGATCAATCCAAGAAGAAGATATAACAATTATAAATATATATGCACCCAACTTAGGAGCACCACAATATATAAGACAAATACTAACAAGAATGAAAGGAGAAATCAACAATAACACAATAATAGTGGGAGACTTTAATACCCAACTCACACCTATGGATAGATCAACTAAACAGAAAATTAACAAGGAAACACAAACTTTAAACGATACAATAGACCAGTTAGAACTAATGGATATCTATAGGACATTTCATCCCAAAACAATGAATTTCACCTTTTTCTCAAGTGCACACGGAACCTTCTCCAGGATAGACCACATCCTGGGCCATAAATCTAGCCTTGGTAAGTTCAGAAAAATTGAAATCATTCCAAGCATTTTTTCTGACCACAATGCAGTAAGAGTAAATCTCAATAACAGGAGAAAATCTATTAAAAAGACCAACATATGGAGGCTGAACAACACACTCCTGAATAACCAACAAACCACAGAAGAAATCAAAAAAGAAATCAAATTCTGCATAGAAACGAATGAAAATGAAAACACTACAACCCAAAACCTGTGGGACACTGTAAAAGCAGTCCTAAGGGGAAAGTTCATAGCAATACAGGCATACCTCAAGAAACAAGAAAAAAGCCAAATAAATAACCTAACTCTACACCTAAAGCAACTGGAAAAGGAAGAAATGAAGCACCCCAAGGTTAGTAGAAGGAAAGAAATCCTAAAAATTAGGGCAGAAATAAATGCAAATGAAACAAAAGAAACCATAGCAAAAATCAACAAAGCCAAAAGCTGGTTCTTTGAAAGGGTAAATAAAATTGACAAACCACTAGCCAGACTCATCAAGAAACAAAGGGAGAAAAATCAAATCAATAAAATTAGAAATGAAAATGGAGAGATCACAACAGACAGCACAGAAATACAAAGGATCATTAAGAGACTACTATCAGCAATTATATGGCAATAAAATGGACAATGTGGAAGAAATGGACAAATTCTTAGAAAAGTACAACTTCCCAAAACTGGATCAGGAAGAAATAGAAAATCTTAACAGACCCATCACAAGCACGGAAATTGAAACTGTAATCAGAAATCTTCCAGCAAACAAAAGCCCAGGTCCAGACGGCTTCACAGCTGAATTCTACCAAAAATTTAGAGAAGAGCTAACACCTATCCTACTCAAACTGTTCCAGAAAATTGCAGAAGAAGGCAAACTTCCAAACTCATTCTATGAGGCCACCATCACCCTAATACCAAAACCTGACAAAGATCCCACAAAAAAAGAAAACTACAGGCCAATATCACTGATGAACATAGATGCAAAAATCCTTAACAAAATTCTAGCCATCAGAATCCAACAACACATTAAAAAGATCATACATCATGACCAAGTGGGCTTTATCCCAGGAATGCAAGGATTCTTCAATATCCGCAAATCAATCAACGTAATACACCACATTAACAAACTGAAGAATAAAAACCATATGATTATCTCAATAGATGCAGAGAAAGCCTTTGACAAAGTTCAACATCCATTTATGATAAAAACTCTCCAGAAAGCAGGAATAGAAGGAACATACCTCAACATAATAAAAGCTATATATGACAAGCCCACAGCAAACATTATCCTCAATGGTGAAAAATTGAAAGCATTTCCTCTAAAGTCAGGAACAAGACAAGGATGCCCACTTTCACCATTACTATTCAACATAGTTTTGGAAGTTTTGGCCACAGCAATCAGAGCAGAAAAAGAAATAAAAGGAATCCAAATTGGAAAAGAAGAAGTAAAACTCTCACTATTTGCAGATGACATGATCCTCTACGTAGAAAACCCTAAAGATTCCACCAGAAAATTACTAGAACTGATCAATGAATATGGTAAAGTTGCAGGATATAAAATTAACACACAGAAATCCCTTGCATTCCTGTACACTAATAACGAGAAAATAGAAAGAAATTAAGGAAACAATTCCATTCACCATTGCAATGAAAACAATAAAATACTTAGGAATATATCTTCCTAAAGAATCTAAAGACCTATATATAGAAAACTATAAAACACTGGTGAAAGAAATCAAAGAGGACACTAATAGATGGAGAAATATACCATGTTCATGGATTGGTAGAATCAATATAGTGAAAATGAATATACTACCCAAAGCAATTTATAGATTCAATGCAATCCCCATCAAGCTACCAATGGTATTCTTCACAGAGCTAGAACAAATAATTTCTCAATTTGTATGGAAATACAAAAAACCTCGAATAGCCAAAGCTATCTTGAGAAAGAAGAACGGAACTGGAGGAATTAACCTGCCTGACTTCAGGCTCTACTACAAAGCCACAGTCATCAAGACAGTATGGTACTGGCACAAGGACAGAAATATAGATCAATGGAACAAAATAGAAAGCCCAGAGATAAATCCACGCACATATGGTCACCTTATCTTTGACAAAGGAGGCAAGAATATACAATGGATTAAAGACAATCTCTTTAACAAGTGGTGCTGGGAAAACTGGTCAAACACTTGTAAAAGAATGAAACTAGAACACTTTCTAACACCATACACAAAAATAAACTCAAAATGGATTAAAGAGCTAAATGTAAGACCAGAAACCATAAAACTCCTAGAGGAAAACATAGGCAAAACACTCTCTGACTTACATCACAGCAGGATCCTCTATGACCCACCTCCCAGAATATTGGAAATAAAATCAAAAATGAACAAATGGGACCTAATCAAACTTAAAAAGCTTCTGCACAACAAAGGAAACTATAAGCAAGGTGAAAAGACAGCCTTCAGAATGGGAGAAAATAATAGCAAATGAAGCAACTGACAAACAACTAATCTCAAAAATATACAAGCAACTTCTACAGCTCAATTCCAGAAAAATAAATGACCCAATCAAAAAATGGGCCAAAGAACTCAATAGACATTTCTCCAAAGAAGACATACAGATGGCTAACAAACACATGAAAAGATGCTCAACATCACTCATTATCAGAGAAATGCAAATCAAAACCACTATGAGATACCATTTCACGTCAATCAGAATGGCTGCTATCCAAAATTCTACAAGCAATAAATGCTGGAGAGGGTGCGGAGAGAAGGGAACCCTCTTGCACTGTTGGTGGGAATGCAAACTAGTACAGCCACTTTGGAGAACAGTATGGAGATTCCTCAAAAAACTGCGAATAGAACTGCCTTATGATCCAGCAATCCCACTGCTGGGCATATACACTGAGAAAACCAGAATTGAAAGAGACACCTGTACCCCAATGTTCATAGCAGCACTGTTTGCAATAGCCAGAACGTGGAAGCAACCTAGATGTCCATCCACAGATGAATGGATAAGCAAGCTGTGGTACATATACACAATGGAGTATTACTCAGCCATTAAAAAGAATACATTTGAATCAGTTCTAAGGAGGTGGATGGAACTGGAGCCTATTATACAGAGTGAAGTAAGCCAGAAACAAAAACACAAATACAGTATACTAACGCATATATATGGAATTTAGAAAGATGGTAAAAAATAACCCTATTTACGAGACAACAAAAGAGACACTGATGTATAGACCAGACTTTTGGACTCTGGGACCGGGAGAGGGTGAGATGATTGGGGAGAATAGCATTGAAATATGTATAATATTATATCTGAAATGTATTAATTGTTCAAACTAAACACTATCATGTTACAATTTGTTCATACTAGATGTTTGTAATGTTTCTGATAATCAATAAAAGAGATTCTTGATCAAAAAAAAAAAAAAAAAAAAGAAAGTGAAGTCATTCAGTCGCTTCTGACTCGTAGCGACCCCGTGGACTGCAGCCTACCAGGCTCCTCCATCTATGGGATTTTCTAGGCAAGAGTACTGGAGTGGCTTGCCATTGCCTTCTCCGAAGTTACTTTCATAGATGTAGACAAAATTATTCTAAAATTTATTTGGAAAGGCAAAGGAAATAAATGAACTAAAACTATTTTGATTAAAAAAAGATTAAAGTGGGAGGAATCAGTCTACCCATTATCAAGATTTATTCTATTTAATTATGGGAACCAAGACTATGATACCGGCAGAGGGATAGACATATAGATCAACAGAAAAATGAGGCCCCAGAATACACAAGTGGCTTTTGACAAAGGTGCAAGAGTAGTTCATTAGAGGAAAAAGAGCCTTTTCAATAAAAGGAGGTGGAACAACAGGATATCCATGGTGGGTGGAGGGGAGAGGAGAGGAAGAGAGAGAGAGAGAGAGAAATTTTGAAGTCTCACTCCTTATACAAAAACTACAAAATTACAAAAATTAACTCAAAATGAATCACACGCTTTACATTTTAGTAAAACTATAAACTTTTAGGATTAAAAAATAACACAGGGGAAAATCCTCAAGATCTAAGGCTGGGCAAATAGCTCTCAGAATTGACACCAAAAATATGTTCTATATGAAGAAGAAATGGTAACCTGAACTTCATCAAAACTTCTGATCTGCAACAAACTCTGTTAAGAGGGTGAAAAGACAAGTCACAGAGTGGTAGAAAATGTCTATAAATTACAAATCACACATACAATAAAGGACTAGTATCTAGGACATACAGTTTTCCAAACTTAAAAAAAAATCTAACTAGAAATTGGACAAAACAGATGAAGAGGCAATTCAACAAAGTATATACACATATGGCAAATACGCATATAACAAGATATTCAGCATCATTAGCAGTTAGAAAAATGCAAATTAAAACCACAATGCAGTATGAAAGTGAAAGTGAAGTCACTCAGTCGTGTCTGATTCTTAGCGACCCCATGGACTGCAGCCCCACCAAGCTCCTCCGCCCATGGGATTTTTCCAGGCAAGAGTACTGGAGTGGGGTGTCATTGCCTTCTCCAGGGAATCTTCCCGACCAAGGGATTGAACCCAGGTCTCCTGCATTGTAGAATGGCTAAAACAAAAAATAGTGATATCAAATGCTAGCAAGGATCTGGAAAAATGGAACCCACCTACATTGCTGGTGGGGATGTAAAATAGAACCACCACTTTAGAAAACAAATTTAGTAATTCTTCAAAAGGTTAAACATAGAATTACTGTATGACCCAGCAATTCCACTACCAGTTATATACCCCAAAGAAGTGAAAATGTGTGTTCAACCAAAATGCAAAACATTTACAGATGTATTTATAGCAGTTTCATTTTAATAATCAAAAACTGTAAACAAGCCAGATGTCCTTTAATGGGTAAACGATTAAACAACTGTGGTACAGCTATACCATGGAATACTATTCTGCAATAAAAAGGGACAAACTTGATATAACACATCAATTTGGATGAAATCTCCAGGAAATTATACTGAGTGAGTAAAGCCAATTTCAAAATGTTACATTCTGTATGGTTCCATTTATATAACATTCTTGAGATGACAAAATTATAGAAATAGAGAACAGTTTACTGGCTGTCAGGGATTAAAGAGCATATAGGGACAAAAGGAAAATAGGGATGCTTGTGATGGTGGAAATGTTCTGTACTTTGACTATAAAAATGCCAGTATCTTGCTCCTGATATATTGTGCTAGTTTTCAAGATGCTACTAGTGGAAGAAAGTGTGTAGAAGGTACAGGGGATCTCTGTATAATTTCTTAGAACTGAATCCCCAATTATCTCAAAAGATAAAGTTACATTTCTAACAAATGCAAATAATAAACGTATAGAGTCAGATCCACATTTACCATTTTAAATGCTTCCAGTAGCCTATTTTACTTTAGATTTCCAGAGCTCTTCTCATCCCATTTTCCTCTTTCTTTTGCTACTCCAATGCCAAAAGATCTTTGTTGTACACTTCTCCCTTATAAATGTCAAATAATCCTTTTACCTCATCAAAAACAAAATGTTTGGCTAGCTCCCTTATTTTTTTTTTTTTAATGTGTTATACAAACACGTCTTTCTCAAAATCAAACTCCATACCAAAAATGTTTCATAACATGGATTCAGTTAAGCTCAATGTCTGTTGTTTTTGTTCATCTGTGCGTGCGTGCTCAGCTGCTTCAGTCGTGTCAAACTCTTTGTGGCCCTGTGGACTGTAGCCCACTAGGCTCCTCAGACCATGGGATTCTCCAGGCAAGAGTACTAGAGTAGTTGCCATGCCCTCCTCCAGGGGATCTTCCCGACCCACAGATCGAACCAACATCTCCTGCATTGTAGACGGATTCTTTACTGTTGAGCCACCAGGGAATTCCTTATAATCATATTTCTTGGTAAGATTACATTTCATATCAATACCCTTAAATTTTTATTGTTTATTGGCACCAGAGCTTCCCCAGAAAGTGAAAGTTAGTTGCATTGTGATGATTCTTGCCTGGTTGTTTCGCAGGAAGCAGAAGAGAGATATAAAAAGCAAGCACAAATATAAGGAAAGAAACAAAGCCAAAATTTGCAAAAGAGAAAAACATTAAAAAGCACTTTTCAAATATAGAGATATTGAGAACAATAAGAGCAAAGGCTTTGACAAGAAATAAGATGTCAGTGCTTCACTAAACAAAATTACAGTGCCAAGAGATGATGCAGCTTCATCCCAGCCTGTCATGTTCCAAGTGCATAAAAACAATCAAAACTGAAAGTGTGTGTTACTCCACAGCTTTTTATTCAAAAACAATTACAGCAAAAGAGCCTCATTTTAATCCAAATTATCACTTTTGGCAAATGGCCTATCACTTATCGAATACACAAAAGAACATTTATCCAGCATCCTAAACACTGGAAACATCTAAATACTCAAAAAATTATAGAACTACTCTTTTTAAAAGTCTGTTATTACTGTCATTGTTTTTGCTTTTGCTTTTATCTAGTCTGATTATCAAATTACCGTATAACTGAAGGTAAATTCATTATAGTGCAAGATACATGTCAATGAGACAATCATCAACTCTCTGAATGGGGAACTTCCCTAAGAGTACAGTGGTTAAGATTTCACTTTCCAATTCCAGGGGTGCAGGTTCATTCCCTTGTGGGAAAGCTAAGATCCCACATGCCTCACAACCAAAAAGCCAGAACATAAACAACAAAAGCAATATTATAACAAATTCAATAAAGACTTTAGAAATGGTACCTATCCAAAAAAAAAAAATCTTAAAAAAAAGAAAAAAAAACTGTAAATGGGAGGCATGTATTAACAGAGTCCTAGGCAATGGCACCCCACTCCAGTAATCTTACCTGGAAAATCCCATGGACGGAGGAGCCTGGTAGGCTGCAGTCCATGGGGTCACTAGGAGTCGGACACAACTGAGTGACTTCACTTTTAACTTTTCACTTTCATGCACTGGAGAAGGAAATGGCAACCCACTCCAGTGTTCTTGCCTGGAGAATCCCAGGGACCGGGGAGCCTGGTGGGCTGCCATCTATGGGGTCCCACAGAGTCGGACACGACTGAAGCAACTTAACATAGCATAGTCCGTATGTATCATCCCAAACCACATCAAGATAATCTAGCTGGTTGTATTGTGATAGTTCTTGCTTACTTAGATGTTTAACTGGGCAATGCATGTTTTTAAAAGTTCTAAGTCACAGTCCACAGTTATGCAAATACATATTACATGGTTAAATTTATTTTATCAATCACTGTGCTCTTGAGACGGATACATCTCAGTTTTTAAATTATAAATCTAGAATAGGTTCAACAGTACATGAGCCGTGAACTTCCAGATGTTCAAGCTGGATTTAGAAAAGGTAGAGGAACCAGAGATCAAATTGACAACACCTGCTGGATCATCAAAAAAGCAAGAGAGATCCTGAAAAACATCTACTTCTACACCAAAGCCTTTGACTGTGTGGATCACAACAAACTGTGGAAAATTATTCAAGAGATGGGAATACCAGACCACCTTACCTGCCTCCTAAGAAATCTGTATGCAGGTCAAGAAGCAACAGTTAGAACTGGACATGGAACAACAGACTGGTTCCAAATCAGGAAAGGAGTACAACAAGGCTGTATACGGTCACCTTGCTTATTTAACTTATACACAGAGCACATTATGTGAAATGCTGGGCTGGATGAAGCACAAGCTGGAATCAAGACTGTCGGGAGAAATATCAATACCTCAGATATGCAGATGACAGCACCCTTACAGTAGAAATCAAAGAAGAACTAAAGAGCCTCTTGATGAAAGTGAAAGAGGAAAGTGAAAAAGTTGGCTTAAAACTCAACATTCAGAAAACTAAGATCATGGCATCCGATCCCATCACTTCATGGCAAACAGATGGGGAACAATGGAAACAGTGACAGACTTTATTTTTGGGGGGCTCCAAAATCACTGCAGATGGTGACTGCAGCCATGAAATTAAAAGACGCTTACTCCTTGGAAGGAAAGTTATGACTAACCTAGACAGCATAGTAAAAAGCAGAGACATTACTTTGCCAACAAAGGTCCATCTAGTCAAAGCTATGGTTTTTCCAGTAGTCATGTATAGATGTGAGAGCTGGACTATAAAGAAAGCTGAGCACTGAAGAATTGATGCTCTTGAACTGTGATGTTGGAGAAGACTCTTGAGAGTCCCTTGGGCTGCAAGGAGATCAAACCAGTCCATCCTAAAGGAAATCAGTCCTGAATATTCATTGGAATGACTGATGCTGAAACTCCCAATACTATGGCCACCTGATGCGAAGAAATGACTCACTGGAAAAAACCCTGATGCTGGGAAAGATTGAAGGCAGGAGGAGAGGGGACGACAGAGGATGAGATGGTTGGATCGCATCACCAACTCTATGGACATGAGTTTGAGTAAGCTCCTAGAGTTGGTGATGGACATGGAGGCCAGGCTTACTACAGTCCATGGGGTGTCAAAAAGTCAGACACAACTGAGCAACTGAACTGAACTGAAAGTAAGTTAGGTTCCAGACATTGTAGGTAAATAACCTCTATTAATTAATAGCACATACCTTTTCCCAAGAGTATATTCTAAATTACACAACTTAAGACAAAATATCTATGATTACTTTATTTGCTGGCAATTTTTTAAATGGCCAAGGTGGGTTGGTCTTTCTTAACACCAAATTTAAGACTATTAGGAATAAAATTATTATGGCTTTAGCAGCATTTATGTCATTCTAGAACACAACCCAAATAACTTCAAAGACCTTTGGCCCTATCCTTAAGTACTCTCTCTCACTGTATTTCTTTTGAAGGAATAAAGTGGCTTATTCAGTTTCTTCAACTTTCATAAAAATATTCCAATCCACATATGGTTTACTTTTAAAGCACACGTGGATCTTACTTAACTAAGAACACAGGCAAGTGATACATTGAGAAAGAAAGGCAAGTATATATATGTAAAATATTGAACTCATTGATAATTGTCATTGTCAAAAACCTTGACTACTAAAAGCAGTACTTACGAAGAATTAACTAATATACATGCAATGCATACACTCTTCTCAATTAGAAATTATGGAGACTGGTCACAAGCATTTTACTAAGGAAAGGGTGCATAGCATTCAAAGATTCTCAAAGTGATCAATAATCCAAAAAAAGGAGGTAAGTGCACAACTTGCACTGTAGGTATTGTCAAATCTATGCCCTGATTAAGGCAAGACAAGCAGACGCCTTCATTCCCTTGACTCCCTGCAGAACTGCTTTTACTAAATTGTGCTTTGGTTATGCCATATGTTTTCACTAGAGCACAATGTAAGAAGCAGCCTGTCACATATTGCTGCATTTACTATACGGATATTAAAGCTACATTACACAGGGTCTTCTTTGTGAAGACATGTGGTATAAACAGCTCTCTGGTCTTATGCAGAACCAAGAATAGCTGTGCTTCTCCAAAGTAACTACTTTTTAATTTTATACCATAACTCAAACAACGAAGCACATCTCATTTTTGCACTAGCTGCTGGAAACCTTAGAGCCAAACCAATGGCTACTTTAACAAACATAATCTTTTTACAGCTCTCTCTTGACTTCATATTCTTTCCTACCTTTGCTTTCCCTTGCCCTAATTTGCTCAACACCATTGACTGAATCTACTATGTGTATTTTTGTAAATCACATATATTTTTGGAAACCATCTAATTCCTCTCTACAACAAGGCAAGGGAAAATCAGAGAAAAAGAGAGGGAAGGGGAGAATAGTCAACTGTCAACAAGAATAAGAGGGGAAGGAGACTGAGGATAACCACAAAACAAAGTTAAAACAAAATTAATTACCCTTCAAAGAGTCAGTCAAAACGTAAAGGAAATATTAATGCTAAGTTACCTGCAATTCGAAAGAAAACATTTAACATCCTTAGGATATCTATAAATGTAAAATATAACATAAATATAACTTACAAATTTACATCAAAAATAGCTTTTTAAAATTGCCAAAATATTAAAATGTTTCATTATCATTTTCTATTTCTTAGCTGACCTCTGCTTATTTCAAATATTTGAACAAACTTCATGCAACATCAGTTAGTCAGCAAACTGTCTTCTTTGTTTTCTATTACATACTCCAGCAGATACTACAACACTATTAAAAAAAAAAAGCTTTACTCTTTTTTTTCTCTTAGCCTTAGCAGGTTATCGCTAAAAAATAAGTTATTAGTCACAACAGGTCACAAGTGTTTAAGACCAGCTCTGTTTTTAACTCAGTTTTTACTAACTCATCCCCCCTTATTATTTTTGGTATTTCCTCCATGCAAATATTAAGTATCATAGATGCTCAGCACCTCAACCTAGATTTACACTTTTCACAGGGAAGCTACTCACCAATTTAATTTCTTCAGGCTATTTTCAGCAGGAAGCTGAAACCTTGTATGTGATTAAATCAATTATTACATCATTAGCAAATGCTAAAAGCTATCATATCCAATGATGGAAAGAATAAAAATATTATTTTCCTCAATGACATAAAAATACTCATATTCCAAACTATATTTTAAACTACACATATCATATTTCAAACTAAAGCAAAATCATAAATGTCACCTAAAATTCTAAACTGCTTCCGAAATAACTGTCCTTCTAAATAAATGTCCATACTAAATCACTGTCCTTCAAAATAATTGTCTATACTACACAACTGTCCTTCTCAATAATATTTTGCAACTAATTCATATATAAATTATGCAGATACTGGAAATTATGTAAACATTTTAATATATACCATAACATTTTAAAGTAAAGAATTTATTAAAATGTTGACATCCTCTGATTTGCTATGAATTTCATTTGTATATGAAGCAGCATTATCTAATAATGTTACTGCATTCCCCCAAAACCTTCTGATTTCAAATTATCATAACCTACAGGTATAAGATTTTTGTAATTTTAAACAGTCTGTTTATTCATGTTCCTTTATAATTAAAACAATAAAAAGGAAAGTTTGAAAGTTTCATTCCACAAAAAAACAACAGTTTCTTTGTTTTAGTAATCACAACCCATTTTCATTTGTATACTCCTAATGCACTGACGCAAAGTACACCTGTCAAAGGCTCTTCAGTTCAGTTCAGTTCGCTCAGTCCTGTCCGACTCTTTGTAACCCCATGGACTACAGCACACCAGGCCTCCCTGTCCATCACCAACTCCCAGAGTTTACTCAAACTCATGTCCAAAGGCTCTTCACTAGTGCTCAAATCAAAAAGAAAAAAGCCAACCTTATAGAAAAATAAGCAAAGGACATGGATAGACAGAAAACACAAACATATACACACACAGCCTTTATATATAGGAAGAAACATTCAGCCTCACTCACAGAAAGAAATATAACACAAATAAAAACTTCACTGAAATACCATTTGTCACTTATCGTATTGGAAAAATCTCAAAAGTCTAACACACATAATTTGTTTAAAAATCTATGGAGAAATAAGCAATCTCATAGGCTGCTAGAAGGAGAACAAAATGATATAACCTCTATAGAGAGTAATACCTATGAAAGCAGAAATATTTAATACATTCATCATTTTACCTAGCAATCCCACTTCTGAAAATAGATCCTACAGATATGGTACAACATGTACAATAAGAAATGACAGATATTCAAGGTTATTCACAGTTGCATCATTTTGTCCAACAAAAGACTGGAAATATCCAAATATACAGAAATAGGGGACTGGATGAATAAACCATAATATAGTCACACTATGTAGCTGTAAAAAAGAATAAGGAAAATCTCTACATACTGATATGGACACATCTACAAAATATATTGATTAAATAATACAAAAAGTACAATACACTAAGCTACATAACTGTATATACAGTATATTATTTATTATATAAAAGGGAGGAGAAAATAAAATCACATATGCCTATATTTGTAATAAAATACAATGGAAGAATAAACAACAAACTAATAAAACAAAGAGAGGGAATAGGAAACATACTAGATTTATGGTTCATACCTTTTTCTTTGCACTTTTTAAATATTTCTAACCCATAGAAATAATTTACCTATTCGTTTTTTTATTTTCAGAATTATACTAGGTAAAACTTCCACATGAGTTTTACCAGCATCACATGTTTGATCTGATGATACCTAATAAACTCTTCAAATTCAATATAGGAATGATTGCCAAATGTTACTCTCCCATTTAATTTCCCTCTGTGACTACTAATTTTCCTACGGCTTGAATCTAATTGATCAGATAACACACTAGAATAACCTTCCACTGGAAAAGCTGCAATGAAAATTTGTGCTTAGCTCAAATAAAATCAAGGTTGGAGCCCACTGCTGATAGAACCAAACCAATACTGTCTTACCAGCTACATGGTTTTGTTTATTTTTCCAATTTGCCTGACAATTCAATGAAATTATTAAATAAAACCTAACATTATCAAACTACAAAAAAAGTAATTATCCTACTTCATACTGTACAGAAAGCTTTTAATGACCCAGATAACCACAACAGTGCACTCACCTAGAGCCAGACATCCTGGAGTGTGAAGTCAAGTGGGCCTAAGGAAGCATCACTATGAACAAAGCTAGTGGAAGTGATGGAATTCCAGTTGAGCTATTTCAAATCCTGAAAGATGATGCTGTGAAAATGCTGTACTCAACATGCCAGCAAATGTGGAAAACTCAGCAGTGGCCACAGGACTGGAAAAGGTCAGTTTTCATTCCAATCCCAAAGAAAGGCAATGCCAAAGTATGTTCAAATTACCATACAATTGCAATCATTTCACATGCCAGTAAGATTATGCTCAAAATCCTTCAAGCTAGGCTTTTGCAGTATGCGAACCAAGAACTTCCAGATGTACAAGCTGGATTTAGAAAAGACAGAGGAACCAGAGATCAAATTGCCAACATATGCTGGATCATAGAAAAAGCAAAGGAATTCCAAAATACCATATACTTCTACTTCATTGACTATGCTAAACCCTTTGACTGTGTGGATCACAACAAACTATAGAATACTCTTAATGCGATGAGAATACCAGACACATTAGCTGCCTCCAGAGAAATCTGAATACAGGACAAAAAGCAATAGTTAGACGTGGAAATGGAAAAATGGACTAGTTCCAAATCGGGAAAGGAGTATATGAAAGCTGAATATTGTCACCCTGCTGATTTAACTTACATGCAGAGTACAACATGTGAAATGCCAGACTGGATGAAGCACAAGCTGGAATCAAGATTGCAGGGAGAAATATCAACAACCTCAGATATGCAGATGATACTCTTTAATGGCAGAAAGCAAAGACAAACTAAAGGGCCTCTGATGAAGGTGAAAGAGGAAAGAGTAAAAAATCTGGCTTGAAACTCAATATTCAAAAAATGAAGATCATGGCATCTGTCCTATCACTTCATGGCAAATAAATGGAGAAAATGTGGAAACAGTGTCTGATTTCATTTTCTTGGGCTCCAAAATCACACGTATGGTGACTGCAGCCACAAAATTAAAAGACACTTGCTCCTTGGAGGAAAAGTTATTACAAACCTAGACAATGTATTAAAAAGAAAGACATCACTTTGCTGATAAAGGCCCATATAGTTAAAGCTATGGTTTTTCCAGTAGTCACGTATGGATGTGAGAGTTGGACTATAAAGAAGGCTGAGTATTGAACAATTGATGCTTTTGAACTGTGGTGTTGGAGAAGACTCTTGAGAGTCCCTTGGACTACAAGGAGATCAAACCAGTCAATCCTAAAGGAAATCAACCCTGAATATTCATTGGAAGAACTGACGCTGAAGCTCCAATACTTTGGCCACCTGATGTGAAGAGCTGACTCTTTGGAAAAGACCCTGATGCTGGGGAAAAAATTGAGAGCAAGAGGAGAAGCAGGGCAACAGAGGACAAGATGATTGGATGGCATCACGGACTCAATAAACATGAGTTCAAGCAAACTCAGGGAGATAGTGAAGGACAGAGAAGCCTGGCATGCTGCAGTTCATGGGGTCACAAAGAGTCAGACTCAACTTAGTGACTGAACAACAATTCCATAGTGTAACTTTAACTTATTTCTATCACCTTTTTCCCAAATCTATAAATATTTTAACTTAGAAAATAACATTTTACTCAAGACTTATACTTAAATTTGAAAGATTTTAACAACACTGCAAAAATACTGAAGAATGACAGGCATCAGAGGCCAATTACTTTAGGTTATGCTTTCAATGAAAAGAAAAAGAAACTCTAAAATTATATGTAATTCCAAAAATAAAATCTTCTGATATGTCAAGGTTTGCAAGATTTTCAGCAGTTTTATTTTTTCTCAAAAGCCTGAAGTGAAGTCGTTCAGTCATGTCTAACTTTTTGTGACCCCATGGACTGTAACCTATTACGCTCCTCTGTCCATGGGATTTTCCAGGCAAGAGTACTGGAGTGGGCTGCCATTTCCTTCTCCAGCTCAAAAGCCTAGTCATACTTTTTAAAGACAGTTAATCTGCAAATCAGTTAATTAATCCCCCAGATAATTAATAGCTCATGGTACAATTATTTTATTCTTCTAGTCATTAAACAAATATTTATTGAGCACCAACTGTTTGCCAGGCCCTCTCTTAGGTTCCCAGGATACAGTAGCAAACAAAAGAAACAAAATTCCTCCCCTCCTAGAATACAAATTCCAATAGAGGAGACAATCAAAAATATGTCAGGCAGAAGTGCTATGAAGAAAAATAAAGTTCCTTCCCCTTTATTCTCTATTTCAACAAATGGCACCACCATCACTCACCCATTTACTTAGGCCAAGAGCCTTGGAATCATGCTTGGTGCCTCTCTTTCTTTAACCCCCATAAGTAATCCCAAAAGTTTGACTCTGTTTTCAAAATAATATTCTAAATTCAACTACTTCTCATCACCTTCTCCCCAATAGCTACTGCATGCTACAACCATCTCTTAGCTCTTATAATTCCAAATATCCCTTGACTGGTTAAAGCTTCCCTGATAGCTTCCCTGATTAAAACTGCTGAAAATCTTGAAAACCTTGACATATCAGAAGATTTTGTGGAATTACATATAATTTTAGAGTGTTTTTCTCTTCATTGAAAGCATAACCTAAAGTAACTGGCCTCTGATGCCTGTCATTCTTTACATGGTAAAGAATCCGCCTGCAATTCAGGAGACCCCGGTTCCATTCCAATGTAGGAGACTTCCCGGTTCTTCCCATCGGGAAGATCTCCTAAAGAAGGGATAGGCTACCCACTGCATTACTCTTGGGCTTCCCTTGTGGCTCCGCTGGTAAAGAATCCACCTGCAATGCAAGAGATCTGAGTTCAATTCCTAGGTTGGGAAAATCCCCTGGAGAACGGAAAAGCTACCCACTCCAGTATTCTGGCCTAGGAAATTCCATGGACAGTACATGGGGTCGCAAAGAGTTGGAAACAAATGAGCGACTTTCACTTTTCTTTCACTTTCTTGACTGGTTTTCCTGTTTCTTCTCTTACTTCAATCTCCATATAGCAACCAGAATGTTCTTTGTTTAACTTAAGTTAGTGCATGTCACGTTCCTGCTCAACACTCTTCTGTACCTTGACATGACACTTAGAAATAAAAACAGTCTCTTAGTCTATGCTATCTGGAACCTCACTGATTTCCTACCATCACCTCCCACTATGCTTCTCCTGAGAGTCTTCTTCATACTGTGCCTGCTGTGTGGAAGAGATATATGGCTTGCTCCTTCAAACAACTTTTTCTAAACACCTAGTCAGAAACAATACCCCATCATATGTAACATAACCACTAAATAGCACTATTATTGCAAAGTTAAGACCAACCTAGATAGCATATTCAAAAGCAGAGACATTACTTTGCCAACAAAAGTTCGTCTAGTCAAGGCTATGGTTTTTCCTGTGGTCATGTATGGATGTGAGAGATGGACTGTGAAGAAGGCTGAGCGCTGAAGAATTGATGCTTTTGAACTGTGTTGTTGGAGAAGACTCTTGAGAGTCCCTTGGACTGCAAGGAGATCCAACCAGTCCATTCTGAAGGAGATCAGCCCTGGGATTTCTTTGGAAGGAATGATGCTAAAGCTGAAACTCCAATACTTTGGCCACCTCATGTGAAGAGTTGACTCATTGGAGAAGACTCTGATGCTGGGAGGGATTGAGGGCAAGAGGAGAAGGGGACGACAGAGGATGAGATGGCTGGATGGCATCACTGACTGGATGGATGTAAGTCTGAGTGAACTCCAGGAGTTGGTGATGGACAGGGAGGCCTGGTGTGCTGCGATTCATGGGGTTGCAAAGAGTCGGACACGACTGAGCGACTGATCTGATCTGATCTGATGTGTTTGTTTATTCTGTAAGTGCTCTGGTAGAATGCACGGTCCAAAAGGGCAAGGACATATCTATTTTGATTTCTATTATACCCTAGAGTCCAGAAGAATATCAGGCACACAGAAGCTGTTTCATAAATATCTGTTGAATAAATGAATAAATTAATTCATGAATGAAGCCACTAAAATGATAGATATATAACAATGTATAAAACTGTTGCCTGAAAAAGCAACATATAACATGATATTATTCTTCTAATATAATAAAATTAACATGGAAAAAGTTTAAAGGAAATATACAAAAATAAGAGTTGTGACAGGGTGGTAGGATTAAGTTTGTTGTTGTCTGTTTCTTCTTTTTAAAAGTCACTATACTACAGTTATAAATTAAAATATAAAAATGTTTTTTTTAAAGGTTCAGTTCAGTTCAGTCACTCAATCGTGTCTGACTCTTTGCGACCCCATGAACCGCAGCACGCCAGGCCTCCCTATCCATCACCAACTCCTGGAGTTTACACAAACTCATGTCCATTGTGTCAGTGATGCCATCCAGCCATCTCATCCTCTGTCGGCCCCTTCTCCTCCTGCCCCTAATCCCTCCCAGCATCAGGGTCTTTTCCAATGAGTCACCTCTTCGCATGAGGTGGCCAAAGTATTGGAGTTTCAGCTTCAGCATTAGTCCTTCCAAAGAACACCCAGGACTGATCTCCTTCAGAATGGGCTGGTTCGATCTCCTTGCAGTCCAAGGGACTCTCAAGAGTCTTCTCCAACACCACAGTTCAAAAGCATCAATTCTTCGGCGCTCAGCTTTCTTCACAGTCCAGCTCTCACATCCATACCACATCCATACATGACCACTGGAAAAACCATAGCCTTGACTAGACGGACCTTTGTTGGCAAAGTAACGCCTCTGCTTTTTAATATGCTATCTAGGTTGGTCATAACTTTGCTTCCAAGGAGTAAGCGTCTCTTAATTTCAGGGCTGCAATCACCATCTGCAGTGATTTTGGAGCCCAAAAAAATAAAGTCTGACACTGTTTCCACTGTATTCGCATCTATTTCCCACGAATGGATAGTTACTACTAAAAAATAAACAATCAGAAATAGGAGATCATTTCTTTCCCCTCATTGATTGTCAAGGAGGGAGAATACCAGAGTCACCTAAACTGCTTTTATAAAATTGTTTCCTATCTCCTCCATTCTCCATCTATCTCAAAATAACCACTTCCAGGGTCTGATTATTGATGAATATTTTTACCCCTCAGATATATGAGTAGAAGGGGAAAAAAGTCAAGAATCACTTCAAACACAAAGTTTTGTAATTAACACTGGCTTGGTAGTAAAGAATCCCCTGGACAAGCAGGAGACACAGGTTCAGTCCCTGGGTGGGGAAGATCCCTTGGAGAAGGAAATGGCAACCCACTCTTGCCTGAGAAATTCTGTAGACAGAGGAGCCTAGCGGGCTACAGTCTATGGAGTCACAAAGAATCAGACACGACTTAGCAACTAAACAACAACAATGAAACACCTAAGTCCTCATTACAAGCTCAAGGGTAAAAGGCAGAATATGACTCACACTATTGGAGTTACTACTACCTAGCAGGTACCATGAAGAATGCTTTATCTCCTTTTTTTAAATACTGTTCCTGCAATGTAGGTGGTATCCCCATTTAAAGATGAAAAAAAAATTGCCCACTCAGGTGGTAAGTTGCTTATAAAAATAATTAACTACTTAAAGAGGTCCATACAGGGACCAATAATGAGGAAGTGTCATCAACCAAGGATTATGATTCTCTGGATTTTGTACAACTTAGGCAATAGTGGAGAAGGCAATGGCAACACCCTCCAGTACTCTTGCCTGGAAAATCCCATGGATGGAGGAGCCTGGTGGGCTGCAATCCATGGGGTTGCAAAGAGTTGGACACGACTGAGTGACTTCCTTTCACTTTCATGCATTGGAGAAGGAAATGGCAACCCACTCCAGTGTTCTTGCCTGGAGAATCCCAAGGACAGGAGCCTGGTGGGCTGCCATCTATGGGGTCGCATGGAGTCGGACACAACTGAAGTGACTTAGCAGCAGCAGGTAATGGGAGGCCAAAGGATGGAAAACAAAGCCATGTGGCCAAAGGCAGAGAAGCAGTAAGTGGGGAGGTCAGTTCGCCATATTTAATTATCAAATGACATTCAGCAAAAGAGCTTTTGAAAATACTCCCCATATTTGTTTTCTGGAAGAGGCAGCTTTATACGCAGTTTGGGCTTCCCTGGTGGCTCAGCAGTGAAGAATCTGCCTGCAATGCAGGAGACATGGACAGGGACAGAGGAGCCTGGAGGGTTAGTCTATGGGGTCACAAGAGAAGGTCACAACTTAGCAACTAAACCACCTCTACCACGAAACAAGCAAGAGAGAAAACTGTTGCTATACCAAAAATACAACTTTTTAACCACAGAATAAAGCAAGCATCTAAAAGGAAATGCACCAAAACAACAGCAGCTATGTCACAATAGTACAAGTAATTCTTAATACAGCTTTCAAAATTTTTATAATGTTGGCATAATTTTTAATGTTTTAATAGTGATAATGATTAAATAGATAAGATTTTATCATTAATACCCTTTGTTAATCTTAAAACTAAGCAGTATAGCACAAAATCATTCATATGGTAAGACAAGATTCAGTCCCTACAGTAAAGTGCTTTCAGTTCAGTTCAGTTCAGTCACTCAGTTGTGTCCGACTCTTTGCAACCCCATGAGTTGCAGCATGCCAGGCCTCCCTGTCCATCACCAACTCCCAGAGTTCACCCAGACTCACGTCCATCGAGTCAGTAATGCTATCCAGCCATCTCATCCTCTGTCATTCCCTTCTCCTCCTGCCCCCAATCCCTCCCAGCATCAGAGTCTTTTCCAAGGAGTCAACTCTTCGCATGAGGTGGCCAAAGTACTGGAGTTTCAGCTTTAGCATCATTCCTTCCAAAGAAATCCCAGGGCTGATCAAATACAACAATCATATCATTCTTACAACACCAGCCCCTTAGAAATGGAAGGCAGCAACTAAGCTAAAAAGAGAAAATCGTGAGCTGAAAACAATAGAGCAAACTTCTTCCCAGGTGAGAACACTCAGCAAGGGAGGTCCAATAAACACAATGACAAGGTCTTGTAGGTTGCACTGCTGCTACAAATAAGGAACATAAATTTCATGATAAAAAGACAAAATAAGTCAACCAGAAATATACCTGGATAAGAAAAAAATGGCACTCAACAAATGATGCTGGAAAAACTGCACATCAACATGCAAAAGAATGAAATTGGACACCCTTCCTTATATGATAGACAAAAATTACACTCAAAATGGATCACAGACCATGATGTAGAAATAAAATTATACAACTCTTAGGAGCAAATCTTCATAATCTTGGGTTAAGCAGAGGTTGCCTAGATACAACACCAAAAGCACAAGCAAAAAAAATAAAAACTAGATACACTGGCCTCATATCAAAATTTAAAACTTTCATGCAGCAGGTGATATCATCAAGAAAAATGAAAAAAACACCCAAAAGAATGGAAAAAAGAATTTTCAAATCCTATTCCTGGTAGAAGATATATCCAGAATACATAAAGAACACTTATAACTCAACAATAAAAATAATCCAATTAAAAACTGAGCAAAGGAACTGAAGGCACTGCTCCAAAAAACGTAACACACAAAACAAAAAACATAAACAAATAACTAATAAGCACATGAAAAGATTAACCATTAGAGAAATCCAAATCAAAATGACAGTGAGATGCAATTTCATATCCACTGGGATGGCTAAAATAAAAAGAGAGAGCAACAAGTGCTGACAAGGATATGGAGAAACTAGAACCCTTATACATTGCTGCTGCTGCTGCTAAGTCACTTCAGTCGTGTCCGACTCTGTGCGACCCCATAGACAGCAGCCCACCAGGCTCCCCTGTCTCTGGGATTCTCCAGGCAAGAACACTGGAGTGGGTTGCCATTTCCTTCTCCAGTGCATGAAAGTGAAAAGTGAAAGTGAAGTCACTCGATCATGTCCAACTCTTGGAGACCCCATGGACTGCAGCCTACCAGGCTCCTCCATCCATGGGATTTTCCAGGCAAGAGTACTAGAGTGGGACTAAAAAATGGTGCAGGCATTTTGTTACACAGTTTGGCAGTTCCTCAAAATGTTCTAAGATTCCATTTATACAAAGTGAACAAAATACGCAAACCCATGAAGACAGAAAGTAGTGACTGCCTGGGGAAGGGACAGAATGAAGAGTGACTGCTAATGGGTATGGGATTTCTTTCAGAGCTGACGAAAATGTTCTAAAATTAGATTGTGGTAACTGTTATACAATTCTGTGAATTTGCTAAAAAAAAAAAAAAACATTTAATTGTACAGTTTCAATTGGTGAACTGTACAGTAAATGAATATCTCAATAAAGCTATTGTTTTAAAGGCAAGGTACTTCACTGTTAAATTTAAAAGTCTCTTTTAAAATCTTAAATAACAATTAAGACTGAATATTAATTGCTAGTACCCAGAGAGCAAAGTGAGGAAACAACTTATTTTGAATAAGTGATATGAAAGAAGACTAGTGATACATACATGTGATTTGAAAAATGAGGATATAGAGCTATTGTTCATGAGTAATTCGTGACCAATATTCTGTGATCAATTTTTGCAGTGTATTAGCAGCACAATATCTATGATCAATTTCTGTAATGCATTAGCACTACAAGCAAGAATCAATATTATTTCAAAGCAAGAATCAATATTATTTTAAAAACAAGACACGCCCTTACATCTAATGGGCTTCTTTCATCATCTGCAAAATTAGGACTTGTAGCTAACAAAATAATTTTTGAGATGAAGACAGAGAAGACATGACCACTTCCCCAGAAGAATCTTCTAGGCAACAGCCTCTATATGTATGATAAGCTTGGGACTTTTAGAATTACAATAAATAAATAAAGTCAATCCTTATGATAAACAGTAATCAACTAATATTGCAAGTACTGTTTCAAAATTAAAATAAGGATAATTATATAATAAAAAAGTCAAGCCACTGTGGCTCCTCAAACAAAAAGGGATAAAATTGGAAGAATAATTTGGTACCACAAATTATTATTATTTAATTCCTCTTCAGTTAGAACACCTGTCTCAGGGACAAGTAAGAACCAAGAGCCTTAAAAATGCCTCAAAAGACAGAAGAAATAGCAAAGACTATGAAGAGGGATAGAGGCTGAGATTTACAGTTGAGGGTAATGGTAGGAAGAAGAGCCTA
The DNA here is from genome assembly GCA_935064755.1 of Tragelaphus eurycerus. Taxonomy (NCBI): domain Eukaryota; kingdom Metazoa; phylum Chordata; class Mammalia; order Artiodactyla; family Bovidae; genus Tragelaphus; species Tragelaphus eurycerus. Next base: position 25,614,576 of record CAKXYN010000016.1, read on the forward strand.
TTGCCTCTATCATACCTATTTACTGACTGTGATGGAAAACCAAGAGATAATGATTATGAACACGCACCCAGGGTAAAGCATGAGATCTGAAACACCAAGTCTATGCATGCTGCTGCCTTTGCATGGGATAAGGAAGAAAGATGAGATCATCTCCTATGACTACAGGCAGGAACAAGCTAGACTGAAGACAAAGACAGTGGGTATTACTTGTATTATAGCATAATAATACAATTCACATGATTGAATCTTGGGTCTGATAGTTAAGACTTAGGGTTATCCGTCAAAGACAGGACAACGCCAAAAATGAAAAGCCCCTGATAAAGAAAAAAGGGAGTCAACAAAAGAAAATTAAACTAGTAGGATAGTGCAGCGGTTCTCAAAACTTTTCTTACCATGTCCCCTTAGGACAAAAGATCTCTACTTCATCTAGCCCCAAAAAATCCCCACTTTCCAATGGAATTCAGTGATAATGCAGCAAATTTTAGGGAAAATGGATAACATTTTAAACAAAATGTATATATTCTTCAGTTAATATTATGGAAAATTACAGGGTAAAATTCAGCTGAACAAATACGCATTATTATTCAGTGGAGGGCTAACATAATAAATCACAACAAACTAAATTGATAACACTAAATTAAGTCATTTATCATATAAACCAAGAACAACAGCAACTGAAAACAACCAACTCAAGACAATATTAATGGTATTCTGATGAAAAATCCTTCCTAAAAACCCTGGTAATCCCAACTATTCCAGTGGGAGCTTTGCTTGGCTGCCAGCTATATAGCTCAGCAGCCAAATTTCTTAGTAAAATACTCCAACAGCATACTCTGTAAGTCTAATAACATTTTGTTTTACAAAAACCAAATAACCAATAGTAGTGCACACAGAATACCAGTAAGTTAGTCTTAGTTTTTATAAAAGTAAAGATAATGAAATGAGGGTCATTTCACCTTTAAGAGCTCAAGAAAATACGAAAAGAGACAGTCATGATCATAGCACAGTCAGGGACAAAAAGCAAACGACTAAGGATGGTCATGTCCCACGTCCAGGGATGGCACTGGGAGAACCATGTGCCCTGGAGAAGGAAGCTGTGGAGGTGGAGATGAGAAGTCCGCAGCCTGCCCACTCTTTGAACCACTTTCATGAGGCAACTTCTCCCCATGAAAAAAACAAGCAGTGAGTAATAATCTTTATGAAGGGAGGAACAGTGCTCCAAGACTGTACAAGGTGGGTAAGATCATTCTCTGTTGGCTGCATGGAGATCAGAAGGTGCCACAGGAAGGACGATGTGTTGGTTCTAGGGCACTAATAAACTGACGGGAAAGAGAAAGGTAGTTTGCGCTTGCTTGAGTCATTAGCAGAAAGTACAGATAGATGGTGATCCCCAACTGACGCACAACAAGAGGGGTTAAGAATGCATACTCTGGATCCAGAATGCCTGAGCAGGAATCGCGACTCCCCTACTTTTCTCTGTGACCTTGGGCAAGTCACTTAACCTCTTTGGGCTTCATCTGTAAAATGAGGGTAATAACAGTACCTACCTAATAGGGCTGTTTTGCGGTTTGAATAAGTTATACTTGTAAATCTATTAATAAATGTCTTGCTCTGTACACAGTAAGTTGTAGCTAAGTTTGTTAAATAAGTTGAGGTAGGTGGCAGCTTAGTTTGACATCTCCAAGTGAAATGAGGGTGTGTGGGCAAAGTAAGGGTCACGGGGAACGAAAGGAGATAATGTCTTTTCAGCGATGAGCACCAGGAATCTGACCTTTGAGGAGGTCGTCCTCCTGACAGGGCTCGCCAAGTACCCGCTCCCAGGAGAGGGGCGCGCGGGTTGAAGGAAACTTCCTTCCAGGCCTAGGCTTTTCAGGAACTCGTTTCTGAGAAGTGACTGTGATTTTTAAAGAGGCAAGAGTTTGCTCTCCGAGCAAAAGACCGTGGGGTGAATTCTGTTTTGCCTGAAGAGCAGGACCTGCGTCTGGATTAGAAGGGTGATGTCCTCAGGGGGACCCTCTGCTAAGAGCCACCATCTGTCGGGCGCGCTCCGGCTGCCCGCGCCGGGCCAGCCTCGGAGGGAGAACGAAGGCTGCCCCAGCCCTGAGGGAAGCAGAAGGAGCCTACAGGGTAACGGGGCTGCCGGCGCCGACGGTCGGGAAGGAACCCCACGTCGGGTCTGCGGGGCTACGGAGGGGGACCTGCCTCGCCGAGGGTGGAGGTCGCTCGCCGGGTTCTCCAGAGGGAGGGGCCGGCGCTGGCCCTGCAGGAGGCCGGCCAGGCGCACAGTCCCGAGGGAGCCTGCTCCCGGGTCCCGCCCATGCCCACCCCTCTGTGGCCCCGGTACCCAGGGTACCTGAGCGTGGGCCCGATGCAGGCCGTGTCGGTGCTCTCGATCTCTCTAAGAATCCGTTCGTGCTCCGCCGCTGTCTCCAGGCTCTCCGCCTCCGCCATCTTAACCCGCTCCATAGACTTGGGGAGCCCGGCAGCGCGTCCCCTCCCTCAGCTCCGCTCACCTTTCGCTCTCAATCTCTCTCTCTCACTCCAGGCTCCCGGGGACCGTAAGCCTCCGGCCACCCGCAGAACGACCCCTCCCTCAGACTGGGCACGCCCCCTAGCATCAGCACGTCCGCGAACGTTGCGCGATGCCCTCTGGGATTTGTAGTTCTCTGGGAGAAATAGCCTGATTTCACGCATTATTCATTGAAGCCACAAACTTTTGTTAAAAGCTCCACTATATCCGATGGCTAAGATTCCATACTCCCAAGTCAGGGTGCCCGGGTTCACTCCCTGGTCAAGGAATTAGATCCCATGTGCTGCAACCATGACCTGGTGCAGCCAAATAAACTTGTTTTTTTTTTTTAAGGAAAAAAAAAATTCTACTGTAAGAAAGAACAATTAGGAACTTCATATGCAACGGCGATTGTCAGGCAGGTCTTGTTGAAGACCCTTGCCTCAAAGTCCAAAAGCCTCTTTAGGCACGAATATTAAGGAAGAATTAACTAGGTTTCTCTGAACAGATATCTTACAAGTTATTAAAGAGGAAAAGCCCAAAACTAAACTACCCAAACCTAACAGATAAGGTGTAAGTTCTCTAAGCAAGTTCTGAGAATCAAACACTGCAAGCACTTTTGTCTGTGAAGAATTCATTGACAGACTATGCCTGAACATTTCAAAAGGTGTGATTGGAAGGTGTGAGAAACACCTAGAAAACCAGAAAGAACTTCATTTGCACTGGTGTATAGAGAATTAGCAACAAGAGATGGTGCTAGAAAAGCATCTTGGAAAGGGAATACCAGGAACATAAATTTGTACTTTATTCTAATGGCTCAACTGGGCCAACAACCACCTGCATCAGAAGCATCTTAGATCTCTTTTTTAATACAGATCGAAGACTAGAGATCTCTTTAAGAAAATTGGCAATATCAAAGGATTATTTCATGCAAGGATGAGCACAAAAAGGACAGAAACCATAAGGATCTAACAAAAACAGAAGAGATGAAGAAGAAGTGGCAAAAATACACAGAACTATACAAGAATGTGAAGTCAAGTGGGCCTTAGAAAGCATCACTATGAACAAAGCTAGTGGAGGTGATGGAATTCCAGTGGAGCTATTCCAAATCCTGAAAGATGATGCTGTGAAAGTGCTGCACTCAATATGCCAGCAAATGTGGAAAACTCAGCAGTGTCCACAGGATTGGAAAAGGTCAGTGTTCATTCCAATCCCAAAGAAAGGCAATGCCAAAGAATTCTCAAACTACCGCACAATTGCACTCATCTCACACACTAGTAAAGTAATGCTCAAAATTCTCCAAGCCAGGCTTCAGCAATATGTGAACCGTCAACTTCCTGATGTTCAAGCTGGTTTTAGAAAAGGCAGAGGAACCAGAGACCAAATTGCCAACATCTGCTGGATCATGGAAAAAGCAAGAGAGTTCCAGAAAAACATCTATTTCTGCTTTATTGACTATGCCAAAGCCTTTGACTGTGTGGATCACAATAAACTGTGGAAAATTCTGAAAGAGATGGGAATACCAGACCACCTGACCTGCCTCTTGAGAAACCTGTATGCAGGTCAGGAAGCAACAGTTAGAACTGGACATGGAACAACAGACTGGTTCCAAATAGGAAAAGGAGTATGTCAGGCTGTATATTGTCACCCTGCTTATTTAACTTATATGCAGAGTACATCATGAGAAACTCTGGGCTGGAAGAAGCACAAGCTGGAATCAAGATTGCCGGGAGCAGTATCAATAACCTCAGATATGCAGATGACACCACCCTTATGGCAGAAAGTGAAGTGAAGTGAGTGAAGTCACTCAGTCGTGTCCGACTCTTAGTGACCCCATGGACTGTAACCCATCAGGCTCCTCCATCCATGGGATTTTCCAGGCAAGAGTACTGGAGTGGGATGCCATTGCCTTCTCTGAGACAGACGTTACACCAAAAGCTTTTCCTTCCTGGTCGGACTTAGTCTGTCCCTTACCGACGCAGGCGCAGTCCGCGTCCCTCCCAGTTCTACCACCGAGATGGGGTGAGGATGTACTGGGGTAGACCTGATAGGATCCCTATTTGACGTCCAGCTCTTCACCTTTAACCTTGCTTGCCTCTGATGTCACCCGGGGTGAATCAGAGTAACTTTCCGGAATGCCTCCCAAGCTAAGACTACTGGGGAAAACATTCGTCACCTGAGTGCCTATGCACGACCCTGAGTATTCCCTGACTACAATAAGACCGACATGAACATGAAACTGAGATGTTCTTTCCAAGCATCACCACACCAGTATAATAGCCTCCTCTGATCCATTAAAAGCCAGCGTTACCAAAGGAAAAAACCCATTGCAGTCTCAATCTGAGTAACCTTTAACCTCAGAGATGTTCTGGGAGCTAGAACTCTATCTAGCTTCCGAACTTTCGATTCCTAGCAAGGCTAGGTGCTTTCTTGACTACCAATCCAAGTTTGGGACCTAAGCCACGGTACACAGTAACAGTATAGATCACAAATCCCTTGAAAGTCTATGATTAGATAGATTAGGTTAGTACTTCTAATTCCCAAGGAGTTACGAAATGGTCAAAGAGACCGAAAAGTTTGACCGAGAAAGGAGAGTTCGGTCCACACACTTTGCCCGTTTTTGGTCGGTTCCCAAAGGAGACATTGGGTGACTCTTGGCATTGGCAGGTTGGTATAACGCCTCGACAGGTTTCTGCCATGAGCCATATGAGATCACCATGGAACCGCAGAACAGGGCTCCTTACTTGCTTCACTTAGGGCATGCCATTCATTCACACAAGCACACGGTAGAGTTAGTAAAGCACAGCAGAAAACGTGTTCGCTAAGAGAACAAAGAACTAAAGCTCCAAGCATCCTTACCTTGTCCTGAAAGATCCCGGACGAGCCCCCAAGATGAAAGGTTGTTGTTGAATCACGCGAAGACACCGGGATTCTGGGCCCCCAAAGGAGAAGAATTCAATCCGGGGCCAGAGACGAAGCTTGATCGCTTAGAGCTTTTGTGTAATAAAGTTTTATTAAAGTATAAAGGAGACAGAGAAAGCTTCTGACATAGGCATCAGAAGAGGGTAGAAAGCTTCTTGATGAAAGTGAAAGAGGAGAGTGAAAAAGTTGGCTTAAAGTTCAACATTCAGAAAACGAAGATCATGGCATCCGGTCCCATCACTTCATGGGAAATAGATGGGGAAACAGTGGAAACAGTGTCAGACTTTATTTTTCTGGGCTCCAAAATCACTACAGATGGTGATTGCCATGAAATTAAAAGATGCTTACTCATTGGAAGAAAAATTATGACCAACCTAGATAGCATATTGAAAAGCAGAGACATTACTTTGCCAACACAGCTTCGTCTAGTCAAGGCTATGGTTTTTCCAGTGGTTATGTATGGATGTGAGAATTGGACTATAAAGAAAGCTGAGCGCTGAAGAATTGATGTTTTTGAACTGTGGTTGTTGGAGAAGATTCTTAAGAGTCCCTTGGACTGCAAGGAGGTTCAACCAGTCCATCCTAAAGGAGATCAGCCCTGGGTGTTCATTGGAAGGACTGATTCTAAAGCTGAAACTCCAATACTTTGGCCACCTCATGCGAAGAGTTGACTCATTGGAAAAGACCCTGATGCTGGGAGGGATTGGGGGCAGGAGGAGAAGGGGACGACAGAGGATGAGATGGCTGGATGGCATCCCTAACTTGATGGACATGAGTTTGTGTAAACTCTGGGAGTTGGTGATGGACAGGGAGGCCTGGCATGCTGCGATTCATGGGGTCACAAAGAGTCAGACATGACTGAGCAACTGAACTGGTACAAGAAAGGTCTTAATGACACAGATAACCCTGATGGTGTGGTCACTCATCTAGAGCCAGACATCCTGTGGTGTGAAGTCAAGTTGGCCTTAAGAAGCATTTATTTTTGTTTAGTCATTAAGTGTATTCCCCTCTTCTGCAGCTCCACTGCCTGGAGCCTGCTAGGCTTCTCTGTCCATGGGATTTTTCCAAGCAATAATGGGGTGGATTGCCATTTCCTTCTCCAGGAGATCTTCCCAACCCAGGGATTGAGCCCACATTCTCTTCCATCTCCTGCTTGAAAGGTGGATCCTTTACCACTGAGCCACCTGGGAAACATTACTATGAACAAAGCTAGTGAAGGTAATGGAATTCCAGCTGAGCTATTTCAAATCCTAAAAGATGATACTGTTAAAATTCTGCAGTCAATATATCAACAACTTTGGAAAACTCAGCAGTGGCCACAGGACTGGAAAACGTCAGTTTTCTCTCCAATCCCAAAGAAGGGCAATGTCAAAGGATGTTTAAACTACAGTATAATTGCATTCATTTCACATGCTAGCAAGGTTATGCTCAAAATCCTTCAAACTAGGCTTCAGCAGTATGTGAACCAAAAACTTCCAGATATAAAACCTGGGTTTAGAAAAGGCAGAGGAACCAGAGATCTAATTGCCAACATTCACTGGATCATGGAGAAAACAAGGGCGTTCCATAAAAGCATCTAGTTCTGCTTCATTGACTATTCTAAAGCCTTTGGCTGTATGTGCTTAATCCTGTCTGACTCTCTGCAACCCCATGGACTGTAGTCCACCAGGCTCCTCTGTCCATGGAATCTGTCCATGGCTCCTCTGTCCAGGAAAGACTAGTGGAGCAGGTTGCCATTTCCTGTTTCAGGGGATCTTCCCAACCCAAGGGTCAAACCAGTGTCTCTTGTGTCTCCTGGGTTAGCAGGCAGATTCTTTACCACTAGCACCACCAGAGAAGCCCAAGTCTATTAGGATATTTTCCCTTTAAAAGATTTACCATTGCAAATGGGATATAAAATTCTCATATGTGGTTCCATCCATCCACAGAAAGAAAGTAAGTATGAACTTGGTATTTACAGTCAGAATATTGACCCTAAAGAACATTTACTGGGAACAAAGGTGAAAATGAGAAAGAAATTGGCCGTTATAAGTCCCTGGACAATACAAAGTATGCTTTCAGTGCAAAACATTTTCAGTGTAAAAAGACTAATATGTTTTGTGAAAAGTTTATGCGTTGGTCTTTACTACTGTATTTTTTAAAACAAGAGTTATTTAAAGCTTTAAAAAGGCAATAGAATTTTAATTATTACTTATTAAAGCAACTTTTCATAAACACTTATATCATATTTAAAAGGTCAAATTCATTCCAGACCACCTGACCTGCCTCCTGAGAAATCTGTATGCAGGTCAGGGAGCAACAGTTAGAACTGGACATGGAACTACAGACTGGTTCCAAATAGGAAAAGGAGTATATCAAGCCTGTATATTGTCACCCTGCTTATTTAACTTATATGCAGAGTACATCATGAGAAACACTGTGCTAGATGAAGCACAACCTTGAATCAAGATTGCTGGGAGAAATATCAATAACCTCAGATACACAGATGATACCACCCTTATGGCAGAAAACAAAGAAGAACTAAAGAGCCTCTTGATGAACATGAAAGAGGAGACTGAAAAAGTTGGCTTAAAATCCAATATTCAAAAAAACTAAGATCATGGCATCTGGTCCCATCACTTCATGCCAAATAGATGGGGAAGCAATGGAAACAGTGACAGACTTTATTTAGGGGGCTCCAAAATCACTGTAGGTGGTGATGGCAGCCATGAAATTAAAAGACACTTGCTCCTCGAAAGGAAAATAATGACCAACCTAGACAGCATATTAAAAAGCAGAGACATTACTTTGCCAACAAAGGTCCATCTAGTCAAAGTTATGATTTTTCCTAGTTATGTATGGATGTGAGAGTTGAACTATAAAGAAAGCTGAGCACTGAAGAATTTATGCTTTTGTACTGTGGTGTTGGAGAAGACTTTTGAGAGTCCCTTGGACAGCAAGGAGATCCAACCAGTCCATCCTAAAGGAAATCAGTCCTGGATATTCATTGGAAGGACTGATGCTGAAGTAGAAACTCCTATTCTTTGACCACCTGATGCAAAGAACTGACTCATTGGAAAAGACCCTGATGATGGGAAAGATTGAAGGCAAGAGGAGAAGGGGACAACAGAGGATGAGATGGTTGGATTACATCACCAATGCAGTGGAAATGAGTTTGAATGAACTCTAGGAGTTGGTGGTGGACAGGGAAGACTGGCGTGCTGCAGTCCATGGGGTTTCAAAGAGTGGGACAAAACTGAGAGACTGAACTGAACTGAAGAACCAATTAGAACAGGTTGAGACCCTAAATCTGATTTTTTGCTTTGAATTCTTTCTGGCTAAGAAATTACATCACATGTGATCAGCATAAAAAATACAATACTAAAAGAGCATAAACCTTGACTAGTTAGAGAAGGCTAATGCAAAACTGGCAGGAAATTATCAACTTATTTATAGTTTTCCAAGGAAAGTTATCAGATCAGATCAGTCGCTCAGTCGTGTCCGACTCTTTGCAACCCCATGAATCGCAGCACGCCAGGCCTCCCTGTCCATCACCAGCTCCCGGAGGTCACCCAGACTCACACCCATCAAGTCAGTGATGCCATCCAGCCATCTCATCCTCTGTCGTCCTCTTCTCCTCCTGCCCTCAATCCCTCCCAGCATCAGAGTCTCCTCCAATGAGTCAACTCTTCGCATGAGGTGGCCAAAATACTGGAGTTTCAGCTTTAGCATCATTCCTTCTAAAGAAATTCCAGGATTAATCTCCTTCAGAATGGACTGGTTGGATCTTCTTGCAGTCCAAGGGACTCTCAAGAGTCTTCTCCAACACCACAGTTCAAAAGCATCAATTCTTCAGCGCTCAGCCTTCTTCACAGTCCAGCTCTCACATCCATACATGACCACAGGAAAGACCATAGCCTTGACTAGGCGAACCTTTGTTGGTAAAGTAATGTCTCTGCTTTTGAATATGCTATCTAGGTTGGTCATAACTTTCCTTCCAAGGAGTAAGCGTCTTTTAATTTCATGGCTGCAGTCACCATCTGCAGTGATTTTGGAGCCCAGAAAAACAAAGTCTGACACTGTTTCCACTGTTTCCCCATCTATTTCCCATGTAGTGATGGGACCAGATGCCATGATCTTCGTTTTCTGAATGTTGAGCTTTAAGCCAACCTTTTCACTCTCCACTTTCACTTTCATCAAGAGGCTTCTTAGCCCCTCTTCACTTTCTGCCATAAGAGTGGTGTCATCTGCATATCTGAGGTTATTGATATTTCTCCCAGCAATCTTGATTCCAACTTGTGTTTCTTCCAGTCCAGCATTTCTCATGATGTACTCTGCATATAAGTTAAATAAACATGGTGACAATATACAGCCTTGACGTACTCCTTTTCCTATTTGGAACCATTCTGTTGTTCCATGACCAGTTCTAACTGTTGCTTCCTGACCTGCATACAGATTTCTTAAGAGGCAGATCAGGTGGTCTGGTATTCCCATCTCTTTCAGAATTTTCCACAGTTTATTGTGATCCACACAGTCAAAGGCTTTGGCATAGTCAATAAAGCAGAAATAGATGTTTTTCTGGAACTCTCTTGCTTTTTCGATGATCCAGCGGATGTTGGCAATTTGATCTCTGGTTCCTCTGCCTTTTCTAAAACCAGCTTGAACATCAGGAAGTTCACGGTTCACATATTGCTGAAGCCTGGCTTGGAGAATTTTGAGCATTACTTTACTAGCGTGTGAGATGAGTGCAGATCGATTATATTCTTTGCAGCCAAAGATGGAGAAGCTCTATACAATCAGCAAAAACAAGACCAGGAGCTGACTGTGGCTCAGACCATGAACTCCTTATTGCCAAATTCAGACTGAAATTGAAGAAAGTAGGGAAAACTACTAGACCATTCAGGTATGACCTAAATCAAATCCCTTATGATTATACAGTGGAAGTGAGAAATAGATTTAAGGGCCTAGATCTGATAGATAGAGTGCCTGATGAACTATGGAATGAGGTTCGTGACATTGTACAGGAGACAGGGATCAAGACCATCCCCATGGAAAAGAAATGCAAAAAAGCAAAATGGCTGTCTGGGGAGGCCTTACAAATAGCTGTGAAAAGAAGAGAAGCGAAAAGCAAAGGAGAAAAGGAAAGATATAAACATCTGAATGCAGAGTTCCAAAGAATAGCAAGAAGAGATAAGAAAGCTTTCTTCAACAATCAATGCAAAGAAATAGAGGAAAACAACAGAATGGGAAAGACTAGGGATCTCTTCAAGAAAATCAGAGATACCAAAGGAACATTTCATGCAAAGATGGGCACGATAAAGGACAGAGATGGTGTGGACCTAACAGAAGCAGAAGATATTAAGAAGAGGTGGCAAGAATACACAGAAGAACTGTACAAAAAAGAGCTTCACGACCCAGATAATCATGATGATGTGATCACTGACCTAGAGCCAGACATCTTGGAATGTGAAGTCAAATGGGCCTTAGAAAGCATCACTACGAACAAAGCTAGTGGAGGTGATGGAATTCCAGTGGAGCTATTCCAAGTCCTGAAAGATGATGCTGTGAAAGTGCTGCACTCAATATGCCATCAAATGTGGAAAACTCAGCAGTGGCCACAAGATTGGAAAAGGTCAGTTTTCATCCCAATCCCAAAGAAAGGCAATGCCAAAGGAAAGTTATAAGTTTTTGTTTTTTTACCTCAACTTCAGCGTAATTCTATTTATATTAAATGTTCTGTTTCTATTTATCTGTGTTAAAAAGTGATAGAATATTTCAATGAGTGTGTGGATTACAACAAACTGTGAAAAATTCTTAAAGAGAAAGGAATACCAGACACCTTCCCTGTATCCTGAGAAACCTGTATGCATGTCAAGAAGCAACAGTTAGAACCAGACATGGAACATCTGATTGGCTCAAAGTTGGAAAAGGAGTACATCAAGGTTGTATATTGTCACCCTGCTTATTTAACTTATATGCAAAGTACATCATGCAAAATCCTGGGCTGGGTAAATCCCAAGCTGGAAACAAGATTGCAGGGAGAAATATTAACAACCTTAGATTCAGATTGCAGATGATACAACCCAAATAGAGAAAATGAAGACAAACTAAAGAGCCTCTTGATGAAGGTGAATGAGGAGAGTGAAAAAGCTGACTTGAAACTTAACATTCAGAAAACTAAGATCACGGCATCTGATCCCATCACTTCATGGCAAATAGAAGGGGATAAACTGAAAGCAGTGACAGATTTTATTTTCTTAGTCTCCACAATCACTGCGGACAATGACTGCAGCCATGAAATTAAAAGATGCTTGCTTCTTGGAAGAAAAGCTCTGACAAACATAGACAGCATATAAAAAGCAGAGACATAACTTTGCTGGCAAAGGTCTGTATAGTCAAAGCTATGGTTTTTCCAGTAGTTATGTATGGATGTGAGAGTTGACCCATAAAGAAGGCTGGGCACCAAAGAACTGATGCTTTCACATTGTGGGTCTGGAGAGGACTCTTGAGAATCCCTTAGACTGCAAGGAGATCAAACCAGTTAATCCTAAAGGAAATCAAACCTGAATACTCATTGGAAGGAGTGATGCTGAAGCTGAAGCTCAAATACTTTGACCACTTGATGTGAAGTATGGGCCCATTGGGAAAGACCCTGATGCTAGGAAAGACTGAGGGCAAAAAAGAAGGGGACAGCAGAGGATAAGTGGTTAGATAGCATCACCAACTCAATGGACCTGAATTTGAGCAAACTCCAGGAGATAGTGGAGGACAGAAGACCCTGGCATGCTGCAGTCTGTGGTTTGCAAAGAGTCAGACAAATGAGTTCAGTCTTAGCAACTGAACAACAAATATTTGATGAAAAACGAAAGACAAAAACAAAAATTTTATTCTATTGCACAGTTGAAAATTGCTAAGTGACTAGGTCTTAAAAGTTCTCACCACAAGAAAAAAAAATTCCATAAATACGTATGGTGACAGATGCTAACTAGACTTGTGATGATCATTTCACAACATACATAAATATCGAATCGTCATGTTGTATACCTGAAATTACTAATGTAATGCTGTGTGTCAGTTATACCTCAATAAAAAGTCACAAAGGAAAAACTCATATATATGCTTATATATGTATAAAATACTTCACAGAATATTTCTGAAAGGTATCCAAGAAACTGTAAACACTAGTGACAACCAGGACAGATATTGGGAAGAAGGGGCATAAAGTATCAGGAAGATATTTTTTATTATGCGTGCAGTTTTGGAATTCTTTCCCTTGTGTATATACTGCTTTTTAAATAAAGAATAGTCATTATTAATTAAAAACACATTTTATAAATAAACAAAGCAATAATGAGGACAATGGGTTATAAGTCTTGGTTTGCCAGGAACTGAGAAAGTTGCTAAACCTGTCTCTTTCTAGACAATCTCTGGCTGTCTCACCTTGTTTCATTACTCATGCTTAAACAATTTCAAACACAGGTAGGAGGGGCAGGAAGAGTATGAAGGCTTTCATATTTCTAAAGATCTCTGGTCCCTTCAATCACCAATTTTAACATCTAACTAAGCAAAAAGCTTTTTATACATCACAGGGAGAAGATGGTTATGTAGACTAAATATGTACAGTAGTGATTAAATGAGCTTCTGCTACTGTCAGCAGGTTTTATTTCTAGCCCCCCTCAGCAGCCAGAGAGCTCACATGAGTTTTTACCAGCAACAGTGTGAGTTTGGAGTGACTAGCGTAGAAAACTCCAGAGAAGATGGCCTGCCTGACATTCAGTTCAGTTCAGTCGCTCAGTCGTGTCCGACTCCTTGCAACCCCTTGCAGCATCCTAGGCCTCCCTGTCCATCACCAACTCCCGGAGTTCAGTAGTCAGACTCATTGTAAGTCAACTATACTCCAAAAAAACTTTTTTTTAATGGCTTAGAATAGACCGCACTTAGTTCATGTAGCTTGAGTGGAGCTGAACTGAACTGAAATGAACTGCTGGTTGCTTTTTTCAGGTTTTGCTTATGCTATTCTGTTCCTTCTGATTGAAATACTCTTCCTTTTCCTCCTCCTTCCTCACTTGCTGAAATTATACTTCAAGATCCAGCTTTGTGTGACCTTCTTCTGTGAAGATAACCCTTTCTTTCCTAACACAGGCAGTTGAACAATAGATCCTTTGTCAACACCTCTATCTTGCATTAATACATGACTCGATATTGTCCCTGTCACATGGTGTGACCTGAAGTAGTAGCAATAACACCAGCTTCTGCTTATTAAGACCTGCTAGGTTCCAGGAACATAATTCTATTTCTCTCATTTCATTGTCACAGTTACCCTGCTGTAGGACAAAAGTTGTTGTCTCCATTCTATTGAGGAAAAAACTGAAGCTCAGTATGGTTAAATAGTCACTGACAGACTGAGGTTTGAAGCCAGGCCCCACTTCAGAGCTCATACGCTTTCCTTTATTACTTTAATTAGTTTTCATTCTGTCTCATCATCTATACCATGAGCTCCTTGCAGACAGGAGCCTGTCTCAGCTGATGGCTCTCTTTTAAGGGAAAAAACATGTCTCCCCACAGGTCTAAAGTTTACTGGGAGCAGAGAATCAACACTCCTTCCTTCTCCCTCACCAGTGCTGAGGTAAGCTTCTATGCTAGTGGAGCTGTGAAGGAAAGGACAATGATCGAACAGCAAATGGAAGCAGCTCAGTCCCCAGGGTCCCTTTGGGTCATGTTTGCTGCTCCAGCATCTTTGGGGGCTGTGAGGAGGCCTCCCTGGAGTCTGAGCTCATTGGATCCCCTGGGCAGTGATGTCAGCCTCCTGCTCCGCCAGGCCCCAGAGGCCACAATCACACTGACATCACCCTTGGTTCCATGGAGCTTCATAGAAACTCAGACCTACATGCCCCTGCCTAAAACAACTTCTAACCGTGATTTTGGAGGTCCTAATCTTTGCCCAGAAGTCCCTCTCTTTTTGTTTTTCACCATAACTTGCCTTTCCCCTAAGATCATAAGCCTCACTCATTACTTTGCTATACATGACACACACACACACACACACACACACACACACACACTGCCTGGAATCTCTGACACACCAATATAAATAAGGAAACATCGGGAATTATCCAAAAAAAAAAAAAACATTCCTCAGTGATTTTTTTCAGACTGGAAAAGGGAGAAGCTGAGCAAGAGGAAATGAGGACAGCGTACCAGCTTTTCCAGGTTCTGACTCTCACAGGCTGGGAAACTTAAAAAGGCTCCAACACCGAACTTTTTCACTTACCAGTCTTTATTAACCATAAGGAAGTCATCTCCATAAAGTAACTTTCCCCCTGCATCTACCAACTCCTAGTTTAATTCAGTATGGCAAGGAATCATCAAAAAACCAAAAACAAATAGACGGTCCTTTCTCCTAAAACCTAGCACTATGCGATATGGTTTAAAAGAAAAGTTAGACGGACACTTCTCAACTTAAAATCCACACATGACTCTCACAGCAGTTAGCACAAAATTTGAACTTAAACCATGGCCCGGCGCACCTTCCCCAAAGTCGGCACCCAGTTTTATTATATCCTGTTCTTCCCTCCAGCGCCATCAGACATTTCTCAGTCCCTCAAAAACTGAAACCTTGACAACTTCAGGGTTTGCAATTTATGTCTGAGACCCTCATGATGAGTCAGATTTAGTAGTTACTCCTCAGAGTAGCAAACAGAATGTGACTGACGATTTGATTATGGTATTTGAATATTAAACATTCAAATTGAAAAGATCTGGCAGGTCGTGTTGTTGTTCAGTTGCTCAATAGTGTCTGACTCTTTGGGATCCCATGGACTGCAGCACACCAGGCTTCCCTGTCCTTCACTATCTCCCGGAGTTTGCTCAAACTCATGTCCATTGATCTGATGATGCCATCCAACTATCTCAGCCTCTGTTGCCCTCCTTCTCCTTCTGCCCTCAATCTTCCCCAGCATCAGGGTCTTTTCCAATGAGTCTTTGCATTAGGCAGGTGCGGCCATTACAAAAAGCAGCATCAGGCCCAAGGACTTGGAGTTTGGTGAGGTGCTGCTCCAGCAGAGGAGCTGAGACGTGGGTAACATTAGTGTCTCAAGTTCCCCTCCCTGACAGCACTGGCTTCGGGCCCAGCTTCTGTGTTAGGTCCTCAGCTATAAGATGAACAGCTGGTTCTTTTCCTTCATAGCATTCATCCCAATTTACACTTACATACTTGCTTGGTTTTTCTGTTTATTTTCTTTCTCCCTGATGAGTCTGTAAGTCCAAGGGATCAAGGACCGTGTCTGAATTATTTCATGTATACCTGGTACCTAGATCAGTGCCTACCACATAGAGGTTCCCAATAAATCTTTGTTGACCAAATGAATGATAAAAGGTAAGCTTTGCATATAGAGAGTGTCTCATCTATTTAGGAAAGTTGACTAGCACACTCAAAGCAGCTATAAATTTTGCTTCACAAACTGGATATGCAAGAAATGGTGCGTTACTTTAATTCCCTTCAGTCAAATTAAATCTACTTCCAAATCCTCAGCCATCCAGTTAATAAAAATTCAGTTCAGTCCAGGCTTGAGCAAGGCCCACGAGGCCTTTCAGGAGCAGCAGTAAGATGCTAATTGGTCCAGCCCTGGGGGATGTGTGAAGTAGCTCCACAGCCTCCAAACCACCCTTCCCCTAGGAAGCATGGTGGGGACAGTAACCAGGGAGCCTGGGGGTACTGTTTGGCTCTTCCTTTCTACTGTTTCACCACTTCTGCCGGATGTCTCAATGGGACAGGGTTCTCACATGTTTGGGAACCCCTAAATTACCGTCTTAATCTTACAGAACTCTTCCCTCCCCTCTGCCCTCTCCACTTCAGTCTTATCCCTTCAGATGTATGCTCTCTCGTTCTAGGGGCTTCCCTGGTAGCTCACACAGTAAAGAATCTGCCTGCAATGCAAGAGATTCAGGTTCGATCTCTGGGTAGGGAAGATCCCCTGGAGGAGGGCATGGCAATCTAGTCCAGTATTCTTGCCTGGAGAATCCCCTGGACAGAGGAGGTCCATGACGTTGCAGAGTTGGGGGACACGACTGAGCTACTACTGCTACCACTTCTACTCTTTCTGTATTCCAGTATCAACCCATCAAGGACCTTAGACTTCCTTCTGACTACTTTCATTCCTGTCTTGACATGAAAATGGCCCTAAGGAGAGACACCCCCTTGGAATGGGAGAAAAAAAAATCAGAAAAATGAAAGACAAACTAGAGGGGTCACGCAAGACAGATGGGTCATAGTGAAGCGTTCTGAAAAACTGTGATCCACAGGAGGAGGAAATGGCAACCCACTCCAGTATTCTTGCCTAGAGAACCCCATGGATACTATGAAAAAACAAAAAGATATGACACCAACAGATGAATCCCTAGGTCATAACATGTCTGGGGGAGAGAGGCAAGCAATTATTAATAGCCCCAGCAAAAATGAAGCAAGTGGGCCAAAGTGAAAACATTGTTCAACTGTTGATGTATCTGGTGGTGAAAGTAAAGTCTGATGCTGTAAAGAACAATATTGCATAGAAACCTGGAATGTTAGGTCCATGAATCAAGGTAAATTGAACATTGACAAGCAGGAGATGGCAAGATTAAACACAGATATCTTAGGAATCATTGGTTAAAATGGATGATAATGGGTGAATTCAATTCAGATGATTATTATACCTACTACTGTGGGCAAGAATCAATTAGAAGAAATGGAGTAGCCTTTGGAACTCAGGAAGGACCCAGGAGACTAAATAAAGCCTGTTTCCTACAGACACATTAGAAATGGGAGACATAGAGGGTCTTTTATACCCAGGAAGGCTACACAGAACCCTGCTCAGTCTCAACTTCACACTGGGCCCACCTACGATATGCTGGACAGCCTCCTATCTAAGACCCTTACTAGTATCTGCAAAGTCCTTTTTGTCACATAAGATAACACTCACAGATTCTAGGGATTCGGATGTGGGCATTGGAGAAGACTCCTGAAAGATCCTTGGAGAGCAAGAAGATCAAACCAGTCTATCTTTAGGGAGATCAACCCTGAATATTCACTGAAAGGACTGATGCTGAAGCTGAAGCTTCAGTATTTTGGTCATCTGATGTGAATAGATAACTCATTGGAAAAGCCCCTGATACTGGGAAAGATTGAGTGCAGAAGGAGAAGAGGGTGTCAGTAGATGAGATGGCTGGACAGCATCACCGATGCAATGAATATGAACTCCGGTAGATGGTGAGGGACAGGGAGGCCTGGCACGCTGCAGTCCATGGGGTCACAAGGAGTTGGACCAACTGGGTGACTAAACAACAACAACTAGGAAGGCAATTTCACTGCATTAGTCAAAAATCATAACTTTGGAATAATTTTAGATTTTACAGAAAAATTGTGAAAATAGTGCAGTATTTGGGAAGCCCAATACTGGTCAGGTATCTCATAGGATATCATTCAGTTTAGGTTTGGCTGATGTTCCTCTCATAACTAGACTGGAGTTGTGAGTTTCAGGAAAGAACATCACAGAGATGAAGTCATTTCTCTTTGTATCACAGTAAGGGGCACATAAACCCAACGTGGAACAAATGGTTTAAAATTGGGAAAGGAGTACTTCAAGGCTGTATATTGTCACCCTGCTTATTTAACTTATATGCAGAGTATATATATAGCAGGTGAAATGCCAGGCTGGATGGAACAAGCTGGAATTAAGATTGCCAGGAAAAATATTAATAACCTTAGATATGCAGATGATACCACCCTTATGGCAGAAAGTGAAGGAGAACTAAAGAGTCTCTTGATGAAGGTGAAGGAGGAGAGAGGAGAGTGAAAAATCTGACTTAAAACTCAACATTCAAAAAATGAATATCATGGCATCCGGTCCCATCACTTCATGGAAAATAGATGGAGAATCAACAGAAACAGTGACAGACTTTATTTTCTTGGGCTCCAAAATCACTACAGATGGTGACTGCAGCCATGAAATTAAAAGATGCTTGCTCCTTGGAAGAAAAGCTATGACAAACCAAGATAACATATTAAAAAGCAGAGACACTGCTTTGCCAACAAAGATCCATATAGTCAAAGCTATGGTTTTTCCAGTAGTCATGTATGGATGTGAGAGTTGGACCATAAAGAAGGCTGAGCACCAACAATTGATGCTTTTGAACTATGGTGTTGGAGAAGACTCTTAAAAGTCCCTTGGACTGCAAGGAGATCAAAAGAGTCAATCCTAAAGGAAATCAGCCCTGAATATTCATTGGAAGGACTGATGCTGAAGCTGAAGCTGAAGCTCCAATACTTTGGCCACCTGATGTGAAGAGCTGACTCACTAGAAAAGACCCAAATGAGAGAGTTAATTCCTAGGTAGGTTGATAAGGAGTCTGGGGCCCTCATGGAAGAGAAAGGGATAAACGTTTGGTTTGTTTTGTTTTTTTGTACATTCCTTCATCTTAGTCACATAACACATTTTTTCTTAAGCTCTGAGTTGTTATAGCAACAATCGATTTCTTCTAAAACTAACTTTCTTTAAGCCCAGAGCTAATGTTTACACAACAAAACAGCACATCTTATTCAAGGGTATATTTTTCCTTAAGCTCTGCACTAAATAAAAAAATACGTTTCTGGAGATCAGTGGAGAAATAACTCCAGAAAGAATGAAGGGATGGAGCCAAAGGAAAAACAATACCCAGCTGTGGATGTGACTGGTGATAGAAGCAAGGTCCAATGCTATAAAGAGCAATATTACATAGGAACCTGGAATGTCAGGTCCATGAATCAAGGCAAATTGGAAGTGGTCAAACAAGAGATGGCAAGAGTGAATGTTGACATTCTAGGAATCAGAGAACTCAAATGGACTGGAATGGGTGAATTTAACTCAGAGGACCATTATATCTACTACTGCGGGCAGGAATCCCTCAGAAGAAATGGAGTGGCCATCATGGTCAACAAAAGAGTCCAAAATGCAGTAGTTGGATGCAATCTCAAAAACGACAGAATGATCTCTGTTCATTTCCAAGGCAAACCATTCAATATCACAGTAATTCAAGTCTATGCCCCAACCAGTAATGCTGAAGAAGCTGAAGTTGAACGGTTCTGTGAAGACCTACAAGACCTTTTAGAACTAACACCCAAAAAAGACGTCCTTTTCATTATAGGGGACTGGAATGCAAAAGTAGGAAGTCAAGAAACACCTGGAGTAACAGGCAAATTTGGCCTTGGAATACGGAATGAAGCAGGGCAAAGACTAATAGAGTTTTGCCAAGAAAATGCACTGGTCATAACAAATACCCTCTTCCAACAACACAAGAGAAGACTCTATACATGGACATCACCAGATGGTCAACCCTGAAATCATATTGATTATATTCTTTGCAGCCAAAGATGGAGAAGCTCTATATAATCAGCAAAAACAAGACCAGGAGCTGACTGTGGCTCAGACCATGAACTCCTTATTGCCAAATTCAGACTGAAACTGAAGAAAGTAGGGGAAACCACTAGACCATTCAGGTATGACCTAAATCAAATCGCTTATGATTATGCAGTGGAAGTGAGAAATAGATTTAAGGGCCTAGATCTGATAGATAGAGTGCCTGATGAACTATAGAATGAGGTTTATGACATTGTACAGGAGACAGGGATCAAGAACATCCCCATGGAAAAGAAATGCAAAAAAAGCAAAATGGCTGTCTGGGGAGGCCTTACAAATAGCTGTGAAAAGAAGAGAAGCAAAAAGGAAAGGAGTAAAGGAAAGATATAAACATCTGAATGCAGAGTTCCAAAGAATAGCAAGAAGAGATAAGAAAGCCTTCTTCAGTGATCAATGCAAAGAAATAGAGGAAAACAGAATGGGAAAGTCTAGGGATCTCTTCATGAAAATCAGAGATACCAAAGGAACATTTCATGCAAAGATGGGCTCGATAAAGGACAGAAATGGTATGGACCTAACAGAAGCAGAAGATATTAAGAAGAGATGGCAAGAATACACAGAAGAACTGTACAAAAAGATCTTCACAACCCAGATCATTATGATGGTGTGATCACTGACCTAGAGCCAGACATCCTGGAATGTGAAGTCAAGTGGGCCTTAGAAAGCATCGCTACGAACAAAGCTAGTGGAGGTGATGGAATTCCAGTGGAGCTATTCCAAATCCTGAAAGATGATGCTGTGAAAGTGCTGCACTCAATATGCCAGCAAATTTGGAAAACTCAGGAGTGGCCACAGGACTGGAAAAGGTCAGTTTTCATCCCAATCCCAAAGAAAGGCAATGCCAAAGAATGCTCAAACTACCGCACAATTGCACTCATCTCACACACTAGTAAAATAATGCTCAAAATTCCCCAAGCCAGGCTTCAGCAATACGTGAACCGTGAACTCTCTGATGTACAAGCTGGTTTTAGAAAAGGCAGAGGAACTAAGGATTAAATTGCCAACATCCGCTGGATCATCGAAAAAGCAAGAGAGTTCCAGAAAAACATCTATTTCTGCTTTATTGACTATGCCAAAGTCTTTGACTGTGTGGATCACAATAAACTGTGGAAAATTCTGAAAGAGATGGGAATACCAGACCACCTGATCTGCCTCTTGAGAAATCTGTATGCAGGTCAGGAAGCAACAGTTAGAACTGGTCATGGAACAACAGAATGGTTCCAAATAGGAAAAGGAGTACGTCAAGGCTGTATATGGTCACCATGTTTATTTAATTTATATGCAGAGTACATCATGAGAAATGCTGGACTGGAAGAAACACAAGTTGGAATCAAGATTGCTGGGAGAAATATCAATAACCTCAGATATGCAGATGACATCACCCTTATGGCAGAAAGTGAAGAGGAACTCAAAAGCCTCTTGATGAAGGTGAAAGTGGAGAGTGAAAGAGTTGGCTTAAAACTCAACATTCAGAAAACGAAGATCATGGCATCTGGTCCCATCGCTTCATGGGAAATAGATCGGGAAACAGAGGAAACAGTGGCAGACTTTATTTTCTGGGCTCCAAAATCACTGCAGATGGTGATTGCAGCCATGAAATTAAAAGACGCTTACTCCTTGGAAGGAAATTTATGACCAACCTAGATAGCATATTCAAAAGCAGAGACATTACTTTGCCAACAAAGGTTCGCCTAGTCAAGGCTATGGTTTTTCCAGTGGTCATATATGGATGTGAAAGTTGGACTGTGAAGAAGGCTGAGCACCGAAGAATTGATGCTTTTGAACTGTGGTGTTGGAGAAGACTCTTGAGAGTCCCTTGGTCTGCAAGAAGATCCAACCAGTCCATTCTGAAGGAGATCAGCCCGGGGATTTCTTTGGAAGGAATCATGCTAAAGCTGAAACTCCAGTACTTTGGCCACCTCATGCGAAGAGTTGACTCACTGGAGAAGACTCTGATTCTCGGAGGGATTAGGGGCAGGAGGAGAAGGGGCCGACAGAGGATGAGATGGCTGGATGGCATCACTGACTCGATGGACGTGAGTCTGAGTGAACTCCAGGAGATGGTGATGGACAGAGAGGCCTGGTGTGCTGAGATTCATGGGGTTGCAAAGAGTCGGACACGACTGAGCGACTGATCTGATCTAAATTTTTAAAAGTGAAAGTAAAAGTCGCTCAGTCCTGTCCCACTCCTTGCGACCCCATGGACTTTACAGTCTGTGGAATTTTCCAGGCCCAAATAGTGGCTTGGGTAGCCTTTTCCTTCGCCAGGGGATCTTCCCAACCTAGGAATCAAACCCAGATCTACCCCATTGTGAGCAGATTCTTTACCAGTTGAGCCACAAGGGAAGCCCTGTGATTATACTAATGAGTATATAACAACAATGTATCTTGCTCAAGGCCTTGTTTCCCCCTCTTAACAGGAATCTTCTGAGTAATCTTGTTATCTTAAGTATGTTGTGGGAGTGGGTCTGGTAAGACTTTTCTATTGTGAAGAAAGCTGAGTGCTGAAGAATTGATGCTTTTGAACTCTGGTGTTGGAGAAGACTCTTGAGAGTCCCTTGGACTGCAAGGAGATCCAACCAGTCCATTCTGAAGGAGATCAGCCCTGGGATTTCTTTGGAAGGAATGATGCTCAAGCTGAACTTCAGTACTTTGGCCACCTCATGCGAAGAGTTGACTCATTGGAAAAGACTCTGATGCTGGGAGGGATTGGGGGCAGGTGGAGAAAGGGACGACAGAGGATGAGATGGCTGGATGGCATCACTGACTCGATGGACGTGAGTCTGAGTGAACTCCAGGAGATGGTGATGGACAGGGAGGCCTGGCGTGCTGCAATTCATGGGGTCGCAAAGAGTCGGACACGACTGAGCGACTGAACTGAACTGATTGTTAGTAACCAATTGAAAAAGTTTATAAAGCCCCACCCAAACTAATGAGTGGGGCACTTTCCACCCCATGTGATGTCTATGTCAGAAGCTTTCTTTATCCCTTTTTCATTGTAGTAAAACTTTGGCCACACGGAAGCTCTGAGTGACTGAAGACAAGTCTCTGGTCCTGAAGCAAAATTCTCTCCTTTGGAGATCGTGAATCCGACAACGTTCACTGTGGTTATCACTGATGCTGGGAAAGATTGAAGGCAGGAGAAGGGGACAACAGAGGACAAGATGGCTGGATGGCATCACCGACTCAATGGACATGGGTGTGGGCAAGCTCTGGGAAATGGTGAAGGATAGGGAAGACTGGTGTGCGCTTCAGTCCATGTGGTCACAAAGAGTCAGACACGACTAAGTGAATCAACAACAGACCCACACTACGTCACCTGTGGTGTTTACTTTGATCACACGGTTAAAGCAGTGTTTGCCAGAGTCTTCCACTAGTAGTAATGCTCAGATTGTTCCTGCTTTGACCACTGGGAGCTCCTTCAGATCAACTCCTGTGTTCTCTTGATATCCTCTCATTCTCTTGTTTTTTTGAGCACTTTCTTGCTTTTGATTCTATTACCTTGAGGCTGGTGGCCATTCTCCATCTCTTGGTGCCTGGCTTCTTCCTCCAAGGTCTCCAGGTTTTTTCTGATCTTTGGCCTGTTGCCCCCATAAACTCTTCCCTCTGGCTGGGCTAGACTAGCCCCTTATGGAGGGCTAAAGTCAGAAAACACCACACCTCAGCTGTATCTGTCACCAAGACAATTAAGAGGCCCTGTGTGAAAACCCAGGGGTCCTGCTCCCAAGCCTCCTTCCAAGTGTGGTGCACCAGGTCCTCAGGGACATGGAGGTGGAGGCCTGCGTCTGTCACGTGACTACTGTAGCCATGACACTCTAGTGCAACTTCTCTAGAGACTGGGGCCCAGGGAGCTTCTGGGTCTACAGGGAAGCAGCTGGACAGCTTTTCTCCAGGGTTCTCAGTGAGGGCCTGGCTAGATGAAATTGAACAGCTTTGTTGACCTAGAGTGATCCACACCTTGGGATCTCACTCTCCCCATCTCACCTACTGTATGTTTATCTCCTTACACAAAGCTCCCAGTTCCCCGAGTTCTCCCTCTGAGAAGATTGACAGAGAAAACCTTCCCTCCAAAGTGAAGTGAAAGTATAAATGTAGGTGTGAATGTAGAGAAAGGTAGACATGGCCACAGGAAAACAACCCTACCTCTGTGCTGTGAACATATCTTTCATTCCTCTCCCCCCAGATTCTAAATAAGTCTTCTCTCCATCACCGTCATCTTTCACTTGGGCCATAGCTATATTCTCCTGACATGCTCCAAATTATTTTGCAGACAGATTGTTTTTTAAAGCACAAATCAGGTTGTATCACTTAATCTGTTTCAAAATATCGAATGGCTCTCCATCACTATCATGATAAAGATCAAAATGTTTAACCCCGGCAATCCCTGGCCTTATCTTGCACTGGCGTTCCTCACTGTCGAAGGGCCGGCCAGCTCAGCTGTCCCTCACATTGGCCCCTTACCATGGGATGTTCCTCCCTCCACTGCAACACCTATGCCTTCACTCCTTTTCATCCTTTAGCCCAAATAAGGGGTCTTTTAAATGAATGTAAAATTTTGAGATCATTTGCCTTGACCATCAAATTCAGAAGGAAGAACTTCCCTGATAGTCCAGTGGTTAATTAAGAATGCACCTGCCAATGCAGGGGAAATGGGTTTGATCCCTGGTCCCAGAAGATGTTATATGCTATGCAGCAACTAAGCCTGAGAGCCACAACTACTGAAGCCCACACATGCTCTGGGGCCCACACTCTGCAGCAAGATAAGCCACTGAGATGAGAAGCCCACATACCACAACTAGAGAGTAGGCCCTGCTTGCCACAACTAGAGAAAGCCTGCATGCAGCAATGAAAACCCAGTGCAGCTAGAAATAACACATTTTTTAAAATGGAGAAGAAAATGGCAACCCACTCCAGTATCCTTGCCTGGAAAATCTCATGGACAGAGGAGCCTGGTAGGCTGCAGTCCATGGGGTCGCAAGGAGTCAGGCACAACTGAGCGACTAACACTATATATATACAAATTCAGAGAGGAAAAACCTAGAGGCTTGTCAGGGGCTGGGACAATTGGCTATGGGGAGATTATGGTGGTAGAAGGGGCTGCCATAGTGGGGATCCTCCTTTTTCAAAGTGGGGTCACCCCTTCTGTCGAGCCCACACTGCAGAGTGTAAGTTCCCAAATGCTTATCTGAAATGTCATGAGAGGATGGTTGCAGTAACAGTAAGAACCTTTATAGGGTGCTGGCTTCACCCAGCTGTGAAAGCATCGTGGTCAGGAGCAGAGACCTAAAGGGGCCCTGGTCAGTAAGAGCACCATGAGTGAGAAGGGGCCAGAAGGAGAGTCACCCTCTGCCCTAACTTAACACAAGGGAAGCAACAAATTTTGTTTTTTATTGGCCATACCTCATGGCTTGTGGGACTTTAGTTTCCTGACCAAGGATCAAATCTGGGCCCTCAGCTGTGAGAACACGGAATCTTAACCACTGGTCAGCCAGGGAATTACACAGATTAAAAAAAAAAAAAAGACAAGTCTAGATAACCCTTCTGGCTTTTTATTCCTCCTGGTGCTACACTCCTGAGAGTCTCTTCCAGAGCCACAGACATTTGATCTAGCCAGACCTCATTTTCTTCCCAAAGATGGTAAGAAGTGAGCACAGTCGGGAGGGCTGGAGGAGGGGAACCATTCCATTGCCCCTGGTGTCAGCTCCAGGAACCTTCAAATTCAGTATCTGGTTGTTCCACAGGACTGTCAAAGGTTCAGCCCCATTGTGTGTTATAAGGATGTTCTGGTTAGCGGTCTTCAATACAGCTTCTTTTAACTTCCCCATAACAAGGGTTTCCCTGGTGGCTCAGAGACAAAGAATCCACCTGCCAAGCAGGAGACTTGGGTTCAATCCCTGGGTTGGGAAGATCCCCTGGAGGAGGAAATGGTAGTTCACTACAGCGTCAGAACAACTTGATGACTAAATGACAACAATAACAACATGCCTATGAAACATACAACAAAAGGAAAAGGCACAAACTGCTGAAAACTCACGCCGAGTCTCAGAGGAAATAGACCTCAGCGACACCAAGACAGCTTCCAGGAATTTTAGTCTTCTCACCCTTGGGATGCTCTCCCAATCCTAGATTTAGCTAATACTAGGGAGTCCATGGATTTTACTTAAGACTAGCTGCCAAAATTTGAAGAAAGTGATGAAGTAAATTAGGAACCTTATAGTATTAACAAATCAAAATAAACACATTATGAAAGAATTAAGCTTCAACAACACCCATTATAGTGGTTTTATATAAGTTACAAAAGTCACTGTGTGTTAGCAACAGTGGTATTTTAACGCAAGCCAGGACTATGTTTTTTCATACTGTTCAGTGGGTTCCCAAAGCAAGAATACTTAAGTGGTTTGCCATTCTCTTCTCCAGAGGACCATGTTTTGTCAGAACTCTCCAATGAGGACAGGAATGGGAAAATTTTAATTCAGATGAACATTATATCTACTACTGTGGGCAAGAACAGAGAAGGCAATGGCACCTCACTCCAGTACTCTTGCCTGGCAAATCCCATGGACGGAGGAGCCTGGTAGGCTGCAGTCCATTCAGTCGCTAAGAGTCGGACATGACTGAGCGACTTCACTTTCAATTTTCACTTTCCTGCATTGGAGAAGGAAATGGCAACCCACTCCAGTGTTCTTGCTTGGAGAATCCCAGGGACAGAGGAGCCTAGTGGGCTGCCATCTATGGAGTCGCACAGAGTCGGACACAACTGAAGCGATTTAGCAGCACCAGCAGTAGTGTACAAGAATCCCTTAGAAGAAATGGAGTAGCACTCATCTTCAACAAAAGAGTTTGAAATGCAGAATTTGGGTGCAATCTCAAACATCACAGAAAGATCTTGGCTTGTTTCCAAGGCAAATCATTCAACACCACAGTAATCCAAGTCTATGCCCCAACTATTGATGTCAAAGAAGATGAAGTTGAATGGTTCTATGAAGACCTACAATACCTTCTAGAACTAACACCAAAGAAAGATGTCCTTTTCATAAGAGGGGATTGGAATGCAAAAGTAGGAAATCAAGAGATGCCCAGAATAACAGGCAAGTTTGGCCTTGGAGTACACAGTGAAACAGGGCAAATGCTAACAGAGTTTACAAAGAGAACACACTAGTCATAGCAAAGACCCTCTTCCAACAACCCAAGAGATGACTCTATAGATGAACATCACCAGATGGTCAATACCAAAATCAGATTGATTAATTCTTTGTAGCCAAAGATGGAGAAGCTCTGTACAGTGAGCAAAAACAGGACCATGAGCTGACAGTGGCTCAGATCGCGAGCTCCTTATTGCAAAATTGAGGCTTAAATTGAAGAAAGTAGGGAAAACTACTCGGCCATTCAGGTATGACCTAAATCAAATACCTTATGATTATACAGCAGAAGTGACAAATAGATTCAAGGGATTAAATCTGATAGACAGAATGCCTGAAGAACTATGGGTGGAGGTTTATAACATTGTACAGGAGGCAGTAACCAAAATCATGCCAAAGAAAAAGAAATGCAAGAAGGCAAAATGGTTGTCTGAGAAGGCCTTACAAATAGCTGCGAAGATAAGATAAGTGAAAGGCAAAGGTATACTCAACTATGGAAAGATATACTCAACTAAATGCAGAGTTCCAAAGAATAGCAAGGAGAGACAAGAAAGCCCTCTTAAGTGAACGATGCAAATTAATAGAGGAAAAAAATAGAATGGGAAAGACTAGAGATCTCTTCAAGAAAATTAGAGATACCAAAGGAACATTTCATGCAAACATGGTCAAAATAAAGGGCATAAATGGCAAGGACCTAACATAAGCTGAAGACATGGCAAGAATACATAGAATAACTGTACAAAAAAGATCTTAATGGCCCAGATAACCATGATGGTGTGATCGTTCATCTAAAGCCAGACATCCTGGAATGTGAAGTCAAGTGGGCCTTAGAAAGCATTACTACAAACAAAGCTAGTGGAGGTGATGGAATTCCAGCTGAGTTATTTAAAATCCTAAAAGATGTTAAAGTGCTGCATTCAATATGCAAGCAAATGTGGAAAACTCAGGAGTGGTCACAGGACTGGAAAAGGTCAGTTTTATTGAAATCACGAAGAAGAGCAATGCCAAAGAATGTTCAAACTACCACACAATTGCAGTCATTTCACATGCTAACAGGATAATGCTCCAAATCCTTCAAGATAGGCTTAAACAGTATGTGAATCAAGACCTTCCAAATGTACAAGTTGCATTTAGAAAAGGCAGAGGAACCAGAAATCAAATTAACAACATTCTTTGGATCATGGGGAAAGGAAGGGAATTCCAGAAAAACATCTACTTCTGTGTCATTGATTATGCTAAAACCTTTGACTGTGTGGATCACAAAAACTGTGGAAAATTCTTAAAGAGATGGGAATACCAGACCTCCAAACAGTGGTTGTGAAACCTATATACAGGTCAAGAAGCAACAGTTAGAACGAACCATGGAACAATGAACTGGTTCCAAATTGGGAAAGGAGTACCACAAGGCTGTATATTGTCACCTTGTTTATTTAACTTATATGCAGGGTATATTATGCATGATGCCAAACCTAATGAATCACAAGCTGGAATCAAGATTGCTGGGAGAAATATCAACAATCTCAGATACACAGATGATACCACCCTAATGGCAGAAAGTTCAGTTCAGTTCAGACCCCATGGATGGCAGCATGCCAGGCTTTCCTGTCTATCACCAACTCCTGGAGCCTACTCAAACTCATGTCCATCGCATCAGTGATGCCATCCAACCATCTCATCCTCTGTCATCTCCTTCTCCTCCTGCCTTCAATCTTTCCCAGCATCAGGGTCTTTTCCAAAGAGTCGGTTCTTCACATCAGATGATCAAAGTATTGGAGTTTCAGCTTCAGCATCAGTCCTTCCAATGAATATTCAGGACTAATTTCCTTTAGGATTTACAGGTTGGATCTCTCTCCCTGCAGTCCAGGGGATTCTCAAGAGTCTTCTCCAACACCACAGTTCAAAAGCATAAATTCTTCAGCACTCAGCTTTCTTTATAGTCTAACTCTCACATCCGTACATGACTACTGGAAAAACCATAGCTTTGACTAGACGGACCTTTGTTGGCAAAGTAGTGTCTCTACCTTTTAATGTGCTGTCTAGGTTGGTCATGACTTTTCTTCCAAGGAGCAAGTGTCTTTTAATTTCATGGCTACAGTCACCATCTGTGGTGATTTTGGAGCCCCCAAAATAAAGTCTGTCACTGTTTCCATTGCTTTCCCATCTATTTGCCATGAAATGATGGGACCAGATGCCATGATCTTAGTTTTCTGAATGTTGAGTTTTAAGCAAGCTTTTTCACTCTCCTCTTTCACTTTTATCAAGAGGCTCTTTAGTTCTTCGCTTTCTGCCATAAGGATGCTGTCATCTGCATATCTGAGGTTATGGATATTTTTCCCAGCAATGGCAAAAAGTAAAGACAACTAAATAGCCTCTTGATAAAGGTGAAAAAGGAGAGTGAAAAAAGTAACTTGAAAATCAATATTCAAAATACAAAGATCATGGCATCCAGTCTCATCACTACATGGCAAATAGATGGGGAAACAATGGAAACAGTGACAGACTTTATTTTCTTGGAATCCAAAATCACTGCAGACAGTGACTGCAGCCATGAAATTAAAAGACATTTGTTCCTTGGAAGAAAAGCTATGACAAACCTGGATAATACATTAAAAAGCAGAGATATCACTTTGCTGGCAAAGATCCATATAGCCAAAGCTTTAGTTTTTCCAGTAGTCATGTACAGTTGTGAGAGTTGGACCATAAAGAAGGCTGAGAGCCAAAGAACCGATGCTTCAAATTGTGTTGTTGGAGAAGACTCTTGAGAGTCTCTGGGACAGCAAGGAGATCAAACCAGTCAATCCTAAAGGAAACCAGTCCTAAATATTCGTTGGAAGGACTGATGCTGAAGCTTCAGTACTTTGGCCACCTGATGTGAAGAGCTGACTCATTGGAAAAGACCCTGATGCTGGAAAAGAAAGAAGGCAGGAGGAGAAGGAGATGACTGAGGATGAGATGGTTGGATGGCATCACCGACTCAATGGACATGAGTTTGAGTAAACTCTGGGAGATAGTGAAGGATAGGGAAGCCTGGCGTGCTGCAGTCTATGGGGTCCCAAAGAGTCAGATATGACTTGGTGACTACACAACAAGTGCTGTGTTTGCTCACTTGTGAGAAGCAGCACAGCAAGATAATGAAAAGCAAGCTCTAAAACTAGACTAGAGACCAGAGGATTACAAGGACAAGGAGGGCTACTGTACCTGGACAAGGCAAGAAAGCCTGGACTGCATGTCACTGAAAAAGCTTCAGATTCCGCTGCCACCTTATGGCTGTCAGACCACAACATGATGTCACATGCTCTAGTGCTGGGGTCCTGATTTTAAGTTTGAAAAGACCAAGGTAGATATACATATTATTTTTTATATGCATACAGTAAGAATGGAGAAAAGAACACTTTTAAAACCATAGGAGAAAATCACTTTAAAATACTTTTTATTATAAAAATATTTATAATACTTTCTGTAGCACAATGATAACTCCAGTATCTTTAGAGTCTTATAAACATTATTTAGGCTTGTATGCTAAGAGGTTAACAGAGACAATGATTGTTTGACACCGAGTCCTTGTATATGGTGTCAGTTGTTATAAATTATTGATATAGGTGGCCAGGAAATCAGAGTAGTTCCTTTAATTTCAGATGTACAATTAGAATTAATCAAAATCCTTGGTCCAAAATATGGGTTCATCAGTGGTGATGGGACGCATGAAAAATGTATTTCTGTGTTGGGATTGGATGCTGAGAGTATCTGGATTCAACAACTTAGAATAATTCAAGTCAAAGAAACAGATCTAGCATGTTACAAAAACACAACTTTGCCCATATTATCTTAGGCTTAATATGTTGTGCTTTCTGGGAGAAGGCAATGGCACCCCACTCCAGTACTCTTGCCTGGCAAATCCCATGGACGAAGGAGCCTGGTAGGCTGCAGTCCATGGGGTCACTAGGAGTCGGACACTACTGAGTTACTTCCCTTTCACTTTTCACTTTCATGCATTAGAGAAGGAAATGGCAACCCACTCCAGTGTTCTTGCCTGGAGAATCCCAGGGACGGGGGAGCCTGGTGGGCTGCCATCTATGGGGTCACACAGAGTCGGACACGACTGAAGTGACTTAGCAGTTGTGCTTTCTTACTTATTCTTTCTCTAAAGAGTCTTATATTGTAAACTTAATTTCTCTATGTCTCTAGTGCTGTTTAGGATAATTTTCCCCTTTTTATGATTTCCAAGTGATTGGGTTTTCTTGTTTTGTTTTGGCATGTTTATTGGTTACATTGTGGCCACAGAATGTAATCCGTACAATTTCTGCTTTTGGAATGTATTAAGGTTTTTTATATACACTCAATTTTTATGAATATTTGTAACTGATATACATTTCACAGGCTGAAGATTCAGGTTTTGTAAAACAAAATATAGCTTTATTTTTCTGTTACACAATTTTTCCTCTATTTTGAGTTATTTTTTTACTCCTAATGGCCAAGAAAAGCAAAACCCACAACCAGACATGAATATTAGTCACTTCCAGATGAATTAAGCCATTTCTGCCTGTTCAGGATTTTCCCCGTGAATTATAATTTCCCCCTTCCCATCTTCTTACAGGAAGCTGCATCTAAGTCAGGGGGAGTTTTTGCAGCATTAAGGGAGAGTCATCTGAATGTTCTGTGGTCATCACCTGCCAACCTTGGCATCCCTTGAGATGTAAATCAACTTCCCCTTCCAGCCTGTCACCTGCCACAGACCATGCAGGACTATGTGGGACTGTTTCCCACACTTCATAGTTTTAGTACATGCACTTCTGGCCCAGGGCTCAAGGTCACTTCTCTTCTGCTAGTCCTCTCCCACCCACTTTTGTGAAACCTTTGCATACTCAGGCCCTCTAGTCCTTTGATGATCTTGGTACCTTGCCAGGCTCCCTGGACTCACTTATGTAGGATTTGCTGCCTCCCTCTTCTCCCCAGAGAATATCCACTTTTGGATCCCACATCCCTAACTGGGGGCTTGTGGAAGAGGTTCATATCCCCTTAAGGGAAGTTTCAACCCTGAGGATTGGGGGCAGAAGACAGAAAAGACCCTTTCTCAAAAAGACCTGCATCAGTATCTGATTTTGCT
This sequence comes from Tragelaphus eurycerus, assembly GCA_935064755.1. Lineage (NCBI taxonomy): Eukaryota > Metazoa > Chordata > Mammalia > Artiodactyla > Bovidae > Tragelaphus > Tragelaphus eurycerus. Next base: position 25,646,658 of record CAKXYN010000016.1, read on the forward strand.
TTCCTGACTGTCCAGTCTGAGGCTGCTAAATCCAAATGCATGAGGTGTGGTTGCACTTTGGTGCCACCTGGTGGCGGTGTGACAGGCTGGACTTAAACCCCTGCTTGGTGGATGCTGATTCTACAAGTGATCCTCCGCTTGTCTGTCACACCTCTGAGAGCTACACCCTTCCTAGAATCCATCCAGTTAGATGGCGCCTTCTTTGGGCTTCCCTGATAGCTCAGTTGGTAAAGAATCTGCCTGCGATGAAGGAGACCCTGGTTTGATTTCTGAGCCTGGAAGATCCACTGGAGAAGGAATAGGCTACCCACTCCAGTATTCTTGGGCTTCCCTGGTGGCTCAGCTAGTAAAGAATCTGCCTGCAATGAAGGAGACCTGGGATCGACCCCTGGGTTGGAAAGATCCCCTGGAGAAGGGAAAGGCTACCCACTGCAGTATTCTGGCCTGGAGAATTCCATGGACTATACACTCCATGGGGTCACAAAGAGTAGAACCCAACACAGTGATTTCACTTTCCTCACTTTTTTTTGCTGGGTGATCTGGGACACTGGGCACCTAGAATACTGAGGATGTGTTTCCATTTCCAGGTTTCTAAAAATAAGGTGGCCTGTGTTCTTACTGGCTGGCTGCCCCCATACCCCACCAAGAAAAGAAACCTTACACCCCACCTTGGCATTTAGAGAATAAAAAGCACTCACCACATTGCTCTATGTTGTAAATCATATAGTAGTGCTAGGGCATTACTGTGGGGTTTTCCTCGTCTTCCCTCCACACGTGCTGTGGGCACTGGAAAGGTGTAAAGAGCCCCTCCTTGTAAATACGATTCTGGCTTCCCAGACAAATGGGGATGGCAGGAACCACTGTAACAGAGAAGAGTCCATTTTTACTCTTCCATGCTAGATCCATTTCTTTGACTTTAACCCTTGTTTTATTGCTGCTTTTTTTTTTATTATATTCATACATAATGGCCTGCCTCAGATAATCCTGCCCCTCTTGCCTGGCTATTAAACTAAAGTGCCTTTGTTGAAAACCCTGTCCTCTTGTAGATGGAAGGAAGGAAGAAATTAACACATCCGCTGCCTGAGTCTTGCCGTTTTATTTTCAAGAATTAAATGGCCTTTTTACTTTGTGCTTCATTCCTGATCTCTGCCCTGAACTCCTCTCACGGTTGTTGAAAGTCAGCAGTTGCAGTGGCCGTGATTTAATCTTTGTAGAGGTAAATGGCAAGCACCTGTTTCCCGTTGGCAGGTCCCCTTCATAGTTACAAACTTGGCCATGATTTTGAGAGGGCATTTCATGATCATTTCATCCCATGGTGCTGAGAATGCTCATTCTCAGGTCTGGCAGAGATTTTGCTGTTAGGCAACTCAATGTCCACTTTATGGACGAGGCCATAAAACAGTATCCAAAATTCTCTGGACCACCTGTCTGTATTAGCCTCTTGGTCCAGGAAAATATTCCCTCTTGTTGCTTCTTCCCATATCTAAAGTTACACCATTATCAACATTGATCTCATATGGACCTGTGTATTATTTTATCAGAGGCTCCGTCACACATTTGGTAATATAAGAAACAGCAATTTAGTAAAACAGATGAAGCACAAATAACATAGCTAGTAGTATTATTAAAGTCATAAGTAAGGATTAAGCCAAGAACTTCCATTAGGTGCAGCCCAATAATATCCCAGGATGACTATTCTGTACCAATCATTATCTTTCAGAGAAATTATATAATAGCATTGTCCATAAGGCACATAGCCCAGTTTGGTGGTATTACTAGACCGATTATCCTTAGTATGGTCTAATTGTTCCCAACATAGAAGAGACTTTCAACTTAAATTACCATAGCCTGGTGTTATCTACATAAATCCATCCCATAATTGTGGGAGATTTTATTCCTTGGCTGAAACTTAGCTTGTTGCTTTGATTGAGCTTAAGTAACAGAAGAAAAACTCATATTTATGGTCAGGGTCAGAGCTGATATTATTAATTGGCCGAGTGAGGTGATTCCCATCTAGTAATATCAATAGTGACCTGAACAGGACTGTAATTTTCCTTTTAAAGTAGATTTCCTCCAGGCCAACTAATTAGAGCCTTGCTGTGCTCAGTTGCTCAGTCATGTGCAACTCTACAACTCCAAGGACAGTAGCCTTCCAGGCTCCTCTGTCCGTGGGATTCTCCAGGTAAGAATACTGGAGTGGGTTGCCATGCCCTCCTCCAGGGGATCTTCCTGACCCAGGGATTGAACCCATATCTCTTATGTCTCCTGCACTGCAGATAGATTCTTTACCACTAGCACCACCTGGGAAACCCTAATTAGAGCCTTGAAGTAGAGAAATTCCCCAAGGTAACCCAGAACTAGACACAGGTAATTGGCCACACACCCAACAATTGGATTGATTTCTAAAACTAGCATAGGATCATGCCTATGATAGAAATACACTTGATTTATACGCAAAGGTCCAAAAGGCAAGAAAACATTATAAATGATCATAAAAGTCACATCAAGGATTTTGGGCAAGCTGTCTCTCTCTGATATCATCTTTTGTATAGTTTCTTTTCTGTTTGAGAGTCATTTTAAGGTAATTTTGAGGTCAGTCACCCTCTCTATAGGCCAGTCCAGTGCAGGGGCCCTGACAAGGGTCTCTCCATCCAGGTTGCAGACAGTCCTTCAAAGAATTATGACTCATAACATTTTACCAGGATATATCAGATTTTTAAGAACTCCACATAACCTCTAGAATAACTATGTTAGTAATATTTAACATACAATATAATCTGAAAGGATGTATCACTCATTTGATAATACTTCCCATGTAATTTAACCAACCAAATAAACACAGTTAGCTTAATAGCTCTCTTTGGGATGTTTCAGGGGCCCTTTTAAGCATCTCAAAGTTAGCTAGAGGTCAAAAGAACTTCAACAGGATTTGATTTAGGAAATTTTGTCCAAAAAATTAAAAGGGTTTAGGACATTCAGTCATATTCAGCCAGTGTGGGTGGGCATGTCACTTAGCTTGCTGATATGTTACAATGGGTGTATATACAGAGGCTCAAAGTCTAGTGAAAGTTGGCCGTCTTGGACCTAGTTGGTTCTAACCAGTTTTCCTATGGTTGTGTCATTCCTAACAAAATCCATTTACCCAACTAAATGAAATCCAGTCTTCAAAAATCCTGATCATGCATAACTCACTCCTTTCATTACTTTTCATTTCTCACAACTTCTTTTACTGAAAACACTCCCTTAATTTTTTTCCACATCAAGTTCCTCTTCTTGTTGGCAAATTTGTAACAGATAGACTATGGTCCTATTTGACCTCTAGCAAACCTAGGTACAACGGAAGTATTACATTTATTGATGGTTCTAGAGCCATGTCTGTACTACCGGGTATTCATTTGATACTGAATATTTGACAGTTCATTTAGGATAATCCTACATGAATCCTGAAATTCATTTAGGATAATTTCTCTTGAATTTAGAATTGTTTGATTTGTAAGTGCTTAATTTTCTTTAACCCAATGAGATTAGAGCTTATTTATAAATTAATCTCAGTAATATTATCCAAAAACAAACACATACTAAGATATACACATACCCAGACAGGTAAATGCAAGATCACAACTTAGTCATGAATTGGATATCACGATATAAAATTCACTAGTTTATAAATAACAATTGGGATAAATAAAAATTTAAAGGCTTCTTCTTATTTTTCCCTCGGTCTCAGGAATTAAAGATGGTCTAGATTAGTGCTCCTGAGAGCCCTGGTCTCAAGGCATAGGGACAGAAAATCAAGTTTTACTTGATTTTCTGAAGTCAGGGTCAGAATTCTAAAAAGCCATTTGATCAAGCTTGATTTTACTAACTGTATATGCAAAAAGAACCAGTTTGGGAACCAATTTTTAAGCTTTGTACCTAAACCAACTTTCACTGAGGTCTAAACAAAATGGCAGCCACACAAAGCAAATTAACCATCACAAACCACAACCCAGAACACAAAGTATGAAACACACACAGACCTGGTTGTCCTAATCAGACACTCCCTTAAATACAAGATTATAATCTCTCAGAAAAACTCCTATGGAGTCACAGAACTTCAGATCCAAGTCTTGTTTTTTCCTCAGTCTCAGAAATTGGGAATGGTCATAGATAAGTGATCCCAAGAGCCCTGGTCTCAAGGCACAGGGAAGGAAAATCAAATTCTACAAAAATGGCTGCAGGTCTAAACAAAATGGCAGCCACACAAAGCAAAAAGGCCATCACAAATCACAACATAGAACACATACACAAGCCCAGACATCCTAATCAGACAGCCTCTGAAATACAAGATTGCAGTCTCTCAGAAAACCTCCTATAGAGACACAGGACTTCAGATCCACGCACTAACAGAGTCAATGGAAATATCTCAGGTCTTCAAATATTTCAAAGGGAGGGAAGGAGGCCAGGTTGAAAGAAGAGGGGGAAGGAAGCAGGAGACCTCACAGATGTCCGTAAGGTCTCCTGCCACCTGCAGACACCCAGGCATTACGGGACTTTACTCTGGGCCTCCAGGGAAGGGAGAACCGGAACTTGGCCCTACCAGAAACCAGACTAGTCCAGAACAGAACCAGAATTCAAGTTCTTTGCCAAGCAGAGGAGATCAGCCTTCAATTCTCAGCTCAGGCTGAGGCCCTTCGATCAGACAAATAATATACAAGGGAACTCCGGTAAGATTATCAACTGATTTCTCAACAGAAACTCTACAAGTCAGAAGGAAATGGTGTGATATATTTAAAGTGATGAAAGGGAAGAACTTACAACCAAGAGTACTCTACCCAACAAGACTCATTCAGATTTGATGCAGAGATAAAAGATTTCCAGACAAAGCAAAAGTTAAAAGAATTCAGTACCACCAAACCAGCTTTACAAATCCTCTAGGCAGGAAACAAGAGGAAGAAAAGACTTACCTACAGAAAAATAAACCCAAAACAAATAAGAAAATGGCAATAGGATCACACATATTGATAATTACCTTAAATATAAATGGATTAAATGCACTGACCAAAAGACATAGACTGGCTGGGCAGATGAAAACATGTGTATATGTGCACTTCACTTACCACATCACTCTACTTAACCCCCCCAAATTGTATGCAATTATTTTATATTGTTAGGGTAATTATGCTTCCATTATGCCTTGCAAATATAATTATCTTTTAATTTTTGTCTGGCAATTGATAGTGAAAATTGATAAACATCTTTTACTATTGTGATTATGTAACTATTACTCATTCAACACCATTTTATCATGATTGGTCAATAGAAAATAATAGAATTTTATATCACCAAAACTGCCATTTAATACAAAAACCTGTAATCACTTTTTAAAATCCATATGCATATCAAAATTATCTTCAAACTTTTTTAAAAATACAAATGCCCAGGTAATGCTTCTTTTCTCCAAAGCTCCTGATGTGTTTCTAATGAGCAGCAATATTTAAAAACAACTGGACTATATGATGATCTTTTACTTTCATCTAGTTTGTTTCACTTTTCTATTTCATATTCAGTGCTCCCATTTCATCTCCCATTTCATTTCACTTGTTTTCCAATTTCTCCAGCTCCTCCTTTTTTTTTCCTTTGATGTTCTTTCTCAAGCCTTATCAAGCATTGTAGAAAAACTTTTGTATACATATATATATATTATGTATAATATATATACTTTAGAAAACTTATGAAATTTGGCCTACTGTAAGAATTTATGACATTTTGATTCCACTTGTTTAGCTTAGTGTGACTAGAATGCTAGATTTCTAATTTAAAAAAATATATAATCATCAAGCAACAAAGGTTTACTGTATAGCACAGAGAACTATAGTTAATATCTTCTAATAACTTATAATGGAAAATAATCTGAAAATAATACATGTATATATGTATAATTGAATCACCTTGCTGTGCACCTGAAATATTGCTAAGTCAACTATATTTTAAGAAAAAATATATATTAAAAAAGTGTTAATTAGATTGACTAATAAGGATATAAGAAGCAGCTGAGGGAAAATAGAGATTTCTTCCCAAGAAGATGGAAATTTTAAAGGAACTCATCCCAATAGGATAGAGATTTTCAGATGTTTATTAAGAAATGGGAAAAATAAAGTGGATGCTAATGGAATTAAAACAAAAGGTTTTGATACAATACGACCAGAGATTGGATGGGCCTAAGGGACCTTCATTGATCCCAACATTAAAGGGCCCCAAACAAGTCCCACTCTATTTACCCCTGTTCAATATATGTATATTGAAAATATACTTATATATGTTTAAAAGGCTGGAAGAAAATTACAGTGAAATATCTCACCAAAAATTGTGAAATTGCTTGTGAAATTACAATGAAATACTAACCAATTAATCAAGTTAAGAGATTAACAAAAAGGCCTGAGTCCCTCAGCTCTACCTCTCACTGGGAACCCCAAAGCCTTTATAAAAATAAATAAAATGGCCAAGGGATAAAAAAAGGCTTTTGGAGGATTTTGTAAGGCTAAGGCTTACTGATGGGATCCTGATAGAAACTAAAGTTATAGGTATAAAAGCTAATACAGTTGAGGTGAAATTTTGTAAAAACTGGTTTATTAAATCATCTTATTGTCTCGCTGGGGAATGCTTCCCCTGCCTTATATTATAAGACAGGGCATATAGAACTGCCTCTTGCTGCTGCTGCTGCTGCTAAGTCGCCTCAGTCGTGCCCGACTCTGTGCGACCCCATAAATGGCAGCCCACCAGACTCCCCCATCCCTGGGATTCTCCAGGCAAGAACACTGGAGTGGGTTGCCATTTCCTTCTCCAATGCATAAAAGTGAAAAGTGAAAGTGAAGTCGCTCAGTCATGTCTGACTCTTAGCGACCCCATTGACTGCGGCCCACCAGGCTCCTCCATCCATGGGATTTTCCAGGCAAAAGTACTGGGGTGGGGTGCCATTGCCTTCCCCGAGAACTGCCTCTTAGACAATATTAATTAAATGTACTAAAGAAAATCAGTAGGGTTACCTCAGTCCACACATAATGATGTTAAAACTGGGAGCTAATATTCAGGGACTAATACAAACAATAAGAGAGATTTTTTTCCCCCTGTGGATCTAACTTGTACCCTTGGAAAGAGGAACTTTGTTGAATAATGCCTTGTACAAATTTTTATTGTTGTTACTCAGTTGCTAAGTCATGTCCCACTCTTTGCGACTCCATGGACCGTATGTAACATGCCAGGCTCTTCTGTCCTCCACTGATTTCCAGAGTGTGCTGAAACTCATGTCCATTGATTTGGCCATACCACCCAGACATCTCATTCTCTGTCGACCCCTTCTTCACCTGCCATCAATCTTTCCCGGCATCAGGTCTTTTCCAATGAGTTGGTTCTTCACATAGGGTGGCCAAAGTATTGGGGCTTCAGCTTCAGCATCAGTCCTTCCAATGAATATTCAGGGTTGATTTCCTATATGATTGACTGGTTTGATCTCCTTGTTGTCCAAGGGACTCTCAAGAGTCTTCTCTAGCACCACAATTTGAAAGCATCAGTTCTTGGGCGCTTAGCCTTCTTTACAGTCCAACTCTCACATTCATACATGACTACTGGGAAAAAAAATATAGCTTTGACTATACAGACCTTTGTCAGCAAAGTGATGTCTCTGCTTTTTAATACATTGTCTAGTTTTGTCATAGCAAGCGTCTTCTAATTTCATGGCTGCTGTCACCGTCTGCAGTGATTTTGGAGCCAAAGAAACTAAAATCTGTCACTGCTTCCACTTTTTCCGCATTTGCCATGAAGTGATGGGACCAGATGCTATGATGTTATTTTTTTTAATACTGAGTTTTAAACTGCTTTTTCACTCCCTCTTTCATCCTCATCAAGAGGCTGTTTTGTTCCTCTTCACTTTCCATTAAAGTGGTATCATCTACGTATATGAAGTTGTTGATGTTTTTCCAGCTTGTAATTCATCCAGCCCAGCATTTCGCATGATGTACCCTACATATAAGTTAAATAAGCAGGGTGACAAGAGCCTTGTTGTACTCCTTTTCCAATTTGGAACCAGTCAGTTGTTCCATGTCCAGTTCTAACCGTTGCTTCTTGACCTGCATACAGGTTTCTCAGGAGGCAAGTAAGGTCATCTTGTATTCCCATCTCTTTAAGAATTTTCCACAGTTTGCTGTGATCCACACAAAGGTTTTAGCATACTCCATGAAACAGAAGTAGATCTTTTTCTGGAATTCCCTTGCTTTCTGTGTGATCCAACCAATGTTTGCAGTTTGATCTCTGGTTTCTCTGTCTCTTGAAAACCCAGCTTCACATCTGGAAGTTCTTGGTTCACACACTGCTGAAGCCTAGCTGGAGGATTTTGAGCATTACCTTGCTAGTGTGTGAAATGAGCCCAATTGTATGGTAGTCTGAACATTTTTCCGCATTGACTTTCTTTGCAATTGGAATGAAAACTGACCTTTTCCAGTCCTGTGGCCACTGCTGGATTTTCCAAATTTGCTGACTTATTGAATGCAGCAGTTTAACAGTATCATATTTTAGGATTTGAAATAGTGCAGCTGGAATTCTATCACCTCCACTAGCTTTGCTTGTAGTAATGCTTCCTATGGCCCACTTGACTTCACACTCCAGGATATCTGGCTCTAGGGGAGTGACCACAGCATTGTGGTTATCCTGGTTATTAAGAATTTTCTTGTATAGTTCTTCTGTGTGTTCTTGCTACCTCTTCTTAGTTTCTTCTGCTTCTGTTAGGTCTTACCATTTCTGTCCTTTATGGTGCCAATCCTTGCATGAAAATGTTCCCTTCGTATCTCCAATTTTCTTGAGGAAATCTTTAGTCTTTCCCATTCTTTTGTTTTCCTCTATTGTTTTCCTCTATTTCTTTGCACTGTTCATATCTCCTTGCTATTCTCTGAAACTCTGCATTCAGTTTGCTGTATCTTTTCCTTCCTCCTTTGCCTTTTGCTTTTCTTCTTTCCTCAGCTATTTGTAAAGCCTCCTCTGACAACCACTTTGCCTTCTTGCATTTCTTTTTCTTTGGGATGGTATTGGTCACTCTGCCTCTGTACAATGTTATGAACCTCTGTCCATAGTTCTTCAGACACTCTCTCTCAGATTTAATCTCTTGAATCTGTCATCTCCACTGTATAAATTATAAGGGATTTGATAGATCATATCTGAGGCCTAATGGTTTCCCCTACGTTCTTCAATTTAAGTCAGAACTTTGCAGTAAAGAGTTCATGATCTGAGCCACAGTCAGCTCCTGGTCTTGTTTTTGCTGACTGTATAGAGCTTCTCCATCTTTGCCTGAAAAGAACATAATCGATCTGATTTCAATACTGACCATCTGGCAATGTCCATGTGTAGAGTCGTCTCTTCAGTTGTTGTAAAAAGGTGTTTACTATGACCAGCATGGTCTCATGACAAAACTCTGTTAGCCTTTGCCTTACTTCATTTTGTACTCCAAGCCAAACTTGCCTGTTGCCTCATGTATCTCTTGACTTCCTACTTTTGCATTCCAATCCCCTGTGATGAAAAGTACATATTTTTTCGGAGTTAATTCTAGAAGGTCTTGTAGGTCTTCATAGAACCATTCAACTTCAGCTTTTTTGGCAAAATGATTGGGGCATAGACTTGGATTAATGTGATGCTGAATGGTTTGCCTTGGAAACAAACTGATATCATTCTATTGTTTTTGAAATTACACCCAAGTACTGCATTTCAGACTCTTGTTGATAACAAGGGCTACTCCATTTCTTAAAAGGAATTCTTGCCCAGATATAATTGTCATATAAATTAAATTCACCCATTCTTATCCATTTTACTTCATTGATCCCTAGGATATTAATGTTTAATCTTGCTATCTCCTGCTTGTCTGCATTCAATATACCTTGCTTCATGGATCTAACATTCCAGGTTCCTATGCAATATTGTTCTTTGCAGCTCAGACTTTACTTTCACTGCCAGACACATCCACAGCCTAGCACTGTTTCTGCTTTGGTCCAGCCACTTCATTCTTACTGGAGCTATTAGTAATCATATTCAGCTCTTCCCCAGTTGCATGTTGGACACCTTCCAACCTATGTCATATCTTTTTGCCTTTTCCTACTGTCCATGAGGCTCTCCAGGCAAGAATACTGGAGTGGGTTTTCATTTCCTCCTCCAGTGGGCAATGTTTTATCAGAACTCTTCACTGTGACCTGTCTGTCTTAGGTGGCCCTACATGGTGTGGCTCATAGCTTCATTGAATTATACAAGCTAAGCCCCTTCATCATGACAAGGCTGTGATTAATGAAGGGAACAAATTTCTCAATGCATGATATATTGAACCCTAAAGTTCTAGGACATAGAACTCTTCTTTTAAAAAATTATCATATTGAAGTATAGTTGATTTGGGGCTTCCTAGGTGGTGCTGGTAGGAGATGCAAGAGACAGGGATTTGATCCCTGGGTTGGAAAAATCCCTTTGAGGGGGACATAGCAATCCACTCCAAGATTCTTGCCTGGAGAATCCCATGGACAGAGGAGCCTGGCAGACCATGGTCCACAGGGTCACAGGGTCGGACACAACTGAAGTGACTTAGTATGCATAGTTGATTTACACTCAAGTGTTAATTTCTGCAGTACAGCAAAATGATTTAGTTATACCCATATTTACATACTTTTTCATTTCTTTTCCCTTATGGTTTATTGCAGAATATTGAATATATTTTCCTGTGCTGTACTATTGTGCTCTGTTGTTTATGCCTTCTATGTAAAATAGTTTGCAGCTGCTAATCCCAAACTCCCACTTCTTCCCTTCCCATCTCACCCCTCAGCAAGCACAAGTCTGTTCTCTATATCTGTGAGTTTGTTTCCATTTCATAAATAAGTTCATTTGTGCCATATGTTAGATTCCACACACAAGTGATATCATATGGTATTTGTCTTTCTCTTTCTGACTTAAATCACTTAGTATGATGATCTCTAGGTCCAATCATGTTGCTACAAATGGCATTCTTTTTTATGGCTGAGTAGTATTCCATTCAGAGAAGGCAATGGCGAGCCATTCCCGTACTCTTGCCTAGAAAATCCCATGGATGGAGGAGCCTGGTGGGCTGCAGTCCATGGGGTCGCTACGAGTCGGATGTGACTGAGTGACTTCACTTTCACTTTTCACTTTCACACAATGGAGAAGGCAATGGCAACCCACTCCAGTGTTCCTGCCTGGAGAATCCCAGGGACGGCAGAGCCTGGTGGGCTGCCGTCTATGGGGTCGCACAGAGTTGGACACGACTGAAGTGACTTAGCAGCAGCAGCAGCAGCAGTATTCCATTATATATATGTACCACATCTTCTTTATCCATTCATCTGTTGAGCATTTAAGTTATTTCCATGTCTTGGCTATTGTGAATAGTGCTGCTATGAACATAGGGGTACATGTATCTTTTTGAATTATAGTTTTGTTGGGATATATAACCAGGAGTGGGATTGCTGGATAATATGGTAGTTCTATTTTTAGTTTTTTGAAGAACCTCCATACTGTTTTCCACACTGGATGCACCAATTTACATTCCCACCAACGATGTATGGGGTAGAACATGTAACTCTTTATTTTTAGTTTACTTGGAAATCTTCTTACTTTATAAAAAAAAACAAATTAAAGAAAATATAGTTAGGCAAATCAATCTTTTAAAATTATTTAGGCAGAAGGCCAGTTTTTTATGAAATTAAAAGCAGCCATCTTTGTCTTGCAAATCTCCCCAAATCAGAAATGCAAATACAGCCCACAAACTGACCTGAGATTGAGCCTCATTGGTTCAACCAGATAAACCTGGAACTGAGGGGAAAAAAAGGCCATTTAAAACTCAAGCCACTCCTTGTTCCAAAAGCTAATTCATTGCCTCTTTAATGATTTATCAAGATCAACACAATTTTAAAAGTCTTTTCTACAGCTAGTAAAACTTTAGTCATCTGAGTAAATAAATTTCACTTATTCTGTTATTTATAAACTAGTGGGTTTATATTGTAATAGTAGATTCAAAACTAAGTTTTAAGATGAAGTTATGAGATCTCCAGTTATATCTGTTTATATGTCTGTGTATACATAATACATACGATATGAATAGTATTATCAAAACTAAATGATAAAAGGGCTCTATTTGATTTAAAAGTAAGCACTTAGAAATTAAATGCTGAGACAGGGATCAAGACTATCCCCACGAAAAAGAAATGCAAAAGTCTGTCTGAGGAGGCCTTACAAATAGCTGTGAAAAGAAGAGAAGCTAAAGGCAAAGGAGAAAAGGAAAGATATAAGCATCTGAATGCAGAGTTCCAAAGAATAGCAAGGAGAGATAAGAGAGCCTTCCTCAGCAATCAATGCAAAGAAATAGAGGAAAACAACAGAATGGGAAAGACTAGAGATCTCTTCAGGAAATTAGAGATACAAAGGGAACATTTCATGCAAAGATGGCCTCAATAAAGGACAGAAATGGTAGGAACCTACCCCACTCCAGTACTCTTGCCTGGAAAATCCCACGGACGGAGGAGCCTGGTAGGCTGCAGTCCATGGGGTCGCTAGAGTCAGACATGACTGAGAGACTTCACTTTCTCTTTTCACTTTCATGCATTGGAGAAGGAAATGACAACCCACTCCAGTGTTCTTGCCTGGAGAATCCCAGGGATGGTGGAGCCTGGTGGGCTGCCGTCTATGGGGTCACACAGAGTCGGACACGACTGAAGTGACTTAGCATAGCATAGCATAGCATAACAGAGGCAGAAGATATTAAGAAGAGATGGCAAGAATAAACAGAAGAACTGTACAAAAAAGATCTTCACGACCCAGATAATCACGATGGTGTGATCACTCACCTAGAGCCAGACATCCTGGAATGTGAAGTCAAGTGGGCCTTAGAAAGCACCACTACGAACAAAGCTAGTGGAGGTGATGGAATTCCAGTTGAGCTCTTTCAAATCCTGAAAGATGATGCTGTGAAAGTGCTGCACTCAATATGCCAGCAAATGTGAAAAACTCAGCAGTGGCCACAGGACTGGAAAAGGTCAGTTTTCATTCCAATCTCAAAGAAAGGCAATGCCAAAGAATGCTCAAACTACCACATAATTGCACTCATCTCACACGCTAGTGAAGTAATGCTCAAAATTCTCCAAGCCAGGCTTCAGCAATACGTGAACCATGAACTTCCAGATGTTCAAGCTGGGTTTAGAACAGGCAGAGGAACCAGAGACCAAATTGCCAACATCCTCTGGATCATGGAAAAAGCAAGAGAGTTCCAGAAAAGCATCTATTTCTGCTTTATTGACTATGCCAAAGCCTTTGACTGTGTGGATCACAATAAACTGTGGAAAATCCTGGAAGAGATGGGAATACCAGACCACCTGACCTGCCTCTTGAGAAATCTGTATGCAGGTCAGGAAGCAACAGTTAGAACTGGACATGGAACTACAGACTGGTTCCAAATAGGAAAAGTAGTCCGTCAAGGCTGTATATTGTCACTCTGCTTATTTAACTTCTATGCAGAGTACATCATGAGAAACGCTGGGCTGGAAGAAGCACAAGCTGGAATCAAGATTGCCAGGAGAAATATCAATAACCTCAGATATGCAGATGATACCACCCTTATGACAGAAAGTGAAGAGGAACTAAAAAGCCTCTTGATGAAAGTGAAAGAGGAGAGTGAAAAAGTTGGCTTAAAGCTCAACATTCAGAAAACGATGATCATGGCATCTGGTCCCATCACTTCATGGGAAATAGATAGAGAAACAGTGGAAACAGTGTCAGACTTTATTTTTTGGGGCTCCAAAATCACTGCAGATGGTGATTGCAGCCATGAAATTAAAAGACACTTCAGATCAGATCAGATCAGATCAGTCGCTCAGTCATGTCCGACTCTTTGCAACCCCATGAATTGCAGCACGCCAGGCCTCCCTGTCCATCACCAACGCCCGGAGTTCACTCAGACTCACGTCCATCGAGTCAGTGATGCCATCCAGCCATCTCATCCTCTGTCGTCCCCTTCTCCTCTTGCCCCCAATCCCTCCCAGCATCAGAGTCTTTTCCAATGAGTCAACTCGTCGCATGAGGTGGCCAAAGTACTGGAGTTTCAGCTTTAGCATCAGTCCTTCCAAAGAAATCCCAGGACTGATCTCCTTCAGAATGGACTGGTTGGATGTCCTTGCATTCCAAGGGACTCTCAAGACTCTTCTCCAATACCATAGTTCAAAAGCATCAATTCTTCAGCGCTCAGCTTTCTTCACAGTCCAACTCTCACATCCATACACGACTACTGGAAAAACCTCCTTGGCAAGAAAGTTATGACCAATCTAGATAGCATATTGAAAAGCAGAGACTTTACTTTGCCAACAAAGGTCCATCTAGTCAAGGCTACGGTTTTTTAGTGGTCATGTATGGATGTGAGAGTTGGACTGTGAAGAAAGCTGAGCGCCGAAGAATTGATGCTTTTGAACTGTGGTGTTGGAGAAGACTCTTGAGAGTCCCTTGGACTGCAAGGAGATCCAACCAGTCCATCATAAAGGAGATCAGTCCTGGGTATTCATTGGAAGGACTGATGCTAAAGCTGAAACTCCAATACTTGGGGCCCCTGAGACAAAGAGCTTACTAAATGGAAAAGACTCTGATGCTGGGAGGGATTGGGGGCAGGAGGAGAAGGGGACGACAGAGGATGAGATGGCTGGATGGCATCACTGACTCGATGGACATGAGTTTGGGTGAATTCCGGGAGTTGGTGATGACAGGGAGGCCTGGTGTGCTGCGGTTCATGGGGTTGCAATGAGTCAGACATGACTGAGCGACTGAACTAAACTGACTGAAATATAAAGAAAACTAGCCAGAATGAATTTCAGGCTCTCATGATCTAGGAAATATTGAGTATTAAATACAAGTATTAAATCTGGCTTAGGCTTATTGGCTTAATCAATAGAAATATGTCTTTTATTTTACCTAGGTTTATGGAAGGTCAGTAAGTTCATGTTATTTCTGTTGCAGTTTGTTAACAAAAATAAATAAATAAATAACTTGTATGATGATATTTTCATGTTACAAAATAGAGATAAATGAGATAGTTTTTAGGTGAACTCTTTAGAAATAATTATGTTTGGGGTTAAGTATGTCTATCAAAATACTTGCTCCAGATTTTTTGTAAGTTAAAATTACAAAGTTTTGCCATATTAAGTTAAATGATGAGAATTCACTGAATATCCAGATAATTTCAATTAGGATAAAATATTGCAACATTAATTACTAAACAGGTCTAAGTTTACCTACTTGTTTCTCATGAGAGGAAAAAAGTCTGGGTTTGCTAGACATATGGCTTGTACCACACTGAGGAAAGAATTATGCTCTGAAAAGGTGAATATTTCTAGAGGTTATGAATGTTTCTAAGTTTTCCAATCAAGAAATGCTAGTTTGGCAAGCAGTTCACAATTACTTGCTTCTCAGGTTTCATTAGATAGTGAGGTTTTTTTAAGGGTTAGAATTGTAATATATGCCATGAAAGCTACTGCAATAATAAAGGAAATATTGCAGTATGAAACAAAAAGTAGGATGTGTTTTTTCAACAAAAGATATGAGCAATGTAAGTGCATTTTGTTATGGTGGAAAAGTGATTTTGTCCTAAAGCTGGAAAAGACAAAAGTTTCATAGATATATCTAATATGCTGCTGCTGCTGCTGCTAAGTTGCTTCAGTCGTGTCCGACTCTGCGTGACCCTATAGACGGCAGCCCACCAGGCTCCCCCATCCCTGGGATTCTCCAAGCAAGAACACTAGAGTGGGTTGCCATTTCCTTCTCCAATTCATGAAAGTGAAAAGGGAAAGGGAAATCGCCAGTCATGTCTGACTCTTAGCGACCCCATGGACTGGAGCCTACCAGGCTCCTCCATCCATGGGATTTTCCAGGCAAGAGTACTGGAGTGGGGTGCCATTGCCTTCTCCAATATCTAACATAGATATAGATAAAGATATAGATTAGATATAGATATAGAAAGTTGTGGAAAGTTTGTAGAAAGGGAGCTCTGAGAAAAGAGTTTTGTGCATGATCAGGTTGGAACTGAATTTAATTTAATTAAGTAAATAAATTTTGTTATTGAGGGTGTGCTTGTGCAGGACAGAAGTTTGGTTTTCTCTCTCTGTTAAGCGAACAACATTTTCTTTGTTTGATAATAGATTACGCGTTTCTGCCTTCTAAATGACCTGTATTTGCCTTTAAATTATTGTATTGCCACTTTGGTTAAATGAACAAGTGTTGTTTCACAGAGACCTATGATCTTTTTTGACAAAGGTTTTTCTGTTTGTTTGTTTTGGCTGCACCACATGGCTTGTGGATCTGTTTCCTGACCAGGGACTGAACCTGAGCCCTGGACAGTGAAAGCACTGAGTCCCAAGCCCTGGGCCACTGGGGAATTCCCTTGACCAAGTGTTTTACAATCTTTGATATCTCTAAAAAATTTCTTCAAGCCAAATTGTAAATATAGTTCTTTATTAATAAAGTTCTCTAGTTAACTTTGAGATGCGCCAAAGGGCTCTGAAACACCCTGAAGAGAGATTTTAAACTAATTAGGCTTATTTGGTCGGGGAAGGCAATGGCACCCCACCCCAGTACTTTTGCCTAGAAAATCCCATGGACGAAGGATCCTGGTAGGCTGCAGTCCATGGGGTCGCTAAGAGTCGGACACGACTGAGCGACTTCACTTTCATGCATTGGAGAAGGAAATGGCAAGCCACTCCAGTGTTCTTGCCTGGAGAATCCCAGGGACGGGGGAGCCTGGTGAGCTTCCGTCTATGGGGTCACACAGAGTCGGACACGACTGAAGTGACTTAGCAGCAGCAGGCTTATTTGGTACGTTAAATTACATGGGAAACATGGTCAAAGAAGTGGTGATAAAATCATCTTAGGTTATACTGTGTGGGTAAATATCCCAAAATTTACATGGAGTTCCTAAAAAATCTGTTATGTCCTAGTGTAATAATAATTACACATATTCATAATTCTAGTTATCAACTTAAAAAGTTATGTCATAGAAATAAGCAAGTTTCTTGTCAATTGCTTTGTAATCACATCTTTATCTGGGCCATTTGAAGTCTTTTGTCATTTATAATCAGTCGTTGTTTTACTCTGATGCTTTCATAAAATGAAGACCTTCAAGAAAATTCATAAAAAGGACTTTTTGACAAATATAAGCTTCTGACTTCTGGGTCACTGAACTGGGTGGGCTTCCCTCATAGCTCAGTTGGTAGAGAATCTGTGTGCAATGCAGGAGACCCCAGTTCAATCCCTGAGTCAGGAGGATCCCCTGGAGAAGGAAATGGCAGCCCACTCCAGTATTCTTGCCTGGAGAATCCCCATGGACATAGGTGCCTGGTGCCTAGTCCATGGGGTCTTAAAGAGTCAGACATGACTGAGCAACCAAGCATAGCACTGAGCTGGGTAAGAAATTACAATACTCTAATGGAAAGTCTGATGACTTCCCTGATCAACAGAAATTAGCTACATGGGACTAAATGAACTGATAAAGATGACTTATAATTTTATGACTTGTTTCTGAAATATACTGGTATTTAAGGTTTGTTTAAAAGACCCTGATGCTAGGAAAGATTAAAGGCAGGAAGAGAAGGGGATGACAGAGGATGAGATGGTTGGATGGCATCACTGACTCAACGGACATAAGTTTGAGCAAACTCTGGGAGATGGTGAAGGACAGGGAAGCCTGCCGTGCTTCAGGCCATGGGGCAGCAAAGAGTTGGACACGACCAAGTGACTGAGCAACAACAATAAACATTTGTTTTCCAAAAAACATTTCCTCCTATGCTAACCATGGCTTACAACCAGTTGATAAAACATACATTTGTAAACAAAGATGAAACATTTCTCTTTTTTCTCAATGTCTGATTCCTCTGGAATTTGGTTTCTCCAGTTGGTTCACCTGTGGAATTGATGGCTTATTGCAACCAGATTACAACTGTTTAACCCTTGTTTTCATTTGTTCCCTCATTGTTTTCCAATTACTTATGCCTTGTATCTCTCTGTGTTATATATGACTTTATTAATATTGCTAGCTGTATTACTTATATGTTGTCTATTTTCTAAGGTTGCTGTCTCTTGCATTACCCAGTATGTAACTGAGCCTCTGACAAAATTGATGATGTCTAAATATCTTGAGACAATTGATCAGATATATAGCTCTACATAGAATAATTATAATATTATTAAGCAACTTTAGCCATGGGAAGAAGCAATAAAGGAAAACATTTCCTGGATTATAGTAGACTAGAAGAACAAGTAATCTAGAGAATTTTAGACTATTAACAGGGTCTAATCCAAAAATTAACACATTAAGTGGATTAGGAACAGAATCCTCTGCTGATCTAGGAATGGTCTTTCTAGCACCATGGGACAAATTGGTCATTAAACGCTCCCCAATCCTTAGTTGAATTTATGACCAAGACAAGGTGTTGTGGACATAAAACATTGCCTGACATTTTAGTAAACAGAGACTGTTGTCCACTGTCAAGCTGTCAGCCATCCAGTCATCAACCACTGCAGACACCCTGAGGGAAATCCAGGATGGAGGGAAATCCAGGATACTGGTCCTTGATAGTTAACTATCAAGATATGCATCTTAAGATGCATATCAAAAGCATAATTTCAATATGCTCAGACTCTTGCATCTTCTTTTGCATAAAAAGCACTAAAATCTTTAAGATTTTTTTTTTATGATTAGCAGTAATATTTTGACATCCAAATACATTCTTTTTAAGTAAAAACTCCTAAATATCCTGTTCCTGCCTTCCCTCTTAGAAATAATTCCTCAGGGCTGTTTGAAAGGCTACATTCCTGGGCTATAGTCCTGAGTAAGATCCCAGAGTAAGATCCCAGTGTATTTTTTCTTTCTGTCTATAGCAGGACTGCACTCCTTTCAAGAGTGAAGAGAATAGTTTCTTGCTTCTTCCAGCTTCTGGCGACTC
Source organism: Tragelaphus eurycerus (assembly GCA_935064755.1). Classification (NCBI taxonomy): domain Eukaryota; kingdom Metazoa; phylum Chordata; class Mammalia; order Artiodactyla; family Bovidae; genus Tragelaphus; species Tragelaphus eurycerus. The sequence goes on from CAKXYN010000016.1 coordinate 25,665,644, forward strand.
TAGTAACTCTTTTGCTTATGGTCGCATTACTCTCAACTCTGTCTTCACAGGGTCATGTCTTCTTTGTGTCTATCTTGTCTTCTGTCTCTTTGAAGGACCCTGGTCATTAGATCTAAGTCATGAGGATAATCTAAGATGATCTCAAGGTCATTCATTTAATTATGTTTACATCTACAAAGACCTTTGCCCCAAATAAGGTTATCTTTACAGGTTCAAATGTTAGTTTATGGATACACACACACATATTTCATATTTTTCTCAGGAGTTAGTTACATGCATAAATAAAATGCTTTAACTAAATTTAATTCATAGACTCTAAACAGATTTTGGGCTTCCCTTGTGGCTCAGCTGGTAAAGAATCTGCCTGCAATGTGGGAGACCTGGGTTCAATCCCTGGATTGGGAAGATCCCCTGGAGAAGGGAAAGGCTACTCACTCCAGTATCCTGGCCTAAGGAATTCCATGGACTCCATAGTCTGTGGAGTCACAAACAGTCGGACACGACTGAGTGACTTTCACTTTCACAAACAGATTTTATTCTACTTTTGTGTTCTTTACATATTTGTCCAAAACATAGTTATAATGGCTGTGTCATAGATGATCTTAAACACTCTATATTTATCAGTTCAGTTAATATTGAGATCTCATAACTTTTGCTGTAGTGAACATCCTAGCAAAAATCTAGCATCAAATGGTGCATAAGGACAATTTGTTGTTTTGCCACACCATCTTCATTGCCCCTTCCTCTGATAGCACCGTTCCAATGTTTCCTGAGGAAGTAATGTCCCCATTAGATACTACTTGGTGAAACCATCAATGAAGACACACTGAACTTTTCTAGATTAAGAAATAGACATGAAACCTGACCTAAGCTAATTTTATGCTCTCTCCATGGCAACTAAATCTTAAGCCAAATCATAAGACTTGAAACAGCTGTAGCTGATTCATCTAGTAATTGATTCATCTTGTACTGATTCACTGTTTCTCTTTCCTGGTTCAGAAAGCAACTCCAGAGCCACCTGCGATTTCTGCCCTTTATAGACCTGTGTTTTTTTTTAGCTTTTTCTTTCAGTGCTGAATTGAACCAAATTTTTTTCTGTTTTATTTTGTCCAAGTTGATTTCTGTTGTTTGCAAACAAAGATCCTTAATTGAATGAACTCATTTCATTCATTTCTTTTCTTTTTTGCTTTCTAATAAAAGCTACTTAGTAATGTAAATTTTCCTCAGAGAAGGGTCTTGCTATTTATACAAAGTAGGGCTGTCATTCTCCAGTACTCTTTGCCTGGAGAATCCCACGGATGGAGGAGCCTGGTGGGCTGCAGTCCATGGGGTCACTGGGAGTCAGATGTGACTGAGCGATTTCACTTTCTCTTTTCACTTTCATGCATTGGATAAGGAAATAGCAACCCACTCCAGTGTTCTTGCCTGGAGAATCCCAGGGACGGGGAAGCCTGGTGGGCTGCCGTCTATGGGGTCACACAGAGTCAGACACGACTGAAGTGACTTAGCATAGCATAGCATAGGGCTGTCATTGTTATTATTTAATGAACAGATTTTTATTTCTACTTTGAACTGAGTTATCTGGAAAGATGGTTTTAGAAATTCAAGTGAATACATTGTGGTAAGAGACTTTGAGGGATTTATAGAAATCTCTATGTTTATGGTCTTTGGGTAATTAAAAGATTAACGTTGTTTAGTTGTGGATACAAAATATTCTCTCTTCACAAAGAAATACACACAAACACACATATATACACATGCAGGTTCACAGTATATATCTTTTAAGTCAAACTTGTAACTGTGTTGTTCAAATCTCCTTTACTATTACCCTAAGAACAAACAAAGGACACTACAAGAAAACTACAGACCAACATTCCCTTATGAATATAAAAGGATTAATTTAATTATTACCAAGTGGGATTTATCCCAAGAATGGAAGGTTGGTTTCACATATAAAATTAATCAATTCTATATATCTCATTAATAGAATGAGGGGGGAAATGACCATCAATATCTGAACTGATGCATAAAATTTATTTGACAAAATCCAATATTCTTTCAAGATAAAAACACTCAACAAATAGAAATAGAGGGAAATTCTTCAACATGATAATGGCCATGTAAAAAAACCTAATGTGAAAGACAGAAAGATTTTCCTTGAACTGATATTTTCAAACTGTGGTGCTACAGAAGACTCTTAAGAGTCCCTTGGACCAAAGAAGATAAAACAAGTCAATCCTAAAGGAAATCAACCCTGAGTATTCATTAAAAGGCCTGATGCTGAAGCTGAAGTTCCAATAATTTGGCCACCTGATATGAAGAGCCATCTCATTGGAAAAGACTCTAGTTTTGGAAAAGATTGAAGGCAGGAGGAGAAGGGAATCACAGGGGATGAGATGGTTGGATGGCATCACTGATTCAATGGACATGAGTTTGAGAAAACTCCAGGAGACAGTGAAGGACAGGGAATCCTGGAGTGCTGCAGTTCACGGAGGTCACAAATAGCTGGACATGAACAACATAGTTAGTGACTGAACAACATCAGGAAAACACCAAAGATGTTGATTTTTGCCACTTCATTTCTACATTGGACTAGAAGTTCTAGCTAGAGCAATTAAGCAAGAAAAGGTTACCAGGTTCAAGGCAGGCCAATAAATCAAGACAAGAAGTACTGGGGCGAAGAATAGTAACTTTATTTAGAAAACCAGCAGACTGAGAAGATAGTGGACTAGTATCTCAAAGAACTATTTTACCCAGGTTAGACTTACAAAATAGTTGCTGAAAGAAATTAAAGAAAACCTAAATAAATGGGAAAATACCCCATGTTCATAGATTGGAAAGCTGATATACAGATTCAATGTAATTCCTTTCAAAATTCCAATGGCATTTTTGTTCTTTTTTTCAGGAATGGAAAAGCCCATCTTAAAACTCATATGGAATTTCAAAAGACCCTCAAGAGCCAAAACAATCTTGGAGAACTCACACTTTCTTAGTTTCCTAATGTACAAAGCTATAGTTGTCAATACAGTGTGGCACTGGCATAAGGATAGACATATAGAGCAATGGAATAAAGCTGAGAGCCCAGACATAAATTCTCATATCTATGGTCAATTGATTTTTGACAAGAGTACCAAGTCCATTCAGTGGGAGACAGATCTAGGTCTTCTCAACAGTGTATTTTTATGAATACAGGATATGTCTGCACATGTGCTAAATCCCTTCAGTCATGCCCTACTCTTTGTAATGCTATGGACCATAGCCTGCCAGGCTCCTCTGTCCATGGGATTCTCCAGGCAAGAATTCTGAAGTGGGTTGCCATGTCCCATTCAGGAGGATCTTCCCAATCCAGGGATCAAACCTGTGTCTCTTGTGTCTCCTGCACTGGCAGGCTGGTTCCTTACCACTAGCACCACCTGGGAAGCCTTAAAACAGGATATCTAAAGGCAAAAAAAAAAACCAAAAACCATAGTTGGACCATCACCTCACACCATACCAAAAAAAAATCAATTCTAAATGGATCAAAAATTCAAATTTAAGAACTCAAACTAGAGAACTCTTACAATTGTGCAAATATCATCACAATCCAATGTTCAGTTCAGTTCAGTCACTCAGTCGTGTCCAACTCTTTGCGACCCCATGAATTGCAGCACGCCAGGCCTCCCTGTCCATCACCAACTCCTGGAGTTCACCCAAACTCATGTCCATCGAGTCAGTGATGCCATCCAGCCATCTCATCCTCTGTCGTCCCCTTCTCCTCTTGCCCCCAATCCCTCCCAGCATCAGAGTCTTTTCCAATGAGTCAACTCTTCGCATGAGGTGGCCAAGTACTGGAGTTTCAGCTTTAGCATCATTCCTTCCAAAGAAATCCCAGGGCTGATCTCCTTCAGAATGGACTGGTTGGATCTCCTTGCAGTCCAAGGGCCTCTCAAGAGTCTTCTCCAACACCACAGTTCAAAAGCATCAATTCTTCGGCGCTCAGTTTTCTTCACAGTCCAACTCTCACATCCATACATGACCACGGGAAAAACCATAGCCTTGACCAGACGGACCTTTGTTGGCAAAGTAATGTCTCTGCTTTTGGATATGCTATCTAGGTTGGTCATAATTTTTCTTTCAAGGAGTAAGCGTCTTTTAATTTCAGGGCTGCAATCACCATCTGCAATGATTTTGGAGCCCCAAAAATAAAGTCCGACACTGTTTCCACTTTCCCCATCTATTTCCCATGAAGTGATGAGACCAGATGCCATAATCTTCGTTTTCTGAATGTTGAGCTTTAAGCCAACTTTTTCACTTTCATCAAGAGGCTTTTGAGTTCCTCTTCACTTTCTGACATAAGGGTGGTGTCATCTGCATGTCTGAGGTTATTGATATTTCTCCCAGAAATCTTGATTCCAGCTTGTGTTTCTTACAGCCCAGCATTTCTCATGATGTACTCTGCATATAAGTTAAATAAGCAGGGTGACAATATACAGCCTTGACATACTCCTTTTCCTATTTGGAAGCAGTCTCTAGTTCCATGTCCAGTTCTAACTGCTGCTTCCTGATCTGCATATAGGTTTCTCAAGAGGCAGGTCAGGTGGTCTGGTATTCCCATCTTTTCCAGAATTTTCCACAGTTTATTGTGATCCACACAGTCAAAGGCTTTGGCATAGTCAATAAAGCAGAAGTAGATGTTTTGATTAGAACATATCAATCACTCCAAAAAGTTCCCTTGTGCCTATTTGGAGCTAAGTCTTGCTTCTACCCTCAGTCTTAGGTAACGGTTTGCTTTCTGTCTGTTTTGCCCTTTCTAGAAGTTTCATATAATAAGTAGTTATTTTTGCCTGGCTTCTTTCATAAAGTTTATCTGTGTTGTAGCATGTATCATAACTGTTCCTTTTTATTGCTTAGTGGTATTCCAGTTTATATGTATACCACATTTTATTTACCTATTCACAAGTTGATGGATATTTAAAATGTTTCCAGTTTAGGGCAACTGTGCATAATGCTACTGTGAATATTTGTATGCAAGTTATTACAGAGACATATGTTTTCATTTCTCTTGAGTAAATACCTAGAAATGGAATTACTGGTCAACAACCTAGATTTTACTATTAACAACTCACTATTGTCTTTTTTTATTTAATCACATACCTGCCTATCTAGTTAGCCCTCTATCCTTCCATTAATCCATCCAATATTTTGCATGCATTTGAAGTAATAAATTATAGACTTAAAAACATGTCTATCAGGACTCCCTTGGTGGTCTAATGGTTGAGACTCTGTGCTTCCAACACAAGGGGCACAGGTTAAATCCCTGGTCAAGAAACTAAGACTCTACATGCTGCATGGTACAGCCAAAAAATAAAAATAAATAAAATAATGATAAGAATAATAAAGTAATTTTAAAATATATCTACCTAAGTTTGATAATTTTTTAAAAGAAGAGAAATTTATTGAGTGGCTCTTTTTAAGAGTAATTTTAGATTGACAAAAAATATTGTGATGATATATCTACATGTAGCTTACCCCTACTAATATTCTAGATTAGTGTGGTACATTTGTTCACAACTAATGAACCAATATTGATGCATTATTATTAACTAAAAAGTCAACACTTTATTCATATTTCTTTAGTTTTTACCTAATATTCTTTTTCTGTTCCAAGATCCCTTCCGGTATAAAATATTACATTTAGTTGCTATGTCTCCTTAGTGTTCTTTTGACAATGATAGTTACTCAGACTTTCTTCGTTTTTGATAGTCATGATATTTTTGAGGAGTTTTGGTCAAATATTTTGTAGAATGTCCTTCAATATGGGTTTGACTGATATATTTCTCATGATTATTCTGGGATTATGGGTTTAGGGGAAGAAGATCTCAGTGGTAAAGTGACATTCTCATCACATCATTACTTCTCTACTGTAATGTCCTCACCCCCGGGCCCTTATATACTATACAGTTTGAAGGAATTCACTATGCACAGCCACAGTTAAGAAATGGGGAGTCATGCTGCACTCCTTATGGTGATAGTATCTACATGAATTCTTTGGAATTGTTTTGTATGAGAGGTTTGTCTATTTGACTTCTTCTGTTTATTACTTAATTTTTTATAGCATGTAGATTCATGGGAAACTATTTTATGCTTTGGGTTACAATCCAGTCTACTTGGTTTTATTGCTTAATTTGTTCCATTTTGGCCACTGTGAGCACTTGCAGTTGCCTCCCGTATCTCTTTCACATACCCTGTCATTTTGGATGCTTTTATTTTTTAAGCACTTTTTTACTTTCTGGCACTACAACATACTCGAAGCCATTTTTTGTACCAGTTCTAAAATCAGCCATTCCTCCAAGGAGCCCTGGTTCTTTTTACCAGAGATTGGTTTTACAAGCCAAGATCTGGACACTTACTATAATCACTGCCACTGGGGTAATCTTTACTTCTGACCCTCTCAAAAGACAGCTTATAAATGTGTGTGTTTATATATATATGTGTGTGTGTGTGTGTGTGTATGTGTGTGTGAGCACATATCTATTATTATTTGTCTATTCTTCTGTCTATATTAATCTAAATATGAGTTCATATTGATACCTCCAATGCCAATCCATTATCACATGGGTCATTCTAGCCTTCCTTTCTGCTCATGTTTATTGTTAAATTCAGACAGAGAAAGGAACATTGCCTTCACAATACAACTGAGTTGATTACTTCAGCTAGTCCAGCACATTAACTGCTTTATCTTGAAGCTACCATGAGTTGTTGCTGTGTTGCTGTTGTTATCTGCAAAGAAAATGTGAAGGCTTTCTTTTGGTCCAACAGCAATTCCAAATATCTTCTGTATCATATTTTTGCTTTGTCTGGAGAAGAGTATGGAAAAGGTCTACTCTGTTTATTTCCAGAAATCCATAGTTCTTATTTTTGAAAGAATTTTAGTTATTTCTGCATTTTCAAATGTTTTCAAGTTTCTTCATTTTCAAGATGTACAGGATACACAAGTAGCACATTTAATAATATCATTAACATTTTTACACACCACAGACTTTAATTCTAAGAAATGTTTTTAGTAACATTTTATAGAAGGATTTTATTTCTTCATCAAACATCAAAACTCCTTCATCTTTTAGCACTAAAAATAGTTTGTAGTCTATAGCAATATTTTTAAGCTTTCTGTTTAAATTTTTGCATAGACTTAAAAGAAGAAGGCCCTATTTTCTTGAAATGTCTTTATAAAGTCTGTTGTTTTGAAATTTGATTAGTTAAGGGAGAATGTGTGTGGGATATCACATTTTTCTCTGAAACTTTCTCCTTTTATTCATAGTCTATATTCTTTGTTCTATCTGGGTCAGGTTTATTTCAGCATAGATAGTGCTTTACAGGATTTTCGAGTTTTCCTTCTTACAAACTTTTATGATGGCCAAGTTGATGTTCTCCTTGTAAGTCATTCTCACAAGCTGTGAAGAATTCCCAAATAGACCTTTTTTTGAAAGACTCAAAGCTGAATAAAATTTAATAACTAAAAATTAAATTCTTAAAGATTATTTTGTTTCATGTTATGAATGCTAAAATGCCAAGGAAGTCTACAAAGATTAAAATTCTGATATAATCTTTCTTTGTTCTTTTAGTACATTTTGTTTTCATTTGAAATCTATTTATTTCTGAATAGAGAATACATTTACAAGGCTTAAAAAAAATCAAAATAATACAAAAAGGTACACTGTGAGTATATTCACAGTCTCCTCTTCTTCTTTGATAGTTAACTAATTTTATAATTTATTGGGGATCCTTCTAATATTTAATACCTGAGTGTAAGAAAATCTAAGTGTATATTTTTATTCTCCCCTTATAATGCACAAAAGGTAGCATAATATACACTTTTTTCTGATCCTCACTTTGCCTTTCCAGTCAGTATAGTCTGGAGATCCTCTCACATCAGTACATAGAGTCTCATTCATTTTTACACGTGTGTCCTATTCCACTTTGTAGAGGCGCCATAACATACCTAACGAGGCCACTATTTATAACATTTAGATCTTTTCTAGCCTTTTGTTGTTATAAGCAATGCAAGATCTTTAACATAAGTTATTTAATACATAGGAAGTCTGAGGTAAAATTCTATAAGTGAGATTACTGGTCAAAGAATAAAAACATTTGTAATTTTGAAAGATATTTTCAAATTGCCTTCCATAGGGTTGCAATCAGCAATGCATAAGAGTTCCTTGCCAAAAATATGTTATTAAATTTTGAATTCGAGGGTCAATTTTGTTTTAGTTTTCAGTTCTCACATTATAAGTGAAATTGAGCATCTTTCATGTGCTTAAAATCATTTACATTTCCTTTTTCTGATAATCATCTGTTTATATGCTTTGCCTATTTTCATATTGTGTTCTTTTGTGTCTTGATAACAAGAAATTTTTAATATATTGAGGCGATTATCCCTTTGTCAGTTTTCTGAGTTGCAAATATTTCCTATTTCTCTGCCTTGTAACTGACTCTAGGTGACCCAGTGGTAAAGAATCCTCCTGCCAATCCAGGAGCCATCGGAGACAGGGGTTGGATCTCTGGGTCAGGAAGATCCCATAGAGGAGGAAATGGCAACCTACTCCAAGATTCTTGCATGAAAAATACCATGGACAGAGGAGTCTGGATGCCTACAATCCGTGGGGTCACAAAAGAGTTGGAGACAACTGAGCATGCACGCAACTTTGACTGTGTTTCTTGCCATCAGATTTTTCGGTGGTAAATATAGCAATCCCTCTTATTTGGCTTTTGGACTTTGAATCATAGAAGGCTTCTTTCACTCCAATGTTACAAAGAAATTGCTCATCTTTCTTCTACTCCTTTAATAGTTTTATTTTTCCACGTAAATTTTGCTCTACTCAGGGTTTGTATTGATGTATATAGTGTGAGGTATGGATCCAAATTTATATTTCCCAGAAAGCTATCTAGTTGTCCAGCATATTATATAATATACATGGGATATAGATATACTTCACTTCAGTTCAGTTTAGTTCAGTCACTCAGTCGTGTCCAACTCTTTGCAATCCCATGAATTGCAGCATGCCAGGCCTCCCTGTCCATCACCAACTCCTGGAGTTTACTCAAACTCATGTCCATCAAGTCAGTGATGCCATCCAACCATCTCATCCTTTGTCATCCCCTTCTCCTCCTGCCCCACCAATCCTTCCCAGCATCAGGGTCTTTTCCAATGAGTCAACTCTTTGCATGAAGTGGCCGAAGTATTGAAGTCTCAGCTTCAACATCAGTCCCTCCAATGAATATGCAGGACTGATCTCCTTTAGGATGGACTGGTTGGATCTCCTTGCAGTCCAAGGGACTCTCAAGAGTTTTCTCCAACACCACAGTTCAAAAGCATCAATTCTTCGGTGCTCAGCTTTCTCCACAGTCCAGCTCTCACATCCATACATGACCACTGGAAAAACCATAGCCTTGACTAGACGAACCTTTGTTGGCAAAGTAAAGTCTCTGCTTTTCAATGTGCTATCTAGGTTGGTCATAACTTTCCTGCCAAGGAGTAAGCGTCTTTTAGTTTCATGGCCGCAATCACCATCTTCAGTGATTTTGGAGCCCAGAAAAAGAAAGTCTGACACTGTTTCCACTGTTTCCCCATCCATTTCCCACGGAGTGATGGGACCAGATGCCATAATCTTCGTTTTCTGAATGTTGAGCTTTAAGCCTACCTTTTCACTCTCCTCTTTCACTTTCATCAAGAGGCTTTTGAGTTCCTCTTCACTTTCTGCTATAAGGGTGGTGTCATCTGCATATCTGAGGTTATTAATATTTCTCCCAGCAATCTTGATTCCAGCTTGTGCTTCTTCCAGCCCAGCGTTTCTCATGATGTACTTGCATAAGTTAAATAAGCAGGGTGACAATATACAGCCTGGACGGACTCCTTTTCCTATTTGGAACCAGTCTGTTGTTCCATGTCCAATTCTAACTGTTGCTTCCTGACCTGCATATAGGTTTCTCAAGAGGCAGGTCAGGTGGTCTGGTATTCCCATCTCTTCCAGGATTTTCCACAGTTTACAGTCAAAGGCTATGGCATAGTCAACAAAGCAGAAATAGATATTTTTCTGGAACTCTCTTGCTTTTTCGATGATCCAGTGGATGCTGGCAATTTGATCTCTGGTTCCTCTGCCTGTTCTAAACCCAGCTTGAACATCTGGAAGTTCACGGTTCACGTATTACTGAAGCCTGGCTTGGAGAATTTTGGGCATTACTTTACTAGTGTGTGAGATGAGTGCAATTGTGCAGTAGTTTGAGCATTCTTTGGCATTGCATTTCTTTGAGATTGGAATGAAAACTGACCTTTTCCAGTCCTGTGGCCACTGCTGAGTTTTCCAAATGTGCTGGCATATTGAGTGCAGCACTTTCACAGCATCATCTTTCAGGATTTGAAAGAGTTCAACTGGAATTCCATCACCTCCACTAGCTTTGTTCATAGTGATGCTTTCTAAGGCCCACTTGACTTCAAATTCCAGGTTGTCTGCCTCTAGGTGAGTGATCACACCATCGTGATTGTCTGGGTCATGAAGATCTTTTTTGTACAGTTCTTCTGTGTATTCTTGCCACCTCTTCTTAATATCTTCTGCTTCTGTTAGGTCCATACCATTTCTGTCCTTTATCGAGCCCATCTTTGCATGAAATGTTCCCTTGGTATCTCTAATTTTCTTGAAGAGATCTCTAGTCTTTCCCATTCTGTTGTTTTCCTCTATTTCTTTGCATTGATCACTGAGGAAGGCTTTCTTATCTCTCCTTGTTGTTCTTTGGAACTCTGCATTCAGATGGGTACATCTTTCCTTTTCTCCTTTGCTTTTCACTTCTCTTCTTTTCACAGCTATTTGTAAGGCCTCCCCAGACAGCCATTTTGGTTTTTTGCATTTCTTTTTATTGGAGATGGTCTTGATCCCTGTCTCATGTACAATGTCACAAACCTCTGTCCATAGTTCATCAGGCACTCTGTCTATCAGATCTATTCCCTTAAATCAATTTCTCACTTCCACTGTATAATCATAAGGGGTTTGATTTAGGTCATACCTGAATGGTCTAGTGGTTTTCCCTACTTTCTTCAATTTAAGTCTCAATTTGACAATAAGGAGTTCATGATCTGAGCCACAGTCAGCTCCTGGTCTTGTTTTTGCTGACTGTATAGAGCTTCTCCATCTTTGGCTGCAAAGAATATAATCAGTCTGATTTCGGTGTTGACCATCTGGTGATGTCCATGTGTAGATAGATATACTTAGGGCACTAATTTTATTTGACCAAGAAAGACATGAAAAATGACTGTCTACAGTTTCCAAGCTTTCGTTTTTTTATTGTATGAAAAAATTTTATTGTTACTTTTTTCCTGAGTGGGTATGGTTGATGCCACCTCTATTGCAGGGGTTCCCTATTGCAGATACCATGCTTCAAAATGCCTTAGAGAGTCGTCTGCTGAACTAGCCTGCTGAATTTTACCCTTAGTAGGTCTAGAGTATATGCATGTGCCAATTCCCTTCAGTTGTGTTCAACTCTTTGTGACCCTATGGACTGTAGCCTGCCAGACTCCTCTGTCCATGGGATTCTCCAGGCAAGAATACTGGAGTGGATTGCCCTGCCCTCCTCCAGGGGATCTGCCTGTCCCAAGGATAGAACCTGTGTCTCTTATGTCTCCTGCATTGGCAGACAGGTTCTTTACCACTAGTGCCACCTAGGAAGCCCATCCATCTTCATCCATACTTACTCTCTAAGTGAGCTCAACCTGCCTTGAGGCTTTAAAACTCTCTGCTGAAAACTCTTAAATTTATATCACCAATGCAGGCCTCTCTACTTTACTCCAATCATTATCCACTACTTGATCTCTACCTCTTGGATGTCTAGTAGACATCTAGACTTAGATGCAAAACCAAGCTCTTGATTTCCCCTGGAAGAATCCTGTTCCTTCTGCAGTCTTCCCCATCCCAGGAAATGGCAATTTTTATCCTCCCAGTTGCTCAGGCCCCAAACCTTAGGGTCACTATTGATTATTATCGTTTTCATATGTCCAAATCTACTTCCTCAGCAGATACTTTTGGGTTTTTATTCAAGATACATCCCCATATGGATCACCTCTCATGACCTTCCTGCTATCACCCTGGCCCAAAACTCCACAGTCATTCATCTGTATTACAGAAATAATATCCTAAATAGTCTTCCTGCTTCTCCCTAGAAGGTAGTTTATTCTAAAAACTGATACTGGATGCTTGGGGCTGGTGCACTGGGATGACCCAGAGGGATGGTACGGGGAGGGAGGAGGGTTCAGGATGGGGAACACATGTATACCTGTGGCAGATTCATTTTGATATATGGCAAAACAAATACAATATTGTAAAGTTAAATAAAATAAATTTAAAAAAAATAAAATAAATAAAAATAAAAACTGAAGCAACAATGATCCTAAATCTAAGCAGGTCCCTTCTGCTCAGATCCCTCCGATGCTTATCCAAAGTTCTCTTAGTAAGAGGAAAAGCCTACAAGATCCCATACAAATCTGGCCTTCCGTGATTTCTGTGATCTCTGCTCCAAATTTTCTCTGCCTTTCTAACACTAATAAAACTATCCTAACTTTTTCCTGTTCTTCCTACAAGCCAAGAACACTCCCACTTCAGAGCCTTAACACTTACGTTTGGAAATACTTATGCTTGAAATATTCCTCCTCTGGCTATCTTCGTGGATCACTCTCCCTCCTCCTACAGTTCTCAAGTACTGTGCTTTCAGTGTGGCATTCTCTGGCCACTCTATATTAAATTGCAAGCGCCCTCCAGCCTAGCACTCCATATTCACCATTTTTCTTTTATTTTCCTTTGAAGTTTATCACCATCCCCAATACACTACAGGCTTTACTTTGTGTGAGTGTGTGTGTGTCTGTGTCTGTGTCTGTGTGTGTGCATGTAATGTGTGTGTTTCTCCCTACCAGCCTGCAGGAAGTTTTGGGAAGACAAGAATTTTTGCCTTTTTTTAAAAAATTGAAGTATAGTTTATATACAGTTGATTTGCAATATTAGTTTCAACCTATTTTTTACACTGAGGTATCCCCAGTGCCTAAATGTAGGGTGGATATGGTATCCTGGAAGCCTGGTACTTCATAGGTACTCAATACAGAGCCGTTGAATGAATGTACAAATTAATGAAAGAAACCAAAGAATACAAATAAGGCAACTGTCACCAGGTGACAAACTATTGAAGAATCTTAGGTCAAAAGAGGCAATAAAGTAAGTAAAAAATTTTTTTATTTCATATTGGAATATAGTTGAGTTACAATGTTGTGTTAGTTTCAGGTGTACAGCAAAACAATTTAGTTGCATACATTTATATGCATACATATACAGTTTATATGCATACATACACCTGTTCTTTTTCAGATTCTTTTCTCATTTAGCTTATTACAGACTATTGAATAGAGCTCACTGTGCTATATAGCCAGAGAAGGCAATGGCACCCCACTCCAGTACTCTTGCCTGGAAAATCCCATGGATGGAGGAGCCTGGTAGGCTGTAGTCCATGGGGTCGCTAAGAGTCAGACATGATTGAGCGATTTCCTTTTCACTTTTCACTTTCATGCACTGGAGAAGGAAATGGCACCCCACTCCAGTGTTCTTGCCTGGAGGATCCCAGGGGTGGGGGAGCCTGGTGGGCTTCCGTCTATGGGATCACACAGAGTTGGACATGACTGAAGCGGCTTAGCAGCAGCAGCAGTGCTATATAGCAGGCACTTGTCAATTATATGTTTTTTATATAGTAGTGTATATGTTAATCCCAATTCCTAATTTATCCATTCCCCCCTTCCCATTTGGTAACCGTAAGTTTGTTTCCTATGTCTGTGAGTCTGTTTCTGTTTTGTAAATAAGCTCATTTATATCTTTTTTTTTTAGATTCCATATATTAGTTATATCATATGATATTGGCCTAGAAAAGGTGAGTTTTGAGGAGTAATGACAAGTATGAGGGCAAGAGGACTGGCTCTGATTTCTTTCCCTTTTTTCTCAAACCACTAAAGAAAGGCAGGAGCTATCTGTTAATGAGAGCAATGAAGTTGGAGTGTTGCTGTAGGGAAGGAAAATCCACTTCCAAAACCCAGCTCAGGAGCACATGATTTCCATCCTTCCTAGCATATATATCATGTAGTCAATTCTGGCTAATGGGATATAAGTGGAAGCTGCTTGCCCTCTTCTTCCTGAAAGTTGGAATGTAAATGGAGTGTTGGTGAGCCAGACTGGACCATATAGATAAGGACAACATCCTAGTTGATGGCAAACCAATAGGATAGAAGGATTTGGGCTCCTGAATAGTCTTATGGAAGATAGTGCAATCGACCTTCCCAGGGGAGCACACCTACTTTTGACAGAAAGATGTCAACTACTAGCACCTGCCATCAAGTAGTTCAGCCATTATCATGGGATGCTATTGCTCCTCTCCTGTGTTTTAGCTCTTCTTTTCTATATCCTAAGCCTTTTTTTCATTGACTTGTCCTATTTTCGGAGAAGGCAATGGCACTCCACTCCAGTACTCTTGCCTGGAAAATCCTAGAGACGGAGGAGCCTGGTAGGCTGCAGTCCATGGGGTCTTGAAGAGTCGGACATGACTGAGCGACTTCACTTTCACTTTTCACTTTCATGCACTGGAGAAGGAAATGGCAACCCACTCCAGGGTTCTTCCCTGGAGAATCCCAGAGATGGTGAAGCCTGGTGGGCTGCCGTCTATGGGGTCGCACAGAGTCGGACACGACTGAAGCGATTTAGCAGCAGCAGCAGTCTTAGTGTCATAATCCTCAGTTAATTTATTGATATATTCAAGAGTGTGTAAGAGACATATTTTGAGATTTGTATACCTGTAAAAAAAGTGGGCATGGCAACTCACTCCAGTATCCTTGCCTCGAGAATCCCACAGACAGCCTGGAGAGCTACGGTCCCTAGGGTTGCAAAGAGTGGGACACGACTGAAGAGACTTAGCATACACATGTACCTGGAAAGGCATATGATTCTACCCTCATTCATAATTAATGGTTTTTGTGAATATAGAATTCAAGGTCAGAAATAATTTTCCTTCAGAATTTCTGATGTGACTGTCCAGAAGTCCAACAACATTCTAATTACCATCTTTTGTTTCTATATAATCTATGTTTTGTTTTTACCTCTCTCTGTAGAAATTAGTAGGATCCTTTTTTTTACCTCCATTGTTCAAAATTTATAATGATAAGCCACGGAGTAGGCGATTTTCATCCCTTGTGCTGGGTACACAGTAAAAATTTGTGTCCTTTTTGTTTTAGAAATTCATGCCTTTTAATTCTGAACATTTTCCTAGAATTGTTTCACTATCGATTTCCTTTTTTTTTTCACTATTGATTTCCTTTTTTTTCTTTTTCCTTATTTTCTATCTCTCTTTATAAAATTGCTCTCATCCAGATTTTGGATCTCCTGAGCTGGTCCACTAGCATTCTTGCTTTCTTTTTGCCTTATAATTTTTGCTCTACTATCTGGAAAAATGTTCTCAAATTTATCTTCCTACCTGAAAGATGATGCTGTGAAAGTGCTGCACTCAATATGCCAGCACATTTGGAAAACTCAGCAGTGGCCACAAGATTGGAAAAGGTCAGTTTTCATCCCAATCCCAAAGAAAGGCAATGCCAAAGAATGCTCAAACTACTGCACAATTGCACTCATCTCACACGCTAGTAAAGTAATGCTCAAAATTCTCCAAGCCAGGCTTCAGCAAAATGTGAACTGTGAACTTCCTAATGTTCAAGCTGGTTTTAGAAAAGGCAGAGGAACCAGAGATCAAATTGCCAACATCCACTGGATCATCGAAAAAGCAAGAGAGTTCCAGAAAAACATCTATTTCTGCTTTATTGACTATGCCAAAGCCTTTGACTGTGTAGATCACAATAAACTGTGGAAAATTCTGAAAGAGATGGGAATACCAGACCACCTGATCTGCCTCTTAAGAAATCTGTATGCAGGTCAGGAAGCAACAGTTAGAACTGGTCATGGAACAACAGACTGGTTCCAAATAGGAAAAGGAGTACATCAAGGCTGTATATTGTCACCATGTTTATTTAACTTATATGCAGAGTACATCATGAGAAATGCTGGACTGGAAGAAACACAAGTTGGAATCAAGATTGCTGGGAGAAATATCAATCACCTCAGATATGCAGATGATACCACCCTTATGGCAGAAAGTGAAGAGGGGCTAAAAAGCCTCTTGATGAAAGTGAAAGTGGAGAGTGAAAAGGTTGGCTTGAAGCTCAACATTCAGAAAACGAAGATCATGGCATCTGGTCCCATCACTACATGGGAAATAGATGGAGAAACAGTGGAAACAGTGTCAGACTTTCTTTTTCTGGGCTCCAAAATCACTGCAGATGGTGACTGCAGCCATGAAATTAAGAGACGCTTACTCCTTGGAAGGAAAGTTATGACCAACCTAGATGGCATATTCAAAAGCAGAGACATTACTTTGCCAACAAAGATTCGCCTAGTCAAGGCTATGGTCTTTCCTGTGGTCATGTATGGATGTGAGAGCTGGACTGTGAAGAAGGCTGAGCGCCGAAGAATTGATGCTTTTGAACTGTGGTGTTGGAGAAGATTCTTGAGAGTCCCTTGGACTGCAAGAAGATCCAACCAGTCCATTCTGAAGGAGATCAGCTCTGGGATTTCTTTGGAAGGAATGATGCTAAAGCTGAAACTCCAGTATTTTGGCCACCTCATGCGAAGAGTTGACTCATTGGAGAAGACTCTGATGCTGGGAGGGATTGGGGGCAGGAGGAGAAGGGGATGACAGAGGATGAGATGGCTGGATGGCATCACCGACTCGATGGATATGAGTTTGAGTGACCTCTGGGAGTTGGTGATGGACAGGGAGGCCTGGCGTGCTGCAGTTCATGGGGTCGCAAAGAGTCGGACACGACTGAGCGACTGATCTGATCTGATCTGATCTGACCAGTCTATTAATTTTTTAAACTATTCTGCTATCCTATTTTTAATTTCTAGCAACTTTTTTGTTCACATATAGTATCTTCTTGTTTCATTCATAAGACAGTTTCTATTTGAGGTGAGGGAACTAAAAATTTATTTGAAAGCCCTGAGTAAATGAATGGAGCTTGTTGACTTTGGACTTCTCTATAAGGTGATCTCATTAAACCATCTGATGGTAAACTCCTGATGTTAGGTCTTTCCTCTTGGGATGGTCAGATTCTTCTAATGTGCAGTGTGAAGGTTCAAGGTCTTGCTGCCATCATTCTTAGGGCTCAGTGGGGGCAGAAGCCTGGCCGGGGGTGTGTCCCAGCCTTCAGTCTTATTTGTCCACTTAATCCTGCCTTCTCATTTCCTCGTCTCCATTTATGAGGGTGTTCATGGCCTCACCTGTACTTGGTATTCTCTGGCCCAGAGATCTTATGTTTCTCCCTTTCCAGACAATAAACCTTTAGCCTTTGTCTTTGACAGTTCAGGCTGCTATATCAAATTACCATAGGCTGGTGGCTTAAACCACAAAGAGTTCAGGAGGCTGGGCAATCCGAGATCAGGGTGACAGCAGATCCAGTGTCCAGTGAGGGTTTACGAACAGCCATCTTTTCATTGAGTCTCACACGGCAGTGAACAAGGACAAGCTCTTGCGTCCTTATAAAGGCACTAATCTCATTCATACGGGTTCCACTCTCGTGACCTAATTACCTTCCCACCTCGAACTGGGGGCTAGGATTTCAACATACGAATTTTAGGGGTAAATATTTAGTCCATAACAGCCTACAGATAATCTGAGGCGAGAGAGGATTAATCAACCATATGTGCAGACTGACGGAGGGGATTTAGATTCTAACTGGCTTTTATTCACTTGCTATCATAGCCTTCCTCATTATCATTCGTCTAGAGATAGTTGGTGTTGTCAATTTCTGATCCTTTTTAGAATTTTGCCAGTAGGTTAAGCTGGATCTCAGCTCTCCCCATTGCTACCAATAATTCGGCCTCTTTGAGTCTAAGTCATCTATGTTATTTCTAGCATCCAAAATTTTGTAATTCCCTCCTTTCCCATCTCCCAAACCAAGTATGTTTGTATCATTAAAAGCAACAATAACAACTTTATTGTTGTTGTTGTTTCAGGAGGAAGCAAGATTAAATGTGTGTGCTCAACCCACTCTTTGTTCAGAGGTTCGGAATGCTTCCTTGTACATGTATTATATCTGTGTGTTTTGCTATTGTGTCAAAGGATTATGGAGTGTTTGTGCCAGATACCTTTGCAAGCAATCAGCATCTTCTCTCCATGGCCAACAAAAACAGACTTAGAGACTACCTTCTAGACATACACACATTCATACACACATTCATGCACACAGGTGCACACACACACATATAACTTATAACCCTTCTGCACATGGAGCAATAATCCATTCTGCAAAGCGCTGAGCTTGACTGCTACACAGAGCTCTGTCCTTATACACCTTAAAGCAGTCTGAAGCCCTGTATTCAACAAGGTAAACATAGGGAGGCAATGACTTACAGACTGATGCTACAGTGGTTTAAAAGGCTGATTTAAGAAATATTTATTGAGTTCATATAAAAGTAATAAAATACATCAATATGATGGTTGTTGTTCAGTCACCAAGTCATGTTCGACTCTTTGCGATCCCATGGACTGCAGCACACCAGGCTTCTCTGTCCTCCGCTCTCTCCTGGAGTTTTGCTCAAACTCATGTCCATTGAGTCAAGGAGGCCACCCAATCATCTGATCTTCTGTTGTTGCCTTCTACTCCTGCCTTCAATCTTTTCCAGCATCAGCTTTAGCATCATTCCTTCCAATGAATATTCAGGATTGATTTCCTTTAGGATTGACTGGTTTGATCTCCTTGCTGTCCAAGGGACTCTCAAGAATCTTCTCCAGCACCACAGTTCGAAGGCATCAATTCTTCAGTGCTCAGCCTTCTTTATGGTCCAGCTCTCACATCCCTACATGACTATAGAAAAACCATGCTTTGACTATGGACCTTTGTCAGCCAAGTGATGTCTCTGCTTTTTAATACACTGTCTAGGTTTGAAACCTATGTTTCTTCCAAGGAGCAAGTGTCTTTTAATATCATAGCTGCAGTCACTATCTGCAGTGATTTCGGAGCCCAAGAAATAAGGTTTGTCACTGTTTCCATTTTTTCCCCATCTATCCGTCATGAAGTGATGGGAACAGATGCCATTATCTTAGTTTTTTGAATGTTGAGTTTTGAGCCAGTTTTTTCACTCTCCTCTTTCACCTTCATCAAGAGGCTCTTTAGTTTGTCTTCAATTTCTGCCATTAGAGTGGTATCATCTGCATATCTGAGGCTGTTGACATTTTTCCTGGCAATCTTGAGGACAGAAATGGTAAGGATCTAACAGAAGTGAAAGAGATTAAGAATAGGTAGCAAGAATACACAGAAGAACTGTACAAAAAGGTCTTAATGACCCAGATATCCACAATGGTGTGGTCACTTGCCTAGACCCAGACATCCTGCAGTGTGAAGTCAAGTGGGCCTTAGGAAGCATTACTACAAACAAAACTAGTGGAGGTTATGGAACTCCAGTGGAGCTATTTGAAATCCTAAAAGATGATGCTGTGAAAGTGCTGCACTCAATATGCCAGCAAATGTGGAAAACTCAGCAGTGGACACAGGACTGGAAAATGTCAGTTTTCATTCCACTCCCAAAGAAGGGCAATGCCAGAGAATGTTCAAACTACCACACAATTGCATTCGTCTCACATGCTACCAAGGTAATGCTCAAAATCCTTCAAGCTAGGCTTTAACAGTATGTGAACTGAGAACTTCCAGATATACAAGCTAAATTTAGAAAAGGCAGAGGAACCAGAGATCAAATTGCCAACATTCATTGGCTCATAGAAAAAGCAAGAGAACTCCAGTTAAACATCTACTTTTGCTTCATGGACTATGCTAAAGCCTTTGACTGTGTGGATCACAACAAACTGAGAACATTCTTCAAGAGATGGGAATACCAGACCACCTTACCTGCTTCCTGAGAAACTTGTATGAAGGTCAAGAAGTAAACTGAACCAGACATGGAACAATGGACTGGTTCAAATTGGGAAAGGAGTACAAGCCAGATTAAATGAACCAAACATTGGGAATTCTACTTGAAAATTCTACTTGTAATGAGATAAATTAGAGAAAGATGTCCCTAAACTGATGAAAGAGTTGTCTTCCTAACAAAAGTGCCCACTAAACTACCATGGAAACATGGTAGATGCCCAATAAATCTTGGTGCAATAAATTAATAAATGATTAAAAATGAGACCTACACCTAAATATACCAAGTAGACTCAAAGTTTGTAAATAAATAATCCTGTATGAACCCAGTCAGGGATAGAATAAGTTACTTACAAATAAAAAACCTTAACACCAGGCTTATTTGGGGTGGGGGGGGGGGGTGCCACAGGTAACACTGAATATTAGAAAGGTGATAGAGTACCATTTCAGAATATCAAATAAAAAATATAATTATGAGTCAATAATTCTATGTCATATTTTGGTCTTGTTCATAAGAGAATGTAACAGTAGATACTTTTATATATTTAAGGGCTCAAAAAGGAAACAACTTATATATCTTCTCTGAAAAAAAATTCAAGGTACTCCAGTTGAGTGAGAAATGAGTCAAAATCAGGAAATGATACAATATCAGTAACCAACCTACAGAGCTTATTCAAATTTCACTAATTTTTCCTTTAAATGCCTTTATCAGGTTTAGGCTTTTAAAGCTATTTTGACATTTGACTTTCCTTTCAGGCATTTATACCCTTAAAAAAATGTTACTGCCAATTGCTATTGCAGTGGTTCTCAAGCTTGTTTGCACATTAGAATCATCTGGAGAGCTAGATGAAAATTCCTAGAGAAAATTCTTGAGAAAAAAATAAAGAAAAAAAAATCATTCTCCCCAATTTCAAAATATATTACAAAGCTTTGCAATTGAAACAGTATGGTATTGGAATTAAAAACAGACCCATGGATCAATGAAACAGAATAGAGTCCAGAAATAAACCCACAAATTTGGTTAAATAATTATGACAAAATAAAAATAAAATAAAAATGACAAAGGGGCCAAAAATATCAAACAGGGAAAGGACAGTCTCTTCAGTAATTGGTACTGGGAAAGTTGGACAGCCTTTTGCAAAAAAATGAAATCGAGCCACTATCTTACATGATACACAAAAACTGATCTAAACATAGATTAAAGACTTGAACATAAGCCCTGAAACCATAAAATTCCTAGAAGAAAGCATAAGCCGTAAGCTCCTTGATATATTGGTCTTGGCAATGATTGTTTGAATCTGATACCAAAAGCAATAAAAGCAAAAATAAACAAATGAGAGGTTAGTAAAATAAAAAAACTTCTGCACAGTAAAGGAAACTATCAACACAACAAAAAGGGAAATCTACTGCATGAGAGAAAATAATTGCAAATCATGTATCTGATAAGGGACTAAAACGATATCATATAATTTGGAAGTAGAAAGCCAAACAATCCAATTAAAAATGGATAGAGGATCTGAATAGACATTTTACCAAAGAAGACACACAGATGGGCAACAGACACATGAAAAGATGCTTGACATTACTAATCATCAGGGAAATGCAACTCAAGACCACAATGAGATATCACTTCATACCTGTTAGAACTGCTGCTATCAAAAAGATAAGAAACAAGTGTTGGTGATGATGCGGAGAAAAGGGAACCCTTGTGCACTGTTGGTGGGAATGCAAATTGGTGCAACTACTATAGACAATAGTATAAAGGTATCTCAAAAGAGATGGGAATACCAGACCACCTGATCTGCCTCTTGAGAAATCTGTATGCAGGTCAGGAAGCAACAGTTAGAACTGGTCATGGAACAACAGACTGGTTCCAAATAGGAAAAGGAGTACATCAAGGCTGTATATTGTCACCATGTTTATTTAACTTATATGCAGAGTACATCATGAGAAATGCTGGACTGGAAGAAACACAAGTTGGAATCAAGATTGCTGGGAGAAATATCAATAACCTCAGATATGCAGATGACACCACTCTTATGGCTGAAAGTGAAGAGGGGCTAAAAAGCCTCTTGATGAAAGTGAAAGTGGAGAGTGAAAAGGTTGGCTTAAAGCTCAACATTCAGAAAACGAAGATCATGGCATCTGGTCCCATCACTACATGGGAAATAGATGGAGAAACAGTGGAAACAGTGTCAGACTTTCTTTTTCTGGGCTCCAAAATCACTGCAGATGATGACTGCACCCATGAAATTAAAAGACGCTTACTCCTTGGAAGGAAAGTTATGACCAACCTAGATAGCATATTCAAAAGCAGAGACATTACTTTACCAACAAAGGTTTGCCTAGTCAAGGCTATGGTCTTTCCTGTGGTCATGTATGGATGTGAGAGCTGGACTGTGAAGAAGGCTGAGCGCGGAAGAATTGATGCTTTTGAAGTGTGGTGTTGGAGAAGACTCTTGAGAGTCCCTTGGACTGCAAGGAGATCCAACCAGTCCATTCTGAAGGAGATCAATCCTGGAATTTCTTTGGAAGGAATGATGCTAAAGCTGAAACTCCAGTATTTTGGCCACCTCATGCGAAGAGTTGACTCATTGGAGAAGACTCTGATGCTGGGAGGGATTGAGGGCAGGAGGAGAAGGGGACGACAGAGGATGAGATGGCTGGATGGCATCACTGACTTGATGGGTGTGAGTCTGAGTGACCTCCGGGAGCTGGTGATGGACAGGGAGGTCTGGCGTGCTGTGGTTCATGGGGTCGCAAAGAGTTGGACACGACTGAGTGACTGATCTGATCTGATCTGATCTCAAAAAATTAAAAATAGAACTCCTATATGATCCAGCAATTCTACTTCTGGGTATTTATCCAAAGGAAACAAGAACACTAATTTGAAAAGATATAGGCACCCCTGTGTTCATTGGATGAGATGATTGGATGGCATCACTGACTTCACGGACATGAGTTTGAGCAAGCTCCAGGAGTTGGTGATGGACAAGGAAGCCTGGCATGCTACAGTCCATGGGGTTGCAAAAAGTTGGACACGACTGAGTGATTGAACTGAACTGACTGTGTTCACTACAGCATTATTTACAATAGTCAAGATACGGAAACAATCTAATTGTCAAAGGATGAATGAATGGATACGAAAATTGTGGTATATATATATACACAGAGAAGGTAATGGCAGCCCACTCCAGTACTCTTGCCTGGAAATTCCCATGGATGGAGGAGCCTGGTCAGCTACAGTCCATGGGGTAGCCAAGAATTGGACTCGACTGAGCAACTTCACTTTCACTTTTCACTTTCATGCATTGGAGAAGGAAATGGCAACCCACTCTAGTATTCTTGCCTGCAGAATCCCAGGGACAGCGGAGCCTGGTGGGCTCACACAGAGTTAGACACAACTGAAGCAACTTAGCAGATATATATATATATATATATATATATATATATATATATATATATATATATATATAGTGGAATATCATTCAGCCATAAAAAAAGAAGAGTGAAATCTTGCATTTTCAACTACATGGATGGACCTTGTGGACATTACATTAACACTAAGGAAAATTAGTCAGACATGCACCATATGATCTCTCTTATATGTTGACATTCTAGGAATTAGCGAACTAAAATGGACTGGAATGGGTGAATTTAACTCAGAGGACCATTATATCTACTACTGCGGGCAGGAATCCCTCAGAAGAAATGGAGTGGCCATCATGGTCAACAAAAGAGTCCGAAATGCAGTACTTGGATGCAATCTCAAAAACGACAGAATGATCTCTGTTCATTTCCAAGGCAAACCATTCAATATCACAGTAATCCAAGTCTATGCCCCAACCAGTAACGCTGAAGAAGCTGAAGTTGAATGGTTCTATGAAGACCTACAAGACCTTTTAGAACGAACACCCAAAAAAGATGTCCTTTTCATTATAGGGGACTGGAATGCAAAAGTAGGAAGTCCAGAAACACCTGGAGTAACAGGTAAATTTGGCCTTGGAATACGGAATGAAGCAGGGCAAAGACTAACAGAGTTTTGCCAAGAAAATGCACTGGTCATAGCAAATACCCTCTTCCAACAACACAAGAGAAGACTCTATACATGGACATCACCAGATGGTCAACACCGAAATCAGTTCGATTATATTCTTTGCAGCCAAAGATGGAGAAGCTCTATACAATCAGCAAAAACAAGACCAGGAGCTGACTGTGGCTCAGACCATGAACTCCTTATTGCCAAATTCAGACTTAAATTGAAGAAAATAGGGAAAACCACTAGACCATTCAGGTATGCCCTAAATGAAATCCCTTATGATTATACAGTGGAAGTGAGAAATAGATTTAAGGGCCTAGATCTGATAGATAGAGTGCCTGATGAACTATGGAATGAGGTTCGTGACATTGTACAGGAGACAGGGATCAAGACCATCCCCATGGAAAAGAAATGCAAAAAAGCAAAATGGCTGTCTGGGGAGGCCTTACAAATAGCTGCGAAAAGAAGAGAAGTGAAAAGCAAAGGAGAAAAGGAAAGATATAAACATCTGAATGCAGAGTTCCAAAGAATAGCAAGAAGAGATAAGAAAGCCTTCTTCAGCGATCAATGCAAAGAAATAGAGGAAAACAACAGAATGGGAAAGACTAAGGATCTATTCAAGAAAATCAGAGATACCAAAGGAACATTTCATGCAAAGATGGGCACGATAAAGGACAGAGATGGTGTGGACCTAACAGAAGCAGAAGATATTAAGAAGAGGTGGCAAGAATACACAGAAGAACTGTACAAAAAAGAGCTTCATGACCCAGATCATCACGATGGTGTGATCACTGACCTAGAGCCAGACATCCTGGAATGTGAAGTCAAGTGGGCCTTAGAAAGCATCACTACGAACAAAGCTAGTGGAGGTGATGGAATTCCAGTGGAGCTATTCCAAATCCTGAAAGATGATGCTGTGAAAGTGCTGCACTCAATATGCCAGCAAATGTGGAAAACTCAGCAGTGGCCACAAGATTGGAAAAGGTCAGTTTTCATCCCAATCCCAAAGAAAGGCAATGCCAAAGAATGCTCAAACTACCGAACAATTGCACTCATCTCACACGCTAGTAAAGTAATGCTCAAAATTCTCCAAGCCAGGCTTCAGCAATATGTGAACCGTCAACTTCCTGATGTTCAAGCTGGTTTTAGAAAAGGCAGAGGAACCAGAGATCAAATTGCCAACATCCGCTGGATCATCGAAAAAGCAAAAGAGTTCCAGAAAAACATCTATTTCTGCTTTATTGACTATGCCAAAGCCTTTGACTGTGTGGATCACAATAAACTGTGGAAAATCCTGAAAGAGATGGGAATACCAGACCACCTGATCTGCCTCTTGAGAAATCTGTATGCAGGTCAGGAAGCAACAGTTAGAACTGGTCATGGAACAACAGACTGGTTCCAAATAGGAAAAGGAGTACATCAAGGCTGTATATTGTCACCATGTTTATTTAACTTATATGCAGAGTACATCATGAGAAATGCTAGACTGGAAGAAACATAAGCTGGAATCAAGATTGCCGGGAGAAATATCAATAACCTCAGATATGCAGATGATACCACCCTTATGGCAGAAAGTGAAGAGGAACTAAAAAGCCTCTTGATGAAAGTGAAAGTGGAGAGTGAAAAGGTTGGCTTAAAGCTCAACATTCAGAAAACGAAGATCATGGCATCTGGTCCCATCACTACATGGGAAATAGATGGAGAAACAGTGGAAACAGTGTCAGACTTTCTTTTTCTGGGCTCCAAAATCACTGCAGATGGTGACTGCCACCATGAAATTAAAAGACGCTTACTCCTTGGAAGGAAAGTTATGACCAACCTAGATAGCATATTCAAAAGCAGAGACATCACTTTGCCAACAAAGGTTCGCCTAGTCAAGGCTGTGGTCTTTCCTGTGGTCATGTATGGATGTGAGAGCTGGACTGTGAAGAAGGCTGAGCGCCGAAGAATTGATGCTTTTGAACTGTGGTGTTGGAGAAGACTCTTGAGAGTCCCTTGGACTGCAAGGACATCCAACCAGTCCATTCTGAAGGAGATCAGCCCTGGGATTTCTTTGGAAGGAATGATGCTAAAGCTGAGACTCCAGTATTTTGGCCACCTCATGCGAAGAGTTGACTCATTGGAGAAGACTCTGATTCCAGGGGGGATTGGGAGCAGGAGGAGAAGGGGACGACAGAGGATGAGATGGCTGGATGGCATCACTGACTCGATGGATGTGAGTCTGAGTGACCTCCAGGAGTTGGTGATGGACAGGGAGGCCTGGCGTGCTGCAGTTCATGGGGTCGCAAAGAGTCGGACACTACTGAGCGACTGATCTGATCTGATCTGATCTGATATGTGGAATCTAAAAACAAAGCCCAAAAACTAAGCACAGAGGTACAGAACACAGATTGGTGGTAGTAAGAGGTGGGGGTGGAGGTGGGAGAAATGGGTGAACTGTGTTTGTTTGCTTTAGTTTAAATAGAATAAAAAATTCCCAAACCGAGGCCTGTGGGACAGAGACATAAGTGTACTGAAGTTCCCCAGTGACTCCAGTGTGTAAACAAATTTGGAAACCACTGTGCTACTATTCGGAGAAGGCAATGGCACCCCACCCCAGTACTCTTGCCTGGCAAATCCCATGGATGGAGGAGCCTGGTGGGCTGCAGTCCGTGGGGTCGGACATAACTGAGCGACTTCACTTTCACTTTTCATGCATTGGAGAAGGAAATGGCAACCCACTCCAGTGTTCTTGCCTGGAGAATCCCAGGGGTGGGGGAGCCTGGTGAGCTCTGGGGTTGCACAAAGTTGGACACGACTGAAGCGAGTTAACAGCAGCAGCAGCAGCAGTGCTACTATTAAATGAATTCTATGAGCTGTGTTGCCCATGAAATATTATTCATAAATTACTGAAATATTACTTGAAATAAGACAGGTGGGCGGACAGGTACAGCAGATAACAATTTTTCTCAGAAAAGAAAATTTTTCCAGGCTCTCTTCCAGTCAAGCAAACCATATTCTCCTTGGGTCCTATTTCCAAATAGTTCCTCTTGGAAGCTGCTAAGTTTAGAAGAGGTTAGGCCATCCCTTTATTGTTCCCTCCTTTCTTCAAAGCCTTGCACATGGTAGAAATTTAATAAATGCTGAATAAATGAATGGATGGGACTGTGCTTTCACCAACCTGTTTTCTGAGGCCAGGAGAGCAGTGGGAAGTTATTAAAATTTACTTAAAGAGTAAGCCTTTGGTCCAGTACAAGAGAGTTTAGCTTTGAAGCAATCAAATCTAACCTCTGTATCTTCCATCCTTAATAGATAAGTGAAAAACAGGGGAGCTTCAAATGATATACAGGTATACAGAGTCCAGTCCTTGTTAAAGCCTCAAAAGCCTCCTCATCTCATCCTGAGATCCACTTCTCCACAATCCAGCTCAATGCCCTGGCTTTTAATGTTTTGACCATCACCACTAAGAATTCAGCTATGTGTCATTAGTGGGAAACAAATGTTTCCCTACACCTGTGAGTGATGAAAATCTTGGCAAACTGGAGCACAGTCTTCTTTCCAAGAGGTGCTATTGGCTCACCTCAATCAGAACCCAGCTTGGCAGGCATTCCCATTACTCCAAAGAAGCTGGAAATTCTGATACTATGTAAAATCTTCCACTTTAGAAATGTCACCTCACATTTAAAAAAAAAAAAAAAAAAAAAGCCCTATTGGCCAAACAAAACACAAGCGCAGACTTTATCTGGGCACTGCTTTAATCCCTGCCACTGTTGCAGGGAGAACTCTTAAAAAGGAGCGTCATAGCATTACTGAGTGCAAGCTTGTGCTGCTCACAGTGCAACAGGCCAGTAAATTGAGAGATGAGGTGTTGGGGCAAGAGATGGTAACTATTCAGAAAGCCAGCAGACTGAGAAGATGGTGGAGGAGTGTTCCACAGAATCATCTTACCAAGTTAGAATTCAGGTTTCTTTTATACCAAAAGGGGCAAGGTAGGTATGGCTAGTTGCAAACTTGTTGGTGCTCGAATCCTTTGTCCTTGTAGATCTCCAGTAGATGAGGTCTAAATGTTCCTATAAACCTCCAACAAGACAAATGTTATCCTCTGTTCTGCAACTTTTCGTTTCTATATGAGTAAAAGTGTTATGCTTTTAAAAGTCAGAGTCTAGAGAATGCGCAATCCCACATATTTCAGGCTATGCTGCTGCTGCTAAGTCGCTTCAGTCGTGTCCGACTCTGTGCGACCCTAGAGATGGCAGCCCACCAGGCTCCCCCATCCCTGGGATTCTCCAGGCAAGAATACTGGAATGGGTTGCCATTTCCTTCTCCAATGCATGAAAGTGAAAAGTGAAAGTGAAGTTGCTCAGTCATGCCCAACTCTTAGCAACCCCATGGACTGCAGCCCACCAGGCTCCTCTGTCCATGGGATTTGCCAGGCAAGCGTATTGAGTGGGTTGCCATAGCCTTCTCCGATTTCAGGCTATAGGCAACACTTTTTACAAAAGGTATAGAGCCAGCATGACAGAAGCACAGCCACCAGAGCACAAAGGTTAGAGCTAAAAGAATAGATTCAATATGGTTTGTTTTTCTCTGTTGCAACAGGTATTGGAAAATGAACACATCAAAAGGGAAAAAGGGTTTTGGTGTTATTGTATCAATGTGAAAGTAATTGCAGTAAATTCTACCATTTTCTGGCTTCCGATTCAAACTCAATTTAGAGATTATTCCCTTAACTAACCTGGTAATCTTGACCCCCAACATTACTTAGCATAAATACTTATTTTCTTCATCCTATTTTACATTAAAATGTTTCAAAATAATGCTATGCTATATAAACAAATAAATCTACTAAATTTTCCAGTTTCATTTGTTCTTAGAATAATTTCCACAGTAGTGTACTACAGTCTGGGGTGTACATTTTACAAAAAGTCTGTGATAAAGGCACCAAAGTGGAAAGTGAAAAACTTCTTCCAAATTGTTCTGATGTTCACAATGACAGCCCAAAGAACAAGGAAGCAAAGTGCATTTTTCTAGGAGCCTTGAAAGGCGATTTTTCTGTCTGTCCCTGGGGCAGGGAAGAGCCCTGGTGTGGACCTGGGCTGAGCCATGAGGGTTGCCTACCATGCTTGCTAAACTCTCAGGAGACTGCTTTTTAAGGAGATCTGGGGCCATCTGCCAACTTTTCCATTTTGCCTCTAAGAGATGGAATACTTCCTGCCATATCAGTAAACAAGGATGTCACAGTCACCAGCAGCCACCACAGACAGTGAGCTGGTGAGCCCTGAGGGAACTCAGGGTTAGGGGTAGGGTTTAAGGAAAGAATACCTGCCATCTAGTGGCCATCAGACTGCAGCCACTCCCTGTGGCGAGCCCTGAGGAACTTAAAGATGTGAAAACAGGATACTGGCCCTTGAAAGCTAAGGCATGTATCAGAGGAATTATTTCAGTGAACCCAGACTCTTGCAGCTTCCCATACACAGAAAAGTGCTAACTTCCTTGACTTGGGTCATCTGGTTTTCTTTAATTAACAATAATTTTTGATGTTTAGACAACCTGTTACTTGTTGCAAAACTTCTATATAACCTAGTACCTCTCCTTGCTTCCTTGGAGTTCTTTCAGGGTTTCTTGAAATGCTATATCCTTGGCCTGAAGTCCTAAAAATTCCCATCAAATAAAATAAAACTTATAAGTTGTGAATATTTTTTTTAAGTTGAGACCTTTCTATGAAAAAAAAAAAGCCAGAAATGTGGGTTTTCTGAACCACAGGCCTGGTCATTTCTGAAAACCTGAATGTGGGAGTGGATGGAATTGCCTACGAGGAAGAGTGTGGCATGAGTGGGTGCAGGATCCCAGCAAATGCAGAATTTTAGGGACAGAAGGAGTGAGAAATCTCAGAGAGGCAAGGGGAATCTGTGTGAACACAGTACAGAGAAGACTCTGTTCCCCCAGAGGTTGTTCCAGGGTGGCGAGTTTCCCCTATAGTGAAGAAGGAATTCATAGGGCCTGGACCCCATCTTAGGCCTATTCATGCTGATCATGCTCAGCCATCTCTCCACCTGACTCTGGACTCTATGTTTAGTGCCTATGGAAACTACAATAGAAGGATAAGACCCCCTCCAGACAGGAGAACCTTGAAGATCACATCCAGGTTACTCACCGCCTATGAGAAAACATACTCTAGTCACCCCTCCCTCCAGACAGGTCATAAGCTCTTTCTGTACCTATCCAAGTGTAACCGCAGGCTTATTGATTATTAACTATTTGAACACCTAACACTTGATAACACTTGAATAATGGAGTTATTGTGATTATATTTACCCTTCCTTTGTTACATGTAAGTCTCAAGGAAATTGGGCTGGTGGGTTCGGAAAGGTACACATGGGATATAAAAGATTTTCACAAATGCTGGTCGGGGTCCTTGGCTAAGAGGAGATTCTGCCTTGGGCCCGCTGGTGTAATAAGCTGCACTCCACTATCTGCATTGTCCTTCTGAGTGAGTTTGTTTCCCAGAACGCGTGGCTATAACATTAGTAGGGACCCCAGTCCCTACACTGGCACGTGCAGAGGTGTTTAGCAAGAAGCAAGATGGCTTAACCTGGAGGTAATCACTTAAACTGGGTTTCCCATGTAGCTCAGTCGGTAAAAGAATCTGCCTGCAGTGCAAGAGACCTGGGTCCGATTCCTGGGTTGGGAAGATCCTCCAAAGAAGGAAATGGCAACCCACTCCAGTATTCTTGCCTGGAAAATCTCATGGACAGAGGAGCCTGGTGGGCTGCAGTCCATGGGGTCGCAAAGAGTCGTGCACGACTGAGCGACTAACACTTCCTTAATCACTTGCCCAAATAAGTTAGATCTGAACTGGGGAGGAGAATGAATTCCATAGGGGCACTGATGGGTTTGCAGAGCAAAGGATGAGGCCCGGAGTCCGAAATGGGCTAAGATTTCCTGTGGGGGTCCTGCCTCGGATTTAGTCTCTTCGCGCTCTAATTTTGCAGTCGCCTCCACTTTAACCGCCTGCGACCAAGGAAAAGCGTGCCCTGGCGCTCTCTTTAGGTTCCGGCCCTCGCCGGGCGCTGCCTCCTCCTCCTCCCGCGGCCGCCCCGCCCCCTGCCGGGTCACGGTAGCGGCTCCAGCTAGCAGGTAGGAGGCATGGAGGGCAGCGTCGGCAAGGTGGGCGGCCTGGGGCGCACCTTATGCGTGCTGACTGGAGCTTCCCGGGGCTTTGGACGGACGCTGGCCCAAGTCCTGGCCCCGCTGCTGTCGCCTGGCTCCGTGCTGGTCCTAAGCGCCCGCAATGACGAGGCCCTGCGGCAGCTGGAGGCCGAGCTGGGCGCCCAGCGGCCGGGTCTGCGCATCGTGCGGGTGCCCGCCGACCTGGGCGCCGAGACCGGCTTGCAGCAACTGCTCGGTGCTCTGTGCGACCTCCCCAGGCCCGAAGGCCTGCAGCGAGTGCTGCTCATCAACAATGCGGGTAAGACGCCCGTTGGCCCGTGAGCGCTAGGAATACTGCTTAGCGTCCCGTTCTGTTTCCCTCTCTTTCATCCCCCTCGCTTCTTGGAACTTTAAAGGTGACTCCTAGGAGTCAGAAAAGACGCCTGGAAGTCCTAGTTTCAGCGAGGTGTGGAGGAAGACCTAGTGCTGACTGGGCGGCTCATTCTCTCTGCTTCTCCACTCCGCTCCCCACCCTCGCCCCCGCTCCCCTTCCTGTTTCAGCGCCATTTGTTCCAGAATGCCTTTAGAACTTTTCTGATCCTCTTGTTCAGCGCCGTCTGGCGGAGACCTGAGTTAGGACATGGAGTCTCTCCGCAGTTGTAAATTTCCCCCACTTATCCAAATGGCCCCCAGAGTTCCCCTAAACCCAGCCCCAGAGCAGAGCATGCGCCTTCTCAGTTTGACGCTTCGGGTAAGGGGTTCCCCAGGTATGTCAGTCTGCAGGGCTGGGAAGAGGAGCCATCTTCAGAAGCCCTAGAGAGACTCCTTTAGCTGTGGTTGGGAAGCGGGTGCCTGAATTTGAAAAGGGCTGGGAGAAGAGAAAACCCCGCCTTGCACTGGGTGATTCATAAGGTCCTGTTTTTCAGGCACTCTTGGAGATGTATCCAAACATTGGGTTGACCTGACTGACCCAACTGAAGTGAACAACTACTGGACTCTGAACTTGACTTCCACGCTCTGCCTGACTTCCAGTATCCTGAAGGCCTTCCCGGACAGTCCTGGCCTCAGCAGGACTGTGGTTAACATCTCGTCCATCTGTGCCCTGCAGCCCTTCAAGGGCTGGGGACTGTATTGTGCTGGGAAGGCTGCCCGTAACATGATGTTCCAGGTCCTGGCGGCGGAAGAACCTAGCGTGAGGGTGCTGAGCTATGGCCCAGGTAGGTGAGGCTTTACTGCCATCCATGTTCTAAGAACTGGCTGCTTACCCTTTGGGGATTGGGCTAGGAGCCCTCTCTGTCTCCTCTAGGAAAGGCCCCATAGAGTATATTGTCCTTGAATCATGACCCATCACTCCTTAAGGGAAATACAAGCTCCAAGGAAGTTAGGGCTGGTGGGGACAGGAAGCTCTAGTTAGTGGATATGGACTGAGAGTGGGGAGCTGCCTGGACTTGAGGATGGGGACAGGAAGTCTGAGGTATTAGAGTCTGAGAGATGATTAGGATTTTAGGATTTGAATTCCAGGCCTGTGCCTCATTTCTTCATGTGAAATAGGGAAGATGTTACCTGTTTTAACAGGGCCATTTGTACGATTGAATGAGGTCAAACTTGTAGATCAGATCAGATCAGATCAGTCGCTCAGTCGTGTCTGACTCTTTGCGACCCCATGAACTGCAGCACGCCAGGCCTCCCTGTCCATCACCAACTCCCAGAGGTCACTCAGACTCACATCCATCAAGTCAGTGATGCCATCCAGCCATCTCATCCTCTGTCGTCCCCTTCTCCTCCTGCCCGCAATCCCTCCCAGCATCAGAGTCTTTTCCAATGAGTCAACTCTTAGCATGAGGTGGCCAAAATACTGGAGTCTCAGCTTTAGCACCATTCCTTCCAAAGAAACCCCAGGGCTGATCTCCTTCAGAATGGACTGGTTGGATGTCCTTGCAGTCCAAGGGACTCTCAAGAGTCTTCTCCAACACCACAGTTCAAAAGCATCAATTCTTCGGCGCTCAGCCTTCTTCACAGTCCAGCTCTCACATCCATACATGACCACAGGAAAGACCATAGCCTTGACTAGGCGAACCTTTGTTGGCAAAGTAATGTCTCTGCTTTTGAATATGCTATCTAGGTTGGTCATAACTTTCCTTCCAAGGAGTAAGCGTCTTTTAATTTCATGGTGGCAGTCACCATCTGCAGTGATTTTGGAGCCCAGAAAAATAAAGTCTGACACTGTTTCCACTGTTTCCCCATCTATTTCCCATGTAGTGATGGGACCAGATGCCATGATCTTCGTTTTCTGAATGTTGAGCTTCAAGCCAACCTTTTCACTCTCCACTTTCACTTTCATCAAGAGGCTTTTTAGTTCCTCTTCACTTTCTGCCATAAGGGTGGTATCATCTGCATATCTGAGGTGATTGATATTTCTCCCAGCAATCTTGATTACAACTTGTGTTTCTTCCAGTCCAGCGTTTCTCATGATGTACTCTACATATAAGTTAAATAAACAGGGTGACAATATACAGCCTTGATGAACTCCTTTTCCTATTTGGAACCAGTCTGTTGTTCCATGACCAGTTCTAACTGTTGCTTCCTGACCTGCATACAGATTTCTCAAGAGGCAGATCAGGTGGTCTGGTATTCCCATCTCTTTCAGAATTTTCCACAGTTTATTGTGATCCACACAGTCAAAGGCTTTGGCATAGTCAATAAAGCAGAAATAGATGTTTTTCTGGAACTCTCTTGCTTTTTCCATGATCCAGCGGATGTTGGCAATTTGATCTCTGGTTCCTCTGCCTTTTCTAAATCCAGCTTGAACATCAGGAAGCTCGCGGTTCACGTATTGCTGAAGCCTGGCTTGGAGAATTTTGAGCATTACTTTACTAGCGTGTGAGATGAGTGCAATTGCACGGTAGTTTGAGCATTCTTTGGCATTGCCTTTCTTTGGGATTGGAATGAAAACTGACCTTTTCCAATCTTGTGGCCACTGCTGAGTTTTCCACATTTGCTGGCATATTGAGTGCAGCACTTTCACAGCATCATCTTTCCGTATTTGGAATAGCTCCACTGGAATTCCATCACCTCCACTAGCTTTGTTCGTAGTGATGCTTCTAAGGCCCACTTGACTTCACATTCCAGGATGTCTGGCTCTAGGTCAGTGATCACGCCATCATGATTATCTGGGTCATGAAGATCTTTTTTGTACAGTTCTTCTGTGTATTCTTGCCACCCCTTCTTAATATCTTCTGCTTCTGTTAGGTCCATACCATTTCTGTCCTTTATCGAGCCCATCTTTGCATGAAATGTTCCTTTGGTATCTCTGATTTTCTTGAAGAGATCCCTAGTTTTTCCCATTCTGTTGTTTTCCTCTATTTCTTTGCATTGATCGCTGAAGAAGGCTTTCTTATCTCTTCTTGCTATTCTTTGGAACTCTGCATTCAGATGGGTACATATTTCCTTTTCTCCTTTGCTTTTTGCTTCTCTTCTTTTCACAGCTATTTGCAAGGCCTCCCCAGACAGCCATTTTGCTTTTTTGCATTTCTTCTCCATGGGGATGGTCTTGATCCCTGTCTCCTGTACAATGTCACGAACCTCATTCCATAGTTCATCAGGCACTCTATCTATCAGATCTAGGCCCTTAAATCTATTTCTCACTTCCACTGTATAATCATAAGGGATTTGATTTAGGGCATACCTGAATGGTCTAGTGGTTTTCCCTACTTTCTTCAATTTAAGTCTGAATTTGGCAATAAGGAGTTCATGGTCTGAGCCACAGTCAGCTCCTGGTCTTGTTTTTGCTGATTGTATAGAGCTTCTCCATCTTTGGTCGCAAAGAATATAATCGATCTGATTTCGGTGTTGACCATCTGGTGATGTCCATGTATAGAGTTTTCTCTTGTGTTGTTGGAAGAGGGTATTTGCTCTGACCAGTGCATTTTCTTGGCAAAACTCTGTTAGTCTTTGCCCTGCTTCATTCCGTATTTCAAGGCCAAATTTACCTGTTACTCCAGGTGTTTCTGGACTTCCTACTTTTGCATTCCAGTCCCCTATAATGAAAAGGACATCTTTTTTGGGTGTTCGTTCTAAAAGGTCTTGTAGGTCTTCATAGAACCGTTCAACTTCAGCTTCTTCAGCGTTACTTGCAGAGACTTGGATTACTGTGACATTGAATGGTTTGCCTTGGAAATGAACCGAGATCATTCTGTCGTTTTTGAGGTTGCATCCAAGTACTGCATTTTGGACTCTTTTGTTGACCATGTTGGCCACTCCATTTCTTCTTAGGGATTCCTGCCCGCAGTAGTAGATATAATGGTCATCTGAGTTAAATTCACCCATTCCAGTCCATTTGAGTTTGCTGATTCCTAGAATGTCGACATTCACTCTTGCCATCTCTTGTTTGACCACTTCTAATGTGCCTTGATTCATGGACCTGACATTCCAGGTTCCTATGCAATATTGCTCTTTACAGCATCAGACTTTGCTTCTATCACCAGACACATCCACAGCTGGGTATTCTTTTTGCTTTGGTTCCATCCCTTCATTATTTCTGGAGTTATTTCTCCACTGATCTCCAGTAGCATATTGGGCCCCTACTGACCTGGGGAGTTTCTCTTTCAGTATCCTATCATTTTGCCTTTTCACACTGTTCATGGGGTTCTCAAGGCAAGAATACTGAAGTGGTTTGCCATTCCCTTCTCCAGCAGACCACACCCTGTCAGATCTCTGGGTGTCCGATCTCATGACCCGCCCATCCTGGGTTGCCCCACGGGTATGGCTTAGTTTCATTGAGTTAGACAAGGCTGTGGTCCTAGTGTGATTAGAATGACTAGTTTTCTGTGAGTATGACTAGTTTTTTTTAATGACTAGTTTTCTGACCTTGGAGGAGTGGTATCTCCTCACCGCCACCCTTCCTGACCTCAGTCGTGGGGTAGCTCCTCTCCGCCGCGCTCTTAGTGCGCCAGTCAGCCGGCGAGGCGCTCTTAGTGCGCCAGTCGCTCAAACTTGTAGAAGTGATCCCAAACTGTGAAGGCTATCTAATTTTTAGCGTTTGTTAAATAGGACTTACCATACTGTATTATCTTAATGTGTCTAGTCTCTCTCTGCATAGGAAAGCCTTGAAGGCAGGGATTATGCACTATTGGTCTTTCTGTCCCCAGCTTCTCCCGAAGCACTCCACTAAGCCAGTCTGCAGTGAATGTTAGCTGAATGCAGAGCAGACAGACATTGTTGAATGCTGACCATCCCATGCTGAACTGTGCTGAAACACTGGGGGATGCTGTGATAAATAAGATAGAGCCCCATTCTCATGAAATTTAAAGGAGGGGGGTGCCTTGTGACAGTTGGCCTGGTTTCTCATCTCTTTACCATGATGCTACTATACCCCTTTCTTAAGAGTGAGGCTTCTATTCTAGGCTTGAGATTGCTGGAATTAGAAGATGGTTTATGATGTCTGAGCAATTTAGGTGGAGATCCAGTAGTCTTTTCCCCTAGGAACCCTAGGGGCAAAGAGGTAGATGAACCTGATCAAAACCCAGATGCAGCATAGCTCGATCAAGCCTCGCCTCCAAGGTCTGATCGGTACCATGTCTACTTCCTCATGATCTCTAGGACCCAGCTCTCCCTCTTCCTCCCAAATATATACAGTTATTCTTGCAGCTGACATTCAATGTAGCACCCACTCTGAGCTCAGCCTCAGACTCAGGCAACAGAGAGCAAGTGGAAACCATAGTCAGGAGCAGAACAAACTCCAGAATGCCATGTGACTGGTTTACGTCTCAGGGAGCTCCCTTGGACATTGTGAGAAAGTTGAACTTTTCTGTAGGGCTCTTAGGGCCTGAATGAGGGCTGAGACCAGTTGGGTTTTTGTTTAAGTCTCTAGAAGCATGTCCTAACAGGTGTCCAAAGATGGAATGGGCTGTTTGGAAAGGGACCAAATCCCTTCTTACTGGGGATGTACCGGTATTTGACTGAGAGATATTTGAGGATCAGGAGGGTGGTTCTTCATAGTCCAAGATTCCTTGATTTTCTGCCCATGAGGTCATTGACTCCAAATTCTGCGATGCTGTGGTTCCTCAGGTGAGAAAGTACTTACAGGGATTTCTCTGGTAGTTCGGTGGCTAAGGCTCTGTGCTCCCAATGTAGGGGGCCTGGGTTTGATCCTGGTTCCTGAACTAGATACTACATACCACAACTGAGAGTTCACGTGCTGCATCTAAAGACCACATCTGTCATGACTAAAAGATCCTACGTGTCACCACTAAAAGATCTAGCATGCTGCAGTGGAGATTGAAAATCCACATGCCACAACTAAGACCCAACACAGCCGGATAAATAAATATTTTTTCAAAATAAAAACAGTGAACTTGTAAGAGTTCAAGAAGGAAGCACTTTCTATTGGTGTGACTAGGGATGGCTTTATTGGAGGCAGCTAAACTGGACATTGATCTTGAGGGCTGCTTCCGTATCAGCAGGTGGAAGGCATGCTGGATAAGTGGATGCAAAGGTGGGAACACTCTCCAAACTCACTTTTTGAGGCTGACTTTATCCTGATACTGAAATCAGACAAGGACACTACAAGGAAGGAAAATTATAGGCCAAAATCCTTGATGAGCATAGATGCAGAAATCCTCAGCACAATTGTTAGTGAGCCAAATTCAAAAATACTTTAAGAAGATTGTATACCATGATCAAGTGGGATTTATCCTAGGGATGCGAGGATGGTTCAACATCTATAAATAAATCAGTGTAATACACCACAATAACAAAAGATAAAATTTGTATGATCATCTTAATAGAGAAAACAATGTGAAAAATCAGTTACATTTCTATACACTGATGATGAAGTATCAGGAAAAGAAATTAACAGTCCCATTTACAGTTGCATCCAAAAGAATAAAATACCAAGGAACAAATTTAATGAAGGAGATAAAAGACTTATACACGAAAAACTATAAGATACCAATGGAAGAATCTCAAGAAGATATAAAATGGAAAGATGCCATGTTCATGGATTGGATAAATTAATATTGTTAAAATGTCAATACTATCCAACCCACTCTACAGATTTAATGCGATCTCTATCAAATTTCAGAGACTCGATGGATGTGAGTCTGAGTGACCTCCAAGAGCTGGTGATGGATGGGGAGGCCTGGCGTGCTGCAGTTCATGGGGTCGCAAAGAGTCGGACATGACTGAGCGACTGATCTGATCTGATCTGATCAAATTTCAAGTGGCATTTTTCACAGAAATAGAACAAGCAATTCTAAAATATATATGGAACCACAGAAAACTCTCAATAGCCAAAGCAGTCTTGAGAAGGAAGAACAAAGATCCCCAGCATCATGCTGCTTGATTTCAAACTATATTACAAAGCCACAGTAATCAAACTAGTGTGGTATTAGCATAAAAAAATAGACACAGTTTGCCAGTGAAACCATCTAGTCCTGATGTCTTGGAGAAGATAATTTGGGATTGAAATAATAGCTTCATAAACGTAGATGTACAGATCTCCTTAGAGATTTGGGAAGGTGTCAGCTATCATTTCTTTCTTTCTTTTTATTAGTTAATTTTAATTGAAGGATAATTACTTTACAGAATTTTGTTGTTTTCTGCCAGATATCAACATGAATCAGCCATAGATATACAAATCCTCTCCCTCTTGAACCCTTCTTCTATCTCC
The DNA here is from genome assembly GCA_935064755.1 of Tragelaphus eurycerus. Taxonomy (NCBI): domain Eukaryota; kingdom Metazoa; phylum Chordata; class Mammalia; order Artiodactyla; family Bovidae; genus Tragelaphus; species Tragelaphus eurycerus. Next base: position 25,704,497 of record CAKXYN010000016.1, read on the forward strand.
CTCCCCATCCCACCCCTCTAGGCTGATACAGAGCCCCTGTTTGAGTTTTCTGAGCCATACAGCAAATTCCCATCAGCTATCTGTTTTACATTTGGTAATGTAAGTGTCCATATTACTCTCCATATGTCTCACCCTCTCCTTCCTTCCCCCCGCCATGTCCATAAGTCTGTTCTCTCTGTCTGTTTCTCTGTTGCTGCCCTGCAGATAAATTCATTGGTACCATCTTTCTAGACTCTATATATATGCATTAATATATGATATTTATCTTTCTCTTTCTGACTTACTTCACCCTGTATAATAGGCTCTAGGTTTATCCGCCTCATTAGAACTGACCCAAATATGTTCCTTTTTATAGCTGAGTAATATTCCATTGTATATATGTACCACAGCTTCTTTATCCATTCATCTGTCGATGGACATTAGGTTGCTTCCATGTTCTAGCTATTGTAAATAGTGCTGTAATGAACATTGGGGTACATGTGTCTTTTTGAATTTTGGTTTCCTCAGGGTATATGCCTAATAGTGGGATCACTGGGTCATATGGTGGTTTTATTCCTAGTTTTTTAAGGACTCTCCATATTGTCTTCTATAGTGACTGTATCAATTTACATTCCCACTAACAGTGCAAGAGGATTCTAACCCTTTTCTCCACACCCTCTCCAACATTTATTGTTTGTAGACTTTTCTATAAATTTATTTATTTTTTAATTGAAGGATAATTGCTGCACAGAATTTTGTTGTTTTCTGTCAAATCTCAACATGAATCAGCCATAGGTATACATATGTCCACTCCCTTTAGACCCTCCCTCCCATCTCCCTCCCCATCCCACCCCTCTAGGTTGATACAGAGCTCCTGTTTGAGTTTCTTGAGCCATACAGCAAGTTCCTGTTGGCTATCTGTTTTACATATGGTAATGAAATTTCCACGTTACTCTCCCCATACATCTCACCCTCTCTTCCCCTCTCCCCCTCTCTCCCTATGTCCATAAATCTATTCTCTTATGTCTGTTTCTCCATTGCTGCCCTGCAAATAAATTCTTCAGTACCATTTTTCTAGATTCCGTACATAAGTGTTAGTATATGATATTTATCTTTCTCTTTCTGACTGACTTCACTCTGTATGATAGGCTCTAGGTTCATCTACCTCATTAGAATTGACTCAAATGCGTTTCTTTTTATGGCTGAGTAATATTCCATTGTGTATGTACCACAACTTCTTTATCCATTCATCTGTCGATGGACACCTAGGTTGCTTTGATCTTCTAGCTGTTGTAAATAGTGCTACAATGAACTATGGGATGCATGTGTCTTTTTCAATTTTCCTCAGGGTAGGAAACCAAGCTAGGAGTGAGATTGCTGGGTCATATGGTGGTTTTATTCCTAGTTTTTTAAGGAATCTCCGCACCGTTTTCCATAGTGGCTGTATCAGTTTACATTCCCACCAACAGTGCAGAGCATTCCCTTTTCTCCACAGCTTCTCCAGCATTTATTGTTTGTAGACTTTTTTCGGAACGCACAGGGAGCCACCTACAGCCATGGGAGTTGACCTGGTGCTGGAGCGGGCTGGCTCGGGAGCCCTTGAGAAGTTGGTTGCTCACTTCATTCTCCTCCCACAGGGAGGGTGTCTCTCTCCACTCTGGGACTTTGAGGGGGAATGATGGGTAGTGTGAATCTATGGATTTGGTAGTCTAAGGGGACTGTGTTCAGTGGACATTGGATGAGCCTGGAGCTCGATACTGACATTGTGGAGCCTTTGGTGATGCTGACCACGTGTCAGCCAAGGTGCAGTGTTGCCTCTGGCCAGACCTGACTCCACCCAGCTCCACACATAGATCAGGGGCCCCTGCCTCAGCCATGTCCCCTCATCTTCTGCTCTTCATCCCCTAGGTCCCCTGGACACTGACATGCAGCAGTTAGCCCGGGAGACCTCTGTGGACCCAGACTTGCGAAAAAGCCTGCAGGAGCTGAAGAGGAAGGGGGAACTTGTGGATTGCAAGATATCAGCCCAGAAACTTCTGAGCTTGCTGCAAAATGACAAGTTCAAGTCTGGAGCCCATATTGACTTCTACGATGAATAAGACCATGCCCTTGGTTTTAGGGGCTTTCTTCCCCCTCTTAAAGGCACACCCAGGAGCCCTTTGCCTCTCTACATGCTGCCACAATGGCGCTGCCAACCTCGCCTTACACAGATAAGCACTCATGCTTACTGCCCTGCCCTCAGATCCAACAACTGTGAGGGCCCTGGGTGGCTGGTTTCAGATATCTGTGTTGACCACCCTGAGTTAGGAGTGAACTTGGGAGAGACAAGTTATGGCTGTTGGTGTTTCTCCCTAGAAACAGAATTTTAGGGATGGGAAAACTAGGACAGGAAGCTAAAAACACTGAGAAAAGGAGGATGGGTCTCTGGCCCCTGACTGGTCCATGGGGAAGGAGGGATGAGCTAGTGTCAAACAGGAAGACCCACGTAGATGGACAGATGGCCTGGAGGGATAGGAGGACAGTGCAAGTCCCAGCCCACAGGGATGTTCTTTGCCCAGGGTAGCAAGACCTTCAGTTGAACTCTGTGTCCTCATTCTGATGCGTCCTCCCTCCAGAATCTGCCATCTATCCACCAGATGGGGGAAAGGAGCCTGAGAGTTTTATACATATTAAAGGCAGATACAAATAAAATGTGAATTGTCCTTTGTTAATACCTGCTTTCTCTTCTGGTACAGGTCCTATGACTAACTCCCTGGTTTCCTCAACCCAAGGGGTGTTCCTGAGACAGTTAATCCAAACTTGGGGTGTTGCCCTCATGTCCTGGGGCGTCTTGGGGCTGTCTGCCTCTTCTCACAGAGCGCCACTCATAACAAACCCAGGTTCAAACAAAGTTGTCCTAGGTAACTTGCCCAGACACCTGTGCCTCCTTTATGCCTTTGCCTATTCTTACCCCAGTCTTATACCCTTTCCTCACCCTTGACCTATTCAAAGGGTATGCAGCCTTTAGGGCCTGACTCAGAGCTCCCCCGCCCTTGGGGAAAGGTAGTTTCCCTGGCTCTCTTAGATTCCCAACTCTGCCCTTTACCCACATGACAATGCTCTGGATGGATCCCAGATCTTCAGTGGACCTGTCGTGGGCCCTCCTGGTAACATTCATCTGCTCCACAGACCTGATCCTCAGAGGGTTGGACATAGGACCAACATGCCTTTGTGGGAGGTAGACAAGATTCTAAGAGGGAAAAGCCCTGAGAAACCAGGGGTGCGCTCCTTCTGCAGATCAGTAGGTGTGGGCCAGGCTGAGAGCTCTGCAGTGGTGGTGGTCTACAGCCAGGCAGCCCTCTGTCCCTGTTCCTTATTGGGTCAGTGAGACCATGGTCCCTGCCAGCCGTCTCAGGCCTCAGCCCTGCCTCTGATTGCCGGACAGATCTCTTTGTTCCTCCTCGTGCACAGCAGAGGGCGCATTGAAGCCATGCCTCCTGGGGAACCAGAGGCAGCACCGGTCCCTGTGGAGGCAGGCCCTGAGCTAGAGCTGGCAGTGCCCTGCTGGGTTCCCCAGGAGGGAGGGAGCAACTCATGCGCTTTCTTCACCCAGCAGAGCCTTTTCCTCTCAGTGGAGTCAAAGGCACTGTGCTCAGATCCCTGCTCTGCCACCCAGGGCAGATTACTCGTTGTTTCAGTTTCCCTATCTGAAAAAAGCGGATTATAATGGTGCCTCCCTCAAAGGGGCATCATGAGTATTAAATGACCTAATGTTTGTAACTGTTCAGCACAGTGCTGGCACTGCACTAAGTGCCCACAGAAGCTGATATTATTTATTGCCTTTTAATATCAAGATGGGGTGTCCCTAATGGGTCCCCAGTAAAGGAGCCACCTGGGTTCGATCCCTGGGTCAGGAAGATACCCTGGAGAAGGAAATGGCAACCCATTCCAGTATTCTTGCTTGGAGAATCCTATGGACAGAGGAGCCTGGCAGGCTACAGTCCATGGGGTCACAAAGAGTCAGACACGACTTGAGCAACTAGCACTAACAGTATCAAGATCCAGAGCACGCGTAGCCTCATCTCCGTGTGGCTCAGACGCCCGTTCCCTTGCTGGCCTGTGGTGAGAGCCCTCACTGCACCCCCTGTAATCCCGGCCTCTTGGGCTGAGATTCTGTCTGGACAGCTTGTCCTGGATTCACCAGACCCTCAGGAAAATGCTTGAGGCTTGGAGTTGAACTCTCAGTCTCGCTTCCCTCGATGATAGAGATGCTGTGGGCCTTGGGCAGGGGCTTGTCTCTCGGCTTCCGTTTCCTTAGAGTAGATGAGCTCTAAGATTCTTTCTTGCAAACTTTTCTCTAAGGTGCTTCAAATGTGGTCAGGCTGTATCTGCAGTTCTCAGATTGGCCTCTGTGGCTGGGTCTGGGCCAGCCTGGGCTACTTCTGTCTGGTGAGTGTGGGACAGATCTCCTTGCCTGGCCCCTTGCTCCCAAGGGAATGTAAGGGCAGTCAGCACCAGCAAAATATATGATGTGCAGTGGGGCTGTCTCCCTCTTCAGGAAGCTGGTTGACCAAGACTTAGGAAGAAGTACCACATGTCCCCACAAGGTGGCAACGCACTCCCATGCCTGACATCCTCTCTCAGCTCAGAGTTGGGGGATTTGAGAGCCTTGGAAACCCTAGACCTTTCTCTCTGCCTGTACTTTTACTGGACTCTTAGGGGCCCCTAGAGAGCTGGGGAGGCAGAAAGAGCCGGGATCACTGTCCCTGGTGGGTCCTCCTGGCCTCTGTAGTGATCCCTGTGCTCTGACCTTAGGGATTTCCCAGGCCTTGCTTCTTGGGCTGGACTCAGCCTCCCATGTCCTGCACCCCTGGCGCAGGGAGGCCTTTCTGCCACCTCAGGGGCAGCCATGTGTGTTCTTAGAGTGCACGGCCTGTCCTTGGCTACCATACACATGAGCGCACTCGAACACACACACAATACATGCCTGCACGTGCCCAGAGCTCAGCTGCTGGCCGTGCGGGCCTCAGATTAGCCTAAAGACAAACAAGCTTTCTTTGTCTGTGGCCTGAATGAGCTGGTAGTTTTTCGGTTTTGTGTTTAATACCCCTGAGCTGGAGGCCAGCAGCTGGCCTGTGGGAGTGGGGGATGGGGATAGTCCAGGGAGCCCCAGCACCCACCTCTGTCCATGAGCATGACCAGCAGGGGTTGGATTGGTCAGAAGCTCCCTCCCCACCCCCAATTCCTCTCCTTTGTCCCCTGAGTGGGCGAAGCACGTCCCCTAGCACTCAGGCTAGTGCCTGAGTCCACTGTTTGGCCAAGGCTGGATGTGAGCAGCTGTTCCTACCTGGCCTCAGGACCACTCCTGGGGCAGGGTGCCACCAGCTCTCCCCGGGGTCTCACCTCAGAGCTGGGCTCGGGGTTGCTGCCTCCAGCCTCCTCTCACCTAGCCTCTCCCGGCAGAACACGGCCTCCTGTGCAGATGTGTGTGCAGTAATTCCCGCTCCCAGTGCCCAGCCTTGCGCCCTCACCACAGGACCTCACCAGGGTCCTATGCGGTGGTGGGGATGGGGGTGAAAGCACTGCCAGTCACCAGGGTGGGGCCCCCGCAGCATCACACAGTGATGGGGTAGCGGGGAGGGGCGTGGGCCTGAAGACAAGGCAGCTTGCGGGGAGGTTAGCCGAGGACTCACTGTGAGCCTCTGGGGCCACTGAAGATGGGGTTAGAGGGTAGCTGGACAGAGGAGAGAGGGAGCTGTCATTGCTTCTCTGCCCCAGCCCCAAGGTCTTCTGCCTGCAGTGCTGGGAGGCAGGGCTAAACGCTGGACATTCCCTCAGTTCAGCTCAGTCGCTCAGTCGTGTCCGACTCTTTGTGACCCCATGAATCCCAGCACGCCAGGCCTCCCTGTCCATCACCAACTCCCAGAGTTCACTCAAACTCACGTCCATCGAGTCAGTGATGCCATCCAGCCATCTCATCCTCTGTCGGCCCCTTCTCGTCCTGCCCCCAATCCCTCCCAGCATCAGAGTCTTTTCTAATGAGTCAACTCTTCACATGAGGTGGTCAAAAATACTGGAGTTTCAGCTTTAGCATCATTCCTTCCAAAGAAATCCCAGGGCTGATCTTCAGAATGGACTGGTTGGATCTCCTTGCAGTCCAAGGAACTCTCAAGAGTCTTCTCCAATACCACAGTTCAAAACCATCAATTCTTCAGCGCTCAGCCTTCTTCACAGTCCAGCTCTCACATCCATACATGACCACAGGAAAAGCCATAGCCTTGACTAGACAGACCTTTGTTGGCAAAGTAATGTCTCTGCTTTTGAATATGCTATCTAGGTTGGTCATAACTTTCTTTCCAAGGAGTAAGCATCTTTTAATTTCATGGCTGCAGTCACCATTTGCAGTGATTTTGGAGCCCCCCAAAATAAAGTCTGACACTGTTTCCACTGTTTCCCCATCTATTTCCCATGAAGTGATGGGACCGGATGCCATGATCTTCGTTTTCTGAATGTTGAGCTTTAAGCCAACTTTTTCACTCTCCACTTTCACTTTCATCAAGAGGCTTTTTAGTTCCTCTTCACTTTCTGCAATAAGGTTGATGTCATCTGCATATCTGAGGTTATTGATATTTCTCCCAGCAGTCATGATTCCAGCTTGTGTAGAAACTCCAGTCCAGAGTTTCTCATGATCTACTCTGCATAGACGTTAAATGAGCAGGGTGACAATATACAGCCTTGATGTGCTCCTTTTCCTATTTGGAACCAGTCTGTTGTTCCATGTCCAGTTGTAACTGTTGCTTCCTGACCTGCATACAAGTTTCTCAAGAGGCAGGTCAGGTGGTCTGGTATTCCCATCTATTTCAGAATTTTCCACAGTTTATTGTGATCCACACAGTCAAAGGCTTTGACATAGTCAATAAAGCAGAAATAGATGTTTTTCTGGAATTCTCTTCCTTTTTCCATGACATTCCCTCAGACTTGAAATAAAGCTCACCTTCCCACTCCCACCCCAAATTATCCCACTCCAGCAAGACTCCCCTACCCTCCCCTCTGTCTCTCATTTCCCCCAATCCCACAGCTCTAACTGCCCTTAGTGTGAACTGAGAGGGTCCTGACCTTTGACTTTCAGGAAGTGGTTGGGAAAAAGAAGCCTCTTTTTTCCTTTGAGGGATCCACTTCTCAGGCCTAACCCCAGCTGATTCCAGGGGCTCAGACGATTCCTCAGCTGACAGGCCTGCAAGCTGTCTAGTGGTCTCTTAGCCCACAGGTCCATGTCCCCCATCCCCAACCCCAGGGCAAGGGAAGAGAAGGGCCTGGGTCCCACTTTCGAGACCCGTGCCTCCTTTTGGGGCCACGGAAATCTGTCTGGTCCATACTCTGGTTCAGGTCTTGGTCCAGCTGCTGCGGAGTCCTTTCCTGTCAGGTCCTGCCCTTCCAAGGCCCAGTTTGACCCCAGGGATCCAAGGCTTAAGGGGCTGTGTGTATCCCGGAGACCTTACGCAGACCTACTTCTTTGAGGCCTTGTTAAGTCTTTGATGATAAATGAGTGAATGGATACGGGATAAGGGAGTGAACGGATGAATGAATGAGTGAGCAAGTGAAAGCCATGCTGGCACACTGCCAGGTGTACAGGGAAGCATTTAAAAGGGCTTGGGTGTGATGACCGGTGCCTGGCAGACAAGCCTCCACCCACCCCAACCTTCCCTATGTGGGAGTTAAACCCCACCGCCTTGGATTCCCCCTTGGGATCCCTAAAGGCAAGCCCTCATGTGTGTATTGTGGGCATGGGTAGGACTGGCCTGTGTCAGAATCACCAAGAAAGTTTAAAAAAAAAAAAAATCACTCCTCCATTGTTCCTCCTTTACTACAGATTCCAATTCAGTGGGTCCAAGTATGTCCCCACTCCAGTGCTACAGTACTAAAAAATGAGCCTTGAAAATTAATTAATTAATTTAAAAGGTGAGCTGTGAACCTTGTAAACTCAGAGATACTGGCAGAGATCAAAGGAGCTAACCAAGAGTTGGGATTAGTCTAGGTCAGAATTAAGGATTAATATGTGGCCAAAGTCAGGGTCATTGTGAGTCCAGGTTTGGGGTCAGCCCAGGGCCATGGGTAGGCTGAGCTTATGCTGGGAGTTGGGAATAACAAGAGGGAGATAGAAAATTTGGGAAGCAAAGGAGGCCTGCACATAAGTGATGAGCAGCGGGATGAGCTGGCTCAGTAGGAGAAGAAGGCCAAGCCTGAAGACAGTGACCAAGGCGAGGAGTCAGGCAGGGAGCTGCTCTCAGCCTCATGACGACCCCAGTCTCCACCACCCTGTCCCCCAGGCAGGCACCCTGTGCAAAGGGCAGGGACAGCTGCATCGTCCTCTGAAATGAAACGGGCTTTCTCTAAGAGTCCGTCCTTGGGGCCTGCTGGGAGTGACAGGAAAGGGATGAGCTAAGTGAGGGAGTCGAGGGGAGGCACGTCTTCTCTCTTCTCTGAAGCATCCAGGTGGAGAGGACAAAACTCAGACGGCAAGGGTGAATGGCTGAGACAGCATGAACAGGACAGAAGAGGAAGACAGAGAAACACGGGAGGAAAACAGAAAGATTTGCAACATAGTGAGACAGATTTAGATGGAAGGAGAGAGTAAGAGAAACCACATACACACACACACTCTGTCTTTCCCTCACACGCACTCACACACACACACACCCGGGCCTGCGCTCATGCAGCCGCCCTGAGCCTCGCTGGAAATAATCCCACTCTGACGTGGGGCCTCAGCTGCACAGGCGGCCCGGAGCTGTTACCTTGCACATCTGTCAGCTCCAAATGTAGAAGCTGTCGTAGGGTTGTGTGTGTGAGTGTGAGAGTGTGTGCATGTGTGCATCTATTCCTCCCAGAGAATGCTGAGGCCCTCAGCCTGGCAGAGGGAGATCCCCGAGGACCCGGAGGCTCTCCAGGAAGTCCACACCCAGGGAAGCAGGCCCACTCCCTCCCGGCCTGCACATGGAGAAGCCTAGTACTGGATTTGGCTTCTGTGGCCTGGTTTAGCCTCTTAGAGCTATGCGGCCCCGGGCAATTGGAGCCACTGGGTGTCCTTACTTGTTGGTAGGGAGGAAGGGTGGCCAAACCCCCTGGATCCCACAGGGGTGGTAGTGAGTGTTGGCCTCCTGTATGTCCATTGTTCCTAGACCTCAAGGGTTCTTCGCAGTCTTTTGCTAGAGCCGGGATCCCTTCGGTGGCTGATTCCTGACTTCCAGGGACGCAACCCAGCTTGCAGCTCGCTCTGGGAGCACCAAAGCTGTGGTCTTCCTCTGGCTGGCTCTTCTCCCAGCTGGATTCCCCCCTGGGCCTAGGGATGTGCTGGGACACTGACTCTGGGCCATAGAAGTCTGAGAATCTCAGATCCTGAGCAGGGAGTGTGGGCTAAGGCCCAGGGTGCTTAGTTGGACTGTGAAGAAGGCTGAGCACCGAAGAATTGATGCTTTTGAACTGTGGTGTTGGAGAAGACTCTTGAGAGTCCCTAGGACTGCAAGGACATCCAACCAGTCCATTCTGAAGGAGATCAGCCCTGGGATTTCTTTGGAAGGAATGATGCTAAAGCTGAAACTCCAGTACTTTGGCCACCTCATGCGAAGAGTTGACTCATTGGAGAAGACTCTGATGCTGGGAGGGATTGGGGTCAGGAGGAGAAGGGACGACAGAGGATGAGATGGCTGGATGGCATCACTGACTCGATGGACGTGTCTGAGTGAACTCCAGGAGTTGGTGATGGACAGGGAGGCCTGGCGTGCTGTGATTCATGGGGTCGCAAAGAGTTGGACACGACTGAGCGACTGATCTCTGATCTGCTTACCTTTTTCTGGTGAGGAGCAGGGGAGGCTGGCCCTCTTCTCTTCACTGACCCTTTCCAGGCTTTTACCCCTGGCCCCTGGGTCAGGAAGTTCTTTTCTGTGCATTTGCACTCTTCCTGCTTTTATCTACACTTGTCATAAAGGGAATTTACAGTCATAAGGAAGAGTCCTCCAAATCTGTTCAGAAAGGAGGGCAGCCTTCTCAGTCTAAGTAAATAGGAGCCCTGGTGGAAGCCACCCCGCCCCAGGTCAGAGTTCTTCCCACAGTGCCAGGCCCAGAGGTGGAAGCCTCCCCACACCCACATAACTGACCCCATCAAGACAGGGAGAGTCCAGAGGCCCTGCCACCCATCCCACTCGCCAGCAGCCCCACCTCTGCCCTGCCTCCTCAAAGCCAGTCCCGACTCCCAAGTCATCTCTCCCTCCTTCCCAAGATCCACCATCCTTTCTGCCCGAAGGTTGGATGGGCCATTCTAGGCAGGTTGTAGGTGCCTACGTTGCTCAAAGCAGTGAAAAAGGACATGAGGCCTGAGTGCTTGCATCTCTGGCTCCAGCCCTGTGTTCCCAAGAAGATGAGTGATCATCATTCAGAGTGTGTTCTTTCCTGGTGCCGGAGCCTCTGTATGCCTCCAGCCAAGTATGTATGGGTCCCTGTTTGCCACCTTAGTATTAATATTTGGCTCTGCTTATGTCACAGAGCTGGACTGTGAAGAAGGCTGAGTGCCGAAGAATTGATGCTTTTGAACTATGGTGTTGGAGAAGACTCTTGAGAGTCCCTTGGACTGCAAGGAGATCCAACCAGTCCATCCTGAAGGAGATCAGCCCTGGGATTTCTTTGGAAGGAATGATGCTAAAGCTGAAACTCCAGTACTTTGGCCACCTCATGCAAAAAGTTGACTCATTGGAAAAGACTCTGATGCTGGGAGGGATTGGGGGCAGGAAGAGAAGGGGCCGACACAGGATGAGATGATGGCATCACTGACTCAATGGACATGAGTCTGAGTGAACTCCGGGTGTTGGTGATGGACAGGGAGGCCTGGTGTGCTGCAATTCATGGGGTCGCAAGGAGTCAGACATGACTGAGCGACTGAACTGACTGACTGATGCCTGAAAAATGTCAGCCACTCAGTCGTGTCCCATTCCTTGTGACCCTATGAACTATAGCCCATCAGGCTCCTGTGTCCATGGGATTCTCCAGGTAAGAAAACTGGTGTGGGTATCCATTCCCTTCTCCAGGGGATCTTCCCAACCCAGGGATTGAACCTGGGTCTCCTGCATTTCAGACAGATTCTTTACCATCTAAGTCACCATAGTATACCTGTGTATAAAACTTTTGATATAAAACTTGCCATGTAACAGTATATGCATGCAAATGTGGGCCTGGGTATCTATCTGTGCATATCTAGAAGACAATTATGTGAATTTGAGTGTAGGTATAAACTACTGTGAGTGCACACCCAGTTTCATATCTGCATGACAGTTGGCTTGTAGGCTTAAAGCATACATGCATAGAACAGTGTGCAGACATGATTACATGTGATTATGTGTCACCACATGTCCCTGGGTTGCTCTCAGGTTATAACTGAATGTGCACGTGTATAATGTGACAAGCATGAACCTGTGCAAAGTTGTGCAAGAGATTTAACCAGCCAGCATATGTGGGAGTGTGGTGTGTGTGTGTGTGTGTGTGTGTGTGATTTTGACATGGGGCAAGTGTACTTGGAAAAAGGGGTGTGTTCAGGCCTGGGGCCGAGGAACGACAACTGTGTGTCGACAAACTCCAGCAACCCCTTAAACCACGTCCGGTGAGAAGGAAATGTGTAAATGTGTTTGTTAAATACAAAACAGAAAGCCACAAAATGCCAGGCCCTGCAGTGGTAGGAACAAATCAAGCAAGTTTCTCTCCCCTCTCCCTCTGCAGCGTCTCGGCCCCTCTCTGGCGCTGTTCCCTCACACCTAAGCCCAATGGTGTTTTGCAGTCTTTCAGCTGTTACCTCAGTCCCTCGTCGCCTCATTCCCGATTCACTCCGTTGCTATAGGTATGTTTGAAACCCCAGCGTGGTAGATTTTAATTAGTCTTCCTACAGATGGCCAATTAACATTCATTACTTTTGCCTTGAGCGATTAATTATGAGTTTGGATAGAAAAGGAGAGAAGAGGAGAGGAAGATGGGCAGGTGAATGAAAGAAGAAAGAGATGGGGGTTTGATTGGGAGTTTGGAATTTTTACACAGAGCAGGCTGGTGGGGGAGAGGGTGGGAAAGAGCCGTTTGAATCCCCTCACTCCCAGCGGCCTCCCTCTGCCCACAGCTGCTCTGGGGCCCTAATCGGCTTGGCTGGCCCAGCCCTCCAGGGGAATAGCGCTCACACCCTCCTTTGGGCATCCTTAAGCCTTTGGTGTTCCCTGACCCCAGCTTCTTTCATTAATACCAGCCCTCTTGTTTTTCGTGCCAGAGCTGGGTGGGAACTGTGTCAGGAATCATCCAAAATGCAGCAGATAACCCAGAAATGAAACCCTGCTGGCAGTCACTCATTCTTGGAAAGGTAGCAGCTCATTGTACAGATGAGGAAACTGAGGCTCAGACAGGAAATGACTTCTCCAGCTCATGCATCTCTGGGGAGAAAGTCCAGCTCCCCTTGCACTGCCACCGGGGTGTCTGTAAAGACCTTGAGCAGTGTTTGACCTTACAGTCTGTAACAAACTCATCTGCCATCAGACAGAAGTGTTCTTCAGGGTCTCGAATGTAGCTCACACCCTCTGGTGCGTGCTCATGTGGCTTCCCAGCTCATTAAAAGGCTCCCTGGGTGATGTTGCCTGTTTAGGAGCTGCAGCTATGTCCCTAATTCTAAATTCATTCCAGGAATGGAGGAAAGATTCTAAATGTAAACGGGAGTCTTTCGGGTGTGAGGATCACAGATGATTTTTGTTTTCTTTGTTACAATGACTTGTATTTTTTACTTTCTCCAGCACAAATATATGACTTGACCTGTATAAAGCATATTAAGTATGACTGTATTTTACTTAAAATTTCTTCAAAGTATATTTGTAAAAAGAAACAGTCCATATTTGTTTATGATCTTTTTTTAAGACCATAAATATGTACAACAAAAATTCAACACCGCCTATCATTCAGCTTGCTTGTCACCTGCCCTGATTCATGTTGCAGTCTGTCTTCTACTTAGACCATGTCTCAAGGTCCTCCTCTATCTGCCAGGTTGAGTTGCAAAGAGTACTCACCTACTAATGTCACGAGGACTAAATAAAATAATCCCTATAACGCCTGGTAAGTCTTAGTGCCTTGTATCTAGAAAGAGCTCAACAAGTATTAGTTGTAATCAATAACACCAAGATTTTTACAACAATGATATCGGAGTGGTGGAACTTGGAAGAATTTTTATGTACCTCTTTTTGCTTTATAGTGTTCTGAAAATGTTTCTGTCATGAAAATTCCTTTCCTTGGCAATTAGAAGAAAATTTAATAAGAGAGAGAATAAACTGAGACATAAAAAGAAAGAAGGAGGGACAGAAAAATGTACACTGTTCAAACCAAATGTAGCTCTCCTGACTTTTTCTCGAATGTCTACTGCTCTGCTTATGCTACAGTGAGTGCGGTCGTGCGGCCTAGCCCCCTGGAAGCCTCACTCACACGGGGACAAACACTCTTAGCTCCAGGAGACCCCCTCCTGCTCCTCTCATGGTGGTTAAGTCTGCCGGATCCCTCACATCCCCAGTGGCTTCCCCTGGCCAATCCCACTCCCTGCTTAAGCTTGACCTAAGAGCCTGTTTTGTCAGATCTCCTTTATTCTGGGGTTGTGTGGCTCACACAGAATATGGCTGTTTGGACCAATCAGATTAGGGTTTGGGTGGAACAAGAAACGGCTGGCATCTCTGATATTGTGCTTTTGCCATGTTGCTCCTAAAACCTCCTGCCACCCACTCCACAACATTCACACCATAAGTGCCTGGTTGCTCGTTCTGTCTCACCCAACATGCTACCAGGTAAGCTCCATGGCAGGGCAACCATGCTTCATTTCGCTCACTGCTTTGTCCTCAGCACCAAGTACAATGCTTGGCATGTAGCAGGTGATCAGGAAATATCTTTTGAATACTGGGAAAGCACATAACCAACCATTCTATACATTTACAAAGGTTTTATAGATAGGCAAAAGTTGAATACGTTACAAAATCACTTGTGAGCTTCAAACTTCTCTGGAAGAGAACTGGCAGATCCAGGGGAGTTACATTTAGAGTAGTTAGGGAGGCTTCCTAGAGGAAAAGCAAATTGCACCGAAGGCAGTAAGATGGGGATTCCACTGCAGCAAGGGACAGCTTGGCTTAACATGTCCTGGCCTTTCTCGTGGTTCAGGTCTAAGCAATCAGAAATTCCACCCATCACAGTGATGGCACTGAGAACATCAGACTAGTCAAGGCCTGGAACCAGCCTCTCAGACCACAGGCAAAGGGGGCTGCAAGGCTGAGGCCTGAGCGGCAGGGGACAGCAAGGTGGGAAGGGCAGTGTAGACCGAGGGGACCAAGTCTGTGATCCCTTGAGAAAGAGAGGGGTCTCCAGGAGAGCTGCCAAGCTTACTAAGAATCACGGGCTCACCACACCTGAGCAGTAATGTGCCATTAAAGGGTGGTTGGCTGCCTGCGGGAGACACAGGAGTGCCCCCGGGGGTGGGTGGAGGGGAGAAGCATCCTGTACCTATGTGGAGGCAGAATGAAAGAGAACAGCTGAAACTGCTGGCTTCCTGGACATGGAAGGAGGAGGACCAGAAACACAGGCATGGATGAGCGAGAAAAGACTTCTTGTGGCTCTCCTCTCTCACTGGAGAATGGTCATGGAATGAGGCAAAAGAGGGGGTGCTACTGCTACTGCTGCTAAGTCACTTCAGTCGTGTCCGACTCTGTGCGACCCCATAGACGGCAGCCCACCAGGCTCTCCTGCCCCTGGGATTCTCCAGGCAAGAACACTGGAGTGGGTTGCCATTTCCTTCTCCAATGCATGAAAGTGAAAAGTGAAAGTGAAGTCGCTCAGTCGTGTCTGACTCTTCGCAACCCCATGAAGTGCAGCCTACCAGGCTCCTCCATCCTTGGGATTTTCCAGTCAAGAGTACTGGAGTGGAGTGCCATTGCCTTCTCCAAAAGAGGAGGTGAGGAGAGCCTAAATGCCTGCTCTGGGAACCAAGGGCAGTGGCTGTCTTGTTCTTTTCGTGCTGTGTCCCTGGGGAGTCCTGAGTTCCTGCCACATGCCTCTCCTGAGTTAACAGATGCAAGTGTGAATGGAGGCCTGAAGCCTCCAAAGGTGGGGAAGGCTGCCTGGGAGAAGTGAGGTTAGAAGAGGCCTTGAGGCTTGAGCAGGCTCTGGTGAGCTGGTTCTGGTGAGCGGTGGACGGCACAGCAGCTAGGGGTGTGATGTGTGAGGATGTGGACTCCCGCCAGACGGGTGTCCCAAGGCCTGTCAGGAGTGGATGAGGCCGGATGGCAGGAGTTTTTGAAGCACTGGGACCGAGGCACTGGGTTCTCATGGAATGCTCTCCTAGGGATGACTGTCTACACTAACAGGCCCCTGTCCTCAGCCCCTGGCTGCTAAGACTTCTCAAGGCTGTCTCAGTTTTCTTCAGGTCTCCCCACACCAATACTTCAGCTGCCTTCCAGGAGATCCAGTAAGAGGCCAAGAGTCCTCTTCTGAAGTATCTACCATGCTCATCACATCCGTCACCCAGCAGATATTTCCTACCTGTCCTCTGATCCTAATTAATCCATTTATCAGGAAGTCTGGCAAACATAACTGTAGGGGGACAGGAGGCAATATAAAGACTGCTCTCAAAGACTTGGGGAGACAGACGGGGTGGGGAGCACTTGCACGCTATAGGCTGCGCTCCTGACCTTCAGTAGAGCAGGCTTTTGGCCTGCAGCCAGGATGGGCTTTCTGCATGGGCTGGGCTTCCCAGCCCACAGGGCCTCCACCATCCCCAGCTCCCTGGTTTGCAGTGCTCTCTGCCCCTCTGCCCACTACCAGGCATCATTTCACTGTAAGTTACTTAACTCAAATGCCTGCGAGAGAATCCCATTGTTTGAGCCCAGCCCGAAGGTGACGGGCAAGCTTATGGTGCCCATCGCAGACCAATCAGCTGTGGCCAGGAGGCGAGCCCTGGTTCACCCAGGACAGTCGGGATGTGTGGAGCTCTGGGCCTGGCAGGCAGGAACACTGAAAATTCTTGTACATGTTTCGCTTCATTTAATATACTGTTCTACAAGATAGTGTTTCTGAAATTTCTTTCATTTTATTAACCAGCTATTACTGGTTTTTGAAAATATAAGTTTAGCAATATGACTACTATTTATTCAAAATAAAGGTTTATTATACCTTTTCTATATAGTAGGGGAAATGTTTTATCTGAATTAACATGAAAACTTGTTTTTCTTAAAACAATTTTTTCCCACTTTGAAATCATTAGGGATTACTTTTTGGCATAATTTCTCTATTCTTTCCCAAATGATTTTGAAATAGTTATCACTTCTTTCAGATGATAAACCATAAAATCTTGCTTCTAACTTTGATGGCAAAGAGGAAAATGTCTATAACTTCCTTGGAAGCTCTTTAGGGAAAAAAAAAAAATTCCTGAAATGATTATCCTTTTGTTTAAAATTTGTTAAAATTTGTAAACAAAGGTGAATTCAAATTTGGAAACCAGAGTCCGCCTCACTGCACCAGCCACCTGTGCATTTCAAGAATAGCTCAATAGAACTTCCCATGTTTGAATAATCAGCAAAGTCCCTCAGACACAACCAATAATCCAAGATGTTTTCAACAACCTTGGAGCTTCCTGTATGTTATGCCTTCACTCCACTTACAAATGTTTTGAAAATTTGCCAGCTTTTCAGAGATGCATGAATAGTGTCATACAAAGAATTGACAGTAACTGAGATCACTGTGGAGTTCTTTCATATCCCAACAAACCTCAACACCATTAAATCCCCAAGATGTGCATGACAATGTGTGTATAAAGCTCTTGGCTCATCCTCCGTAAACGTTGTAGCAACAACATTAAATCTTTCACTTGTGTCAGCAGCTCCCATGTAGATATAGCCATGCATTTTATTAAAATCAGCTTCCATAATAATTTCACATAAGAGCCTCCCCGTGAGCTCATCCATAGCCATGGCACCCAGGAACATCTGCTTAATTAGGATGGTCTGGGACATTTTCTGCAAAAAAACTTGCACAGAGTTTAGTGTTATTACGCCATCAGTTGTCTTTTTGTATCTCATGCATAATTTAAGGAAACAATGTCTATATTATATTATTAATAACTCTAAATACTTGCTATGTGCTGGACACAATTTTATGTACTTTGCATTTATATACTCAAAGCAGGGTCTATGATATATTACCATTTCAGAAAAGGAAACTGGCACCGAAAGATCCATATTGTGTGAACAATTTGTAGAAACCAACTTAAATTAGTTGATATTTCTCTTTGATTTCCAACGCAAGATACTTCCTTTTGTTCACAAATTAGATTCCCTATCCCCCGATAGACACAGTTTTCATTTTCAGCTGTAGATACAGTCTGCTTTCCTCAATAGGTTTCAGTTAATCCTGTGATAGTTTACAAAAGACAATGTCACCAAAAAGTAGATGTCCTCTACAAAACTATACCAATATAAATGTATTTCATGTTGTTTCCAGTTGTCTGAAATTTCCAGTAATTTTTTTCAAGTACTTTCATTCCTGAATTCTTGTTAGCAGAATAACAAAATGCCCATTCCATAGAATGGGTTAAAAAAACAGCGCATCTTTTAGAATGCTCTGTCTCATCCATCAGCGATCTGAATATAAAGGTTTTAAAAGAATATTTTAATTCTTCTTGAAGATTTTGTGCAATAGTTTGAAGGTAATTTCAGATTGATAAGGCCTATTACTTTCTTGCATAAATTTCAAACCCCATACAGAATCTTGGCTTGAAATGTGTTACTCTCTATACCAGTCTTCGCATCAACCCTGATTAACTCTTGATGGTGAAATATGTGATTATTCCTCACAATTCTATTTGGCATCATAATTTGATGGTAAACTCTTCGAAATTTTTGTGAAAAATAGAAACTCAAACTTTTGTTTTGACATCATGTTTTAAATTCCTGTGATTTAAGTATTTATTTAGAATTGCTCAGTGATTGTGTTCCATCTCCAAGAAGAGAATGCCAATGACAGATTCTCTAACACTTCTTGTTATGACACTTTCCATGTTTTCTCAGTTATTTTCTAACCAGATTAATGTCCCAAAGCAGGGCTCTTTCAGCCGAGTGGCATTCTACTGTATAGTATAGAAACCATGAATTTCAAATTTTCCCACTGGACTACAGTTTTTATTAAGAAGATGTTTTATTGTCATTTAACTATCTTTCATTCTAGATTTTTAAAATTAAATTTTTCTTCTTTTAGTAACATGGAAATAATATCCTGTTTTTGTTCTTTTGGTCGTTACCCTAGACATCTTATCAGGCACATGTAACTTCCAAAAATCATTAATCACTATCTTTACTTTCCTTCAGAAAAATGTGCAATTCAGATATGCTTTGATTCAGGTGTCTCCAGCCTCCAGAATTTAATGCCTTGATCTGAGGTGGTGTTGATGTAATAATAACAGAAACAAAGAGCACAATAAATATAATGCACTTGAATCATCCCAACCCCCAACCCGGTCCATGCAAAAACCGTCTTCCACGAACCAGTCTCTGGGGACAGAAAGTTGGGGACTACTGCTTTAACTGGTCACCAGTCCACCCCAGCTAATGCGCTGCTGTTCAATATTTAGTGGTTTTTTGGTCCTACAAATTATACAAGGACATTGAGGTTTTATAATCAATATGTATATTTTAGACGGATGTGTTGCAGAGTTTTTACTTTGCCAGAAAGATATATTTTAGGATATACACCTATTTCTTGCTATTGCCATCATTTGTTTACTTATTATTTATTTATGTATTCATGTTTAAATTACTTTTATCGTGGTGGAATACACATAACATGAAATTTACCATCTTAGCCACTTTAAGTGTACAGTTCAGTGGTTTTATGTGTTAGTCACTCAGTCATGTCCAACTCTTTGAAACCCCATGGACTGCAGCCCACCAGGCTTCTATGCCATGGGGTTCTCTAGGCAAGTATACTGGAATGGATTGCCATTCCCTTCTCCAGTGGTATTAAGTATATTCAAACTATTGTTCAACCACTATCATCATCCATCTCCAAAACCCTTTCCATCTTGCAAAACTAAAGCTCTCTACCCATTAAAAAAAATGCCTCTTTATTCCCCCTTCTTCCCAGTCCCTGGCAATCACCATTCTATTTTCTGTCACTATCATTTTGACTGTTCCAAGTACCCCAAAAAAGTGAAATCATGCAATATTTAATTTTTGTGATTGGTTTATTTCATTTAGCATAATGTCCTCAAAGTTCATTCATATCATAGCATATTGCAAAATTTCCTTCATTTTTGAGGCTGAATAATATTCCATTGTATATGTACATACCACATTTTGCTTATTCATTCATCTGTTGATGGATATTTGAATTGCTTCCATATTTTGCTGCTACTGCTGCTAAGTCACTTCAGTCGTGTCTGACTCTGTGTGACCCCATAGACGGCAGCCCACCAGGCTTCCTTGTCCCTGGGATTCTCCAGGCAAGAACACTGGAGTGGGTTGCCATTTCCTTCTCCAATGCATGAAAGTGAAAAGTGAAAGTGAAGTTGCTCAGTCGTGTCCGACTCGAAGCGACCGCATGGACTGCAGCTTACCAGGCTCCTCCATCCATGGAATTTTCCAGGCAAGAATACTGGAGTGGGGTGCCATTGCCGTCTCTGAATTTCAGATATTGTGAATAATGCTGCAATGAATATGGATGTACAAATATCTCTTCACAATTCTGCCTTCAATTCTTTCGGGTATTATACCCATAAGTAGAATTGCTGGATCATACAGTACTTCTGTTATGTTTTCCACAATGGCTCCCCCTTCTGCATTCTTACCAACAGGCACAAGCCTTTCAGTTTCTTCACATCTTTGCCAACACTGGTTATTTTCCATTTTATTGATAGTAGCCATCTTAGTGGGTATGAGGTACTGTCTCATTATTATTTGGGTTTGCATTTCCCTAATGATCAGTGAAGTTAAGCATTTTTTCACGTGCTTTGGGCCATATATCTTCTTTAAAGGAATGTCTGTTCAAGTCTTTGCCCATTTTTGAATCAGTCAGTATTTGTTATATTAACTTTACTCACCATTTATCTTTTCATCTCAGACTTTTCTTGTGCCTGAAATTCCTACAGGGAGGATGGGTTGGTAGAAGTTTTCATTTTTGATTTGCCCCAATATGTCTTTATTTCACTTTCATCTTGAAAAGCCCGTTTCGTTAACAACACAATTCCGTATTGTACATCACTTTCTCTCAGTGCTTTGAAGACACATTCCACTCGCTCCTGGTATCCACTGCTGAGAGTTGCTTGTCAGTCTTTATAATAATCTGTCCTTTTTCTCTGGCTGCTTTCAAGATTTCTTTTACTTATGTGTTCTGCAATTACACTGTCTATGTGTGGATTTCTTTTATTTATCTTGTAGAAATTTGGATTTCTACAAATCCAAAGCCAAGGATTGGTGTCATTCATCGATTCTGGAAAATTCTTAGCCATTAGTTCTTCAAATGATGCCTCTGGCCTATGACCTCTATTCTCTACTTTCAGAATCTTGATTAGATATAATCTTTCATGGACAACCCTCCATATCCCTTAAACTCTCAAAAGTTTTGACATCTTTGTCTCTCTTTGTGCTGTATTTCTTCAGTTCTTCAGATCTTTCAGGTTATAATTTCTCTCTTGTGCTGTGTCTGCTCTACTAACTTTCTGTAATTGAGTTTCTAGTTTCAGTAATTTTACTTTATATCTCTCCCTGGTACTTTTCCAAATTGGCTTGTCCCTTAAAGCTTCCCTGGTGGCTCAGAGGTTAAAGCGTCTGCCCGCAATGCGGGAGACCTGGGTTCGATCCCTGGGTCGGGAAGATCCTCTGGAGAAGGAAATGGCAACCCACTCCAGTATATCTTGCCTGGAGAATCCCGTGGGCGGAGGAGCCTGGTGGGCTACGGTCCACGGGGTCGCAAAGAGTCGGACACGACTGAGCGACTTCACTTTTTGTTTATATGAGGTTTAATTTACATAGTAAAATGCATAAATCATAAGTGTACTCATGATGAACCTTTATGTTTGTGTGTATCCATACAAACACCACCAAAGTTAAAATATAGAGCATTCCTAGGACCTCAGCATGCTCCACTCTTCCACTTTCCAGTCTACTGGAGAATTCCTCAGGCATAACCATTATTCTGACTTCTATCAATCCAATAGTGCATCTGAGATCTATCCATGTTGCTGCCTGATCCATTGTTCATTTTTACTGCACTTCATTGTATGAGGCTAATAATTTGTCTGTTCACCCTACTGTTGATGGGCATGTAGATTGTTTCCAGATTTTGATGATTATGAATAAAGTTTTGTAGATATGTACTCATTTCTCTTGGATATATACCCAGGAGTAGAATGGCTGAATGGGTATATTACAATTTTATTTAAAACCACCAAGGGAATTTCCTAGCAGTTCAGTGTTTAGGACTCTGCTCTCACTGCCAGGGCCCAGGTTCGATCCCTGATCAGCAAACTAAGATCCTGCAAGCCACATGGCAGGGCCAAAACACAAACCAAACAAAACCCTGCCAAGGAATTTCTGAAGCTGAACCATTTCCACACCCATGTTAGGTATTTTTAGTTTCTTTTTAATACTCTCTTTTATTTTAAAAACATAATATACATAATTATTTTATATTCTGTACCTGATAGTTCTAATATACGCTGCTTCTGCGGGTCTGATTCATAGTTTATAGTATCTGCTGACTTTCATGGTAGTTTATTTCCCTGTGTATTTTGTGATTTTTGATTGTGAGTTTATTTTCCTTGGAACTTTGTCTGGGGAAGTTATTTAAAGTTTGGCTTTCAAACAGAAACACACTCACAGACTTAGAGAACAAACTTGTGATTGGGAGCGAGGGGGGCAGGGACAGGGGGAGGGATAGATTAGGCCTTCGGGATTGACATGTACACACTGCTATAGTTAAAACAGATAACCAACAAGGACTTACTGTATAGCACAGGAAACTGCTCAGTACTCTGTAATAACCCAAATAGGATTAATATACATATATGTATGTATATAACTGAATCACTTTGCTGTACACCTGAAACTAACATAACACTGTTTATCAACTATACTCCAATATAAAATTAAAACATTTTTTTTTAAAGTTTGGCTTTCAAGTATATTCCTCTAAAGAAGCTTGCTTGCTTCTTCCAGTGGATACTAAATTTCAGCTTGGAATCTTTTAGGCTTGCTAAAATTTCTGACCCCTAATCCAAGTATAGTGGGGCTATGATTAGGAACTCCCAAGAAAACATTTTCTTTTTTCCCTTCCTCACAGAGCCAAAGCTAAGCCAGAGTCATATGTCCACCACCTCTTTCTGTGGCAGGTGAATTATTTTCTCATTCATTCAGCTAAGATGTCACCTTTCAAAAAACAAGTCTTTGATCTGACTTCCTGTCCCATTCTTTGTCCCCTGTCCTTCAAACTTGTGGCCCTTTAAAGCCCAAACTCTGGATCACTAGTGAACTAGGATTTGTTCCAACACAAACTCTAACTTCAAAATGTACTTCCTTGTCTCAATTCAAGTTTCCATAACTTATGGGCAATTATTTTTCTTTACTTTTGTGCCAACTCAGCAATCATTCAAAAAGATGTTTTTAAGCCTGGCAAAAGACTGATAACTGAAGTTGAATGATAAACGTGTGGAGATTCATCGTATTATTCTCTCTACAAAGTATGTTTGAAATTTCACATGGTAAAAAGTTTTGGTTTTTAAAAAAGAATTCCCCAAGGAGATTCACAGTGAGATATTTAGAGGTGAAATAGCATGATGATTGCAGTCTACTCTAAAATACTCTAGAGAAAAAAGGACGAAGCAAAATGGAAAAATGTGAGCGGCTATAAAATCTAAGCAACAGGGAATATGGATAGGCATTATACACTTTTGTCTACTTTGGGGTATGTTTGAAAGTTTTCAAAATAAAAAATAAAAATATTCCTTCTGGACTGACAGTCTGAGTGATATTCAGCAGAATCAATAACTTGGGATAGGTTTTGGCACTTTTGGTCAAGACCACACTATCAGTGGGAGGTGAAGGGCGTGGCCTTCCCGGCCCTTCAATTCCATAGAAGTATTTGAATAAGAGCACATCTATACTCCTAAGACGGGGAAGGCAATGGCACCCCACCCCAGTACTTTTGCCTGGAAAATCCCATGGACGGAGGAGCCTGGTAGGCTCCAGTCCGTGGGGTCGCTAAGAGTCGGACACGACTGAGCGACTTCACTTTGACTTTTCACTTTCATGCATTGGAGAAGGAAATGGCAACCCACTCCAGTGTTCTTGCCTGGAGAATCCCCGGGACAGGGGAGCCTGGTGGGCTTCCGTCTATGGGGTCGCACAGAGTCGGACACGACTGAAGCGACTTAGCAGCAGCATACTCCTAAGAAGGAGTTCTAGTTTTCAGGGAGAGAGCAGCCTAAATCCATATGTTGAAAAGAAATATTTCCCTGAAGTAATAGTAATCTACAAAGACACCATCCTATTAGAGAGAAGATGTTTATATCGTTATGCTGAGCACTGAGTCATGGGATCTCTAATTGTTCCATTTAAGAATTGAGTCTTTTGTTTGTCTTTGCAAAAGTGAGGCAGCCACTGAAGTGGTCTTCCCAGAATAAAGAGATGTTTGCTCCAAGTTCACACGTTTTACAATATAGAGAGACACTGGAAAATTTAGTCCTCCCCACTCAAGACTTTAGGTAATTACAGGGCAGGGTTCAAGTTCAAAGTTGTCTGAGTTTCCTTTCCCATCTGTTGGAGGCTCTGCAGAAGAAATCTCCCAGAATGAGGCATAGGTCCAGTTCTCATCACAGACCTCACAGAGCATGGGATCATCTTTTCTTTATGTTCTATAGTGATGAAAATTTACACTGTCTCAGAGCAAACACAACTTTAAATTGTGTTTTTCAAATTGGTATACTCAGTCAACAGTCTTGAATAAGCATCTATTATATGCCAGGTAATTATTCTCAGTATTGGGAACACAGCAATGAACAAAGTAAATGACGGTTTTCATGAAGCTGGCATTCTATACAGTTGACTTCATGCACTTTTGACAATTTTCCTCCTCTCAGAAAAGGGATAGACATATGCTCTAGAGTAACATTTTTTGGGAGGAGAAATGTGTAGAGCATGCCGCAGAGAGTAAGGGGTCTCTGGATAAATGCCTCGGGTGGCAGGAGTATTGTGCAGCACAGTTTATCCTTAGGTGAGCAGAGGACATGATCTAGTAGGTTCTTGTTCATGAAGGTCCTTGAATGCTCAGCTAATGGGTTCGAACTCTGTTGGAGACATTGACACTAACAGTTGATGCTTATTGAGTTTGCAAAGCTATACATGAATCACCTCATCTTAATTCTTTCTGCAGATTGCAGGTGAAAAAACTGAGTCACAGAGAGGTAAAGAAGCTTCCCTGGGTCCCACAGTTGTGTGAAAACATCTTACCGAGATAGAGTTGTGTTGTAGAAATCTGGCAGCCACATATAATATGAATCATAGAGAGGAGAGACCACAAATTATTACTGTAGGAGGATCACTGGGGATAGGTAACAAGGAGGAAGTATGCCAGTGGCAGAGGTCACGGAAAGAAAGGAATGGACACAAAGCCTGGCTGTGCAGGGTGCTGGCCAAGAGGAAGACATCACAGATGCTTCCTAGCTGCTCCGTGTCTTGGAGAAAGATGGGGCTGTTTCAGAGGAAGCTGAGCCAGGGAAGGGCACAGATTTGGTGGGCAAGATATTGAGCTCAGTTTGAGGGTACTGTGTCTCAGGAGCCTGTGGGAAGGCATCTCACAAATATCTGAAAAATCAATGACTTGATGTGGGGAAAAATAAAGAGCTGGTATTACAAACCCATAAAGGAGTCTGTATCAGTTATTGGTTGAAGCTGCAGGAGTAAATAATGGTATATAGATGGATAGATCGGAAGGTTGGAATAGACAGGGAAGTCTCAAGGACACACACAGTTAGGAAAAGAAAGGGAAGTCCATTAAAGAGCTATTCCCAGAGGCTGCAGATCTAGGCAATTACTTGTTAAGAAAATGAAGGGAAGACAGAATTTCCAAAAGAATGGAAGTTGAAGGTAGTCAAATGCTGAAGAGCCCACTGACAATTATAACTAGAAAGACTTGGGTTTGGAAATAAGGAGTTCTGATTAGCATTTCCAGAGGATGAAGAGAAACCCTTAAACTTTCTCATGGGAGAATAAATGGGTACAACAGGGCCAAATTAGCAATGTGGCTCAAAAGAATCAAAATACTGCATATCTGGAAATTATTGTACAATGGACATAGCACAGCACGTGGCATTTCATATAGAACTTATTAAATGATAGCAAATTTATCTTGTTTATTCTGTCCATTTTCTTCCCCCAAACCATCAAGATACATCTGGAAATTATACTTCTAGAAATATATAGAAAAGTAATACCCATGTACATGTATTGGTAGTAAGACTGGCTCAAAATTTTGTTTAAAATAGTGAAACTTTGTAAACAGCATAAATGTCCCACAATAGAGAATATTTAATGGATACAAAGATGCTTGTGATGGTTACAAAGAAGCAGTTTACAAAAGTGTGTACAGTATGATTCCCTGCTTTTGAAGGGAGACACTTGGAGATGGAAAGAACTGGAAGGATATACTGCAAGAATTCCATAAGGCTGTTTCGATGTGGAAGGGCTTGACAATTACAAGACCTCTGTTTTCGCTTCCCCCAAACCCATTTACTCTTCCTCTCTTTTTTGGATTACTTGTATAATCTACAGCAATTCTGCCCAATAGGAATGTGAGACACATAAGCACTTTAAAATGTTCTAGTAGCTACATTTAAAAAGTAAAAAGAAATTGATAAAAAATAATATATTTTATTTAACCCCCAAATATCCCAAATATTATTATTGTAACATATAATCAACATAGAAAATATTAATATTGTTTACATTTTTAAAACTCAGCCTTCCAAATCTAGTGTGTATTTTATATTTACAAAATATCTCAATTGAAGCCATCCACATTTCAAGCACCCAACAGCCACATGGCTTCCATATTCCATTTAGAAAACACAGCTCTATAAAATAATTGCTAACATTTATCAAGTGCTTACTACATGTACTGCTTCAAGCCCATTGGGTGGGGATTATAAATAATTAAATCTGACAATAACATGATGAGGTTGTTGTGCTTGTTATTATCTCTGTAAGCACACAGAGAAGGAAATGGCAACCCACTCCAGTGCTCTTGCCTGGAGAATCCCAGGGACAGGGGAGCCTGTTGGATACCGTCTATGGGGTCACACAGAGTTGGACACGACTGACGTGACTTAGCAGTAGCACACATTACTGTTGTAATAGCCCCGTGATAAAAGTTTTGGAGCTTTTACAAGGCTTATTCCTAATATGATGGGGATGGAAGTGAGGTTGTAAAGGCTTGCAGAGTCAAGAAGGAAATGAGGGAGCTGGAGAGGGACAAAAAGTTATTTAAGACTTAGCTGGTGGTGAAGAAGAAAAGTTAACAGGGTGAGGGAAACACGAAGGCAGGGAGACATGAAGATGAAGAAGGCTGAAGAAGAAAGAGGAAGACGGAAAGTCAAAGGGAGATGACTGGGGATGTTTGGGACCAGTGTCTCCACAGACAGCTCCACTCTCCAGGGGAATGCTATGACTGAGTGGTGAGAGGTGGATGAGGGGGATAGCGGATGGTTTTGGGAGAAGTTGAACTGAGTTATGAAGAATGAAATCAGCCAGCAAAGAAGCAAAAAGGGAGAAGATAGAGATTTGAGAAGCACTTGACCTCAAGACCTGGTGACTGGTAGGATAAGGAGGATGGGAAAGAATGAGGATTTGAGGATGAGTCCCAGGTTTCCTGCATAGGCAAAGGCAGACAGCGTAACATTCACTGAGTGCCTCTCTGGAGTCAGACATTGGTCCTGGACATCACAAACTTATCTCATTTAATCCCCACAGAGGTTCCACTAAAAGCTTGCCATTTCACGGATGTGCAAACTGAGGCAAGATAGTTGGCCCCAGGGCTCACCATTAGTAAACGGATGAGTCAGGACGTGAGCCCAGTCTATTCCAGAGATGGAGAGGGGAGAAGAGTTGATGTGGGGCTAGAACTAGGACAGATGGTTCAGGTCTTCTCCTCTGAATAAAGCGAAGTGCTGGGTTTGGGGAGATGAGAACCCAGGGAAGGCTCTGGACTTCAGGCTGGTGTAGAGTGAAAGGCAAGCAGCCTGCCGATGTGTGGGACTATAAGGTGCTCCAGCATGAGGGAGGCATGACCAACCTGGGGGCTCCTGCAGAACTCAGCAGCCTGAAAGGGAGGTCGAGGAAGTGGAGGGGAAGGGCTGGGGAGCAGAGGTGGGGGAGGGGCTGCAGGTTTGGGGTAAGGTGGGCTTCTGTCCACTGGTGAGGGGAGGAAGCAAGCACATGGTCAGCTGTTTTGAAGAGAGGTCGCAATGGGAGACCTGTGGGAGCTTGGCAGGGACCAAGCAGGGAATCTGGCACAAGAAAAACTTGGGGCGTGGTGAGGAGCATTGATGCTGGATCCAGAACGCGGAGGGAGACTTAGAGACCTCCTGAAGGTAACAAATTCTTCTCTGAACCTACTGCAGGGGAGTCAACAAAGGGAAGAGGCCCTAAGAGCAACGGAAATAGAGGAAATCAGGTAAGAGATAACTATCTGCCGAGGGAGGGGAGGGAAGGAAGGAAATTATGAAACTGCAGGAAAGGAAAGTGAGAGAAAGGCACAGTGGGAGAAGTTAAGGAGAGGGAAACTGAAGGTGTACTCCCTTCACCCAAGGCACTGGGTAACCCGTCACTGATCCTGTGAGAGTCCAGCTGCAGTGGCGGGGGCTGGGGTAGAATGGGGACACAACCTGAACCAGGCCAGGCCCACTGAACTGTCCCACCTTGACCCAGACCAGGACCAGACTCCAGTCACTGGTCCAGTGCGGTCCGTTTCTTCATTTGTAAACAGGGTTAATGACAGACAACTGATGTCCAAGTATTTGGAAAGCACGACAAGGGAAGGAGTTGTTACTATAAAGGTCCATGGATTTCCATAGGGAGATGTATATCCAGAGCCAGATGAGGAAAGTCCATGTGGCCGGTGTAGATATGTCCAGAATGGCCCAGTAGATACCAAGCTCCTCTACCTGCCCAGTTTAGTGAGTTCAGGGGTCAATGTCGGGCCTTGCAGTAAGGAAGGAGGTGGGGGCCTGCAGCTAGACCGGTGAGGTTCACCACCGGCTAGGGGAACAAAGCCTGGGGCTGAGTTCAACCCTATCCGGCTCCAGTCTTCTCGGTCACAGGCCCAAGCACTTTGTCCCTCCTCACCACATTCAGAGAACAGGCCTGGGTGATGCTTATCCAACTAAACCTGCCTCCCTGCGGGGACCTTGCTCCAGCAAAATTCACGTTGTCTCCTTCCACATAGAACGAAAACCTCGGTTCCATGTCTTTGCCCAGCTTCGCACCCTCACCACCCCAGCGATATGGCCTGGTTAGCTCCTTATCCCCACTCAGGGCAGATTCTCCTTACCCGGAACGGAGGATGAGGCAAAGGGAGAGGGGGGAGAAACAGGGAATGCGGTGGTGGGGGAGAGGGCGGTAAAGAGGCAGGAAAGGGAGAAAAGAGACAGACAGCCTGAGCCAGAAACGGAGAGACCAGCACAGTGAGCCAGAAAGATCTGGAGGGGCCAGCAAAACAGACACAAGCCCTCGCCACAAATTCAGTAACGAGTCCTTCCTCAGGTGTTTCTGGGGCGCCTCCGAGGTGCTCCGCCCGAGTCTGCTCTGGACGCGACCGGCTGCAGGGTGCGGCGGTCTCCCCCACCCCCTCGCCGTCTCCTCCCCACCTCTCCCAAGGGGGCCGGAACGGCTTCGGCGCGCGGGGGCTTTTCGGACCAGTCGAGTGGAAAATAGACTTTAACCCGCTTTGTGGCAACAAGGGCGCCCGGAGCGCTCTCCCCGGCCGAGACTGCGGGCGCTCAGGCAGGCCACTCTCAAGACCTGGCCTGGAGTCCTTGCAGAGCCTCGCGGCACGAGGACCTTCTGGCCTCTGGGCGCCGGGACGCACTGCCTGGATCCGCGCACCCGGGCCGCGGCCAGGCCGCTCTGACTAAGCCGGGCAGCAGCGAGGAAGCAGGTCGGCTTCTCGCAGTGCACTGGCAGGGTGCGGGTCCCAGCCTCCCCATCACCGCCTAGTGTCCTCTTAGGCCTGGATATTGGAAGGCCCCGGTGGAAAAGTTTTCTGGATATTTGTTCTCCTTCTCAGCTGCCCTCTCATCCCCGACGAATTAGGGCGCAAAATGGAAAGTGGCTGGAGTAGAGTCCGCTGCTCCGCGTTCGCGAGTGGAAGGTGAGGGTCGGAGGAGGCCAGGTGGCCGCTACGTTCCCGGGATGGTCTGTGTGTCTTTTTGGAGGGTCTTAGGCATTGGTTGTGGACTGTTCGGCCACCTCCAACGTAAGACAGTGTCTTCAAGGCCCCGGCCTGTCCTGGACCGCCTGCACCTGAGCTCCGCAATCAGAGAAGACGAGGAAAGCAGATGGCCCTGTAGGCTGGTCGCGATGCCCGTAGCTGGGCCAAGGACCTGCTTCCAAGCCCTGAGAACTGCAGCTTGAGACGTCTGGGTGACCACTCCGCCAGCTGGGTGACCACTCCAGCGCTTTCCCTGGCCTGGCCTCTGCTGAAAATAACTGCGCGGCCGCTTTCCGAAGCCGTTCCCCTTACCAACCAGAAAACGAGAAACCTCAGGAACAAGGCCGCGGCTTCAGACTGCGTCCCAAAAGACGGACGATGGGAGATCCCGGGGGTCCTAGCGGCCAGGGGAGCAAGTTCTCAGGAGAATCTATTCGTTGGACCCCAAACACCCACATTGCACTCGAATTCAAGTTATCTAAGAACTGAAACGACATCCTGGGACGAACTGGAGAGGGTTCAACTGATTTACACACTGGGGAGTGGGGCTGGAGATTCTCCCAAGCCCCAGACCCCTCACACACCTCCTTCGGCTCCCGCCTGGGTGAAGACGCTTGCGGCTGCCGCCAGACTCAGCTAAAAGGCAGAGATGCGAGAAGACGAAAGAGCAGGAGGAGGCCTAGCTCGCCCCGCACAAGCTCCAGTCCGGTTTTTGCCTCCGACTGCTGGCTCCTTTCCCTTCCCGCGGTCCCTTGCCCCGCCCCGCCCCGCCCCCCACCTTGGAGCAGGTGAGCGGCGACCAATGGGCGAGCGCGGGGCAGGTGCCCGCTAACTCTCGCCTAGCAGCGCGGTGGCCGAGGCCCGGCAGGACACTGCTGGGAGGACCGGAGGCGGGGGTCGGTCCTGGCTGGACTCGGAAGGGAAGGGGCCGGGCTCAGTCCCCAGGCGGTAGAGGCAGCTCTCAGCTTCGTTCGGAGCCCGCGCCGGTGCCGGCGCCGGGAGCTGCCCGCTTGGCCGCAGAGGCCGGCGCGCCTAGCCTCGCGCCGTGGCCCGACTCCGCGTTCGCTGGCTCGCACGCCCCTCGCCGCTCCGCGCCTGGCTTGTGGGCAGGGGCTGAGCGCGGGCGGGCGGGCGGGGGAGGTGAAGGGTGCTGGTGTGTGTGCATGTGCCTGGCTGGGTGCACACCCCGCACGGCGGCGGCGCCAGGACGCGGAGCGCTCCCCAGAGCCCGGGTGCCTCGCTCGGCTCTGGCGGCCGCGACCATGTTCCAGCCCACAGCCAAGCGCGGCTTTACCATCGAGTCTTTGGTGGCCAAGGACGGCGGCACTGGAGGGGGCACTGGCGGCGGGGGCGCAGGCTCCCATCCCCTGGCGGCGGCCGCCTCGGAGGAGCCTCTCCGGCCCACGGCGCTCAATTATCCTCACCCCAGCGCAGCCGAAGCGGCCTTCGTGAGCGGCTTCCCTGCCGCCGCGGGCGCCGGCCGCTCGCTCTACGGCGGTCCCGAGCTCGTATTCCCCGAGGCCATGAACCACCACGCGCTGACCGTGCACCCGGCTCACCAGCTGGGCGCCTCCCCGCTGCAGCCCCCGCATTCTTTCTTCGGTGCCCAGCACCGGGACCCTCTGCACTTCTATCCCTGGGTGCTGCGGAACCGCTTCTTCGGCCACCGTTTTCAGGGTGAGTGCCCACGTTGTGTCCGCCTCGGCGGCGTGCCGGCGCCCGCGCTGCGGCGGCGCGGGGAAGGCTCGGGGGAGTCCGGGGCCATTCAGAAGTTGTGTCAGAAAAGGTTGCAGGTCCACAGAGGCCGATTCCTAAGCAGGGAAGAGCCGCACCAGATCCATTCGCTCTTCTGCCGCGTTGGGTTCCCTCCCAGAGAACCAGGTTGGGACCTCCAGGCTTTTCCAGGAATGATGCCGGTCCGGACGCCAAGCCCGGGCGCATCCTTGGAGCCTCTCCTGGTCCTCCCCGCGGCCTGCCTTAATGTCTCCAGACTGAGCCAGTCCCATCCCAGAGAACTCAGCGTCGGCCGCCCTCCCTCCGACCCAGCTGGACCTGGGACCATACTACTTTCACACTTCCACCACCAACTCCCAGGGATCCGCCTTCGCTGGCCCAAGGAGACAGGGGAAAGTCCACCTGCTTGCCCCGATTCTGTGGGAAGAAGGGGCAGAGGGGAGGGAAAACTGGAGAGTTAATGTTCAGTGTTCAGTGCTCCTCTGTTTGGGGATGTTTCTCAGCAACCTCGGCCCGACTTCTCCAAGTCTCACGTGCCTCTCGGACCCAGGGTGGGAAGGTTTGCCAAAGCAAACCGGCTTCCCGCGACGCTCGAGGACTCCGGGAACCGACGGGCTGCTAGGGTACCGACTGAAGTCCTCCCAGGCAGGGGGCGGGGGCAGAGGGCTTTTAAGGTCGTAGGCAGTCTGAGCCCCCTAGTCCGCACTGGGCAATGGGATTGGTAAGGAAGATCCCCCACTTCTCTCTCTCTCTCTCTCTCTCTCACTCACACACACACACACACACACACACACACACACACACACAGAGGTTTCAGTGGTCTGACTTGCTCCAAGCAAAGAGTTCCATTAGTTGGAGTTCGTTTTCTTCTTTGTATTTATTGATTTTTTCTTTTCTTTCTTCTTGCGCCCCCCCCCTCACTTTTTTTTGGAGTGGTCTTAATTTGTGCAGTAATTGGTTTAGTTTTCAGTTTTGTTAGTGTAGACCAGACCTCAGCCTTAGGTTTCCTGACTCAGAGCTAGGTAAACTGCCTCTTAGCAAAACAAGTGAAAAGGACGTGATTAGAGCTTTGGCTGATCTGGTGGTAAACTGTATCTACACAGTCAAAATAAATTGGGTATTTGGTACAATTATCTAGATAACAGA
The DNA here is from genome assembly GCA_935064755.1 of Tragelaphus eurycerus. Classification (NCBI taxonomy): domain Eukaryota; kingdom Metazoa; phylum Chordata; class Mammalia; order Artiodactyla; family Bovidae; genus Tragelaphus; species Tragelaphus eurycerus. Next base: position 25,736,843 of record CAKXYN010000016.1, read on the forward strand.
AAATGACCTCTTGAAGCTTTGGCTATAGATGCTTAACTGTATCATGGAAAGCCGCTTTCCCCACCCCAATTTGTCAGACAATTTTCTGAGTCCCATCTGGCTAACAGATACTGACCCAGCAGATCCCACAAAATTAGGTAATGTAATTGTTTGAGCAATAATTTTTGTGGGAAGTCTTGTCTGCTCTGGGGATTTCAAAGATTTGCCCAAATCATCCGGAACAACAACAAAAAATGCCTATGGTGTCAGCCGCTATGGGAAAGAAGTCTGTCAATTAAAATCAATGTTTACTGATAAAATTAAGTATTATTTTAAATTGAGCAAACCACCTCGGTCCTCCATGGGCTGGGTCCCCGGTCTCTAAACTTGGCGACTGCAGACCAATTTGAAAGTCGCGGCTGTTTGTAAACCCTCGGGCTGGGGCGGCGGAGGGACCGGCGGTTAGCAGACCAGAGGAGGGGCAGGAGCTCGAAGAAGAGGGCAGAACCGGTCCTGACCCCTGTAGTCTCTGCTCACTCGGAGATGGCCTCCCGGGCGACGCCCTCGGCTTTAGATCGGGCGCCCCATGCCCTCTGCGCTTCCTTTCCCGCCATTGACCTCGCGGACACCGGCTTTTAGGGTTCGAGGGCCGTGGCACCAAAGGTCGGGAACGCCTTGTAAGAGATCCAGCTCCGGCTCTGAGCATCCCCAGTCAGGCGAGGCTGAATAAATCCTCGGCAAAATCCTCTCGGAAATTGCCGCCGCTCCCTGAGCGTTCAGCCCCGGCGGGCACGTTGTCTAGTTGCAAAAACGGTTGCATTTTTCTCCCAAGAACTGTGTCTGGACGCGGAGATGGAGCCAAATGTGGTCTCATTTTTGAACACGAGAATCCGTTGGGAACGGAATGACTTTTTTAATTCTGAAAGGTTTTGGCTTCAGGACTGGTCAGCGTCGGGGTAGACGCCTTGCGGCCCCGGCGTCCTTGCGTCTTCGGGGGCCCTCGGGGATATGAGCCGAGTCATTTCAGGTCCTCCGGCGCCGCGTTTTCTAGGGAACCGGGTATCTGCGATGCTCATTTCAGCCCCGTTTTAATGCAAGAAGCAAAACCCTACACGAACGAAAAGGAAAACGTCTGCGTTCTGTGCGCAGCGCTCTCCAACAGCGCGGTCCCGGCGCGCAGGGTAGGGCTTCTCCGCTGAGCAAGGCGCTGGGAGAAGAAAAGTCAGCGCGGAATGGTCGGAACCGGGCGGCGGGACCCCGATGCCGGAGGCGGCTTTCGAGGCCTGAAGAGGAGGGGCTGGAGGAGACAGCGAGTTAGCCGCACTTCTGTGCTATTTCCCTCGGACAGCAGGAACTTTCCAGGCCGGGTAGCTGAGTCGGGAGGGGGCCGTGGGAGATTAGGTCCTCGGGACTGGTGGTGGTAATGGGCCGGTGCTTCAAAGGGAGCCTTTGTTCCGGCAGGAGGAGGGAGGAATAGGTTATCTCCGTTCACGGGCGGGCTTCTCCTTCTCGTAGCCCCAGGCCCCTCCGCCTCGCCATCCGGCCCAGAGCCCCCAGCTTGCCATAGCATCTCCGGGAGGCAGTGCAGCTTGGGCCCCAGGCCTTCGAATCCCTAGTTCCCAGTTCCTGCCACCTCAGTCCTTGGAACGTCGATTGCTAGTTCCCAGCCATTGCCTTAAAGAGAGAGGTTGGAGGAAAACGGGGCAGAGTGAGGTTCAGTTACTAGCTACAGGGAAGACTGAGCCAGCCCCTTTCCACTTTCCCACCTGTCCTTGCCTGAAACTGACAGCCTACTCTCACAGACTGTCTCTAAACAGGCCACACTGCAACCTCAGTCCGAGAGCGTGTCTGCCCTTGTGGTCCAGTTAAAGCAAACTGAAGCCATAGTAGGGACGGTTGAGGTCCCTTCTCCATAGATCAGAGTGAGAGTGGCCCAGGCTCATAGGCACCACCCTGGTTCTTATAGAAACATGAAACTATTCATCAATCTCTCAGGACGGTTAATTTTGTACTAAACATACTCTTCCTTACAGGAAAAAGCCCTTTCTTCTTTTGAAATCGTATCTTTCATCAGTAATCAGCCTCTTGAGTAGTTTTTCCTGGTCTCTGATTCTTCTTGGTTGGGTCAGGACTTCTGTGTTCTGCACATGCACACACAGATTACAGGACACATGCTACCTGCCCCTTCGGGGGATTACAATGAACTTACAATGGCTATTCTCTCCCCAGCTGAAGAAGACCCCAAGCAGTCTATCTTTCCCCTAAAATAGTCAGACTTGAGCCAAATGGTCCTGTGTATGTCAGGACAGAGAAGCTTGTTTCCATCCTCCATTTTGGGTTTATAAAGACAAACACAGAGAACTCTACTGCACAAGTGACCAACACACAGCACGGAATTATAAAACACCCGTCACATCACACACTGAGGCAGGCTGCAGTCCTGCCTTCTCAGCCCCAGACCACCCTTCACACTTCTGCATCCCCTTCACTCACAAATCAAGGGTGTCTCCACACTGCCACTTCATTTCTGGCCAGCCTGGGCCCCATCAAGTTGCTGAGGCCAAAGCCTGTGATCACAGGGGTGTGCTAGGCTTTCTCTCCCTCTCCAGCTCATTTGTCCAGAGAAAACCACCGTTGGTATTTGACTTGAGCTCGGAATGCTGTTGTTTTTTGAAGCAATTTATTTTAACATCAACAAGGAGTGTTTGCTTCCCACCCACCTCTCCCACCTTTCTCTGGCTCCCACTTGAGGCTGTAATCCTTTTCCGCACCTGGATCCTTCTCCTCCTTTCTCTCCCTCCTATCCCTCTCTGCCAGACCACCTCCCCTAATCATCTGTCCCCTCCATCACCACAAGCTAAACTTTTCCTTCTGTCAGGCCTGAGACTCTGCCCCCACTTGAAGGACCCAGTGGGCAGGGTGTCCCCACCCCTCCATCTTCCTGTGATGTGATCCCACTCACTTTTGTAGCAGCACAGATCCAGTCACTTAGAATGGATAAGGCAACTGGAAGTTAGTAGCTTCTCCCTCTCAGGAGACTCTGTCTCCCCCGACCCACCCAGGCACTGGCCACTCATTCCTAGGCAACGCTGTTCCCCAGAAAACCCCAGCAATCAACTTTTCCTATGTAGATGTCCAGAGCCCACAGACTTGGAGAAAATCAGGTCAGGCAGTTTCCACCAGCAGAGGGACATGAACAGGGAGAGTTATAGCAACACCATCTCAATTATGTGCCCTTGCCTCACTTACAGAGATATTTCCAGAGATGGGAGAGCTCAACTGAATTATCCAAACAATTGTCTTAAGAACAAAACAACAAATCAAATTGAGTCAAACCAGTGGCCATTTCTGAAGAAATTAATTGGATCAGTCAATCTCAACCGCTAACTGTCAAAACATTTCATGCAGTGCTCTGCGTTCTTGGTGGGTTAGGGTACTAGTATGTGTCACTGCATGGGAATCCATGGATGGTGTCAGGGCCTGTTTCCAGTCTTGTTGGCATGTGCAACCAAGCCAGAGGTTGTGTGAGGGCCTAGTGGGGGGATTCCTTGAGAATGGGGCTGTGGATGGAAGCTTGTTCCAGCTTTTGTAGTTCCTGACCCTACTACCTCAGCCCTATTCAGCCCAATGTCAGCCCCTCCTGCATGTAGCAGCTGAGTCCCCATGATGGCCAACATTTGCTAAGGGACTGTTACACTCTTTGAAAATCCTATATGGTAGATAGGACAGAAAGACAGTAGGGAGGCTGGAGCATATATTTACATACGCCCATGCAGAAACCAATATATCTATATCTATTAGGGAGAAAGTTATTTATACACATGTCTCTTCAGCAGGAGATTATTCAGGGATGAAGCAAGGTCTTTTTCCACCAGAGAGCAGTAAGTCTGCAGGAAGAGGATTTTATCTGAAGACCTGGGGGGAGAGAGGTGGGACATTGGGAAGAAGTAACCTAACTGGAGACCTCCAGATGTTGTTTGGATTTTGACCTGGCCCCTGGCCTATTTTTACTACTTGCAAGGCAGAGACTCCGCTTGTTGGCAGGAATTTTCTATGGGCTAGTAGCCTAAGCATTTAGTTGCAAGGCTGGTTTAAGCAGGTGTGAAGGGAGAGTTCCTAAGATACCCTCAGTTCTTGAATCTGCATTTGGTATGGGGACATCTGACAGCCAGGTTGTGCCCCTTGCCACTTTTCTGACTCCGTGTCCTGACAGCCCTGTCTCTACCCCTGGTCCACTTTGGGGAGACACGATTGGGCATACCAGACAAAGAGAGCTTCCCGTGGCCTCTTTGGCTGCTCAGGCACTGTTATGGGTGCCTCTCCAGACCCCGGCCCGCCTCCTGGCCCAACAGTGATCCGCAGCGCTGATTCTGGGCGTCCCCTGACCCGATAGCTCTCAGCCAGGAGGAGGTATCTGGGAGAGGAGTGGACTTAAAGAAAGGGCGGCAAAGGGGAAAGCCTAGACGTGGGTGGGTGTGCGTGTGTCAAGGGCTGGAGAGTGCGGCGGAGCGTTCCGGGGCGTGTGCGAGCCAGGCGCGAGGGCCGAGCTGGCCGGCTTCGCGGGCGGTCGGGCCGCAGCTCACGGTGCCCTTCTCTCTGTCTGTATCTGCCGTCGGCGATGCGGCCACAGCGAGCGACGTGCCCCAGGACGGGCTGCTTCTGCACGGCCCCTTCGCGCGCAAGCCCAAGCGGATCCGCACGGCCTTCTCGCCCTCGCAGCTGCTGCGACTGGAGCGTGCCTTCGAGAAGAACCACTACGTGGTGGGCGCCGAGCGGAAGCAGCTGGCCGGCAGCCTCAGCCTCTCCGAGACGCAGGTAATGAATGGTCCGCGCTGCGCCGGGGGCCAGGTGGAGGTGGGCCAGGCGGGTGCCGGGGAGGCCGGCCTCGCCCCCCAGCCGGCCCGGCTACTCCCGCCACCCCTGCGGCGCCCCCGCCGTGACTGTCTTCCCTCCGACTGCGTACAGCCTCGAAGGGGCCACAGGACTTTTATTAAGCACTAAGGACCTACCCGGAGGCTGGGATCAAACTTTATTCCGACCCGGCTCACACAGCCCACGGGAGGTGCCAGGAGGCGGCGGGCGCCGTCGGGAGCCGGCCGGGCGCGGAACACCCACGCCGCGGTCACTCCGCGCCCGCCTGGGCCCTCTGGTGTCGTCTCAGCCCTGCGGTGACTGCAGCCCTTCTCCCGCCACTGTTCTGGGGGCGCTCGGAGGTGTGTGTGGTGCCCAGGCCTGTCCCGTACTGGCTCCGCTGCCGTGCAGGGGCGAAGGGGACGAAGGCCTCGCGATGGGGAGAAAGACCACGGGTCCCCGGGCTATAAAGAGCAGAAGGTTAGCCGGGGGTGCGCGCCCTTGCCCGGGGTCCGAGGCCGGCCTTGGTCTCTGCGCAGGCGGGCTGGCACCGCGCTGAAACCGCTGCGTGTGTGTGCGGGCGTCGGCGGGACCTGGAAACGGTGGGAAAGTAGATTCTGGTATTCAGGGCCTGTTTTCATCACTTGAAGGGCTGTTGAGTTGGGGAGGGAATAAACTGCGATGGCATTGAAGGAATTTGAACTGGATGAAATTACAGTCACCACGTAGTGTTTTTGTAATTGATTTTAAAGAATTAAAGAACTAGAAGGGAAGTATAGGGAGGCAGATTTGGCCTTATTGTAAGTAAAGACTTTGGCATAAATAAGTGTTGTCTGGAAGCACCGCTAAGCTCTCCGGAGTCAAGCGCGCTGGGGTGGCTGGTTGCTGCCCTGGAGGCGGATTTCTGTAACTGGTTAGGCTTTGGGAGACCTTAACTCCCTCGCGTCGCCGACAGCTTCCATATTCGCAAAGTGAGAGGTCGGCTGGCGGCCCAGCCGCTCTCTCCCGCCGCCGGCATTTCATCTTCCGCTGCTTTTTCTGCTCGCCCCTCACACCACCATCCTCCACCCGAGTCCCGACAGAGAGATGGTGCCGGGCTGGGGGCGGGGGTGGGGTGTGTGTGCAGCCTGGGGTCTCCTGGGTAGCAGTGAGGCTAGATAGAAGGCTTCATGTGGGAGTCCAAACCCAACTTCGTCCCCAGCCCCACCTCACTCTTTCCCGCTCACGACGCACGTGGGTGTCTGTGTCCTACCTGTCTGATGCCCTGTTTCACCAATGCATCGCTCCCGTCTCTGCGGCGCGACCCGGGCTTTTTCAGATTTGTTAGCCGGTCTGTTCTAACTGCAGAGATCAAGCTCACGCACACACAAAAAAACGGACTTAAATTTTAAAAACTTTTTTTTTTCTAAAAAAAAAAAAAGATTTTAAAAAACAAGTTAATAAAATAACACCCACTTTTCCCTCTTCGCAGATGTTTTAAAATTTTTGTTTAAAACAAGGTGTCATTTAAGAATGGTATTTATAGTTACCTTCATTTTAAAAGTATTAGTTACTGAATTTAATTGCAGAAGTGTAAGAAAACAAAACCATTTATGTCCACCACCCACAGATTAACACTTGTTGAAATAATGTCATTGTTTTAAACTTCCATTTTTTTTAGTTCAGTGAGAGCATTTTTAATTGACCTTCTTTCAACTGAACTCATCTGCCTGTCAATATTTGGGCCTAACAATGCCAGTTAGTAAACCTAATGCTTGTTTCCTCTCATTTTTATTAGAAGGTGCTTAAACATATATTTAAAAGAAAACGAGATAGAAAATAAAATGCATCCAGCTTTGTTAACTATCAAAACTCATGGCTAATCTTGTTGCACCGATAAATGAGCTGGTTTAAGCATATGAAACAAACAAAATAATAGAACTGTGTGATATTTGAGCCTGAGAAACCTCCTTGTAGAATCCTATCTTTCCAGGTGAGGCCTTTAAGATGGAGAAATGAGCTAGGCAGAGCTCCCCAAGCAGGCAAATGGGATTTCAGTATTTGCCTCCCTACTAACTGTGTGACCTTGGGCCAGTTACTCAACTTCTCTGAGTTCTGGTTTCATGGTTCAGAAAATAGGTTTAAGGAACAAAGATACCTAACTTGAACTCAAATAATATTCCTCTCTCCTTTGTTGAAAGGAAGATGTCAAGTTATTGTTATAATAAGGTCTCCACCTGGAATTACTGATTCTTAGTTCAGTCTCTTTCATCAGCAGAGCTGCTTTCTACCCCTTTTGTAACTATCATTTGGACCTAGGCTATATAATTAACTAATTATCTATCCATCTCAGCTGTATTTGCCAGGCAAGCTTACCTACAAAATCTAGCTATCAGCTATTTGTCAAGCTTCAGTCATTCCCATCAGCCCCCTGCCATCTATTTCTACTGTCAATATCTATATTTGTGTCTCAGAGCTCTCTATTCTGTCCCTCACAGATAGCTATTTTATATCTAGCCATGTACTTCTGTCTGCTCTCATTAAATTACCTCCACAAAGCTGGTTAATTTATATTTCCTATTTATTATTAATTCTATCTTTCCTCTGAACAATAATTCATATTTACCCAACTGTTGATTATCTCTTTATCATCTACTCTGTTTTACCTTCTATATATCTACCATCCATGTCAAACTTCCATCTCTATAGATCTTTAGCAGCTGACAGTATATGCATATGTCTATAATGGTTATCATCTCATCAACTCTTGCTTTGTCTTTTTTTCTGGGCCTCAGTTCCTGATCTGTAAGGTTGAATAAAATGAACCCCAGGGTTCTTTCCAGCCCTGAGCATCTGGCTTATCTATATTCTATTTCTCTGTATTTCTGTATAATCTCTCCTCCAGGTTCTCAGGACTCATAGCATATCTCCTGCATATCACAATATATGTAGGATTTTGCTATTGTTTAATAATCTGCCATGCCAAGTGTCAGACTGTACACTGGTTGCATCCATCTCTCAAAGAAATCTTAAAATATGGATTCCTAGAGCCTGCTCCGGGGAAGGCAATGGCACCCCCACCCCAGTACTTTTGCCTGGAAAATCCCATGGACGGAGGAGCCTGGTAGGCTCCAGCCCGTGGGGTCGCTAAGAGTCAGACACGACTGAGCGACTTCACTTTGACTTTTCACTTTCATGCATTGGAGAAGGAAATGGCAACCCACTCAAGTGTTCTTGCCTGGAGAATCCCAGGGACAGGGGAGCCTGGTGAGCTTCCGTCTATGGGGTCGCACAGAGTCGGACACGACTGAAGCGACTTAGCAGCAGCAGCAGCGGCAGCAGAGTCTGCTCAGGAGGTTCTCTTAGGAGTTCCAGGGTGAGACCCAGGGAAGTTTATAAAGTAGCTCTCTGGGTGATCCTAATGAACAATAGACCTGATCATCTCAGCTCTGGGAGACAGAGGGCAAGCCTTCCTTTTTCTTGCTATGCCCCAGGGCCCAGTTCAGTAAGCAGCAAGGAGTAGATGTTCCATAAACATGTACTGAATGAGTGGGCAGTTTTCTCTTGACTGTATACTTATCCATATGCTAATTTTATCAGTCATTCCCCTCGCTCTTTGGCATCACTGCTCCCTTTCTGTCCTTCTGCTTCTATGATTCCCTTGCACTTTCATAGCTGATTGTGGATCAGTCATAGGTGATGGAGTTTTATTGACCAATTCATGGATAAAACTTCAGGGAGGGTTAAGCAGATCAGTGTATGGGTCTTAATTCAGAGTTCAGGGGTATCTGTATGCCCAAAGCTCTAGCATGGGATGCTGTGGGTAGGCAACCCGAGCTTTTTAGTTGGGATAGGGCTTTAAATTGGTTGAGAGTGGAATTAATGGCAAGGGTTAATCCAGGAGGAGGAAGGAAGAGCCCTGGGCAAGGGCTAGTTCTTCCTTCTAGCTCTTTGCTGCTCTCTGCTGTTGTGCAGCCCAGCAGTCTGACCAGGGTGAAGGCCATCTAAGATTTAATCCTGGTGGCCGGTGGGGCAGACTCGGTCCTGGATTAGATCAGACCCTTGAGTTTGAGTGAGCTTGTGTGTGTGTGTGTAATGAGCATATGTAACATATGTGTGAGGCTTCTCTGGTGGCTCAGCAGTAAAGAATCCACCTTCAATGCAGGAAACATGGGTTTGATCCTTGAGTCGGGAAGATCCACTGGAGGAGGGCATGGCATGAAGTAACTGGCCCAAGGTCACACAGTCAGTTAGCAGGAAGGCAAATACTGAAATCCCATTTGCCTGCTTGGGGAGCTCTGCCTAGTTCATTTCCCCAATCCAGTATTCTTGCCTAGAGAATTCCATGGACAGAGGAGCCTAGAGCGCCACAGTCCGTAGGGTTGCAAAGAGCTGGACACGACTGAAACAACTTAGCACACATGCACGAACATATGTGTGCCCGTAATGTGGAGGACACGTGGGCTGTGTGATCAGTGCCCAAAGGTCAGGTGCTATCATAGGTACACATGGCATGGAGCGCCTCTGTGAGCTTCTGTGCATGTGGGGGAGGGGCACATTAGTTTTAGGGGGAGGGAGAGAAAGCATTTGGTTGCCCCAGCTGATGGATTGGTCAATATTTCTAGCTGTTCCTCCAACTCCAGACAGTTCAGGAGGTGTTTCTTGACCTACCCTGGCTGAGTTTAGCTGAATTGTGAGGGAAAGGGATGCAGAAATGTGGTCTCTTGGCCTTGGAGCTTCCTCAGACAGTGGTAGGGCAAGGGTGAGTGACTGGAGTCCTATTGAAGCCACAGCTGTGGACTGAGGAGGTCAGGAGAGATTACATGGGTGGAAGGCTCCTGGAAGACCACAGCCATGGAGACAGGAGGGCCGTCTAGACTGATGGGAAGAAAGGGGGAGGGTTTGGGATTAAGATGGTGTGGGAGCTATCAAGTGTGGCTGCCTTCTTAGGGCCCAAGAGAATGGGTGGGGGCCATCTTAGGAGGCAGAAGTGTGTGGTCACCCGCCTATGGGTTTTCCCCAGAAGGGCATGGTAAGAAGACTTCCCACCTGGAATATCTCCCTTTGGGGGAAGGATAAAAGGGAGATATCCAAGGAACTTGAATTTTTAGGAAAGGCTACTGGCTCACTGTGTGTTCTGAGATGGATTCATCCCTTCCCTAAGTGTTGGCTCTTCTCCATGAACTTCTGCACCTCTGAAGGTCCAGGAGTCCAGTGGGAGGCAGGAGAGGACAGGAGAGATAAGGAAGGCTGGAGTGGTTCTCTGAGGGTGTGGTCCTGAGAAGACAGGCGAATCTTGCGATGTCCCCCTGAGAGTGAAGGCATCCAGGGTGGACTGAGAGAGGAGGAAACCAGAAAGCTTAGGACGAGTTAGGACTCTGGTTGATGAGGAGCCAGAGGCAACCTCAGTTTGGGGGAGTAAGGGGTGAGCTTAGCATGGCATTGGGCTTGACCTTGAGTGGGAGCAGTTCACATGGTCAAATGTTAGGAAGTGGATCCCCAGTGGAGAGGGCAGGGAGGCGCGTGAGGAGTGGCTTGATTAATGCCTCCAAGCGTCTGTCTAGTCTGAGGATGACAGACCGGAAAAAGTGGTGTGTCTCTGTGTCTGAGGGAGACAGAATAGAAGGACACAGGCTTAAAGTAAAACAGAGGAGATAATAGAAGGACATAAGGAGAAACTTCTTGTATCAGAGTTACGAGACTCAAATGCCCTTGATAGAGGTTTTTGAACTCTTTGAGGAGAGGACAAGTATTCACCTGAAAGTGTGCAGGGGCCCAGATAGGATGGGCTAAGACTGGGGAATGGAGGAAAAGAAGGGGTCCAGACCTGGTTCATTCAAAGGTAGTCTGAAACATTGGCTGGAGTTATAGTTTGCTTGTTTGGAAGTTCATCTGTCCATTCACTCACGCACATCCTCATTCATTGGTGTATACAGTGATCAGTCCACTAATGCTTTGATACCTTCATTCATGCATTTATTCATTCATCCATACCAGTTTCACCTGAATCAATCAGTCAGCCTAATTCAAGCTGACCTTGTCCCCTCAACAATGGATCTTCCTCTCCATCTTCCCCCTAGAAGTGGTTAATCCAGTCCACAGCTGAAAGAATTAGGAATTGACCCTCTTATAGAAGTGGCCACTGAAGTAAGCCAAGAAAGGATCCCATCTCTCTCGCAGTCAGCAATTTCCAAACCTCTTTTCCAGTTAAGAGCCCAATCCCTCTACCATTGATTTTCCCCTCTTTTCCAGGTTGGCACAAGTGCCTCTTTCCTAGAGCATAGGGCTCAGTCACTTCACCTCTGCCCTGCCAGCTGAACAGACCTGGAACATGCCCACTGGGCCTCCAAAGCCAGCTAACACACCACTTTTGTTCTCCAGGTTCCCATACTGACTGATGAGGAGACAGAGGTTTGAGCAAATAAATTAACACGTTGCTGGAGTCACTGTCACTGAGACAGAGAAAAGCACTAAGGACGTACAGACAGGCAACAGGCCACATTTGGGGACAAGGGAACAGTTTCAAAGGCTAAGTAAGAGTGACCCCGGTGGTGTAACTTGGACAAAAGTGGAGACTCTTGGAAGGATCTTGTTTATCAGAAAGACTGAGAGACATTGAGTGTGGTAGGGACTTAGAAGGCCACAAGGAACCTCTCTCCAAACCCAGAGGGTTCAGAGGTGTGTGAGGGCTTCCCCGGTCAGAAAGCCAAGTGTGTCTTGGGCTTAAAGAAAGGGGAGTAGCATGCCAGTGTTGGAGGCAGGCAGCTTCCCAAGGCCTCTGCCACTGAGCTGGTAGCCACGTTATGTGACCTGGCTCCTTTCTAGGTCTTTTGTCCTCTAGGGAAGGAGTTCTGGGATGACTGGAAAGTTCAGGGGGTGTCATTCTTAACTCTTACCACACTTGGGCCCAGTTCCTTTTCTTTGGCCAAATAAAAAATTACTATTAATTGTTATAAGTAAGCATTAAAGAAAAGTCGGAAGTGTGGAAAGAAGACAGGTCACCCATACTTTGGGTACATTTCCTTCTAGTCTTTTTTCCCCCATGCATAGGCTTTGTTTTTCCATAGTTGTGATCACACTGTGCCCAAACTGTGCATCCTGCCGTTTTCACTGATATTACTAAGTCATGAGCATCCCCTTGTTATTACAGTCTTTGTAAACAGCATCTGGACACTCAGCCCAAGGCTGTTCTCCGGAAGATAGCCAGGCTGCCTGGGAAGAGAGTTTTCATCCCCGTTTCTAGAGAGCTGCCTCCTTGACCCTAGTAGTTTTCATGGAGAAAATATTCAGGATTGCTTTTCATTTGGGTTGGCCAGGAAGCTGTCCCTGGTGTGAAAACATACTCTGTGCCCCATGTTCCACCACTGAAGCTTTCACTGTTTGGGCCAGTGATGCTGGGCAAGGGTAGCAGGCTAGGCCCATCCCACTAGAGATGAGTCTCCTTTCTGGAAGGAGACTTGGGAATGCATGGGGGAGGGAGAAGGTGCAGAAAGGGCCCTGTGTTCCTGGTGCTGCCCTAGATGGTGCATCACCAGGCTGGCCATGCTTAGCCCTCAGCCAGCCCCTGGGGCTCTCAGGAATACCGCCCCAGCCCTGCAACCAGGCCTGAGTCACACACACGCCTTGCACAGGAGGCTGGGCGAGCTCACCCGCCTACGGGCTGGCACAGTCACAGTGGGCTCCAGGGTGGGGGGCAGGGGCCAGGCTGGCTGCCAAATGGTTGTGCCGAGAACCACCCAGGGCCCAGCCAGCCCTGTGCCTGAGGAAAGGTGGGCACGGAATCCAGAAGCCCTGCCCCTGGAGCATCTGCCATCTTCTCCATCTATCTGAGCTGGGACATGCAGGCAATGGGTTTGAATCCAGCCCTGGAACTGAAGGAAGGAGGCCTTCCCTCACGCCGTCCCCCAAGGCCAGTCTTCTCTTCCTGTCCGTGTGGCTGTTCTGTGTGGCATGGAGCGCTGGCTGCCCTCACACCCACCCTGGTGCTCGGAAACTAATAGGCAGGACCGACGGTGCCATGGAAGCCCTGGCGGGGCGGGCTCCACGGAGGGGACAGGGGGCAGTGTCTGCAGGATGGGAAGGCGGGGCATCCTGAGCATGAAGCTACCCCCTGGGCCTGCATGCCAGCCCAGCTTTGGCTGCTGCTCCGGGCTTTGTGGCTAAGGCCTGTGCTTTTCACCCATTCTCAGAGAGCAGGGACAGATCTGTGTAGTGTCTCTGGGATTGCCTTTAGCTGCACCCCCACCCTAGGATTCAAGGTTCTCCCTTTAGTAGTCACTGCTGTTGCCGCAGTGAGGTGCTCACCATTGTCCCACACACATGACCTTCTGCTCACCACCTGTGTGGGCGCCACGGGTCACTCCAGCTGCAATTGTCTGCATCTGTGCTTAGTTGCTTCAGTTGTATCTGACTCTGTGTGACCCCACGAGCTGTAGTGCTCCAGGCTCCTCGGTCCATGGCATTCTCCTGGCAAGAATACTGGAGTTGGTTGCCATGCCCTTCTCCAGTGGATTTCCCCAACCCAGGGATCGAACCTGCGTCTCTTATGTCTCCTGCATTGGCAGGCGGATTCTTCACCACTTGCACCACCTGGGAAGCCCATCTACTTGCTTTTTAAATGTGCTATTATTTCGGGAAACCCTCTATGCCTCATAACCCTGCCCCCTTGGCACCACCTTCCCCAGGTATCCTGTGGAACAAAAGCCCAGAAGTTGCCCTAAAGCTGTAGAGGGCCCCAGAAAGCATATCTCTTATGCACGAGGGACTTAAGTCCAGAGAGGGGGTGGGAAACACAGCAGATGATCAGCACTCAGCCCCTCCCGCCAACTCTGAGGGTGATCTGGTCTGGCCTGGTGCTGCAAGGCCAAGAAAAGGACTGTGTAGTCAGGAGGAGTTGACGAAGTGAGGTTTTCTCCACAGTCCTCAAGAACTAAAACTATAAAGCTAGTGAAGGACCAGGACGATCCTCCCAGATCATGCAGGAGAGGATGTTAAGGGCTGTCGTGTGCTGGGCACTGAGCAAATGCTGGAGGAGGCGGGAGAAGGGATGGATGATGAGAGATGGGACTGAGTCTGGGGAGGCTTCCTAGAGGAGATGGGCTTAGCATCATGGGCCCGCCCTGCCTCCACATCACACAGGGGAGTTGTTGGGCTCCAACCTCTCGCCTTGTCAGGGCTCTCACTGCCTGACACGAGCTGGGGGGCTCTCTGTGTTTAAGAAGGAGCTCACTTCTGTCCCCTGTTATTTCTCCCAGCTATTCCTTGTGTGACCTGTTCCCACATCTGGATGGGCTGCAGGGGCTGGTGATGTGGGGGCAGCAAGTCCAGAGCACTGGGTGGGGATGCAGACACCCCGATGTGTAAGGAAGATGAGGCCTCCGTTGGTGGATTTCAGACTACCCTGAGGAGCTGGCACCCAAGGATCCAGGACTCCCCACCCATCCAGCTCCACCTCTGAGGCGAGATGGAGGATTCTACCTGAGGTTACTAAGACAGGCTCCTCTTGTGAGACAGACTGACCTGGACGGTATGAGAGGCTGGCGCCTCGAGCAGTGGGGTCTGTGGGCCTCAGAGTGCTCCGCTGTCCTGGACACTGCCCTTGGCAGGGACCGCGCCTCCGAGTTAAGTAGCTGTGTCTGCTCTGCCTCTTCATGCTGCTCTGAGCACAGGGTTGACCTTGGGGTGGGGCTTACCCCAACCATCCAGACCCATGTGATGGCTGCAGGAACCAGGATGCGAAGCAGCTCCAAGACCCCCTCCCTCCCCTCTGTTGCTGCTGCTGCTTCTAAGTTGCTTCAGTCGTGTCCGACTCTGTGCGACCCCATAGATGGCAGCCCAGCAGGCTCCCCCGTCCCTGGGATTCTCCAGGCAAGAACACTGGAGTGGGTTGCCATTTTCTTCTCCAATGCATGAAAGTGAAAAGTGAAAGTGAAAAGTGAAAGTGAAGTCGCTCAGTCATATCTGACTCTTAGCAACCCCATGGACTGTAGCCTACCAGGCTTCTCTGTCCATGGGATTTTCCAGGCAAGAGTACTGGAGTCGGGTGCCATTGCCTTTTCTGCCCCTCTGTTGAGGGGACAGCAAAACAGCCCCTCTCAGGCCCACTGTGCCCTGGCCCCCCTCATTTGCATCTGGAAGGGAAGACCTCCAGACCCATCAGGTGGCATTGGCCAGCAGAGACGACCCTGGTCTTGGTTTCCCCATCCGGCTCCCAGCCCAGCCTGAAGGCTGAATGGCTGCTGGGGGCTTCCTGGGTGTTTCTCACCTGTGCCCCTCCCTCCCCGGCCCAGGTGAAGGTGTGGTTCCAGAACCGGAGGACAAAGTACAAGCGGCAGAAGCTGGAGGAGGAAGGGCCCGAGTCGGAGCAGAAGAAGAAGGGCTCCCACCACATCAACCGGTGGCGCATTGCCACGAAGCAGGCCAACGGGGAGGACATCGACGTCACCTCCAATGACTAGGGTGGGCAGCCGCAGCCCCACCAGGGCAGAGAGCCACGCGCTGCTGGCCAGGCCCCCCCACCGGTGGGCCCAGCAGGACTCTGGCCACTCCTCGGCCGGGCTGCGTGGAGGCCTCAGGTCACGGCCCCGGAGGGCTCGGAGCCTGGGGCCACCACCGACAGAGGGACAAGACATGGGCTGGCTGAGGCCCAGGACTGCTCGACCTTCTCCTTGGAGAGCCTGCCTGCCTGGGCAGTGCAGCCTCCCAGCCACTCTCCATTTCTCTTATCTCCTTTTCGTTTTGACGCGTTTCTGTTTTAATTTATTCTGCAGGCGCCCGCTGTAGTTCTTAGTGATCCCCTTGTGTCTCCCTTCCCTATGGGAACAATAAAAGTCTCTCTCTTGATGACACGGGCATCCAGCTACAACCCCAGAGCCTGTGAGCCTGGGGTGGCGGGTTCTGGTTCTGAGAGCCACAGGGGGAGCTGGCTGAGCAAGCTTGTTCAGGGCCTGGGAATCCAGATGGGGCCTTGGAGACTTGATCCACCGACTTTTCTCTTTTGATGGTGCTTGACCCTGGTCTCTAGCTCCAACTCCACAGCAAGAGAAACTGAGGCTAGATGTAGGGAAGGACCACCTTGTGTTCTGAGGGAGGCTATGCTAAGTCTTCCCAAACTTAATGAATGGTGGGAATCAAGCCCAGGTTGGTCATGGAGGAGACAGCATCCATACTTCTCCATGCATGGAGCCCTGATGACTTCTCCAGTTGAGGGCAAAATGCGGCTGGGTAGAGGGGGCACCCTTCCCAGAGGCTCACCACCTCTGCCCCAAGTCCTGCCCCACCAGGATGCTGTCCTGTCCCTGCAAAGCCCCCCTGGGTGGATGAAAGCTTCAGAGACAGGGCTTCAGGGTGAGCTTGCAACTGGTTCCTGGGGCCTTAGGGCCTTCCAGCCTGGGAAAGAGCTCGAGGCAGGGCCCACCGATCTCTAGTTCATCTGCCTCCAATTTGTTCACTTGTCTTTCCTGCTTGTCACGCAGCAAGGTTTCCTTCATCCTAAGAAAACCTCCGTTCGTAACCTGTATCCCATGCCTCTGGCCCTTACCATGGTCAGACCTGCCTCTACTGCTCCATCTCGCACGTGATCTACACCCCTGCTCCCCACCTCTGCCTCCTCACTGGGCGGGAATTGAAGACTGTCACCAACCATGTTACTGGTGGCCCAACTCAAGGCCCCCCATCTGGCTTCACTGCTTTCCATCTTAGGCCATTCCCTCCTAGGCTCCCCCACCCCTCCCCGCCTTCATCCCAGGGCCTCTGATGGCTCTCCCTGCCTTTTGGAGTCCTCCCCACTCTTATCCGTGTCCTGTCCCCTCTGTCTACCCCAGGGTCCGTCCGTGTCCCACCTGTCTCCCTCGCTGTGCCCTCTGCCTGGGCCTTTGCACCCACCTCCAGGACTTCTCTTTGGTTCCTGGTCAATGCCACCAGCTGACCTCTGCTGAGCTGTAGACCCATGAGCAGGCTGCCTGTGGCACCCCATGCCCCCCAGCACCTCATGCCCAGCCTGTTCACAGCTGACTCATTGCCCTACCTGTTCTCTAGGACTGCCCACCTTTGCCAACAACCAAGGTTTATTCTACCTTGGGAAACAGTGTAGATGGATCCCAGGGGTTTGGGTGGGGAGGGGAGGAGTGAGGGGCATAATGAGGTTTGTGTGGATGTCAGGGATGAGGCCCACTTCAGAGGAGCTGTGCTGTGCCTAGGGCTCTCTTCCTCAAGCCCAAATAGGAACACACTGCCCCCGTGCTCAGCCCCCCACTCTGCTCCCTTCTTTCCCACCCTTGGCCTCTCCTCCTTCACTCCTGGTGTCCTCTGCTTCTGTCTCACCCCCATCATCCCTGTCTCCCAGTGAGTGAGGGGTTTTGCCTGTGCTGTGCCTTTCCCTAGCCTATTCTTGGTACCTAGAATGTCCTGGGGGTTGATCAATGTTGAAGTCGTTGAAAAGATGTCAAAGGCCAAGCTTTGTTGCTTGAGGCACACGAAGGGATCTAAGCACAGAAAGTCCTATTGCTGGGGCCTGTCAGTGTCTCTCAGGGTCCAATCAATGCCAGAAACCTAAGGGCCGCGTTCCATCCCAATGCCTCCCTTCCAAACATCAACCAGGAAAATGCTTCCCTCAAAGCCTGAAAGTCCTAACCTGGGTAAGTCCAAATTGAATCTCACAGTGAACTCTCCCTCCCAGACAGGCAGGATAACCTCTGGGGAGCATGTATGTGCAGACGGGATGAAGGTAAGAAGAGGAGGCTTTTTCTTGGCCCCACCAGGGGTGGAGGAATGGGTAAACTCTTCCTCTCTCACTTGGTGGGGGAGGGGATGCAGGAAGATCACAGCAGAGCACCCCTGTCATCCCCATAAAGGGCTGGAAAGGACTGGAGGAAACCTGCCCATCTTCCCGGGCCAGGCCTGCAGGGGGCGGGGCGGGAGTCCCCACGGCACTCCCATCCATGCCCCATGTTGTGCCTCTCCCCGCAGACGGTAAATATTGGTGTTGTGACTTCATTAATAAAGGCTTCTGTGAGCCTGAAAAACATGGAATCAGGATGAACTATTTTCTGAGCTGTGGGCTTGCCAGGTTTGCTAATTTGGGAGTTTTTGGGCCCTCTCCAGGGAACAAACCGAAGTCTCTCTCGAAGAGACACAGATGCAGCGGGAAGGGGAGAAGCAGCGAGGAATGATGCTCCCTTCCCTCCCCCAACCACGCCTCCCGCTGGAGATCAGGGCCCTGTGGAGGTGAGGACCAGGACGAGGCCCGACGGCCAGACAGGACCACTCAGCAGGCCTTCCCTGGGCACGTCGACCCAGTCGCAGCCCTCGGTTGGGCTGGCCTCCCGGGGCCCACGAGGTTCCGCAGGCTGAGCTACAGACAGCAACTTGAGAAGCCCAGGAGCACGTGGCTGAGGTGGAGGGGACGCAGGGAGCTGTCCTCAGGTCTGGTGGCCTGTGCGGCATGCCTCCCGCCCAGGGCATGATCTTGGCACATCCCCTTGTCCATGGGACTTTCCGGGCCTGGTCCCTCCAGTCTCTGCAGCCATGGTTGGGATCCTCCCTACTGGTGCTGGGATCTCTTCCTGTGGGGCTTCGTGGAACCCTCACTCATAAACTGGGTTCTTCTGCCTGGGAGGGAGCCAGGCTGGGGCCCACAGGCCTCTCCGGGGGTGCTGTTCAGGGCAGCCCCCAGGGGCGAGGAGGGAGGCCAGCAGGCTGAGCCGTGTGGGGCCCAGCCAGCTTTCCTGTCAGACAGGCGCTGCCAGTGCAGAGCCAGACATCGGGAACAGGTTTAACCAATTACCCGAGCACCCCATCTGCTGTCTGGGGCGCGTGTGAGGGTGAGTGCGTGTGAGGGTGTCTGGGAGTGTCTGGTGGGGCTGTGGGCGTGCTGCATGTGACTGTGACCATGGGGGCGTGTGTGGGTGTGTGGCTGCAGCCGGCCCCCTCATTTGTCAAAGACTGTGGCTCCTGACTCCCGGTCCTCCCAGATGTCCTGAACCTCCTCTCAAAACCTGAGGGTCTACACGGACAACCCATCCAGCACCCCAACCTCTCACCCACTTTGTCCCTCACCACCACCCACTCTTCGGGCAAATCAGAGCCCAGAATCCCACCTGCTTTCCGATCCTACATTCAGATGTCCGTTTCTCTCAGACCACATGCTCCTTCCCTTCACTCATGTGATTTTCCTCTCTATCCGTGCTCTCACCTCGCGGGCCCCCTCCATCCTCTGACATCCCCTGGTCCTGCCGTTCCTTGGTTGCACCTAGAGAAACCACACACTTGCTTGAACCCGTTTTCCCACCTGCCCTGGCAGCTGAGTCCGTGAGACCATCAGACCAGCGAGCTACATGGCGCCCCTCTGCTGAGATTTCACCCCATTTATAGGTCCATTCCTGTTCTCCATGGGGTGTCTCAAACCTCTCCCCAGGGTTCTCCCCCAGACCCCTTTCCTCCCTTACCCTCAGCAGAGAAGCTTACTTCCATATAGAAGCAGTAGAAGGGAGCACCTTCGTATCAGCCAGGGGCCCAGTAGAAAGAGAGGGTCTCTTCAAATGGAGCACTTTGAGGAGAGTTAAATAAAGGAGAATCAACACCTTTTGGGAAACCAAGAGATGTTGCAGGACCCCAGGACTAGCACCAGTTGGGAACCCACGTGGCCTTCAGGCCTGAAGAGGCCAAGCAAGCGCAGGAGCAAGTGCCAGGGCCTAAGAGGACAGTTGGATGGAGGGGCCCCCAAACAGGAGCTACGGACTTTAGGAGCACGAGGCCCACAGACTGCAGGGGGGTTTGGAGGGAAGAGCTCCAGTCTCACTCTCCTCTGATCCTCCAGTCTCCTTCCAGTGACTCCCAAAGGTGGGAGCCAGAGAGCAAATTCATATAAGTCAGCCTCCTGGGATGGACTGTGGGTGGAGACGGTTGCAGAGTGGATCTGGAGGGGCCAGGGAAGCTAGCCTCCATGCCCCACCAGCTTCCTGCCCTCAGACCCACACCTCCTGCATCCAACCTGATCTCTCCTCCTGCCTCTTGTTACCACTCCCTACCACCCTAGGGACCCCACTTCTGGGTGGTTCTTCCCCTTTGCTGCCTTTACACTCTCTTTCACTCTCGTCCTGTAGAGTGCTGACCTGCCCGAGAGTCTCCCTCCTAGAGCCCTCGCTTAACCCCATGTGACACTGGCAGTCACTGGGAGTCCTGCTAAATTCTCAACCCATGGAGATCTGTGGCCATGACCACACTCCACTGAGACCATTCTCTCCAGGTCTTTCCAAGACACATCTTGGTCTTCATTTTCCTTCAACTCTCAGCATCTGTTAAATACCTGGACGACCTCTCCTACTTGAAGCATCCTCATCTCTTGTCGTCTGGGATGCCACACTCTACTCATCTTCCTCTTTCTTCTTGTATTTGTCTGTTAGGGGAGCCACAACAAGCACCACAGACTGGGTGGCTTAAACAATAGGATTTTTTTTTTTTTTCCCTCATAGTTCTAGAGGCTAGAAATCCAAGATCACAGTGCCAGCAGGACTGTTTACTTCTGAGGGTTCCCTCTTTGGCTTGCAGATGGCCGTCTTCGTGTTCACCGGGTGCTCTCCCTCTATGTGTGACTATGTCCGAATTTCCTCTTCTTATAAGGACAGTAGTCATACTGGTGAGATTTGGGCCCACCCTAATTGATCTTATTTTAACTTAATTACCTCTTTAAGGATTGTACCTCCAAATGGAGTCACATTCTGAGATATTGCAGGTTGGGACTTCAACATACTGGGGAGACATAGTTTAGCCCACAACACCTTTGTTGGGGCTGAGCTTCTTTGCAGTCCTCACAGATGGGGACCCCTGGAGGTTCCGGCCCAGGTCTTCCTCTTCTCCCTCTATGTACTCGCACACCCCCACCCCCACCCCGTGGTTGCCTCTGTTCCTTTAGCTCCAGGTGAAAAGTGAAAGTGTTAGTTCCTCTGTAGTGTCTGATTCTTTGTGACCCCATGGATTGGGGTCACAGGCCCCTCTGTCCCCTTTGTGACCCCTCTGTGATTGGGGTCACAGCCCACCAGGCCCCTCTGTCCATGGAATTCTCCAGGCAAGAATACTGGAGTGGGTTGCCATTCCCTTCTCCAGGGGATCTTCCCGATCCAGGGATTGCACCTAGGTCTCCTACATTGGCAGGCAAATTCTTTGCCATCTGAGCCACCAGGGAATCAATAAATGGACAACATGCCAATTTGCATTGATTGGGATTGGATGCCCTGCCCTGCCTCCTGAACTCCAGACAGGCACTCCCAGTTGACTTCTGGCATCTTAACTTGGTTGTCTCACAGGAACCTCTAGTAACTTGCGGAACAGAATGCATCATCGTCTCTGCAAGTTTGTTCTTTCTCTGTCCTTAGCTCTGAGAAATGGCACCACCATCTATGTCCTCAACGAACAAAGCCAGGAATCCAGGGCCATCTTGGACTGTCCTCTGCCATCCTTTCCACATGAATCAGCAGGAGCTAAGCAGTCCTGAACCTCCTCACTCCTCTCCATCCCCGTCCCATCACTTGCTCCAGGGTCCATCTTCCCTCACCTTGACTGCCACAGAGGTCTCTTCCCCGGTCTCCCCAGCAGTCTTGCCTGTTCACACTATCCTCTGCTCTGTTGATGGCTGAATATCCATTGTCCTATTTAAAGCCTCTAGTGGCTCCAGCTGTCTTTGGCGTTGCAGCTTCCGGCTCACTGACAGCTCCAGTGTCTTCCTGCAACTAGCCTCTGTAAGAGAGTGAGGGCCCTGCTGTCCTGTCCATCCCTCTGCGTGCACACGTGTGAAGAGGCTGAGAGCCAGCCCGGGAAGCCAGGGGCTGATGGCAGCGCCCTTCCCTCATTTCCCCACTGGATTTGTGTGGGGGTCTTCTAGGGGTGTCTGGTGCCTCTGTCTGTCTCCTTATTTGTACACCTTCTCTTTCCCCATGTTGTTCTCTCCTTCCTTCTCTTCACCCCTCTGCAAGGCCCAGGGAACTGGAGCGAGGTGGGGGTCTCCAGATTCTAGCTCCAGTTGAGGAGCTGTCCTTGTCCAGAAGGAGCCAGGCTCTGACCTTGGACAGGCTGCCAGCAGCTTCCTCAGAGTGGGACACAGACACTTCTGGGCTACTACCTGAGAGACACACCTGGTGCTGAGGGAAGCAAGGTCCTGGGGCATGAGGCCTTTCAGGGAATGCTGAGTCTTTCCTGTATGGGGAGCTAATCAAGGGCAGTGGGATGGGTGAGATGGCAGGAGGGAAGCTCCATCCTGAAAATGAGGTTGGGCTCCCCAGCGCCTTGGGAAAGTGTCACTCATCACTGCTTTCCTCTGCGGGCACTCTGACTGTCCTCCTAACTGTGGCCTGAGTGGGAGGAGGGAGGCCCTAGGGGCCAGCGGGTGGGGATGGGGCCAGGGGGAGCCACATTCCTGGAGTGTCAGTGATCTCTGGGCTGGGCAGAAGTTGAGCCCCCGAACTAGCTAAAAACAACAAACAGCTCCCAGGAGGGATTTGCGTCTGTCCAGAGAGTCAAGGATTTCCGTCCGGATGGCGGTCGTGGCCAGTGAGGCTCTTAGCAAATTCCCCAGAGACCAGAAGGCCCCTGACCTAAAAGCATCACTTTGAGAACAGAACCCTCCCTTGTCCTTTTCCTCCTCCCACCCTCCTAGGCCCTGTGCCTAGGCAGGGGAGGCAGCAGCCCCTCTGACGCCTGGGAGGCGCGTGGAGAAGAGTCTGGGTGCGTTCCCACCTGGTCTCTCCAGTACTCACCCCAGTCCAGCAAGCAATGCTGTTCTTGACATTTTATAGCCTTAGCCACACCAAAGTGTTGCTGGAGATGTTCCATAAACACCTGACCGAATGAATGAGTGAACAGAGGAAGTGATTGGCTAGAAGTCACAGTCATGCTGAGGCCAAATTGGAGCCGGAACCCGGGGCTGCCTGACCACAAAGCACACGTCCACTACCTGGCAGGGGAGGCCATCAGCTCCATCAGCTCCTCCTGCAGAGGGCGGATGATGCTTGGAAGCCAGGCCTCACCTCTTCAGGAACTCTGGGAGCTGCCTGGAACTGGAGGAGCCAGAGCTGTCATGTGGCCAAGGCTGACCCTGAGGGACTGTGGAAGAGTCTAAAAGAGGCAGAGTTGCCAGGGATGGCACCACGCACACAATAGTACATGACAATGCCAGATAGCTTTCTACCTGGCGCACACCTCTCCCTCTGAAGTCCCTCCTGGCCCCGAGGCAGTCCAGAATGCACCCACCACCCCCCGGCAATGCCTCCCTCCTGTCTTCTGGCTATCAGCAGCTGAGAATCTACCAGAATCCCTTTTCTATTCATTTCCTTGCAGTGGGCCCTTAGTGGATGCTCCATTCAGCACCCGCTTTGTTGCTTTGTAAAGGGTCCCTCGGCAGAGTTTCAACTCACCCACTTGTCCAGCTTTGTGCCCTCTCCTGCTCCTCCATCCTTCTGTCTCTTTCCCTATGGGCCTCCCAGGAGGTCTGACCCTCCTAGAGGATAGGTTTGCCGTCCTCAGGGCCTTCCCACAAAATCCTCAGTCAGCTGTTGGCTGGTTGCCACTGTTTCCCTACCCCAACCCTTCCCACCCACAATTCACAAAGCCAAGCCCTGATGCCTTAAATCCATCATTTATTGCCCACAGCTCAATAGTATTACAGAAATCACAGAGTTTGAGGAATTTTCTGAGAAGGTTAAAAAGACACTGCAGAATACCCTGGGAGGGAACGCAGCGTGTGTGCTGGTGCCTCGCTCACTCTGACCCAGGGCTGGAAAACCACCTTGCTTCCGTGCCCCGGCCCTTCTCCTCTCAGGCCATCAGGACAGGAGACCCGCTGGCTCACAGTCAGGGATTGGAACGGGGTCGGTCGGTCATCTCAACGTCTTGGGCTTTTAGTCCCTGTGCGCTCAGATTACTCTCTGGGATGGCAGCAGGGTATCCCCAAGCCTGAGGGAACGTTTGAAGTGACCAGAGGAGGGTGGGCTGGGACATCAGGGCTCAAAAGTCAGTGGCAGGCATGCCCTGTGCTATGGCACAGCTGGGCCAGGCCCTGCCCTCAGTGGGTCCTGCCTCAGCCTCCATTCCAGATATGAACCAGTCTGCCCACGAGGCCTCTTGTCCTGTGGCCTCAGCAGAGTAGAGGGTGGATGTTGACCAAAAGTTTACCCTCACGGTATTTAATGCAGCCAGACCAGGACTCAGCAGCATGGCCACCTGAACCTCTGTCACTATTACACTGAGCTATCAGGATCCTTTGTCACCCACCCCTCACTCCCCTCTCTCCAAGAGAAACCCCCTTAGCTCACATGAAATTGCATTGGGAGCATGACCAGAAATCACCCAAGAGACAATGTAAGTAGGTTATGAGATGCCGAGGCCACAGGGCTCCCAGGGCTGGGGCAGCAAGCACACAGACCGAGTTGGAAAGACCCCTGTCTCTGCCAGGGCCTGGGAGGGGATGGAAGAGGGGTTGGGGTGGTCAGTTTTGGTCCCAAGGTAAAGTACAAAAGAACAAGACCCTGTGAGAGGTGGGACAAGGTGACCCTGAAATGAGTTTTTCATGAGAGGCCCCAGATATGCCCAGCCCCGAGTCGTTGGCACATTCCCATTACAGGGGGATTAGCTGAAACCACCTGCCCATCCAACACTGCTCACACCCTCCATGCTTGTCTCCGCCTTCTGCCTTTACTGATGGGCTGCTCCTTTGGAAAGTGGGGAGCCCTCAGAGCAGTATCCTGCAGAGCTAGCTGGGGGGCATCAGAGTTTGGCTGGGAGGAGAGAGCAGCAGGGGCTTCTGGGGGTATGCAGTGTCAATGCCTGTGGGACACCTCACAACTACCCTGCCCTAAAGACAGGAAGAGCTGCCCATGGCCACGCACTTTCTTCCCTGCATGGGTCCTTTCCTGCCCCTGTGTGTGTTCAGCTCTGGCCAGGTCTCTCTCTCAGGGTGAAGTCACCAGGGGAGCATGTAAAAGGCTCCACTCCAGCTAGGGCCAAGTGAGGGATGCCTGGAGGCCAGGCTTCCTCTTTGGGCCTTTCAGACGGGGGTGTGGCAGGGGGGTTATCCTGTTCATCCTCACCACAGGCCCTGCTTCCCTCTGCAAAGCTCCTGCAGAGCTCTCCTCTTTCTGGCCTGCCAGTGGGAGCCAGCAGCAAGGGGCCTCGGGGACCTGTGCACAGTGAGAGGTGACGGCATGGGCACGTGTGCACATGCAGGCCCAGGCAGGCACTCTGCCCCCTGCTTCAGAACTGTAAAGTGTTTGGCAAAGGTCAAGTGCTCCCAGGATGTTCACATACAGAAGGGCAAGGTTCCGGTGCTGAGGCCAACCGCTGGCCATTCCCAAAGAAGCCTGCCCCATTCCCAGTCCAGTGTCCACATTGGGGATGTGCCTGGACTGCCCAGCCACTGAACATGATGGGCAAAGATGAAGTCTAGCTGAAAGAGCAGGTGAGAACGCCTCTGTACAGTCCTCTGGTTCCAGACAGAGAGTGGAGACTCAGTGAAGGGAGTAGACTTGTCCAAGGTCACACAGCCCATGAGGGCCAGAGCCAGGGCCCGCTGTTCCAGGGTTGACACTCTCAGGTCGATGCCTAGAGATCTGGGCTTTGGGCACAAGACCCTCCTGCTCGGGAAATGATGAGCTGGGTAGCCGACCTGGTGGCTGGAAATGACAGCAGGCAGCCCGGCTCCAGCCCCACCCTCAGCCCCAACACCCCGCTTCCAGCCTGTGCCTGGAAGAAAGACCTTCCCACGGAGGCCAGAATGCAGGCACAGTTTCCGCCAAACACTGCTCCTTCTTAGGGCCTCCTGCCTGGAGCCGGGATCATCTCGGGTCCCAAACTGATGAGAGCTCCATGAAGGGTGACAGCAGCCTCAGTGTGTCACTGGGCTTCATGCAGAGGAATTGGTTTTGCAGGAGAGGCGTGAATGAAGGCTGGCCACACTCAGAGCCAGCTGCCCAAGGAATCTTCCAGTGCCCCTTGACTTCCTGGGCCACTTCCTGAGGAACTTCCTCACAGCTGGTTCATCTGCCTGCCTCCCCCTCCCCAGCCCAGGCAGCTATCGGGCCTGGCCTCAGTACATCTTAAATCCAGCAGCCCAGCCACCAGGACCACCAGCTCCCAGGCCTTCTCCTCCTCCCACCACCTGCTGCCTCTGGGCAGCTGTAACCAAGGCTTGATTCTGATTAAAAATAAAAAAGAAATCAAGTATAAAAGGATCCTAACCCTACCCCGTGGGCACTCTACAATTTTTCAGCTTCACACATAATTGTGCTAAGTAGAGTTTTGACAACCCCACGTAAGGCCCAGAAATGCACTTGATTATTTTTTATAGTAAATGTGTCAGAATTCTTCTCCCTTATGTTAATTCGTGAATAGATTAGTTTCCCTACCACTGTAGGGGGAGTGCTCCCCCAGGTGCCCCAGGTGACTGGGGGTGGGGGTCAGCTTATCTCTCCCTGCAGGTGCAGCCCACAGGACTCCTTCCTTGCCCCCAACTCCAGGCCTGGACAACGCTCTGTCCCCAGGCCAGCTGGCCACTGCTCAGAGTCCCTTGTTGTACACCACTGTCCGGCTGCTCGTGGCCCGGGCGATCTCAGGCTCTAACTGGCTTGTTTCGATCTGAGGAGAGAGTGAGAGCAGAGAGGAAAGGTGAGGGGATGGGAGGGAGGGGACAAGTGGGGAGCTGGGAGCAGCGGTCAGGACCGCCTGGTGCTGCCGCTTCTCCTCTGCCCCCGGCCCCCAACCAGGGCCCATGCGTGCTGCCTCGTGACACATCTTTTCCTGTCCTGCTGAGGGGCTCACGACGCCCCTCCCAGCCAAAGCTGTACCTCATCCGATGCCAGCACGTCCATGTAGGGGAAAGTCCTACCTTCTGAGTTCTCCGTCTCCCTCATCTCCAAGGACCTCATCCCCAAAAGTGCACAAAACACACCCAGGCCACACCTTGGGCCTGGTCACCCCCAGGGCTGTTCCACCGAAACTCAAATCCAAACCCCACCCTCTTGCACCCCACCGTCCCCTGTCCCTCCAAGCACTCTTCTCATTCTCCTATCTGCTTTCAGACCACCGACCCCAGCCCCAGACTCTCTCGAGCTGTCTTCACATCCTCCCCCTCCAGGCTGGATGTGAAAGACCACCACTTGAGACCACCAACCCCAGCCCCAGACTCTCTCGAGCTGTCTTCACATCCTCCCCCTCCAGGCTGGATGTGAAAGACCACCACTTGAGACCACCAACCCCAGCCCCAGACTCTCTCGAGCTATCTCCACACCCTCCCCCTCCAGGCTGGATGTGAGAGACCACCACTTGAGCCTCTCCAAGCTGCAAGGCCCTTGCAGCATGACTGGCAGAAGGAGCAGCTCCATCATGCATCTACCTTCTCCCCTCTTGAACCTGACCACCTAGCAGAGACTGCTCAGCGTTCACTGTCCTTGACTTTGGCTGGACCCTCACAGTGGCCAGAAAATCCCCACTCCTGGCCATCTGGTTGGTCAGCTCCATCTCCCATTCTCCACAGAGGCCGCCCAAAGCCTCCTCTGCTCTCCTCAGCCTCCCCGCCCTCAGCTCCCCACTCATCTTCCTACCTCGGAGTGAAAACAGAAGGCCTCACGAGGCACCCCTCAGCTTCTCATCAAACCCATGACCTACCTGTGTCCACACTCTGCTCTGGATCTGCCCTCCTGCTGCCCCACTGTGGCTATCCCTGCCCCGGAGGCCCCCACACCGGAGACCACTCCCAGATGGCCCCACCCTGTTGCCCACCTTTTCAGGGACTCCTGCTCATCAGCAGAGAACTTCCCATCTCACACCTCCCTTCCTTACCCTGGGTCATGTTCCTGCTACCACTGGGGCTCTCCCCCCATAACAACCGCTTCTTTAAGGCATTGTCCACTCCTTTAAGGGCAACTCCAGCTCCTCACCTCCCACTGATTTCCCAACCCACTGCAAACCTGGCTTCTGTTTCCACTCCCCTCCACAAAAGTCTTTCTCTCCAAGCTTACTGCCAGTTCCCTTTTTGTGACACCTACTGGACGCTTCTCAGGGTCTCGGGGTCCCTCTTTCCTGCTCACAGCTCCATAGGTACTTCTACTCGACCCATCTAGAACAGAACTGAATTCCTCGTCTCTTCCTCCCCGACCGTTTCACACCAGTGCTCTGGCCAGGGACCACGGAGACTTCCAGACCTCCACTCTCCTTCCCTCCCCTCACTGTCTCACCCCCTCCAGCCCCTCTTCCACCACAGCCAGGGTGAGCCTTCTCAGCAGCAAGTCTGATCATGCCTCTCTTTATTATGAAAGGGCTCACAGGCACCACTGCCCTCAGGGACCCAGACCCTGCCTCCCTCTCGCCATCCTGTCCGTGGGATTGGAGACACAGCACACCTGCCTATCACAGTGCCTCAGATACGCTGACTTATTCACACCCTGAGTCTTTGCCTGAGCTGCCCCTCTGCCTCTTGCCTGCCTGGCTTACTCTGAATCCCTGGTCCTCTGCTCAGCTTCCAGGCCGCTGCTTCAGATATCTTCCCTCATCCAGGCTGGGTGTGGCCACCTCTCCAGCCCCACACTTGCCTCCCTCTGTACACTTGTTGTAGCACATGATTTGAGGCTGACTGCTTGCTCCTGCTCCTCTTCCCACAGAAGATCGCAAGCTCCATGAGGCAGCGAGTGTGTGCTGCTGTGCATCCCTGCATCCTCAAGGCCGGGAGACAGTAGGTGTTCTCAAGTGTTGAGTCAATGAGTGGAAAGAAGAAAGGCAGAAAGTACTGGGAGGGCAGGGTCCCCTGGGAGTCCCCACAGCAGCCCGGATGTTGACCCACAGCTCTGGGGGCTGAGCCCGTGGGGATGCCGGAGCCCCTAAACCTGTGGGAGCCAGGAGGGAGGCACTACCTCCTCCGTGAGGACCCCCGGCCTGACCCCTGCCCCGGGTTGAATCAGGAAGCACCAGCTGTAAGTCAGCTCAGCTGAGCCTGGTCCCAGGTACGTGCTATATATCAAGACATGGCAGCCCTGGGGAGCAGGCAGGAGGTGCCATAGCCTGGCCCAGCTTTCGGAGAACTCAGGTCTGAGGCCAGACAAGAGGAGATTCACTGTGGACTGCAGCTGGCAGGGACCCTCTCCCTGTGGTCTCTGGTACCCCGATACACAGCCCACTTGAGAAGGCCAAAGAGACAAGAACCAGGCTCAGGGCCCAGACCTCATCCCCACCCGCTCTCCTCAAACCACCTCCTCCCTGCACACCCTGCTGGCCTCCGAGTCCTCTCCGCCCCACCCGCTCCCCTCGTCCCCATGCTGCCACTGACAATGCACAGCGCCCACGCTTAAAAATCTAAATGCTTTTGAAAATGTTTAACCTAGTTAGACAAATTAGCAAAAATTTGTGCAAAACAATTTAGGTATTTAAAATATTCAATGTTTTTAAAAAACTGGAAAACTGTTCTTAGCTTTCAGCTGCAAAAACCAACAAAATATAACATCCCAGCAATCTTACCATGAGGTGTAACATAACCCTTCGGGAAAGCTGTTAAACAGCGACTGAGGCATCCTGGGAAATAGCACTTCATTTATTCAAATGCACATATGTCAGGCTTTTGCACCATATGTCATTCCAAGCTATTTACAGTAATAATTAAATCTTAATCAACGTTTAACCTCTGTAAAATGTTTGAAGAATCCTAATCACCCTTCAGACTGCACTAATGAAGGAGAAATATATAAACATAAAAGGAAAATGATGCATAGATATCACGCTGGAAAGAACAGTAATTGCAAAATTGTATTTCTTTTAAATATAATCAGTAAATGATGTAAAGTAAGCCAAGGAGTATTTTAAGTTAAGACATCTTGGATGTCAGAGGTGTGAGCAGCTAATTTTGTTCTGCTACCCATAACAGATGTAGCATATTTTATTTTAGTGCCATTATTAGCAACTTCCCATGCCGGTTTTCACTGAAGCACTGAGTCCCGCATTAAAATCAGAGAGGCTGCTCACCACCATGGTGGAGGACATGGGCCAGGGCCACAGCCTCCTCAGCCCATTCCCTGGAGAGCACTGGCCCTGGTGGAGACCGAGACCTCATCCTCCCAGCGGAGCTCACAGACCCAGGCTCCCCCCTCCAGCTCCCCACTGAGCTGAGGACAGCAGGTAGGAGGGGAGCAGGGGGGAGACGCAGGCAATGGGAAGGCTGCGGGGGAGGGCGGTGGTCGAGGCCCTCAACTCAGGAGCAGGCACTTGGGGACAGATGGCATCTAAGGCTTTTCCTCTCATTTCCATTCAGTCGGCCCTGAAGTAGCGGATGCTTATGGCTGCCAATGCCATACACCAGACTGGGCACACAGAGATGGACAAGACCAGCCCATGCCCTTGAGAAGCTTCAAGTCTAGGGGAGGAGTCAGACAGGAAAGCAGATGGGTTCCAGAGAGATAAAGTGCCATGGCAACTGGGGAGGAGTTACCACGCATTGGGGGTTACCATGCACTGATGAAAGAACAGGAAAGGAAGACTTCTCAGGGGAGGGGAGCCAGGAAGAAATGGGCGTTTTGATGAGAGAGGGCAGAAAAAGCTTGCTGGGGAAGAGAAAAGCATTAGCTGGCCTGCAAGGCATGTTTGGTGTGGGCAACGGTGGACAGGTTGGAATGTGGAAGAAATGGAGGCGGAGCTGGGACAGGCAGGCCCTCGAAGGCCACTTGAAGATGTCAGCATTTTATCTGAGGGCACTAGGGAGCCATGCAAGGGGTGGTCCAAGATCCCCATCTTGCTGGTGGTGGTGGGATGGAGGAGTAGGTGAGGGGGCAGCTGCAGGCATCAGAGAAAGGTGCCAGGTCTTCCCTGATGCCGCCAGTGGGGGCTGACGGGAGGGTGTGCGGGGATCCTTTCTGAAGACAAAAGCCATAGGAGTTGATGACCAATTCCATGTGGGGGTGAGAGGGAGGTGTGGAGGATGAATGTGCGTTGGATGATTCCTAATTCTAGCTTGGGAGCCGGGGTGGCTGGTGACGCCATTCTCAGAGGCAGGGGAATATGGGGGGTGGGTTGGAATGGGAGTGTGGTAGGCTTGGGTCTCCCAGGTTGAGGAGCGGGGGAGGCAGGCAGGTCTTGGGGGTGGAGCTCTGGGCAGGGCCCTGGGCAGAAGAGTGAGCCCTGGATGTGAGAGCACAATCGGAGCCCCAGAGTAGAGGAGCTTGCCCAGAAGAGCAGATGGCAGGGGAGGGCGCCAGGCCGAGGGAACAGGCACATTTGAGGGGCGGGTGTAGGGAACAAGCCCATGATGGTGGCCTTGGGGGTCCAGCCCAAGGAGCGGAGACAGTGACGGAGGGCGCCACAGACCACAGCAGCATGGACATCAGGCAAACAGAACGGCCCCGGCGAGGACTGAGAGGCTTTAGTCTTTGGTCTTGGCAGCGGGATTTGGGTGGGATTTGGTGACCTCCGAGAATCCAGGAGGACTCCTAACCCTCACTTAGCCTCTCACTTCTATCACAGGCCAGTTCAACTGGTCATTGGTTAAGGCCTCTCCAATGGGGCTTGAGCCAATGCCCCAGCATCTCCTGGACTCACAGATGCTGGGACCACTGGGGGTCCTCACCACTGGGCTCAGCAGGGGAGGCCGGGGCACGGACCTCTATGCTACCTACCCTTTGACGATCACCTCTCTGCGGTTGGTGGTGGGGGGTGGGGTGGGCCTGAGTCTCCTCCACAGAAATCATATCCAGGGCTGTGCTGGTAAATGAATGTGATTCAGGTACTGAGGGAGGGCAGCTAACCAGCTCCAGGGCCCCGAAGTAGAGACCGGGAATGTGTTCTCTGGGGCTCCCCCTGCTTCACGTGCTACGTCAGCAGCCGAACAAATGGTGTGACGGCCACACTGGCTCACAGGTGGGCTGTGGATGGAGAGAGAGGCCCAGACCGAGTGAGAGGAGTGAGAGTAGCAAGGAGAGGCCACGAGCATCAGCCCAGAAGACTAGAACCCCTGGGGAGGGGGCCAAGGGCAGGGGCTTGACCACAGAGAAGCTCTGAAGGGCCCCCTCTGGGGAGAAGGTGACAAGGAGAAAGAAGGCTGGACAAGGAGTGGCCACAGGGAGAAGGGTGACCCAGTGCAGGCAGCCCAGGGGGCCTGCAGGAACCTATGGGTCCCTTCCTTCATCTGATAAACGCCTCCCCAGGTGCCTGTCAACCAGCAGCCCGGGCCTCAAGAGAAGGGATGTCTAGGATGGAGAGCCAGAGCCCTGGCTGAAGTGATCCAGCAGCACTGGCTGATGGTACCCCACCCCTAGAACTGGGGGTGTCAAGAAGACATGGGTTGCTGGGAACAGCCCCGCTTTGCCTTGAGATGAGCAGTGCTGTCCTGCACACACTCACGGACTGCCAGGCAGAAATGCACCCTGGCTCCCACAGCCTCATCCAGATGCCCTCCCCAGCAGAGGCCCCACCCTAGTCTCCAGTCCCAGCTCAGACTCTGCTCCCCTTGGAGCAGACAGCCCCAGACTTCCAGCTGCATCTAAGGTCAGAGGCAGCAAGCAGCAGGAAGCACCAGCCTACCCGGAGTACCCCCAGGCCCACTGGCTCCGGAGCACCCTAGAGCGGCCGGATGGGCTTCCTTGGTGGCGCTGGAAGGGTTAACCCTGAGCTATTCGCCTCTGTCTCCCGGCTCATCTTGGATGGGGGGCAGAGGCAGGAATGCATGTGGGGCCACCTCTGCCTCCGCAGCCTGGGAGCACACACACCTGCAGCCCGCAGCCAGCAGATAGTTTACATATTTGAACCTGGAGCTAAGGTGCTGAGACATAAACAGGAAACTGGATCCCCGGTCTGTGCCCCATTCTCTGGGGCTTTTACCTACTACAAAGACGTTCCTCCTCCTTGCCTTTCTTCTGGTGGCTTTTCTGCCTCCCTTTCAAAGGCGCTGGGCAGGGGGTGGGGTGATACGCATGACCCTGTGACATGGCTCAAAGCTGCCTCCTGCTCCTGGTCAGGGGTCTGGGCCTCTGAGGGTCTGCAGGTGGTGGCGACATTGACACAGATCCAAAGCCCAAGCCGGCACCGACTTGTCCAACTCTGCCAAGCATGGAACCAGCTTGCCCACTGGGCAGCTACAAACCATCCTCTCTCACCAAGGCTGGGCAGATCTCAGGTCCTGCTTAGATGTGCACACCCAGGCCTGAGCATCACCCTGAGCATTCTCAGAGGACGGGGTGTTAGGCCAGGGCTGGGGAGCAGCTGGGGCCTGAGCCTAGATCCCTGGGTCAGGCCTCCAGTGATGGTGCTGGGCCCCACTGCCTTCCCAATGAATGTCAGACTCATCAATGACACTCAAGGCCTTCTGCCACCTTCTCCTGCCTCCTCATCCACCAACTCCTCTCCATCATGTGCTCAGGCTTTGAGGCCTTATCCTCTAAGGCTGCCTGCCACCTCCAGGAAGCCTCCCCTGATCTTCTCAGACCAAATCCATTGCTGTCGCCTCTGGTGCCCTGGCACTTGTTTCATCTCCATCACACCCCCAGCTACGCACTGATTCGTACTCTTACCAGCTGTGAATCCCGGGTCCGCCCCCCACGTCAGTGTGAGCCATTCAGGGTAGTTTCAGTCACCCTGTGCACAGTCAGTCCTTGATAAAAGTTGAACCAAACTGAGCTCCTCAAGTCCAGGGATCTTATGTTATATTCTCCATGCCCCCCTCCCCCGACTCCCGCCAGACGATGTGCATCCAGGGAATGTGCAGAGCCCCCTCCCCATTTGGATCTCCTGAGGGTCCCCCTGGTGGGCCAATTTCAGAATCATTCTACCACCTCCATCTTCTTCAGGTCTCAGTTTTCCCATATGTGTGGTGGGGAGATTTTCTATTCCTGGGGCTGTGATGTGGATAATACCAAGAAATGGATGAGAGAACCCTTTGGAGGCTTAGAAAACCTGCTTAAGGAAGGCAGGACTCCATGGTTATCCCACCACCAGCCTAGGTCTTGCTTACCTGTGTCTCCTCACGGCTCACAGGACTGAGCCCTTGCTGTGGGCCAGGTACACCCAAAACACTTCACATATACTGACCCGTTTAATTGTCTCTGCAAAAGCTTTGCATAACCAAGCCTCCTTCCTTCCTGGCCTCTATTTAGATATGTGTTCTAGAAGGTCCTGGAAAGAACTGGGGAGGGATGGCCTGAGAGGTGGCCCTGCTGATGCCTGTCACCAGGGCACGTGTGTGCATGTTCGCGCACGTGCTCGTGTGTGGGCTTGCGTGCACGCGCAGGTTTGGGGTGGGGGTGTGCAGAACAGGCAACATGACAGGTGGCGTTGGCGTGCCTGGGCTCCGAGCGGCTTTGCCATTCCCATCCATCCCTCCTGGGGGGTCCTGTGGGCAAACTCCAAGAAAGCAGCGGGCGGGGAGGCGGCAGATTTCTGATGGCAAAAATAGCCCGCTTCAGAGTTCAATAGGGACTGATTAAAGCAGTAAAGGAGAAAAGCCCCAAACAAACATCTCGAAGCAAAGTAGGAAATGGATTTGAGATTGGAGGGGAGGAAACACCTGCTCTGGGAGATGGTCAATCTTGGTGGACCTAAGAGGGACACGATGCCCCCTAGATATCGCTCTGGTCTCGTGTCAGCCCTGGAAGAGTGGGAGAAGCAGGAAGCAATCAAGTCAAGGTGAGCCCAGATAAGCCATGCTCTGCATTAGGTGTTGCTAAATAGCGCCAGTTCTTAGCCTTAGCAATACCCGGAGACAGTACTACCATCCTGGGGAGGGAGTTGGGATGCAGGAAACATGTGACCAGAGTCTACACGTGTGGGGTGAGACAGATCCTAGTGGGGCTCATCAGGGAGGACTTCCTAGAGAAGGAACCTCTTCCAGAACAGCTTGTGTGCTAAGTTCAGGCATGTCTGACTCTTTGCGACCCTTTCTGTCCATGGGATTCTCCAGGCAAGGATACTGCAGTGGGTTGCCATGCCCTCCTCCAAGGGACCTTCCTGACCCAGGGATCGAACCCGTGTCTCTTCTGTCTCCTGCTCTGGCAAGCGGGTCCTTTACCATTGGTGCCACCTGGGAAGCCCTGAATATGAAACTGAGCTCATCCCCAATTCTCCATTCTTGGTTGGGAATTCAAAGGCTTTCTCAGAGGAAAAGAGGCAAGCTAGGAGAGACATTTGCTTCTGACAGGTCACAGCTTCCAGCCAAGCTGGTTGCTATCATTTTCTTTGGGGCTAGTGATAAGGAGAGAGATGGTGGAGGCTCTGGTACCCACTGGGGGTACCCACATTTTTTTCCATACAGGGATGGTGTGCCTCTTTGTTTCTTAACTATGGAAGCTGGGAGGCGGACCTGGGAGGAGTAGGGGAGCGAGCAGGGGCATGGCTAAGCTTGACTTTCAAACACCTCATCTAGAGCATGCATGTGACCTCTAAAAGCCAATCTCTGAGACCAGAGTGACCAGAGTGAGGACATGGGAGGGCCTGAGCTTCGGGTGCCCTGGGCCCTCCAGGGCTGAGTTAAGGAAGGGCTCGGCTGAGAGGGAGAGGTTGGGGGTTAGCAGGGCTGACGGGGGAGCTCTGAGCAGGAAGCCCTGGGGGGCTCAGATGATGTCTTTTCTTCCTGTCAAGGTGTTTGGCAGAGCCTGGAGGGGCGGAGTGGGGGTTCCCTGCTGAGGTGTCAGGGACCAACAAAGCAACAATTGACAGTCAGCAATCACAGGGCAACAACCCTCGCTGCTAGTAAACCAGACTCCTGGCCCCACATAGACTCTGTGAAGCTGCTGCAGGGGAGAGACAGACACATGCAACCCTCGCTGCTAGTGAACCAGACTCCTGGCCCCACACAGACCCTGCGAAGCTGCTGCAGGGGAGAGACAGACACATGCAACCCTCGCTGCTAGTGAACCAGACTCCTGGCCCCACACAGACCCTGCGAAGCTGCTGCAGGGGAGAGACAGAGACATGCAACCCTCGCTGCTAGTGAACCAGACTCCTGGCCCCACACAGACCCTGCGAAGCTGCTGCAGGGGAGAGACAGACACATGTCTCTCCCTTGCAGCTCGAGGAGCCCCTGGCCCTACAGAGGCGGTCCAGCCACTCTTTCCTGGGCTCCCACCCCTTTTGCTGCGGGGAGGGCTGAGGAGCTGAGTCAGGGTCCAAGGCATGTTCCAAGGAAGGTTCTGCCCATTCGCCACTCAGTACCTTTCACAAGCCATGCCTGGCCCCGGAGGGTGGTGCACCCACACTACCAGAAAAGCACCCTGCGGTCAGCATCTGACTTAAGGTCCTACAGCCTGCCATCGGCTCTCCCGGCTCCAGTACCAGAGCCCAGTTTCATGGGTTCACTTCCAGAATCCTAATGGATAGAACCAGGAGAAAGCTTACTTCCAACCCCTCATCTTGTGGCAAAGGAAACGGAGGTCTTGGGGTGAAGCCCAAACTCATACAGAGAGTTGAGGTGGGGGGATGCCAGGCAGAGCTGAGGAGGGCATACCCGGGGCACGTGCGGCAGCCCCCAGCCTGAACCCCACCTAGGGACAGGACAGAGCCTCCAGGGGCCCCTGGACCCCCGAGCCTGACTCGTCCACAGAAAAGCCCCACCTTTTCCTGTGGACACATTTCAACCTCACCAAACCAGCTAATTATTGACAGTTGGTGAAGAGGAGATCTCACTTTTTCCTCCTGTTAAACTGCTCCTAATTAGTTCCCTGTCACCACGGCTGGCTCGCCCGCCCGCCGCTCGCCGTCGCGGTAATCCCGCTGCACAGTGTCTCATTAACCTTTTGCTCCTCTCCTGCCGCCTGCCAACAAGATGAAGACAAAAACAGATTGTCGAACAATGGCTCCGGCTTGTATGTGCTGCCCAGTTCCCCAGCCCCCCAAGCTCCTGGGGGAACCGCAGGGGGAAGAGAGGGGAATGGGGTGGGGGAGAGCCCAGAGGAATCGAGGGAGAGAGGCACAAAGAGAGACGGAGACAGAGCAGGCAGGGCCACGGGCGGGGCACTTGGCAAAGGTGCTGCCTCTTGCTGTGGGGAGACAAGAGGTTCATTAAACAGGATTGGAAGTGCTCCCAGGTGGGGAACACTGGCTGTCAGAGCGGGAGGGACGTTCATCATCCCCAGGTTAGCCAAGCCCATGGGCCTGGAGACTGGACCTTGGACATTTCCCTTGAGGGACCCTAGGCACCAGCACGTGTGTGTGTGTGTGTGTGTGTGTGTGTGTGTGTGTGTCTGGGGGAGGACAGAGTTGGCCACGTTGGCCTAGAGCCCAGAGCCCCAACCTCCAGAGAGGGCAGGGCCAGAAAAGTCAAAACAAACCAGGCCCCATACGCCCCAGGGCGGCCTCTGTGACCGGCCCAGCCCTGGGCGAGCTCCAGCACAGCACCCTGCTTTATTTCCATCTTAGCTGCGCCACACCAGACATTCCTTGGTTACTGGGTTTCTATCTGCCTCCCCAGAACAGAGTTCCCTGAGAGCAGGGGCTATGACACGGGCCTCCCAATTACAAGGAAAAGGGGAAAGCACCCTCAATATCTGCGGCAGGTATACAGATGGGCCCATCGCTGCCTGGGCACAGCCTGGCTGAGTTGGCCTTGGCCAAGCCTTAACCTGTAGGCCCCAGGGTCCACCAGGGACACACCCCACATTCCCTGTGACAGGACCGGGGCTCAGAAGGGAGGCCAGACCTTGCTTCCCCATTCTCACACTCAAGCTCCTAAGGAAGCTTCCTACCCAAACTGCTGGCCTATAGGCCCCCATCCCCACCTGACCTCAGCTCTGGGTTAGAGAACAAAGGCAGACTTCAGAAGGTCCCTGTGAATGTGGACATGGATTCTCCATGAAGGAGGAGGGCTGGGGGAATGCACTGGAAAGTTCCTACTGGCAAATTGGCAAGGAGCCCTCTGGGGTTCAGACCTGTGCCTTCTCACTTGACAGTAAGGTGGGAGTGGACTGGGAGGGTGCTGGAATCCTCCTGTGAACACAGAGCCCCGTCCATTATTACCAACTCTGGGCCTTGGGCACATTGCTTGCATGCCTCAGTTTCCAGTTGTAAACATGGAGTAATACTGGTCCTGCCCTGCAGGACTGTCATGTTCTGGATCCACACTTCACCACCATATCAACCAGGGCCCTCTGCTTACTGGACCCCGGGACCCCCGGGAGGCCAGGCCTTTCTGCCCTGGGCTGTATGACTCCTTCCCCATCACGGCCCTCTCCCCGGGCTCCCAACCCCCCATCTCACAGGAGAGTGGCCACCCAATGTGCCCCATCCCTTGACCATCTCTCAGAACACCGGCGAGTGACACTTTCTTTGCTGTTCTCCAGTGGCTTCCCATCCCTGAGCTCATTTCTTGGAACAGAGAGAGAATCCTGACCACCACTTTGCCTCCTCAGCTGCTTTGTCCAGCTACACCCCTGGCTGCCAATTCTCGTCAACCCCTGCTAGTCCCCTTTGCAGTAGTTCACTTGCAGGGAGCCCCCATCTCCTCAAAATGGCCTTGTCCTCCGTGTCCATGAAAACACTCATCAGGTTTCTCCCCTGGCTGCTCCTGTCCTTTTTAAGACAGCTTTTTTCCCTCCCATGGCAACCTCGACACTTCCAGGGCTTTAGTCTCCCCCATGCATCAAAGGTTCCATGTTCCCCAGCCAAAATCTCTCCCTAGAGCCTGAGACACATATATCTAACTGTCTAGGCAACACCCCTTAATAAACAGGAGTACTCCCTTGACTTAAGGAATATTAGGAAGATTTAATACAAGGTACTCAGCGACCCCAGCATGCTGCCTGGCCTAGTAGATGTTTAGTAAATGGTAGCTATAATTATTATCATTTGCAATTTTAATTTTAAAATTAGCACCATTTTAATAGGCAGAAACACTAGTTTGAAAAGAGTAGACACAACTCTCCCAGCGATTGAAGAGGGGATTGAAGTTTTTCCTAAACTTCTGGGGTTAGTGGGTTGGAAACCCCACACCAATCACTGCAGGCCAGCCATTCTAGGAACCAGTTCCCAAATTCCATCCCAGGTCACCTAATTAATTAATTAGTGTGCCAGCGATTACTCCTATTGACAGCCTTGGTGGCTCTTGGCAAGGTTGGGTCAGCCTAAGCAAGTCCAGACTCATTGTGGCAAATCCCATTGGCTTCTGGGATGTGAGACGTGATCCCCACACAGCAGAAGCAGCACCTCGTTAGAGAGAATTAATTGGGAGGAAGAAAGAGGGAACGAGGTCCTCTCGGCCTGATGGCCTTAGTGCCATAGGTCAGAGACAGGCCTCAAAACACCCCATAATGCACAGGCCAGCCTGCATTCTGTGGGGTTGATGCAGGTGAGGAAGAGGCTCTGAAAATCATGTCCCTGCCCTCCTTTCCCAGAGAAAGTTTAGAGATGTATTACAAAATGACTATATTCTTTTCAATTTAGAGAAAGAGGCTTGGGTTGCAATGAGAGGGACTTTGGTTAGACACCCAGAACTAACTTCCACGCCTATTTGTGGCAGGCATGGGGGAAGGAAGGAGCCTGGACGTTGCTCCCTTAGACCACCTCTCAGCAGCCAGAGCTGGAGGCTGGAGTGGCTGGACTGTGGCCATTTCTGTTACTTGTCCCAGAGGAGCACCCTCCAAAGATCTACAGCTCTAGTCTCTACCGCCAGAAGGAGGCCCCAGCTCCCTCCTCTCTCACTGCCCCAGGGTAGGTGAAAAGAGTAAGAGAGAAAATCCCACGAAACAAGCAGATGCAACACCTCCTGGGAGCTCTGAACTGGGAGCCGGCCTCTGAGGTGTTCTCCCACATCAGTTCCTGGCTTATTTGTGACTCTGGGCTGGACCCTCAGCTTCTCTGGACCTCCATTTCCCCCCAACAGAGAGCCAAGGGGGTGCTATACTGGATGACCTTGAAAATTCTTCCAATGACCTTCAAATTCTTCCAGTTCCCTCGTGGGCTTTCTCTGCTCTGGGTCCCTCCCCTGTACAGAGGGGTAGAGCTATGGGAGCTACTCGAGGCTTCTGAACACAGGGGTGCTTGCAAGCACCTGGGGCACTCAACTCTTGCCCAGAACTGCAGACGCGGCCCAACTGCACAGAGATGCAGTTCATGACCATGGAGAGCGTGGGCTCAGGCCTTCCACATGGGGATGCTGGGACCACTAAGAAGTGCCCTCTCTCCCATCTTCAGAGCTTCCAGGCAACCTGGAACCCCCAGCTCCATTTGGAGTCCCTAAGCGTCAGGATATAGCTGTTCAGCTTTGGGAGTGAGCTATAAGGTTTGGAAGGGTACCCCAGCTTTGTAGCAAGGCTGGGCCCCGTGGGCATGAGGATACTGCTTTCCATCCATGTGCCTTGGGCTGGCCCCCAAGACAGGAGCCCCTTCCCATTATAGCTTCCTCCTAAAAGTCTGGGACTCAGTGGAGGGAAGGGACGCCAGTCCGTACCCTCCTTTGGGCCTGGAGGCTCGGTCACTTCCTCCTACTTTAAGACCCTATGTCTCCAGTCCTCACAGTCTAGGTGTAATACCCAGGACCTTATTTTCACCTTCCTCAACTTCCCTGGGGGAACCAGCACCCCTCGCACCCCCTCTGGCGAGGACTGAGCTGGGTCAGTGCTACAGCCACAGCCGCCATCTTCCCACGAGTTCAGCGTCTCCGTGGTCATCCTTTGCCTCCATAGGTCTGCCTCTGCCCCGAACCTTGCTCTTCTCACTCAGCTTGCTAGTGCTTCTTCACCCCAACCCAGCTAAGATTCTGGGGTCCTCTGCTCCTCCTGAACTCGTACCAGCCTCCCAAATGCCTTACCCAGCCAGACAATACTGGAGCCAGCCCCGTACCTCTGGGTAGATGACCCCTGGCCACCCCAGCCAGCCCCTCCGCTGACCCCTGCCCCTGCCCTCCAGACTCTCTGACTTCCTTGGTCCCCGGTCTCTCCTGCTCTCCCCTCTGAAGGTCTCCAGCCTTCTCCATGGCCTTCTGACCTCTGACCTACCCTTCCCACTCTCCTCCCTCCTCTGCTCAGTCTTGAGACCCCAGGAGCTATCAGAACAACCTCCTTAACCTCCCAGCCCTGAACTCCACCCCAACTGCATCTGCCTCCCCCTACTGAAGGGGAGAGGGGTCGCCACACCAAGCGAATCCTCCGAACTGCTTTCTGTGCTCTGCTTCCCCCACTTCATGGACGTGCTGTCCATCCTCCCCATCCAGTGTCCTCCTTCTCTCCTGAGGTCTTCCCTTTGCATTTGCTCAAGCTCCAGTCTCTCCCATTTGTAAACAGTGAAAATAAAGCCTCTCTTGACCCCACATCTCATTCCAGTGGTGGGGCTGTTTCTCTCTTTCCCCTTGGCATCCTTTCTCTTCTCTCTTTTACATCCCAAGCCTCTAGACCAAGCGGTCAGCCTGCCACCCCGTTTCCTCACCCCCACCCCCTACTGAGCCCCACTGATCCCTTGGGATGGGGTTTGCCTTCACGTCCAGAGATACCAATGACACTCTTCAACCTCACAGAGCTTACCTCACAGGAAGGTCTGCCATCTAAGGATGCCACCATGTCTAATCCCACTTGGCTCTATCCCTACCTCCCTGGCCACTCGTCCTTGGGCAGTGCGCTTCTGGAGGCCTCTTTTCACCACACACTCCTTAACTAGTCCCACCCACTACCCTTGCTTCCATCACTGTTTAGGCTGGGGGCCCCTGCTTCTGTCCTTCCAGCCCAGGCCTCTCTCCTGGATTCCAGACCCAAAGCCAAATCCCATAGGGCACCTCCTTTCACATGTTCCGCAGGCTCCTCAAGCCCCATGCACACATCCAGCTCCACTCACTGTCCTCCCGCATGTCAGCTCCTCTGTGTCTCCATCTTGTTAAGTAGTACCTACATCTGCCTGGTAGCCAGGCGCATATCCTGCCGGTTTCTTGTCTTCCCACCACATGCAGTTCTTCGTCAAATCCGGATAAAGCTGCTTCCTAACTCTCTCTTCAAGGACCCACTTTTCTCCATGCTCACTGCCAACAGCCTGGTCCAAGCCACCATCCTCTCACTGGACGCGCGCCACTGCCTCCTGAAGGCTCCTTCTCCTCTGGAGCTGCAACCCAGCCTCACCATGCAAGCACAGGGACCATTCAAAATCAGGACTCTGGTCCTGCTCTGCACAGCTCTTCTGGTAACACTTAACATCTGTGGTGGCTTCCAGCTTCCCAACACCACCTGACCCTAGGCCCCCTTACCCAGACCCTCATCTTCCCCACTCTCTGCCAGAAATGCAGGCCTCAGTTGCCTACCTTCACACCAGGTGACTTCAGCCTATGCGTCCCCTCACCTCTTACACACCTGGGCAGCTCTAATCCATCCTTCAGGCCCCATGAAACGCCATGTCTCTCTAGGCGCCGTTTGGGCCCCTACTGTCCCCTCCCACAGCCGAACGCCTCCTGTCCTCACACCACTCACCGTTCACTTGTTATTCCTTGTGTCATCGCTGTGTTCACTGCCTGACCTCAACTCTTTGAGGTTAGAACCTGGGCCTGTCTCATTCATCTTCTAACCCCAGTGCCTAGTTAGCCCCTTGCTAAGGAGTCAGCAGTAAGTATTGGTTTATAAATGACCAAACTGCAAACCTTCCCTGTCCTGCCCTTGAGCCCCTCCCTCCACTGACCTCTGACATCTGAGGGAAGAGGCTGATGGCCAGCGGCAGGGCCAGGCCAAAGGCTGCCAGGCACACAAGGCTTTGCACGGGGAGGAGCAGCCGGGGACGCGCCTGCAGGAGAGCTGTCCTGTGGAAGAGAGAGAAGGGGGAGCCATGAGATCTGCAGACAGAGTGAGCTGGCCACTAGCCACCACACTGGGTCCCACTGGGCCCAAGGGCCAGTGCTAGCCAGTAGTCAAATAGCAGTGGAGAAATTCTGTCTTGGGGACCTCCACCCATTGGCACCCCTTTCCCCAGGCCCTGCCCTGAAGAACATTGCTGGTTGAATGCTCAACCACAGCTCATAAACGAGCACTTGTAGGGGCCCCACCCCACTGCGTGTCCACTGTGGAAAGAAGGCCCCGAGTGGGGGGAGAGGAGGCTGCCGACCTCTGCTCCTGTGCAGGGGCTAGGGGACCCCACAGGGATACAGCAGAGGAAGATGGTCCTTGAAGGTGGCACGTATTGAAACAGTGAACAAACTATGCACACATTTACGTGTGCACGAACATGCATACACACATGTGCATAGCCAGGAGGGGATGATCCTCTTCTGGGTGTGGGAAGATTACATGCTGCCTGGTCAACTTTGACCCAAGAGCCACAGAGGAAGACAGTGACTTGCCTAAGGCCGAGGCCAAGTCTGCAGGAGGCAGGCAGGGCTGCTATCTGGACTCCTGACTCCCCAAAAGTGCTGTCACTGAGCTGCTCCGGCTCCTGCCTTTGGACCCTCTGACCACATCATCGTTAGCTCACAGCTAACACCCCTCCCTGCAGCGAGTGTCAGGAAGGATTCTTGGACAGGAAAGGGGTATGAAAGCCTCCTCTGGGGCCAGGTCCCCCAGCCCCATGACAGAACAGGTTCTCCAGACAGAGTGGGGACCATAGTGGTTGGCGGGTCCACCTTCACTGTGTTGTCCATCAGAGCATCTCTTTCTGTATAATCCACTGGGTCCTAGTGAACACCACAGGCCATCTACTTGGGGGAGGCCTGAGGTGGGATGTGCCAGCAGGATGGATTATTTGCCAAGGGATGTTGGGTGGGTACTAATGCTGCTCTCAGGAAACGTCAGCCTTCACTGGAGGAAGATTGGTTCTGTGGGAAGAAGATGGAACTGGGACTCCTGCACTCCCCTCCTGGAGCGGGCAGGGGAGAGGCCCTCCTGGGGGCTGTGCCTCAGTGTGTGGGCAGGCAAATCCCACACCACCTGTAATTACCTCCGGACACAAATCCCAAGAGCGACTCTGGCTCTAAGGCGACAGCAGAATTGGGAGCAGTGGTTTTCAAACTTTCGTACCCAGCCTGGGGTTAAAAATGCAGACTCCCTCACCCTCATGAGATCCTGATTCTGTCGGTACCACACCTGGGAACCCTCCCTGAGTCTGAAACAGGTGATCCCCAGACCACACTCTGGGACACTCTGCCCAGAATGTGCCTGCTAAGGTACCAATAATGATCCAATTACTTGTAAGTTCTGTTCAGTAAAAGACGGGGACACATGAAGTGCTCAGTGAGGGGTGTTAGTGTTGCTATTGTTACTGCCCTTGTTTCCAGCTGGAAGGAGGTGGATCCTGGTGGCTGGGCTGTCCCCCAGCCCTACCCACTGGCCTAGACCCCACCATCTGACCAGTTGTTGAATTAAGCCTGAATTGATCTACTGGGAAGGGGAATTTCCACAGGATTAAGAGCAGTGGGACAGAATGGCCCAAATCAAACTCAAACCCTTCTGGCCTTCCCTCTGCCTCAGTCCAGGGGGCTTCCTAGGTGGCGCTGAGGGATGAAAGGAATAGGCTGAGCTGACTCCATCTTGAAAAAGAAGGAAACTCCATCTTGCACTCTCAGTGAGCTTTGGACTACGTGCCTGGTAGAGTTAGGGGAAGCACACTGGCTGAAACCGCCCACCCTGGCCAGGCTCTCTAGTAACCATTCACATGAATTGTTTTACAACAGGAGGTCCTGGTTAGGAATACGGAACTAATAAGACACCACCAACTGGAAGAGTTCCGGAAAGGTCAAAAGGAGACACCACGTGTCCGTCCACTTCCCAGAATCCTTCTTGCTAGCATCCATCTTGGCTGAGC
The DNA here is from genome assembly GCA_935064755.1 of Tragelaphus eurycerus. Classification (NCBI taxonomy): domain Eukaryota; kingdom Metazoa; phylum Chordata; class Mammalia; order Artiodactyla; family Bovidae; genus Tragelaphus; species Tragelaphus eurycerus. The sequence goes on from CAKXYN010000016.1 coordinate 25,781,354, forward strand.
GATGCATGTGCCACCAGGAAGGACTCTGAATCAGAATGATTGGCCAAAGACCACCCGAAAACTAATCCCATCACCAAAACCCCGAGACTGCGAGCCACGCGGCAGAGCAGTTCTCCTGGGTTCCCTTACCCTACTGCTCTCCACCCGGGTTCCCTTTCCCAGTAAAATCTCTTGCTTTGTCAGCACATGTCTCCTCGGACAATTCTTTTCCAAGTGTTAGACAAGAGCCTGCTCTTGGGGCCCTGGCAGGGAGGCCCCCTCTTCCTACAACAGTAGCAATGGGGATAACATACTGATGGCCGAACTGGCCTCCTGGACTGATAAACACCAGATTCCATACCAAGATTTCCCATTGCCAAAAAGAATGTAATAATCCCCTATGCAGTCAATCGCCTTTGTAATCTTTATGGCACCCATTGCTGTAGGCTACAATGTATAACCAGCTGACCCTTCTGATTATGAATCATGGCTGTAACCTGATTGTGTCCCCCTTTAACACTTTCCAGGCTAGGTTTAAGGAATTTGGGGTGTGGGCTTGAGCAGTACATTTAAGGTATATAAGGTTTTCACAAAAGTCGGTCAGGGTTCTTGGCTAAGAGGAGACTCTGCCTTGGGCCTGCTGGTGTAATAAACTGCACTCCACTATCTGCATTGTCTTTCTGAGTGAGTTTGTTTCCCGGAATGTGTGGCTACAACAGCGCCAGTGGTAAAGAGCCTGCTTGCCATTTCAGGAGACATAAAAAGACTTGGGTTCAATACCTGGGTTGGGAAGATTCCCTGGAGGAGGGCATGGCAACCCACTCCACTATTCTTTCCTGGAGAATCCCATGGACAGACGAACCTGGTGGGCTACAGTCCATAGATTTGCAAAGAATCAGACAAGACTGAAGAGATTTAACATGCACAACTTCTCCAGCAGGACCAGGAGGGGCAGTGACTGGGACCTCAGGCCCTGAGGGTGGCCAGAGCAGGGGGACAGAGAGGAGGGTGTGTTTTAATTGGAGGCACTGTCCCTCCCCCAGGGTCATGGAGGGAGGTTTCCTCCTTGGCAGGTGAGGGGCAGGCCATGGGCTCATTCCAGTGGGGACACTGGACAGACCAGCCCCCTCCGCGTGGGGCTGTGACCTCGGCTCCTCTCTCAAGGTGGCTGGCTGAGGTCTTCACTGTACAGGCCTGGCTCCCCACCCGGGAAGGAGGCAGGCTCAGACAGCAGCCAACAGTGGGCTCTGAAGCCCCAGCCCGGGAGGGAGAGTGAACACAGCAGGACAGGGGGAGGGGGTGGAGGAGAGGGAAATGGCAGCGAGGAATTGGAAAGGCAGCTGGGGGAGTTAGAATATGCAGATGGAGAGATGTGCGAATGCCTGGGAGAGAGGAAAGACCCGGATCCCAGGGACTAAAGGAGGCTGGGGAGCGGCCTCAAGAATCACAGTGGAGGGTGTGGCCTGAACCGCAACCAGCTGAGACCCGTCCCGGGAGGGCAGTGAACCCAAGGCCCCAATCCAGGACAGGGAGGAAGGGCTGGGGGAGAGAGCCCCACACTTGCCTCTGAGTTGGGGGGATCACGTGGGGGTATAGGGCTGCTCTCCCAGCTCAGAGTCCAAAACCAACTTCCTCCCCAGGATGGTGGAGCTGGAGTGTGAGCCCCGACCTGAGAGGAGGGATAGTGGAGGGTGAAGGGAGGGTGTGCAGCTCATCAGAGGGGTGCCCTGCTCTGGTGCTAAAGGCTTCTTGGCTTCTGACTTGAGACTCCTTTCCTTTCAGTCTCAGAGATGGGACATCTGAACATGCCCCCGACTTGTGCTATCCTAGCTGGAAACCCAGGGACCTCGTCTCTGAGAGCTCCCCCGGAGAGGAGAAACTGAGGCCCGCCACATAACAGCTGGTCTCCCCATTGTTGTGCATTCCCTCAGCACTTGGAGCAGTTTTACTTTGCGCCCCATTAATTTGCAAGTAGGCTGCTTTGTAAGTGTTCTTTTGTCTTTTTCCCTGGCGGTCCTGACTCCCTCACCCAACCAGGGCTCCCAGGGTCCAGAGTCGAGAGTCGAGATTCGGGCTGCCTCCCCCAACAGCCTCCTCAGCAGAGACCCCGCCATTAGCACCCTGCATGGGAAGGCTGTGGGGTGCTCTACAGGGGGGTCTGCTGGGTGGTGCAAAATGCCGAGCTGTAGCAGACCAGGTAGTTAGGGGGCGGTGCAGTCATTCTCCAGGTGGGAAACTGACCAGCCAGGCCCGGAAGCAGAAGCGGTGGAGTGGAACCCCGCCTCCAGGAGTCTCAGTTGGTGCCTGCGCGGCCCCACCCCCACCTTTAAGTCTGGCAGTTCCCCCATGTGTGAGGTTGGTTATGTCTCTGAGGGTGCAAACTGAGTCTTGCCCACCTTATATTCCTGGGGCAACCTAGACTGGACTCTTTCCTCCTCCCTTAGAGACCCTCCCACGAACTTTAAGAAAGGACCAACCAAATACAAGGCTGCCAAGACACCTACTAACCCACACCTACCTGCCTTCGGGGCTTTTTCAGGACTCAGAGCTGAGCCAGACACGGAGTGCCCGTAGTCCAGGCTGATTCCAGGCCAGGATGTCCAGAACTGGAACAATCTCACCCCATCTCCCGTGAAGCCTCCAACACATGGGACACTAACTACCACTCCACTTACTGCAAACCCAGTTCAGAGGTCACCAACAGGCATCACATACATTTTCCCTCTGCAAATTTCAGGTTCAAGATTCAGTCGCCTTGAAGACAGAAGCCCCCCTACTTCCTCTTTGCCAGGTGGGATCCTTGTGTGCACTTGTAGTCACTGGTATTTGGGGACAGCCTCAGGTCACCAGAGAGTTATGTCTACAGGGTCAGGAGCACCAAAGCAATCACTTCCAGGATTTATTTTTGCAACTTCTGCTGCTGCTGCTGCTAAGTCGCTTCAGTCGTGTCCGACTCTGTGCAACCCCACAGATGGCAGCCCACCAGGCTCCCCCATCCCTGGGATTCTTCAGACAAGAATACTGGAGTGGGTTGCCATTTCCTTCTCCAATGCATGAAAGTGAAAAGTGAAAGTGAAATCACTCAGTTGTGTCCGACTCTTAGGGACCCCATGGACTGCAGCCTACCAGGCTTTTCCATACATAGGATTTTCCAGGCAAGAGTACTGGAGTGGGTTGCCATTTCCTTCTCCAATGCATGAAAGTGAAAAGTCAAAGTGAAGTCGCTTAGTTGTGTCCAACTCTTAGCGACTGCAGCCTACCAGGCTATTCCATCCATGGGATTTTCCAGGCAAGAGTACTGGAGTGGGGTGCCATTGCCTTCTAGACGAGATTTATTTTCTTAAATCTCAGTGTTCAATATGCCATCCCCACTCAGGTACTCACTCCCACTCTGCACCTCCCCACTCTTCCAGGGGAGAAAGGGATCAGCCCCATAGCTGGACACGGGGCTCCTTTTCTTCTCCCAGGCTGGGCTCTTCAAGGTCCATGCAAAAGACCCAATCTTGCCCCCAAAGCCTTCCTTTCCACCAAATCCTATCTTGATCTCAGAGTTGGCTGCAGCCCCTTTCCTCTGGACCCCCCTCAAGATCACCTTGACCCTGTTCACACACTGCTGGGTCCCACCTGCAGCTGACCTGTGTGTGGGTCTCCCCCTCTATCAAAACACAGGCTTTCTGAGACCAGGTCCCCAAATCTGCTCCTCCCTTGTCTCTATGTGGGGTGGATTCCAAAGACGTGATTATGTGCTGGATCCAAAAACCCAAAAGGCAGCCAGTGTGGTAGGAAGAACCCAGCTTTGCAGCCATCTTCCTGGGTCACGCTTGGCTCTGCCATTTCCTAGTTAGTGACTGTAAGCAGATGATACACAACCTCTTTTTGCCTTCCTTTCCTCATCTGTAAAATAGGGATACCATACTGACCTCATTGCACTGTTGTGAAGGTTAAATGAGATCATTCATTCTGGGCCCCCAGAGGGAGGGAGCGATCACCTCTTCACTTTTACCTGCACCAGACCTCCAGGCCTTTGCTTATCTTCCTCCCTGCACCTAGAACCATTCCCTGCTCCTTGCCCTCCTCCTAGACTTGCCCTCATCTTCAGGGATCTGCCTGCTTCTTCCCTCCTTCCCTCAGCCTCTCCTCCCAGCAGCATCCCCCTCTTCATCATTCAATTTTACCTTCACTAATTAATACAATCACTCCATCACTGTTCTTATTATTGTATCTCCTCTGTGCTGTGTTGTGCTTAGTCGCTCAGTAGAGTCTGACTCTGTGAGCCCATGGGCTGTGGCCTGCCAGGTTTCTCTCCAGGCCAGAACACTGGAATGGGTTGCCTTTCCCTTCTCCAGAGGATCTTCCCAACCCAGGGATCAAACCCAGGTCTCCCTCCTTGCAAGTGGATTATTTACTGTCTGAGCCACCAGGGAAGCCCAAGAATACTGGAGTGGGTAGCGTTTCCCTTCTCCAGGGATCTTCCTAACCCAGGAATCAAACTGGGGTTTCCTGCATTGCAGGTGGATTCTTTACCAGCTAAGCTACCAGGGAAGCCCTTACAATGGGATCAGATCAGATCAGTCCAGTCTCTCAGTTGTGTCCAACTCTTTGCGACCCCATGAATCGCAGCACTCCGGGCCTCCCTGTCCATCACCAACTCCCGGAGTTCACTGAGACCCACGTCCATTGAGTCAGTGATGCCATCCAGCCATCTCATCCTCTGTCGTTGTCAATTAAAAGGAACCGACTACCATAACAATTATATTAAGCAAAACCAGATGTCTCTTTTAGAGACACAATCATGACTCCTGACTCTTTCTTTAGACTAGACTTGGACCCAGGTCCAAGTCTAGTCTTCCCACCACAGTCCTCAGACACTCTCTCTACCACTGGTCCTGTGCTGTGCACTAATAGAGTGTGTACACACACACACACACACACTCACACATACACACACCCCTCAGAAGCGCCAGCCCTGCCTTGTGCGCCAGGACCTCCCTCCCAGCTCCTAGCACAGGGTCCTGAGCAGAGAGAGTCCATTAATTCTCACAAGATGATTCCAGCAGTCCTTTCAAGGAGAGTCAGAACAAACGAGGGCCCTTGCCCTGGGCCAGCAGGATCTCCTCCCCTCCACCTCCACGATGGCCGCCGTCCTGGCCCCACTCACTTCTCCAGCATGGACATGACGATCGGGGGTAGCACCAGGATGGGCATGGGGAGGACCACTCGTGTCAGCGCTGTCTCCAGCAGGGCCTGAGGGGCAAGCAGAGGCTTGGTGAGCAGGGGCTTCTGGGGGTGGGACAGCTGCCTGGCAGCAAAGCCTGCCCTGGAGCCCCTAGGTGTGTGTACTGCTGCTAAGCACATCTGGCTGAACAGAATAATTCATGGAATTGCTCACGAAGCTGTATTCCCAACAACAGAAAAAAGCTCTCCCTGTCTTCCCATCACAGATTCCCATCACCTGCCATGTGTGGGGGAGGGGTGGCAACACAGAGGCAGTCCCAGGAAGGGGCCTGCACCCAGGGAGGTGCCCGAGTTGGGGGTGGGGGTGTGCTGCAGCTGAGAGGAAGCACACGGAGGACTGGAGATGCTCAGAAACAAAGCAGGCACTGGAAGGACCAGAACAAACAGCTGGGACCAGCTGAGCTGCCTGAGGTTCCTTGTGCTCAGTGAGAACAGAGGTTCCGGGACTGACTTTCTCTTTTGGGCCCTTAAAGCATCTCCTGGCTCTGGAGGAGAGTCTTTCTTAGCAACAAGAGGTCAACTTTGTAGTGGGAAAGGCTTCTGCTGAGTGTCTGCGGTCCCCATAAGGGGTCTGCCTGGGGCCTGGCTTGGGGGGTTCCCTCAGGATCCCCAGGCAGTGGCGGCTGTTGAGGCATAGCTCAGTGGCATCTCTGCATCCTGATGGTCACTGTGATGCAGGCTCCTGGCTCTCAGAGAAGGCTCAAGGAATGCTTGTAACACGTGGGTCCCTGAATGGTCCAGAATGGCAAGGGGCCGGCAGCATCAAGACAAGGGAAGCCCAGGGCTGCAGAAGAGTTGGGGGTCCCTGATGTTTGGACCACGTGAAGGAGCTGTCACTATTGGCCGCCCTCTCAGGGAGTCAGGAAAGAGTACAGGGCTGGATAGGAGGTTAGGGTCAGGTGGGAAGTTGAGGCTAACTCCCCTCTGATGAGGGGCCGGAGGCTGAATATTTCTCCCAGGAACCTGGCGTTCTTCATCATCAGCTGCAGGAAGGCCTGGGAGAGGATCCCTCCAGTCTCCTGAACAGGCATAAGGATGGGGGGGGGGTGCACCCAGAGCCTGTGCAGAAAGCAGAGGATGTGGTGTGGACACCAGCACCCTCGAGCTCCTTGCCCCTCACAAGCCTTGCACAGACACTTACTTTCCCAGTGGGGTCAGAGGCTTATGAAGATGGCCTCGCTGACAGAGCGCAGTGGGGCCCCACATGTGAGCTGATGAGGGAGAGGGGCTGGAGCAGAGGAGACCCAGCATTTGGAGACTAAAGCAGGACATGACGCTAGTCGCCATTAGGATGAAGGCCAGAAAGCACAGGGAGATATATACACAGACTGGAATTTTTAAAAAACTCTAATTGCTAGAGTGGGTGAGGCTGGTGAAAAGTGAAAGAAGTGAAAGAGGGCCTCTTGAAACAAAATACTCTTCCCCAAACCATCTCCATGGCTCCCTGCAAGCCTGAAATCCCTTCACTTGGCCACACTCACTCCCGGGTGACGAATCACCTGCAGAAGTGCCTGTTAGCACAGAACCACAAATTATCCACTTCCACCTGTCCTCTTCTCACCCAGGGGGATATGAAGGCCCCAGGAGCAGGGCTCTAGGTCCTGGGGAAGGGAAAGAAACCTCCGGGCGGCGGGGGGGCCCTCCTCTGCCCTCACCAATTAACAGGTCAGAGAAAGCAAGTCCTAAGGGGCTGGGATAAGAGATGGGGTGCTTCCCAGGGGTGAAGAGGTTACTGCAGAGAAGCAAGGGTGTCCAAGGGGCAGGGCTGGGGAGGGCCAGACCTGAGGCCTGTGGTTCACAAGGATGGGAGTTGTGGGGGAAGGCGCGGGGAGGAGCGCTCAAGAGGAAAGGCAAGGGCACGGTGGACAGAAATCCCTGGGGAGTGATCACGTCGAGGGAAAACTAACCAGAGCCTCCCCACCAGCCCCCTGAGCCCCCAGATGACCCACATGTCTGGCGGCAATCTTGGAGGAGCCCACGAGGTTGCCGTCACCGTCCAAGACGTCAATTCCCTCCTCCAGCTCCCCGTACCGCATCAGAACCACATTGCAGATATTGGCGCTGGCTGGAGAGAGAGAAGGGAACAGGAGTGAGGGGGGGGGAGATGGCATTCTACCTTGTGGAGAAGACCACTGGGCTCCACCCACACCAAGCAACGAAGCTTCTGAATAAATGCCGGGGCTTCCCTGGTAGCTCAGCGGGTAAAGAATCCGCCTGCAATGCAGGAGACCCTGGTTCCATTCCTGGGTTGAGAGGATCCCCTGGAGAAGATCCTCTCTGGGTACCCACTCCAGTATTCATGGGCTTCCCTGATAGCTCAGATGGTAAAGAATCCGCCTGCAAGGAGGGAGACCTGAGTTCAATCCCTGGGTTGAGAAGATTCCCTGGAGGAGGGCATGGCAGCCCACTCCAGTATTCTTGCCTGGGAGAATTCCCATGGACACAGGAGCCCGGTGGGCTACAGTCCATGTGGTCACAAAGAGTCAGACACGACTGAGTGACTAAGCATGGCACTGTTCCGATAGTGGGTGAAGGCATGGCTCTGCTGCCTATCAGCCTGGTGAAGGATGCAGGGTCCTTGGGAACCTGGAAAGCAAAGGTGGAAAATAAATAATCAGTGTGACGGGGGAGGGGAAACTGTTCAGGGCTCAGAGAGCAGCCAGTTATCCAGGACGCTGCTTTCCTCTCCTCAGGGGCAGGCTCCACTGGCAGGCAAAGTGGATGCCCATCCAGGAGGGCTCTGTGGCTTGAAGGCCAACCCCCACTGGTGCCGGATGCTCCACTGTCAGCTCCTCAGTCCCTTGGCTGCCTTTCTGGGCATCCTCTTAAAATGCCAGCTGCCCCCCACCCTTAGCCTCTCACTCCTCAGAGTGAAGCAAGCTCAGAGAGACTTGCTTCCCTGACAGCAGGTGCCAGAGCAGGCAGGAACCTCAGTGCTCACCCAGCGCCTCCCCCTCATCATATGGATGGAAGATTGAGGCTCAGAGAGGGGGGTGACTTATCTGAGGTCACACAGCAAAGTGGGACAGAGCCGAAAGTCTACAGTGCCCCATCCTCTGGGTACCCAGGAGATGGACGAGTTTGGGGTGGGGGCTAAAGGCATGCCTTCTACATGCTTGATTCAGATGATTGGGTTTCCATGCCTCCACATCTCAGCTGAGATCATGGGGACCCGGGCTGAGGGGACGGCTCCTGGCTCCTTACTTCGGCAAAGTGTGCCGACTTTGGGGGGCCACCCATCAGCTGGCTTCTCTCCCCTGGGATTCACATGGCTGGGCCTGGGCCCAGGGCCGGGTGCGGGTGCTGACCTCGCCTGAACTCTGGTCCTGCTCCAGGATGGAAGTGGGGGGACTTAGGGATGGTGGGAGGGTGGGCAGTGGGGGGGTGACAAATGTGGAGCCCGCCTGCTTCACTCCTCCCCCCAAAGCGCCTTGCTGTGTTTAAAGTTTTAATTTTTGCTAATTAATGTCAATTAATTTTGTATAATGAGTGTTTAATTTTGGGGAGTGTGTGAGCCTGGGAGCGACGGCAGTTCTGGGCTGTGAACGCTGATTAGCATCAACACCTGCTGCTTCCTCACTCCCTCCAGTGGAGGCGGGGGGCGCCAGGGTTTGGGGAACTGGAGGGCGGCAGGGCCTAGTGGGCAGGTGGAGTAGGAGGAGGACCACAGATGCTCCTGGTGCCCAAGCCAATGCTAGGGAGCAGAGTGGGCCAGGGCGCTTGCAGTTGGGGGACCCGGCCCTGCAGGTGAGGGGCGGCTCAGAGCCCTGAGGGTCTCTGAGCCTCCGTCTCCTGTTTCAGTAAAGTGGGGAGGTGGAATAAACAGAGGGAAAGACCGAGGTACTCTGCAGCCTTTGGAGAAGAAAAGCAGGAGACCCAATACAGTTTTGAAATGTATTTACAGCACATATGCCATCTCCGAGTAGCTCTCGTGTTTCCACACGACACGCAGTCACAGTGGGAGCCATGGGCAGACCTTGTCGGCTTCAGTCCCTGCTGTCTCCACAGCAGCCATGCTCTCCTGTCTCAAACAGGGGCTCTCAACCGGGGCTGATTTTGTGAGGCATTTGGCAAAGTTGGAGACGTTTTTGATGATCACGATCTGCAGGGGGGCAGGGGTTGTTACTGGCATCTCTGGGTAGACCAGGGACTAAACATCCCACAATGCACAGGACAGCTCCCGCAGCAAAGAATTATCCAGCCCAACAGGTCAGTAGAGTTGATGCTGAAAAGCCCTTGTCTTACACACACCCAGAGACTGAGTCAGGCAAGTGAATCTGAGGTAAAGGAGGAGAGAATGGGAGCCTGGGTTTCAGGCCAGTTGGCCTTGGGCTCCAAGCCTGGCTCTGCATCTCCTGCTCCTCACCTTTAGAGGTGAGCTCCTGATAGCCCCAGGGCCCCCCTAGGGCTTAGGGTCCAGAAGGGCCCCCCCCACCCCCCAGCCCCCAGAGGCCTGGGGTAGGGGCACCTGGCCTGTGTTAGTGACTCGCCCTCTAGTGGTGGCAGCCATGTACTGCAACCTATCACACCCTTGGGACAGCCAGGCCCTTAAGTACTAGGAGACCCAAGAAAACCTTTGGAGATGATATTGGGGTTTTCTGCCCTGAAAGGCATTAATCTCTGCCCTCTGAGAATACATTCTACCACCACCACCACCACCACCACCACCACCATTCCAGGAAAGGCAAGGCCACAGGAATGTGATTCAGCGGAGGAGCAGCTGCTTAAACTCACTCTGTGAACTCTGCTCCCTGACAGCCTCCCAAGTGTAATAATGGGGCTGCATTTAGTGTGTCCGTGAATTTCTGGGTGCTGGCTGAGCTTGCAGGCTTGTCCAGGTATGGGGAAGCCAGGGACAGCTGAGATATGTCTGACTGTGTGCATGTGTGTGTCGACGTGCACGCTGGAGACAGACAGACAAGAGAGAGTGTGGTTTTGGAGGTGATGGACTTGCCCCAGGCTGCGGTGGCATCTCTGCTTTCTGAAATTTCTGAATATGTGATGTGGCCTCAGAAGGATAGAGGAGGTCCTTGGTTCAAACACAAAGCCACTTGAGATGAAAGATAAAGCAGGAAAGGAAGTGAAAACCCAGCCTCCCTCCCTGTCTGGACCCTTTTGAGAATGACAATGTCCCCTCCCTCATCTAAGCTGCGGCATGGAAAAGAGAGAAATCCCTGGAAGCCACTTCAGAATGATGGCAACCCCAAGCTCCTCCTGGTGAACACCAACTTTCTTACTGTCAGCTCAGACAGCACATGCCCTGTAATCCATTGACTCTGTACAGTGGTTAGCCATTTACTGAGCACTTGCTGTATGCACCGGCACTAGCCATCCCTACCTCTGAGCAACGAGAATGCCAGCCTGTTTCCGTGATTCCATTATCTCTTCCAGAGCTTTAAGTTCTACTGTATTCCTTTCAAACCCTCCCAGATTGCTCTTATCCCACTCCTGAAAAGTTCAGCTCCAGTGGTATTGTCACTGAGAGACTAAACTAGTGAAAAGAGAGAGAGAGACCAACCGTGGGCTACGGGTCTTCTTTCTAGCACACCAGCAAGATCCATTATTGATAGTATCAGCAGGTTAATTAAGCAGTCTGTTAGTGATAATGTTAAGAAAGCTGGCACATTTTCAACTCAGATTGACACCATTCAAGACTCAGGCATAACTGATGTTGGAGCAGCGATGCTGGGAGATGTCAGGGGACGAGAGAGAAAGAGAGGGAGAGAAAGCGAGAGAGACTGCTTCATGCTGATGGCGAGCTCAGTGTCAAGGCCTGAGGAAAATATGCTCTTGACTACCGCAGATGTTCTCACATCAGACACACCACGATGCAAAATCATGCCGATTGTGAACAGCTAATGAAGTGCCCGTGTAAAAAGGACAGCGTGGGGAGGAAGAAAGAGCAGCAGACAGAAAGACAAATGTGCAAGAAGGGTCTCAAAAATAAGGCTACAGGGAGCTTGCCCCTTGAACTAGCACCGGAGCAGAGACTTAGATCAATGGAGTTAATAGTCCCGAAACACTCCCAGCTCTAGGGGAAAGGAATTTCTGTAAATGCAGTTGTATCAACTCACAGGGCAAGGGCCATTCAAAATATGGGGTGGAGCAGTGGGCTATTTACCTGGGAAAATCAAACACCATAACTCCTCTGCTCTAAGAAGCATTTACCCATATTTTAACAGTACAAAAATCACAATGTGCCTTACAATGCGTGTGGCAGGGGAGACCTTACTTGCTCTTCATCACAACTGCCAGTGCATGGGCGACCTTAGCTACGTGTAGAGGCATCTGTTCATCCAAGTGTCACCTCAGCTGCCCACAGCAATCCACACAGAATTTGAACTTAAACTTAGATTCCTAATTGTTGCCTAAAACATCTTTTTAAAACTTACACTATAATAGAGCATGGACATGAAAAGTTATTGTACATGCAGAAGATCGTCTGCCAGATACCAGGCAATGCAATTAAAGGCAGCAGAAATTGCCAAACCATAGATAGCTACCCTAAAGAAATGCTTGCCCATATGCACAAAGAGACATTTACAAGGATGTTAATTATAGCACTGTTTGTAACAGCAAATAATTAGAAACAGCCTAAATGTCCACCATTAGGAAACTCACACAGGGAGATCGCCAGAACAAACTTATGTGAGCAGACTTACTGAGTATGTACAGGGTGATTTACTGAACATAAACCACATAACTGGTACACACACGTGTCTGCATAAATCCCTGGATAATGTTCTGGAAGGGTCACACCTCAGTAAGTGATCCTCTTGGGGAAGAGAACCAAATTTGGAAATTAGGGATTATTGAAGGACTTCTACTTTTTTACCCTAGACTTTGCATTTTCGCAAAGAGAATGTAACCAGGCTTTTCTTTTCTAAAAGTTGAAAAGGAAATGCCAAACTTCTTGAAGTAGATCAAAAAAATTTCAAACCCCAGCAGGAGTTGGTGTGACCTATGCATGGGTCCTGTACTTAGGCATCTGTTTCAAAAACTTCCTAAAGAAGCTGACTAACTTTAAAAATATTTTTTTCTCCCTCAAGTAAAGAATAAAATGAAAACACAAGTATAATAAAGTAGGAGTTGGAAAAAAAAACTCAAAAATCTTTTATGTGTTTTGAAATTATCCTGTTAATTTAAAAGGGACTAAAAAGGGTCAAGAGTAGAGACAGAGATTACAAAAAGCAGGGGTGGTCATGATGCTGTATTTAACAACAAATGCCCAAAACAATTATAAAATGTGGAAAAGGCTGAGATTCAGACTCTGTGATATTGAGAAAGTGATTTGGGTTGAATGTGCAGTATATGTTTATTTATTCCTTCAAATGAAATATAGTCCTCTCCTCTTCGGAAAGATTGTTACATTAATGCCTCACCGCTAAGGTATCTTAGAATTAAGAAATAATGGCATTTGATACCTATTTATGAACCATATTACAAGAAATGGGAAGCTTTAAAATATATTTATTATATATGACAAAGGGCTACTCCCCATAATTAAGTATAAAATCCTTCCCTTGATCTAGGATGGGATGTGTGACCAACTTAGACAATGAGGGTGTCTGCAAGGCTTCTGGGAAAGTCCTCCTCCCACTGAAAAAGAGGTGGTGGTCAGCAGAACCTCCTGTCCTCTGGACAGTGGTGGGTTTGGATATGAAGTTTGGAATTGCGTTTGCCATCTCACAACCATGAAGGGAATAAGCCTGAATATGAAGTCCCTGGCAGAGCAAAGATAAGGAAAGATTGGCCTTGATGCCTGAAGGGAGACTTGACCTCTGTAAAGTAATCATTATTATTTAAGCCGGTTTCAGTTGAGGGTTTCTGTTACTTTCAGCCAAAAATGATCATAAAATACATAAAGAGCTTTGACAGTTATTAAGAAAAAGATATAGTGATTATCAGACTCAAAGAATGAACTTTAGGTTATCAGGGTTGGGGAAGGATGGGGGGAGAACAGATCTGGAGTTTGGGATTGACATACACACACTGCTAATAATTAAAACAGATGAGCAACACGGACCTACTGTATGGCACAAGGAACTCTGCTCAATATTCTGTAATAACCTAAATAAATGGGAAAAGAATTAGAAAAAGAACAGAAACATGTATATATATAACAGAATCACTATGGTGTATATCTGAAACTAACACAACATTGTCAGTCGACCATACTCCAATATAAGATAAAAATTAAAGAGAAAAATACAATGATCAAACTCACTGAAAAATATTTAAGTAAAAATTCATAAAATAAATATTTTTAAATATTTTAAAATTCAACGAATGTGAACTTATAATCGTCAAAGACTGATTTTTGAATCTAAGAAAAAAATTAACCTGCAAGAGTTCTTCATCTTTGGGTGTAAGCAAAAAATAAGGGAGTTTGACTCATTGGTTTAATGGTTTACAAATAGCCTGGGCTTGTTTTCTCACTTTGTTGATGGTGTCTTCTGTCATGCAGTGTAACATACATATGTGTTTGTGTATGCTCAGTTGCGCAGTCGTGTCTGACTCTTTTTGACCTCATGGACTATAGCCCACCTGGTTCCTCTGTCCATGGAATTTCACAGGCAAGAATACTGCAGTGGTTTGTCATTTCCCATTGCAGGGGATCTTCCTAATCCAGGGATGAAACCCATGTTTCTTGTGTCTCCTGAACTGGCAGGCAGACTCTTTACCACTACACCACCTGGGAAGCCCTTTAACATACAATATATCGTCATATATGTTGTCAAATAAGCAATCCTTTCCTCTCTGGTATATACTTTTTGTATTACCAAGAAACTCCGTCCCTACTCCAAAAATGTTCATCTACATTTCCTTCTACAAGTTTTAACATTTTACTGTACACATTTAGGTCTTCAATCTGTCTGGAATTTGTTGGACTGCAAGGAGATCAAATCAGTCAATCCTAAAGGAAATCCATCCTTAATATTCATTGGAAGGACTGATGCTGAAGCTGAAGCTCCAATACTTTGGATACCTCATATAACAAGCTAATTCATTGGAAAAGACCCTAATGTTGGGAAAGATTGAGGCAAAAGGAGGAAGGGGTGGAAGAGGATGAGATGGTTAGCTAGCATCACCAATTCAACGGACATGAATTTGAGCAAACTCTGGGAGACAGTGAAGGACAGGGAAGCCTGGCATGCTGCAGTCCACGGGATCCCAAAGAACAGACAAGACTTAGCAACTGAACAATAAATGAAAAGAAATCTCCCTTCTCTTCTATTTGGAAACCCAAATGCCCAGTGAAGTTAAGAAAAGATTCTCAACCATACTGGGAATTGGAAAGCGCAAATTAAAATGAGAAAGATCCATTTCAGATGGATAAAATTTAGTTTTAAAAATTGATAATAGCAAATGTTGAAGAAGAGGTAGGGAAACAAAAATCACCCTTGTAGGCTGAGTAAAAGCCAGTCTGCTCATTTGGTGCAGGTGGAGATGGCCTTGCTCCTTGGACGAAAAGTTATGACCAACCTAGTTCAGTTTAGTTCAGTCACTCTGCTGCTACTACTACTGCTGCTAAGTTGCTTCAGTCATGTCTGATTCTTTGCGACCCCATGGATCACAGCATGCCAGGCCTCCCTGTCCATCACCAACTCCCGGAGTTTACCCAAACTCAGGTCCATCAAGTTGGTGATGCCACACAATTATCTCATCCTCTGCCATCCCCTTCTCCTCCTGCCTTCAACTTCCCAGCATCAGGGTCTTTTCCAATGAGTCAGCTCTTTGCATTAGGTGGCCAAAGTATTGGAGTTTCAGCTTCAACATCAGTCCTTCCAATGAACACTCAGGACTGATCTCCTTTAGGATGGACTGGTTGGACCTTCTTGCAATCCAAGGGACTCTCAAGAGTCTTCTCCAACACCACAGTTCAAAAGCATCAATTCTTCGCTGCTCAGCTTTTTTTTATAGTCCAACTCTCACATCCATACAAGACTACCGGTAAAACCATAGCCTTGACTAGATGGACCTTTGTTGGCAAAGTAATGTCTCTGCTCTTTAAAATAGTGTCTAGGTTGGTCATAACTTTCCTGCCAAGGAGTAAACGTCTTTTAATTTCATGGCTGCAGTCACCACCTGCAGTGACTTTGGAGCCCCCCAAAATAAAGTCAGCCACTGTTTCTACTGTTTCCCCATCTATTTGCCATGAAGTGATGGGACCAGATGCCATGATCCTAATTTTCTGAATGTTGAGCTTTAAGCTAACTTTTTCACTCTCCTCTTTCACTTTCATCAAGAGGCTTTTTAGTTCTTCTTCACTTTCTGCCATAAGGGTGGTGTCATCTGCATATCTGAGGTTATTGATATTTCTCCCAGCAATCTTGATTCCAGCTTGTGCTTTCTCCAGCCCAGCATTTCTCATGATGTATCTGAATATAAGTTAAATAAACAGGGTGACAATATACAGCCTTGACGTACTCCTTTTCCTATTTGGAACCAGTCTGTTGTTCTGTGTCCAGTTCTAACTGTTGCTTCCTGACCTGCATACAAGTTTCTCCTGTATAGCAAATCAGGTGGTCTGGTATTCCCATCTCTTTCAGAATTGTCCACAGTTTATTGTGGTCCACACAGTCAAAGGCTTTGGCATGGTCAATAAAGCAGAAATAGATGTTTTTCTGGAACTCTCTTGCTTTTTCCATGATCCAGTGGATGTTGGCAATTTGATCTCTGGTTCCTCTGTCTTTTCTAAAACCAGCTTGAACATCTGGAAGTTCACGGTTCATGTATTGCTGAAGCCTGGCTTGGAGAATTTTGAGCATTACTTTGCTAGCGTGTGAGATGAGTGCAATTGTGCAGTAGTGTGAGCATTCTTTGGCATTGCCTTTCTTCAGGATTGGAATGAAAACTGACCTTTTCCAGTCCTGTGGCCATTGCTGAATTTTCTAAATTTGTTGGCATATTGAGTGCAGCACTTTCACAGCATCACCTTTTAGGATTTGAAATAGCTCAACTAGAATTCCATCACCTCCACTAGCTTTGTTCGTAGTGGTGCTCCCTGAGGCCCACTTGATTTCACATTCCAGGATGTCTGGCTCTAGGTGAGTGATCACACCCTCGTGATTATCTGGGTCGTAAACATCTTTTTTGTACAGTTCTTCTGTGTATTCTTGCCACCTCTTCTTAATAGCTTCTGCGTCTGTTAGGTCTATACCATTTCTGTCCTGTATTGTGCCCATCTTTGCATGGAATGTTCCCTTGGTACCTCTAATTTTCTTGAAGAGATCTCTAGTCTTTCCCATTCTGTTGTTTTCCTCTATTTCTTTGCACTGATTACTGAGGAAGGCTTTCTTATCTCTCCTTGCTATTCTTTTGGAACTCTGCATTCAAATGGGTATATCTTTCCTTCTCTCCTTTGATTTTTGATTCTTTTCTTTTCACAGCTATTTGTAAGGCCTCCTCAGACAGCCATTTTGCTTTTTTGCACATCTTTTTCTTGGGGATGGTCTTGATCTCTGTCTCCTGTATAATGTCATGAACCTCCATCCATAGTTCATCAGGCACTCTGTCTATCAAATCTAGTCCCTTAAATCAATTTCTCACTTCCACTGTATAATCATAAGGGATTTCATTTAGGGCATACCTGAATGGTCTAGTGGTTTCCCCCACTTTCTTCAATTTAAGTCTGAATTTGGCAATAAGGAGTTCATGATCTGAGCCACAGTCATCTCCTGGTCTTGTTTTTGCTGACTGTATAGAGCTTCTCCATCTTTGGCTGCGAAGAATATAATCAATCTGATTTCAGTGTTGACCATCTGGTGATGTCCATGTGTAGAGTCTTCTCTTGTGTTGTTGGAAGAGGGTGTTTGTTATGACCAGTGCATTTTCTTGGCAAAACTCTATTAGTCTTTGCCCTGCTTCATTCCGTATTCCAAGGCCAAATTTGCCTGTGACTCCAGGTGTTTCTTGACTTCCTACTTTTGCATTCCAGTCCCCTATAATGAAAAGGACATTGGGTGTTAGTTCTAGAAGGTCTTGTAGGTCTTCATAGAACCGTTCAACTTCAGCTTCTTCAGCATTACTGGTCGGGGCATGGACTTGGATTACCGTGATACTGAATGGTTTGCCTTGGAAATGAACAGAGATCATGCTGTCATTTTTGAGATTGCATCCAAGCACTGCATTTTGGACTCTCTGGTTGACTATAATGGCTACTCCATTTCTTTTAAGGGATTCCTACCCACAGTAGTAGATATAATGGTCATCTGAGTTAAATTCACCAATTCCAGTCCATTTTAGTTCGCTGATTCCTAGAATGTAGATGTTCACTCTTGCCATCTCCTGTTTGACGGCTTCCAATTTGCCTTGATTCATGGACCTGACATTCGAGGTTCCTATGCAATATTGCTCTTTACAGCATTGGACCTTGCTTCTATCATCAGTCACATCCACAATTGGGTGTGGTTTTTGCTTTGGCACTGTCCCTTCATCCTTTCTAGAGTTATTTCTCCACTGGTCTCCAGTAGCATATTGGGCACCTACCCACCTGGGGGGAGTTTCATATTTCATTGTCCTATCTTTTTGCCTTTTCATACTGTTCATGGGGTTCTTAAGGCAAGAACACTGAAGTGGTTTGCCATTCCCTTCTCCAGTGGACCACATTTTGTCAGAACTCTCCACCATGACCTGACCATCTTGGGTGTCTCTATATGGCATGGCTTAGTTTCATTGAATTAGACAAGGCTGTCGTCCATGTGATCAGCTTGGTTAGTTTTCTGTGACCAACCTAGACAGCATATTAAAAAGCAGAGACATTACTTTGCTGATAAAGGTCCATCTAGTAAAAGCTGTGGTTTTTCCAGTAGTCATGTATGGATGTGAGAGTTGGACTATAAAAAAAGCTGAGAGCCAAAGAATTGATGCTTTTGAATTGTGGTGTTGGAGAAGACTCTTCAGAGTCCCTTGAACTGCAAGGAGATCCAACCAGTCCATTCTAAAGGAGATCAGCCCTGGGTGTTCATTGGAAGGAATGATGCTAAAGCTGAAACTCCAGTACTTTGGCCACCTCATGCGAAGAGTTGACTCATTGGAGAAGACTCTGATGCTGGGAGGGATTGGGGGCAGAAGGAGAAGGGGATGACAGAGCATGAGATGGCTGGATGGCATCACTGACTCGATGGACATGAGTTTGAGCAAGCTCCATGAGTTGGTGGTGGACCGGGAGGCCTGGCGTGCTGCAGTTCCTAGGGTCACAAAGAATTGGACATGACTGATGCTAAAGCTGAAACTCCAGTACTTTGGCCACCTCATGCGAAGAGTTGACTCATTGGAGAAGACTCTGATGCTGGGAGGGATTCGGGGCAGAAGGAGAAGGTGATGACAGAGGATGAGATGGCTGGATGGCATCACTGACTCGATGGACGTAAGTCTGAGTGAACTCCAGGAGTTGGTGATGGACATGGAGGCCTGGCGTGCTGCGATTCATGGGGTCGCAGAGAGTCGGACACGACTAAGTGACTGATCTGATCTGATCTGATCTGAGTGACTGAAGTGAACGGAACTGAGAGATGGGCATTACCTCTGATGTGATCATTCCACTTCTCTGTACTGACACTTGACTGCTGATTCTTAGTACTAGCTGCACAACTGAAACCAAATCGGAGGTAGTACCCAGATGTCTGCATCCCTTTTTAAAGCTCCCAAGGTAGTTGTTTGAAACCTCTGGCCTGGAGAAGCTCCTACTTGTATGCACACGGACGTGTGTCCAAGGCTGTCTGGTGCAGTGCTACATATAATAGTGAGAAACTGCAAACAGCCTAGATGTTCCCAATTAGTCTTCAGAAGCTGAGATGAATGCATATGTATTAACACGGATAAATCTCAAAACCACAATGAAGAGCAAGTTTAAAAGGTTATGTTCAGCACAACATAATGTAAACTTAACATATAAATAATACACTTTCTGGTTTATGATACAGACACATAAGATACAATATAAAGACACAAATGGCGAAGGTGTAAGTCAATAGCCTTCCTCAAGACAGAAGAAGGAAAACAGAATTAAAAAAGCAGAGGGCAGAGAAAGCTTTGGGTGCATCTAATATTTTATTCTCTATTTCCTATAATATTCCTTGTGTTGAAATAATATATCACAATCTTTAAAAAAGCCACAGATGAATTATTGTGGCTATTAAAAGGATAAGTTGGAATTTTATGACTGTCATGGAAAGACATCCAAAATTGATTGTGAAGTTAAAAAGAGATTTATGAACAGTATACACAGTATGATCTTACTTATATTAAATATATATTTATATCGACATGTTTATAGTATATAAATACAATAAACTGGCAGAGATTCCTATACTTTGAGATATTTATTTGAATTTGGAGGGATATATACCAAACTTGGGAAGGCAATGGCACCCCACCCCAGTGCTTTTGCCTGGAAAATCCCATGGACGGAGGATCCTGGTGGGCTCCAGTCCATGGGGTCGCTAAGAGTCGGACATGACTGAGCGACTTCACTTTCACTTTTCACTTTTATGCATTGGAAAAGGCAATGGCAACCCACTCCAGTGTTCCTGCCTGGAGAATCCCAGGGACGGGGAAGCCTGGTGGGCTGCCGTCTATGGGGTCGCACAGAGTCGGACACGACTGAAGCGACTTAGCAGCAGCAGCAGCATACCAAACTTATCTCTGAGGAGAAAAGTGAAATTGTTTAACTTATATAACAATCAAACTATTATCACAAAAAAAAAAAAAACAGAACAATTTTTATTAAAACAAAACCCTAAACACTCTAGTGGAAACCAGGAGACTTGAGCTCAAAGCTCTCCAGACTCCACTTCTTCTCTCTCTTCTTATTTTGCAGGTAACAAGTACTTAACAAGTAAGCAATCCAAATCACGAAAAAGAGTAAATAATAAAAAGTAAGTCTCCTTCCACTCCCTGACCTTGAGTTTCCTCCCTTCCCCTTAGGCAGCCACTGTAGCCAGATTCTCATGTCACTGCCAGACATGGTCTATTTACAAGCAGACATGTATGTATTGATACGTCATTACCTTATGTATACACACACACTTGAATCACACCAGACTATACAGCCTTTGTCTTTGGAGGAGTGGTTATCAGATGGGAGTGTGTACCCTAATACTGGCTGGATTTCGTGATGTCGCTCACCATTCTGCCTGTGAGGCCGGGCTGCATGGCACATGTGTGTACATGCGTGCATGCTTCAGTTGCTTCTGTCGTGTCTGACTTTTAGCGACCCTGTGGATTGTAGCCCACCAGCCTCCTCTGTCCATGGGATTCTCCAGGCAAGAATACTGGAGTGGGTTGCCATGCCCTCCTCCAGGGGATCTTCCCAACCCAGGGATCAAACCTGGGTCTCTTCCGTCTCCTGCATTGCAGGTGGATTCTTTACCACTGAGCCACCAGGGAAGCCCTATGGCACGTGTTTTCTTTTAGATAGCTTGAGAATTTGGGAAGGATTTCACAACCCATACTGAAGTGTCACAAACTCAGGACTAGGAATTTCTGGGTTGAAAAATCAGCCTGTAAATATAGGTGTAGGCTGACTCTGAAGTTTGGGATCTCCTAACAAAAGATTCCTGCTGACACATTCATTTTCTGAAAAGCACCCTTTTATCACAGCTCCTCCCTAGCTGAAGATTGTTCAATGATCCCCCATTAATTATAAACTAAAGCTTGAACTCTCAGCTAGTATTCAGGGCCCCAAAATGCCCTTTCCCTGCCTGGCCCACCCCAACCAGGTCCCCCTCTTTCACATTCATAACTCCTCCTCCGCTGTCTTGGGCTTCCCCACCTCTTCTACATCTGGTCTTCTCTGCCTTCTGGATTTCAGGAATTAGAAGATAACTGAATTGGAAGGTAACTCGTCCAATGAGCACTCTCTAAGCACCTACTATATGCCAGGACCTAGGCAATCTGCCCACAACAGGTGACTTGGTCACACATAAGTGCCTCTCTCAGATTTTTGTACCAAGCTGATACTCAGGTGCTTCTCTATCTCAGGAGTCAGGCAGCTCATTCCACCAATAGACTGTCAGTTTTTCAGAAGATCCTGCTACTCTTTTTGTCTCCACTCCCAGTGCTATTCTGCCTGTGTGGGATCTCGAACTAAAGAGACACCCTTGTTCTGGCCACTGTCTCTAACATGCAGCTGAGGCCAGGCATCTCATCAGAGCCACACACCACATGTCTGCGTCTGTATGTTAGTTGCTCAGTCATGTCCAGCTCTTTAAGACCCCATAGACTGTAGCCCATCAGGCTCCTCTGTCCATGGAATTCTCCCGGCAAGAATACTGGAGTGTGTTGCCATTTCCTTCTCCAGGGGACTTTCTCAACCCAGGTTTGATCCTGGGTCTCCCTCACTGCAGGCAGATGCTTTACCATCTGAGTTACTAGAGAAGCCCAACACACCACTTGGGTGGACCTATTTCGGGCATACAATCCACAAAATCCCCAGTTGTTATCCTAAGTACTCCAATCAAATCAAGTTCAGCACCTCCACACTTGTGCAGCTGCATTTTTTGAATAGTGAGCCCTACATCAAACCTTGGGAGATCTTTTTGGATCCTGGTAGGTGGCTCAGTGGTAAAGAATTTGCCTGCCAATGCAGGAGATGCAGAAGACCTGGGTTTGATCCCTGGGTTGAGAAGATCCCCAGGAGGAGGAAATGGCAACCCACTCCAGTATTCTTGCCTGGAGAATCCCATGGATAGAGGAGCCTGGTGGGCTATAGTTCATGGGGTCTCAAAGAGTTTAACACGACTGAAGGACTGAGCGCACACACACCCCCTCGCCCGTGAATTCATAATCATTGCCAAATTGCTATCTCCATTCCTTGTGTGTGACCCACTGACCTCCTCTGACCAAGGCAGGCATAAAATGGGTAAGGGGACAAGGCTGAAGGCGGAGCCCTAGAACACACCACTGGGAGGCTTCCCTCCGCTTGACTCAGCCCACTGGCCCTGTCCTCTTGGGGCCTGACACACGCCAGGGCCCCACGCTAGGGGCCTGATTCTGGTACCCAGCCTGGCCCGCCTCCCCACCCAGATCCAACCAAGAAAGGCTGAAGAATGTGCCCAGGGTGACCGAAGCATCCACCCTAGGCCTGCCAACTGAGTGAATGACAGTGACCGCCAAAACTTGCATAAGAAGACAAAACATTAAAAAAAAAAAAAAAATTAAAAAAAACACACGACAGTAAATTCTAAGTAGCCACAATGTGGCTACCAATGTCATCTAAGGTGACACAATGTGGTCACCAATGGCATCAGGGTCGGGTTTCACTTCTGGGTGCCCAATTTCAAGCCATTTTTACTAAAACGTTCATCTGCTCACTGTACAAACCCACACAGAACTCTAAGTGCCGAGCAAAGAGCGGGGCTGGGGGCTGGTGATGAATGAGATCCAGGCCCTGTCTTGGAGAGCTCACAGTCTGATGAGGGAGGCAGACTCAAAAACAAAATGCACAGTTCCAGGACAGGCAGGCACACACAGGGTGCTGTGGTGTAATCCTGACTGGGGCTCCCAGGGAGGGCTTCCTGGAGAAGGTGGTGTCGGAAGTGAGAAATGAAGGCCTGGCAGCCAAGAGGAGGCAGAGAGTGGGAAGAGCAAGCACTCCAGTCAAACAGGGCCTTGTGCAAAGGCCTGGGCCCCAGAGAGAAGGGGAGTCACAAGACTCGCCACAGTGTGACAGGATTCGAGCAAGGCCAGGGGCCAAGTCCAAAAGGTGACTCAGGAGCCCTGAGGCTGCCTAAGGTGGGTGGATGCCACATTAAGTATCACTGACCCAGACAGTGGGAGGCTAAGTCACAAGGCCCAGGACACAGCAGACTCAGGTACACCCTGCTGCCTTCCAACCACAGGGATGGAGGAGGCGACGCCTAGGGATGGACCGCAGGGGCTTGGCACACTGCCATGTCCTGGTGAAGGAAGAGGGCAGATTGAGCAGCAGGAGAAGAGCGGGAAAATGAAGGGGGAATCAACCTGTGGTCTGGGGGCGAAGGCAAGCATAGAGACGGGGGTGGAGGTGGGGCACTCTGGGTATGAAGCAACAGAAGACCTCCCTCAAAGGCTGCCCAGACACCCTGAGCAGCAGACTCCCTGCTGAACACAGAGACTTCATGGCAGTGAAATAAGCTGTGACATTTAATGTAAGGGACTGCTGCCAACAGCACACGACGAAGTCACTTTCCACAAAGGGATAATTGAGGCTCCATGCGGGAGGGTTATTCCCCGTGCAAGGAGCTGACTGGCTAGTACTGAGGCTCAGGCCTCCCCCATCGCGGGCTCAGGCCCAGAGGGCTGTCCTTAGCCCATGACACTACCTGTCCAATGCTCCACGTGGATGCAGCCGGGCAGCCTGAGGGTGACCTTCAGAGCCTCCAAACTGCTCTGCACCACATCCACAGAGCCGGGCACACAGGTGCGGTGCCAGGTGACATCAGGGCCTCCACCTCCCAGCTCCAGGCCACAGTCCCTGCCATGCCCATTTCTCACCAGGTGGGTCTATGCCTCTTCCCTGGTGTCCCATTATGGAACTGGCACCTGCCTCTGACCCTGCCTGCCACTCCTCCAGGCTCCCACCCCAAGGACTCACAAGAAGGCTGTTTGCGGAGCCCGCCTCCGCTGGAATGGACTCTGCTCGTGGAGACTGGTGGCTGGACCTGGGGGCGGGGGTATTTTTCCGACGCCTCCTCGATTGACCTTTAATTACACTGTTTGCCCAGCTCCCCAAACCATTAACTTCCACCTCACAGCAACTGCACATCAATTAATGGAGGGCCTGCTCTGAGCTCCAGCTCCTCAACACAATTAAGCGTGACAGTCCACAAATAAGAAAGAACTGAAGAATTAATTAAGGTCTAAACAAATTAATTACCAGTCCCCAATCAATTCCAATGCCAGCACACATGCTCCTGGGCTCACCGGCTTTCCTAATATCTCCAGATATAAACAGAAACCGAGATTTCCCACATGATTGCTGTTCTAGACCAGGGCACGGCGAGGCTCTGAAACCACCTTGAGGGAGAGAATTGGCTGCAGTGAGCGTCCTTGGGGCCTCCCACGTACTCAGCACACACTCATACACACACATCAGTTGCACACACGTGTGCCCAGCCCTAGCTGAAAAACGAGGGGAGAACCAGTGGAGGGCTCCAGGTGGCCGAGCGCTCCTGGTGGTGGAGTGTCTGGGGCTTGGCACACCCAGGGAAGGCCTGCGGTGACTGTCACGGAGGCCCCCATGGGGAGGGGCTGAAGCAGGGTCTGGCCTGATGCCAGAGAGGGGTGGGCGAGGCAGGAATCAGGCGTCCTGTGCCCAGTCTTGAACCTCTCTCCTGGGCAGCAGTGGGGCACCTCCCAGACTTCAAGCTGGATCAGGACCGGGCAAAGCAGTGGAAAGAAGCAGCTGGCCCCAAGAGCTTCCTTGCTCCCCAGAGCCTGAGTCCCCAGCCCGCCCAGGGGAGAGGGGGTGGGGCGTGGCCGCTGAGCACAGGGCACCTGGGCCCTCTCAGGACCCTCTCTCACCCTGAATGGGAGACCCTCCGCTGCTCTACCCTCCCGCCCCCACCCTGGCAATCAGGGCTTGATTTGATCACTTTCACTTGCCTCAGTCTGCTCCCTATGTGCATGGAGGGCTCCGTGAGTTCTGTCTCTCCATTAGTCCAGGGGTCCAGAGGACCAACAAGCCCTGAGCAGACTTCTCAGAGGCCTTGATGGTGACGAGCCGAGAGGTGGATGCCTGGACAGCCCTAGGCCCCACCAGTGTGCAGTGGGGCAGACAGGTACTCTGTCTGGCTGGAGGCCCCAGGGGATAAGGTGCAGGAGGCCAAGTGCAGGAACTATTCAGTGGCCTAAGGGGACCAGGGGGCTTTTAAGCCCCTGAGGGGTGAGGAGCACGCCTGTTTACCCTCAACACTACTGTGTCCATCTTGGCTAGGGGAGTCAGCAAATGCCACTGTAGGTGGGCCTAGGATGGGCACTGGAGGCCAGAGAGATGGAAGCCCACATGTCCGGGAGGAGAGAAGGGGCAAGGTGTGGAAGGCAGGCACACAGCCAGGACTTGGACAGCAGTCTGAGGAAGCAGGCAGAAAGGGCCCCTTGCTGTTAGGATCCTGGTGAACTAGGACCATCAGGGCTGCAGACCTCACCATGAGCACCCTGTGCAACTGGCTAGGGACGTGCAGGACTGCAAGACCCTCTGTGACGGCTGGGCCAGGCTCCGCCCCAGCAATAAGATAGGAGAGGAATCGGCTGGAGCAAGAGGGACAGGTCAGAAAGCCTCGGAAAGAGTCAAACCTGAGAGCAGGGGCCCTCTTCCTGAGGGAGCCCCCAGAGAGGTTAAGACCACTTCCAAGGTCACACAGCAAGATAGCTGGCCGAGCAAGGGTGCAATGGGTCCCAGTAGAGTCCTTATCTGAAGTTTGGCTCAAGGACAGATTACATCTCGGCTGAGACCA
Source organism: Tragelaphus eurycerus (assembly GCA_935064755.1). Lineage (NCBI taxonomy): Eukaryota > Metazoa > Chordata > Mammalia > Artiodactyla > Bovidae > Tragelaphus > Tragelaphus eurycerus. The sequence continues at coordinate 25,807,009 of CAKXYN010000016.1, forward strand.
AGATCCAGTCCAGTGCAGCTGAGAGCTGCCCCCTCCTCAGGCTGCATCTGACCCCCCAGCTCAGGACGGCGAGGAACACCAGATTGGCCGCTGTGTTCACTCAATTAGGCCTTAACAAAGTCAAATCTAAAGAGTTATTCCATTAATGGCCCACACCAGAAATAGCTGAGAGTTCATTAAAAGTGTGGAGTTGCTATAGCAATTATCTGGGTCGGCTGAGGATCAGCCGGGTGGCTGGTCCTGGGAGTTCGTTAGCCTCCGGGCCCAGGAGGAGGTGGGGCTGCTCAACAATGATCTCTCACCTACGCACAGGGGCTTTTCAGGTGCTTCAGAACCCTTTCTGAAGAACAGAGCTAGTCTGTCGTCTCATCTGCTCCTCACTCAGCTCAAGGCTGTGGAAAGGTAGGTACTGGTGCCCACGTCTTACAGATGGGGAAGCTGAGCCCTGGAAGTGAAGAGCAGGATTGGGACCATGAGCTTGGGTCTCACGCCCAGCTCTTCAGACCGAGTCTTGGCACCAGGGAGCTCACGGGACCTCTTGCCCCTTCTGGGCCTGCCCCAGCTTTGTCCTCTGGCATCAGATGGGGGATTCGATGTTGTGGTTCAAGCACTTGTTTCTTCTCTTGTACCTTCTCTCCAAATAAGGTGTAGGCTTCTTAAGAGCCTGGCTGGGCTTTATGGGATCTCAGGGCCCAGACCTGGGGCATCTATTGTGAATTCATGACTCCAAGACCAGCAAAGGCTCTGTTGAAAGCACCTACACACATACACACGTGGGTGCGTGTGCGCACACACACACACACACACACACACACACCCCTACCCATCCCTATGATTAGAGGCCCCTGAAACATAAAGGGCTTGGAGCACCAGATTTAGTGGGAGCCTTGAACCTTCTTTTATGTCAGGAACCCGAGGCCCCTACACCCCTCTCCAAATAATGTCTCTAAAGTTTATGCTTTACAAGCCAAACAAGTGGGATTACAAGGAGATTATATTGAAATAAATTATCAAAATATTTTTTCAATTGTGATATAGTAAATAGATGTGCTTTTAAACTACTGAATTGAAAAAAAACAAAACAAGATCTTTTAGTGGATCTATTAACTTATAATTTGGGATTAGTGTTAAGCACAAATGGTATTTTTAAGATCTCTGTAACAACTGTAATATGACATGAAAATACCTGTGATTTCTACTTGGGAGAGTCATGGTCCTGCTTTCTACTGCAATTTGCTGCCTATATTCATAATGGAAGGAAATGTTACATTTCAGTTTGTTGTTAACTTGCTCAGTCATGTCCAACCCTTTTGTGACCCCCTGGACTGTAGCCCCACTGGGTTCCTCTGTCTGTGGGCTTTCCCAGGCAAGAACACTGGAGTGGGTTGCCGTTTCCTTCTCCAGGGGATCTTCCCGATCCACGAATAGAACCCACATCTCCTGCGTTGGCAGGCGGATTCTTTACCTCGATCACCCTTTCTTCTATCTGCATACATTTTCCTCCAGTTGCCCCAGGCAGAACTCCCCCCACTGCAGTGTCACGAGAGGCTTGGAGGGGTCTTCCAGCTCCCCAGAGCCCAGCAGCACACGTGCCCAGACATTCCTGTGCACACGTGCACAGAAGCTCCTTGCTGTGCAAGGCTTACCTACGGCAGGGAATGGCACAAATCTCTGGACGAGAAGGCGGGTGGCTGGGGTGAACTTGTTGGCTTTCTGAACCAGGACATTAAGGCCCACCTTCAAAAGAGAAAACAGAAAGAGTGTGTGCTGCTGCAGCGGCCTGGGGAGGAAGGGGCAGGCAGGGGAAGAGGAGAAAGCGAGTGCCACCATCTTGCCCTATAACTGCACCCCAGACCCACATCTTCAGCCCCACCTGAGGCTGCTGAGCCCCAGTGCGGCTCCTTAAAGCATCACTGCCCAGGCGTCCCAGTGAACCGGACTGGGAGACAGCTACACACACGCACGCAGGCACACAGCCTCCTTGGGGACAGGACAAGGGATGGTCGGATGGTTGCTGTCAGAAGAATATATAAGCTGGAAGTAGGTGAAGTATAGGACGCCCCTCATTCCTACTCAGCTTCTTTTTTTAAACTTTTTCTTTTGTACTGGAGTGTGGGTGTGTGTGTTAAATCGCTTCAGTCGTATCCGACTCTTTGCGACCCAACGGAATAGACCGCCAGGCTCTTCTGCCTACGGGATTCTCCAGGCAAGCATGCTGGAGTGGATTGCCATTTCCTTCTCCAGGGGATCTTCCTGAGCCAGAGATCAAACTCACATTTCTCATCTCCTGCACTGGCAGGCGGGCTCTTCACCACTAGAGCCGCCTGGGAAGCAGGGTTGATGAACAAAGTTGCGTTGGTTTCAGCTATATAGTAATGTGATTCAGTTACACATATACGTATATCTATCCTTTTTCAAATTCTTCTCCCATTCAGATTGTTATATAATATTGAGAAGAGTTCCCTGTGCTATATAGTCTGACCTTGCTGGTTACCCATTTTAAATATAGCAGTGGGTACGTGTCAATCTCCCAGCCCCGCAAGCTTTGCCCTCCCTGGCCGGTAGCTGTCAGTTCATTCTCTAAGTCTGTGAATCTTTTCTGTCTTCCAGCATCTTAAGCACCACATTTCTGGGGTCCCACTGTGAGCCCAGCCACAGGCCTGGCCAGACTGAGAGGGCTCAACACAGGGAGAGCCATAGGTGACTGGAGAGCTAAGCAGAGCCGCCCAGAGCAGGATGGGGGCTCATTGGGCATCCTGGGTTCAGTGACCACCTTCAGACTCTAGCTCCCGTCCCTCAGTCCAAGGCATCTGGGCCTGCCTTGCCTTTTCCATGGACACTCCCAACTCCAGTCCACCCCCACACTGACCCTCCTCTTCCTAGAACACAGGTTCAATCATACCCACCTCCCCATGGCCTGTGAAAGGACTGCCATCTCCATGCCGCAGTCGTGGCCTTCATAACCTCCCTTCCCCGCTCCTCCAGCACCCCATTCTCTCTCCATGGTCCAGCTGGCTGGTGACCACCACCATCTGCGTTTCCCACCTCAGGGCCTTTGCCCGTGCTGGTCCCTGCGCCCCGAACTCCCCCCTTCCTCTGCTCAGTGCCCTGTCTTGTAAGGCCCACCTCTGCACTCTGCCTCCCGTGTCACTAACACTGGGCGTCATTTAACCTTTGTCTGCCTTGGCTTCCTTGTCTGTAAGAAGGGATGATAACATCTGACAGCACCCAGGGCCGCTGTGAGAATGTACGCACAGTGCCTGGCATGAGCCTGGCACATAAGAGGCCTCAGTGAAAGAATCTAGGTAGGAGTGACGTCACCTCTCCCAGCAGAAAGTCTCTCCCTCGCACATCACTCCCCTCGTCCCCAGCACTCACTACCCTGTGAGTCTATGAGCCTGGTGCCCCAGCCAGACTGAGAGGGAGGGACTGTGCCTTCCTCATCTTCAGATGTCTGGCCCTTAGGGCAGGGGAGGGCCCATAATACAGCAAAGCAGTGGCTAAGGAGTAAATACAAGAAAACAACAAACAAGTGGATGGATGCAGAGACCAGCAACGGCTGGAGGAGGAGCATCCTGGAGAAGGGGGGATTGGGCTGGGGAGGACTCCAGTGGGAAGACAAGCATGAGCGCAGACACATGGGAGACAAAAGAGGAGCCTGTGGCCTAGACAAAGGGTGTGTAGAAGCCTCTGCTCCCCCAAACTGAGGCCACAGCCAGGCCTCCCCTGGGGGCCTCCTGGCCTGACAGGACCACGGACAGCCTGCTCTCGGTCTGGTACACCCGGTGGCTGAGCAGGCCACCCTGCACCCGCAGCCCTGGCTCTGGCCTCCACCGTCTGGGTTGTCAGGGAGAGGCAGAGCCTTGGGAAGGCCTCCAGGGCATCAGGGTGGATGCCGCAACAATCAAATCAGGCCACGGCCTGGCACAAATGGCCCAGACCAGGCTGCAACTGTAAGACCTGGGAAGAGAGCAAGTGCCAGCTCACCAGCTGTGGGCAGCCCGGGACCCCACACCAGGAGCCAGAGTGCTGCCAGGCAAACCCAGCCTGGGCTCTCAGGGGCCTGGCTTCCATTTGAAGCCTCAAGCTGGTAGTCAGAGTCCAATTCTTGTCCTCTCTGCCTGCTGAGGGAGAGGCAGGGAGACGCACAGCAGCTTGGACACACTTCAGGGGCAGGGCAGTGCAGGTGGATAGGCTGAGGGGATGTAAGCCCACTCTGGGCCCCGCAACCCTGCTACACAGAGGGAACTCACAAGGCCAGGTCTCCCCACTCTCAAACAGCAAGTGACTATTTTGGTGACTCAGAAATGGTCACCCCAAGCCCCCCAAAATACCCGGGGATATGTGCTTACAGAATGCCAGTCTAGAAGGAGGATGCAGGCAGGCATAAGCGACGAGGAAGGAGGAGGAAAGGGGCATGTGGAGATACCAGGCCAAGCGCTGAGCACATCACAAGGAACATCGTACTCCAATCCCCACTGCCAGCCTTAGAGACAAGGCGTGTTGCCCTTGAACAGATTCAGGGAAGTTCATGCAGATTCAGAGAGGTGAAGTAACTTTGCTCAAAGACAGACACTGTTATGAGGCAGGTAACACTAGGACTCAAACCCACAGTCTGCTAATTCCAAAGCTTTGCTCTTGGCCACGGTGCTATTTCCTTTCCAATTGTCTTCTGTCTCAGCCAGGAATGTCCGACAGGCCATTTTTTTAAATGACGACAAGCCATTTCAGACTGGCTGTCTATAGCGCAAAAGCCTCCCTGAAGAGACCAGCGTGAGGCCCAGGTGAGCGGAAGGCAGCCGCAGGTGGAGAAGATGGGGCCCCTGAACCACCCCTTAAACCTGGCAGCTAGAAAACTGAAGGTCTGGGTTCAAAACCCTCTGCGTTTGTTTGGAAAGATGCAGGGAGTGCTGGAGGAATGGGGAGCAGAGAAGCCAGCAGGGAGCTGGAGCGCTTCCCCAGGCAGCCTTCTTGGGACAGGCCAGGCTGGCGGTGGGGGACAGCAGGAAGGAATAGGGGCCATTGGTTGGAGCAAACACTCAGACTTGCCTGCTCCCTCAACCCCTCCCCACTTGCTTCCCAGTAGCTAGGATTAGCACAGCCCAGAATGATGACCCAGCCTGTCTCCCCCAGGGAGGGGGCTGGGACCAGAGAGCTTTGGTATATGTAGTTGCAAGCTCACTAGGAACCCATGAAGTCACTCTGTCCACTCATCAAGGATGGGCCTGGTGGCAAGAAGGCATGAATACAGGTGGCCTCGACCTGGAACTTATTGTCCCAGCAATTAGGATGGCCACAGTCTGGGAAGGAACCAGGGTAGGCTGCAGACTGGGGGTTGGGAGCCCGTCTGTTCTGGTTCCTCGGGGACCCTTTGGCCTGGAACATTTGGTAGAGCCCATTAGAATTAAAAAGCCAAGTGGCTGATGGCTCTGAATGCCAGCTCACTTTCCCTGGCATGGTGGGTCCTGTTTAAGGGAACCAGCTGGCATTAATGGCACACAACTCATCACGAACAGCAGCTAGCGATCAGAAAAATCTGAGCTAATAATCGGGTTCGGGAAAGATAATGAGATATGGAACAGTCACTGCTGAGGGTCCCCCAGGGTTTGTTTTAACAGCCTCCAGATAAACCACAAAATAGAAATTAACCAAACAGGGGCTCCATTTCGGTGGAGGGGAGCACAAACAGAATGGGGATTTTGTATAAGAATTCCCCATGGGGCCAGCCGCAGGGGGCCTGGGAGAAGCCAAAGCCCAGGACCCGTGGAGAGCAAGCTGGGCTGACAGAGCAGTGGGCCCACCTCTCTCCAAGCTCTGGCTCCCGGGAGGCTGGATTTGCCATGGGCAGCTGAGAGCGCAAGAGGGGAAGGAGGGAAGTCTGGCTCCCTGGCAAACCCCCACAGTGGAGATAAATGCTGACCGGCACCAAGAACTGGGGAGGGGTGGGAGACCCGCGTCTCAAGACCTTCACTGTCATTGGGGAACACGGCTGATAACTGTCTCCTTGAGTAGGAGGGTCCTTCCAGGCCAACACCAGCCTAGCTTCTGCAAGGCCAAAGTGGAGGACACCAGTGTGTCCTCCACTCCAGCCCACACATCTGGCCCCCTGCAGGATGCCTCTATCTCCATGGGCTTCAGCCACTCCACCTGCACACACAGCAGATGAGGGTCATCTTGATCTTCCTCACCCACATCCTGTCTGCCTCTCTCATTCCTAGCTCAGCTCTTCAAGCCAGAACCCTAGGGGTCTACCTGGACAGGAGCCTCTGCTACCCCACACCCAGCTGTGTCTGCTGGGTGTCTTAAGTACAGCTATTTCTCTCTCTCTCTCTGCTCCCACCATTTAGCTCAAGCACCCATCACTTCTCCCTGGGCAACTGCCTACCTCCTAACTAGGCTCCCTATTTGCACTCTTGACCCTTCTAATCCACAGCAGCCAGAGTGGAACCAACACGCGTGAGTCTCTCAGTGGTTTCACTGCATTTAAGACCCACGCGGCCCTACCTGACCACCTGGCCATGCTTGCAAGGCTCCGGTCACCTCAGCCCCGCCCTGCTCCTCCAATGAGCCAGTTCCCTTCCTCCTTCACTCCCACCTTTTCTCACAAGCCCTGCCCTCTCTCAGCTTCCTCATTTTTCAGCTTGAACATCAGGCCCTCAGAGAGGCCTCCTCTTCATTCAGGGCTCCCCTCTTACAGCCTCTCAGGAAACCTGGAGCTCTTTTTTCCACATACCTATCACAGTCCCTAAGTACATTCATTTACTTCTTAAAATGTTGGGAATCAAAGTAACACATGTGTATTATTTAAAACAGAATTATATGGAAATATTTTTATCTGTGGACACTATACTAAACATCCGTCTCTCCCCATAGGCCCTAAAGTGCTGGGCACAGGGCCTGTATACACTCTTATTCCTCATGGAATTTCTGGTGCCTGATGAAATGAGTAGGTGCTTCATAAGTGTTTCTAGATAAATCAAGTGATTTCTGAAGCAGAAAAAAAAAAAAAAGAGCCGCAAATGAGACTTGCCTTGTGCAGCCACTGCTGTCTACCTCGGCAAACACAGCTCTGTAGGGCCAGATGCACGTGCAGGTCTAAGACCACCTGAGTGGATGGTATATCCACTCTGCCAGGAGGAGGGGCTTTGAGGGGCATGCCCCTCCCCCAGGGATATGAAGGCTTCTGAGAAAGGTGATGCCCAACTGAGCCCTGAGGGAGGGCAGGAGGCAGCCAGATAAGAAGGGAGGGGGACTCTGCAGGCTGCAGAAACATGAAATACCAGGTTGTCTGCAGCCAGTTCTGCAGACAAATGGCACCTGCCATAAGGGGTCCAAGGCACCCTGGAGGACAATAGACAGGGCATGTCTGAAAGGAGGGATGGCATGAGGTCAGAACTTAGGATCTACTTTTGGGTGGTGGATAATAAAATAACCAAGTGGTCATACAACCAAGTATGACAGTTGGACCATAAAGAAGGCTGAGCGCCAAAGAATTGTTGCTTTTGAGCTATAGTGTTGGAGAACACTCTTGAGAGTCCCTTGGACTGCAAGATCAAATCAGTCAATTCAAAAGCAAATCAACCTTGAACATTCATTGGAAGCACTGATACTGAAGCTGAAGCTCCAATACTTTGGCCACTTGATGGGAAGAGCTGACTCGTTAGAAAAGACCCTGATGTTGGGAAAGGTTGAAGGGAGGAGGAGAAGGGGATGACAGAGGATGAGATAGTTGGATTGATCACCAACTCAATGGACATGAGTTTGAGCAAGCTCTGGGAGATGGTGAAGGACAGGGAAGCCTGGCATGCTTCAGTCCATGGGGTCGCAAAGAGTCAGACACGACTAAGCTACTGAACAACAGCAACAAAGTGGACAGGGGTTTTTGCGGGCCCTGGTGGAGCAACGGCTGGAACAGGTCAAGGAATCTCTGAGGTACCAAAACTGCCCACCAGAGGGCGTGCATTGATTCAATAGAATAAAATCTTGATAGCAAGCAGTGGACCCTGAGCCTCTATGGAGGTCAGTTTGTCCTGCAACCCCAATCAAGCTGTTGCTTGGCAACAGATTCAGGAGCAAACGGCCAAGGTGTCCAGGACAGAGTTGTGCACAGGTTCAAATACCAGTCAGCTCCGGCCGCAGCTGTGTAGCTTCTTTGCTAGCAATAGTGACCAACACTGACCCCTGAACCATGCCCCACAGGAATCTGCTGGCCACTTGCTGCAAAACCAATTATATCAGACCCCTTCTGTCTAGGAAGGGACAACAACTTGTCCTCCCCAGGATAGATATGGAGCCGATATCTGCGTCAGACTTGTCACTGCCAGCATCACCATCTGCAGGCTTCCAGAACACTTCAGATTCTGATACAGGATCCATACAATGGGCTCTCCAACCTGGAAACCACAGAGTGACAGAAGAGAGGCAAGAGTCTGGTCTGGATTTTCAGGCTGTTGGTCTCCTAACTCCATCAGGCTCAGAGAAGAGTATCTGGGCCTGAGCTACACCCTGGACCACAGAGGACAGACACCCAGAGCTACACTCTGGATCTCAGATCACACCCTGAGCTACACTCTGGACCGTGAGGACATCCTGAGCTACACCCAGAGCTACACCCTGGACTGCAGAGGATAGCCAGAGCTACACCCTGGACCACAGAGGACACCCTGAGCTACACCCTGGACCACAGAGGACACCCCGAGTTACACCCTGGAGTGCAGAGGACATCCTGAGCTACACCCTGGACCGCAGAGGACACCCTGAGCTACACCTTGGACCGCAGAGGACACCCTGAGCTACACCCTGGACCACAGAGGACACCCTGAGCTACACCCTGGATCACAGATCACACCCTGAGCTACACCCTGGACCGCAGAGGACACCCTGAGCTACACCCTGGACCACAGAGGACACCCTGAGCTACACCCTGGATCACAGATCACACCCTGAGCTACACCCTGGACCACAGAGGACACCCTGAGCTACACCCTGGACCGCAGAGGACACCCTGAGCTACACCCTGACAGTAGACCGCAGAGGACACCCTGAGCTACACCCTGGACCGCAGAGGACACCCTGAGCTACACCCTGGACCGCAGAGGACACCCTGAGCTACACCCTGGACCGCAGAGGACACCCTGAGCTACACCCTGGACCGCAGAGGACACCCTGAGCTACACTCTGGACCGCAGAGGACACCCAGAGCTATACATTGGACCATGAGGACACCCAGAGCTATACCCTGGACCACAGAGCACACCCTGAACTACACCCTGGACCACAGAGAACACCCAGAGCTATACCTTGGACCATGAGGACATCCAGAGCTATACCCTGGACCGCAGAGGACACCTGGAGCTACACTCTGGACCATGAAGACACCTGAAGCTATACCCTGGACCATGAGGACACCCGAAGCTACATCCTGGACCACAGAGCATACCCTGAGCTACACCCTGGACCACAGAGCACACCTTGACCTACACCCTGGACCACAGAGCACACTTTGACCTACACCCTGGACCGTGAAGACACCTGAAGCTACACCCTGGACCGCAGAGCACACCCTGGACCATGAGAACACCCAGAGCTACAACCTGGACCATGAGAACACCCAGAGCTACAACCTGGACCATGAGGACACCCAGAGCTACACCCTGGACCACAGAGCACACCCTGACCTACACCCTGGACCATGAAGACACCTGAAGCTACAACCTAGACCGCAGAGCACACCCTGACCTACACCTTGGACCATGAAGACAACTGAAGCTACACCCTGGACCATACAGCACACCCTGACCTACACCCTGGACCATGAGGACACCCGGAGCTACACCCTGGACTGCAGAGTACACTCTGACCTACACCCTGGACCATGCAGACACCCAGAGCTACACCCTGGACCACAGAGGACACCCAGAGCTATACCTTGGACCATGAGGACACCTGGAGCTACACCCTGGACTGCAGAGGACATCCAGAGCTATACCTTGGACCATGAAGACATCTGAAGCTACACCCTGGACCGTAGAGTACACCCTGACTTACACCCTGGACCATGAGGATACCCAGAGCTACACCCTAGATCATGAGGACACTCTGACCTACACCCTGGACTGCAGAGGGCACCTGGAGCTACACCCTGGACCGTAGAGCATACCCTGACCTACACCCTGGACCATGCGGACACCCTGAGCTATACCCTGAACCACAGAGAACACCCTGATCTACACCCAGAACTACACTGTAGACCACAGAGGACACCCAAAGCTACACCCTGGACCACAGAGGACACCCTGAGCTACACCTTGGACCACAGAGGACACCCAAAGATACACCCGGACCACAGAGGACACCCAAAGCTACACCCTGGACCACAGAGGACACCCAGAGCTACACCCTGGACTGCAGAGGGCACCTGGAGCTACACCCTGGACCATGAAGACACCTGAAACTACACCCTGGACTGCAGAGGGCACTCTGACCTATACCCTGGACCATGAGGACACCCACAGCTACACCCTGGATCACAGATCACACCCTGAGCTACACTCTGGATCACAGAGGACACCCTGGACTGCAGAGGGCACCTGGAGCTACACCCTGGACCATGAAGATACCTGAAGCTACATCCTGGACCACAGAGAACACCCTGAGCTACACCCTGGACTGCAGAGGGCACCTGCTGAGAATGCTGATGAAGACACTGAGGCACAGAAGCCAAGTCAAGGACAGACACCATTTTACTGACTAAAGCCACTTTATCCTTCCTGCCTCCCTGTGGTGTAGGGAGGTTGGAAAAGTCAAGCGGTGCTGTTGGCTAGAGGACTCTTACCCTGTCCCCTGGTAGACAAGTGTCTCCCAGGTGCTCTGAGACCAGAGGGGACTGCAACAAAAATTTTGAGGGGCTCTTTAAGTGTAACAAGGGGTTGCATTCTGCCCGCCTGCATCCTTGGTTCCTGGGCATTCTGCAAGACTACACCTGGTTCGCTCTGTGCTTGAGCTGTAGCTCAGGGTGTCCTCCATGGTCCAGGGTGTAGCTTAGGGTGTGTCTTAGGAGATGCCTGGCAAGTTGAAGGCACTCCATAAGTGTTACCCACTATGATTACTTGCCAGTCTGACTATCACGGGGGCACGGAGCTCCAGTAAGCAATGGGAACTGGGAGGGGTGGGGCTCAGCCCAGGCACCCCCTGGGATACTTCCTTGTGCCCACTGTCTAGGTTAACAGACAATCACTGCATCCTATACAGAAGGGACTCCCCAGGGCCCAGGCCCTTTAGGAATCTGCTAAGTCGCTTCAGTCATGTCCGACTCTGTGTGACCCCAGAGACGGCAGCCCACCAGGCTCCCCCATCCCTGGGATTCTCCAGGCGAGAACACTGGAGTGGGTTGCCATTTCCTTCTCCAATGGATGAAAGTGAAAAGTGAAAGTGAAGTCACTCAGTCCAGTCCGACTCTTAGCAACCCCATGGACTGCAGCCCATCAGGCTCCTCCGTTCATGGGATTTTCCAGGCAAGAGTACTGGAGTGGGGTGCCTTCTCCCCCTTTAGGAATAGAGGTCAGCATTTCTCCGACAGGGAAAGCCTTTGACCAGCGAAGACCTGGCTGAAGGTGAAGAGTTTGAGGATCAGGCATGAAGTGACGCTCATCCTCTGGTGCTGCCTCCAGCTCCTGACTGTTCACGTGAGCCTTTAGCTCTGCACCTTCCTCTCTGGCCCCAAGTCCACTCTTAACCAGGACTCCGTGTCCAGACAGGTGGTCCACCTACTGGCCCTGCCAACCGCTCACAACTTCCCCTTCAACCCTCTTCTGTCCACACCCTCTGCAATGCCCCAGGCCCCTGAGCCCAGGCAGGGGTTCCTGGCAGGGCTCTCCTCATGACTGACAAGGCACTCATGGTGATTCACAGCTGGCCCTTGCTGCCCCACCCCCGCCCGCTTCATCGTCCCCCGCCTCACCATCACTCCTTCCACAGCAGCCACGCTCATTCCAGACAGCTTCTGGAATCTGTCCTGCTCTCCTCCTGGTGCCCCTTTGGGCGCTGTGCCCCTTTTTGGAGCACCCAGGCCTGCCCTCTCCCTCCAGCCTGTCTTACAAGAGCCAGCCCTGCCCTAGTCTCTGCAGCCTGTCTTACAAGTCAGCCCTGCCCTCTCCTCCAGCCTGTCTTACAAGAGTGAGCCCTGCCCTCCAGCCTGTCTTACAAGTCAGCCCTGCCCTCGCCCTCCAGCCTGTCTTACAAGAGCCAGCCCTGCCCTTGCCCTCCAGCCTGTCTTACAAGAGCCAGCCCTGCCCTCGCCCTCCAGCCTGTCTTGTAAGAGTCAGCCCTGTGTGAATTAGGATGCTCCCCTGTGTCCTTCCCACTGAATCACTTTTGTCATAATCATGGTGACCCCACAGAATATCCTCAGCTTCTTCCCCTCGCAGCACCTTGAAGGTCACACGGGTCTGTGCCATCCCCCAGCGCTGGCGAAGGGCCTGGCACTCTTGCACTCCTGAAGGGAATGACTGGGTCTCCCTCCAGTAGCCAGGACTTGGCAGGGGTGACCACAGAAACGCTCAACACAAACGCCCGAACTAAAGCGCAGCGAGCACTGACAGAACTTCCTTTGTTAAAAGACAGCAAACTGCTAGATTTCAAAAATAACTTAAGACGAAATTTCTTTTTTATTCCCGAGTAAGAAGACAGACATTGCCAGATCTATTTAGAGGGTTCACCAAAAGGCTGCTAACCCCCCCACTGGTGGTCCTGCCACCAGTAGGAGACTGCAGTTAGGGGGTACACAGTGGGGACTTATTCTTGGGGCTGCTGCCCAAGGTCAGGGGCTCTTCTGAGATGGGGAAATGGGCTCTCCCAGGTCCAGAGAGAGGGCTGGACTCATAGGGCCTGGCTTTGACTCAGAGGTCCTCAGTCTCTGGGATCTGCCCTTGGCTTGTCAGCCCTCATCCATGCCGCCTGCTTGTAGGACTCACTTTAATTAATGCCAGAACTGGGCCAACCACTGAGGCCGTGACACTTGTTTGCAGGTCATCTCCTCCTAACAGGCTCACCCTGGGGCAGGAGGGAGAGGGGTGGATTTGTCACTAATTGAAGCAGAGATCAGTTAATGAGGCCGCGAGGCCTGGGCTTCCAAAGAACAAGGGAAAAGGAAAATAAAATAAAGCCTCTTTCTTTGGAGGTTTCATGATTTACACACACAAAAGAAAAGCAAGCAAGCTGCAAATTTTCCAAGTCAGAAACTCCACTCCATCTGCCGGAGTTAGACCCTCACTGTGCGCAGACGTCAGGCGGGGGGACAAGCCGCTGGCGGGTGGAGCGCAGAGGGGCCTCCAAAGCCAACCATCGATCAGCAACCTAATACCAAGTGTTCATGGAGTACTGCTCCGCACCCTGCTCTGTGGGGGAGAAGACACGGGGCCTGTCCCTGTCCCTGGTAAATGTGAAATCCAGCAGAACAATGAGAGGACAGGACACTGGGCGTAACTGAGCGAGTGTATGAGAAAGACAGAAGTTTCTAGGACTTGGGGCTGGCATAGAGGGAACACCTCCTCCAGGGGCTCTGCAGCTAGGAGGGGAGGGGTAGGAGGGTATCCCCAGCACAGGTACACCCCCTGGGGGCTGTGACAGCCCAGCACGAGGCCCCATCCCCTGTGAGTAAGACCCTGGTTCTGCAAGCCTGGAGGGCCCTAAGTCCCCAGGAACTCTGCAGCTTGGGCGTCAGAACCCTCACCCCACAATCTGGGCTGGATCCAGCCCTACAAAGTTGGGATGGAATGACTGAGGGCTGCAAGGGTTGGGCAGTGAGGACTGGGGATGCAGAGAGCCCGGAGCCCTGGGAAGAAGCCATGTCCCCATCCCTGCAGCCCCAGGCCTGCTGGAGAGGGCTGTCCCCCAAGACAGTCAGCCCCTTGCACTACAGCCCATCCCAGCCCAGGCCACTCCCCATGTGGCTTCCTCCTCCTGGCTCCTCCCCACCTCTCTTTACATCTCAAAAAAGGAACTTGGGATTTTCAAGCCACTAAAACAGGCACAGCTATGGGCCCCGTGTCTCATAAGGAGCAAGAGGAAGGTAACAGAGCCCTTTCTCCTCTCTCACAAGGTCCCCTGATCCTGACCAGCAACCCCCAGCATCAGAGATCCCAATTAGTAAGACCCTCAAAGGTATGAAGTCTCATGCTGGGTTGCAGGACCACCAGGGTGGGTTAGCAGCCTCTTGATGAGTGATCTAAATGGATTTGGCAATTCTGGCTTCATGCCTGGGTAAGACATAAGGAAAGGAGAGGGATCTTGGGCATGAAGTGGGGACCCCGCCCCCTCCTAACAGGCATTTGGAAGTGAGCCTGGTTCACGTGGGAACAGAGTAAATGAGGCCGTCTCAGTACAGCCACAAATCCCTGTTTTGGAGAACAGTGAAATAAATGGTGGTGTGTGGTATCACCACCATACCATACCACCCATACCAGTGGGTCAGTACACGGGTGTGAACCACTACATTTATTTAAAGACATGGGAAAGAAGCTGCTGCTGCTGCTGCTGCTGCTAAGTCGCTTCAGTCGTGTCCAACTCTATGCAACCCCATAGACGGCAGCCCACCAGGCTCCCCCGTCCCTGGGATTCTCCAGGCAAGAACACTGGAGTGGGTTGCCATTTCCTTCTCCAATGCATGAAAGTGAAAAGTGAAAGGGAAGTCGCTCAGTCGTGTCCGACTCTTGGCGACCCCATGGACTGCAGCCTACCAGGCTCCTCCGTTCATGGGATTTTCCAGGCAAGAGTACTGGAGTGGGGTGCCATTGCCTTCTCCAATGGAAAAGGTGGGTTTTACAAAAAGATGAGTGTATTTTTATTAAGTGTAAATGTTTTTAATTTTGCATTTCCTGATTATTTTTCTTGCCAACTACCTGTACTTATTGGGTAATGAATAAAATAATGAAGTTGTAAAGTGACTCTTACCCTCCGGAGTGGGCTATGGGAAACCACCCAGCCAGGATGGAGAGAGGACCAAAGACAGGCACAGGGGTGGGATGAACATGCCAAGGTCTTGGGAGCCTGGTCTTCACTCTGACTCTGGCTCAGGCCCTTCGCTGGGTCACCTGCCCTCTGCCTTCAACTGGGCAGATAGTCTCTCTCACATAGTCTACAGACCTTCCCTGCTTACTAGCTGCTGTATTCTCAAAGCCCTCTGGGATTCAAAATGAGTCTATTGCCCCTGTCTTGAGGAATTCACAGAACTCCAGGAGAGCTTGGACATGTGACCACATGACCAAGGCCACCAAGAGGGGATCCAGGGAACACTAAAGGGGACTAAAGACTAAAGGGGAGCTGACATCTGGACCAGTCTTGGGGCTAGATTGCGAGGCACTTCACTGCTGCATCAGCCACACTGCTGAGCTTCCTCTGAGGAAGGCGGCAGGTAAACATGCGTCCCCCTAGAGCAGGCTTCCTGCCAGCGGGCCTGTCAGCCCTTCATACGGCCTGCGGGCGCTGCCTGCCCTCCCGTCCTGTTCTCCCGAACCTGGAGCACCAGCCTGTGCTCTCCCTCTAGGAAAGCGTCGCCTTCTCTACCTATGCCCTACTTTTCTCTGCCTGACAGCCCCTATGCAGAAACCTCTGCCTCCCACACTGCTTGCCCAGCCCTGACCCTCAGACAAGGTCTGGCCCGAGGTGCTGGAGGGACAGCCGCAGAGCGGCAGGGTGGCGTGGATGGCGGGGGGTTGGGGCTACTCACAGCGATGGAGACGGCACTGATGACGGCTCCCAGGTAGCCCTGGATGAACTTGGATGCAGGTGAAGGCTGAAAGATACAGAATTTCAGGACCCCAGGGTGCCCAAAGCTCCCACCCTTGCAAATGGCCCCAGCCACGAGGGACATTCCCACCCAGTAGCCTGAGGGGCAGGAGAAAAGGAAGGCCTCTGCGAGCCAAAGGGATCCATGCCTCCCTCAGCACAGCTCTGCACATGGAAACATGGGGCAGCTATGTCCAGGGAGATGCCGAAGGGCCCACTGCTCTTCTGCCCTATTCTAGAAAAGTCCTTGGCAGACATTTGGCTGGAAGTAGAAAACAGCAAGGGCCAAAATAGGTCACTTATGGCTGGGGCAAGCAGATCCAGTAAGGAAAGCTAAATGTTGCGAATGGGCTGTTTGGCACCCAGAGTACGTTCTCAGTGGAAATGGCAACGTTGAGGTAGCCACAGCCTGACTGGCTCTCACAGGCCTCATCAACCAAGCAGGTCTTCCAGGCCCGTAGGAGGCTGTTGCTCCATATTTCCACGGGAAAGTGGATCCCAAGTTGTGACACACAAAATTAAGCGAGAGCTGAGGAACTACAGCAGTAATTCTGGAGACGTTTGGTTTAAGGTGAGTGGGAGTCAGCCAAGCAAAGCTGTCCAGGTGTGGAGCATCTAAGAGAGACGTGGGCCAAAGGTTTAGATGGGAGAAGGTGGTGATGTCCCCGGAGAATTAGGCCCAGAAGTTGTTCCATTCATCCCAGCTCGTGACTCCCCTGTCACTCCCCACCAAGTTTGTAAGTGCCCAGACCCTCTCCTCCCCAGACTGACAGCCCCCAGGGGGACCTAGACTTCCCATCTCCTCTGCTGCCTTTGGACGGAAGTGTGGGGCACTGACACGGGGAGAGAAAGCACAGCGGAGTCCAGGAGCCCAGCCCTTCCTCGCCAAGAGAAGGGTGACTGGGCCTCTGCTGTGAGCTCACCCCAGGAGTGCAGGGCACTTTGGGGGGACAAGCCAGTCCTCTCAGACCCCTCACCCTCACAGGCAGCCCTTTACAAAGCTTTGCAGCCAGCGATCTTGGGGCACCAGGGCCGCTTCCAGGCAAACTTGGAGGCAGATTTAGAGGAATTCAGTCCTCACGTGGCTGATGCTGTCCTGATCCAAGGGCTGCCCCAGAAATGTTCAGAAACCAGTGGGGCTTATCCCTTTCGCCTTCCCCACCAGACTCCCACATGATGGGCCTTCGTCACGCCAGGTGAACAGCCCCTCCCTGGTGGGGCCCCTCCAGCAGGGCTGGCAGTAAAACCCCAAGGAGCAGCCCTGATGGAGGCATGCCACGTGGCAGAGAGGAGAGGGTCAGCCTGCCTGCAGCCCGCTGCCAGGCGATGGTCGGCCATGCTCACCTTGGTAGCGTTGCGGTTTGCATAGTTGACACAGGCGTTGTGGCTCTGGTTCAGCCACTGAAAGGCAAGGGGAAGGGGCGGGGGAGGAGAAGTTAGGAGAGCTGTGGTCACCTCCCTGGAAGCTAGGTCTGAACCTGGGAGGCCACAGTCCTCCAGAAGGACACAGGTCTCTATTCATGGTGGCTCCATCCACCCCTCAAGGTAGTGCGACCAGCCATCCTGATTTGCCAGGACGATGCAGGTTTCAGCGCCGAAAGGCCCCAGTCCTGGGAGACCCCTCAGTTCCTGGCAAACCAAGACACTGGCCCCATCCAGCCCAGCTGTCCATCTCGGACCAGACCTGGCCCCCTCTCCCATGATTCTAGGGTCCACTGCCCCAGATGGGCCCACTGCCTCTGTCGCGTCATCCTTTTTGTAATGACTGGACCGAAGGTGGACACCACTCCAGAAGAGCCCTGGAGTGGCTGGCAGCCTTGGGCCCCTTTCAGAATACCACAGCCCAGTGTCCCGCACCACCTGCAGAGCCTAGACGTGGACGCTATTAGGAGGTTTTTTTCCCCTTCAGGAAGACTCTGACATTTTCTCCTGAAGACTAACAGGTTTTTCTTCCTGTCCTGCTTTCCCTACACAGACACACACAGAGCTACTGTTCTGAGACAGCCACAGCCCAGACTGCCTCCAAGGGCAGAGACCAGGGGCCGCGATGCTTTCACCCACCTCACTACCATAGGGCTGAGGGTGGATTGCCTCCCCCATAGATTCGGATGAGGCTGATGTCAAAATGAGGTGGAGGGCCTCAGGTCACTGGCCACGGAACAAGCATCCAGGTGAAGCCAGCCCTCATCCCCTCTGGCCCAAGGGCTGCTGGGACCTGCTCAGCAGGACCGAAGTCCTGGGCTTTCTCCTAGTGGCTTCTGGGTTGGAGAGGAGTCGGAAGGGGGGCAACTTTCCACAAGGGTTCTAGAACCAGCACTTGTTGGGTGCCCTCTCGGGAGACTTCTGTTCGCAGGGAAAGTGTTACCTGCCAGAAGACAGTGGACGCCAATGTCTGATTGGGCAAGAGAAGACCAACAACCTATGAGAGAGAAAGAAAAGGCTGAAGAAGGCAGAAGAAACCCCCTGCACTTTTGCAAAGAAAAATGACACAGTCACGAACAAAAGTGAGCTCGATCTGTACAAACTGATGTGCATGATCTGTACAAACCAGTGCCCAAAGTGAGTTGACATACAATGAAGAAACCATGGTTGCAGAATTATATGACAGCATAGTCCCATTTTTATAAAGGGAAAAAAACCTCACCATATATATCATACACACAAATACACATACGTTTACATATCTCCAAGCATCAAAAAAATCTATAGCACAGCATGTAGATGGCCCTGCAGGTCAGTACTTCCTCACATTCTTCTTGAGTATTTCTGTATTCTTTTTAACAACAGATGTGTATTTTCATAATTGGTGTCCAAGGGAACAATAAAAAGAAAGGAACACACAAAACGAGCCCCTTTACTTCCACCCAGCTAACCTGGCTTCTTCGCACCCTAGCTGTCCAATAGGATCTTTGTGAGGACTCAATAATATTCATTTCAGAGGCTTTAAAGGAGATCAGTCATACTTTGGCCACCTCATGCAAAGAGTTGACTCATTGGAAAAGACCCTGCTGCTGGGAGGGATTGGGGGCAGGAGGAGAAGGGGCCGACAGAGGATGAGATGGCTGGATGGCATCAGCGACTCGATGGACATGAGTTTGAGTGAACTCTGGGAGTTGGTGATGGACAGGGAGGCCTGGTGTGCTGTGATTCATGGGGTCGCAAAGAGTCGTACACGACTGAGCGACTGAACTGAACTGAACTGAAAGGGTGTGTGCTCAGTCGTGTCTGACTCTTTGCGACCCCATTGACGGTATCCCACCAAACTCCTCTGTCCATGGAATTTTCTAGGCAGGAATACTTGAATGGGTTGCCATTTCCTTCTACAGGGGATCTTCCCAACCCAGGGATCAAACCCACATCTCCTGCATTGGCAGGCAGATTCTTTACCACTGCTCTGCCTGGGAAGCTCCATATTTAAAGGCCTTAAGTGTTTTACCAACACAAGTAGGGAAATTTATATATTATCTCTGGGCCCCCATGAAGCAAACCCTACACTATATTTAGGCTATTGAATGAAACATAGATGTCTAATAAGTATTTGTTGAATGTGTGAATGAATAAATAAATACACACATATGACCAAGTCTGGTTACCTAAGTGTGGACCCATTATTCTCAAAGCCCAAATATCACCTAAGACCTAGACCCAATGACCTTATTCTTTTGGTTTATGTCCAGATTAATTGCCTGATCTTGACACTGACCAAACCTTAGACTTCAAGGATTCGTGTGTGTCTGTCAGATTTACCTTTTGAGTGCTTGTGTGAAAAATAACATCTACCAAGTGCTGCTGCATATGGAAAAAATGTGCACAGCCATCCACATATTGACTTATTTATTATTCCTGTAGATAAAATGGCTCTTTGGCAAGAATTTCTGTAAGGAACAAGTATAAACATTCAATTCTATGCAGTAAATCAAATTCTAGACATCCTTAGCAGCATTAGTAAATCATGTTTTAAACATTAAAATGTTTTAAAACAGTGAACATGCATACACATTTATATTTATTGGCCCATATCAGTTTGAATAAAATTATATAATGTAAAGCCATTCCACAGCACTGATGAAGGATTGTCTTATGATATTTTTCTCCCCCAAGTAAGATCCCAACTCGATTTTTCTTCACAATGACAGCTTAGGGTGCTGGACTGAGAATCAGGGACCTGGGGTCACAGCTTTGGCTCTATTCCTGTGTGGTCTCCAGCAGAAGGCTTGCCCCTTTGGGGTTCTAGCTTTCTCCCCTGTGAGATGAAGAGGTTGACCTTGGAGTTCCTATCTCAACTTAAATTCTATTCCCAGAGTCCAAGTATGAAGCCAATAGAGATGATTGGTATGAAGCCAATCATCTCATATTGGTATGAAGCCAATAGAGATGATTCCATTGTCTGTAAAAGGGAATTTTCCCACCAGTCCTGCCAAGAAGGAACCCCAGGGGACCCAGGATCTCCTCCTAGTGCCCCAGGCAGGAGCCAGACCACAGCAAGGAAGATGGGCCTAGGGAGGCCAAAGCTGGGCGGACAAGTGAGCCCACGAGTGTGTGGTATGTGCGGGTGTGTGTGTGCGTTCTCTTGCACTGGGATGTGCATGTACGTGTGTGTATGTCTGCCGGCTTCCTGAAGCCCAGGGAAATAAAAGCTACTTTCCACTGTTGTGAAACACACTCCCTTAACCCACTGGTTTACATGACACAGGTGTGTTATGACCTACATTGCATTCGCCCCCTCAGTTCCCTTTGCACCCCCCAAACTGCGCCTGGGTCACCAGGACCATCATATGATGTGGCCCATGGGACTCACTGTGTTTACCAGACAGCTGTTGTCCAGGACACTCACTCTCCATTACATCGGTCCCCTTTATGAATCCTCTTGGAGGAAATTTTCTGGTTTCAGGATCAGAAATTTATACTTCTGACATCTGGTTTGCCTCTATCTTATAGACACAGGGCATCCAACTGTGTCCCTCTTTGCACTGACTGTCAAGACGTCCAGGCTGGGTCTCCACAACCCACGTCTGCCAAGGAGACAGACCACACTGCATGTGTCCTGTGTGAAACTGGACTTATACCTTTATTTTATCTTTTCTTCTCTAACTTTCCTTTTGTCTCATTTTCAACTTACTTGTTTTTTCTTAGGGCATGCCTTTTTTATGTGATATTGAGTTATCTTTCAGAACAAACTATAGCCCTAAACTAAAGCAAATTAGTACCCAGTCTATGCAATACACACACACACACACACATACACACAGTGTAACCAGTGCGTTTTTCATCTCGTTGGCCAATCTGACGAGACTCCTGTCCCAAACTCCTGCACAGGCTGGGCACGTGTGCCTTGGCACACTTTCTTAAAGAGATGAATTAATCGATTGATTTCACTAAGCATTTTTCCTTATGTCACTTTCAAGGTCTTTGTTATCACTCTGAGGTCCAAACAAAATAAAGATTACTTTCTATATTCTACAAATGGGGCAACTGAGGCTTAGACAAATTCAGTGATCTGCCAGAGGCTTCAAAGCAAGCTAGAAAAAGAGTCAGGTCTCTTGATTTCTGGCTTGGGAGCCCCACCTCTCTAGGACTTCCTTCTCAAAGCTCAGCTGCCTGAGTACGAAGGAAAAGTCACATTATATACCCATTTTCGAGCATCTTCTATGCACTGAGCTCCATCAGCTTCTGGAGGAGACTACCAGAAGAGTTCAATATATACCATCGAACCACAGCAAACACAAAGACCAAACAGGAAAATGTGTGGGGATGTCTTCTGTAACTCCTGGGCATGGAAATGACTAGATGGTTTAAACAGGTATTTAGATGTGTGTAAAACTGATAAGTTCTCACATCCAAGCAGGAGGTGAGGAAAAGAGAGGTCTGGTTATCTGCCAAAGGAGGTGGTAGGCTGGAGCTGAGGTGTGCACGTGTGTGCTCCTGGGAGCAGGAACAGCTGAGAGATGAGCCTCATTGGAGATGGTTCAGGCAATCAGCAGATGGGAGTCCAGGGAGGGTGAGGTGAGAAGGTAGCGGAACACCATGCCACACTGGCCAAAGGGGATGCAAGGGAGCCACCTGAGGCTGAGGCAAGAGGAACCGAGACCTGCTTTCCAGGTTCCTACAGTGGCTGGTGGGGCCGCAAGCACGCGGTGCCAGCCCCGCTCCCTATTAGGCAACACGCAGCACCATCTGCACAATCCCAGGAGCAAGAGCAGATATTTTATAACTTCCTTTTTTCTTTTTAAGTCTAAATTAAAAATAAATGTTCCTTCAGTTCTCAGATGTATATCTCTGGTGCAACCTGCCCACATTCCCTCACGCTGCCCTTTCCAGAACACGGCAGGGGAAAGGAGGAAAGAGATGAATAGAGAGAGGGAGCCAGTCCGCCGGCTTCAATGCCAGTGGATGGCACCTCTTCCAAGACGGAGATGCTTCAGCGTGGCCGATCAGCGGGTAGAGAGCCCAGAAAGCGGCTGGGACCGGGGAACATGAAGGAGAGCGACAGCCAGAATTCCCAGCCTGCACCCTATCTTGTCGCAGGACCTCGGCCAAATCGCACATCCTATCTTTGCTCCCATTTATAGTTCATAACATGACTGGGGTCCCCTCCACGGCTCCCGCCCCCTGGCAGCTGTCCTCTCTGCACATCTGTCTGCCTTTGCTTCCTCTTCCCCTTGGGTGGCTGGCCACAGGCCCTCGTGACCAGTGCTCAGGCTCTGGTGGTGGGAGGAGCTGGACTCCAATTCTGGTTCTTATATGTACTGGCTGTGTGACCACGCACAAGTAACTTGAGGTCTTTGTGCCTCTGTTTTTTTATCTGTTAAATGGGGACGGTCCTGGTACATCTCTGGATGACCAGGAGAAGAAGTGAGGCATGGCAAGAATCAGGCATGGTGTCTGGAACGGAGAATGCGCTGCACACCCCCTACCCCCCAGCCCCAGGTGTTAGGTGTTAGTATCATTCCTCTCCTTCTATCTCATTCTTTTCTAGTCTTTGCTGTTCTCTCATGTCTCTGACCTTCTCAGTCTACAGTACACAATTGAGCAACATTTAGTCCACAAAAGGTGGTGAGCTCCTGAGGGTAGAATCAGGGCTTTTCTCTCTTATGTTCCCCAAAGCACTCAGCACAAAGTTGGGCCCACAGCACACACCGGAAGAACATTGCTAACTCATTATTAAGAACATTAATTCATTCTTGGTCAGGGAAAACATCTATGATGGATTGTGACAATGACCACCATCATCCATCTCTTTCTCACTCCTTTTATTAAAGTCTGATTGCATAAGGCTGTCGGCCTTTGAAGAGGGGGCAGATTGAGTTTGGTCCTGGCATACCCGTGCCAGGGGAGGAATTTGTTTCCATGCTCTTGGTATTGCTTTGGCCAATGGCATGTGGGAGGAAGTAGCAGTGTGCCAGTTCGAAGCCGCCTCAGAGATCTTATTTATGCTGGCCCTCTGTGCTCCTAACATTGCCAAGAGGTGACATGCCCTGACCAGTGCTCTCATTCATCCAAGGAGGATAAGATGCGAGGAGCAGAGTCCAGCCTGGTTGAGCTGACTCCCAGTTGACCCCAGACCTGCAGTGAGAAGTAAAACTGCCTCAATCAAGCCCAGTCTAGACCAGCCAAACTCCTGGGTAACTGGAGATCCCTAAGAAGGAATGCTATGGCTGCTGCTGCAATTTTGTGGATGTTTGTTACACAGCACTATAGTAGCAATAGCTGATTGATACAGGGATTACTTCATATAAAGAGTGAATATGCTGTCCTTCCCAGGGAAAATTCTGTACCTCTACTAATGCACCTGTGCCACTACTAATGTCTTCCCTAGTGATGCTGCTTCCTGAGCAGCCCAGCTTGTCAACCTACTCCAACTGGTGACCTTTGGTCCAGTTCCAGGGCCATCCTGGCTGGTCCAGAAAGAAGGGAAGTTTGTAACTGAGCCTCATCTCAGGACAGAATGAGGAACAGGGTCAATTGTACCCCTATGGCAACTGGCTCACAAGAAAAACCACAACTTGACTTCAGCCCTCCACCTTCAGAGCGTTCTAACCTCTGCAGAGAGAGGAGGTCTCAGCGTGGGAGAGAGGCACCAAATATCTCCGTCTGCTGGGCCAGAAGAGGGGCATGAACAACGGCAGACAAGGGCGAGGCAGCAAGTCTGAACTGTGCGGGCCACAGTTCTGGCCACTGTGATACTGGGACTCAGAACTGAGCAGCCTCCCGCCCCTTGAGCTGGCACTCATATGAAAGTGATTCACGTGATAAGAAAAAGAAAACTTTAACAGTATAAAAAACAAATTCAAAGGGGAAACAGGCTGTGTGTCTAAACAGCTGAGTGGTGAAATTTAAGTCTACTGTGTCTAAACAATCTAAGTGGTGAAATTTAAGTCAGGGGAAGACTACAGGTACAGAATCGTCTTGCTTGGCAGGAAAGTGGCAGAAATATTAGTCCTGCCGCCCACCACCCCATCTGCATTTGGCTAGTCCCTCCTCACCCTCTGGGTTTCAGGTCAGTTGTCACCTCCTCCAGGAAGCCCCCTCCAGCCCTCAAGATGACGTGGGTCTCCTGTCACACGCTCTCTCAGCACCCTGCCTGCCCTCTTTGCAGTATTTATCTTGGTAGTAAATATACGTTTAAAGTCTGTCTTCCTTGAGAGCTTCCAGATGCTTCAGAGGGATGAGACCACATAACATTCACTTCTCAAATACCCGGGAGTCCTCGCGGGCACAGCAACAGTCCTTTAGCACCACACGCTTCTCCTCCACACTGATGCGCTCGGTTCTAAAATGTTCCTCTTTATTTTCAAAAGATCTTGCATGGGCTCCGGTACTCAACAATTTGCCTGCTTTTTCCTTCGACTTTGTCTCCATCTTCTGATCTCTATAGCTAATGGTCTGAAAAGTAACACTTGGGTGCATTAGGGGTGCCGCTATTTAAAGCAGCCCAACCATTTCAAGAAAATATCTTTTGTCAAATGAATGTTTGTCCCTGACTGGTCCATTCCAGTTTAACTGAACCCCATCTCTTGGATGGTATAAACTAAGCCAGAGCTGCAGTGAGAAGCAAATCAGACACCAGCCATTTTGGTGTCTGATTACAATGGCCAGGAAGAAAATTGGGGTTGGGATTGAAATGCATTGAAAAACTGGACTCTGGGATGAAGAGGGTTGGGAGATGTGAGAAAGGCCCTGAGACTCAGCCAAATCCTCACGTAAGTGGACCCTCCACGGTCCACCCGTCCTCCCCACAGAGAGGATGTGACTTATACCAGCACCTTTGCAGAAATGGGGTTTCTAAGTCTACATGATCATCTGCAGCATTAAAATGAGAGGGTTCAGAGTAGATAGGGCTCCTCATGTCCCAAGAAAATATCAGGTTTGGATGTAACCTGAGACCTCTGAATTCACTGACAGGATGCTCCCGGTCTGCCCTCCTCAGCCTCCCAGCTGGATATGAGGGGTTTCAGCCTTGAGTACCGAGACTCCCAGAATGACAGGAGAGAGGAGAGGAGGACGGCAGTGTCAGGGAGCTCAGGATCGAGAAGGGAGACACAGAGGCTGCCTGGGAGAACCTCAGGCTCACTGCCCTGAGACATTATGGGGACCAAGGGTAGAGGCTGGCAGCTGGGGAAATGCAGAGAGGACAGGATGGGGGCCCACACCCTGGCCCTGCCTCTCCCAGCCACACGTGCCCAGAAAGCACAGAGCTGCATATCTCTTGAAGGAAACCTGAGAACTTAGGTGCCAAGTGTCAGAAGCGATCACAGTTGCTGGGCATCTTTCTGGGAAGGTACCTGCAAAAGGGGAGCCATGAACTGCACCCGCCTCGGGAACAGCCTTGGTGCACTGGCTTAGCCGCCATGCTTATGTATAAATTGGGATCTCTTTGCCACACATCAAAGGGGGAAAAGTTTCCATCTTCAAATGTTAAGCTTAAAATAAGACACTACATGGGTGCCAGTAGATCTGTGAAATCTGCTGACTAAACTGGCACCAGCTTCTGGGAGAAAACCAGCTCGTTTCTCCTGAGCTCTGGGAGTGAGCAGGATGGGGGCAGGGTTACTCTCAGGCAAGGTGGGAGCAGCATGGGGGGGGGGGTTGTCAAGTCAGGGATGCTCACCTGGGCAGGAGGTAATTCAGATATTACTTCCAGAAGCATCTTTGCCAAGACACCTGCCAGCCTGACTCACCCCTTCCCTTTATCACTCAGGGACCCAGTTCCTAGCACATTCGCTGGCACCCCATTTCTATTTTGGTAAGCATTTTAGTGGTTTCTGCCTGTGTATATTTCTTACCCATTCTATCAGAGCAGGGGCTTCCCTAAGGCATGGACTGGAACCTTCACTCCCCTTCAGACCACGCCCTTACTGAGATGTTCAGTGCTCGCAGGAGACAGCAGGGTCTTAGGAGAGGTGATGTGGCTGGTGGAAGCCAGGCCTGGGATTGAAGTGCCCATGCAATCACAGTGCTCCCTCCTTACTGGGCAAAGTGGTGGCCCCAAGAAGGGAGTGGGACCAATGAGTCCTCATACTGCTTATCCACATCAAAGTGCCCAGATAGAAGGCCACAGGTTCTCCACAACCAGCGGCTCCTCCTGGGACCTGGCCTCTGGCACAGCTGTTCTGAATCCTGGGATACAGCTACTTGGGGCTAAGAAGTGAGTCTCACCTAGGGAGGCTAGGTGAGTATTGTCATTTTGCTCCAGTTGCCACTTAGACCCTCCAGGTCATGTTGCCCATTAATCCCAATCATGTGTTCATACAGGGTGTCAGAGGCTAGGATTCCTATTCTCACATCCTACACATTTCTTCACAGAGGGATGTTTGCTCCAGGCTGGGAGGGACTGGTCCTGGTAGGACATTCAGTGCCTACTTCAGCAGTAAAGCCTTGAGCAACACAGGAATCAGCACCCATGTTCCTATAATGCCTACAAGCCCATAGTGGCCCTGGGGTGATTGATTTGTCTTAGGAAGAGGAGAGAGAGGAAAACTACGGGGTGTCCTCAATAACACTTGTGAACTAGAGAGAGTGTGGACATCCCTTGGGTTGGCTAGATTATACCAGTTGATGGCAGCCATTAATTTTGAAAGGGTCCAGTTGACCTCCTATGAGGAATAAGCCCCAAACTCAACTTCTGTGGTTTGAGAGAGACAATACTGCCAAATGATATATCTCTTTATTTTTAAGCATTGATGGAATATTTATTAAAAATTATTATGGAAGATCCTTGTTTGACTACCTATAGCTATTCTTCTCTTTTTTCTCACTGACAAATCCCTATAATTAGGGATTGACTATATATATCCAGCTGATTTCTAATGTAATATAAACAAAACTGTTGTGTGACACTCTGAAGAGGGCTACTTAAAGGGAAATGATTCACATAAGAGGTACATCCTTTTACTTCTCCCTTCTTTCTCCTCCCTGGGATGTAGATGTGATGACTAGAACTTCAGCAGCCATCCTGGGCTATGAAGTTACTGACACTAGAAGCCAGCACTGAGAATGATGTAGGAAAACGGAAGTCTGGATTCACAATGACTGTGGGTTCTGCCTATCTCCAAAAGTCTTTAATCTGAGAGGGAAATAAGTTATTTTGTTTAAACTAGTATTGTTTTGAACTTTTTGTTATATACAGACGATCCTACTTCAATAATTTCAAACTTATTTCAAAAATAAAAATATAGATCACTGTATGAAAACATATTAGACATAGCCAAGTACCTGATATACTCAGAAGCAAATTCAGAATCCTAAAGAGTTTTTCATTAGAAGGGAAGAATGAGAATAAATAAGAATAAATTCAAAACAATGAGTTAAAAAAGCCAGCCATAACAAATCAAAGAGGAAAAGTGGATATTATGAAAATAAGAAATGAATAAATTAGAAAATAAAAACAGAAGAATTGATAAATACATCTAAGAGCTGATTCCTAGACACAACTCTCAAAAATCCAGTTATTTTAATAAAGGAGATGGAGGTGAGAAGTGGGGACAAGACTCAAAGCTCAATCCTAGGAAAGACCATTATATTTTAAGAATCAATATTTAAAACTTTTCTACCAAAGACACCAGAGAGTAAAGAAAGAATGGTTAGAAGAGATTTGCAATATATATAATTCAAAGGATTAATATTCAAATATATAAGGAATTGGGGAAGGAAATGGCAACCCCACTCCAGCACTCTTGCCTGGAAAATCTCATGGACAGAGGCGCCTGGTAGGCTGCAATCCATGGGGTCGCTAAGAGTCGGACACGACTTCACTTTCACTTTTCACTTTCATGCATTGGAGAAGGAAATGGCAACCCACTCCAGTGTTCTTGCCTGGAGAATCCCAGGGATGGCAGAGCCTGATGGGCTGCCATCTATGGGGTCACACAGAGTTGGACACGACTGAAGCAACTTAGCAGCAGCAGCAGCAAGCAATATTTACAAATTAATTAGAAAAATATAGTCAATGGCAGAATGGACAAAGGCTGTTAATAGCTAATTCATAAAAGAAGAAATGTAAATAGTCAATAAATACACGAAAAGAAGTGAGATCTTTTGTTGTTCAGGGAAATGTGCATTGCCTTTTATACAGGACGCTCAGTTTCTGGAATAGGCCCTTAAGAAATCCTCGTATTTGTACAAAAAAGCTTTATAAGGATTTTCCCACAGCACTGTTATTTCTAATAGAAAATTATCAGAAACAATCTAAATCTATCACTATGGGAGAGAATGTTACTCAACAGGAAAAATGCAACGAGGAAGGAAGGAAGGAAAGGGATCTTTACATAGGCAAAGTGCTAAGTATAATTAAGCTATTTGTAGATAAATAAGTATATTTTTGTATTTTTAATGGAAAAGATACAAAACATAACAAAAATTTTAGTGACGATTCATATTTATTCAAATACCTAGAAAAAAATCCTGAAAGTTCACACCAAACTTCTCACAGAGGTTACTTCTGGGAGCAGATTTGGAGTTCAGGATTGTCAGAGGAACTTTAATATTTTTTTGCATTGTTTGAATTCTGAGCTGAGAGAACATATTCATGTATTACTTGTATAACTTTAAAAATATTCTTTTAAAAATTCTCAGTGATATTTTTGAATTCCAGAGAACATATTTATGTATTACTTGTATAATTTTATAAAATATATGGAGAAGATTTTTTTAATCCTAAGTATATTTCTGCACTCCAAAGATAAAGAGAAAAAATACCAAAAGATCCCAAAGGGAATGGGGGAGGTTTACCTATAAAGAAAAAGAGAATCAGGCCAACTATTGTTCATGTATAAGAGGAAAAAAAATCATTTCAGATATGCAAGGACTCAGAAAGTATTGCCCACACACTCTTAATATTATTCAAAAAAGTACTCTAGCCAAGCATAGAGAACACACACATACATACATATACACACACACACACACATACACACGCAGCCTAAATACTTGTGAAGTTTAATATAGGTGTTAAGCAAGGGTTCAAAAAGCTGGTGAGATTCCAGACTATATACAAAATCTGGACAAGTGTATATGAATGATATGGTAGAAAACAGGATAAGATGGTGTGCTAAAAATCTCTTCCTCTATGAGTAGGATTGGGGAGGTCCTATTTCCTATTCAGTTATTGATATTGATAAGGTAAATACAATGAAATCTCTTATAACACATTACAGATGAATGGTAACTAGAGAGGATCAAGATGCTCCCCTTCCAAACTACTTAAGACACAAAAAGGACCAATAAAAATTATCAGTCTAGTATAAATCAGGAAAATAAATGGAAACAGTAACAAACTTACTACTGGATGGCTGGGATAAGTGCTCACAATAACCAGTGGCAGAATAAATGTGAGTCAGATCAGATCAGTCGCTCAGTCGTGTCCGACTCTCTGCGACCCCATGAACCGCAGCACGCCAGGCCTCCCTGTCCATCACCAGCTCCCGGAGGTCACTCAGACTCACACCCATCAAGTCAGTGATGCCATCCAGCCATCTCATCCTCTGTCGTCCCCTTCTCCTCCTGCCCTCAATCCCTCCCAGCATCAGAGTCTTCTCCAATGAGTCAACTCTTCGCATGAGGTGGCCAAAGTACTGGAGTTTCAGCTTTAGCATCATTCCTTCCAAAGAAATCCCAGGGCTGATCTCCTTCAGAATGGACTGGTTGGATCTTCTTGCAGTCCAAGGGACTCTCAAGAGTCTAAGTTCCATTAATTATTGAAGTTAAAGACAGTTTCTCAAAGTGGGTTAGAAAAAAAAAGTAGAATTCAGTTCAGTTTTGTCTATGAAAGACATATACACAAAAATATCACTCTAATGAAAATGTGTAGGCAACAATTTACAAGTTGAACAAACAAAAAGGGAATAGAAATATTAACATGAGATGAAGTAGAACTCAAGACAACGATATTCAAATAAACAGATATTTCGTGTGTGTGTGTGTATTTGTGCATCTGTGAGAGAAAGAGAGAGGTGGGAAGGTGTAGATTATAACCTCAAGAAGATAAAAATGTCATGAACACACCAAACCCCACTGCACTGAAATATACACAGCAACAACTATGAGAAATGCAAGGAAATTAAACACATACAATTATGGTGGGAGAAGTTTATAATACTTCCTCAGACTATTTCAGAACAATGTAGAAGTTTCAGGGAAACTACAAAGGGATAGAGATGAGAATGATATTCCTAAACATGCTGATACATATTTAAAATACATGCATAAAATGAAACATTTCAAGTGTACAGAGAAGTCCAGAGGATAGTATAATGAACATCCACACACTGCCAAGTCTAATTATTTTGTTAAATTTTTGTGAAAATTTTCTTTTTAAAAGATGAAACATAAAAGATACAAGTGAAGTGCCTCCTGTTCTGCTAGATCCCATTGCCTCTCTCTCTCCAGAGGTAAGTAGTATCATGAACCTGTTGCCGACTGTTCCCATGAATGTTTTTATGACTCCATGAAAAATATACCCATAAATATATTATTATATATTATGTTATATATTAATATATAGTATATATAATATTGCTTTATGTATTAAAACATTACATAAATTACATCGACAGTATTATTACTCTGCTACTTTTTTTTCATTCATCATTGTTTTTGAGATTTATCAGTACTGACAAATGTAGCCCTATTCATTTTTTTCTTTCCTGTGTTAAGTTTTCTAAAGTATGACTAAATCATGACTTACTTTTCCATTCTCTTGTTGATGGACATTTCAGTGGTTTCCTTTATTTTGCTGTTTTAAACACTACTGCAAGTATTTTCTTTTCATATAGAAAGCATTTTGTGTATGAGGTGAAATCTAACTTTATTTCTTCTTCATATAGGTAGCATCACTTGTTAGAAGGTCCATCTTTCTTCTCCACTGAACTGTCAAATATCAAGCTTCCATATGGGTATGGGCATGTTTCCAAATTTTCTATTCCACGCCAATGATCTATTTGCTTATCCCCAAACCCAACCCAAAACTCAGTTGGTAAAGAACCCACCTGCGATGCTGGAGACCCCAGTTTGATTCTTGGGTCGGGAAGATCCACTGGAGAAGGGACAGGCTCCCCACTGCAGTATTGTGGCCTGGAGAATTCCATGGACTGTATAGTCCTTGGGGTTGCAAAGAGCCAGACACGACTGAGTGACTTTCACTTTCACTTTTATACTACTTCCTAGGGTGACTCTCCTGTTACTACATTCTTGAAAATTGTCTTGGCTGTTCTTGGCCCATAGCCTGTTCATTAATTTTTAGTATCACTTTGTTAAGTTCCACAAAAAAATCCTGTTATTTTGATTGGAATTATATGGAATATAATTTGAAGAAAATGAGTATCTTCATGATTACAAATACTTCTACCCAAGGTGATATATTTATCTATTTATTTAGTTGAAGGCTTCCAGTGGCCTTCAATAAAGTGCTATAAATTTTTCCATAAAGGTCTTGCACATCCTTTCTTGGAATTTATTTTTGGTAATTTATTTTTTCTTAAATTTATTTTGGGTAACTTATCATCCTAAGTGCAATTTTAAATGTTTTTTTAAAAGATCAAAATCTAAATGTTTGCTATGGGCTTATAGGCAGACATTGCTTTGCCAACAAAGGTCCATCTAATCAAGGCTACAGTTTTTCCAGTGGTCATGTATGGATGTGAGAGTTTGACTATAAAGAAAGCTGAGCACCGAAGAATTGATGCTTTTGAACTGTGGTGTTGGAGAAGACTCTTGAGAGTCCCTTGGACTGCAAGGAGATCCAACCAGTTCATCCTAAAGGAGATCAGTCTTGGGTGTTCATTGGAAGGACTGATGTTGAAGCTGAAACTCCAATACTTTGGCCACCTCATGCGAAGAGTTGACTCAATGGAAAAGACTCCAATACTTTGGCCACCTCAGCAAAGAGCTGACTCAATGGAAAAGACCCTGATGCTGGGAAAGATTGAGGGCAGAGGAGAAGGGGACGACAGAGGATGAGATGGTTGGATGGCATCACCGACTCAGTAGACATGGGTTTGGGTGGACTCCAGGAGTTGTTGATGGACAGGGAGGCCTGGCGTGCTGCAATTCATGGGGTTGCAAAGAGTCAGACACAACTGAGCGACTGAACTGAACTGAACTACAGGCATACAGCAATGATTTTATATATTTGTCCTACACCCTGAAATCTTATAAAATAGTAGTTCCAATAGTTTGCCTATCCTCATGAATACTTGTGTTTATTCCTTTCCAATCCCAATATTTTTCATGTCTTATTCTCCTTGTTAGTCTCTTAGGAAAATGACAAATAGAAGCACTATTGTCAAACATTCTTACTCTGTCCCAGACATTAAGATTTTACCTTTATTTGATTCATCTTTAAGAATGGTACTTGCAACAGACAACTCAATCAAATAATGGGTGGAACTCAAGAGGGAGGGAATATATGTCTACTTATGGCTGATTCACATTGTTGTACAGCGGAAACCAACATGACATTGTAAAGCAATATCCTCCAATTAAAAAAAAATTAATGGGTGGAAGACTTAAACAGGTATTTCTCCAAAGAAGACATACAGATGGCCAAGAAACTCATGAAAAGTTGCTCAACACTGCTCATTATTAGAGAAATGCAAATCAAAACTACAGTGAGGTATCACCTCACACCAGTCAGAATGGCCATCATCAAAAAAATCTACAAATAATAAATGCTGGAGAGGATGTCGAAACAAGGGAACCTTCTTGCTCTATTGGTGAGAATATAAATTGATACAGCCACTATGGAAAAGTGTATGGAGCCTTAAAAAACTAGGAATAAAACTACCATGTGACCCAGCAATCTCACCACTGGGCATATACCCTGAGAAAACAATAATTCAAAAAGACACCTGTGCCCTAATGTTCACAGCAGCACAATTTGTGACCGTTAGGACATGGAAGCGACCTAGATGTCCATCAAGAGATGAATGGATAAAGAAGCTGTGGTGCATTTATACAACAGAATGTTGCTGTTGTTGTTCAGTCGCTAAGTCATGTCCAACGCTTTTGTGACCCCTTGGACCGTGGCCTACCAAGCTCCTCTGCCCATGGGATTCCCCAGGCAAGAATACTGAAGTGGGTTGCCACTTCCTTCTCCAGGGCATCTTCCCAACTCAGGGATTGAACCCACATTTCCTGCATCGGCAGGTAGATTCTTTACTACTGAGCCACCAGGGAAGTCCCACGATGGAATGTCACTCAGTCATAAAACAGAATGAATTTGAATCAGTTAAAGTGAGGTGGATGTAATACACCTGTATTACAGAGTGTATTACAGCCTGTAATACAGAGTGAAGTAAGTTTGAAAGATAAAAACAAATATTGTATATTAGCGAATATATTATGGAATCCAGAGAAGTGGTATTGATGAACCTATTTCTAGGGCAGGAGTAGGGACGCAGACATAGAGAATGAACTTGTGGACACAGTAGGGGACGGAGACGAACTGAGACAGTAGCATTGGCATATACACACTGCCATGTGTGAAATAGATCGCTGGCAGGAAGCAGCTATCGAGCGCAGGGGACTCGGCTCAGTGCTCCGTGATGACCTAGAGAGCGGGATGGGGGTAGGGTGGGAGGGGGGCTCAAGAGGGAGGGGACATGTGTATACTTAAAGCTGATTCACGTTGTACATCAGAAACCAATGCAAAATCAGATCAGATCAGATCAGTCGCTCAGTCGTGTCCGACTCGCGACCCCATGAACCGCACAGGCCCCCTGTCCATCACCAGCTCCCAGAGGTCACCAGACCGCATCCATCGAGCAGTGATGCCATCCAGCCATCCATCCTCTGTCGTCCCCTCTCTCCTGCCCTCAATCCCCCAGCACAGAGCCCAGAGCAACCTCACATGAGGTGGCAAAAGGAGAGCCAAGAAAAGGATGATCCCCAGAATGGACGGACCGCAGCAAGGGACCCAACTCCCAACACCACAGCAAAGCACAATCCGCCACCCTCACAGTCCAGCCCACCAAGACCACAGGAGACCAAGGCCGGGTCTCTGCTTTTGAATATGCAATGCAAAATAGCAAAGCATTTATCCTCCAAATAAAAAAATGTTTTACAGAATAGTACTTGCTATGGGGTTTGGTTGTTTTTCTCTTTTTTGACAGATATTCTATTAAGTTAATGAGCCTCCTTTCTAGATCTAAATAATCTTTTTTTAATAATTATAAGTGGAGTTACATTGTATCAAATGATTTTTCTGTATCTACTAAGTTATCATTTCTCCTTAAATTTGTTAAAGTGATAAACTACATGAATAGATTCTCTAATGTTACCATTTTTGGTAAATATTATATGATATATTGTAATACATTGCTGGATTCAACTTATTATTATTTCATTTTGACTCAGTTCAGTTCAAAGTCGCTCAGTCGTGTCCAACTCTTTGCGACCCCATGAATTGCAGCACGCCAGGCCCCAGTACTTTTGCCTGGGAATTCTCTTGTGGGTTTTGGCTGTCTCTTTTGGGGTCTGCGGACGATTTCTTTTTTTTTTTTTTTTTCTTTTTATTTGAAAGAACCCCTTTTCTTGCCGGGAGGTTGTGTGGGCGGCCGGCAACCAGTAGCCAGGCCTCCCTATCCATCACCAACTCCCAGAAGTCACTGAGACTCACATCCATTGAGTCAGTGATGCCATCCAGCCATCTCATCCTCTGTCGTCCCCTTCTCCTCCTGCCCCCAATCCCTCCCAGCATCACAGTCTTTTCCAATGAGTCAACTCTTCCCATGAGGTGGCCAAAGTACTGGAGTTTCAGCTTTAGCAACATTCCTTCCAAAGAAATCCCAGGGCTGATCTCCTTCAGAATGGACTGGTTGGATCTCCTTGTAGTCCAAGGGACTCTCAAGAGTCTTTTCTAACACCACAGTTCAAAAGCATCAATTCTTCGGCACTCAGCTTTCTTCACAGTCCAACTCTCACATCCATACATGACCACAGGAAAAACCATAGCCTTGACTAGACAAACCTTTTTTGGCAAAGTAATGTCTCTGCTTTTGAATATGCTATCTAGGTTGGTCATAACTTTCCTTCATTTAGACTATTTATGTATAATTTCATAAGTGATATTGGCCTAAAATTTTTCTTTCTTGCTGCTGCTGCTAAGTCACTTCAGTCGTGTCCGACTCTGTGCAACCCCATAGACAGCAGCCCAACAGGCTCCTCTGTCCCTGGGATTCTCCAGGCAAGAATACTGGAGTAGGTTGCCATTTCCTTCTCCAATGCATGAAAGTGAAAAGTGAAAATGAAGTCGCTCAGTCGTGTCTGACTCTTAGCAACCCCATGGACTGCAGCCTACCAGGCTCCTCCATCCATGGGATTTTCCAGGCAAGAGTACTGGAGTGGGGTGCCATTGCCTTCTCCTTTTCTGTCTTATATCTACTTATTTGGTATCGGTCTCAAAGTGTCTCATAAATGAATTGGGGAACATTTCCTCTTTTTTTTATCTTTAACGTGAACGTGAACGTGTTGTCTCTTGTGTCTCTTTTTCCCTTGTGTCGTCTTTTTTTTTTTTTTTTTTTCTCTTTAAAGAGTTTTGTAAAGATTGAACTTGGCTATTCCTTTGAGTGTATTCACCTGAAAGGTCATAGGAGCCTAGTGGTAAGTTCTGGTTTGTTTGTTACTTCTGTGGTGCATATATTTTAAGTAACTGATCTAATTTCTTTCTCTTTCCAGGTCTTTTCAAATCCTGTATTTCATCTTGTTAGGCAGGTTTTTTTTTTTTTAGAAAAGTATCCATTTTTTCTAAGTCTTCAAATTTACTGCCTCAGATTGCTCAATGCATCCTGACATTTTAAACTTCTATTATACCTTTATTCTATCTTTTAGTCCTAGTATTGTTCATTTGTATCTTCTTTCTTTTTTCCTGCTCAGTATTGCCAGAAATGACTAATTACTCCTAACAGAAAAGCTACAAATTTACCCTTAATATATATTTCCAACAATATCAAAACACATATGTACAAGAGTATCTATTCTTGCATTATTCATACTGGCAAAATAATAGAAACAATCTAAATGTCCATATGTAGGAAAACACTGGAGTGGGTAGCCATTCCCTTCTGCAGGGGATTTCCCGACCCAGGGATCAAACTCAGGGTCTCCCACACTGCAGGCAGTTCTTTATTGTCTGAGCCACCATGGAAGCCATGTAAGTAAATAGTTGAATAAATTATGGGACTTCCACATAATATATTGTTATGCAGCTATTTTTTTAAAAAAAGAACGAGGAGGATCTCTATAAACTAATATACTGTGATTTCCAAGGTATGTTATTAAGTGAAAAAAACATTAGACTAAAGGGTTATATAGTATGCTACCTTTTATAAAAAAGAAAGGAAAATATATTTGCATTTGCTTATTTTTACAAAAAGAAATAGAAGCATAAGATTATTTACTTAGAGAGGATGAGTGGGAAGGACCTCCGATGAAGGGTTAGAGAGGGAAATGGAATTGTATTATGCCTTTTTAATATAGCTAGGTGGTAAAGAGCCTGCCTCCTAATGCAGGAGACATAAGAGACACAGGTTCAATCCCTGGATAGGGAAGATCCGCTAGGGAAGGAAATGACAACCCACCCCAGTATTCTTGCCTAGAGAATCCCATGGACCAAGGAGCTGGTGGGTCACAAAAAGTTGAACATGACTGAAACGACTTAGCATACAGCACGCAATATAGCTTTGACTTTTGAATTACATTGATATTTTATATAGTTTCAAAAATAAATCAATAAGAATGGGGAAACATCTGAAATTCAATGGCAACAGAAACAAATAAACCTAACTATATCTCAAATAAATAACATATACACACAGAAGAAAATAATTCAAATAACTTTTGAACACAGTCCTCTAACTATATGCTCTATAGGTAGGATCTATTCCATGGACAAAAAAGAGCTTCAAAGAAATCTTGAGGTTTATTTAATACATTTTCGTGGATTAATATATGTTTGAGTGGCATTAATGCAGAAATTCTGAAGTTCTTTTATTTGTATATACAAGATTTTGTAACTGAATAAATACATTGTTGTATTCTCATTCAGGGAGAAGAAGGATTGTAGATACGGAATGGAAGGAGGGGATTAACTCTGAGATGTTGGAATTAGAATATTGGAATTAGACATATTAGTCTGAACTCATGATTTTTAAAAAGTTGTATGTCCTAGATCTGCCTGCTAAGAGGGCCTAGAAACAATGACAGTCCAGTGACAATGAGCGCAGTGAGCACACCTAGATGGCTAGATTTTGGTTTCTAAATACCATTCCCCTCTGAAGGGAATCAGGCTCTTTGGAGAAATGGATGGAGTGAGCCCAGGTCCAGAGGAAAGAAACTACAAGATGAGTTTGGAGTATCCATACACTGTGCCAGCAAGTATTGAAGCACATATTCAAAGAATAAAAAAACGTCATGTCAAATGGACAGAAAAATTGCCTTAAGGGTCTCTACTGGTCAAATTTGGCACAATTTTTATATAAAAATGAATATAATGACAAAAGTAAATTATTATCCATGGAACACAAAAAATATACAAGACCATACTGATGATTTTAAAAAACAAGAAAGTGGGAGGTAGAAGGGAAGACCCTTATTTATAGGAGGCTAAAAATTAATAAATATAGAATGACGTTTATGAAATAAATAGGAAATTTTAGTCTAGGTAAATATCCTGTTCTCAGTCGTTTTTC
Source organism: Tragelaphus eurycerus (assembly GCA_935064755.1). Taxonomy (NCBI): domain Eukaryota; kingdom Metazoa; phylum Chordata; class Mammalia; order Artiodactyla; family Bovidae; genus Tragelaphus; species Tragelaphus eurycerus. The sequence continues at coordinate 25,844,973 of CAKXYN010000016.1, forward strand.
ACTTAGTGGTTCTAACATCTGTTGGGCATCTTGGCCATCAGTTTAGGCTAATATGAAAAAAGTTACTACAAACATTTCTGTATAGATTTTGTACGGACATGTGTATGCACGTCTCTTAAAGTAAATACCTAAATGTAGGATTGCTGACTCACATTGCAAGCATATGTTTAATTTTATAAGAAACTGCGATATCATTTTACATATACACCTGCCCTGAACCCAGCCCCAATTCTAGGATCACATCTCGCACTTAGTTGTTTTCTCTGTGGCCTCCTAGGTAAAATGTAAGAGAAATGAGGATGTGTGGTGGAACATTATACAGCAACAAACTAGATCAAGTTAATGCTACATATAACAATAAGGCTCATAAACAGCTGGATGAGGGAAGCCAAACCCCCAAAAAGTAAATTTATATAAGTGACTCCATTTTTATAAAGTTTGATAACAGGCAAATGAGAAAACAATGAAGGAAATCAGAAAAGTGGTTCCCTGTGAGGATAGGGTCTGAGAGGGGTTCATGAGAGGTTTCTGAGATGCTGATAATGCTGTTTATCTAAGTGATATTTACTTTGCTGAGCTCACTTTGTGAAAATTTATCAAGCTGCACATTTATGACAAATGCAACCTTTCTATACATTCGTTTTACTGCAATATAAAAAAAATTGAATAAACTTAATCTCGATTTCAAAACTAAACAAAAATAATGCTGAGTTCTTCAGCTTTCAGAAGGCATCCTTACTTTCTGACTTCCCAAGTTCCCTGGAAAAACTTTCCTGTAATCAAACCAGCAAGTCCTAATTACTGACAATCTATGGGAAGAGGTTTGATAACACACATCAGGAGAATTAAAAAGAAATACATGATGCTTTCTACAATAATTCCCCTCCAGGAATTTATCCTAAATCAGCAACTCACTCAAATATTTATGGTGATGTAAAGCTATATGTTAAAAAATATTTTAAAGAAGAAAACCCTTTGAAGGTAATACTTACAATTGGCGTCCCAAAAGGAATATAACCTGTGAGAGGGCAGAGAAGAGTCAAGCTGTATAATCCTTGGCCCCACCTGCCTTTCAACCAAGATGCCACAGAGATTTCTGACCTTGATCTTAGCAGTGGCCCCAAGGAAAGGGCTCGGTCAGTTAAGTAGGAAGGCATCTCCAGCCCCCAGACCTTCTCCTAGCTCAGCCCTCCCCAGGACAGAGGGCTCCCCTGTGTCCCCCAACCTCTTTGTCTCTGTTCCCCTCAGTTATTCTGCTCCAAAACCAGGGGCCCCACTCCTGAAGGGGGCCACCCACGGCTGGGGCACTGGCACTCTGCACTTGGCGGTCCTCCCATGACTTCTTCCATGAGACCCCACACCCCTGCCCACACTCTCCACAGTGTCTCTGAAGGCCCTGGAACGTCCTCCATTTCCCTCATCTTGTCTTTCTAAAACATGCCCTTACTTTCTTGGCATTATGACCATTACTGAAGACTTCGTGCCAGAGCTCTCTGAATCTCCAGGGCCCTGGCTGGACATCCTCAACAGATCAGGAAAGGGCTTGCGTGCAGTGCAGCTGGGCCCTGGGCACCATCTCACGGCTGCTTACGGCCCTGGACTGTGACACAGCTCCCTCCTTCACCCGCACTGCTGTAGGTGGGCATCCTCCTGTCCCAGCCTCTAGCTTCCAGCAGCCAGTCAGCTGGTGGCCGAACAGCAGGGAAGCACACTCGTATGGGTCACTTCTAGAGCAAACGTTAGTCTTCTGCGTATGCATACCAGGAGACCACTCTCCTACCCGCACCACTGGGGAGGGGCCCAAAGACTGAGCAGAGAATTGCAGGATAAGTTTGTCTCAGGGGGAGAGCCTGCTATGGCTCCGTGCAGGTACTGGGGAGCACCCATAGCCACGGCTACAAGAACCTTCGTTGCCTTGGAGTTCCTCACAGCCAAGCCAGGGTCACCAGGCACTAACTGCCCCAGTCTACACAGTGACATCACCTGGCTGGCTATATTCTCCCACCCTCATGAGGTCAGGCTCTCTGAGGGTGGGGACACTGACTCACCTCCTGGACTTAGAACATCCCCTGGTGGGGCTTCCCAAGGCAGCAGTCAGCAGCACCCCGCCCACCCTGCAAGTCAGGGGTGGAGGGTCCACTCAATCACCCTGGGAAATAGTGTGGAGGAGGTGTCAGCACACTGGTGTGAGACTGGCCTCTCTTTTGTGACTCTGGACAAGGACCCTAGCCTCTCAGAACTGGAGGCAGGGTAACCACGCTGGCCCCAGCCAGTGTACAGGCAAGGGCTTTCTAGCCACTAAGCTGTACGTAACCTGTGCGTAGCTCAGTTGGTAAAGAATCTGCCTGCAATGCAGGAGGCCCTCCTTCAATTCCTGGGTCGGGAAGATCCCCTGGAGAAGGGATAGGCTACCCACTCCAGTATTCTTGGGCTTCCCTTGTGACTCAGCTGGTACCTGGGTTCGATCCCTGGGTTGGGAAGATCCCCGGAGAAGGGAAAGGCTCCCCACTCCAGTATTGCAGCCTGGAGAATTCCATGGAATATATAGTCCATGGACTGTATAGTCCATGGGGTTGCAAAGATCTGGATAGGACCGAGCAACTTTCACTTTCAAGCTGTACATAGAGCTGTCCCTCTAGTGGCCACAGGGTGGGGACTTCCTGGGGGCAGGGATCTTAGACATTCTCCCATTGCCCCCTCTGCCCTCTGGTCTCCATACAGGGGGAATCTGCCTCCCTGTGTGTGCAGTGGTGCAAACTCAGCATGTACATGCAGAGGGCAGGTTAAAAGTAGGATCAGAGACAAGGAAGTTAGGCTGGGGATTCACTGCATGAAAGGGCTGAGCAGGGAGCGGGGCTTGGAAGGAAGGCACTCTGCGTGCACAGGTAAGAGAGGAGTGATTCACGGAAGGCAGGGCTGCCCCAACAAACACCGCCCTGAAGCTGCCACTAAGTGAGTAGGGTATCAGCCTGGGGCGGGCGCCCCAGGCTTACCTGTGGATGCCTTGACTCCATCCCAACTGCTCAGGCAGAAAAGACAGACAGACACATTTCAAAAGCTCCATGGCCAGTCTTGTGCAGTTGAGCCAAAATGACTATGCAGGTCCAAGTGTGGCCATGTGTGCGACAGGATGTAACATCCGGATGCCCTTGGAGCTGCGACCCTCGAGAGTGGCCCAAATTGAGAAGAACCAGAGGGTCCCCAGGGCTTACCTGACATTCTAAAAGGCATGAAGATCTTCTCATTGGTGTCCGGGTGTAGAATAGCCTGGCAAGAGCAGGGAACAGGGCACAAGGTGACAACTGGGGAGGGGGAAGGGACGTGGGAGAAGAGAGGGGGAGGAGGTGAGGGAGCCCCACCAGGGGAGACTCCAGAGGCTTGTAGCTGTAGCCCACCTTGCCTTGTGGCTGGTCAGTCCTCCCTACCATTGGGGGCAAGAAAAAACCAAACACGGGCCACCACAGGCAGAGCTTGCCCTCCTGACAAATGCTCAAACTGAAGGCAGGCACAGCAGACCATGTCTGCCCCGCAGGCCCTCTGTCCCCCATGCCATGCGCACAAGAAACACAACCAGGATTCATGAAGAGAACCCACAGGGAAGGAGCTCAGGGGGCCCAGGGAAAGGCAGGCTGACCTGAGCCTAGTTTTCAGAGATTCAGGCCTGGGTGCAGAGCAAGAAGGAAGCGGGTGGGGTGGGGTGGGGTGGGGTGGAGTGGGGGTGGGGGCGGGGCGGGGCAGGGTTTCAGAGGTCAGCAGAAGGGAACAAAGGAAAGGAATCCAAAATGGAATTACCTGCTTGATTTTCTGTGCGCGCCAGAGCTGGAAGGGAGGAAGGGAGAAAAAGAAAGGGAAAGAAAAGAAGGAACAAAGATTAAAAGCACATATTAGTTTAAGGTCTCAAAGCCCCATTTTCTAACCAGGGGCTCCATCTCAAAGGGCTTTAGAGGCTCAGGCTGTTTAGAGGCAACCAGCTGCGCCTGCTTGCCCCAGCTTCCCTGGACTGGGGGGCGGTGGGGGGTGGCATCACCAGGAAGGAAGGCCAGGGATCCCAGAAGAGCAGAGCTGGGGGGACTCATCCAGACTATTTAAACCAAGGGATCTCAACCCTGACTGTGCTGTAAAACTACTGGAAGAACTCTCCCAGCGTGTTCCTAACACTCCCTAGTTCATTTCAAGGTATAGATAGGTAAGAAGCCCTGATTTAAATGAAGAGACTTTTCATTTAAGTACCTTCATTTCATTTCATTAGGTAGATACTTCAGCTGTCTCCCAGAATCACAAGAGACCACACGGCATCATTTTTCAGAGCTAGACAGGCTGCCTGGATCCCTGGATTTGCCACTTCTACCTCTGAGCCTCAATTTCCTCATCTGTAAAATGGGGATAATAGCTGGGCTCTAACGTTGTTGAAGAGGCCTATGAAAAGTGCCCAGAGCAGTGCTGGACACACAGTAGGTGCTTTACAAGTACTAAAACTTATAGATATTATTATTCTTATTTTTGTTATCGTTATAAGAAGGTTGTGCACTTTCACATGAATGAGGAGGTTGTTTCTTCCAGCACAGTGTGGGGACAGGCTACAGGAACAGAACAATTTGTCAATTTCTTCAAATAACAAAAGTCAATTTCATTGACTCTGCTGCTGCTGCTGCTAAGTTGCTTCAGTCGTGTCCGACTCTGTGCGACCCCACAGACGGCAGCCCACCAGGCTCCCGCATCGCTGGGATTCTCCAGGCAAGAACACTGGAGTGGGTTGCCATTTCCTGCTCCAATGCATGAAAGTGAAAGTGAAGTCGCTCAATTATGTCCAACTCATAGCGACCCCATGGACTACAGCCCATCAGGCTCCACTGTCCATGGGATTTTCCAGGCAAGAGTATTGGAGTGGGGTGCCATTGCCTTTTCCTCATTGATTCTAAGACATCATTTATCCTAAGATATACTAATTGTGCCACTAAGAAAGAAAACTATGACATAATACCATGATGTCCATCAGTTAAAAGATTCACCCCATTTAAGAGATTATAATATGTCATAAAATAATCTTTTGGAATCAAGAAAATATGGCAAGTAAAAATGTATACTGTGGGCAAATGAAAGGCCAGTGCATCTTTAGTGGATCAAGAAGGGTATGAGGTAAGAGGGGCGACTGGGTACGCACTGATGTTTAAAGTTTTATAATGGAATAGCTATGCTTCATTTATATGGCAATGTCATCTGGGTTATATATTAAGCTGAAGAATGCTACTAGGTAGCAATAATAGAGTTATAAAATTGACATACAGATTGTCTGCTACTTACAATGAGGTTATGTCCCATAAACCCAATATAAGTTGAAATTATCATTGTCAAAAATGCATTTAATATTAATACATCAAACCTACCGAACATCATAGCTTAGCCTGGCCCATCTTAAGAGGGCACAGAACACTTACATTAGCCTACAGTACAGAGGCTATTTTATAATATAGTACTGAATATCTCATGTAATTCATTGCATATTGTACTGAAAGTGAAAAATATACTGGTTGTGTGGGTACAGAATGGTTCTCAGTATATTGGTGGTTCCCCCCTTGATCTCATGGCTCACTCTGTGTCCAGCATCACAAAAGGGTATCAGACCATGCATCGCTAGCTAGGAAAAGATCAATATTCACAATTCAAAGTGCAGTTTCTCTGGATGCATATCATTTTCATACCATCATCAAGTCTGTAAACTGTAAGCTTACAGCCATCGTAAGTCAAGGACCATCTGTATTAAAGTTTATGCTTTTACCAACAGTCGAGTCCTTAAGTCTAATTCACAGTCTAATCACTCTGATTTTAGATACATTTCAAACATATTTGATTGTCTGCTCTTCCATATCCAGAAAGATTAGAGGCAGTAGATTTTTTTTCACATTATAATTGAGGAACAGAGGGGACTAAAGAAAGAAAAACCAAATGTAGAATCACTGTTAGCCAAAGACAGTATGTGAGCGCATAACAGTTGAGAAGTAGAAAAACGATGAAAGGTTGGTCCTTCATTGCTCAGAGTGCCTTGCTGAAGTGCAACCCACCAAGTCCCAGCACAGAACCAGGGGTGACCCCAGGCCCTGGGCACAAACTCCTGACACCCAAGGCTCTCCACCCCAAGTCAGAATCCGCTACATCCGTGTCCCCTCACCCTGTGGGGTCATGGCCCAGATCCTTGGAGCAGGGTCCTGCCTCTGAGTGCTGGCCACAGCAGCTCCCAGAGCCGTGCACACACAGCAAACCTAAGACTGTTTTTTTTTTTTTAAACTAAGATGTCTTCATACAATTCTTATAAATAAAGAAAAAGATCCCCTGTCTGATGAACAGCCTGGGCTGAAAACACTGACCTAAGACATTAAAGGACAGTGTAAAGAGCGGGCACTGGAACCAGCAGTCTACATTCCTACCCCACTGGATGTGTGACCCTGGGAAATTGCTTTGCCTCCATGCCTGTTTCTCCATCAAACAATAGGCTGTGGTAAGGACGATGCTTGATGCTCCCAGCAGCAGGCCTTTCCCTTTGGGCAGAGAGCTAAGTCTATGCTTTCCAGCCTCCGTACGGTCAGGTGGGCTCACATGACCAGGTGCCAGCTGATGCGCTGTAGGTAGAAATGGAGTTGGCCATTTCCAGGCTTGGCCCCAAAGCCTCCCACAGAGGAGCCATTGGAGGACAGTGAGGCCCTAGAAGACAGGAAAGCTGTAAGGTGAAAGGAACCTGGCTCCTGGACAACGGCCTGTGCTGAGTCCCTGGGTGCCACTGGACTCTGACATGAGTGAGGAACAGACCTTACTGTCTAAGGCCCCCAAACCCAGGGGGGTTTGTTACAGCACTTGGCTTACAATGACCAACACAGAAGCTCGCTGAGACACGTATGTATACCTGAATACTTGGCCCATAGATCATGCTCCATAAATGCCTAATAAAAAGGGGAAGTCAGTCAAATGAGCAGTATTTTTCAAAAGAACTTAATTATTTCTCAATAAATTCATCTCTGTTGTTTCATTCCCACAACTTGCCTGTGTGGTAAGTAGACTACATCACACAAAGCAACTCATCTCAGAGAAACTAAGTGACTCTACCGTGGTTCCAGAGGCCTGGGGCAGGACGAAGATGGAGGCCTCCTGGCCTCCAGACTCGTGTGCTCCCTGTTCTCTGGAGCAGACTGACGTCTGGTCTGGCCAGGGTGACAGCCAGACCAGAGGCACAAGAAGAGGAAGAGGACCTCAGCTGATGTCACCTGAGGTCCCAGAACCTCCCTTTGCCGCTGGGCAGCAGATGCGTTTTCCCAGCACCTGTTCCTTCTCCCTCTCCCCGGGAAGACTAGCCAAGGAACACTTGCTACTCACGGCTGCATCTGTGTCCCTCAAGTTCAAGGGCTGCCTCCTCCATTCCCACCCAGCGATGGGAGACTCAGGCAGGTGCTGGCTCGGCAGCAAATGCAGAAGTTCAGCAGGGATGTCAGCAGGTAAGGCCAGGAGGCCAGAGCTCACAGACATGTTCCCTCCCCACAATGACACCCATACACACGGTGTGGGCAGGCTAGTGCCACAGATAAGAGGCAATGGCCCTGTTAACTATTCGAGTCTCACACTCAGAAAACTGTTTCCATAAGACGGATGAGAAAAGCAAAGCTCAGCCACGCCCAAGTTCTCACAGGTGGAGCCAGAACTTCAGGCTATGATCTGTGACTTGGATTCCTTCATTCATCTTCGTTCATTCATTCACATTTAGTGAACAAGTGCTCTGTGTCAAACATCTTTCTGAGGGCGTTGTACATATTAACTTATTAATCTTCTCAACAAGCCTATGCAGCAGGGATTAGTGTATCTCCCATTTTACAGATGTGGAAACTGAGGCACTGAGAGGTTTGGTGATTTGCCCAAAGTCCCACAGTAGCACTGGGATTTGAACCCAGGCCTTCTGGTTCCATAATCCCCACTCAAATCCTTATGCACCCATCTCTAATTGCTGGCACACCAGTTCACACTGTTCTGTCCCTTATCAGATCAGATCAGATCAGTCGCTCAGTCATGTCCGACTCATAGCGACCCCATGAATCACAGCTCGCCAGGCCTCCCTGTCCATCACCAACTCCCGGAAGTCACTGAGACTCACGTCCATCGAGTCAGTGATGCCATCCAGCCATCTCATCCTCTGTCGTCCCCTTCTCCTCTTGCTCCCAATCCCTCCCAGCATCAGAGTCTTTTCCAATGAGTCAACTCTTCGCATGAGGTGGCCAAAGTACTGGAGTTTCAGCTTTAGCATCACTCCTTCCAAAGAAATCCCAGGGCTGATCTGCTTCAGAATGGACTGGTTGGATCTCCTTGCAGTCCAAGGGACTCTCAAGAGTCTTCTCCAACACCACAGTTCAAAAGCATCAATTCTTCGGCACTCAGCCTTCTTCACAGTCCAACCCTCACATCCATACATGACCACTGGAAAAACCATAGCCTTGACTGGACGAATCTTTGTTGGCAAAGTAACGTCTCTGCTTTTGAATATGCTGTCTAGGTTGGTCATAACTTTCCTTCCAAGCAGTAAGTGTCTTTTAATTTCATGGCTGCAGTCACCATCTGCAGTGATTTTGCCCTTAAGGCATCTGGTATAATCTGGAGATCTTTCCACATCAGAGCATGGAGAGCAGTGTTATTCTTTCTAACAGAAAGATTGAATGAACATATAAACTTCACCCTACTCAGTTCAGTTCAGTTCAGTCGCTCAATCATGTTGGACTCTTTGAAACCCCATGGACTGCAGCATGTCAGGCCTCCCTGTCCATCACCAACTCCCAGAGCTTGCTGAAACTCATGTCCATTGAGTCAATGACACCATCCAACCATCTCATCCTCTGTCATCCCCTTCTCCTCCTGCCTTCAATCTTTCCCAGCACAAGGGTCTTTTCCAATGAGTCAGTTCTTTACATCAGGTGGCCAAAGTATTGGAGCTTCAGCTTCAGCATCAGTCCTTCCAATGAATATTCAGGACTGATTTCCTTTAGGATTGACTGGTTGCATCTCCTTGCAGTCCAAAGGACTTTCCAGAGTCTCTCCAACATCACAGTTCAAAAACATCAATTCTTCTGTGCTCAGCTTTCTTTATGGTCCAACTCTCACATCCATACATGACTACTGGAAAAACCATAGTTTGACAATATGGACCTTTGTCAGCAAAGTAATGTCTCTGCTTTTTAATATGCTGTCTAGGTTGGTCATAGCTTTTCTTCCAAGGAGCAAGCGTCTTTTAATTTCATGGCTGCAGTCACCGTCTGCAGTGATTTTGGAGCCCAAGAAAATAAAGTCTGTCACTCTTTCCATTGTTGCCTATCTATTTGTCATGAAGTGATGGGAGCGGATGCCATGATCTTTGTTTTTGAATGTTGAGTTTTAAGTCAGCTTTTTCACTCTCCTCTTTCACTTTCATCAAAGACTCTTCAGTTCCTCTTCACTTTATGCCTCATCTACATATCTGAGGTTATTGATATTCTCCCAGCAATCTTGATTCCAGCTTGTGCTTCATCCAGCTCAACATTTCGCATAATGTATTCTGCACATAAGTTAAATAAGCAGGGTGACAATATACAGCCTTTACATACTCCTTTCCCAATTTTGAACTAGTCCATTGTTCCAAGTCTGCTTCTAGCTGTTGCTTCTTGACCTGCATACTGGACTTTTAAGCTATTCCCAATCTTTTATTGTGGTAAAATATAAATAACAAAACGTACCATTTAACCATTTTTAAGTGGAAGTTCAGTGGCATTAAGTACATTCACATTGTTGTACAGCCATCACCACCATCCATCTCCAGAATTTTTTCACCTTCCTCAACTGAAACTCTGTACCCAGTAAGTGGTAGTTTAGGTGGTGGTGGCTTAGTCGCTAAGTCGTGTCTGACTCTTGTGAACCCATGGACTGTAGTCCACCAGGCTCCTCTGTCCATGGGATTTTCCAGTATTCAAGAATACTGGAGTGAATTGCCATTTCCTTCTCCAGGGGATCTTCCCAACCCAGGAACTGAACCAGGTCTCCTGCATTGCATTGTACCCAGTAAGTACTAACTCCCAAATCCTCCTCCCCTCAGGTCCAGGGAACTACCATTCTACTCTCTTGTCTCTTTGAATTTAACCACTCTCGATATTTCATGTAAGTAGAATCATACAACATTTGTCCTTTTGTAACTGTCTCATCTTTTGCTATTATGATCCTACTCGAGTGACTGTCCCTGGAGTTACCACTATTATATCAATAATATTTAAAGGAAAAGGATGAATGTATGCAGATATCTCTGACAGGATACAGAAGAAACTGATCCTTACTCTAGGGAGGAGATGTGGGGAACTGGCAGACAGGGAAAGGGAAACATTGTATGTTCTATTTTCTTTTGATGCCTTTAGCATTCAGTGGATTGTTCATGTGTTGGAGGTTTAGTCACTAAGTTGTATTCAACCCTCTTGCGACCCCATGAACTCTTGTGACCCCACGAACTGCAGCCTGCCAGGCTCCTCTCTCTGTCCATGGGATTCTCTGGGCAAGAATACTGGTGTGGGTTGCTATTTCCTCCTCCAGGGGATCTTCCCAACCCAGGGATCAAATTTAGGTCTCCTGCATTGCAGGCAGATTCTTTACCGATTGAGCTACCAGGGAAGCCCTTGTTCATGTGTTACCTACCCAAAAATAATCCTTAAAAATTTAAGAGTAACCATTAGAAGGCAATGGCACCCCACCCCAGTACTTTTGCCTGGAAAATCCCATGGACGGAGGATCCTGGTAGGCTCCAGTCCATGGGGTCGCTAAGAGTCGGACCTGACTAAGCGACTTCACTTTCACTTTTCACTTTCATTCATTGGAGAAGGAAATGGCAACCCACTCCAGTATTCTTGCCTGGAGAATCCCAGGGACGGGGGAGCCTGGTGAGCTTTTGTCTATGGGGTCGCACAGAGTCGGACACGACTGAAGCGACTTAGCAGCAGCAGCAGCAGCAACCATTAGAAAAATAGAAATAACATGCACAACTTTTCAGCTCTTTATAGTCCTCTATGGCATAGACTGTTAATGGTCCAACAAAACCTATGTCCTTTTCTGCCATAGTAATAGAAAGGTAGCGGGCAGGTGGCTGACCTGCCGCACTACATTTCCCAGCCTCCTTTGCAGGGCAGGTGGTTGGCCTGCTGCACTACATTTCCCAGCCTCCTTTGCAAGACAGGTGGCTGACCTGCCGCACTACATTTCCCAGCCTCCTTTGCAGGGCAGGTGGCTGACCTGCCGCACTACATTTCACAGCCTCCTTTGCAGGGCAGGTGGTTGGCCTGCTGTACTACATTTCCCAGCCTCCTTTGCAATTAGGCTTATCCATGTGACTGAGTCCCTTAGTGGCATCTGAGAGGAGGTGAGATGTGCCGTTCCCTAGCTAGCTCCTCCCAACCTATACTTTCTATCACCGGCCTGTAAGCCAGAACAAAAATGTGGCTGCAGCCCAGCCTGGGCCAGGCAGAGGGAAGAACCCAAGGAGATGGTGGAGAAACATGATGGAAGGAGCCTGGGTTCCTGACTGACCCTGTGGAGCAGAGCCACCTGCCCACCTGGAACTTGAACTATGACATGGGCAAGAGATAAATATTTATCTTATTTGAGCTGGTGTGTTTTGAGGTCATTTCATTACAGCAGTTAGTATAACCTTAACCAAAGTAACCCATTTGGGGTTTGGGGAAAGTTCTTCCGATGCTGTCAGGGAAGCCTCTTCACAAGAGAGAGGAAGGGATGAACACCGAGTCATCTTGAGGTTCTTCTCATGGTATCTGGAAGTGCTCCCACCTCAGGAGGTTTTGGGGTGAAAAGGGAGGGACAGCTCCATCTTAAACTAACTTCCTAGTCATGACCCGACCTCATTTGGGCTCATCCCATCTCCAGGCTGCACCAACATCAGTCAGGGTCACAGATCTGGGGCCTGGCTCAGCCACTAACTTGCCTGGTCTTCCTGTGCAAGTCACCTTACTCCTAGAATTACATTGTTTTATTTTTTTAATTAATGAGACAGGAGACGGAAGCCAGTCTCTCCAAGGTCCCTTCCTGTCTGATGATGCCAATCCTGGCTTTCAGAGAGCCCAGGACAAGGACTCGGGCCTAATTTCTTGAGTCTGGGTTTTTCCCTGGGACATGCTGGACCCATGAGTTGAATGCTGGATACAGAAATGGCAGCAGATATCACCCACAAGCCAAGAGCTGGTTGCTAATTTGAACTTTAATGAGCCAACCCTGCCAACAGGTTACAAGCAAGGGAACCCTGGAATGTAAAGCACTTGATGGAGGCCAAGGAGACATGGTGGACAGTCCGTCCACACTGAGAATCTAGAACAGGGAGCCCCCTGCATCTTCTTGCTGGCCCACCACAGCAGGTCCATTTTAAGCTACAGTTCCTCAGTGTGACCTGGTCTCCTCTGGGCTCAGTCATCTCCCTCTGTGTTTCTGGCTGAACATTAAAATGCATAGCCCCGATTCCTTGGAATTTACTGGTGCAGCAACAATTTACTGGTGCAGTGTGGATGTGAGAAATTCGACCTTTCTCGACTTCTCAGCTTGGAGAATGAGGACACAGAGGACGTGGGGAAACAGCCTGGGAGAAAGGTTGCTGGAACAATGCAGACATTTGCTGATTTCAGAAATGGCCTAAGTCTCAGCTGAGTTGCCATTTGAACCTATCAGGAACCCAATGCGGAGGCCAAGTGAGGGGCAGAGGGTGGGCCCCAAACAAACCTCAGGGGGAGAAGCCCCTCCTTCTCAGGGCAGAGACCTCCCATGCTCAGACCTCAGATGGAGGAGTCACTGCCCAGGCCTTGTCCCCAGTCTGACCCCTTCCCCTTCCCCTCTCCTCTTTCCAAGCTGCTTCTCCAAACCTCTGAAGCAGCAACAACAGAGCCTATTTAAAACAACCTCTAGAAGGTAATTAAACAGAGCCTGAAAGGGATCCTTCTATAAGGCAGAGGATGCCTTCATGAAACAATAAGAAACCTTCTTAATTCATCATTTGGGCCAATCCTATTATTTCTCACCATTAACTTTGTTGCCATGGTTACTCCTAGGTAATATGTACAAATGCAAATCTACGTGGGGGGGCAAAAGATGGGCCAATTCTACAGATGAAAGGAGACAAATATCCCCCCTCACTCTGCTACACAACACACATGAGCAGTCACGACTTCCATGTACACACAGCTTCTCTCTATTAAAGGCTGGAGCCTCTAGTCAAACCCTCTTTTGTGAATTGGAATTACAGATCTCCCACTTGCTAGCCATGTGACTTGGGGCAATTTACTTGGAGATGTGGGATCAGGCCCTGGGTCAGGAAGATCCCCTGGAGAAGGAAATGGCAACCCAATCCTAGTCAAACCCTCTTTTGTGAATTGGAATTACAGATCTCCCACTTGTTAGCCGTGTGACTTGGGGCAATTTACTTGGAGATGCAGGTTCAAGCCCTGGGTCAGGAAGATCCCCTGGAGAAGGAAATGGCAACCCACTCCAGTATTCTTGCCTGGGAAATCCCATCAACAGAGGAGCCTGGCGAGCTACAGTCCATGCAGTCGCTAAAGAGTTGGACACAACTTAGCGACTAAACAACAACAACTTAATTTTTTGAGCCTATATTTCCTCATTTGTAATATAGGAATATGAATACTTACTTTCAAGCTTATCATGATAAATTAAAAACAATTCATTTATCCAACAAATATTTATTGAGCACATATTATATACTGGGTACCGTTCTAGGCACTAGGAATATATCAGTTAAAAAAAAAAACAACGAAATCTCTGGTTTTGTGAAGTTTACATGATTGTGGAGACAAAAAATAAACAAAAAAATAATAAAAAGTAAATTTGCTCATATGTGAGAAGGATGCTTCAAGAAACACAGGAAAGTAGAACAGAGTAAGGATAGGGAGAGTGTGCTGGCAGCAAGGATGGATTTTTAGAAATTTATTGTAGTGGGGTCCTCATGAAAGGAGGGGGTGAAGGATGGGGAACATTCAGGAACATGATGACATGACCAGGGTCACAGCTTCTGTCACAGGGGGGACAGCAAAGAGAAGGCTAGGCTGGAGCTGGGCTGGAAGAGGGGAGGGAGAGACACAGGCTGCATCCTCCAACCCCAGAAGCACCTCCACTCCTCGGATCCCTTCTGGCATTTGGAGCTGGGTAATTCTTTGTCGTGGGGGCTCTCCTGTGCACTGGAGTTGGGCTCCCTAAAATTCCATCTCTTGTCCTGCCGCTGGTTCTAGTGGCTCCTTCTTTTGCTCCCCCAACTCTTCTTTCCCTGGACAGATTCTCAAGTAGGATGATGTTTAGTAAGGTGGTCAGGGTAGTTTTCATTGAGATGGCTTTGGAGAAAATACCTGAAGGAGGGAGTAAGCCATGCAGATACCTGGTAGGAGATTTTTTCTGTCCAGCAGAACAGCCAGTGCAAAGGCCCTGAGGCAGAGTGGGCCTCCCCGGCCCATCTAAGGGACAGCAAGGAGGCCTGTGTGACTGAAGTGGGCTGAGTGAGGGACAGAGAAGTAGGAAATAAGATCAGAGAGGAATTGGGGCTTTGCAGTTTGTGCTGAGGACTGTGGCTTTTACTCTGAGTTTTTACTATAGAGTGGTCCTTAACAGGAGGGCAATTTTCCACCCAGGGGCCATTAGGAAATGTCTGGTTGTCATGAATTGGGAAGGAGTGCCATTAGCACACAGTGGGTAGACCAGGGGTGCTGCTATACGTCCTACAGTGCACAAGACAGTCCCCACGACAAAGAATTACCCAGCCCCAAATGCCAACTGTGCTGAGTCTGAGAAACCCTGGGGCAGAGGAACAAACCCTGGAGCAGTTTCACAGGTCACTCTGAGTGCTATACTGGGAATGGGCAGAGGGAGCCCAGGTACAACAGGAAGACCACCCAGGAGGCCACTGTAAGACCCAGCCCGGAGATGCTATCCAGCACCCAGTACCACAAATGTAGTATCATACAAATGCTTCAGCTAATACTGATCACTTTGCTGTTTTGTGCTAATAATAAGGGTCAGCTTGTAGCTGCCCCAGAGGTGCTGGGTGCTGATCAGGATCCCAGAGGCCAGGGGTCAGGGCAAATGCCGGGGGCGGGGGTGGGGGGATGTCAGTCAAGCTTCTGATAGACAATCCTGCTGATACCCAGAGAAGATTTAGGGTGCAAGTATTTTTAACTCTCTGGTATCTTCTCTGCTATTTTCAGCAAAACCCAAACACAGCTGACCCCATTTCTGCTCTGCCAGGGGAGGAGACCAGCAGGATCTCTCACATCTCAGTTGTCCTTTCTCGTTGGCAGGTTGCAGGCAGAACCCATCCTTCACGGGACCCCTGGGCAACCAATACACTATGCTGGGTGCTGAGCAGGCACCAAGGAAGGCAGGCTGGTTCCCAGCCTCTGGGAGTGTGGAATGATGGACCAGAACCCCACTCAGAAGCCGACAGTGGCTCCCTGCCCCCTCACTTCTGACCACCCCCGCCACTCCCAAGCTGGTTTCCTTTCAGCACTTTTCCCTCCCCATATACCTGGTACAGAAGGATCCAACCACAGTTCCACTGTCCTGCTCCCCACTTACTCCAGGATAACACAACCAGCATCTCTTCTGGGTTCCAGAAACATTCACAATCTGGCCTGAAACTTCCCAACTTCCTCTCTCACCTTCTGTCCCTCTCTCATCACGCACTTTCTCTCCCTCTCTCTCCACTCTACTTCCCAGCCTTCGTCTGTGACTTACAGGGACGTCCTTCTCATGCTTTGGGTCTCTCTACATTCTACGTCCAACCTCTTGTATCCTCCATGAAGACTTTCCTCAGCACCTGTGTTCTCAGGAGTCTCTCACCACTGAATTCCTACTACCACAGCCTAACTCCTGCCTCCAGCCACCCCCTTACGTGTGCGCCTGCGTGGGAACTGGCTGCATGAGGGCAGGAGCCTCCCAGTGCCCACCTGCCACTGCACCTCTCATGTACCAGGTGCCCCACAGATGCCCATGGCCTGGCCTGACAAGGTTAACCACTCAGTGTGACTGGGGCTAAGAGACCTGCACACATGCCAAGCCCCTCTGATGGCACTTCTACCCCACCCACTCACTCTGCCTGTTAGCACACACATTCCACTCCAGAGTATCACCTTCCCTTCCAAAGCTATCTTCAGAAAGTGAGTGAAAAATGGGCACTGGATCTTCCAGGTCCAGTGTCCCTGTCCCACCACACATTAGTTATGTAACCTGAGATAAGTTTTGTAATCTCTCTGAGCCTCAGTTTTCTTGCCTGTAAAATGGGGTCAATATAGGCATCAACCAAACAGGGCTTCTGTGAAGATTAATTGAGAGAATACATATAAAGTGCAAATGTTTAGCATGGCTCCTGGCCTTTGGTGAGCTCACAGTGAGTGGTGACTCATTACCATGGGGGTCTTTCATACTGAACCCCACCCATCTCCATCCACACCAAACCATCCCAGCAAAGCCCCAGCATATAAAAAGCACACGGCACAGCAAACACTCAGAAACTTAGCTGCCTGGGCTTACGTTTTCGCTCTCATCTGTGGCTTTGTTGTTTAACTGATAGCTGCAGTCTTTATTAGGTTTCCTAGCACATCAAATATATACCTGTCAAGCCCAAAGAGTAAATTGTACTTATTTTTATTTTATCCTTAGGACTAACTTTTCACTGGTACAGCAACCTTTCAACAAGTTAACAGTCTCTGGAGGAGATATCAGCCACCCACTAACCAAGGCCATCAGGTGTGAATAAACTCTCAATCTGCTTGTAGCCCCCTGGTGGGATATTGTAACTGGAGGGCAGATTAGGTAACAAATTAGTGCATAAGATACTCAGCGGTGCCCAGACATTGCGTCAGGCCCACAGGCATCAGCACACAGCCACAGGCTTCTGACTCACACGCCTGCAAAAGGACATCAGGGGAGGAACAGAGCCCAAGAGCACACAGGCCGCCGTCCAGACCGAGGTCAAGAACCATCCTCAGCCTCTTCACACAGCACCGGCATGACCCTTGAGCAGGGCCAGCCTGAACCAGGGATGGGGACGTTGTGAATTTCTGATCCCTGAAGCTCCCCAGATCCTGAGCTGGTATGTCACTACCTACCCGCTCTTGCTGTGGCCGTGGAGGCTGGTGGGGGCCAGGGCTCTGTAGACAAGGTCCAGGAGGTACTGTGAGAGCTGCAGCAGAGCCCAATCCTGATGTCTAGGGAGCCGAGAGGGCACAGGGATGGGGGCTGAGCCATGGACTCACACCTAGAGCACTGTGCTACCAGCCTCCAGTGGGACACCACAGGCATCACCAACTGGAGCCAGAACAGGGAAGAGCGGCTAGTGCAGGACTCCCCACCCTCCCCCAGCTAGTGCATGTTCCTACCCTCCCCCAGCTAGTGCATGTCCCTACCCTCCCCCCCTAGTGCTGTCCCCCCCCAGCTAGTGCATGTCCCCACCCTCCCCCAGCTAGTGCAGGGTTCCTCCACCCTCCCCCAGCTAGTGCAGGGTTCCTCCCCCCCCCCCCAGCAGGCCCCCCTCCCCCAGCTAGTGCATGTCCCCACCCTCCCCCAGCTAGTGCAGGTCCCCACCCCTCCCCCAGCTAGTGCAGGTCCCCCCCACCCTTCCCCAGCTAGTGCAGGGTCCCCCCCACCCTTCCCCAGCTAGTGCATGTCCCCCCGCCCTCCCCCAGCTAGTACATGTCCCCCCGCCCTCCCCCAGCTAGTGCAGGGTTCCCCCACCCTCCCCCAGCGAGTGCATGTCCCCACCCTCCCCCAGCTAGTGCAGGTCCCCCACCCTCCCCCAGCTAGTGCATGTCCCCCCCACCCTTCCCCAGCTAGTGCATGTCCCTACCCTCCCCCAGCTAGTGCATGTCCCCACCCTCCCCCAGCTAGTGCATGTCCCCACCCTCCCCCAGTTAGTGCATGTCCCCACCCTCCCCCAGCTAGTGCAGGGTTCCCCCACCCTCCCCCAGCTAATGCATGTCCCCACCCTCCCCCCAGCTAGTGCAGGTCCCCCCACCCTTCCCCAGCTAGTGCAGGGTCCCCCCCACTCTTCACCAGCTAGTGCATGTCCCCACCCTCCCCCAGCGTAGTGCAGGTCCTCCCCACCCTTCCCCAGCTAGTGCAGGTCCCCCACCCTCCCCCAGCTAGTGCAGGGTTCCCCCACCCTCCCCCAGCTAGTGCATGTCCCCACCCTCCCCCAGCTAGTACAGGTCCCCCCCACCCTTCCCCAGCTAGTGCAGGCCCCCCACCCTCCCCCAGCTAGTGCATGCCCTCAACCCTCCCCCAGCTACTTCAGAGTCCCCACACCCTCCTGGTCTCCCAGCTGCCTGGAGGCACAGGAGAGCTTTGGGGATAGAAAACAAAGCGGGCCCAGAAAACAGGACAGGCAGCTTTAAGCTTCTGAAGAGAACAAAGAGAGGAAACATGGCCTCATTTCCCAACTCTCGAAAACTGGAAAGAGTCCCAAGAGGAAAAGCCAGGCTGGAGGGGAGCTTGGGCTGGGAGCAGACACAGGGTCAGGAAGGGCCTGGAGGCTGGACTCCTCTGGTCCATGAGGAGCTGCCAGGGTCTGAGGACCGCCCCCAACCCTAGAGAGGTGCGTGTCAGGTCACACCAGTGGGCTCCTCGGTGCCACAGCCAGAGGGCAGCTCAGGAATAAGGACATCCGGCCCTGCACTGCCTGCTGATGGCTGCTCCCAACCAACTCAGCAGGCAACACAGACTCCTGAAGACAGACCTTGCGTAGCCAGCCCTGCAACATCTTGCGTCACTCCAGGGGCCCCGCACAAGGGCATCTGGCCATGGGGCTGCCTCCCTTGGCCCCTCCGCCCCCTCTCCATGTGGAGGGCTGCTGTCCAGCACATTGGCCTGTCTCTTCCTCTAGGGGCCACCTTCCTCTAGGGGTCATCCTCTCTGTGCTCAGGATGTTTTTCCTCCTCCCCTTCCCAGCACCCCCTCCTCTCTAATCCTTGGTCATCCCTCAGTCTCAGGTGAGAAATCTCTTCCAGACTCCCTGCTTCTGGTCAGGTGACTCCTCCCTCTGCTCTCCCACAGCATCATGTATTTTCACTGTCGTGGCCTGGATTCTGGGGAGTCCTGGGGGCAGGACCCTCCTCCAGCCTCTCCCTGCTCTCCCCCAGGTCTTAGCACCAACACTGGCCTGGAGGTGCTCCGTAAATACACAGCAAAACAAACAGGATTGGGGAGGGCTGATGGCTTAGCCACCTGGCCCAGGGAACACCCAGCCAGGCACCCCGCCGGTCACGCGGACTTTGTGCCTAAAGGTATGAGAAGGCAGGGAGGTGCCTCACAGTCACCAACAGAACGGAAGAGACTACAGCACAGGAACAACAGCAACGTGCTTCTGGACGGAAAATGAGCAGAGTTTTAGGAACTGATCCAGCAGAGAGGAGGAAGCCATCCCTCAGTGCCCTCAGAAGCCACACTTGAGAAGCCAGGCCATCACCCCCAGGATGCCAAGCAAAGTTCAGGACTTGGAGAGCCCAGGAACCCCAGGAACAAAGGGTTAATCATAGGGCTAAATAGAGGGACTTGGTTGAAAATCTGAATTCAAAGCAGGAGGACCCCTCGGCCTTCTCCACACAGCAAGGGGGCTCTAACCGCCCTCGCCTGTGTCCCCCAAACACCGGAGGGCTATCAACCTTCTGGAGAAAAGGAATCCAAGTAACTCCAGACTTGGGAACACTAGCCCAGTGGAAAGAGGGAGCAGGTGAGGCTAAAAGCAGAGAAATCAATGAAAATCTGCAAAGTGAATATTGGGGCTTTAGCCTTGCTCCTCTACTTGGCTTCCAGAATGCAGAGGTGAGAAGATACTGTATTTACAAAACAGGAAGAGGATCCTGTTGAAAGGAATAAAGAAAAGAAACAACCAAATAGCTCTCAGAAATTAAAATTTGTGCTAGCTGAAGTGAAAAATCTGATAGACATGTTGAAAATAAACTCAAGGAAATTTCCTGTAAAGCCCGACAGAAGGAAAAAATGAAAGAATAGAACAGAAAAAAAGGATAAGAAAATCTGAGTATCAATCTAAGATGTTGAATATTTGACTAATAGGAATTTCAGAATGAGAAGAAATTATCAAAGAAACAGTATAAGAAAAATTGCCAGAACTGAGAGACAGGAGTCTTCAGATTGAAAGAGGTCACCAGAAATCCAAGATAATAAATTTTAAAAGACATGGCATTGTGGAATTTCAGAAATAAACCATATACATAGAGAGGAGATCCTAAACATTCCCAAAGAGAGAAAACAGGTCACTCGCAAAGAATCAGGAATAAAACAGCATTGGATTTTTCAAAAGCTAGACTAGAAGCCAGAAGAGCAATGTCTTCAAAATTCTAAAGGAAAATGTTGTCAACCTAAAAATTGGAATTTTCTCCTCAGCCAAACTGTCAGTTAAAGCTCAGTACAGAATTACAATTACAAATTACATTTTTTCAGATATAAAAGGACTCCAAATTTTCTTTCCATTTACCCTTTTTCAGGGAGCTACCAGACGAGGTCTTCCACTAAAACGAAGGTGTACACCAAGAGGAGCTGAGAGAGCTGTGCCCCAGAATTGAAAATTTCAGGGAAAAATATGGAAGTGAAAAGGGCTTCCCTTGTAGCTCAGCTGGTAAAGAATCTGCCTGCCATTAGGAGACCTGGGTTCAATTCCTGGGTTGGGAGATCCCCTGGAGAAGGAAATGGCAACCCACTCCAATATTCTTGCCTGGGAAATCCCATGGCCAGAGGAGCCTGGCTGGCTACAGTCCATGGGGTCACAGAGTCAGATACAACTGAGCAACTAAACCACCACAACCATTAAAAATATCAAAAAGCTGCTAGAAGATACAGTAAGAATTAGAGATGGTACAAAGAAAACTATGTCAGTGAGAAAAATGAGGCAATTATTAAATCCAGATAAAACATAAAGTCAAAAAGGAGAAGAAACATAATCATATACAACAAAGTTGTAGTATTATTCATATAATTGTCACGTTGAATATTGAATATCCATAGACCCCAAAACTATGATAACTATTTTGGGAGGGTGATGAGGGTAGGGGAGAGAAATGTGTTTATGGAGGTAAATAATAAGAGAGATGGATCCTCAACTACCACACAAAAGAACTAGTTGAGAAATAGCAGTATAGACACGCTTAGTTTGAAACACAGGTTTCTACCTAAAGAAACAGCTAACAGCATTTGCTTCTGGGGAAGAGAAATGGGAACTAGGGACGGATGGGGCAATACACTATTTTTCCTTACAAGTGTTTTCGTGCTATTTGACTTTTTGAACTTAGTATATAAATTACTTTGAAAAAAAAAACTGTGAGATTAATTTTTAATAGCTTTTAAAATAAAGCTTATGAACAAAAAGAAAAACTTCAGCACATTAACCATCTGTCTCTACAATCACTAGAGCTGCCTTATACTACATCTCCCTACCTTCTCCCCAAACCAGACAAAATCATCAACTTTTCAGTTAGCTCTAGTTCAAGTTGCTACATGATATTAACAAAACAGAAATTGCAGTGTCTTAGCCTAATTCCACACTGTCTCCTCCATCTTTCTCATCCTCAGTCTAAACTTCTGGATACTGGTATGCTGGTGAATATTTTTGAGAAAAAAGTCCTGATTTATAGTATCTGTCAATTTCCATGGTGTAAATTCTCACATTGTGGCTGATTTCGAGTCATCACTGTGACGTCACTGAATGTGGAATTGGGAAAAGATGCACATGTCAGCGCCAGCAAACTGTTGCCTTAGGTTTCTCTAGTCTTAGCAGCCTCCACACTTCCCACCAGACTGGCTTACAGGAGGGCCCTGAGTATCCCCTCCAAAACCCAGAAGTCCACAGGAGACGTAGCAGCAGTAAAAGTGGATTCTGAGGGGAAGAGAAGTGGTTCTGGTTGCAGGGGAGGGATAGTGAATTTGCCACCTTCCTTCCCCGCCACCATTCCCCCACTCCACCTCCAGCAGAGTTACCTGCTCATTGGTAACCCCCGGGCGCAGGGTCCCATGCTTATAGTCTTCCAGCAGTTGCACAGCCTCTCTGAGACGTCTCTGCAGGCAAAGAAAAGGGACACTGAGGGGCACAGATCCAGGGCTCCAGCAACACTTTCCTTTGCAGGGGTGCATCCGTACTGACCCAGCACTGACAATCTTCACAGCGTGCAAGACCTGCCCTTCAGTTTATGGGACACACGCAAAACAATAAAGAAGACTATAGCCTAAACGTCCTTTCACAGGGCAATGGATAAATGTTTGTCGTTTATCCAGTGTAATAATACTATACACGTTATTCGGCAGTTTAAAAAGTGAAGTAGATCTCCATGGCCATATCTCCTAGGTATTTTTTTAAGGGTGAAAGCAAATTGCGGAGCAGTATGATGCCATTCATTGTGCCAAACAAAACACACACACACACACACACACACAAAGAAAACAGTATTTCCTATGAGAATATTTATGTGAGTAAATGTATCAAAAAAGCTCTAAAAGGAGACCCGCCAAACTAGTGACAGAGGTTACCTTGAGGCAGGAGGAAAGAGTTCAGATTCGGCAAGTGGTGTTGGAAGAAATTTTAGTCTTAATTGTAATATTGAAAGTTTTTATAAAGAGAACATATTTATGTAATACTTATATAATTTCTTCTCAACATTTAAAAAACACTAGCAGAGATTTACATACTCAAATACATATGGCTACAGTAACTGATGGGGAAAAAATAAAAGAGAATAGAATTGTATGATTTTTAAAATCTTAAAAACTAGAGACAGCAACACTGAGAAAAGGCAGTCTTTGACCACCGAAAGACTTGTATAAGAATATTCATAGTGGCACTCTTCAAATAGGCCCAATCTGCAAACAACTCAAATGTCAGTTAACAGACTGGGTAAGTATAGGCACACAATGAAATATTACACAGCATTTAAAATGCAAACTACAAATATGTTACAATCAGATAAATCTTCTCAAGAATGGCACCCTGATATCTCTCTCCCCATGTTCTTCTAGAACTTTCCCATATTCCCCATCCAGAGGTAGAGTCTATGTCCCTCCACTTGATCCTCGGCAGGCCTTTGTGACTGCCTTAACAATAGTGTTGCCAAGGTGAGGCGGTGTGACCTTTGAGGCTAGGTCATGAAAATGCCTTGCATTTCCACCTGGCTCTCTTGGGATGGTTGCTTTCTTGAAACTTAGCCATCACATTGTAAGGAAGCCCAAGTAGCCTATGAAGAGACCCATGTGGATAAGAACAGAGGGCCTGGCCCACAGCTCCAGCTAAGTGACCAGCTAATGGTCAGCAGCAATTGGCCCACCATGGAAGTGAGCCATCTTGAAATGGACCTTCCCCCCATCATCTGACTTAGCCAAGGCTGCAAGACAAACCATCCTCTCTAAGTCCTATCAAAACTGAAGGTCAGTGAGCAAAAGAATTGCCTGTTGTTATTTCAAGCCATTAAATTTTAGGGTGATTTGTTACATGATAATAGAAGGCCAATTCACATAATGATGAGCAAAAGAAGGCAGATGCAAAAATTCAAATTTCAAAAACAGGTCAAACGCACCTATGGTGGTAGACATCATTATGGTATTTATTACCTTTGTGAAGGTGGGTGGGGGTGTTGACTTGGAGAGGGCATGAGGGAACCCTCTGGAATAATGGAAATGCTCAGTGTCTTGATCTGACTGATAGTTACACAGTATAAACATGTGTCAAAATCCATTAGGCCATACACTTTGGATTTATGTATTTTGCTATATGTATGGTATATCCTTTTAAAAAAAAAAAAGTCAATACTAAATAGACAACAGTGAGAGAAGGCAGTCTGTGTCCAGGTCAGATGAGGAACGGTCATCAAGAATGCTCATGATGAGGGAAGAAACCCAGGGAAGCCACCCAGTTCCGCTTTGACCAAGGGACAAAGTTGGCTAAGGATGGGAGTGCAGAGAGACCTCCACAGAAGCCCCTGGTCCAAAGACAAGATGCAGCTCCAGGGCGGGTTGCCCCATGGGGCATCTTCTGAGCAGGCTGACAGTGGTCACATAGGATGGGAAAGGAACAGCCACCTCCCGCACTAAAACAGCAGGACTAACCCCAGCCCAGACAAGCCAATCAGGCTGTCAGGAGACCAGGAGAACTTCTTACTTGGGAGCAGCCTGACTGCTGTAAAGTACTGCCTCTTCCCTTTCAAATATATGTCTATTAATTTCTGAATTCCAGAGTCCTTCCCCAGAATCTCTTTGCTTTCAAAGTAGAGACAACTATGAGTTTGTGTTTTTTCCAGGTGTAATCCACTCTGTTTGGAAAAAATGTCAGAAAAATCGAAAGCACACACAAAAATGTTGTAATCGTCTGTAAACATACCACAGAGACAACCACTGCAAAAGTTATTATTTTCCTTCTAGACTTAATACATTTGCTTTTCATGTTGGTTGATTGCTCTAACTTGCTTAAGTTCAACAGAAAGTGAGCAGTTCAGTATTTGAGGCCAGAGTTTAGTTAGACCCTTGCTGTCTCTGCAACTGCCCCGTAAATCCTCCTGGTGATACGGCAAGCTCCCCGCTCCAAG
Source organism: Tragelaphus eurycerus (assembly GCA_935064755.1). Taxonomy (NCBI): domain Eukaryota; kingdom Metazoa; phylum Chordata; class Mammalia; order Artiodactyla; family Bovidae; genus Tragelaphus; species Tragelaphus eurycerus. Next base: position 25,869,593 of record CAKXYN010000016.1, read on the forward strand.
CCTGCTTCCTGCCAGCCTCAGCCTTGGCCCCACAATAAGTGCTCTACTTTCCACCCTGAATGGTGAATGACCCCGCAGTCTCATTATGTTCCCACTCCAGGGATTCAGTTCCTCTAACAACCTGGCCAGATTCCATCTCATTCCACACAGTCATCAAAGGAGGGCCTCTTGCCACAGCATTAAGTTCCAAAGAGCCCTGATCTTGGCGCTCATTGAGAAAGAACCAAATCCAAAGCTTCCGGAGATAGGCCTGCTAATGCAGGACTGGGACAAGCTAGCATGTGCTTGTCTGTTTCTGGGCCTTGCTAAGCCTCAGCTTGGCCTCCTAGCTCAGAGACTGAGGGATAGGGCTCCCAGCACCTCTGTGGGACAGGCAAGGCCTCAGGCCTTGTCTTGAGAGGACCCTGAGGGCTGGCTGCTCTGGGAGCTGGACTTCTCACAGCAGAGAAGGGAGCCATGAAAACGGGATCCTTGAGGGACAGGAGGAGAGTCTCTTTGCTTGAAGTCCTCCTCTCACCCTGATGCACTGACACACTTGATAGAAAAGCCCTGGGCACTTGAAGGATGGGGAAAGCAGGAGGTCAGTGGCAGGGTGAAACTTGCAGGAAGTCTTTTCAGTCAGGAACAAACAGGCAGCTACGCCCTGAATGCTAAGATGGTGAGGGGCCCAGCCGGCCTGGAGACAAGGCTGGAGGCCCTTTTCTGGAGCCCTGGGCTTGGGGAGGGACAACTCAGGTTGCTGCTTCCCAGACTTCATCACCTGCCTGCCAGAAACTGTCACAGCAAGACTCTCTTCTTGTATCTGATGGGGCATGATCTCCAGAAAGTCTCTCTGGAGACAGGCACCTGGGAGGTCTGCTCCAGGGCAGAGAATTTGAACGGAGGTCCCGCCCCAAAGCCCCAAGGGGAAGAAGGAAGCCAAAGGGCAGTCCTGCAGTGTTAGGGTGGTGGCAGAGAGGGCAGGAGACCCTGACAGACGGGAATGGGGATGTTGGAACACAGGACAGAAAGGCACAAAATGGGAAGATGAGGAAAGTCATTAGAAGCAAAGCTAATGTCTTTGGAGGGAAGGAGTATCCCTTAGCCAACCCCCAAACTAAATGCACACAGTATAATCCATGCTTGGCTAGGGAGCATGTCTAAATGATTTGAATATTTTATTATAATGTTTAATATGTTAAAATATACGATGGGCGTGACAGCACCGGGCCAGGAGGTGAGGATTACCCAGAAACATTTGACCCCCACTTGTGATAAAGGCCACCCACTTTACCTGCAGGCCCTTGCCCCTGATCTTTCCTACACAACCCCACCACCCTGGGGAAAGAGGACATCCCGCCTCCCCGGTTGTCTGTCCCCACTCATGTCCATCCTTCAAGGCTCAGGGCCATCTTCAGGAATCTTCCAGAAATATTCCCTCTGCCCTCTGAACACTCAGAGAGCATTTGGTTTGCACCTCTTTGAGGTCCGTGGTCACTCACCACCAGGTGCCCCTGTTACCTGTCAGAGACTGCAGGGTGCAGGGAGCGGGAGACTGCTGTAGGTTATGTTGGCCGAAACACAGGGCATGCCTACCCCAGTCCATCACCAACACGGGGCCACACATAATGAGCATTGATAAAAATGAGGCTGCTGGGAGGAGAGGTGAAGGGTATAATCAGGGTTAGGGACCAGGTTCCAAAGCAGCAGGCCAGAGGCCCTTGAGAGCGATGCTGGTTCTATAGAATCCTGGGATTCCAAGAGACCATGCCCTGTTCACACAGGATGTGGATGACAGTACCCCTCTGTGAGTGTCTGCTGAACCATGTGGACATTCCTTTCTCTGAGACAGCTGGGGTCCGAGCAGGAAGGGCATTTTGATGCCCAGGGTCACAGTGTGGGTGGGTGTCATCTAGGAATCTCAAGTCCCCGCATTCCCAGCTCTGGGCCATTTCCATGAGACATAAGCATGGAAGAGCCTCCTGTCCTCAGGATGGTCAGTAGTTGAAAGAGGGGTGGTCTCCCAGAGAAACCATAGAAATGCTTGCATCCTGAAAAGCTGATGTCAACAGGGGCCAAGTACCCTACATAAGAAAGGGCCTTCTTTATTCTCATTCAAAGGCAAGCCCAGTTGCTGCTGTATGTTTAGCAAAAGTGGGTACAATTGAAACCTGGACATTTCAGGCAATCAATATTTGGGAGTCCCATTTAAAATAGGGGGTGGGGGAGAAGGGATGAAGGGAAGGAGAGAAGGAGAGAGAGGAAGAGGGAGAAAGGAAGGAAGGAAAAGAAAGAGAAAGGAAAAAGAAGTGTCAGTGGTCAGGGGGACAATGAGTGTGGGGAGTGGGGTTGGTGTGCATGAGGGAACGGAGCTGGCAGTAGGGACGGGGGCAGGGCCTGCCTTGATCCCTCAGTATCTGATTGCTGTCTCCTGGGCCAGTCTTGAATCAGCCAAGGGGAGGGCTGTGCATTCTTACCTTGCCTGCCACATCTTCAAGCATTCCTTTCTGGCTCCCAGACGGTGGGATTTGGGGGCCAAGGCTTTGTGCAGGCAGTCTCAAGCCCTTTTCTCATTCTCCCTTGGCCTTCCTAAGCCCTTCTTGTTCCTTCCCAGCAATCCTGGGACCCACAGGTTTATCTGCACTGAGACTGTTTCCTAGCTCAACCATAAGCTACCTCTGGGAGGCCCAAGAGAAGGGGAAACCAGGCACACTTTTCCCTGTGGCCAACCTCTGGCCACCTTCAGGACACTGAATGTGAGTCAGTTCTGGCAGCATGACATGGGGTATAGCCCTTTAGAAAGTAAATCTGTCCAGCTACGCCTAAGAACTTTAAAAACCATCATGGTCTACATCCTGGATACCCTACTTTTGGGATTATTTTTCTAAAAAAAATAAATTTATCAGAAATGAAAAATAATTTGCCTAAGACTATTTTTGGCAGGAAAGAAAAAAGTAGGAAACAACCTATCTGTTAGACCTAAAAGCCTAACAGAGATGGATATTTATGCTAAAAGACTTGATTTCCTAAAATTATAAAGACTTGGAAATATATGAAAAAAGCAAATAAAAAGTCTATGTTCAATGTAACATGCATGCCAAAAATGTATACAGATGGGCAAAAACCTGAAGTGTATAAGGGTGCTGAAATTTGGAAATTTTTAAATTTAAAATTAGACTACCTGATGCTGTCTAGAATGTATTTAAATGGATAGTCTTACTACTATTGAGAGCATAAACTGGCAGTCTTGGTACAGGTTGGGACAATTTGCAGGGCAATTTGGCAATATATTATCAAAAGCCTTAAAATGCCTTTCATTCAGAAATTCCACTTCTAGGAATTTACCGCAAGGAAATAAAGAGAAATATGGGGAGACATATGTACAAGGATATTTATCGCCATATGATTTATAATGGCAAAAGACTTGAAACCACCCAAATGGTCAATAGAGAAGATGATTAAGTTTTAGAGTAATCACCTGATGGATTACTATGTAGTTATTAAACACATTTTGAAATAACATTTAATGGCAAGGAAAAATGCTCAAGATATGCTATATGGAAAAAACAATATATATCATGTATACATATGTCACGTATGATTTTAAATATATATTTACATATATATACAACATATATGATCTTCCTTGACTTATGATGGGGTTCATCCCATCATAAAAATTTCACTGTAAGTGAAAATATCACATTTTAAGTTGAAAATACATTGAACACACCTAATCTACCGAATATCATGGCTTAGCCTGGCCTTCCTACACGTGCTCAGAACACTAACATTAGCCTACAGTTGGGCAAAATCATCTAATGCAGAGGCTATTTTATAATAAAATGCTGACTATCTCATGTAATTCATTGAATACTATACTGAAAGTGAAAAGCAGAATAGTCGTGTGGGTGTAGAATGGTTCTAAGTGTACCAGTGGTTCCCGCATGTGAGCATGTGGCTGACTGGGACCTGTGGCTGCCGTGGCCCAGCATCACAAGAGAGTATTGTACTGTATATCACTAGCCCAGGATATAATCAAAATCCACAATCGGAACCATGATTTCTACTGAATGCATACTGCTTTCACACCATCATAAAGCCCATAAATCGTAGACTTGTCAGGGACCGTCGATATAGAGAGAGAGTAAGATACAGATACATATATATATGTACACATTATACAAACCATCCTAATTTTGTACAGATACATACAGTAGAATGATAATTGTGATTATTTCTTGCAGGAGAGATAATGAGCAGTTTTTATTTTCTTTTTTAGACTTTCAGATGTTCCGGTATTTAGAGATTACTACCAGAATCACATCACATCAAAAGGCACATAACGTCAATTGTTTTCTTTGATCACCTGGTTAAAGGAGTGTTCTCCAAGCTCACCACGGTAGAAGTACCTTTCCCCTTAGTAATTGCTAAGCAACATTTGGAGGCGATACTTACCTGAAAGACTAAGAATATCCTGTTTTACAACAACATTTTATTCCATGAAAATAGCATCTATTAATGATCCTGGTTGAAATCAGTTATTTCACTGAGGACTGCTGCTGCCGCTAAGTCGCTTCAGTCGTGTCCGACTCTGTGCGACCCCATAGACGGCAGCCCACCAGGCTCCCCCGTCCCTGGGATTCTCCAGGCAAGAATACTGGAGTGGGTTGCCATTTCCTTTCCCAATGCATGAAAGAGAAAAGTGAAAGTGAAGTTGCTCAGTCGTGCCTGACTCTTAGCGACCTCATGGACTGGAGCCTACCTGGCTCCTCTGTCCATGGGATTTTCCAGACAAGAGTACGGGAGTGGGGTGCCATTGCCTTCTCCATCACTGAGGACTACATAATGTTTATTTCCTTCAACATTTATTAGCTGACATTCTTCTGAGAATAAGAGCTTCCCTCTCTCATATTTTTAGTTTTACTATGGACTCATGGATTCTTTTTATTATTCAATGTATTATAATCCATTGTTTTTCTTCTTCTTAATGTTCAAATTGTCCTATAATGGGACTCAGCTACTTCCTGTTCCTGTGTCTCTGTCATTCTACAAACATTTTCTTACTTTCTGTAGCAATGCTCTTTGCCTCAGGTGTGGATTTGGCAAACTCTCCAAGAAGCCCTGGGTGCTTTTAGTAAGCAATGGCATTTAGGAACGAAGATCTGAGTGCCAAGTGTGTCCCCTGTTACTGGGGTGTCATTCTTTCTAGGCCCTTACAGTGAGCAGAATCAGAAAGCTGAGAAATACAAATGTAAGTATATGAATGTATATGTGCATAAATCATAAGTGCACATTGATTCCTCCAGTTCAAATACAACTTAACGTAGTTTTTGCCTTTTCCCCTACTTCATATTCATATCTCCCTACTCCTGCAGTGAGAACCCTGGTTCCCAATAGCAGCATAATGATTTATTCTGTCCTACGATACACCCAAAACAGTTTCAGATTACTTCACAAATACTAGCAACGAGTCTGTGCTATTTGCACTGCTTCAGTTGGTTTTCCACATCCTTCAGAAAGATGACCTGCCAAACATTCATTCTCTTAAATAATTATTGAATGAGGAAATGGCAACCCACTCCAGTGTTCTTGCCTGGAGAATCCCAGGGACGGGGGAGCCTGGTGGGTTGCCGTCTATGGGGTCGCACAGAGTCGGACACGACTGAAGCGACTTAGCAGCAGCAGCAGCAGATGTCAGCTGGTACAGCCTTTTCCTTAGAGATCTAGATCTAATTCCATGACCCACATGAAAGGATGAAGCTAGGGCTTCTGCAGGGTCACGGGGGTTTCCTTCCTCAGGCCCAACTGTCCACCTACAGCACCAAGAGCAGACTCCTGGCCCCTCAAGAGCCCTTTAAAGAATGAACTCTTGCAGAGACTTCAGGAACCAGGCAGATTTTATGACAATATAATAGGAAGGATGGTGGAAGGGACAGCAACTTTCACAGCATGCATGACCAACCTCTAAAGAGCCCCAGACACTGGCCTTTCCGTCCATCATGGTTACTTGCTCTCCTTCCCACTGTTTTCTCCTCATGTTCCTTCTCTCTCCTCCCTCTTAGGAGGATCGGAAAAGCACAATTCTTCCTCTTTTGTCAAAGAGGCAACCTCCTTCCTCTCTGAAGCCTTGCTCAAGACATTCTTAGAACAAAGACAGCCTTCTTCCTAAGAGAAATTATGGTGAATAAAATTTGCTCCACCTCATTACACACACAAGGGCTGGAATCTTTTTAAAGCTTCGCCAGTTATAAATTACAAACAATAGCCGCAAAACTCTCTCAAGATGAGTCTATCCGTTGACTCAGCTACTGTCCCTCAGAACTGGGTCACCAGAAGGCTCCAGCTGCACAGCATCTTTCCACCTCAGGAAACTCTGGCTTCCAGAGCCACCTCTCATGTCCTCCATTCTCCTCTCACACAGGTGAGCCAGTCTGTCCAGGTCTCCTCTGCCTGGGCAGCCATCACCCCATGCTTCCTCCCAGGATGCCACCTAGGAGTGTCCCAGGATGCTCTGGGAGAGAGACAGTGCTTTGAGGTCACAAGCCATGGTCTTGGGCTGAGCCCAGCAGCAGGGGAAACCTGGCCCTCCTGATAGCACCACAGTTGTTGGGGAGGGGCTCAGGTAAGAGATTCTTTCCTCTTCCTGCTCCTAATTTCCATCGCTTCCAGGCAGATGGCCTTGCTAAGCTACCTGCCTGCATTGGAACCAGGAAGGGACAAAAGGGACCACTCATGGCCCTTTTGGATTTTTTAGGGCTTAGAAGATTTTCTATGGGCAGAAAATTTCCAAAAGGCAAGTAGTACTGGAAACAGTCCCCAACTGGGATGCAGTAGGAAAAGGTGTAGATCTTTCCAGGAAGCCTATTGGCATCCTTGATGAGGAGAAGAAACAGAAATTTGAAAAATATTTTTAACTGATTGTTGCATTGGTTATTTTCTGGTCATTAAATAGTTAAGAGTCTTTGACATGTCAATTGATGGTAAAAAAAAGAAAAGTATAAGACTTCTAAATTTATTCATGGGGAAATAAGCAAGAGATGGCTTAGTAATGTACAAAGATGCTGAGGTCTTTCAAAATGCAAGAGTAGAAGAAATAATGTGGTACAGAAAGACAGCAGTAACGTGAAATGGTCTGGGGATGAGAGGAGTGTGGACTGGAGAGGAGGAGCTGAGAGCCCCCAGCACAAGTGGCGTGCTGCCCAGCTGCCGCCAAAGCCCCTGCCTGCTCATGGTGACTGGAGGGAGCACTGATATACATCCAGACCGCCCAGGACTCCCTCCACCATCTCTCAATGTGCTGCCTTCAAGTTCACCATTAGCACCTCCATCTTTTAAAATAAGATTCATCTCTGCTGCCTCCTCCATCAAGCAGGAAGCATTTATGTTGGGATTTTTGTCACAATTCTGTCTAGTTGGGCACCATTCCAGAGCTTTCAAGAAAAACACACAACCTAGACTGGGTAAGTAGTTCCTTTAGTTTGGTGCCCCTCCAAATCTTTATGTAATCCCATTGATTACTCCTTAGGAGAGTCCTGACAGGGCCCGGAAGTACGATAGCCTTGCCCTTCAGAGACACTACACCCAGAAATAAGGTCAGCCAGGTAAATACTAGAGTCCTTCATTCTTCCTGAGCTGCAGCAGGAAATCACATATCAGGGTAAGCCCCACATTTCCCATAACTGGACTGCTCTCCCAGGCACAGTGGGGATGGAGAGATGGAGACGGTTCTAGGGCCAGGTGCCCAGCAAGCCCTGTGCTTCTTTTTCTTCCCAGAGCTGAAGCAAGCCAACGCTCAGCACCAAGGTGAGCAGAGAAGAGCTGCCTACTCAGGGGGCTGACTCAGAGGCTCAGTGACTTGCGTCAGGGTACGCGGGGACCTGGGGTGGGAGTTCAGGCCTTCTTCCAGCTTGGGAGAGCTCCCTAAACTTGAGTTACCTGAACAGGAACGCAAAGTGGCCAAAAATAAGTGTTCTGGAGACAAGCTTACCTGGGTTCATACCCTGGCTCCATCACTGGCCAGCACCATGTGCCTGAGACTTAACTTCTGTCTGTTTCCTCATCTGGAAAATGGAACTTAAAATAGAATCTACCTCAAAGGGTTGTTTTGAGTTAATCCGACAAGCTAATACATGTAAAATGTTTATGACACTGCTTTGCTCACAGAAAGTGCTTAACAAATATTCACGACATTTTATGTGCATGCATTCCTATAAACGTTTGTAAATACAATACAAAGGATAGAAAGACATACTTCTTGGAATGGCTGAAAGAAATCTGACGGTAAATGTGACAATATCAAGGATTAGTGAGGATGTGGAGCGACTGGAACACTGTGGATGAGAATGTAAAATGGACAGTAATCCTTAAGCAACAGTTGGGCAGTTTCCTGTGAAGTTAAACGTATACTTACCATGTGAGCCAGCAACCACAGTCTTAGTTATTTACTCAAGAGAAATGAAAGCATACGTCCACACAAAGAATGCTCAGAGCAATTTTATTCATAATAATCAGAAAATGGAAGCAGCCCATGTGTTCATCAGCAAGTGGACAGAAGAAACAAGATCTGTAACAGCCTTTCAATGGAATGCTGCTCAGCGGCAAGAAGGGATGAAGACACATGCGACACGGATGAAGCTCAAAAGCACCACGTCGGGGGAAAGAAGCCAGACACACAAGGCTGCACACTGCAGGACGTCACTCATACGACATCATAGAAACAGCAAAACAACAAGAACAGGAAACAGGAGAATGGGTGCCGGGGGCTCAGCAGAGGGCTGGGGAGACGGATCACAAATGGTCATGAGGAGTACTGTAGGATGACAGAAATGTTCTCCATCTTCATGATGAACACTTCATTGTGGACACTTGATATGTCTGTCAAAACTCTGAGGATTGTTCATATATAAATTGTAACATATGCCTGAGTCGCTTACCTATCAGAGGAAGGGAGTGAGTAGGGAGAGGGCATGAAGGATCCTTCTTATTCTGTACCGTTTGGATTTTTGTAATGAGCACATAATCCATGTACTTGGTAATCATTTTATTGAAGTTTGAAATAATAATAATGGCATATCTACCTTAAAGGGATGGTGTGAGATCCAGATGAAATGAGATAATGATGACCTGCAGATCTTCCAAAGTCACAAGCTATAACGGCCAAGGGGCCTCCATTGAGAGTGACAGCCGTGACTCACCTCAGTGACAAAGAGTGTGCGAGGGTCGATGATGTCCAAGAAGTGCCTGAAGCGACCAAAGAAGGATGTCTGGAGAAGGGGTGGGAGAGGAGAGTGGATCAGTTGCTGTACCGCTTTCTCTAGACAACGGGGAACCCACCCACAGCTCAGCCTTATGTCAGGGTCCCACAGTCACCAGGACTCCTCACACGGGTAATGAACGCCGAGGCCTCTAGCTTCTCGGTGACGTGATGGCAGCTCTCCCAGGTCTGGGGCTTTCCAAAGTCAACTCAGAATGACCATGAAGACATGTCTGACCCAATGTCTCTTCCATGTGCCTCCCACTTTCCTCCCTCTTCTCCCAATGCCCTGAGATCAACTCCAAGCCTTTCACCAGCTCCGAGAACCACAAAGCATGACGGCTAGAGGGGCAGTCTAGTCCCCAGCCCTCTCCCAGTCTGCCCGGCCCACCAGGGCCCTTCTGCTTTACTTGGGACTCTCGGAGAGAGGGTCTCTTCCCAAAGTCCAGTACAGGCTCTGCCGCCAGGGAAAGCTCCCCACCGCAGAGCTCAAGCACGGATACCCAGCTTGCAGCCCTCAGGCCTTCCTTCCCCCACGCCTTAGGACAAAGGGCCAGCTCCCCATCCTTATCCCTGAGCAGGGGTCTTGGAAATAGAGGGCATTGTGCTAAACAGGCCACAGGCATTAGAGCACAGTGAAAGGAAACCAAGCAACGCTGCTGCTGGGCCTTCTGCCCTCAGGACAGAGCCAGTTTGGCAAAGCCAAGCTCCAGGGGAGGAGAGAGGGGACCGAGCGAGGGGACAAAGGGGAAAGCTGCAGACACTGGGGGTTCATGCCTCACTATCTTTAGGCTCCCTCCCACATCCTCCCTGGAGCCCGACAGCTCTCCAAGCCCAGCCTCCATGCTGGGGAGGACACAGAACACACCCACTCTTTTCCCTTCTCACTAGGACATCAGACCCCGAAGCCAATTTCTGCTCCTTCCCCTCCTCAAAAAAGACCGAAAATAGACCTGGGTCAACACAAGGTCTCCTGACACACCATGGCACCCTCTGCCTGGAGCAGCCTCTCCACCCCACTCCCGGCCCCAGCCTTTCGCAGATCTATCAGGCTTCCACACCATTGCTAACTAAAATGGTTGCTTCTCTAACTTCTCATACATTAGAGGCCTAAACCATCCCCCAACTTACACACAATGCTCAATCAGAGATGTTCAGAAGTGTGGGCAGAGAGGTATGTGCTGAGAACACTCACTGCTGCATTATTTATAAAGGTGAATTGTGAAAATGACGATCCATTCACAGGATGGAACACGCACAGCCATCCTGTTTGGGACAATGTTTATGCCATGCAAAAAGCCTGTGATTTGTGAACTGCATCTAAAACGCATGATTCCAACTTAATAGGAGATAAACAGAGAGAGATGGATACTAAATGGGTAGCAAGGAGACAGGGTGACACCCACTAAAACAAACCGGGGTTCCTTAGAGCAGCAGACCCCAACCTTTTTGGTACCAGGGGCCTGAGTTTCTCGTGGAAGAAATTTTTCCACTTTTTGGTACCAGGGGCCTGGTTTCTCATGGAAGAAATTTTTCCACAGACTGCGGGTGGGGTGGGGGGAAGGGCTCGGGATGATTCGAGCACCTTACCTTTCTTGTGCACTTTATTTCTATTATTATGACATCAGCTCCACCTCAGAGCATCAGGCATTAGATTCCAGAGGTTGGAGACCCCTGACTTAGAGAAGTGGCTGATTCCAGGGCTGAGATAGGGATTGAACACGAAGCGACGGGCACATTTTGTTGTGCTAGAAAGGAACGAAGTGCCCCTCCCCAAAATGACGGGGGCATGTCAGAAGGACCAATATGACGCAAACGGACTCTGCGTGTCTCTGAGAAGTTCCCAACTGGGTTCACAGGGTATTCTGAAGGGACTGAGTCTAACCATGTGGAAACATCAGACAAACCCAAACTGAGGAGCATTCTGTAAAATAAATGGCCTTGTTCACCAAATATGCCAATGCTGTAAAGACAAAGACTGAAAAACTGCCCCCCATTAAAGGAAACTGAAGAGATAAGGCGACTGAACATAATGTGTGATTCTTGAATGAATCCTGGACTAGAGGGGGAAATGCATTCAAGGACATTGCTGAGAGAAAGGATAAAATTGGAATAGGAACACAGATTAATAAAAGGATTGTATCCATGCTAAATTTCCCGAATAACCACACTCTGGTTATTGCTACAGACTGAATATTAGTGCCCCCCAAAATTCATGCGTTAAATCCTAAACGCCTAGGTGATGATATTTGGAGGTGAGGCCTTTGAGAGCTGATTATATGGGGCAGAGCCCTCATGAATGGCATTAACAATCTTATAGAGACGCCAGAGAAACCCCTCGCCCTGTTCCACCATGTAAGAACACAGTGATCTGTCTATGACTAGGAATCAGACCCTCCCCAGACACTGTATCTACCAGTGCCTTCGTCCTGGACTTCCCAGACTTCAGTACTGGGAGAAATTAACTCCTGTTGTTTATAAAGCACTCCATCTATGCTATTTTTATTATAACAGCCCAAACAGACTAAGGCAGAGACATAAGAGAATGTCCTTGTTGTTAAGGTTACAATGAAGTATTAAGGGATAGCTGAATAGAATCTACTCTCAAAAGGTTGAGAAAAAAATGATGTGTGGATATACAGGGCAGCAATAAAACCTGGAAATGCAAGTACTAGTATTCTATCTACAGACTGAAGACGTTCTTAGTATCATGTGCATTTGCTATCTTTCCCGGCTTTATGGCCACCTGTAGACAAAGAGCATAATGAAGGAAATGTGACAAACTGTTGAAAGCTGGTGGACCTAAGCAAAGGGTATACGGAATTGAATTCTTCTTGCAACTTTTCTGTAAGACTGAAACTGCTTCAAAAGTAAAAGTTCAAAATTACATTATTTAAAAAGCTACATGAAAATATATTAAAATGTTAAGAGAGATAGCCTCTGGGTAATAAGAACATGGTATATTTTTATTTCCATATCTTTTACACTGCTTTTTAAATGAAAAAAAAATCAGTATTATATTATGTATAATAATATAAAGATGTAATATTCTATTTTTACAATATGTATTTAAATTAAAATACAGACTGATAAATTACTCGATTATAAACTGCTGAAGGATGTGGGCTATTGGATGTTCTTTCTGTATGTGCCTTGGCTCCTAGTCATGGGTCACACACCTAGAAGTTCCATAAATACATCAGCCCCAACATGAATGAGTGGGCTGCTGAGCAGCCAATGCCCTGGAGGCTTCCTAGAGTGATGCAGCTGGGCTGGACCTTGAAGGGAGGGTAGGATGTGAAAGGGACAAGAGTATTAACAGTTAGCAGCCCAAGGAGGGAAGAGGATCAGCAGAGGGGAGGGCCTGGAGAATGACCTAAGGGAAGCAGCTTCTTGCACATGACCCAGGAAAACATCCAGCCTCTGACTTGCCCTGTGGTCCATCACTGTTTTCATTCTGTCCCGGCCTGCTGACCCTGCTGTATCACTCTCGACCACTGCCACTGGGAGAGAGTCCTAAGTAAAGCATTTCGCTCCAGAGATGCCTACCAGCCCCTACTGGACTAGCCGAGGGAAGACCACAGTGAACAAGCCCACAAGGAGCTGAGACCATCAAGAGAGACAAACAAGTAAAGAGATAACTATAAAACCAAATGAGGCATCATAACGGCCAATGGGGACACAGGTTATTTCTCCCTAGTGAGTCAGGAAGCATCCCAGAAGAGCTGGGATGGGCGGGTGGATGAATTCATCGAGGAGAGGTTATCAGCAGAGCGCAAAGGCATGCAGGTTCAGGTCAGAAGCTGCACCTGGCTCCTGCAGTTTATGCAATCATTCACCAGAAAGCTACTGGAGACCTACTGTGTGCCCAAGGCTGTGCTAGGTCCTGAGCATAGGGCAAAGCTGACTGGCTGGGGGAAGGAAGAATAACACAGCCATAGTAATGCCCAGATTTCTGGTCAGACAGTAATCTTACTAACCAGGATAAGGAAAGCAAGAAGCACACTGATTCAGTGGAGAGGAAGACAACAGTTCTGGATTGGTCATGTACACTTGGGACACTTAGGAGCCTTCCAGATGTAACTTTTCAATAAACACTTACACGTAAAGGTCTGAGATTCCCTTTATGTGCACATGTGACAATGTCCTGACCCAATCAGCCAAAGAACCTCCCCCCTGGCCCAACAGGGGAAAAGTTAGGCTTCCTGACTCACTGCAACGATGGAGGCCACAAAGTAGAGGAACCATAAGGCATTTTGTCAAACAAGGGAGGTAAAACTGAGTTAGTGCAGAATCTTGGGGAAAGGTAGAACAAAATTTAAATGAAACAGTACACTAACAGGCTCAAGGAAAAGCAGGGCTGTGGGGAAGAGGCCTACATAGGTCTGGACTGAGAAGTAAACAGAGGGTTTTGTTTCTTAAAAACTATAAAATTCAGTTAACCATGGCATGGGATGTCCAGAAACTCCTTATTTGAAGCCCTGCCCTTGTATTAATTCTCTGAGTCAAAGACCCACCAATCAAAAGCAGAATGTTTCATTCCTGTTGCCAAGTAGAGGAGGTCATTCAACACCTGGTTCTATTAATAGAAGGACTGAGCCATTAGCCATTGCAGTGCTGACTTTCAACACACCCTGAAAGGAGTCTAAGGCAGAGCACTCTGTGCTCTGGGAAGACTGGTAGAACAGCCCTTCAGAGAGTTAAGTATTTTTTTCAGGAGAAACTTTTTATGAACCTGGATTCTTACATCTTCCATTCTTCAGATCAGATCAGATCAGTCGCTCAGTCGTGTCCGACTCTTTGCGACCCCATGAACTGCAGCACGCCAGGCCTGCCTGTCCATCACCAACTCCCGGAGGTCACTCAGACTCACATCCATCGATGGCCATCCAGCCATCTCATCCTCTGTCGTCCCCTTCTCCTCCTGCCCCCAATCCCTCCCAGCATCAGAGTCTTCTCCAATGAGTCAACTCTTCGCATGAGGTGGCCAAAGTACTGGAGTTTCAGCTTTAGCATCATTCCCTCCAAAGAAATCCCAGGGCTGATCTCCTTCAGAATGGACTAGTTGGATCTCCTTGCAGTCCAAGGGACTCTCAAGAGTCTTCTCCAACACCACAGTTCAAAAGCATCAATTCTTCGGCACTCAGCCTTCCATTCTTAGAAAAGCACTAAACCCATTAATTAAGATATCTGTTCCTCACATATAGCAGCAGCCTTCTGAGATGTGTGCTTGATTACATGTAACCCCTTTGCCAAAATCACATACATGCTGACCTCTCCCCCTTACCTCTTCAGAGCTCTCGGAGAGGCTGCCTCCCAGACTATAGTCCTCAATAGACACTAAATAAACTCAACTCACAGTTCTTACAGTCTGCATCTTTGTGTTTGTTTGTTTTGTTCAATATTGACCCTACTGATATACATCATGAGAAACACTGGACTGGAAGAACCACAAGTTGGAATCAAGATTGTTGGGAGAAATATCAATAACCTCAGATATGCAGATGACACCACCCTTATGGCAGAAAGTGAAGAGGAACTAAAAAGCCTCTTGATGAAAGTGAAAGTGGAGAGTGAAAAAGTTGGCTTAAAGGTCAACATTCAGAAAACGAAGATCATGGCATCCAGTCCCATCACTTCATGGGAAATAGATGGGGAAACAGTGGAAACAGTGTCAGACTTTATTTTTCTGGGCTCCAAAATCACTGCAGATGGTGACTGCAGCCGTGAAATTAAAAGATGCTTACTCCTGGGAAGGAAAGTTATGACTAACCTAGATAGCATATTCAAAAGCAGAAACATTACTTTGCCAACAAAGGTTCATCCAGTCAAGGCTATGGTTTTTCCTGTGGTCATGTATGGATGTGAGAGCTGGACTGTGAAGAAGGCTGAGCGCCGAAGAATTGATGCTTTTGAACTGTGGTGTTGGAGAAGACTCTTGAGAGTCCCTTGGACTGCAAGGAGATCCAACCAGTCCATTCTGAAGGAGATCAGCCCTGGGATTTCTTTGGAAGGAATGATGCTAAAGCTGAAACTCCAGTACTCTGGCCACCTCATGCGAAGAGTTGACTCATTGGAAAAGACTCTGATGCTGGGAGAGATTGAGGGCAAGAGGAGAAGGGGACGACAGAGGATGAGATGGCTGGATGGCATCACTGACTCAATGGACGTGAGTCTGAGTGACCTCCGGGAGTTGGTGAAGGACAGGGAGGCCTGGCGTGCTGCAGTTCATGGGGTCGCAAAGAGTCGGACACGACTGAGTGACTGATCTGATCTGATTTGATCTGATATAAACAGCGCGTGAGTGAGTGACAGTCGCTCAGTTGTGTCCAGCTCTTTGCAATCCCATGGACTGTACAGCCCTGATTTTAGACTGTAGCCTAAGAGGCTCCTCTGCCCATGGAATTCTCCACACAAGAGTACTGGAGTTGGTTGCCATTTTCTTCCCCACTTAAGCAGCGAAGTTCCTGGTAATCCACAATCTTGGAGAATGTGATTTCTCAGTGAGTACAAAAGAATGGCTACTCAGTGAAAGAGGCAGCTGGGGCCCCTCAGAGCTGAGTAGGCCTGGAGAAGAAGCACTCTACTTTGTAGCTGCTCTCATGTGTCTGTCTTCCCAGCCTGATGCATAACATGGCAACCTCATCAGTCTTTATTTTCTCAACAGTTTAGTAACAGGGTCTTCTTTTTTTTTTTTTTTTTTGCCCTCCAAAATTCACTTTTTACCCCATCAGATAATCAGTGGATTTTTTTTTTCCTTCCCTTTTTCTTCAACGGAAGAGTGAGTCAAGTAATTCCTTCCCATTCCCCTCACAAGAAAGGTGAGTCAGCTACTTCTCAGCAGGGGCTCGCGGCCTGCTGCTTCCTAACTCCCAGGCCTGGCCCAGGAGAGCAGAGCCAGAGAGCTGCCTCGGGAGCAGTAGCCCAGGGCAAAGGCCTGAGAAGAGACTGACAGTGGGCCTGTATCCAGACCTCTACACGACTGTCATCTCATCCAGACTGCTCATCCAGATGAGGAACTCATCTGGATGAGGAACTCACTGATGAGGCACTCACTGAAGCTGTAGTCCAACGGCAGATAGGCTGGACCAGCTCAGTGGTCCTCACCTGGCAGCACACTGAATCCCCTGGGTTTTCTAAAATCCAGGCTGTACACCCAGGGATTTGAATTCTATTGGCCTGGGGTGGGCTCCAGGCATGAGAGTCTGTTTAAAAACCTGCCCAGTTGATTACTGTGCAGCAGGGGTGAGAACCACTGGACTCAAAAGTGTTGACCGTCTCCAAGGCACAAAGAAGCCCTAGGACCAGCCCTGCGAAACAGTCACTCTCTAGCCGATAGGACGTAAATGATTTAAAAACATAACTACCTGCAAGGCACTTTCACTTCAGAACTTATTTCAGCAAACTATATGAGAAACTTCCCCATTGCCTCCTGACTCTCAGCCCACACAAACCTCTCCACCTGAAGTGAAGAGTGCATTTCTGGGCCCACAGCTGCCTGGACCCCAGAGGCAGCCCTCAACAAGCCACCTGCTCTGTTCTCACAGGCCTTGGTGGATTCGGGGTCCAGCACACACATAGCACACCCATACCCCCAGTCATCTTAGCAGATAAGTGAGATTTCTGAAGGAACAAGGAAGTTTAAAAATAATAATAATAAAGCAAACATTTCTGGATAGATTAAAACAAAAATGGAAAGAATCATGTATGGTTTTTTCCTGTCCTGGGGCCTCAACTTGTCAAAAATGGTGTTGGCCCTAAAGGAAGAAAAGAGTGGGTTCAGGAAAGGAAATGAGTAGAAAAGAAGTAAAGGGAGCAGTCAGAACACAGAGCTCCCCCATGCACTCTGGCCATTTCACCAGGTAACATGGGGCCATGGGTAAAAGCATGGACTTGAAGTTTACAGGAACAACAGGGGGCAGAGAAGCATCTTAACTACCTTAATACCACAGAGAAGCCTTCAGCCACGTTCAGAATAGGAAAATTGTACAGGACCAACAACCCAGTTTCTTCAACAAATACTGGGTTGGCCAAAAGGTTTGCTTGCAAAAATTGAATGAACATTTTGGCCAAACCAATAGAAAGAAAGAGGGATGAACCAATAGATTAACATATCAGTCAAATATAATGTGTGGGCTTTATGGGAGTCTGATTGAAACAAAGCAATTATTTTTAAAACACAGTAAGGGAAATGTGAAGAGTGCAATGGACGGAACGCCTGTCCCCACACTCCCAAAGTCAATGTTGAAATCCTAACACCCACCTCCCACCTCAAGGTGACTGTTTTAAGAAGTGGTCTCTTTGGGAAAGTATTAATGTCCTTATAAAAGAAACCCCAGAAAGATCCCTCCTCCCTTCTGCCATGGGTTTCAGCTAGAAGATGCTATCTATGAACAAGAAAGTTAGCTCTCATCAGACAATGAATCTGCCGGTGCATTGATCTTGGACTTCCAACTTTGAGAACTGTGAAAAATAAATTTCTATTGTTTACAAGCTACCCAATCTACAGTATTTTGTTACTGCAGTCCAAACGGACTGGTTTGATGATATTAAGAAATAATTATTTTAGGTGTGTTAATGGTATAGTGGTTATGTTAAAACTAATTTAAAAATTCTCTGATATCATATGAAAAAGAAGGCACTTCACCTCTGTGATAATTTCTCCGTAAAACCCATAACTGTCTAACCATGAGAAAACACTGCTGCTGCTGCTGCTGCTAAGTTGCTTCAGTCATGTCCGACTCTGTGCGACCCCATAGACGGCAGCCCACCAGGCTCCCCCGTCCCTGGGATTCTCCAGGCAAGAACACCGGAGTGGGTTGCCATTTCCTTCTCCAATGCATGAAAGTGAAAAGTGTAAGTGAAGTCGCTCAGTCACTAAACAATCCTAACTAAGGGACCTTCTAAAAAATACTTGACCAGTACTTCTCAAAACTGGCCATTAAATAGTCAAGGTCATTAAGTAGAAGGTAAGTCTGAAAAACTGTCATAAAACAGAGGGCAGACTGAGGAGTCATGACAATTAAATGCAATGTGGGATCCTAGAACAGAAGAATAACATTATTGTAAAAAATAGTAGAATCCAACGGTCTGGAGTATAGTTAATAGTAATGCTGGTTTCTTATTCCAACAAATGTGCCACAGTAATCAGAGATGATGACTTTAGGGAAATGAGGTGAGGCTTATACAGGAATCCTGCTACTCGAATTCTGCACACATGAAACCATTTCCAGTTGTAAAAAGTGTATTTAGAAAAGCTAACTAAAACAGTCTTTCTGTTTTAGAGTTACCTATAGCAGGCAATGGCACCCCACCCCAGTACTCTTGCCTGGAAAATCCCAGGGACAGAGGTCCCTGGTGGGCCGCTGTCCACGGGGTCACTAAGAGTCGGACCCGACTGAGCGACTTCAATTTCACTTTTCACTTTCCTGCATTGGAGAAGGAAATGGCAACCCACTCCAGTGTTCTTGCCTGGAGAATCCCAGGGACGGGGGGAGCCTGGTGGGCTGCCGTCTAGGGGGTCGCACAGAGTTGGACACGACTGAAGCGACTTAGCAGCAGCAGCAGCATAGCAGGTAGAGTGAATTAATGGGCTTCGCATTAAAATAATTCCCTGATTGAGGGTGGGAGGCATAGAAATGAAGCTGGCCTAACACTGGTAATTGCTGAAGCTGGATGATGGGTACCCAGGAGTTCACTGACAATTGTCCTCAATTTTGTATGTTTGAAAATCTCCCTAATAAAAAAGTTGACAATAAACAGAAAACCGCAGACTCTGGAGCCAGACTGCCTACTGAATCTGTTTCTTTGTGTGCCAGTTTTCTCACCTAGAATATATAGGATAATTGTCACATGGTTGTCATGAAAATTAAATTGGTCAATACATGAAAAGTTTAGAACAATACTCGGCTAGCATCATCATCTTATGGGGAGAAAGATGTTCACAGACCAAAGCCCATCGAAGTGAGCTTTCTCCACCCTCTGACACGGCTCAGAGCTCCTCCTTCCCCTGACCCCTGCACAGAGAGATCCTTGAGGAATGAAAGCAAGAAGGGTTCTGGGGGACTCCAGGGAGTAAGGAAAGACTCTGTCCAGTCTTGCAGAAAATGGTGTTATTGGTTAGTGGATTAAGAGCAGTGTCCCTGGTGTGGGCTCTGGGACTAAACCCTGGATTATGAACAATTCAGGGTTCAAGGGGCTGAACGCAACCAGTGTGATTGGAAGCAGGATTCCAGGGAATGGATGGGGGTTTGACTGGAGGGCAGCAGGGGTGGGCCATGCAGGCCTTTGGGGTCTTCAAAATAGAGGTCTTTACATCAGAAGCAGGGGAAGCCATTGGAAGGTGTTTAAGAACATGTGTGTTGAGGGAGGGTGCAGCATCGCCTGATCAGACCTGCACTTTTGGGACTCTGCCATGTGAAGAGGAAGGGATTGGAAGGGGGCCAGAGTACAAGCAGGGAGACCAGGTAGGAAGCTTCTGCAGTGGCTCAAGAGATCAGTGGATGGGAGCTCAGTCTAGGATTCCAGCAGAGGAGACAAGTGGATCCGAGAGCTATATGAGATGAAAATCATGTTTGTATTTAGAGGGTAAAGGAAAGGAAGTCACAGGGGACACTGGGTCTCTTAGAGTCAACTTGGCAGTTTGGGCTGCTTGCACAACCAGGGAGTCGTGTGAGAGGGGCAGAACTGGAGGAAAGACATGAATGAATATCACATGCCCTGTGCTTTACACAGGGCTGGAGGAGAGCTGCTTCAAAAGCAAATAGAGCAAACACTTGCTGCCCTCGGGAGTGGTGCCAAAAAGAGGTGCCAGCAATGGTTGCCTCGACAGAGTAGCCTCAAGTATGCGTTCACGTCTCCAGCAGGGATGACAGCAATGAGCTCCGCCATTCGGAGCCACTAGGAGGTTCTCAAATATCTGTGTGTGACTGTCCCAGGACAGTTGCTGGAAAAAAATGAACCCATAAATTAACTGAGCACATTACTATGTGCTGAGCCCCAGCTCAGGGTATCACGGAGACAAGCGGAACTGCAAGAGCAGCCCCTCCTCTCAGAGTGTGTTCACCAGTGTTGAGGAGGACCAGTAATCACACAGAGGAGTAGGGATATTAGAGGACCACAGGGCAGACTGCAGTAAAGGCTGACTTATGAGGATCCCACTCGGGGTAGTCAAAGAGCTGGGCAGGAGGGGTCCCATCAGGGGATAAGGGAAAGAAGGGAGGAACTGTTTAAAAGGAGGTGGACCTGAGTCTTGAAGGACTAGTAGAATGTGGGGTTGGGGGAGTGGGGAAGGGGTCAGCTAATGAAGGGTCACTCAAGTCCAGGCACAGGCACCCCATCAGGCCATTCGGGTGGCACCCTGCACTGGCAGGATGACATCAGTCTCGCCTTAGATACTTGCATGCTGAGATGGTTTGTTTTTTAAAGGAATTAAATTCTTGTTTTAAAACAGTGGCGATATTTTCTCAGAAGGCTCAAAAGCGCAGCTCTTTAATTAGCAAAGCTCAGTGCACCGCTTTGCTGGAACCAGTCCCTCTCCCACCAACATGATAATAACCAACCAATCAACCACCGCACCGATCTTGGTACAACTTTCTTTCTTCCTGCAAACTTCTTTCCATCCACCTCCGTGGCGCTCCCCCGCCCCCCAACCCCAGGCAAGCCTGATTGACTTTGCCCCTTTTCTTAACCAAGTCCAGCAGGGACCCGGGTATGCGGTGTAGGAACGGTCCCTCCCGTTCCTGCCCGGGCAATAAGTCTGAACTGCGGACTCTCTCCTGGGCCGAGGGAGAGGAAGAGACGCCCTGTCGTAAGGAGAGGAGGGTCTGAAGGAAAAGGACGCCTGTCACCGTGCTCCGAAGAGCCATATAGGGTCGGACAGAGACGAGCGCTTCGTGGAGATCGCAGCGGGTTAGGGGGCTGGGTTAAGCTCCCGGGGACGCGGACCCTCCGAGCTCCGGGGATGACACAGCGTTTCCTCTGCACCCCGGCTTTCCCCGCACGTCCTCACTCCATCCCCGACAGGGCACCTGCCGACCGACTGGCTGCATCAGCGGAGGGGACACGGGTCGCCAGGCACCCCTCGGCAGGCGGTCCTAACCCATTCCCACTGCGGACCTAGCTTGGGGTGGAGAGCTGGGAGCGGAGCAGCTCGGAAAGAATGTGGGTCACCAACCGGGGAAAAAGTTAGAAGGCATCTCGACCACGCCAACTTTTCACCCAGGGCCGGATTCGAACTTTCCGCTTGGAGTGGGCGGCTGCACTGCCCAAGCGACCCTGAAGAAGCCGCTTGGATCCCGGGGCTAGGATCCCCGGCCACGGCGGGCAGTGTCCAATCACAGAGCGCCTCTGGCAGGAAGGGCTGGAGGGCGCGGGCGGCTGGGGAATGACGGCGCCTATGGCCAATAGGGAGCCAAGACATCAGCCCTCGCCCACCCCACTGACCAATAGGAAAAAGGTGATTGTGGCCGAGGTCCACCAGACAGTAGCTGCAGGCTCCCTGGTGGCCGCGGGTCTGAGACCCTAGGGCTAAAGAGGCTTTTGGAGAGGAGTTTGCTCGCCCTCCCTGTGCCACCCACCGACCCTCAAGCCACAGCCCGGTCCTCACCTGCTGGAAGCGGGGTTTGCCCAGCTGGAAGGGCGGTGCATCGGTCGAGGCATTAGCGGCACTAGCCGCCGCCGCCGATGCTGTAGTCGCTGTATCCGCCATGGCCACTGACGCCTGCAATCTCCGGCCCTTTTAAAATGTCCCTCCTCGGCCCCCGCCACAGCTGCCTGTCCCGATTGGCCATAAGCTACCGCAGCAAGCCGAAGGCGCAAAGGGTTGTGGGGAGTGTAGTTTTTCTTGTCTCGGAGCTTGGCAACCCTAGACTGCGGAGAGTTCCAATGACTCAGACTGGGTCTGGGTTCCTGCCGCTAATTTTGCAGGCGTCGGCAGTTCGAGAAAAGGGCGCGTGTACGTCTCTTAAGATCTCAATAGGGGTCAGTCGGGCGACCCCTCGCTGGTATTGCCCCTAGAATTTTGAGTTGAACCAGTGGGCGTCGCCCCTGGAGCTGCAGCCCAGAAGGACACTACTGATATGGGTCCGACCCTTGAACCAGATGGGCAAGGACTCCAGACGTAGTAGGGAAACCTTAGAAAGCTTTTTTTTTTTTTACGAAGAATCGCACTGCAGAATCTTCATGCAGGTCCTTCTGTCACCACGCTGTCCCTTGGCTCTTGCTCTCCAGTCACCCTGATTCAGCTCCTGGAGCATTCTGGGCGCTCGTCGCCATTCACCCAGAAGATATTAACTTTTGGCCTTCGCCTAACGCAGGCGCTTTCTCTGGCTTCAGCCTGAATATTGCGTTTCCCGATCCTCGCCCTGCTTGGGCAAAATCTTACATGTTCCTATCAGCCAGCACTTTCCTTTCGCAGCCGCTGCATTTATAATTATTTATGGTTTTGAGTCGGAGAAGGCAATGGCACCCCACTCCAGTACTCTTGCCTGGAAAATTCCATGGATGGAGGAGCCTGGTTGGCTTCAGTCCACGGGGTCGCTAAGAGTCGGACTAAGCGACTTCACTTTCACTTTTCACTTTCATGCTTTGAAGAAGGAAATGGCAACCCACTCCAGTGTACTTGCCTGAAGAACCCCAGGGACGGGGGAGCCTGGTGAGGGAGCCTGCTGTCTATGGGGTGGCACAGAGTCGGACATGACTGCAGCAGCAGCAGCATGGTTTTGAGTATCTGCCTTTTGTTCTGTGAGGTCCACAGGACAGGAGTTGTGACTTTGGGATTCATTGCCAAGTTCTCAGTGCTGAGAGGGCTCAAGCAGAGACTCATATATCCTATTGCTGTAAGAGTTAAAACAGCAGGGGCTTAAGAGCCCTGGCAGCCTTCTCTTCCTCTGGCCAACAGATCTCTTCTGGGTCCAATTCCAGGGCAGAAAGAGAACTGGAATGGGGAAGGGGAGTTTCAGAAAAGCTTAACAACCATCAAGTACAAGGACTTTCCCTTAAGCAAGAGTACCACCAACTGTAGAGCAAGGCACCAGCAGGGATAATAAACACACTCATGCAGAATAGAGCAGATTCCCAGCTGAATTATCTGGTCAGTGAGCCAGACTAGGGGGAGGACTATGGGAAGGACAGAGGGAGAGCTGCCTGTTTTGCCCAAGAGGGCAGTAGAAATGTTTGGTTTTGACCCTAGGAACTTCCCTCCCCGCTGACCAACTTGGAGTCTCCTCAGGCTGATGGTGAAGTGCAGGGGTGGCTCATGCCTTCTGGACACTGCATCATCTGTACCAGTCAGTTCCTCATCCATGTTAAACCACAAGAAACAGACTTTTCCTAACTGTGGAAAGTCTAGCTGGCCATGAAGAACCATTTGTATCTTGGATCTGTATCTCATCCTTCCCTACTAGACTAAGTGGCTTGAGAGTAGGAATCAAGTCTTGAAATCCCTCTGTATTTCCCACATTACTCAACAAGTATGGGTAACCTGGGAATGAAAAAAGACTTAGCCCAGCCTACTGGGCAACGCTGTGCTGCTGCCCCTGAGGTCAGGGCAGGGACAGTATCATCTGAGAACCCCATCATCTTGATTAAAAGCTGCTTTCTTCCTGAAGCCTCCTTCATACGCCTATCAACAGTAACACAACAGAGCCACCTACAGTATGTTAATTTTTTATTCATCATAAAGTGCTCAAAACATGAAGAACAAGCTCTTTATAAACAGGCGTTACAACTAGGAAGACAAACAGCAAAGCAGTACTGTGCCTGCTCCCGCCCACCTCACCTGCAGCTCCTGTTCCCTGCCCACCTCATCTGCAGCTCTCCTCCAAGTGGTGGCCAGGAGCAGAAGCAGCCACAAGAACCCTGGGCTTCATCCCAAAACTCTTTTAAAGAGACCTCTGCCCTGGGCATTTTGGAAGCCCACAAACAAGGGTGAGTGGAAGACCAGGGTCAGGCCTGGGACTGAATAGTGCCCAGAGGAACATCGAATGGAGGAGTAATCCCCCTCCTCCTGAAGTGACACCCTCAGTGACCTCCCCCCCAAACATGACTAAAGGCTCGAGCACCCATGGACACTCTTCAGCTTTGCTGAGTGATTCTTAAGGTAGATGACATGATAGGGGCTTTCCCCTGTGTGGGGGGCTCCTCTGCTTCATCCTGGCGGAAGGACGACGTCACCAGACAGCACATCCCTTCCCGTGGCTTTCCAAGTGACCCCACAGGCTGTCTCATGAAGAAGAGGTGGCCACAGAGGAGCTCTCATGTTTTCAGTGGGCCAGAAGTATGCCCCTTCGGCACCTCCTCACCCCACAGTGTTTGCTAAGGCAGAGTGCCCCCAGCCACCAAAGATTCCCCTGCAGATGCCATGGGGAAGCTTGTCATGTTTTCCGCAAGCAAACCAGAGGCTGTGTCAAAGGGTAGACACTTTGTTTCAAAGTGCACTGCTGCAAAGCCAGGCAAGGACATGGGGCAGAAGAGACAGGCTGGTCAGCAGCTAGTCGATGAATGGGAGGGCAAGAAAGGCTTTTTCCTAAGTATAGGCAGGGTGGGACCTCCCACTTCCAGAATGTGGTTTTTATCCTAAGACCCTCCTCAACTGGGGAGGTGGAGATGGCAGGGAGGCTGAGGGAGCAGCAGCAGCTTGGCCAGACCCTTAGCTGGAATTAATTCTACGGGAAGGGGCAGAGCATGCAGCAGCACTGCCCTAACCTCCTTTCCCACTTCCAGGCTCCCAAGAGATCCAACCCCATGTGCTCAACAGGAGGAAAGGGGAACATCAATTAGGGGGAGAGGTCTACATCCAGAGGCTTTTGACCCCACCCACAAAAGGCACATTTTAATTGGTTTCCAAAAGTTCAAACCCTGCACTGGCAGGGTTTTGGTATCTAGACAGGCAACGAGAACAGAGCTGGAGGCTTGATCCCCAAACATAAGCAACCCAAAGCCCGGAGGTGAGTGAGGAGGCGCTCTCCCAACTCTGGCCCCAGCTCTCCGCACATTCACACGTGACACTCACTCGATGCAGAAGTCAGAAGAGGAGGGCGGGGAGTGGCCTTCATCTCCCTCCATCCACGTTGCACTTGCTCATGAAACAAGCAGACTTGGACATGGCAGAGAAAGGCTAGACCACGAGGCTCCCTGCTCCCGGGGGAATGGATGTGAGGCTGAAGAGTAGGTACCCTGGTTGCCCACAACTCACAGATATCTGGGCAGCTTGGTCCCTGCCACAGCCCCATAATACTAGGAGCCCTCCATAGGCTGGAGGGAGGTGGAGAGGACAAGG
This sequence comes from Tragelaphus eurycerus, assembly GCA_935064755.1. Classification (NCBI taxonomy): domain Eukaryota; kingdom Metazoa; phylum Chordata; class Mammalia; order Artiodactyla; family Bovidae; genus Tragelaphus; species Tragelaphus eurycerus. The sequence goes on from CAKXYN010000016.1 coordinate 25,895,107, forward strand.
GTTTAGCTGTGGAAGAAATGGGGGTAATAAAGTATGTCCCAGGTACCACATCAAATTGGAGCTCACCCTGGTTTCATATTGAGGACTAAATTCTTTGTTCCAATTTCTTGGAGCCCCCATAGCTAAGGGGTATGAAAACAGGCAGGTGGGAAAGACCCAGAGCTCCCAAAGACACACAGGTTGTCCACAGTACTTGATGGTGCCAATGGGAGTCCCCACGGCCCCCTTTCCAGCAGCCCCGGCTGAGGGAGGAGACAAGGGGAACAGGCTGGGGCTTAGTTCAGCGGGAGGGAGGGAGGGAGGGAGTAGCCCTGTGGAATAGCAGGTCTGCACCAACCCTCCGGGATGGGGCTAAAGGGGGCTACTTGGGGGGAGCGGGGGGAATCTGCAGCAGCGTGGGCGAGCTCTCCATGATCCGCACCAGCAGCCGGTCGATGTAGCTCTCCAGCTCCTGCACATGCTCGTCCCGCTGGCTCAGCTCCCGCTCCCGCTGCAGCAGCAGGCCGATGAGCTCGTCATGGGTCAGGTGGTAGTATTTGGCCGACTGGTCCAGCACACCAGAGTCCTGAGGCCAGACGGAGGGAGTGTGGGCAGAACAGCCTCAGGCCCGCCTGCCCCACCCACCCACAGCCCCGTTTCCCAACCCCGGCCCTAGGAGCTGCCTCAGTCCCCATTGCCAGGGACAGCCTAACTGGCTTCAAGGCTCTGGCCAAGTGGGGCCAGGGGCCAGGCCTGCTTCTTGCTCCACCCTGCCTGGCACACCTCCCCCACCCCCAAACCTCAAGACGCCTGGCATCTCTTCAGAGGACCACACATCTGGTCTGAAACCCCTGGCACCCCGCTGGACCTCACCTTCAGCCTCTTGGCGTCTGCAGTCTGGCCAACCTGGGGGGCTGGAGCTACAGGCTGAATGCTGCCAGAGGTGACTGTCTTGAGCTTCTCCAGCCCGCTGCTTAGGGCTGTGCTCAGACTGGAGCGCGACTGCTTCCGGTCAGGACTCCCTTCCACTGGGGCAGTGCTGAGGGGCTTCACCGGGTGGGGACTGTGAAGACAGACGGGAGACGCTTTACGGGGAGGACGAGTGGCACAAGGGAGAAGGGCCACCTTCTCCGTGCGGCCAGCAGGGATCACCACCTGGCAGCCCCTTGCCCTGCTCTCCGCCTGCCCCGCTCCCTCCCTCAGACCCCCTCCCTCTTCATGGAGACAGCCCAGGCGGTGCTAAAAACTTCTCTGGACCTAATCCCAGTCTTTAGTCTTTAATCCCAGAACCTCCACCCCTCCAACTCCCTCCCTCCCTCCTCCTCTATTGTAACTTTTCTCTAGGGTGATGATCAATCCTCCCAGTTTCTTAATTTTCCCAGGATGGGGGGATTCCCAGCAGGTAGGTCTTTTAGTGCTAGAACCGGAAAGACCAGGCAAACCTGTGGTGCTTGGTCACTGGCCTACCTCACTCTGCTTGTTTGCTAGCAGCATTTACACAGGCCTGAGAAACACTCCCTCGAGCTTGACTGAGCTTGTCTTCGTCTAGCCATCCCCCTTGGTCATCTCCACCTCCTCTTCCTTCTCACCAGCCTCTCCAGAGAATGCGGACTGCATTCTCTCTGTAAGTTCCCACCTTTCATCCACTCCTCAAGCCATTAGGACAGCGGCCCCCACTGGCCTGTCACAAGGGTTCCTGCTGAGGCCACGGACCCCTCAGCTCTCACCTCACTGACCTCTCTGTGGTCCTCCCCTGGCACCGCTCACTTACTCTTCCTTTGGGCTGCTCCTTCTCCCTGGTTGGAAACCCCAAACCCCTCTCTGGCTTCCAGACACCTGACATCCTTCCCAGCCTCAGCTGAGGGTCTGCCTCTCGGTTCCCGCCCCAACCCCTGCACCCCATCTCCAGCCCAGACTGCACCCCTGAGCTCTAGACCTATGTAGACAGTTGCAGACTGGCTCCTTCAGGGTCCACACTCATCTCCAGCCTGACTGCCCTTTCAGGTGCTTCCCGGCAGAGAGTACCAGGCACCATTAGCTTCTTATGGCTCCAATCAGAAGCCTAGGAAGCCCTCTGAACGCCCTCCTTCCACTTCAACCTTGACAAACATCAAGCTCTGCTGCCTTCTCCCACACTTTCCCCTCCTGTCCAAGCCAGCACTGGGTAAGCCTTTTTCCAGCCACAGCCAAGGGCCCACCTCCAACCGCTGCCCCATCCGCTGTGGATGACGGTCTCCCCTCACCAGCCCCCCGCCAGCTCCCTATCCAAGTGTGTGTGTGCCAAGTCGCTTCAGTCGTGTCTGATTCTTTGCAACCCCATGGACCGTAGCCCACCAGGCTCCTATGTCCAAGGGATTCTCCAGGCAACAATACTGGAGTGGGTTCCCATGCCCTTCTCCAGGGGATCTCCCAACCCAGGGACTGGACCTGGGTCTTGGGCAGTCCTGCTTTGCAGGCAGATTATTTACCACTGAGCCACCAGGGAAGTCCCTATCAAAGTAAGAAAACACAATCTCCACCACAACCTGGCCCCGGGTCTGTCCTCCGGCCCTGCTCCCTCTGTCCCTCCAGCCAAAGGAAACATACTCTCCGTCACCTTCAGGTTCTTATAAAAGCTGTTCCTGTCTGGAACACTGTCCCTCTGCCTGTCGGCCTGCTAACGTCTGTTCATATTTCAAGGCTGTACAAGTCCATTTCTTCCAGGAAACCTTCCTGATCCCCCCATGCTTACTGGGGCAACTCTCCTCGGAGATCCCCCAGCAGCCAGTACCTATCACAGGTACCCAAACTGCAAGCATTAGCCTCCAAATGAACTCACCTGCCTCTAGGGTACCTCTCAAAATTTTCACTTACTTCACAGAGGATTTGGACTCTTCAGTGGGAGGAAGCACAATGGCTTAGTCCAAGGCCCTGACTACACTGGAGGGAGGCCCAGCCAGCCCCAGAGAAGCCAGCTCTGGCACTCAGGACAGGGCTGCGGATTCGGTGTCAACCCAGGAGGAGAGGCAGAGAGCCCAGGCGGGGGCAGACAGTAGGGAAAAGAACACATCCAGCCCGTCCTGCCCACGGAGGCGTTCACATGAGGAAGATGCAAAGGCAGCAGCACTCAGGCCACCGAGGGGCTGTGCCAAAGGAGGGGAGGAATACAAGTGGGGTGCAGAAACACCCTCAATGGGGGCTTGGAGTCCTGAGCCCTCGGTCTGCTTGTCCGCTATGGCTGGAGACCCTGTACCCTGCAGTTCTCACAGACTTCATTTCCTCATCTGAGAAATGGGGACAGCTTTACTTGGCCTATCCATGTCATGATGTAAGGAACAGGCCAAGTACAGACGTGATGCCAACTCTGAAGAGAATAAAACTTCCAGAAAGTGGTGAGTATAATTAGAAGTGGTACTGGAATGTGGCAGTGCCAGCCGAGGGTGCTGTCATCAGAGCAAGGAAGCTATAATCACCTCCTCTCTCCCACCTCTGGGATCAGCATCACCACCTCTCACCGGAACAGCAGTCGGGAGCAGCCCAGACTCCTTCCCACCCACTTCTCAGAAATCAGCACTGGCCCTCTGGGGCTTCCCTTCCCTGGTTCACTTTTGTCTTCTGTCTGGACTGGGAACTCCTTGGGGATACAGGAGTAGTGTCTTTCATCTCTGTTCAGTGGCTGACATACAGTGGACACTCAGTGAATTTGGACGCCCAAAGGTATGAGCTGGTGGGCTGGGGGCCTACAGAGGCCAGTGCTAGAGCCTGTGCCCCCTGCTACCCACCCCTGCCTCTTCACTCAGCTCTCCCAGAGAGTCAGACTCCCTCTGAATTTTGCTGCTCCTGCTAAGTCGTACACCATTCCCCACAGTGACCTATCTCTGCAGGACTCAGCTCTGGTCACCCCTCACCAGGCACCTGGTGAGGTCTCGGCCTCCTAAGTCTCCCAAACAGACCACGGCCACAGTGACCACAGCCTCACAAGCATCCACTGTCCTCTCAGCACAGTCCTAGGCACACCAGGACCACCCGTGAAAGGCACAAATGCAAACCAACGAGCCCCTGCTGGAGTCAGAAAAAAACAAACCTTTTTTCTGGGGGTCATACACAGGGAGCATCTTAGATTTTCTTTTGTCCTCTAAAGGTATTTTGGCTGTCCTCTCTGACCCCAGTGCCAGTCCCTTCTCTCTAGTCTCTGCCTTCACAATCTACTTCCCCAGGTCTGCCTTGGAGGACATGGCGCCCATCTGACAAGCTGAACTGCCCCAGCCTCCCTTGTGCTGAGAACCTAAGCTCTCATCTCTGCTCCCCTGCTGGCCTGTATCATTCTCCCCACTCCATGCCTCCCCTCTTCACCTTATCGTCATCATCCCCCAACTCCTGACCTATGGGGGGCACCTGCTGGCCCAAGGTCCCAAGAGGAAGCAGCCTCCTAGCCTGCACCATGGAAGGCTCGTGTCTCCAGAGCTCTGTGGTGAAGGAACCCCTTACCCACCCCCGAAGGGGCTGAGGCAGGAATGTGAACACCTCAGTCCTTGGGCCGCTCTGCCCCCCCTTCACCCCCTTTCCCCATGGAGAGCGTTTTTCAGTGGCCGCTCACCTGGCACTGGGCTGTGGATCCTCAGCTGGTCGTGTCTCCAAGGGCAGAAGCGCAAGCGGGGAGGCTGGGGTGCCTGCAGCATGGTCCTCCCCAAGTGGGGTGGGGGGGCTCCCAGTGGGGGAGGCTGGCTCCCCGGGGGTAGGGAGGAAGAGGTCAAGGTCCAGGCTCCAGGCAGGGGAGAACACGGAGGGCTAGGGCCCCTGTGGCAGTGGCTGGCCCCGGGGGAGAGAGGGGGTGGTGGCAGGGCAGGTTCTGGGGGGGTGGGCAGCTCTTCTGGACCAGAGTGGATGGAAGATTCCCTGGACCCTGGAGGGGATGTGGATGGGAGGCTGGGGGGATCCTGGCTCCCCTGAGATGTGAAGGGGTTCAAGGCATCCTCCTCTGAGAGCCTTAAGCCAGCCTGTAGGCGGCTGCCTGTCGGGAACCCAGGCCCCTCTCCTGCTGGATCCTGGCGCTGGGCCTCAGGGTCTTCTCTCTTTGGAGTCCCCCACACCTGCTGAAGAGCCAAGCTCTCTGAGTAACGGGGTGTGGGGGCAGGGCCCTGAGGGCAGCTGGCGGGCAGAGAGAGGCAGGGCCCGGACGCCGCGGGAGGGCTGGCACCCTCTGCTAGATCTGGGCCTGGCCCACCCAGCACAACAGCTCCAGAGGAATGGCTGTCAGACTCCAGCTCGGGCTTCTGGGCCTCCTCCTCCTGCTCGGCTTCCTGGGGACCAGCGATGGGTGCACTTGGGATGACATCTTCTTCTCCCGTCTCTGACCCCCTGCGACTCAGCCCCCCCACCGCCTCCTCCTCCACCACCTCTGCCTTCTTCTCTTCCTCCGCTGCTGCCTCCTTCTCCTGGGAATCTGAGGAGGTGAAAAGACGCGGTGGCTTGGGAGGTGGTGTCTGGGGCTGCAGCCCCTGGTCCAACTCCCACTCAGGCTTGGACTCTGAGTCTGGCTCCGGGGGGGCAGCCCCCCACTCCTCTGGGGGCTCACAGGTTCTGGTGACCGTGGCTGCATCTGGGGAGGAGGCAGCTCATCAGATGACCCTCCCTGCAGGACCGGTGAGGTAGTCTCCGCCGCAGGAGAAACGGTGACCACATCCCATGGCCAGGAATCGTCCACTGTATCGAGCTCATGGAAGAGCTGGCTTCCACCTCGGCAGGTCTCCTCGTCCTGGTGGGCCTCAGGGAAGCTGTCTGGGCCAGGCAGCCTCTCCCACACGCTGATCACTTCTGGGGAGCTAAACAGAGACGTCGCGCTATCTGCTGGACTCTGCCCTGCTTCCCCTCCTGGGGCCGGCAACTCCCTGTCTGCTCCAGAGGCTGAGGCTCCCGGGTGCAGCTGGGCTGACGTGGGGGGCAGACAGGCCCCTTCTGACCCGAGGGGCCCTGGGTCAGCCACACTCGTGCTTGGACACTCCAGTCCCAAGTCCAGAGGAACTCTGGGCTCCAGCCACACGCTGCTCCCACCTCTTTCTCCTCCCCCAGGGTCCCCTTGGAGCTCAGCTGCCTTCATTGTCATGGCCCCGGGGCCTGGGTCTTGCAGCCCAGTCGCCTCCAGCCCTGCTCCTGGTGGGGCCAGGGTCTCACTCCTGGCCTCTGGACGCAGCCTGCTGGCAGCAAAGACGTTGAAGGTGTCGTCCCACTCAGGCAGGGTTTTCCCAGGGGAGGCCAGAGGGGTGGGGTTGGCCCTCGAGGCACTGGGGAGAGAGGGAGCAGGTGAATTAGAGTTTAGTGCTATGTCGGCTATGAGTTCCTCGAAGAAAGGGTTGCTCTGCAGGGAGGTGAGGAACGGGTTGGTGAGACCCGAGAATCCAGATGGGGTGGCTTCGGGGATGGCGGCGGCAGCGGCAGCAGCAGGGGAGGCGGCTGCACCAAGGTTAGTGCTTAGCAGGGGAGCAGTGGAAGGGGCCGGAGCACAGGGGGAGCAGGGGTGGTGGTGAGGAAGAGCAGCCAGGCCAGATTCTACCTGAGGAGACACGTCCAGGCTGTGGGGGGAGACAAAACCGTGAGCCTCCTGGTTAATGTCAAGACTGGAGAGGCCCCTGCTGAGCCCCACGGCCTGCCCCCCACCCGCCTGGGGAAGAGGTGCCACAGTGCTATGGGCTGGGCTCAGGGACGCGGGCCCGGGGACAGAGGGAAGCCCCCGGGACGCACATGATGAGGCGGCACCCCCAGGACGCAGATGCTGGATAGAGCTCATCTGACCCTCACACCAACCCTGAGGAGCAATACTACCACTTTACAGGTGGGACGAGCCCATGCAGACAACTACTCAATGCCAGACTGCCATCTGAAGAACCGACTGGAAAGTACTTTACATCTCGTTATGGACCGAGAAAAGAAAATACCGGCTGGTTGGGAAAGGACAGACAGACCAGAGAAAAGCCAGGAGCAGGTATGTGGTTGGATGAAGTCAGGACTAACAGAACCCAGCCGGTGCCTGACCTTCTGACCCCTGAAAGAGCCTGGGTCCTCCTGAGTCCTGGCGGAAATGGAAGGTGACAATGGGGCTGTTATCAGAAGCGACACAGGATCAACCAGACAGAACCTTCTGTGGCAGCCTTCTCGCTTCTGGGAGGGGTACCATAACCAGCCACAGAGGATGAGACACCACTGAGGATGTCTGTCGCCAGGCGTCCACCTGGCCCGGCACCAGGCAGGCAGCCTCTCGCCGACAACATCAGCGGGCCAGGCTTGGAAGAGGCCCTGCGAGGAGACCAAGGCTGGAACGTGGCACAGCAGCAGCTCTAGATGTCACCAGGGGCCTCCTGGGGTCCCCCACACAGACCCCTGGCTCCCCTGGGAAATCCACTCCCTGATGACACACTTACATTAACCAAGACACTTGCTGGCCTTCAGGTGCCCCCTCTGGGGTCTCCTTGGGGGAGCACACCCTGCACTTATCCTTATCTATGGCATGCAGCTGACTTGAGGGGAATGGGAAGGGACAGACTCTAAAATGAGAGCTCTTGGCTTCTCTGGGACACCCACGGGACACAGACAGGCCAGAATGATAGCACAGGGAAAAAGGGGAGCGTGACACCCTCATTTTCAGCAATCCGACAATGCCTTGCAGCTCAGCCCACCTGTCAGACCCAGACCTCAGTGGCCTTGCCTGCTATTTTGAGTACCATCTTCCATCCCCACAAGTCCTAAGACCCCCAATTCCTCGATCCATGCCAGCCCAGATGGAAACATCCTGAAGAACACCTATCATCCGTCTTCATTCAAGCAGCTCCTTCCCATGGGGAAATGCTGGGGGCGAACTCTGAGGTCGCAGAGGCCAGGCTTCAACAGTCAGCCCAAGAGGAAGGAGGGCAGAAGTAGGAGAGGAGCCTACAGAAAGAGGCCCAGGAGTCTGGAGCCAGGACACTTCTGGGGAGCCAGGGCCCAGTCTGACGAGGTCCCTGGGGGCTGGGCGGAGGCCGGGCCAGCTCGTCTGCAGACACCAGGGGCAGGTGATAGGAAGGAGGCCAGTTCAACTAGCAGCACAGGGGGGCTTCCCAGACAAGCTGGAGTCTATTGGCCGAGTCTCAAAGGTGGGACACAGACAGACCCCAATCCCTGGGCTTCTCTTAAGAATCCAGCTTCCAGAGACTCTTCTGAGCCTGTTTTTGCCCTGTAATAACTCCGGCAGGCGGGGAGGAAAGGGCGGGGGGCGGGGCGTATAAAGTCCTGCCTTCTCCCATCTCACCAGGGCTTTCCAGAACAGCTCTGCCTCTACGGTCAAGACACAGTAAAGACACTGAGAGAGGGAGGACCCTGGGCCCAGAGTTCCCTTCTCCCTCCCTCTAGAAATGTCTGCCTTAGGGGCCAGGAGAGCAAAGCCCCACCACCACGTCCAGTCCACCCCACCATCAGAGCACCAACCCTGCTGGTGGGGCTCGGCCCCAGGAGCAGGGCTGAGCGAAGCGGAGCCAGCTCTTCCCAGTGCCCTTGATGACAAGTGGACAGAGGGGTCTGACAGAAGCAGCTCCATCAAACACGAAACAGCGCCAAGCTTAACACCACAGCCCTCAGCGCCGGCCTGGCCCCACTCACCTGTGCAGTCTTACAGCAATCTGGCAGACTGTCAGAGCCACAGGGCAGGAGAGGGCGGGGAAGAGCTGTGCCCTTCCCTTCCCAGGCTCGGCTGGCAACCCTCCCTCCACTGGCTCCCCAGAGGGGCACCGAACCTGTTGGTATGGCACCCGCAAACGGCTTTCCCTAGAGGAAGGAGCTCCAGGTACAAAGCCTAGCTAGCAGCCGCCCCAGAGCCAGCACTTCACCAGTTCATCCGTCCTCCCTGCCCCAATGCGTCCCCCAGCTCCACACCAGCTGCACATTCTGCAAGTTCTCACTTTACAAAGTCCCCTCCCAGGAATTCCTTTGTGGTCCAGTGGCTAGGACTCCACGCTTTCGCTGCGGAGGGCCCAGGTTCAATGTCTAGTCAGGGAACTAAGATCTCCCAAGTTGTGCAGCCTGGGCAAAAACAAAAAACTCCCTTCCCTACCACTGCATCTGACACTGATCAGAGACACGTTGCCGTGTGGGGCTGTCTTTGCAGGGTATGCTCTGAGAACAGGGCCCACTATGCCAGCCCCGCACACTGCTGCCCTGCTCCTCCCAACCCCCACCAAGCATCGAGGTTGCAACATATCCTGCCTCATCTTCTCTTCCAGAACCAAAAGCTGGGGAAAGAAATCCGAAGTCCAAGGGTCTCTGCCCCTCCGGTGTGAGAAAATAAAACTTCAGGGCCTTAGTGTTGCTTCAGGAACCTTACAGCAATTGGATGAACCCACCACTTAACATAGCAATCATCTGCTCACTCTGACAAGCCCCCTCTTCTTAAACACAGCCGTCGCTGGGTGACTCCCTACAGCATGAGGAGGACATCCCTGTAGCTAGGGGCCAGGCTGCACTGGTGGACAGCTCTTCCTTAGACTGAGACGAGCCGTGTGTTCTTGTTATTTCCATGCACTGGTCCCAGGGGCATCAGTTCAGTTCAGTTCAGTCGCTCAGTCGTGTCCGACTCTTTGTGACCCTATGAATTGCAGCACACCAATACTCTTGCCTGGAAAATCCCATGGATGGAGAAGCCTGGTAGGCTGCAGCCCATGGGGTCGCTAAGAGTCAAACATGACTGAGCGACTTCCCTTTCACTTTTCACTTTCATGTACTGGAGAAAGAAATGGCAACCCACTCCAGTGTTCTTGCCTGGAGAATCCCAGCAACGGGGGAGCCTGGTGGGCTGCCATCTATGGGGTCGCACAGAGTCAGACACGACTGAAGCGACTGAGCAGCAGCAGCAGCAGGCCTCCCTGTCCATCACCAACTCTGGGAGTTTACCCAAACTCATGTCCATCAAGTCAGTGATGCCATCCAGCCATCTCGTCCTCTGTCATCCCCTTCTCCTTCTGCCTCCAATCCCTCTCAGCATCAGAGTCTTTTCCAATGAGTCAACTCTTCACATGAGGTGACCAAAGTACGGGAGTTTCAGCTTTAGCATCATTCCTTCCAAAGAAATCCCAGGGCTGATCTCCTTCAGAATGGACTGGTTAGATTTCCTTGCAGTCCAAAGGACTCTCAAGAGTCTTCTCCAACACCACAGTTCAAAAGCATCAATTCTTCGGCGCTCAGCTTTCTTCACAGTCCAACTCTCACATCCATACATGACCACTGGAAAAACCATAGCCTTGACTAGATGGACCTTTGTTGGCAAAGTAATGTCTCTGCTTTTGAATATGCTATCTAGGTTGGTCATAACTTTCCTTCCAAGGAGTAAGCGTCTTTTAATTTCAGGGCTGCAGTCACCATCTGCAGTGATTTTGGAGTCCCAAAAAACAGTCTGACACTGTTTCCACTGTTTCCCCATCTATTTCCCATGAAGTGATGGGACCAGATGCCATGATCTTAGTTTTCTGAATGTTGAGCTTTAAGCCAACTTGTTCACTCTCCTCTTTCACTTTGATCAAGAGGCTTTTTTTAGTTCCTCTTCACTTTCTGCCATAAGGGTGGTGTCATCTGCATATCTGAGGTTATTGATATTTCTCCCGGCAACCCTGATTCCAGCTTGTGCTTCTTCCAGCCTAGCGTTTCTCATGATGTACTCTGCATAGAAGTTAAATAAGCAGGGTGACAATATACAGCCTTGACATACTCCTTTTCCTATTTGGAACCAGTCTGTTGTTCCATGTCCAGTTCTAACTGTTGCTTCCTGACCTGCATATAGGTTTCTCAAGAGGCAGGTCAGGTGGTCTGGTATTCCCATCTCTTTCAGAATTTTCCACAGTTTATTGTGATCCACACAGTCAAAGGCTTTGGCACAGTCAATAAAGCAGAAATAGATGTTTTTCTGGAACTCTCTGGCTTTTTCCATGATCCAGCGGATGCTGGCAATTTGATCTCTGGTTCCTCTGCCTTTTCTAAATCCAGCTTGAACATCTGGAAGTTCACGGTTCACATATTGCTGAAGCCTGGCTTGGAGAAATTTGAGCATTACTTTACTAGCATGTGAGATGAGTGCAACTGTGCGGTAGTTTGAGCATTCTTTGTCATTGCCTTTCTTTGGGATTGGAATGAAAACTGACCTTTTCCAGTCCTGTGGCCACTGCTGAGTGTTCCAAATTTGCTGCCATAGTGAGTACAGCACTTTCACAGCATCATCTTTCAGGATTTGAAATAGCTCCACTGGAATTCCATCACCTCCACTAGCTTTGTTCGTAGTGATGCTTCCTAAGGCCCACTTGATTTCACATTCCAGGATGTCTGGCTCTAAATAAGCGATCATCACACCATCATGATTATCTTGGTCATGAAGATCTTTTTTGTACAGTTCTTCTGTGTATTCTTGCCACCTCTTCTTAATATCTTCTGCTTCTGTTAGGTCCATACCATTTCTGTCTTTTATCGAGCCCATCTTTGCATGAAATGTTCCCTTGGTATCTCTAATTTTCTTGAAGAGATCTCTAGTCTTTCCCATTCTGTTGTTTTCCTCTATTTCTTTGCATTGATTGCTGAGGAAGTCTTTCTTATCTCTCCTTGCTATTCTTTGGAACTGTGCATTCAGATGCTTATATCTTTCCTTTCCTCCTTTGCCTTTCACTTCTTTTCTTTTCACAGCTATTTGTAAGGGGCATGGAGATCTACAAAGGCTCTCCCCCAGACACTCCCTAAAAAGGCCAAAGCCAGCCTTTCGGGCATCCCCAGCCCAGCCCACATGCCTTCAGCCAGCATCCCCCATGACTCCATCCTGGCATCTGCCTAAAAGGTACTCTAATGTCCAGGAAATGTAACAAGACACCCTCTCCATTCATCTGGGCAGTGAGGTGACCGGGACAGCATTGGGGGGTGGGGGCTGTATGCTGCAAATGCAAAGTAGGGAGACCATAAGAGTTATCTTCCAAACCAGAATATTTTTAATATAGTAAAGGGGACTATGCCAGGAAAACAGGCACAAACAGGACTTAGGGCCTCATTACCTCTAAGTCACTGGCACACGCCAGAGTTACATGTTTACACCACTAAGGATGCCCCTGAGACCCCGAGTTCTCTCAGCAGCCAGCACACACGGTACCTTGCTGTCCACACCTGGTGAGGGGCTGGGGCTGATGCAGAGACTGCTAAAGACCACCACAATACATATGCCTCTAGGCTGGACCATGAGTACCCTCAATTTTTTAATAAAATGTTTTTATACCACACCTGATCTGCTACTGAGCACAGAGATCCATGGTTAGTGTGAAGGGAGGGGATGGGAGCCTGAGGCGCCCCAAGAGGTCACCCTAAGAGGATCAGAAAGGGACAGACACAGAAGCACTTGTTCTGGCACTGGTGGGTTTTACACGCACGGTCACGATGGTCCTGAAACACACACTAAAGTGTGTTTTAAAGCACACTACTGAAGTAGCCCGTGCTGTGGCCCAAGGTGAATGGCCCACAGCAGGGCTGGTAAGCAGGGCCTAATCCAATGGCCCAGATCTGAACTACCCACTCCCCGCAACATACACACACAGGCGCGCACGCACACACACACACACACATGTTGGTAGGGGCTAGTGTGGCAGTCATGGGATCTGGCAGACGAGGGGCAGGGCAGGAGGAATGGGAGGACCCCCTTCCTGGCCTCTCATACTCTGGTTCCTTCTCCAGCAGCAACAGCTTTTCTCTGCACACCGAGCACAGCACAGCCTGCCTGCAGCGTCTCCCGGGGCTCAGTGCCGTGTGGGAGCACTAGAGGGCGCCGCTGCCCTGCCCATGAGGAACACCCAGCGCTCCTAAATGGCAGCCCTGGGGCAGAGGCACCCAAACCTCTGGGTCTGCAGACAGGCTCCCCTGGGGGTCTCGCAGCTATTCAGTCACTCCAGTGCTAGGTGTCCAACTGATGGCTTCCTGCCACAAGTTCTTCCTGCTCACCTCTCATTCTCTGCTCAAAAGCCCCAAGCCCTCTGAGCAGACACCAAAGGTGGTTTCTCCCAGACCAGGCCCCCACCTCCGAGGCACACTGGGCCAGGGTGACACTGACAAGGCCCAAAGTCCAGGTCACTCTACTCCAAGAACATTCCCTCCCCTGCCTGGACACCAGGCCGCAGGGCCTGCTCTGCAGCCACTGTAAGCAAATGGGCCCCAGGGAGGGCAGGAAGCCCCATCTGCCCTCCAACCTGCAGAGGATGAGCTCGGAATTCAAGTCCAGAAGGACAAAAACCTCAGCTTCCTTATGTTCATCAGTCATCCAACTTCTCCTGCCTCTGAAAGGCCATCAGAAGACATGGAGAGACTGAAGGCAAACAGTAAGCACAGCAAGGACAACCCCCACATCACTCAGTCACGGCCTGCAGAGCTCTGAGCAACGCCCGGCACTTGCCTAAAACGTGCCTTACAGAGAAACGTCCCCTCATCCCTCCTGCCCTGGAAAAGGCCCAGGGACACCCCATGGACAGCAGCACTGGCCCGCAGTCTGTGCCCCTCCCTCCACCATACCACCTACAATCTCTTAGTGGTCACAGGGCCACTGGCTCAGCCTGGGCATCTGAGAAAGGCCCACCGCTCCTTCCCCTAAGCAGCAGGCAGCCAGCAGTTCCCTGGGCTCCGGTGAGTAGAGCTGGGAAGCAGGGACAGAAGCTGCTCCTAAGTAGGAGAAACATCAGCCAGAGACTGATCCCCCCACATACTCGTCTCTGAGGCTGTACGGAGAGCTGCAAGACGGTCAGGGCTCAAAGCTAAAAGGCCTCCATCTCTCTCCCTACTCCCCTGAGCACACTCAGAACTTCACAGGGAAAGAAGAACCAGGACTTCAAGAGTCCACGCCTCCCTGCTGGGGAAGAGGCTTAGGGCCCTACCCTCCACCCTACCTTTTAGCCCTTTATCACTGTGCCTAATCTTCCCCCACCACCTCTGGCCCACATATCCACTGACAGGGATGGGCGGGCTTGCTGAAAGGACAGTAACACCCACCCTTGCCACACTGGGTGAGGCTGTTGCAGAGGCACCTGTCCAGGGCTGACTCCCAGTCCTTGGAAGGGTGGGATACCTGCTCCTGGTCAAAGCCCAGAGTCCCTCCCTGAGCCCTGCTGGACAACGCGGCAACCTCCACCGGCTCCAACTTAGGAGGAGGCCAAAGGGCTAAGGTGAGGGCTAGGGGCTCTGTCCCGGGCCTAGGCTGAATGACTGCATTCTTCTCCTAGGTGGGACTCAGGATATTCAAAATAGAGCAGCTACTATCAGCACACACCCTACCCCAAGACCAAGAGACACCAGAAGGGGCCAGGGCCCCAAGAGTCTCCAAAGACGTGGAACAGGTCACAGATTTCAGGGGAGCTGCCCACAGCCTCTGGCCAAGCCCTGGGAGCAACCACGGGTGAGTATATGGGGGAGGAGTGGGCACATCCATTACTCGACTCTTTTCTCAGAGAGAAGAGAGCAGAGAGCCAGCTGGGACAGCTGGTGGGAAGTCATCTAGGTTCAGACAGAGTGCTGCTGCTAAGTCACTTCAGTCATGTCTGACTCTGTGCGACTCATAGACAGCAGCCCACTAGGCTCCCCTGTCCCTGGGATTCTCCAGGCAAGAACACTGGAGTGGGTTGCCATTTCCTTCTCCAACGCATGAAAGTGAAAGTGAAGTCGCTCAGTCGCATCCAACCCTCAGCGACCCCATGGACTGCAGCCTACCAGGCTCCTCCGCCCATGGGATTTTCCAGGCAAGAGTACTGGAGTGGGGTGCCACTGCCTTCTCCATCAGACAGGGTGGGGAAGCCTCAAGTGAGTCCTCAGTCCCCGCCTCTCTACCTGGCAAAGCTTCATGACCTTGAGGCCAGGAGACAAGGGGTGGACGTTGGAAAGCAAAGAATCCCAACAAAGGCCTTTCCTGCTTTTGTCCTCTTCCTCCCCCTCCTCAGGCGATAGGTGTGCCAACTCAGGAAGTGAGGCCCACAGGATCCCCAAAGTACGTGCCCTTCAACTCACCTGTGTCCATGCGGAGACAAGCCTTGGCTTAGGGAGACAGGGTTCCCCCACTCAACCATGCAAAGCCAGAGCCCCAGCAGCCTGCCCCAGGGCCCCAGCTGCTCCATCCTCCCCGCCCCAGGGTTCAGTGCAGACACCCCAGCATCCTTCCCGGGGACCAAAGCTGGTCTTGCCAAGGACATACCTGGGTTTCTGGGATTGCTCCTTGGCTTCTCTCAAGCCAAACCAGCTACTTTTGGCCTTTTCCTCCCCACTGGACGAGTGGTGGGGGGAGGCTCCCAGAGTGGGGCTCCCCTTCTCCCCCAGAGAGCCTCGGCGCCCCATCTCACTCCGACTCAGCCCCTGGTGGTGATGGTGGAAAAGGCCCATCCGGGGCTTCCGCTCCTCCTTCCGGGCTCCCTCCTTCTCCACCGCAGCCTCAGAGGAGGCCACCATGGGGGTGGTGACCTGCACCGGCCTCCCCTCCGAGGGCCGGGCCCCCTCCTCCTCTCCAGAGCGGCGGGCCCCCACAGCCAACACTCTGGGCTGTGAGCTCAGCTCCTCCTGTCCAGGCGCTGCCTCGGAGCTGCTGGGGTGGCGGCTACCTCGGGCCCAGGAGTCGTCCGCAGACCGCAGCCCCTCCTCGGAGGGCCGGGAAGAGCCAGCGTGCAGGGAGCTGGAGGGTGGAAATGGGCCCGAAATGGAACTGCGGTGCCGTGGAGGCGCTGGGGGCTCCTCGTTGTATATGTGGCTCCCGTTGACACAGAGAGAGGAGCGCGAGGCCCCATCGAGGTGGCCCTGAAGGTCAAGAAGGGCCCGGGGAGGCGCTGCCCGCACCTGGCTGGCCTCGTCACTGTAGGTCCGTTTGTGGGTGAGCAACTTGGGGGACTGTGCAGCGTCCCGACCTGGAAGGGAAGCACACGTTGGGTGAGATGCCTGCTCCCCCTGGCCTTCCCTACAGCCGAGGGGACAGCCCGCCCTCCGCTGCCCTCGCTCACCCCCTTCTGAAGACAGCCAGCTGCTGCGGCTGGGCGAGCGGGTGAGGAGCTCGGCGCCCGGGCCCTGATAGGCCAGGCTCCCGCTGGCCGAGGAAAGAGTGCTGTCCGAGCCCAGCGAGGTGTTGGACTGAGTCAGCGAGGACTTCTGCAGCTTGTTGCGGAGGAAGAAGCCTTTGGCTTTGCCCATCTTGCCCAGGCTGCCCAGCTCGGGGTCCTCCAGGGCACTGCTGGGGAGGATGGCAGAGGCAGATTCCAGGTCAAACTTCTTCTTGCCCTTCATCTTGTCCTTGATCTTACTGAAGGGGGACCGTGGCTTGTCCTTCACAGACAGGTCAAACATGCTGGCGCTGAGGTTGTTGCGCGTGAACTGGATGGTCACCTGGATCTCCCCGCGCTCCTTCTCCTTCTTGCCCGCCTTCGAGTGCAGCTTGTACCACCTGTGAGGAAGAAAGGGGTGTCAGGGCTCCGGGCACAGGGACCTCCCAGAGCCCCTCCCTGCCCTCAGGGTCATGACAGCCACCACTACAGGCTCCTACAGGCACAACTTCCGGCGTTTCCCCCGTCTACATCATTTCCTCTGACTGGTCGTAGCCCAAGCTCTGCTCTGAGCCACCAGTGAGTCCTGGAAAGAACAGCTCTCCCTGAAGCCCAGGGCCAGGAATGCTACTGCACGAACACCACACACACACACACCTCTCATGCCCTCACTTACTCACCCAAGCCCTGCCAGGTACACCTCTGCAAGATGGAGAAGCAGACAAGATGGCATAAAGAGGCCTTAAGCAAGAGACCCACAGAAGCAAAGAGCACTCCCCATCTGGAAGCATCCACCATGTGCTACAAAGGAATGGGGAGGGCAGTTTTCATCTTCCTTCCATGCACAGCTCACAGCAGGCCTGGGATTTTACAGATCAGGAGGTCAAAGCTCCATGGTGAGGCAACTCAGCCAAGAACAAGCAGCCAGGAAGGAGACTGTAATTAACAATAGTGCACTGCTCCTGGCTCATCAATCATAAATGTACCACATTAACGTTAATACAGATGTTACTAACAGAGGATACTACAGCAGGAGCAGGGAGGGGGTATATACGGGAGCTCTGTGCACTTTCCACTCGTTTTTCTGTAAACCTAAAACTACTCTAACAATAAACTCTTGATTTAAAAAAAAGCAGACACAGTGAGCACGGCGAGAACGTGAGCAAGAAGCCATGAAAGAAATAATACAAGGAAGTTCTCCCGAAGGCCATGAGCACCAGCACAGATGTGCCCACCAGCATTCAGCACAGCGAACAAAGAAAGACCTAGTGATGGGGATCACTGAGGTTTCAGAGCCCCAGGTATGAAAAGGAGACTAGAGGCTCCCACAGAGGGGAGACAGGTCCATATGACACATTCAGAAATCAGAGCAGCATCAGGTCTTCATTAGCAACACTGGACACCACATGGAGCCATGCCTTTGCAATTCTGAGGGGAAAACTCCCCAGAATTCTAGACCCAGCCAGTCAAGTTTTATTCCATAATAAAGTCCAGTGGAGGGCTCAAAGACCCTCAGAGTATACACACACCACACACACATAGCCCTCACAGCACATACAAACACGACACATGTACCCCACACACACGCCTCAGTCCCTGCTGTGGTGGTCATCTCCCACCTAACATCTGCTCACCCCACAGCACGAGCTCCCTGAGCTTCTCATGGACACAAAGGGGTGGGGGATCTTTTGTATGAAAGCCCCTGTATATGCAAATGTCCAGATTAAGTCACTGCAAGGAATTGGTGGTACTGGTGGATTTAAACCTTGTAACTTAAAAAACAACATCTACCCAGGGGCATTTCCAGTTGGATCCCTTTGGAAGCATCCATCATGACTAACCTCTTGGGTGCCCATCATGGGGGCTCTGCACCTGGCCTCTTCTTGGTGACCACTGGGTAGCTGAGAGACACCCCCTGGGAAGGCTGGCTCAGGACACAGCACAAGCAAGGAGGGCAGAGGGCCGTGCTCAGAGACGGTGTGTGTGTGCTTCTGTGCTCTCAGATGAGCAGGGGCGGGGAAGAAAGATGGGGGAGGCAAGGCGAGGAGCAGAGAAGGGAGCTAAGAGACAGGCCGAGGGGATGTATGTGAGGAAGGTCTGGGGGCACGAGGAGACATTTACTAGAAAGACAAACCAGCGAGCACCAACATCCTCACCCCCAGCCTTCTGAACCCAACATCCACCCTGGGCCTGACCCTTTAAGTCGTCCAAGGGCAAGTCAACTTGCTCAAAGCTGGACTAGACCTCATTTAGTACAAAAAGATTCTGGGAGGTGGGGCAATGAGAAGTATTGATATATGGACTCCAACCACAAAGCCACCAAGCCCTGAGTGACGGGAATCAGCAAGCACAGACATCCGTCTCCGGGGCTGAGGTCAGAGGCCCTGAGCCCTAGCAGGTCACGTGCCACACACCATGGCATTCACAGTGGTTATCTCTGGGGGCGAAGCTGCAGGGCACTATCACTTCCCACTGTCTATTTTGGTCCTGTGTGAATTTTTTTATAAGGGCCATATATTACCATCATAATCGGAAAGAGATGAAAGAAGGCCCCATCCTTCCTTACGCCCTCAGCTGCCTGAGACAGTGGGCTCCTTGCCACTCCGTCCAGCCCGTCACCGAGGATGTGTTGCCAGCCCAACCCGGGGCTCGGGTCCTTGGCCCCAAGGATCCTTGTCCCCGTCTTTCCCAACCTCTGCCCCATAAGGCCACTTTTGCTGCTCCTGCTCTTGGGGTTTTTTCCTCTTTACCTGCTTTTCAGGGAGACAACAGGGAAAAGGCTTTCTTTGCCATTTTCCGGCTGTCACCCTCCCCATCTGGAGCAGAGTGAGAATGGCTGGGACCCACCTCTGGCGCCTCAGTCACTGTCGCCATCTGTCTCCCTACAGGTGACAGGCAGGGTTGGTCGGATCCTGCCAGGTACTTGGAGCAGACCTTCTCCCAGGAGTGTGACCTGCACAGGCTGAGCACAACGGCAAGGCCACCAGTCAACCACTCCTGGATGAAACCCTGTCACTCTCATCCACGGGTGAGACCTGGCCGAAACCAATCAGGACTTGACCACAGCCTGAGCACATGCCCAGATGTTGGCTCACAAGACAGATTTTATTTCAGAGCTCTGCTGCTGCAGTACCCTAACCTGCACGTATCAGTGTGGGGTTTCTTTATACCTACTCATACCAAGATACAACCTAAAACCCACTAAATTAGTAAGGCCAGGCCGAGAAAATATTCCCCATTGGCTCAGTGGGTAAAGAATCTGCCTGCAATGCAAGAAACGTGAGTTCAATCCCTGGGTCAGGAAGATAACCCTGGAGAAGGGAATGGCAGCCCACTTCAGTATTCTTGCCTGAAAAACCCGATGGACAGAGGAGCCTGGCAGGCTACAGTTCATGGTGCCACAGAGTCAGACACGACTGAGCGACTAAGGAGCAGCAGGCAGCAAGAGGCCTAGAAAATCTACGATTTAAGGTGGAAGGGAGTCCGTCCTTGGGTGACTGAATTCACCAGACCCAGTGTGAAAACCACAGCAGGCTGGTCCCCTGCCTACTCTACCTGCTTCACGGATCAGAGACCAACTCTCCCTCCACCTGGGTGCCTCATCAACGACACTCAACTGGGGGACTTACCTGGTGGTCCAGCGGCTAAGACTACTACTCCCAACACAGGGGGCCCAGGGTCGATCCCCCTGGTCAGGGCACTAGATCCCACATGCCACAACTAAAGATCCCAAGCGCTGCAACTAAGACTTGGGGCAACCAAATAAATAAATTTTTTTAAAGGAACACTCAATTGATACCCAGAAGAAACCCATGTCTCTCCCCTGCCCAGCCAAGGCTTCCTTTCCAAAGTCCATTGAACCTGCTTCTTCTGAGAGAACTGACCCTAGACATGCTCATCCCTCCCCGACCTCCCCCCAACCGGGGACAAGTTACTGAAGGAATACAGACATGGGGGAGGGGCGGGCATCATTAAGTGCTTTCTGTGAATAAAGAGTTCCAAAATGAACAAGGCCTCTGTTCCACAAAGCGACTTCTAAAATGGGACTCACTAGCTCAGGAGGAAGGACAGTGATTCTGACCCAATACAATTTCCCTGACACCCGCTCAGCCCTCAAAGCCTGGATTCCTCGGCCCCTACAGCATGTAAAGCACCGATCTGCACATCCTTCCCTGCAGGAACCTAACTGTTCCACCTACGTGGCACCACCTCAACTCCTACACCGTCCGAGCACCTAAACTTTCCAAAGCCTGGACAGCAAGTGTTCAGGAAACAAGGGTTTTGACAATGATCATTATCTGGGACTTATCCTAGGTATGACTGCAGCCAAGGCATACTCCATCAGGAAAAAAGCAGGAAGAGAAAATTCCTTGCATGTAAGAGATAAGGGACTTCCCTGGTGGCTCAGATGGTAAAGAATGCACCTGCCATGCAGGAGACCCGGATTTGATCCCTGGATTGGGAAAACCCCTGGAGAAGGAAATGACTACCCACTCCAGTATTCTTGCCTAGAGAATATCATGGACAGAGGAGCCTGGTGGGCTACAGACCATGGGGTTACACAGAGGTGGACACGACTGAACGACTTTCACTTTCACTTCACTTTCAAGAGGTATGCACCTCTACAGACGCTGCTCTTCAGGAGTGACATACAACAGAGCTTCTCAAGTATTAATACAAAAGGATCACTGAGTCTAGTTAAAATGCAGATTCTGATGCGATGGGTGCAGATGGACCTGAGAGGCTCCATCTCTTCCCAGCTTCCAGGGGATGCCAGTGCTGCTGGCCTGTGGACCACACCTGAGAGGCAGGACAAGTGACTGGTGCTAAAGACGCCGCAGAGCTAGACTTACTGCATGCTCAGTGTGCGCCGAGCTTGGTATCTCCTTTATTACCCACACGGTCCAGGAGATGAGAGCCACCATCCCCATTCTGTGGATGAGGAAACCAAGTTACACAAAAGCTTTGTGACTTGTCCAGGAGCAAATAGCTAGTAAGTGATACAGTCAGTCCTTTAACATGAAGCTGCCTAACTCCCAGTCCACATTTTTATCCTTCCAGGAGCAGCTTTTTTCATTAAGCTGGACATCCTGAGAGGACAGAAGCTGGAAAAGGTGTGGAGTACACAACAGAGGCCCAAAGAGGCATGGAGGTGGGATACGGAGACCAGAACCCCGTATCCAGAACCCCGGAGACCAGTTGTGCAAAGGGTTGGCACAACTCCAGGAGGATGGAGCCCCGAAGGTCACTAAGGGAACCACGGGGGTTTGTCCTGTCCCCAGACCATTAAAACCATGTCTGAGAGCAGCCCAGCCTCCTCTAGCAGCCATGAGCATTCAGACTTCAGGAGTGGGAGGAGGGGGTAGCGGGAGGAGACGCAGAACCACAGAAAACCTCTACAAGGGCCCTGGCTCAGTCACCACACCTCCCCCTCAGACTCCCTCTGTCTGACAAAATTCAGCAGGCTGAGTATGAACTTAGGACTCAGCCCTCAGCTTCCTACCCTGCTGGACGCCTCCCCACCCTCTGCGGGAGCGCAGAGGACAAAGGTGGGATGAAGGAGGGTGGTAGTTGCCTCACCTGTTACCAAGATTCTGGCTTAGCTATTCCTACGAGTGGGGCTCCCAGGCCTACCGTGCCCAGCTCTCCACCCATTTCTCAGTAAACAGAGCTGGGCTGACAGCTACCAGAGAGCAAAACTGGAAAAGCCATCACTCCAGGAAAGCAGACCTAGAGCAGATGTCAAACACACACATGTACGTGCCTGCTTGGCTTCCAAGGACCCCCAAAGGGCAGTGGGGTCCTTGACAGCCACAGGGCCAGGCACACCTGACTTGTCTCCAGTTCTTCCTGAAACCAAGTCCCCCTGCCGACCTTTTCCAGCTCTGTCCTCTCAGGATGTCCAGAGGCCCAATGTGTGCATTCAGCTTGATGACAAGCACTGCCCACTGAAGGTTAAGAATGTGGACTTGGAGTTAGGTATCTTCGTGTTCTAGTTCTCTTTTATGATTTATCTCTTGATCCAAAACTTTATTCCTTTCCTTGTCCCACCCCTGTCCCCCCAGGACTGAGGAGTACCAAAGAAAAAGGGAAACTGAAACCAAGGAGGACTCTGTGGGGCCTTCCAGGGCACAGAAGCCCCTCCATGTCCTGTTTCTTGCTTGCAGGGAAAAAAGGGCTTCAGTATCCTAGACCTTCCCTGAGTTCCACAGAGCAGACTCAAGTAGTTAATGATTAGAAGAGTGTAGCCACAGGACTTCAGGGGTGCCTCCAGGAGGCTGGTGCCTATCTTCGAGGTACTCTGCAGAAGCTAAGGCCCCTCCACCACCTGGCAGAGGGTGGTGACTACTCATTGACCACAACAAGCAAGTAGACCCAGACTGGTTGGAACCAGAAAGCTGATGACTGAGGTTCCCCAAACAACATCCTGTTACCTCACCACCGACTGACCAGAAGAAGGTCCACAAGCTAACTCCTAACACAGTCTCTAAAAGCCTTTGCCTGAAAGCCAACGGGGAGTCCAGGCCTTTTGAGCACGCGCTGCCTGTTCACCTTACTTGCCACCCTGCAGATAAACACTGTTCTTTACTTCACCACTACCCAGTGTCAGGAGACTGGCTCTGCTGCGTGTCAGGCGAGCAGACCTGAGCTCAGTTCAGTAACACTATCAGTCCAGAGTTTAGCTTATGACCCAAATAATGGTGCCCCTTCCCAAGCATTCACTCCTCATTTATTTCAAATCCCAAACCAGGAACCATCCTTGTCTCTTTTTCCCCATCACACCCCACATCTAAATTTTGAACTCTATGGACCGACTACATCCAGATTTCAACCCCCTGCACCACTGGCAGCCTACAGTACACCTACAGTGCAGTCCACCACAACCCCCTGCTGAATATCACAATTCCCTGCTCACCTGCCTCCCTGCCATCCATGCTTCCTGCAGCATGTAAGTGAACTTGGAGTGCATCACACACTGCTCCTCAGCATGGCAGAAAGACTCATCTTTTGGGTCCCGGCTCCTCTGATCCTCTGCATATCTCATCCCACACTGGTCTTCACTGTGTTCCCACCTCCAGGCCACTGCTCTTGCTTTTCCCTCTGCCTGAGACACAGGCCCAGACCTTCACTTACTCACTCACAACAGGTCCCCATTCGTCTGAACTTTCTCAGTCTTTCCTGAGTACCCCAACTACACCTGCTCCTTAACTCTGTTCTATTTCTTCAGCATACTACCACCACCTGACATAGGGTATGGGTATGTGTGTATGTGTGTGTGTGTGTGTGT
The DNA here is from genome assembly GCA_935064755.1 of Tragelaphus eurycerus. Classification (NCBI taxonomy): domain Eukaryota; kingdom Metazoa; phylum Chordata; class Mammalia; order Artiodactyla; family Bovidae; genus Tragelaphus; species Tragelaphus eurycerus. The sequence continues at coordinate 25,918,390 of CAKXYN010000016.1, forward strand.
GCGTGTGCGCGTGTGCGCGTGTATCCCACACAGTAAAACAACAGAATGGGAAAGACTAGAGACCTCTTCAAGAAAATCAGAGCTACCAAGGGAACATTTCATGCAAAGATGGGTACAAAAAAGGACAGAAATGGCAAGGACCTAACAGAAGCAGAAGAGATTAAGAAGAGGTGGCAAGAATACACAGAAGAACTGCACAAAAAAGGTCTTAATGACCTGGATAACCACAATGGTGTGGTCATTCACTAGGAGCCAGACAGGGCAGTGTGAAGTCAAGTGGGCCTTAGGAAGCAACACTACAAACAAAGCTACTGGAGGTGATGGAATTCCAGCTGAGCTACTTCAAATCCTAAAAGATGATGCTGTCAAAGTGTTCCACTCAATATGTCAGCAAAGTTGGAAAACTCAGCAATGGTCACAGGACTGGAAAAGGTCAGTTCTCATTCCAATCTCAAAGAAGGGCAATGCCAAAGAATGTTCAAACTACCACACAATTGCACTCATTTCACATGCTAGCAAGGTAATGCTCAAAATCCTTCAAGCTAGGCTTCAACAGTATGTAAACCAAGAACGTCCAGATGTACAAGTTGGATTTAGAAAAGGCACAGGAACCAAAGATCAAGCTGTCAACATCTGTTAGATCATAGAAAAAGCAAGAGAATTCCAGGAAAACATCTACTTCTGCTTCATTGACTACGCTAAAGCCTTTGACTGTGTGGATCACAACAAACTGTGGAAAATTCTTCAAGAGATGAGAATACCAGACCACCATACCTGCCTCCTGAGAAATCTGAATGCAGGTCAAGAAGCAACAGTTAGAACTGGACATGGAACAACAGACTGGTTCAAAATTGGGAAAGGAGTACGTCAAGGCTGTATATTGTCACCCTGCTTATTTAACTTACGTGCAGATTACATCATGTGAAAAGCTGGGCTGGATGAAGTGCAAACTGGAATCAAGAATGGTGGGAGAAATATTAATAACCTCAGATATGCAGATGATACCATTCTAACAGCAGAAGTGAAGGTGAAGTAGTGAAGAGGAACTAAAGAGCCTCTTGATGAAGGTGAAAGAGGAGAGTAAAGAAGCTGGTTTAAGACTCAACATTCAGGCTGATTCATATCAATGTATGGCAAAAACCACCACAATGTTGTAAAGTAATTTGCCACCAATTAAATAAATTTTTTTTAAAAGATTCAACATTCAAAAAACTAACATCATGGTACCTGGTCCCATCACTTCATGGTAAACTGATGAGGAAAAAATGGAAACAAATGACAGACTTTCTCCTCTTGGACTCCCAAATCACTGCAGCCATGAAATTAAAAGACACTTGCTCCTCGGAAGAAAGGCTGTGACAAACCTAGACAGCATATTAAAAAGCAGAGACATCACTTTGCTGACAAAGGTCCATCTAGTCAAAGCTATGGTTTTTCCAGTGGTCATGTATGGATGTGAGAGTTGGACCATAAAGAAGGCTGAGCATCGAAGAACTGATGCTTTTGAATTGTGGTGCTGGAGAAGACTCTCGAGAGTCCCTTGGACTGCAAGAAGATCAAACCAGTCCATCCTAAAGGAGATCAACCCTGAATATTCATTGGAAGGACTGACGCTGGAGCTGAAGCTCCAATACTTTGGCCACCTGATGTGAAGAGCCAACTCATTGGAAAAGACCCTGATGTCGAGAAAGATTGAAGACAAGAGGAGAAGGGAGTGACAGAGCTTAAGGTGGATGGTTGGATGATACCATGGATTCAATGGACATGAGTTTGAGCAAACTCCAGGAGACACTGGAGGACAGGGAAGCCTGGCACGCTGCAATTCATGGGGTCGCAAAGAGTCGGACACGATTTAGCGACTGAACAATACATTGCTGTGTAATGTCTGTCTTTCCCTGCTCTACAGGCAGGAACTTTATTCTGCTCATCTCTGTGTCACCAGGTTTGAAAGAGTGGATATTCAACTATCTTTTCAATTAACTAACAAATTAATCTATGAAATAACTTAGGAACTTGTTTGTCCCTATTCACAACTGAACGTATATGTAATGTTTATATCAACACAAACCCACAAGTCTTAATCATGAGACCAGAAGCTCCCAGAGCAAAGAGGGTACCCCTGTCCCCAGAAAGAGCCTCCTGAGGTGGGAGCCACATGCCAGGCTTCAAGGGACAGACAGTTCCAAAAGGATGCCTCCTTTAACCTTGAAGCCCTCATCCCCAATCCCTGAGCTAAGAATTCCATCAACTTCCTGGAGAGAATACACCCATCAGCTCTGGTAAGTGCCCACTTCCTGAATGGAGGTCAGCTGTTGATCCCATGCTAGCCGTCACTAGGGCAATAATCTTAGCATCACAACTACACCTCTCATTTAGCATCTACTGTGGGCAGGCACTGTACTAAGCACTCAACACAACAAATTAGATCCAAATAATACCCTTAACAGCCCTGTGATGCAGGTGTGGGAGACCGACCTTGAAAGTGGCTACCAGCCTGGACTCTGGAGCCTGGCTGCCTGGCCACAGCTCACCACATAACCAGCTGCATGATGCAGAGTGGGTTCCCCTATCTCTCTATGCCTTTTTGTACTTATCTATAAAATGAGGGTAATGGATGTTGGCTCCCTTCACAAGACCATGCTGCCAATTAAACAGATTACACGTGAAGCACTCAGAACAGGGTCTGGCACATGGGAAGTGCCACACAAGTGTTAGCTTACATGTTTTGCAGATGCAAGCACTAGGACAGAGAGAAGTCCACAGGGTTACAGCACATGCTTCTTTTTAGTAAATAGAGGAACCAGGATTTGATCTCAGGTTCCTTGTCTCCAGAGCAGCTGACCCTGTTCACTGCACGAGACTGCCTCCCTCTGCAAGTACAGCACACACACACCTGGACCCAGAAACCCCCATGTTCCTTCCCAACCAAGGTATTTCTCTAAAGCAGGGGGTATGTGTTAGATAGGAGAATTACATCTCTATTTCCCCTCATCTCTAACTGAAATTTGGCACTTTTTTCAATTATGAATTTTGCAAATCTTTGGAGAGCAGCAGTACCTGTGAACGTGCCACCAAGGGAAACCGGGCATTTTCATACCACGTGACAGCTGCAGCAGGCGTTGCCAAGTCTCGTCTACATGCATCACCTCTATCACTACTTTGAACTTTAAAGTTACAGGCTTCTGCTGCTATCCAAAAGTAGAGGATTCCTACTCTTTATGCTGAAATGGCATTCAGTGAAAAAGCAATTACCTTAGAACACATCTTGCTAACAGAGGCACAAAATAATAAAGCACACTTAGAGATACAGCTCAAAGCTAAAGCGAGGGCTCTGTGGAAGATGCAGAGTGTAGTTCCCAGAGGAGGAGCTGGACGATGCTACTCTCACTGCTCGGGTTGTGCTGCCTCTATAAGGCTTGCTGCAAAACACGTGCTGAGCATGTCTTTCCCTTCCTGTCCCAATGCATGGCTCCCAAATGAGAGGACAGACACTTCATGTCCCACTGGGTACGAGAGAGCCTTGCTGGTAAGGGGCAAGGAACTAGCCAAAGGCTCTGCAGCTCCCGAGCGTCTCGCCACAGCGCTCAGTCTGATCCCCCAACACCCAGCAAGGCAGTGAAGGCGACTCCAGACAAACAAAAGCAGCCAGATGCACCTGCTGCCTCAGGGGCAGGCTGCTCCCAGAGCTTTTCTTCGTGTCCCCAATACCACAATCTCCAACTTTCCCAGGCTGGTCCTCACCTGAGCCTTACCTGCCTACTTATCTGCAGCTTCTCTCTTCTGGCCTTAGCCACCATCTTCAGAGACAGGCCTACCTCAGGCTAGGGAACAGCTACCACCATGCTGGGGATGAGGGGCCTGCAAAGCTGATGGCTGCAGGAATGAACTGCACCCCAAGACAAATGAAGCTGAGAGGCCCTGAGAAGATAGCTGTGCCGCCCGCTGTTCTGGCTGAAGAATCTCCTAAAAGAACCACCAATGTGAAGGAAAGATATACTGATCCAGTTGTCCTTTCCAGGGCTTACTCGCCCCACTGAGCCTCCCCAGGGAGTCAGTACAAGTGGGGGCTACAGAGCTCCAGAGAGGAGAAGACTGCAACTCAAAAAGCAGATGCTGGGGGAAACTCTGGGAAAAGACACCAAGATACCTGTCCATAACATTCTGATGGGCATAACAATCTGCCCCAAATCCCTATTTTAGGCCAGCAGCCATCAGTCACTTCAAGCAACATTGTATTGATTAAATCACTTGCTTTGAAAAGGTCTGAGGGCTTCTCCGGTGGCTCAGACAGTAAAGAATCTGCCTGCAATGCAGGAAAACCGGGTTTGATTCCTGAGTCAGGAAGATGCCCTGGAGAAGGAAATGGCTACCCACTCCAGTGTTCTTGCCTGGAGAATTCCATGGACAGAGGAGGCTGGACATCTACAGTCCACAGGGCTGTGAAGAAGCAGACCAACTGAGTGACCCAGTAACAACAGCTGAAAAGGCCTGGAGCCTTCAGAGACCATTCACCCTGTCTCCCTTTCTCCAGGCTCACAAAGTCCTACAATTCCTCTTTGGCAGGAAACCCCCATCATGTAAGTGACTGCTGTCATCGCACTATTATGGAGTTCTAATTTGGAAGTCAACCACAAACTGAAAAACAATGGCAAAGAATTGCCATTCCTGATGTTCCTATGTAGAATGACCAAATAATCACAGGAAAAACTAAAATGCTTCCTTATGCCAGATTCCTGCTAATAAAGAAAAAAAAAACTCGAGTCCTCGGCAGCAATCCTTAATGGATACTAAAATCCATTGGGAGAAAGGCTGAATGGATAACTTCATGGTAGCTGGGTCGGCTCACAGTCCAGAACCCACTGCTTAATCTCAGCCCCACTGAAGAGGAGATGGAGCCGCTGTGTCTGCTGAGGCCATGCAGCAGAGTCAGCGTCCTCGGGCAGAGGGACTCCTGCAGGAGGCAGGGTCTACGGAGCAGGCCTTGCAGACCCAGCAACTAGCCCTCAGGGGCTGCAAAATTAGGGTGAAGGACAGCAGAGGGGAAGCCATTAGCCATAGTGCAGATGCTCTCAAGGACAAGTGACTCAGCTCCTCCCTCAGGTAAGGGAGGAGGGGATTGTTGCCCTGGGAGACCTAACAACCAGGCCCCGGCTGGGAGGGAGCCCCGTCTGGATCCTGATTCAACAAACCACTCATAAACAGGGAGTCCTGATATCAGGGCAATTTGAATATGGACTGGATACTGACTGGATGATTAAGGAACTGCTGATTTTGTCCGTCTGTTAACAAGCGTCATGGTGATGTTTTTTGAAAAGCACCAGCATCTGTTGGAAATGGCTGGAAACATATACTGACTCAGCTATATTCTCCTTTGGTCCCACTTGAGACTAACAGGGCCTTTCTGTTAGATCCCTGTGGAGGTGAGGGTAGCCTTGGGCCAGGACACAGGCTTTCTTCTCCCTGTCCTGTGACTGCGCCCTGCTCCTGGTCGCATGCCTGAGCCTTGTGCCATCTACACATCTCCAGAGCCTCAGCACAGGGAATGGCACGTGAGATCCTGACACCCACAAAGTCTCAGAAGCATAGGGAACTTGCCCGTGAAATCCCATCTAACCAGAGGAGCCCTCAGCCAGGCTCAGAATATTTCCTAAGTATTTGCCATAATTTAAAAAAAAAAAAAAAAAAAAAAGGGAGTGTCCTTGAGAAGCTTACATCATAGTAGGGAAATAAGACAGCCACATAAATAAAGGAAGAAAGTGATTAACACCACAAAAATGTACAAATACAATGCACAGATAACCTAAATGGAAGAATATTTCAGGAGAAGTGGTAAAGGACCTAATAAAAGAAATTTTTACATATTGAGATACAGGAAATCATGCTGGCTTATACCTGAGAAAACCTGAATCTTTTGCTAACTAAAATAGCCTGTTTGTGGCCTATCAAACATACGTTGTTGTCGCTGTTCAGCTGCTAAGTCGTGTCTGACTCTTTGTGACCCCATGAACTGCAGCATGCCAGGCTTCCTTGTCCTTCACTATCTCCTGGAGTTTGCTCAAACTCATGTCCATTGAGTCCGTGATGCCATCCAACCATCTCATCCTCTGATGCCCCCTTCTCCTCTTGCCCTCAATCTTTCCCAGCATCAGGGTCTTTTCTAATGAGTCTCTTCGCATCAAGTGGCCAAAGTATTGGAGCTTCAGCTCCAGCATCAGTCCTTCCAGTGAATATTCAGGGTTGATTTCCTTCAGGATTGACTGGTTGGATCTCCTTGCAGTCCAAGACTCTTCTCTCAAGAGTCTTCTCCAACACTACAGTTCGAAAGCATCAATTCTTCAGCACTCAGTCTTCTCTATGGTCCAACTCCCATCTGTACATGACTACTAGAAAAACCATAGCTTTGACTATATGGACCTTTGTCAGCAAAGTGACTGTCTCTGCTTTTTAATATGCTGGTCTGGGGCTGTCATAGCTTTTCTTCCAAGGAGCAAGCATCTATTAATTGTGTTGCTGCAGTCACCACTTGCAGTGATTTCAGAACCCCCCAAAATAAAATCTGTCACTGTTTCCACTTTTTTCCCATCTATTTGCCATGAGGTTACAAACATACTTTGGACATCTGCTTTAATTATTAGAGAAAAGACATTAACAAAAGGTAAAGCATGCCCGTGTTAAAAATAAAGATTAAATAACTTCTCTTCTTGGGACACCAATGCTCATAAATTCTCGTAAGTGAAAGTCACTCAGTCCTGTCCAACTTTTTGTGACCTCGCGAACTATCCAGTCCATGGAATTCTCCAAGCCAGAATACTGCAGAGGGTAGCCGCTCCCTTCTCAGGGAACCCAATGCGGGTCCTCCTTGAACGATAAGATTCCCTTCCCAGGTACAAGGCCATGATGACTTGCTGTGTGCATGCTTGTGGGTGGGTGGGTGGAGGTCTTCTTGACATGTATCCCTGACTTGTTTCATGTTCTTTGTTCTGACAAGATATATAAACTTGTGCTGCAAACCATGCTTCTCCAGAGCAGTTTCTCAAGAGTAATCTGGGAAATGGGTGTCCAGGCTAATCCTCAGTTTGGCTCAGACAAAATTCTTTTCTATTTTTACAATAGGCTGTTTATTGATTATTTTCATTGACAGATACAACACTCATACTGGGTCAGGAGGCAAGGAGGCAGGTGCAGAGACACTCCAGGTGGGAGGAACAGAATATCCAGGTGCTGAGGGCTGGAGAAGTGAAGATGGACAGAAAGGTGCTTTGGAGCACAGAGAGGAGACTGCCCCAAATATCATGCTGAAGAGCTGCAGCTTTCCTCTGGGCCTGGAAGAGCACTACAGGGTAGGAAACAAGGATAAGACCTATGGCCACAGGGCTCTAGGAAGAGCACGGGGCAGCAGGGAGGGGGGCAGGCGAGAGGTGAGACCGCAGAGCCGGCCACAGAGCCGGCCGACCCAGGACAGGCCCCACAGCCAGGCTGACGCAGGCAATTCCCTGTGCCTTAGCAGTCATTTCTCATCATAAATTAATACACTGCCATTCTGGCTTATAAAAAAGCTGAAGCAGCTATGCTAAGTCTGCAGGAGACGTTAAAAAAAAATTGCTTAAACTAGGACAGGAGCAATGGGGAGGGTAGGGAGGGGCCCAGAGTGCCTTTCTCTAAGCCCTCGTCTTTGTGCCGCAGCAGAGCCACTCCATCTGTGCTGTCACTGCTTACTAACAGCACAGTAATGAATGTTACTCACATTCAGGTGAATGTTACTCACCTTTCACCCCCACAACCCAGGGACTGGGCCTGCTCTAACACACACTGGATAGATGAGATGGCATTGACAGGGCTTAGCTTCAGTCCCAGAAATAGGTTGGGAAAAAGAATTATTTTAGGAACTTCCCTGGTGGTCCAGTGATGAAGAATCCGCCTTCCAATGCAGGGGATGCAGCTTTGATCCCTGGTCAGGGAACTAAGATCCCACAGGCCACAGGGCAGCTAAGCCGAGGCGCCATAACTCAGAGCCCATGTGCCCTGGAACCTGTGTACCACACTAGCGAGAAGCCCACATGCTGCAACTAAGACCCAATGCAGCCAAAAAGTAAATATTCTAAAAAATAAAATATCTATTAAAAAAAGTTTAAAAAAATTATTTTAAAGGAATAGTGGGAAAACCTCAGTTCAGTTCAGTCACTCAGTCATGTCCGACTCTTTGCGACCCCATGAATCACAGCATGCGAGGCCTCCCTGTCCATCACCAACTCCCGGGGTTCACTCAAACTCACGTCCATTGAGTCAGTGATGCCATCCAGCCATCTCATCCTCTGTCATCCCCTTCTCCTTCTGCCCCCAATCCCTCCCAGCACCAGAGTCTTTTCCAATGAGTCAACTCTTCACATGAGGTGGCCAAAGTCCTGGTGTTTCAGCTTTAGCATCATTCCTTCCAAAGAACACCAAGGACTGATCTCCTTTAGAATGGACTGGTTGGATCTCCTTGCAGTCCAAGGGACTCTCAAGAGTCTCCTCCAACACCACAGTTCAAAAGAATCAATTCTTCGGCGCTCAGCTTTCTTCACAGTCCAACTCTCACATCCATACATGACTACTGGAAAAACTATAGCCTTGACTAGACGGACCTTTGTTGGCAAAGTAATGTCTCTGCTTTTGAATATGCTATCTAGGTTGGTCATAACTTTCCTTCCAAGGAGTAAGTGTCTTTTAATTTCAGGGCTGCAGTCACCATCTGCAGTGATTTTGGAGTCCAAAAAAATACAGTCTGACACTGTTTCCACTGTTTCCCCATCTATTTCCCATGAAGTGATGGGACCAGATGCCATGATCTTCGTTTTCTGAATGTTGAGCTTTAAGCCAACTCGTTCACTCTCCTCTTTCACTTTCATCAAGAGGCTTTTTAGTTCCTCTTCACTTTCTGCCATAAGGGTGATGTCACCTGCATATCTGAGGTTATTGATATTTCTCCCAGCAATCTTGATTCCAACTTGTGCTTCTTCCAGCCCAGCTTTCCTCATGATGTATTCTGCATAGAAGTTAAATAAGCAGGGTGACAATATACAGCCTTGACGTACTCCTTTTCCTATTTGGAACCAGTCTGTTGTTCCATGTCCAGTTCTAACTGTTGCTTCCTGACCTGCATATAGGTCTCTCAAGAGGCAGGTCAGGTGGTCTGGTATTCCCATGTCTTTCTGAATTTTCCACAGTTTATTGTGATCCACACAGTCCATGGCTTTGGCATAGTCAATAAAGCAGAAATAGATGTTTTTCTGGAACTCTCTGGCTTTTTCCATGATCCAGCAGATGTTGGCAATTTGATCTCTAATTCCTCTGCCTTTTTTAAAACCAACTTGAACATCTGGAAGTTCACGGTTCACGTGAGGAAAATCCTCAGTGAGCTGTAAGACAGGAGACCCAGGTTCTAGTCCTGGATCTGACTTACAAAGTGCCTTTCAACCACCCACTTCACCTCTGTAAAAGAGGGATGATAAAATAAGCCAGTGAAGATGGGGAGAAATACCAACCAAAACTGTATTACTCAGAGTTTGAAGAGCTGGCTGGAAAAGCTTTCCCCAGAGGCTCCTCCATCTAGATGCCTTCCCTCCCCAGATCTCCCTGCGGCCGACCTCCGCACACACCAGCAGATAGGATGCAGGGAGGAGGCCAATCCCTTACGGCTCTCAATGCTCACAACCTAAGCCTGCCTTTGATTTGGTATCAAAAGTAAAAACTGCAAGCCAGACTCAACTGCAGGAGAAGGCAGTGCCCCTTTATCAGGCCAGAGATTCTTACCACCTACTCTGGCTCTGGGCAACAGTCCTCAGAGCCCAGAACTGTCGTTTCATTAGCCATCCCTGCCTCTGTGGGCACGGGCTGCTTGGGCTCGCCTCAGCCCAGTCAGGCTCAGCCTCCCCACCGCCTGGGCGTCAGAAATCTGGCTGGCACTAATGAGCTGTGTGACCTTGAATAGGTCATCCCATTCCTCAGACCCCAGTCTCAACATCAGTAAAAATGGGGGTCAGCCTGCCTGCCCTCAGGGAAGAAGGAAATGAGGTGATGCTGGGAAAGCACTCTGAGAAGTAGGCCAACCCACACATAAAGATTTGGATTTACTGTCTGTCGGGATCTCTTATGGGCTATCATCAGCCCTATGAGAGGAAGGTCGCCCAGGACCAAAGAGCGATGACCCTGCCCAGGAGAAAGGAGAACCAGAGAGATGACCCTCCCAGGGGACTCTCTGGGAGACAAGGGATAAGGAAGAAATTATACTTACCCACATTCCCCTCCCCGGTGCTCCTAACCCAATATTCACCCCGAACCAGAGTCCTGAGTTCCAGAGGATAAAACTAAGTATGGCCGTCCCGCTGCTAGGGTTTCGGTTCAGACACAACAGGTGGCATGCTCAGTCCTTCAGTCATGTCCGACTCTGCAACCCCATGCACTATAGGTCATCAGGCTCCTCTGTCCATGGGATTTTTCATGCAAGAGTACTGGAGTGGTTCTCAGTGTCCTCCTCTGGGCAATCTTCCAGACCCAGCGGCTCCTGTGTCCCCTGCACTGCAGGCAGATTCCTGATCTGCTGAGCACTGGGAAAGCACCACAACAGGTGGACACAAGCAGTAACATCCCTCTGTGGGGCAGCCAGGCTGACAGTAGGTATAGAACCGTGTGCGTGAAGAAAGCTGCATTTGTGCAAACACAATGTGAGGGTGAGAAGAAATCTATAATGCATTGGCTTTTAAAAGTACATGAGATCTGGTAATGCTGGTTGCCTCCAAAGAAAGCAGCTAGATGAATCAAGGTCAGAGCAAAGAAAATTTTTCACTGTGTAACCTCTGTATCTTTAGAATTTTTAAACCAGGAAACTACTCAAAAATAAATGTGAAAGAAAGTCAGGCTGTTTTGCTGAGAGAAGCACAGAGCTAAACTAACTCAGCTCCCCTCCACTCCCTTTCCTGGCCCAGCCCATCACACTTCCCTTCCCTTCCAGAGGGGCAGTCTCCCTCCCAACTCACCCAGCCCCTATCACACCTCATCTGTCATTCAAGGCTCTGCCTCCTACGCACGGTCCACCCTGATCACACCAACCCTGGTGAGTCGGTCCTTCTTTTGATCCTTTCTCTCATACTTTTTATATACTGCTTTTTAGTTAATTATCCTTCCTGTACTAAGTCTTGCCTCAAACATATTTTTGCCTTCCTAGGGAAAGGGCTAATAATTTTCTTTCTCATGTTTCCTCCAAAGCCCTAACCTTGGCACAGTGGTTGCCCAGTAATTACTTACTAGATGTTGAACAAAAGAAAGAAAAAAGCAAACCACCACATGACTGTAGGAAGAGGAACCAGATGGCTCGGAGGGTTCCGTCACAGTCAAACAAGCATGTCATTTTTTGGGAAAGGTCAGGAAGTCTTGTATCTGGTGATGATATCCCAAGCCCAGCTATACTGTACAAGTCAACGAGAGCAAATCTCCCTGGGGTGGGGTTGGGGGTGTCTGGAGCCAAGGCAGAGCTTTCCAGCCCCTCCCTCACTCGTAAGAGATAGTCTAGTGGCAGTGATACCCTCTTCCCCAAACGACCAGGCAACACCCCCATCTCCTGAGAAAGACATGACTAGACACGGAGCTGCAGACTAAATGCACTTATCCCAGCCAGTCAAGGCCTCACACAGAAGAAGCAGGTCATGCTTCCAGAGCCTCCAAGCCTGACCACAGAGATGGACTTTGGGGAGGAGAGATGAACCCTAAGGAGGGCAGCTGCTGAACACCAGGTTCCGTGCAAAGCTGAATGCTGGGAGACATGAGGGAAGACTCAGACGGATGGTGCAGCATGGTGCTGAAGAGCACAGAATCTGGAGCCAGACTGTCTGGGTACAAGCCTGACGGCCGTGTACTGTGCACCTTTAGAAAAGTCACTTCACCTCTCTGCGTCTCAGTTTCCTCACTTGTTAAACACAGTAACAGTACCTACACCTCAAGAGGTTGTTAATAAGCTGATGGAAGACAAATCCTCAGGACAGCATCAGCACCTAAGCAAGACATAATCAATGATACACTAGACAAATGAGGCAATGACAATTCTCCAAAAACAAGTGCTACATGCAATCTGTATGGGAACTCAGAGCAAGTTGGGTGGCAAATGGGATCCCTGATGGCCAGCCTGACAGGTCTGGGGTACCTCCTCTTACAGGAGGCCATCTCTGACCACAGCTGAGCCCAGGGATTCTGTCTGCTCTGAAATCTCCAGTGTTTCCTGGCTAGGCCCCAAAATACAACACCTGGCCATGGCCCTTCCTCCAAATGTGGGGTCTATCCTCCTAATAAGACTGCACCCTCTGAATATGCAGGCTGAGGTGTCCATGTGCTCCTCTTCTTTCAACTCCCCACCTAACCAGTGGCCTCCCCTGGCCTCTGCCCAGGCAGAAAGGCCTGTGGATTAGACTGTTCCTCAGCGTCTCAGAGGGAGAAGGCAATGGCACCCCACTCCAGTGTTCTTGCCTGGAGAATCCCAGGGACGGGGAGCCTGGTGGGCTGCCGTCTATGGGGTCGCACAGAGTCAGACACGACTGAAGCGACTTAGCATAGCATAGCATAGCAGCATCTCAGAGAAGTCCCAAGCCCCCTTCCCTATCCCAGTGGAAATGTCCCCATCTCCGTAAAACCCCTCTGGCACTTCCACCTTGGGATGCACTCAGGGCCCCAAGTGCCATCTCTTCTTTACCCCAAATCCTTCAGCCCTTCAGGCTGCCAGGGCCTAAGAGAAACCACAGAGCCCCACCCTTCCTAATTGCTACATAGCTGAGAGCCTGCCACTTGCCCTCCCAGCCTCCATTTCCACATGTCTAAGCACCCTGACAGCTCTGACATTAGAATTCCACCGTCAAGGTCAGTGCTTCCATTTCCCACCCCCGGGGTCAACTGAAGGTCAAGGTGGCCCCTGACAACTCCCCCCTCTCCCACACCACCAGCGCTATCTCCTGGGAGCTAAACTAGCTTATTATGCTCACTGAGGAGACCTGGGCCCAGCCCCACAGGCCAGCTCAGTCAAAACAAAGCCATCAGACTCCTCCTTGACAGAACTGCCAGATGCAGAAAGGACCCACTCCATGGACTTATCCCTATTACTTGGCCATGAGGAAGGGCAAGGCTTCTTCACAACCACACCTGTTTGCAGAAAACAGCCCTGAGCAGGAAAAAAAAATAAGGTACAGACTCCCAGAGAACACACAGAGCTCCTGTCATTGTGTTAATCTTCTGTCCCTGCGCAGGGTGGGAATGGCAGGGGAAACACCTGGACAAGGCCAGATGAGCCTTTTAGTGTCGCTGTTGCTGGCGAGCGTGTCACAGCACCGGGGTGGCAGCAATAAAGAGAGCAGGCAGCCCCATCAGAAGAAAGGCACAGCCCTCAAGGTCACCCGCATGGAGCTCTGCTGAGCTGCGTCTGTCCCCGGCTACCAGCAGGGAGGGGAGGACAGGGCCAGCTGCGGAGGGAAGGGAAGCTGCTGTGCTTGCCAGTCTGATGGAGGAGTCACTTCCTACCCCCTCCCCACACCCTCAGACGCTGCTGCTCAAGCAACCCCAAATAAAAACTGCCCCATAACTCAGGGAATGCAGCCTCCCCAAGTCCTAACTACTGCTTTTAAGAACAGCCACACCCTTCCCAGCAGCCAAGCAGACTTCCCCAGCAGCCAGGTCTGAAGCTGGAGCAGGAGCCAGAGCCAAGGACCCTCATGGCCTCAGCTGCTTCCTGAGGAGCAGTCACAGCTGGAAACCAGCGGGGACGAGGCTGTGGGTCATGCACCATCTGTCTACAAGAGGAACACGCAGTCCATCTGGAGGCTAGGGGACAGGTGGAAGCCCTCAAAGACCATGCCACCTTAGACCAGCAGGCTACACTGGCTTCAGGTGTCTCTCCCAGTGCCCAAAACCCTCCTCGAGGATGTCTCAGGCCACCACTGCCAGCCAGGCAGAAGGCTCAGGTCTCCAACCTAAGTCCTCCGCAGCCACAGGCCCCCCTGAGGCCCTCATAAAATCAGTGAGACAGGTCTGATCGAGCCACTTAGAGGGCCACAGCTGCGGCCTGTCCATGGTCCCATTTTAACCCAAATCGAGGCCACAGATGTGGCCTTTCCAAGGAGCCAGACTGTAACCCTCTGTCCAACAGGCCCAGGAAGGGGGTTCTTTTAAGGAAGGGACCATTTTTCTCCACACAAGTAGCCCTGGGGAGTACCATGGGTGGCACTGAGGTAAAAACCAGAAAGGGCGCATCTAAAGAAGCTAAAGAGAGAATTTCCTGCAAGTCCAGTGGTTAGCACTTGCTGCTTTTTACTGCAGGGGCCTGGGTTCGATACCTTGTTGGAGAACTAAGATCCTGAAAGCTGCTCGGAGTGGCCAAAGAGGCATCTCTTGGGATTTTCAGACCCACGATGATCCATGAATGATTTTACTGAAGGGAGAGGGTTATAGTTAGTTTTCTTGTGTATCACATTAAATGTTGTTTCGACAATTTTCTTTTTAATCAATTGGAAGCCTCTGGTGAAATCCCTCACCTCAAATAGCATCCCACTGACAAAGCAGCTTCGGGGACTGTTGAGGTATCTAGTACCCTTGCCCTCATCATCATTACCATCACATAAGGAGGGCCCTGGGAGTAACCCAACACGAATATCTTGAAAGCTTGCTATGTCTCTAGAACAATAATAAGACTTTTAGAGGCACCACTGTATTTAACTTCTACAATTCTATGACTGTTATCACATATGACCTTTTCAGAACTGAAGAAACAGGTTAAGTAACTTGCCTGCTAATAAGTGATAGAACTGGGAAATTTCAGTTTTCATTTTCTTAAACAGTATGTTGCTGCCCTGCCAGGAAAGATAGCTGCAGAGATCTAAGGCTGATCTGAGCGTGGCTCTAGAACTGCAAAGGGCTCCCAAGACTAGCCCAATTCTCAAAACTCCAGCAGCAAAGAGAATGGTGGAGGGCTGGGAAGGGCCAGGTCATTTCATCAGGAACTCTCATACTTCTGTGAGTACCCTGCCACCACAGTCCTGGGGCTTCCCCAGGTGCTAAAGTGAAAGAAAGTGAAGTCGCTCAGTCGTGTCCGACTCTTTGCGACCCCATGGGCTGTAGCCTATCAGGCTCCTCTGTCAATGGGATTTTCCAGGCAATAGTCCTGGAGTGGATTGCCATTTCCTTCTCCAGGGGATCTTCCCAACCCAGGAATCAAACCCAGGAATCAAACCCAGATCTCCCGCATTGTAGACAGACACTTTACCGTCTGAGCCACCAGGGAAGTCAACACTCCCAAGGTGCTAAGTTCTGTATTATCTCCTCCTGTCATGTGAGAGGCTCCTCTAAGACAGGGAACATCTCCCAGATCATAGCTACCAGGCTACCAAAACCTCTCTCCACCATCACTGCTGTTCACTGACCACCAAACATGTCCAGGAACTAGGTGCTCATTTCATCTCTCATATAAACCCTGTCAAGGTATGAATTAGCCCATTTTACAGATGAAAATACTGAGGCACCAAGCGTTTACTTGACTGGCCACAAGGTGGCAGGTTTGGGAAGGGAATCTGCAACTCCACAGACCCTTCCTCTTAAGCTTGAGACTGCTTTTCCCTAGTCAAGTGCTGTCTGGGCAACACAAGGCCATCTGCTCTCCTTAAGAGCACCACAGCTGGTTTCTGGAGTTCTTTGCCACCATTATCCAGAGCTGAGGAGGGCACACCCCCATCATCTCCCCACTGGAAAATGTGCAGACTCACTGTCTTAGCAGTTCACGCCAAGGTGCTCCAGGAAAGGCCATGAAGAGTGGCCATTAGAGCCAGAGGTGGAAGGTGCAAACTAGAGCAGGGGCAGCAGCCCTCACCCTCTGTCAATGGGCATGCTGTTTGGTCCCATAAACTAAAAGATTGGGCTGATTTCACAGGCATTTCTGCTGCCCATAAGTCCCCTCCTCCTGCCCCTTCCAAGTTCTATAAATAACCCAGGTCAATGCATCACAGGAAAGGCAGCCAGGTGGGTGTGGAAAGATCCTGTGGAAAAGATGACTTCTCTGAAGTAAATTAAAGCTCCCACTGAGATCAAGGGGTGGTACGTCCAGTTCTCCAAGAGGGACTGTCCTTGGCTGAAAACAGGTGCATGCGGGCCGAAAGACAGGGACAGCTCAGTTAAGGAAGATCCAGAGGCCAAGAAGAAAGCAAGAGCAGGAACTGAAAAAAATCAAAGCTCCTCCCCAACTCCCCCCGCCCCCCACCAGCAAGTCACTGACCTCACAGAAGCCCCTCCCCACAAGCCTAGAGACTTTGTGTGTGCTCTTAGTCTCCCCTCTAGTACTCAACACCCCTCCTCCTCAGCCAGGGATGTGTTATCTACCAGTCTGGTCAGATTAGCTGAGAGGTGGAGATTGAAGGACCAGGAAAGAAAGGGGTGGAATTAATTTGGGGGCAGGAGCCTCTCCAGGAAAAGAAAGGGCTAAGAGAGCCAGAGAAGAGCTTTCTGCCCCGCCCCACCCCCTTGGGCTCCCTGAACAAGGCAGGAGGGAAAGGACAGAAAAGGGGAGGAAAAAAACAAAAGGAGGGCCAAACTATACCACATGATCCCACAGCCAGCAACCAAACAGCAAGTCAGGAGGGAAGGCGAGGCCAGCGGAGGGAGAGAGGGAGCTAGGTCACAGCCCTCCCCAAACCCGCCCTGTGCTAACTGGTTTCCCACCAAAGCCACAACAAGCCATGAAGCCCTTCTGTACCCACGTTTTTAAAGCGTTCAAGGTCAGATCTTTTCTGTCCAAATCCTGCTTTCACCTGAGTCTGTACCAGGCTCATCCTTCTCCAGCAAGCCTTCCTAGATTGACTCAGTTGGATGCCATTTCACTTGGGCAAACCTTTCCAGCACCTGTCCCAACCCCTTACCCTCCTCATCCAGGAGCCATGGGACCCCTGACCCCCAAACCCTTACATTCCCCATCCAGGGGTCATGGGACCTATGGGTGGCATCACCCCACTTAACTAACTGAGACACCCACGGCTGGTTGTCCATATCCTACCCAAGCCCAAAACAGGAAATGAGGCTCCAAGTCTGAAGCCTTGATCTTAACACAGGGAAAGTTAAATGCTGCCAAAATAAATGATTAAAGAAAAAAATAATAACTCATTGGCCTTTCTAGGTATAAGTGACTGGGAGACCATCTCCTGCTGTGCCTTAAGCACATGCTGCCTCCACCTCAGGCAGGACACCTGAAGCCTAACTAATGCGTTTCCTTCTTAGAGGTCCTCCTGTTCTCAGATCAGAGACACTGAAGAGTAGGTTTTGGGGCGTCTCTAAGCAGCAGAGGGCATCCGAGTGCCAGGAAGCAGCAGATGCCCTCTGCAGCCTCTAGATCTGTTGTGGCGCCTCGGTTCAATAGCTGCCCTCCTCTCACAGGGCGAGGCAACGCCTCTCCACTTCCCTGCGGGCCTGGTGTGGAACAGGCGTCCGCAGGCAGTTACCCTCCCCTTCGAAGAAACTGGGGCAGGCCCAGAGGCCCCAGGAATGGCCCCCAGATTTTCCTTCTTGAGGTTCCCACAGTCCAAGAGTCTCTGGATCCCACACCTAACTTCACTTGACAATCTACTCCTAACAGTAGACCACCATTCTCAAACCCCCAGGCCTCCCAAAGATCTGCCAGCAACCAAACACAGCCCAGAGCACACTTGGGGGCCGGAAGGAGACCCTATAAGTGAAGAACCAACTTGTGGGTTTACGCCCTTGAGTGCCAGGCAAAGGGGCGCACCGCCCTGGCCAAGGTGTGGGGTCCTGCGTCCCCCCAGCCCCGCCCCGCTAGGCCTTTAACCGTTTCCGCTCCCCCGCGCCCCGCACTCACTGAGTGTGCTGGGCGCGGCCTGCGCCGAAGACCTCATCCAGCGCCACCGTGGCCTGGCCCAGGAATTTGTCGACGCCGATGAGCGAACGGTGCATGGTGGTGAGCACCAGCTGGCAGGCGGCGGCTGAGCTCGCGGCCCAGGGCGCCGGGCCCGTATCGGCCTCCTGCGCCCTTAGCAGGCCGTCCAGGGCGCCGGGCGGCAGCTCGAAAGAGCACTCCTCGCGCCACTCGGGACATCCTGGCGTCTTCTCCACCACCGACGTGCTGTACTTCTCGCGGCCTACCTGGATCACCGTGTAAGCGTCGCTGGTGCTGCCCGCGCCGGAGCTCTTGCCCCGCAGCCCGCGGGCCCGCAGCACCGTCACCTGGACGTGCGTGGGTAGCCAGCGGGAGGGCCCCGCCGCCGGCTCGGCGCTCCGCACCAGGGCCATAGTGGGTGAAGCGGCGGCGGGCGAGGCCTGGCCAAACCAGGACCGCAGACACCCGGACCAAGTAAGAAACTGGACAGCGGCGGAGGGTGGCCAGGAGCCGGCTCGGAGCGCCGCCGCAGCTGTGGGTTGGGCCGGGCCGGGCTGGGCCGAGCCGGCCGCCGCCTCCCCGCCTCCCCGGCCGCCGGCCGCGCCGCGACGTCAGCGCCCCGCCTCCCGCCCCGCCCCGCGGCCGGCGACCCGCGACTAGCGACCGGGATCCGGACCCGCGCGACAGTGCGGCAGAGCCGGGGGACGGTGGCCGCCACGCCCTCGCCCCGGCCGCCGCAGACGAACCCGGAGCTAGAGGTCAGACGGGTGCCGCGCGGGCCGTGGGCGGGGCGCGCGGCCTCCGCAGAGGAGGAGGCGGGGCTCCCGCGTCGGTACCGCCCCCAACTGGGGGCGCCCGGGAAACCCTGCCTGGCTTGGGGGCCGTGCCGCACCCTCGGCCGGGTCTGAAATGCCCGCTCCGCGCCTCCCGGCCAATCCCAAGCCTTCCTTCAAGACGTCCCTGCTCCGGAAAGCCCTCGCCCTAAAACTGTCCCGCCCCACCCCTCCCCTGGATGGCCATCTCCTTGGCGCTGGCAAGTGGGAGCCATGCGGACCCCGGCTGCCCCCTTGGTTTCTCCTCCAGCCTGCCCTTGCCGGGGAAGTTCCCCGCGTAAAACCAGAGGCGATTCACTCTACGCCGCGTGATGGTCCCGGGTCAGCGACCCGAAAGCGGGTGAGCTGCCGCTGTCTCCCACTTCTGCGCGCGGGAGGGACCAAGTATGCAGCCCTCGGCGAGGGAGTCCAAGGAGCTCGCCCTCAGCGGCCACTGCGGCGGAGAGCAGAGATGAATAAATGAGTAACCACATCAATATTTAAGTGTTCACTCGGACCGCTGGGGCTCATGCGTCCCGAGTTGGGGAAAATTACAGGCTCTGGTGGAGGTTTTAAACAATTCCTTATATCCATTAAGTGCCTACTCTGTGCAAAGCCCTTGATATTACTTGCGTGCAAAGCCCTTGATATTACTTGCATGCTTGGTTTATTATTGATAATGACAACAGTGGTTAATAATTGCAGATGCTGCATTTCGGCCAGTGCTGGCCCCTATGTTTTACATGCGTTACTCCATTTTGTCCCCAAAGCAGCCCTGTCGGGTGAGTATGGTTTTTAATCCTAATTTTAAGGAAGATAAAATTGCTTAGGTTAACCTGCCATGATTCATAACTGGAAGAAGTGGGATGTGAATCCACACAGATGACTCCAAAGTCGTTTTTCTTGTTTTAGTTTTAGAGCCTGTATTAAAAATCGTATTAAAAAATATATATGAAACACAGAGCTTAAAAAAAATCAAATAGGACAGAAATGCTTATGATGAAAAGCAAAAATTTCCTTCCCACCCCTCATTCCAGGGTTAATTTTGGGCCTGGTGGTTACCTCCCCATCTCTACATGCTTATATAGTTTATCTAGATTTATCAGGACTGGTCACTTATCTATTGTCTTTCTGCTATGACATAATGATTTAGCTGCTGCCCACTTTTCTCTCTCAATCTATGTGTTGTAGTTATGCTTTTGCTGTTGTTGTTGTTCCTCTATTGGATACTTTGATAGTGAAGTGAAGTAGAAGTCACTCAGTTGTGTCCAACTCTTTGTGACCCCATGGACTGTGGCCCACCAAGCTCCTCTGTCCATGGGATTCTCCAGGCAAGAATACTGGAGTGGGTTGCCATTTCCTTCTCCAAGGGATCTTCCCAACCCAGCGATCGAACCCAGGTCTCCTGCATTGCAGACTTTGATAGTGGAAACCTTTATTTCTTCTTGGGGAGACTTCACAGTACTTCTTGATGTTTTATGCTGTGAAAGAAGGATGCCAGAATCCCCACTTTTCCAGGCCATGTCCTCTACCAGGAATATGGTTGTATACCAGGTACATGAGACCCATGGGAGCATATTATGCACCAGGGCTCAATCCTTCCACCTCACCTATGCTCAAAATGGGGTAAAGGAGTGCAGTCTGAGCCCCGCAGCCCAGCATCCCTGTGGACAGCACCTAACTGTGGAGACAGCCACCTCTGCCTGTGGATCGTGGCTCTCTGCCACTTAACAACAGTAAGACCTGAAGGTTAAGCCAGCTCTCTAACCTCTCTCAGCCTTGTTTCCTGATCTACAAAATGGGAATAATGATTCCTCCTTTAAGCAGTTGCTGAGATTACATGATAGAGACCATCACAGATGATCTCAAAGCATCTGAACATCATGTATAGCTTCTTTCTGATTATAACATTTATTTGGAAAATACAGAAAAATATAAAGAAGGAAATAAAAAATAGATTAGGATCTCACTGTTCAGAAATAAGCACTGTTAACAACTTGTTGAATTTCCAGTCATTACAGTATATGTTGTTGTTTTATATGCATTACGGTTGTGAGGGAATTATAGTGTAATGGTTAAACCTGGGTGCTCTTGAGTCCTTGTTCTACTGTTTTCTTTACGTGTACTTTTTCATTTACCTTTGAAGACAACCGTTTAAAGCAAATGCTCTTGCTCCCTTTGGGCTTCCCAGGTGGCTCAGCAGCAGACTCCAACTGCAATTTAGGAGATGTGGGTTCAATCCTTGGGTTGGGAAAATCCCCTGGAGAAGGTCATGGCAACCTATTCCAGTATCCTTGCCTGGGAAATCCTGTGGACAGAGGAGAATGACGGGCTACAACGCATGGGGTTGCAAAGAGTCGGATATGACTCTGCGACTAAATAGCAGCAGCAAATTGCTACTTCATCTTCATGGATGAGGAGCTAAAGCAGCGAAAGCTTGGATGATTTTCCCCAAGTTTGTAACCAGAAAATTGCAGACTAGACTTGGGCTCAGGTCCAAGTGACTCTACTGCCTGTGGTACTCTGCCCTACACTAGCTTGGTTTGTTGCTCGTCTAAGTCTACTACATCATTTGAAGTCAGTAAAGCAGGAAGTGTTGTCATACCCATTTTACAGATGAAGAAATTGAGGTATTAAAAAAGGTTGAACAGGCTTACCCAAGGTTAAGAGTCAGGATGAAGCCACACTTGAAGAATGAACTCCTCAGGGGCTTTGCAAATGAAGGTATCTTTGCCAAGCCATGACTAGCATATGTTTGTCATTGTCCTTTAATGGCTCTGTTTCATGCGTTTTTCTTAGCTCTCCAACATGACAGGACTGGCTCCGTCCACCCACTTCCTTACCCCTCCCACTTGGAACAGTAAGGCTCCAGGAAAGGGCAAAAGAGAACAAAGATGGGCTACTCCCTCCTTCCTCCTGCCCTGGCCCTCATAATTTGGCAAGCTCAGGCTTCCTGCTAGCCTGGGATTGCAGCTGCAAGAGGGCAATGAAGTCAGGAAGGTCTCCACTGCAGGCCACTTGGCCCTAAGAGAAAGTGTGGGCTCTCCTAGCTGTTTGCAGTTGAGAAAAGAGCAGAGACTCTGAAAACATTGAGGTCTTGGCCACCTAGAGGTGTTTTCTGCTCTAGGAGATGAGACCACCCACTGCAGTCTGATGTGAGGGTTAAAGAGAGAACCCTCCTGCTTCCTCTTCTTCCCCAGGGCTGGGTGTGTTCTCTGCCTTCTTGGGCCTCTCTAGTCCATTCGGGACAGTTCTTGCTTTGAAACAGTGGTCCTTTTATGTAATTTCCACTCATTGCTTCCCTGTGCAATATCATAACGCTTCCATGCAGGCACTATAAAATACATTTGCCCGGCTTTGCAAGCTACATTTCCCCCTGTCCTTCACCTCTCCCTCCCACGTCTATTTTAAAGGGCTTTTACTATAATTGACTTCCCTG
The DNA here is from genome assembly GCA_935064755.1 of Tragelaphus eurycerus. Taxonomy (NCBI): domain Eukaryota; kingdom Metazoa; phylum Chordata; class Mammalia; order Artiodactyla; family Bovidae; genus Tragelaphus; species Tragelaphus eurycerus. Next base: position 25,940,525 of record CAKXYN010000016.1, read on the forward strand.
GTGGCTCAGGGTAAAGCATCTGTCTACAATGCGGGAGACCTGGGTTCCATCCCTGGGTGGGGAAGATCTCCTGGAGAAGGAAATGGCAACCCACATCAGTATTCTTGCCTGGAAAATCCCATAGACAGAGGAGCCTGGTAGGCTAGAGTCCATGGGGTTGCAGAGTCGGACACGACAGGCGACTTCACTTTCACTTTACTGTAATAGAATCACCCAGCCTGGGTTTAAATCCTGGTGCCACCACTTACTAGCAGTATAAGCTTGGGGAAAATACTAAACTCCAGAATCTCAGTCTCCACATTATAAAATGGGCCTAATAATATATCTAATAATTCATAAGATTAGTATGAGAGCTATCTCAACATACCCTAAGCAGTGATGAGTAACACCTTAGAAATCTTTGCTGAAAGCTAAAGGTAGTACCTTCTTGTTGTTGCCTTTGCAGTTCTTTGATTGCCAATGAGATTGAACATTTTTTTCAGTTATTACTCATCTGTATTTCCCCTTTTAATAAGTTTATTTTTGAATTGTCTCTTTTCTATGCCCATTTTTCTTTGAAGCCTTAACTTACTAATTTATATTAACCCTGTCTATGTTAGGAATAATAATACTTTGCCTTTTTTATTTATTGCAAATATGTTTTGACATACGTTATGGAGTCAAATCCTTGAATTTCTTCTAATATTTCAAGCTTATGTTCTTCCACACTCATAGGTCCAATAATATCCATTCATATTTTTTCTAGTTTTTAAGTTGTTTGGCTTTTTCTTTGTTCCTTTATTCTCTTTAATTTCTTCTAGAAACTATTTTGATGAATGACTTGAGATGAAAATCTAACTCTGTCTCCCCCAACACCCATCCAAGTTCCCCAAAACTTCCTAAAAAGTCCTGTCCCTTTGCCATTGGTTTTCATGTTCTTATATATAGAGAGTCTGAACTTTTTACTCTAATCCACTGAGATTTATATCTTTCTGACAGTGCTATTCCATTGTGATTATTGTTGTCTTTTAAATGCTTTACTATAGAAAAAGGGAAAATCTTCACTCGTTTCTCTTTTGATAGCTGCTCTCACCTGTGTATTCATCCACATGAGCGCTAATTCTTTTTGGAATTATAAGAGAAATTGTTATGAGAAAAATTGACATCTTTTCAAACAATAGCCATACTCCTGACTTCTATTTAACATTGTGCTGGAGGTTCTAGCTAGGGCAATTAGGCAAGAAAACAAAATAAAACTAGATCGGAAAGGAAGAGTAAAACTATCTATTTACAGATTAGACAACCCTGTAAACAGAAAACCATAAGAAACAATTAGAACTAATATATGGGTACAGGATACAAGATCAATATATTAAAGTCAACTATTTCTACATACTAGCAATGAAAATTTTTTAATAAAATTAAAATAATTCCATTTATGAGTATCAAAAAGAATAAAATGCTTAGAAACAAATAGGACATAACAAAAAGAAGTGTAAGATTTACACACTGTAAACTACAAAACATCACTGAACGAAATTAACAAAGACCTAATTAAAGGACATCTCATGTTCATAAATTGGAAGACTTAATATTGTTAAGATGCCAGTACACCCCAAGTTGGTCTGCAGATTCAACACATTCCCCATCAATATCCCAGCTGCTGTTTTTGCAGAAATTGACAAGCTGATCCAGGAAATCATATGGAAACGCGAGGGACCCAGAATAGCTAAACAAATCTTGGAAACAAAGAACAGAGTTGGAGGACTAACATGTCCCGATTTCAAACTTACTACAAATCAAGACAATAAGATACTGGCATAAGGATAGACATAGATCAGTGGAATAGAATTAAGATTCCAAAAATATACCCTTACATTCATGGCCGACTGATTTTTCAGTAAAGGTTCCAAGACCATTTCATGGAGAAAGAATAGTCTTTTCAATAAATGGTGTTAGGACAACTGGATATTTGCATGCAAAAGAATTAAGTTGGACCCCTTCCCTACACCATACACAAAAGTTAACCTAAAATAGATCATAGATCTAAATGTAAGCACTAAACCTATAAGACTTTTAGAAGAAAATGTAGAAGTAAATATTCATGACCTTGGGTTAGGCAAAGCCTTCTTAGATACAACACCAAAAGCACAAACAACCAAGGAAAAAAATAGATAAACTACACTTCATCAAAATTAAAAACTCTTGTCCTTTGAAGAACATCATCAAGAAAGTAAAAGGACGACGAATGGGTTGAGAGAAGATATTTTTAAATCATAATATATGATAAGGTACTGCTGCTGCTGCTAAGTCGCTTCAGTTGTGTCTGGCTCTGTGCGACCCCATAGACGGCAGCCCACCAGGCTCCCCCATCCCTGGGATTCTCCAGGCAAGAACACTGGAGTGGGTTGCCAGAATGCATGAAAGTGAAGAGTGAAAGTGAAGTCACTCAGTTGTGCCCGACTCTCAGCGACCCCATGGACTGCAGCCTACCAGGCTCCTCCATCCACGGGATTCTCCAGGTAAGAGTACTGGAGTGGGGTGCCATTGCCTTCTCCAGATAAGGTATTAGTATCCAGAATATTTTGGAGAAAGAAATGGCAACCCACTCAGTATTCTTTTTTTTTAATATATATATATAATTTATTTATTTATTTGGCTATGCTGGGTCTTCATTGCTCCATGAGCTTTTCTCTAGTTGTGGTCAACAGGGGCTTACTTTCTGGTTGTGGTATGCAGGCTTCTCATTGCGATGGGAAGCTTCTCATGGCTTCTGTTGCAGAGCACAGGCTCTAAGGCTCAGTAGTTGAGGCTCCTGGGCTCTAGAGCACAGGCTCAGTAGTTGTGGCTCATGAGCTTAGCTGCTCTGCAGCATGTGGGATCTTTTCAGACCAGGGATCGTGCCCGTGTCCCCTGCATTGGAAGGTGGATTCTCCACCACTGAGCCACCAGGGAAGCCCCACACTCCAGTATTCTTGCCTGGAGAATCCCGTGGATAGAGGAGCATAGTGGGTTGCAGTCCATAGGGTCATACAGAATCTGACATGACTAAAATGACTTAGCACGCACACCCATACAGAATATTTAAAGAACTCTTACAGTTCAACAATAAAGACAAATAACCCAGTTTTAAAATGGGCAAATGACTTGAAAAGATATATCCCTAAAGAAGATTTGCTAATAGCCAATGCATATGTGAAAAGATATCAAAATATTAGCCATTAAGGAGATATAAATCAAAACCCTTGGTGGTCCAGTGGTTAAGAATCTGCCTGCCAAAGCAGGAGACACAGGTTCAATCCCTGGACAGGGAAGATTCCGCATGACTCAGGACAACTAAGCCCATGTGCCTCAACTATTGAGCCTGTGCCCCAGAGCCGTGAGCCACAACTCCTGAGCCCACATGCCGCAGTTACTGAAGCTCCCACACCCTAGACCCTGTGCCCCACAACAAGAACAGCCACCGCAATAAGCCAGCACCGCAGCTAGAGACAGCGCATGCACAGCACTGAAGACCCAGCACAGCCAAAGATTAGTTAATTAACTATAGGTCCCCTCAAAGCTTAAAAAACCCACGCTGAAGTACCACTTCACTCCCTCTAGAATGGGTATATTTTAAAAAGACAGATGATAACAAACATTGTCAGGATGTGAAGACCCTGGAACCTTCATACGTTGCTGGTGGGAGTATAAAATGGTACAGCTGCTTTGGAAAACAGTTTGGCAGTTAAATTGTTAAACATGGGAGCTACCGTATCACCTAGCAATTTCACTCCTAGAAATATGCCCAAGAGAAGTGAACGCATGCATCTTACATAAAAAATGTGCATGAATATTCATCCCCAGATTCCTACCCCAAACCTCCAAACCTATCACCACCTGCATTCTTCCTTTCTCAGAGAAATAGGTGTTCCTGTGTGCTTAATGTTCCTCTTTTTGCCTCGGAATAGTCCAGGGCTCCATCTCTTCCTTCATTTGTTTATTTCATATTCACTGACTCCTTCATCTCATCATATAACACATGCTCAAGTCACTCCTAATAAACACAAGAGAAAACAACAAATCCCTCTATCAGTCTGTACCACTTCCTTTCTGTCAGGCTTCCTGAAGATGATTTACCTTTATCTCCTTCTTCCCCCTTCCTACCCTGCACCACCACAGCCTGGCTCTCCAAGCTCCCACCCCATCTATGATTGCAGCATCCCAGGACTCTCCTTCAATCCTTTTGTTACTTGACCTCTCCTTTGCATTCAGTAGTTATCCATTCCCGTCTCCGAACTCCCTTAACCCCACTTTGTGCCTTTGTGTCTATTTTTACGCTTTTGCTCCTGCCTCCCTCCACTCACTACTAGGTCTACTGCAGGGGCTTCTCTTCCTTCCTCCATTTCTTTTTATTTATTTATTTTTGGCTTCGCTGAGCTTTTGTTGCCGTGAGGGGTTTTCTCTAGTTGAGGCGAGCCGGGGCTACTGTCTAGGTATGGCGCGCAGGTTTCTCGCTGCCGCAGCTTCTCTTATGGCTCATGAGTTCTAGGGAACACAGGCTTCAGTAGGTGCAGCTCATGGACTCTAGAGCTCAGGCTCAATAGCTGTGGCACACGGACTTAGTTGCCTCACAGCATGCGGGATCTTAGTTCCCTGTCCAGGGACCAAATCCACATCCCCTGCAGGGCAGGGGATTCTTAACCCTGGATCACCAAGGGGATTCATAACTGCTGGACCACCAGGGACGTCCCTTTCCCCCATTTCTTAACGTGGGTTTATTTCCCAGCTCTCTTTTCTTTCCACTCCTCAGACTCTCCCTGGAGATTCACTTCCTCCTACATGGTTTTATCTACCCTGTATTTGTCCCCAGCTCCCATAGTTCTGCTTCCACACCAGTCCTCTTTCCTGAGCCCTGAACCCACCCTTGTGAATGCTGCAAAACATCCCCCAAATACCTCTTACTCAACAAGTTTGTATTCATTTTCTAGGGCTGCTGCTGCTGGGTGGCTTAAACAACACAAATTGATTTTTCTGTTTTGGAAGCTAGAAGTCCAAGGTCAAGTTGTTGGCAAATTTAGCTTCTTCTGAGGCCTTGCTGCTTGGCTTGCTCTTGGTGGTCTTCTTGCTTCCTCCTCGCCTGGTTTTCCCCTGGCCCAGGTGTTGTCCCTGTCCTAATATTCTCTTCTTATAAAGAATACCAGTCCTGCTGGATTCAGTTCAGCCACTCAGTCATGGCCGACTCTTTGTGACCCCATTGACTGTGGCACACCAGGCTTCCCTGTCCATCACCAACTCTGAGAGCTTGCTTAAACTCATGTCCATCAAGTTGGTGATGCCATCCGACCATCTCATCCTCTGTCATCCCCTTCTCCTTCTGCCTTCAATCTTTCCCAGCATCAGGGTCTTTTCCATTGAGTCAGTTCTTCGCATCAGGTGGCCAAACTGTTGGAGCTTCAACTTCAGCATGAATATGCAACTTGAATGAATACTGAATATGCAACTTCAACTTGCAATGAATATTCAGGACTGATTCCCTTTAGGATTGATTGATTTGATCTCCTTGCAGTCCGGGGGACTCTCAACAATCTTCTCCAACACCACAGCCTTCTTCACAGTCCAACTCTCACATCCATACATGACTACTGGAAAAACCATAGCTTTGACTAGATGGACCTTTGTCAGCAAAGTAATGTCTCTGCATTTTAATACGCTATCATAGCTTTTCTTCCATGGAGCAAGCATCTTTTAATTTCATGGCCGTAGTCACCATCTGCAGTGATTTTGGAGCCCAAGAAAATAGTCTGTCACTGTTTCCATTGTTTCCCCATCTATCTGCCATGAAGTGATGGGACTGGATGCCATGATCTTAGTTTTTTGAATGTTGAGTTTTAAGCCAGCTTTTTTACTCTTCTCTTTCACTTTCATCAAAAGGCTCTTTAGTTCCTCTTCACTTTCTGCCATAAGTATGCTGTCATCTGCATATCTGAGGTTATTGATATTTCTCCTGGCAATCTTGATTCCAGCTTGTGCTCATCCTACTGGATTAAGGCCCATTAATATAACCATATTTTACCTTAATTGCCTCTTCAAATGGAGAAGGAAATGGCACCCCACTCCAGTACTCTTGCCTGGAAAATCCCATGGACGGAGGAGCCTGGTAGGCTGCAGTCCATGGTGTTGCAAAGAGTCAGACATGACTGAGCGACTTCACTCACTTCGTACTTTTATCTCTGGAGAAGGAAATGGCAACCCACTCCAGTATTCTTGCCTGGAGAATCCCATGGACAGGGGAGCCTGGCAGGCCGTGTTCATGGGGTCACAGAGAGTCGGACACGACTGAAGTGACTGAGCGAGGCAAGGGCATCTTCAAAGGCACTGTCTCCAAATACAGTCACAATATGAGGTACTGGGGGTTAGGACAAAGGAAGTGGCGGGAGGAGCAGGGAGGTGTCAAAATTTAGCCCGTAACAAAGTTAAAAGTTGAACTCATCATCTCCCCACCACCGCCACCAACTCCATCTGTGTGATCTCTCTTGGTGAATCTCTCAAGGCCCTCGCCAGAAACCTAGAGGGTGTAGTATCCTCTCTAAGGGTGAAATTAAACAGAGGTGTTCCCACAAGACCTGGAAGCCGCATAGGGTGTCTGCCTCCTGCCTGCTTACTCGATACCATATTGGAAGAAACTGCCAAAGACTACTAGTATTGTGTCAGACAAGGACTCAGGAGCCGACTTGAGAGACTTTCACTGGCCCGAAGTGCAACAAATAGGGCATCAAAGGAATAATAAATCAATGCATCGAAATACATAAAATATATTTAATGATCTCATAATGAGTTGTCATCACTAGAAGATACTAAGGAACTTGTTTGGAGATTCTAGTAGGAGAGCACAGCTACTAATTTACCCTTAACCAAAAAACCATCCTGGGGGAAGGTCATCCTCTCTGACTTGAGCATGCAGCTTCAGGAAACATACACGGAACTGTGAGGGAGGAACAGGACACCCACCAACCCAGCCACATCAGCCAAATCAACCCCGGCAATCCATGGAGTGACAGGATGTCAGAGGAGCCAACACTTTATTTTTAAAAACTGCTAAATAAAGGGGAAAAAGCCTCCCTTTCTATATGAACTGCAACATGAGATAACAGACTAGTAGAGGAGGAGAATATTTTTTTTAATAGAATGAAATGAATTTTTTTGTGTTCCCACAAATGAATGAAGGAGGAATGACTGAAGTGGAAGATCACCATCTGGCAGCCTTGACAGAATGAGTAGGTTAGGCAATGATTGTCCATGGCTGTTGACATCTCACCAAAAAATAGATAACCAGTAATTATGCACCCCCTGATGGAAGAACCAAACCACCACTTATGAGGCAGTCTTGCCCCCAAAATCCAGCCAGAACCTGCTCATGCCTGTAGATCCAACTGCAAATTTACAGGAAACTTATATGGGACAGAGAAAAATGTTGAACAACAACTCACGGACGTAACCAGTAAAATCCAAACTGTGGGAAATTACAGGACAATTTTTTTCAAAAAAATAAATTGCAAGGAAAAAAGAGCTAGACGAAGAACCCAGAAACTTGAAAAATACATTTTTTAAAAATGAGTAAATACTGCCCCCTCCCATAGCAGTGAGTACATCCAGCACCCAGATTGTGGTTTCTAAATACCATTCACTGATGAAAAAGAACCAAGATCCTTGGAGAAATGACTGATTCTAGGATTAGAGCAGGGATGATGTGAGATGGGCTTGTATGGTTTTGTAATGCCAGAAAACAAGGAAGGCCTCAGGAAGAAAAGAGGAGAGGGATAGTGTCAAAAGAGTACAGCCACCAACCTGAAGGAACTCCAGTGGCCAGAGCTGGAGTAATTTGACCAATAAAATATATCAATAGTGTTGGATTATCACCCATAAACCTAAAGTTATATGAATTAATGATTGAATAAGTAAATAAGAGAAAATTCTTCCTCGTGGAAGAATTTTTTTATGTATTTATTTTTGGCTTTTCTGGGTCTTCACTACTATACTTGGGCTTTTTCTCCAGTTGCAACAAGTGGAGGCTTCTCTATTTGCAAGGTCTAGGCTTCCCTTTGCAGTGGCTTCTCTTGTTGCTGAGCTAGGCTTTAGGGCACAAGGGCTTCAGTAGTTGCGGCTCAAAGGCTAGAGGGCAGGATCAGTAATTGTAGAACAAGGGCTTAGTTGCAGCAGGTGGAAACTTGGAAGACCAGGGATTGAACTGTGTCCCCTGCATTGGCAAGCAGATTCTTAACCACTGGACCACAAAGGAAGTCCGAGAATTCTAACAGATACTGCTTCTCCAAGAAGTGGAATGTAATTTACCTCTCCTTGAGTATAACTGGACTCAGAGACTCACCTTCAAAGAATAGAGTATGAAAATTAGAAATTTTGCAGTGACGAAACCACCTTAATCAAGTGATCTACATTAACTCGGTTCAGTTCAGTTCAATCACTCAGTCGTGTCCGACTCTTTGTGACCCCATGAACCACAGCATGCCAGGCCTCCCTGTCCATCACCAACTCCCAGAATCCAACCAAATCCATGTCCATTGAGTGAGTGATGCCATTCAACCATCTCATCCTCTGTTGTCCCCTTCTCCTCCTGCCCTCAATCTTTCCCAGCATTAGGGTCTTTTCAAATGAGTTAGCTCTTCACGTCAGGTGGCCAAAGTATTGGAGTTTCAGCTTCAACATCAGTCCTTCCAATGAACACCCAGGACTGATCTCATTTAAGATGGACTGGTTGGATCTCCTTGCAGTCCAAGGGACTCTCAAGAGTCTTCTCCAACACCACAGTTCAAAAGCATTAATTCTTTGATGCTCAGCTTCTTTATAGTCCAATTCTCACATCCATACATGACCACTGGAAAAACCATAGCCTTGACTAGACGGACCATTGTTGACAAAGTAATGTCATATACTATTGCTTATATGTGGAATCTAATTTTAAAAGGCTATGAATGAACTTATATACAAAACAGAGTTACAGGTATGCAAAATCAACTTATGGTTACCAGGGGCAAAGATGGGGCAGGGAAGGATAAATTGAAAGACTGAGATTTACACATACACACTACCATATATAAGATAGACAGCTAATAAGAACCTATGGTGTAGAACAGGAAAGTGAAAGAAAGAAAGTGAAGTTGCTCAGTCGTGTCCGACTCTTTGCAGCCTTGTGGACTGTAGCCTGTCAGGCTCCTCCGTCCATGGGATTTTCCAGACAAGAATACCGGAGTGGGGTTGCTATTTCCTTCTCCAGGGGATCCAGACCCAGGAATCAAACCCGTTTCCAGCACTGCAGGCAAACTCTTTATCATCTGAGCCACCAGGGAAGCCCATAGAACAGGAAGCTCTACTGAATACTCTGTAATGGCCTATTTGGAAAAACAATCTGAAAAAAAAGAATGGGTATATGTATACATACAACAGATTCACTTTGCTGTACATCTGAAACTAACACAACATTGTAAGTCAACTATATTCCAGTTTTTTTTAAAAAATAAAAACTCAGAGCTGCTTTCTAGCAAGAGAAAAACAACAGACAAATACAAATTGAGGGACATGCTTCAGAATATCTGAGTAGTACCCTTCACAAGTGTCAAGATCATGATAATCATCAGAGACGGGAGGATACTTAGGAGACATGTCCTTCCTTGAGGGGACCTAAACTGTGCACATCCTTGTCTAATTCATCCCCCAAAGTGTGATCCCTAAACACTAGGTTTTAGTTTTACCTGTTATTTTGAAGAAATTGCCTTTTAAAAATTATTTTTATTGAGATAGAGTTGATTTATAAGATTAAATCTCAGGTGTATAGCATAGTGATTCACAATTTTTAAAGTTTATACTCCATTTATAGTAATTGTAAAATATTGGCTATATTCCCTGTGCTGTACAAAATATCTTTGTAGCTTATTTTATACACTGCAGTTTGTACCTCTTAATCCTCTACTCCTATCTTGCCCCTCCCCCTTCCCTTTCCTCTCTGGTAACCACTAGCTTGATCTCTATATCCGTGAATGTTTCTTTTTTTTGTTATATTCACTGGTTTGCTGTATTTTTAGATTCCACATGTAAGTCATAGCATACAGTATTTGTCTCCCTCTGTCTGACATTTCACTAAGCGTAATATCCTGTAAGTCTATCCATGTTTTTGCAAATGGCAAGTTTTCATTCTTCTTTAGGGCTGAATAATATTCCTCTGTGTGTGTGTTTGTGTGTGTGTGTGTGTGTAAACAATTTAGTCATGTCTGATGCTTTGCTGCCTTATGGACTGTAACCTACCAGGCTCCTCCGTCGATGGGATTCTTCAGGCAAGAATACTGGAGTGGGTTACTATGCCTTCCTCCAGGGGATCTTCTTAACTCAGGAATCAAACCTGTGTCTCCCGCACTGCAGGCAGACTCTACTCCTGGGCCACCAGGGAAGCACTATATTGTTATACGTTCATCTGTTATTGAACACTTAGGTTGCTTCCAAAACTTGGCCATTATATATATGCTGCTCTGAACACTGAGGTGTTCATATATCTTCTCAAATTAATGTTTTTATTTTCTTCAGATATATAGCAAGGAGTAGAATTGCTGGATTAGGGTAGTTGTGTTTTCAGTTTTTTTAGGAACCTCCATACTGTTTTCCACAGTGGCTGCACCAATTTACATTCTCACCAATAGTGTACAAAGGTCGCCTTTGCCCCAGATTCTTACAAACATTTATTTTTTTGTGCTCTTTCTGATGATAGGCTTCCTGACAGGTGATATATCACTGTGGCTTTGATTTGCATTTCCCTGTGATAACATTGTGCATCTTTTCATGTGGCTGTTGGTCATCTGTATGTCTTCTTTGGAGAAATGTTCAGGTCTTCTGCTCATTTTTTAATCAGGTTGTTTGTTGTTTTTGATGTTGAGTTGTATGATCTGCTTGTGTATTTTGTATATTAACCCCTTATCAGTCATATCATTTGCAAATATTTCCTCCCATTCAGTAGGTTATCTTTTTGTTTTGTTGATGGTTTCCTTTGCTGTGCAGAATGTTTTAATTAGGTCCCATTTATTTATTTTTGTTTTTAGTTCTTTTAGACACAGTCAAAAAGAATATTGCTATAATCTATGTCAAAAAAATATTCTGCCTATGTTTTCTTTTAGGAGTTTTGTGGTTTCCTGCCTTACATTTATGTTTTCAATCCATTTTGAGTTTTTCTTACGTATGATATGAGAAGATGGATTAATTTTCTTCTTTTATATGTATCTGTACCATTTTCCCAGCACCACTTATTGAAAAGACTAACTTTTCTCCATTGTATAGTCTAGCCTCCTTTGTTGTAGATTAACTGACCATAATTGCATGAATTTATCTCTGGGCCCTCCGTTCTGTTCCACTGATCTACACACACACACAATGGTGTGTGTGCCAGTACCATACTGTTTTGATTACTGTAGCTTTGTGGTACAGTCTGAGGGAAAAGAGACCTTTTATTCTATTTTAGAAAATATTACAAAATCATTGTTATGTGAAGACATTGTTGAATGAAACCAAAAAACAATAGGAGAAAAGTATTCTTAAAGTATGTGAGTTGGTTAGCTTTTTGAATTACATTGTTTTCTGGATTGCAGGATGTTTTTGGAATTTGTGAGCTTAAACTTTTTTTTTTAATTTTGGGGGTAATTTTAAGTTTACAGAAAAGTTGCAAACATAACATAGAGAGTTCCCATTTATCCTTAACCCAGCTTCCATTAATGTTAACATTTTATAGGTACATTGACCAAACTAAGAAACCAACATTTGGTACAGTATCATTAACTAGACTGCAGACTTTAGAGTTCACCAGTTTTTCCATTAACATCACTTTTTCTGTTCACGACCCAGTCCAGGATCCCACGTTGCCTTTGGTCATCATGCCTCTAGCTTCCTCCCACGTCTGTACACACAGACGTGTGCTGAGTCACTGCAGTCACGTCCAGCTCTCTGCGACCCTATGGACCATAGCCCGCCAGGCTCCTCTGCCCATGGGATTCTCCAGGCAAGAATACTGGAGTGGGTTGCCATGCCCTTCTCTAGGGGATCTTCCCGACCTGGGAATTGAACCCATGTCTCTTACGTCTTCTGCCTTGACATGCAGGTTCTTTACCGCTAGCACCACCTGGGAAACCCTCTGTGATGTTGACTTGGTAGCAGTTCATTAAATGGTACATATGCTCTATATGATTTTCTGAATTTTGTATTATATTTAACAATAACAAGTTAAAATCAAAAACAGACTTCTCATTGCTCTTAGAATAATGGCAGCTAGCCTCAGCCTGGCCAGTGAAGCCCAAATGACTTTGTGCCAGCCTATCTCTGCCTGATTCATAGTGGCCTAGTCAAGCAGGTCCCCTTTCTGTCTCAAATATTTTACCTGCTCCTTCCTGCCACAGGGTCTTTGCACCTGCTATTTCCTCTACCTGGCACACTCTTCCCTCCTCTCTCCTGCTCCTCTGTTGATATCATTTCAGCATCCTTCATACAGTCCTTGACTGGCCTCCCTAGCTGGGTAGAATCTCCTGCCACAGGCTCTCATTGCTGTCCCCAGTGCTGGACTGGTTTGAGTGGCTATTTGTTTCTGTCTGTCCCTCTGCTAGACCATAAGGTACATGAAAGTAGGGACCACATCTGACAGTAAGGACCACCTCTATCGGCTTCCTCCACAGTGCCTGGCAGGTAGGAGATGCTCAATACTATTTGTTGATTTCAGAGATGAATAAAAATCATAAAACATGCTTAAAAGGTAGGGGAGGAAAGGAGAGAGGAGGAGGGAATTGCTGCAGTGTTTATAGCTTATTCATTTTTCATGGAGATAGGGATGGAAAATCATTAGATACTGATTGTATATGAAGTTGCCATTAAAAACTTCTTAGGAGCGTGGATCCTGGTAAGTCAGAAGATAAACCCTTTTGTTTCTGCTGCTCACCTGATGGGTTCTGGATAAAAAGATCTGGTTCATGAGCTCCTCAAGGAGAGGCTAAAGAATCTGACTTGCTGTGCAGAGTGCGAATTTCAAGTTTCCCACAGCCACAAAGCAATCCACGAGGGAGGGGCAGGCAGAATAGATCGGAGGGAAGAACAGACAGCAGAATCAGCAAAATTGCAAGAGACATATGCTTTTAAGCCCGACTTTTGTTATTAATTTTAGTGCATTATGGGCAGATAACATGGTCTATATTATATTGATTCTGTGAAATTTATTATAGTTTCTTTTATGGCCAATTTAAATGTTCTTCCAGCTCAAAAAGAATGTGAATTATTTGTCCAGTGTGGGGTTCTTTTATATCTAATTGATCAAATTTATTAACTGTATTGTTTATATCTTCATTGGTGGTTTATGGTTTAGTCACTAAGTCGTGTCTGACTCTTTGCGACCCCACCAGGCTTCTCTGTCCATGGGATTTTCCAGGCAAGAATACTGGAGTGGATTGTCATTTCCTTCTCCAGGAAAGGAACTCTTCATTATCTCTATTTAAATTTTGTCTTGCTCTCTTGGTCTCTAGGTTTCTAAGAGGAATGACTTTGGAGTTACACAGGCTTAAGGATATTTCTTTGTAAGTAAAATATAAAGATTAATTTATAAAAATTATACCTTTTTCAAATTATGGAGGTTGGGGCAAAACAACAAAGAAAACACAGACCAGAAAGCAAATGAGGGAAAATGAGAGAGTATTAAAAACCAATCTGAATCTGTAAAAGATGACACAACTAAATCTATCTGCTTAACAATAACTGAATGGGATAAACTTGCAAACTAAAAGAAAATACTGTCAGGTATAATTTTTTAAAAAATAAATGAAAACATATGCTATCAATAAAGATAGCCTAAAATAAAACTGCTCAAGGAGTTTGAAAGTAAAATAACTAAACGGTGGGTTTTAAAACAACTTGACAAATTGATTCTTATGTATATTCAAAAGAGTAAATTCAGAGAATAACAAATATTTGTTGAATGCCTACTGGGTACCAGGCATGTGTTTTAAAGCTGCAATAATTAAAACAACGTGGGGTAGAGCCAGAAGTAGACAAATAGAGTCAGCAGGAACAGAACAGGAAGTCTGGAAATACCCTTACATGTGCGTAAGAATTTAATCTATGATAAAGATGATAGCTCAAACACATAAGGAAAGGACAACTTTACTTCCTACTTGTAAAAAATAAACAGCCATAAATATTCAATATAAACTTAAGAGTTTCAACTTAAAAAAAGGTATCAGATAGACTAAAGATCTAAACATTAAAAATCCCACTTAAGTAATAGAATAAAATTTAGAAGTTTACTTTTCATATTTGGAGTTCCATCTCAACCGCTCAAAGAATTTGAATAAACAGTTCACAAGGGAAATGTAAAGGGCAGTTAAACATGGAGAAAAGAAAGCTTAACCTCACTGGTAGTTTAAAATGATAAATCAATATGATAGCAATACCCAGTGGGGTCAGGGGACAAAAGAACACCTTTGGGGTATGAACTGCTGCTGCTGCTGCTAAGTCCCTTCAGTTATGTCTGGCTCTGTGCGACCCCATAGACGGCAGCCCACCAGGCTCCCCTGTCCCGGGGATTCTCCAGGCAAGAACACTGGAGTGGGTTGCCATTTCCTTCTCCAATGCATGAAAGTGAAAAGTGAAAGTGAAGTCACTCAGTCGTGCCCAACTCTCAGCGACCCCATGGACTGCAGCCTACCAGGCTCCTCCATCCATGGGATTTTCCAGGCAAGAGTACTGGAGTGGGGTGCCATTGCCTTCTCTGGGGGTTTGAACTGACAAAGCCTTTTTGGAGAGCAATTCAACATTATCTACCAATCATTTAAAACAGGTAGTCCCTATAATCTGGCGATTGCATTTCAAGGACTTTACCCTGTGGAAATCCTCACATAAGTATACAAAGAATATTGTATAAGGATGTTCATTTCTGCATTAAAACACCAAACTTCTTGGAGTAGAGTGTAAATATCCATTAATAGAGATGAGGTCACAGTCTATCAAAGAAAAAGGCCATGAGCACTGCAGACTGCTGAGGAAAGGGAAGCTGTAGTCTCACTGGCCCTGTGCTAGGGAAAATTTCTGGCAGAGCCTGCTGGTCGGAGGTCTAGTGTCACTCAGACCTTCAGTCCCATCGGGGACAGGTTCTGGTCTCCCAGTGCTAGATTTCAGCTTTGGTGACTGACTTATCATTGATTTTAAGAAAAACATTTAAACCCTGGGACTTTTAGTTAGGAAAGTTGTAAAGATATATATAACATCCTATTTTAAAATAAAAAGGTTTAAAGCAGTAAGAATCTCTGCACATTTTATATTGCTGGTGATGGAGGGGGAAAGTGTCTTTGTAAATGGTTCCCTTTCATTCGTGTATTGATTCAACAAATGAGGAACGGACACAGCCTCTCAAGAAGCTCCCTTCATGAGGGGAGGAACTCTTGTGAAGGATTGGATGTGTGTATGTCTGTGTGTAAATCGCTGAGTCATGTCCCACTCTTTGTGACCCCATGGACTGTAGCCCGCCAGCTTCCTCTGTCCATGGGATTTCTTAGGCCAGAATACTGGAGTGAGTTGCCATTTCCTTCTCCAGGGGATCTTCCTGACCAAGGAATTGAACCTGGGTCTCCTGTATTGCAGGCGGATTCTTTACCGCGTGAGCCACCAGGGACTCGGAATTCTCCAGGCAAGTCTACTAGAGTGGGTTCCATTCCCTTCTCCAGGGTATCTTCACAACCCAGAGATGGAATCCAGTTCTCCTGCGTTGCAGACAGATTGTTTACCATCTGAGCCACCAGGGAATGGATATTAAATATTTAACCGCAAAAAAGATAAAACTACAAAGTTCAGTAAGCACTGTGAAGGATTATGGGAGCCTGTATTATGGGACTTATATATAGGGGACTATGTTATAGGGAATACAGGTAGACTTCATTTCAGTTGGTCAGGGATGGTTTCCCAGAGGAGATTACGTTAGGTGAGACCAGAGAAAGGAATCCCAGAACAGTTTGCATAAAAAGGAAAGGACCTGGAATTTCCCTTGCAGTCCTGTGTTTAAGACTCTACACTTCCAACTCAGAGGGCTTGGGTTCAATCGATGGTCTCTGGTTGGGGAACTAAAATTCCACATGTCATGGGGTGCAGCAGAAAAATGAAAAACAAGAGCTTGTGCAAAAGTCCAAGATAAGGAATTGCTGGGAGCTTTTACGACATTAACAAAAGGCTGGTGTGGGCCACTTTAAGAATTTGGGATTTTCCAGTAAGGGCAATGCAAAACTGTGGATTAGGAAAATGTTGCTTTTCAACAAGTGTGATTCAGACCAGGCAGTCTCCAGAGCCAATGTTTTTGGCAAGGGTGTGGGTATATCCTGCTCAAAACAGTTACCCACAGGAAATTGGGAGGAGAGCCAGGAAGGCAGCCAGAGTACTCCAGGCCATTCTCCTCTTCAGAATGGAGACCCCCAGGGGGAGAATGGATATCCTAAGGGGCCCCCACTGGCAGTGCCAAAGCACAGCTGTGGGGCTGTTTCATGAGGCTTTCCATCCAGATGCGGAAAGCACGCCAAGGGTGTTCTTGGGTGGGGAAGGGATTTGAGAAACGGGTAAATTGGGGTAAGTTCTGCCATATTGATGGGGAAATTTTGTACTGCCTAATTTTCCAATTTAAAAATGTTCAGAGTATGAGATTTTAAAGTTCT
This sequence comes from Tragelaphus eurycerus, assembly GCA_935064755.1. Lineage (NCBI taxonomy): Eukaryota > Metazoa > Chordata > Mammalia > Artiodactyla > Bovidae > Tragelaphus > Tragelaphus eurycerus. Next base: position 25,957,207 of record CAKXYN010000016.1, read on the forward strand.
TATGTGTTTTCAATGAATTCAAAATTTATAAAATATAAATCAAATATGTTTGAGACTGGACATTATATTAATTTCCTATTGCCATTTACAACAAATTACCATAACACTGGTGATTTAAAATAGCACACATGTATTCCTTTAGTGTTCTAGAGGCCAGATACCTGTGATCAGTATTACCAGTCTAAGGTTAAAGCATCGGGGGCGCTGAGTTCTTCTGGAGGTTCTAAGGGAGACTCTACTTCCATTTGCAAGCTCCTGGACATGCCTGCATTCCTTAGCTCACGATCCCTTCCTCCAGCTCTTGCTCCCATTTTCACATTTCTTAACCCTGTAGTCAAATCTCCCTCGGCTTCCTTCTTATAACAGTGCTTGTGATTATGTGTAGGGGCCACATACCTGGATAATCCAGAATAATTGTCCCATTTCAAGATCCTTAACAATCGCATCTTCAGAGTCCCTTTTGCCATGTAAGATTATATTCACAAATTTAAAGGGTTGGCATCAATATCTTTGGGGCCATTTCAACTTTTCACAGGTATATAGTTGAATACAGCCCTCAGATTTCAACCTATCTCAGATTTTTCCCTCAGCTACAATAATAAAATATCCCTAAATTATCCCAATACTCTGGTCCCTAAACCTATGATACTTTTTTAAAAACAGTTTTACTGAGGTTCAATGTATATGCCATAAAATCCACGCATTGTACTTACATAAGCACATACCCAATTATTTTTAGTAGATTTTTAGAGTTACGCAACTGTCACAGCAATCCAGATTTAGAACATTTCCATCAACTCAAAAACTACCGTGTGCTTATCTGCAGTCAATCACCATTCCTAAGTCCAGCTAAGGCATCCACTAATCTCCTTCCATCTGTATAAACTTACCTTTTCTACTTATTAATGGGGTCATACCATATAGTCTTTCGTGTCTAGCTTTCACTTAGTATGTTTCTGAGGTTCATCTGTGTTATCATGTCTATCAGTAATCAGTAGTTATTCCTTTTTATTCCTGAGTCGTATTCCATTTTAAGAATAAATCACATTTGTTTATCCATTAACCTATTGATGGACATTTGGGTTATTTCCTGGTTTTGGCTCTTACAGATAAATGGCCCTGTGAATATTCATATATGAGTCTTCATGTGGACGTATGTTTTCATTTCTTTGGATAGATACCTAGGAAGGAGAAACTACCAAGCTGTTTTCCAAAGTGGCTGTACCATTTTCCACTCCTATTTGGAAAGTATGAGGGATCCAGTTTCTCCACATCCTTGCTAATACTTGTATAGGATATCCTTTTCTCGTTGAATCGCTTTGGAAGCTTTGCTAGAACTAAATTGACTTTACACATGAGGCCTTATTTCAGTTCTATCCCATTGGCCTATGTTTCTGTCTTAATGCCAGTCCCATGTTTTGTTGATTACGGTAATCTTATAAGTTTTGAAATCAGAAATTGTAGAGTTCTCCAATTTTTTTCGAGATTGTTTTGACTATTCTGGATCCTTTGCATTTCCATATTAATTTTAGAATTAGCGTGTCAATTTCTGCAAAAAAAAACAAGGCTGGGATTTTAATAAGGATTGCATTGAACTTGTAGATCAATTGGGGCAGTATTATTACATTAACAATAGTAGTTCTAAATTTCGTAGCATTTTCTATGTGCAGGGTCATGTCATCGTTGAATAAAGGCAGTCTTACTTCTTTTCCAATGTGAATGGCTTTATTTTTTACTTTTTGGCCTTCTCATACTAACTAAAACCTCCAGTACAATGTTGATTAAAAGGGCAACAGCAGATATCCTTGCCTTGTTCCAGATTTATAGGGACACAGTCTTTTACAATTACATATAATGTAGACTGTAAATTTTAGTTAGATACCCTTTATCACATTGAGAAAGTCCCTTTTTATTCCTAGCTTAAGAGTTTTTATGGTTATTTTTATTCCTAGCTTAAGAGTTTTTCAAATGCTTTTTCTACATCTCCAGAAATGATCATACGGTTTTTGTCCTTTATTTTTTTAACATGGGATTTACCCTCACTGATTTTCAGATGTTAAACCAGCCTTGCACTCCTGGGGTACAAGTGACTTGGTTATAGTGTATAACTCTATTTAAATGTTGCTGGATTTTATTATATAATGTGTTAAGGATTTTTGCCAAATATGTTTATAAGGAATATTGTGTAGTTTTCATAGAATAATTGGCAACTGTCCCCTTCTTCTCTGCTTTATGAAAGAATTTATTGTTGATCAGTCGCTCAGTCGTGTTGTACTTTTTGCGACTGCACAGACTGCAGCATGCCAGGCTTCCCCGTCCTTCACTATCTCCCTGAGTTTGCTCAAACTCATATCCATTGAGTCGATGATGCCATCCAACCTCTGTCATTCCCTTCTCCTCATGCCCTCAGTCTTTCTCAGCATCAGGGTCTTTTCCAGTGAGTCAGATGTTTGCATCAGGTGGCCAAAGTATTGGAGCTTCAGCTTCATCATCAGTCCTTGCAATGAATGTCCAGGGTTGATTTCCTTTAGAATTGACTGGTTGGATCTCCTTGTTGTCCAAGGGACACTCGAGAGTCTTCTCCAGCACCACAGTTCAAAAGCATCCGTTCTTTGGCACTCAGCCTTCTTTATGGTCCAACTCTCACATCCACGATGTGACCTTACAAAAGACTGAGCCAATCTTGCCCTGAGTGTGTAGGAGTCTCCAGGAGAGGTGTGGGTTGACAGTAGCGTGCTGTGGGGGCAGGAGCACCAGCAGCAGCAGTCCTGGGAGGCGCGGTGCCTCAACATAAGCCCTCTTGGAGGAAGTCGCCATTAGTCTTGCTGCTACTGCTGCTGCTAAGTCGCTTCAGTCGCGTCCGACTCTGTGCGACCCCATAGACGGCAGCCCACCAGGCTCCCTCATCCCTGGGATTCTCCAGGCAAGAACACTGGAGTGGGTTGCCATTTCCTTCTCCAATGCATAAAAGTGAAAAGTGAAAGTGAAGTCTCTCAGTCGTGTCCGACTTTTAGCGACCCCATGGACTGCGGCCCACCAGGCTCCTCCGTCCATGGGATTCTCCAGGCAAGAGTACTGGGGTGGGGTGCCATTACCATAGAACATATAGCCCATCACAGAGACTGCAGACTCCATGACTGGGCCACCTCAGGCCAAACAACAGGGAGGGAGCATAGCCCCACCGACCAGCAGAAAATTGGATAAAGATTTGGGAAGTCTGGCCCTGCCCACTAGAGCAAGAACCAGCTTTCCCCACAGTCAGTCCCTCCCATCAGGAAGCTTGCACAAACCTCTTATCTTCATCCATCAGAGGACAGACAGAAGAAATAAGAGCTTCAGTCCTATGGCCCCCAGAATGAAAACCACAGCCACAGAAAGCTAAGCTCACATGGATCACAGCCTTGTGTAATTCACTAAAACTATGAGCCATGCCGTGCAGGGCCACCGAAGAGAGACCAGTCATGATGGAGAGTTCTGACAAAATGTGGTTCACTGGAGAAGGGGATGGCAAACCACTTAAGCATTCTTGCCTTGAGAACCCCCTGAGCAATATGAAAAGGCAGTAAGAATTTATAAAAGATAGTATTATATCATCTTTAATTATCTGAAAGAATTCACCAGTGAAATGTTCTGGGACTGAGCTTTTCTTGGTAGGAAAATTTTAAGTGTGAATTCTGTCTTGCTCTCAGTCTACTCAGATTTTCTATTTCTTGAGTCAGTTTTTATAATCTATATCATTCTAAAAATTTGTCCATTTCAACCAAGTTGTTAAATTTGTATTTTACCCCCTTATATTCCCTTACATTTGTAAAATACTCACTTTTATACTTTTCATTTATTTAGGGTCAGTAATGATTTTGCAATTTGTTTTTTTCTTTTTTTTTTCTCATTGTTATTCTAGCTAAAGATTTGTCAGTTCTGTTAATTTTTTTCAAAACACCAGCTTTTTGTTTTATCAGTTTTTTCTCTATTTTTTTCTTTTTGTATTTCACTTAACTTACACTCTAATCTTTACTATTTTCGTCCTTTTTCTTGTTTTGGATTTAGTTGGCTCTTCTTTTTGCAGATTCTTAAAGTGGAAACCGCTTCTTTTCTAATCTAGATGTTTAAAGCTACACATTCCCCTGTAAATACTGCTTTTACTACACCCCCCAAATTTTGGTATGTTGAATTTTCTTTTTTATTAAGTTAAAAAGATGAATAATTTTTCTTGTGATTTCTTCTTTGACTCGTGGGTTATGTCTAAATGTGTTGTTTAATTTCCAAATATTTGGAGATTTCCCAAATTTCTACCTACCCTCAATCCTTTATCAACTTAATATTATATAGAATTTTAATCTGAAGTTATTATGGATGCACTTTCTATTTATTTTCATTGGTCTTAAGTTTGTGGTTGTTCTTGCTATTGTTGTCCAGGCAATACAAAACTTTACCAGTGTATTTAATCACGCTTACTCTATATATTTCTTGCAAAATCTTCTGAATATGTATCTCTTCTTGTTTGTGCACTTCTTCCAAAATGTCTTAAATTTTTTATTATAAGAATTTTCATACTTCTAAGAAAGCAAAAATGATAGTACAATGAACATCAATATATCCTTCCCCCTATAACATTTTTAAACAGTTTGCTTTATGTATTAGGTTAAACAATTCAAAATCCTTCCATTGATATTTCAGTTTGTCCTTCCTTTTCAGCTCCCCAGAGATATTTTTAATGTGGTTCTTAGTACAGCAAGCATTTTAAAACTTTGTTGCCCGAGAATTTTTTAAACGATAGCTGATTTATAATGTTGTGTTACCCTATAGCATAGAGCTATAGCACAGCACTTTACTTTATAGCATAGTGATTATTTTCTTTTTCAGATTATATCCCATTATAGGTTATTACAAATTATTGAATATAATTCCCAGTGCTATACAGTAAATCCGTGTTGCTTATCTATTTATGTGTAGTAGTTTGTATCTGTTAATCCTATATTCCTAATTTGTCTATCCCTCACTCCCCTGTTTGGTAACCATAACTTTGTTTTCCATCTATGAGTCTGTTTTGTATATAGAGTCACTTGTATTGTTTTTTAGATTTCAGATATAAATTGTATCATATAATATTTATCTTTATCTGTCTGACTTACTTCACCAAGTATAATATTCTCTAGGTCTGTCCATGTTGCTGCAAATGGCCATACTTTGTTCTTCGTTAAGACTGAGTATTATGCCATTGTATGTATGTATGCCACATCTTCTTAAATCAGTTGTCTGTTGATAGGCACTTGGGTTGTTTCCATGTTTTGGCTTTTGTATATAGTGCTACTTTGAACATTGGGGCATGTGTATCTGTTCAAATTAGAGTTTCTTTTTTTCCCAGATAATATGCCTAGGAGTGGGATTGCTGGATTATATAGTAGTTTTATTTTTAGTTTTTAAGGACCCTCCATACTATTTTGCATAGTGACTATACCAATTTACATTCCCACCAACAATGCAGGATGATTCCCTTTCCTGATATATTTTTTTCAGTCTTTTCACATTTGAAAGATAGTTCAGGTCAGTCGCTCAGTCATGTCCTACTCTTTGCCACCCCATGAACCGCAGCATGCCATCACCAACTCCTGGAGCTTGCTCAAACTCATGTCCATCGAGTCGGTGATGCCATCCAATCATCTCCTCCTCTGTCCTCCCCTTCTCCTCCTGCCTTCAGTCTTTCCCAGCATCAGTGTCTTTTCCAGTGAGTCAGTTCTTCACATCAGGTGGCCAAAGTATTGGAGCTTCAGCTTCAGCATCGTCCTTCCAATGTATATTAAGGACTGATTTCCTTTAAGATTGACTGGTTTGATCTCCTTGCAGTCCAAGGGACTCTTAAGAGTCTTCTCTAACACCACAGCTCAAAAGCATCAATTCTTCAGCACTCAGCTTTCTTTATGGCCCAACTCTCACACCCATACATGACTACTGGACAAACCATGGCTTTGATGATATGGACCTTTGTCAGCAAAGTAATGTCTCTGCTTTTTAATACGCCGCTAGGTTGCTTATAACTTTTCTTCCAACGTGTAAGCATCTTTTAATTTCATGGCTGCAGTCGCCATCTGCAGTGATTTTGGAGCTCAAGAAAATAAAGTCTGTCACTGTTTCTATTGTTTCCCCATCTATTTTGGCATGAAGTGATAGGAACGGATGCCATGATCTTAGTTTTTTGAATGGTAAGTTTTAAGTCAGCTTTTTCATTCTCCTCTTTCACTTTCATCAAGATGCTCTTCAGATCCTCTTCCATTTCTGCTGTAAGGATGGTATCATCTGCATATCTGAGATTATTGATATTTCTCCCAGCAATCTTGATTCCAGCTTGTGCTTCATCCAGCCCAGCTTTTCACATGATGTATTCTGAATATAAGTTAAATAAGTAGGGTGACAATATACGGTCTTGACGTACTCCTTTCCCAATTTGGAACCCGGTCCATTGTTCCATGTCTGGTTCTAACTGTTGCTTCTTGACCTGGAGGTCATTTCTCAGGAGGCAGGTAAGGTGTTCTGGTATTCCCATCTCTTTAAGAATTTTGAAAGACAAGCTGGCTGTATATAAAATTATAGGTTCAAAGTTATTTTCTTTAGTGCTTAAGAAACATTGCTCCATTGTCTTCTTGTGCCCAGTGTTGTGGCTGAGAGGTCTAACATCAATCTAACACTGTTAAAATTTTCTCTTTGGTTTTGACTTTTTTTTCTTTTTTTCTGTTTTTGTTTGCTGTTGTTATTATTGCTGTTTTGGCCACACTGTTTGTGGGATCCTAGTTCTCCAAACAGGGCTCTCAGCAGGGAAAGCGTGGAGTCCCAACCACTGGACCACCAGAGAATCCCCTCTCTGGTATTTTTAAATTTTACCATCTAGTGGGTTTTCCTTTCTCTCTTTTATTTTCCACTCTATGGCAAGGAGATCCAACCAGTCCATTCTGAAGGAGATCAGCCCTGGAATTTCTTTGGAAGGAATGATGCTAAAGCTGAAACTCCAGTATTTTGGCCACCTCATGCGAAGAGTTGACTCATTGGAGAAGACTCTGATGCTGGGAGGGATTGGGGGCAGGAGGAGAAGGGGACGACAGAGGATGAGATGGCTGGATGGCATCACTGACTCGATGGATGTGGGTCTGGGTGACCTCCGAGAGCTGGTGATGGACAGGGAGGCCTGGCGTGCTGCGGTTCATGGGGTTGCAAAGAGTTGGACACGACTGAGCGACTGATCTGATCTGATCTGATGGCCTTTTCAATCTGGTCATTCATTCTTTTTAAACCTGAAAAAGAAAATTTTAGATCCTTTGTTCTTCAAATGTATTCCTCTTTTCAGTTTTCATTTTCTCCTGGATTCCTGTTGCATGGGTGTGGGCATTCTACTTCTATCCTCCTTATTTCTTAAATTTAATTTTTTATCTTCTCATTCTTCAGTGAGTCCTTCTTAAAGTGTTTCTCAATATGGTATTCTAATCTATTTTTATCAGTTATACATCTCATTTATTGTGTTCTTTATTTCAGCTATTACCTTTTTCATATATAATACTTTCCTTTGATTCTTGTGTTTTCTTGCTTTTCTTTTACACTGCTAATGTATCTTTTGTGTATTTATAAAACTTATTTGAAATCCTTAGTGCATCTCTACTAAAGAATACTGCTGCTTCTCTCCTACTGTTTCCAATCTTATATGTTGTGATTTTATTTTCCTTTTGGTTTAATTTTACTCTGTGAGTGTCTCAACATTCTTGGCTTGTGAACCCCTATTCCCTGGGGGTATTTACTGCTCTACTCTGTACTGTGTTTAAGGGAAGGACAGAAGGCCATTCAGTGTCTATTAATTTCAGCCTATTAACTTCAAGGAGAGGACAGGGTCTTAGATATCAACTGGAGTACCCCAGGCATCACACAGTCACAGGTCATCACCCCTGCTCGTTTGCATTTGGTCCCCAAACTCCTTGTGTTCTTGATTTCATAAGCTCCTCTATTGATTTGAGGGAGGGGCCAGCCTGAGAATTTGGAGAGCAAAAGATGGGGTGAGGGGTTGCTCAAAAACAGTTGTTCCCCAAGTTTATCAACTCTTGGCCCTGGCAGGGCTTTATTCTGCCCTTAGTTCACCCCCATAGACACCCTGACCGGTGGTCTGAGCCACTGCAACTGCAGTTCTGCAACAAAGAATAAACAGTGATCATCCAGTGCAAAGATGTGGATGAGGCAAGAGCAAAACATCAGTCACTTCTCCACACCTGTGGTCAGTTAATCTTTGACAAAGGAGGCAAGAATATACAATGGAGAAGAGAGAGTCTCTTCAGCAAGTGATGTTGCGAAAGCTGGACAGCCACATGTATATCAATGAACATTTATTTGATTGATTTGAACAGTTGCTTCAATTTAAACATTCCTTCACACCATATACAAAAATAAACTCAAAATGGCTTAAAGTCTTAAGTATAAACATATATGTGACACCATAAAACTAGAAGAAAACAGGTAAAACATCATCTGGCATAAATTGTAGCAATATTTTCTTAGGTCAGTCTCCCAGGATGATAGAAATAAAAGCAAAAATAAACAAATGAAACCTAATCAAACTTACAAGCTTTTGCACAGCAAAGGAAACCATAAACAAAATGAAAAGACAACCAGTGGACCAGGAGAAACTATTTGCAAATGATGGGACCAACAAAGGCTTAATTTCCAAAGTGTGCAAACTCCTCATACAACTGAATAACAAAAGAAAACAAACACCCTGAACAAAAAAATGAGCAGAAAAGCTAAATAGACATTTCTCCAAAGAAGGCATGCAGCACGCCCTGGACGATGGCTGAGCAGGTGACCAAGTCGGTGCTGTTCATGTGTCTGGGTAACATCTGTCGATCACCCATTGCAGAAGCGGTTTTCAGGAAACTTGCAACTGATCAAAACATTTCAGATAATTGGAGGATAGACAGTGCAGCGACATCCACATGTGAACTAGGAAACCCTCCTGATTATCGGGGGCAGTCTTGCATGAAGAAGCATGGTATCCCCATGAGTCACGTTGCCCGGCAAGTTACCAAAGAAGACTTTGGTAACCTTTTGATTATATACTGCGTATGGATGAGAGCAGTCAGAGATTTGAATAGAAAAAGTAATCAAGTTAAAAACTACAGAGCGAAAATCGAACTACTAGGGAGCTATGATCCACAAAAACAACCTATCATTGAAGATCCCTGTTACAGCCGCGACGCTGACTTTGAGGCCGTCTACCAGCAGTGCGTGCGGTGCCGCAGGGCCTTCCTGGAGAAGGTCCGCTGACCCGGCCGTCCCGCTGTGGCTCAGGCTCGTCCCCCCAGGCCGTGTGTCAAGTGTCAATGGCGTCACCATTCCCCAGCCAAGGCCGCAGCCCTCTCTTCAGTTGACTCACTGTTTCTCACCTGAAAAAATAATTGGAGGTGGAACTCAGTCTTTGTCTTTGGCGAAAGAGTAAATAAATCTTTGATTCAGATAGTTTATGGGGTAAGAGTTCCTTAGACTAGCTAAACCTCCCACTATGCCCCAGTTACAAAACCAGTGGAACAGTCGAAGTAGTGGAGCAGCGCAGTAGACCATAGTGAAGTGAGACGCCCCTCAGGAGCCTGCGCTGCCCCTCCCTCTGTGGACGGCCCGCACCGCCTCTATGGGGCCTGGCGCCCAGCGGTGATGAGCTGCCACTGGCTTGCAGGGCGCGCACACTGTCAGGACAGGAAGGAGCGAGGCTCGTGGGATTCATCCTTAGCCCCTTCTCTCCTTAGTTTGTGTCTGTGTAGTTCATTTCATAAGGAAGTCACCTTATGTGTTTCCATTTGAACCCCTTTTCCTCTGGAAATGTAGTTATATCCAGGAGAAGGGCGTGTGTGCGGGTTTATCTCATGGTCGTTTGGGGACTGTGTCTACTTCTACATGCGTATAATTGCCTGAATGTCAATTATAGATCACCTGGTGTGGGGGAAAATATCGAGTTGGAAAAACTCCTTTTATGTTGGAATGCTTAAATATTGATATATTAAGTATTCTTTTGTCTGTGCCTGGTTATAGGGAAATATACATAATTTGTGCACACTTTGAAATAACTGATCTAAAATTCATATGAATATATGTCAGAAAAAATTGTTCTCAAATAAACCAGGGAAATTACAAAAATACAACTGAGGTGCAAAAAAAAAAAAAAAAACAACGACATGCAGATGGCTAACAAGTACATGAAAAGATGCTCAATATCACCAATGATTGTGTGCAAGTTCAGGCTCAGTCATGTCTGACTTTTTTGCAACCCCATGAGCTGCAGCCTGCCAGACTCCTCTGTCCATGGGATTTCCCACGTAGGAATACTAGAGTGGGTTGGATTTCCTCCTCCAGGAAATCTTCAGGATTTCTCAGGGAATCTTCAAGATTCAGGAGATCTGTCACTTAGCTATTGAAAGCCTCAATAAAGTTGAAAGACTGAAAAAACACAGAAGGTGATTGCAGAAAAGAAAGCATTTAAATGAAAAATTAACATCAAAATGAGGAATTAATATCAAAAATACTTTAAAAACCCTATGTATTTGGAAACTGAATGTCCACTTTTAAATGATGGGTGTATCTAAGAAGCCACAACAAGGAAAATTAGAAAACATTTGTAACAGAATAAGAATGAAAAGAGAATTTATCAGCATTTGTTGCATGCAGCTGAAGCTGCTCAAGGCAACTACAACGTGGACTCTTGAATAAGGTATGAAGACGAATAATGAACACTAGCATAAAATTCTGTGAAATGTGAACACAGTATGTACTTTAGTTAATAATTCAAAGCAGGTGGATTCTTAACCTCTGGACACCAGGAAAGTCCACCTATTTATTTTATTCATAGTAGTTTGTACATCTTAATCCCATAGCCCAATCCCATTGCCCCTCCCTTCTCCCCTCTCTCCACTGGTAACAGCTAATTTGTTCTCTTCATCTGTGAGTCTGTTTCTATTTTGTTAATATTTACTCATTTGTTATATTCTGTTTCCACATTTTAATTCCACAAATTGTGCTGTAGGCCCCCCACTTCCTTCCAGGAGTGTGGCTTACTATATACTTATGAAAGACCCTCCTGCTACAAAATTATTAGAGGTAAATAATAGTAATAATAATTACTACATAAAACGTAGCATTTTTCTGAGTTCACTAGAAACAAGAAAAATTTCAAAAGAGAAAAGAAAAACAAAACAAAATACAAAGAAGCAAAAACCTTAAGCTAAGGAGAAGGAAACGGCAACCCACTCCAGTGTTCTTGCCTGGAAAAATCCATGGACAGAGGAGCCTGGCGGGCAGCAGTCCATGGGTTACATGACTGAGCATGCATGAGGGTGCAGGGAGATGGGTTGGTAGCAATAAACTGGTAGAACTGGGAAAAAAAAAAAAAAAAAGCCTTACTCTGAAACCAGAATGGTAGGTGATAGGAACTCGTCAAATGTCAACAGCACCCTCCATCAGTCTGCAGGACTGAAGCAGGGTGGGGACCCCAGCACCACAGTCAGGACTCGATGAGGAAACCGAGGTTGTTCCAGCCCCTTGGGCCCAGTTTCTCCTGGAAACAAAACAAGATGCTTTCTGGAGAAAGTATCCCTAATCACCATAAATAGAGTACCATCCAAACCATGAACAGTGAGAGTCAGCAGATGTAGATTATCAGTGAGAATGAAATTATCAGTACATAATGGAAATGCCTATGTATGAAATGTTTAAGGAAATAAGAGATGGAATCACAGATGAGCAAGAGAAAAGAGACTATTTAAAAGGACAAAATAGAACAGAAAAAATGAGTGCTTCTAGAAAATAAAAATGGAATTCTTAAAGTGGGAAAACTTAGTGAATATGGAGCAAGGGAAATATAAGCATATTGATGTGATGCAATGTACTGGACACAACCCTGTGTACAAAGCGGTCTCAACAAAATAAGAACCCAACCTCAACAAGCCTTCGGAACTGACTTCCAGTTTACACCAACACGAGGCAAAGGGAAACTGGCCACCACACCATTAGGAAGGTCAGAGGTAAGAACAAAAACTAGGACATTGCACAAGACAAGTGACCCAGTTTCTTCACCATGTCACCATCACAAGGAAAGCAGACAAATGACCAAAAAAGATAGCTCTAGACTAAAAGGAATTTAAAATACACAATTACTAAATGCAGTATGTTAATCCTAATGCAAAGAGATGAACTACGAAAAGACATTTCTGAGAAAATTAGGGAAACTTGAATATGACCTGATATTAGAGAAATTATTGTTAATTTTGTTAAGTGTGATAATGGCCTTATGTCTATGTAAGAAAAAGTGTATATATTTTAGGGTGCTTCCCTGGTGGCTCAGATGGTAAACAGTCCACATGCAATGTAGGCAACCTGGGTTCAATCCCTGGGTCAAGAAAATCTCCTGTAGAAGAAAATGGCAACCAACTCTAGTATTCTTGCCTGGAGAATCCCATAGACAGAGGAACCTGGTGGGCCACAATCATGGGGTCACAAAGAGTTGGACACAACTGAGCAAAGTTGCATTAGTCTAGATTTTGTTTCCAAATACTTCATCAACAGCAAACACACACCCTCACAAGGAAAAGATGAAGCAAATTTGACAAAATCTTGATAATTGTTGAATCTGGGTAATAGATATATGGGAATCATTAAAATGTTCTCCCCCAGTTTTCAGATATGTTTGAAAAGTGAAAGTTGCTCAGTCCTGTCCAACTCTTTGCGATGCCATGGACTATACAGTTCGTGGAATTTGGGCCAGAATACTGGAGTGGGTAGGCTTTCCCTTCTCCAGGAAATCTTCCCAACCCAGGGATCGAACCTAGGTCTCCCACACTGCAGGTGGATTCTTTACCAGCTGAGCCACAAGGGAAGCCCCAGGTGTGTTTGAAATTTTCCATAATAAATGACTTTCAAGTCTCTAGAGAAGGCTATTATACTTATCTTGTTAACATTTATAAAATCTCCAAAATCTTATTGTTGAAGAATGCTTTATAAATTCTATCTGAAGAGTTTTATGCTTAGTCTTTCTTATTCATTTCTTACAGTAATTAATACTTACAGAAGGACTTCTCTGGTGGTCCAGGGGCTAGACTTCATGCTCCCAATGTGAGGGGAGGGTGGAGGGTTCGATCCCTATTTAGGGAACTAGATTCCACAGGCCACAGCTAAAAGTTTGCATGCTGCAGCTAAAGATCCCACAAGTAGCAAATGAGATTGAAGATCTCATGTGCCACAACTAAGACCCACTGCTAAATAAATAATAAATGTTAAAAATAATACTTGTAGAACACTGTGTAACATTCTCAAAGTGTCATCACTTTGAGATCATTGCAATAACCTTGTGAGGTACATATTATTGTCATCATGCAAAAAAAAAAATGCTGTTTTTTTCTTATGCATAAGGACCAGTAAGATATCTCACCTAAATTTTCTTTTTTTTTTTTTTAACATTCCAATATAAGGTTCATTTCTAAAAACATTCATCTTTTTCCTGCCAACTTTTCATCTTAGCTGGGAGATATTTTTCCGTCTGTAAAAGTAATACATTCTTGCTGTACAAAATCTTAATGACATAAAAATATAGAAGAGGGGGGAAAAAAAATCACACATCATCAAAATGCCCAGATGCAGCAATGACTGTCACTGTAATATATTTCCTTTTACTCTTTTAAACATATGGTCTTATTAAATGCTGAATAATTATAAAAGAACATTTATTACATATGTTTAAGACATAAGGAATAGAAACAAAATTTAAACATCAGTGCATCCACCACCCAGTTAGTCAGCCAGAACTTCTGAAATCTCTGTTGCCCTTCCCAGATCCCAGCCCTTTCATCCCAAATAGCATCAAGGTGTTTTCAGTTTTGTTGTTTTCACTTAACTTTTCTTTATGGTTTTACCACATATGTATTAAGCAATTTCACATGGTCCAAACTGTACCCATTTCTAAGCAATATGTTGCTTCATTTAGTTTTGACTTTTCTATAAATCACATTGCGTGTATTTTTCTGTAGTTTGCTTTTTCATCATCATGAGATTCGTTCATGTTCATTTGCGCAGCTGTATTGCATTTCTCACTGCTCCCTTGTGTTGCAAGTACCACAGTCCTATCTATTTTTCTTTTTCTACTTTCAATGGATCACACTTTAGTTATTTCTGTACATAATTTATATGTAACTGAGATAAATGTGTATATAATTGATTTTTTTGCTTGAAATTGTTTAACATAATTTTGTACACTATTTTTAAAGCTTTATATAATGTAAATGATTTAAAAATATTCATTTTATATACATATAATAATTTACTGTGGTGGAATTTAATCTTCTTTCAGTTTTACCATCAACAAATAATACTACACAGGGAACTGTATTCAATATCCTGTGATAAGCCATAATGAAAAAGAATATATATGTTTAAAAATACAAATAATACCACAATAAAAAAGCATTTCACTGAGCAATAGATATGCTGAGCAATAGATTATATACAACTGAAAAGGGATACACTGAAGAAAGAGCTGAAGAAATTACTTAAAATGCAGAGATAAACAGGAAATGGAAAATGTGAAAGACGGTTTATGAGTCATGGAGTATAGAATGAAAAAGCCTGTAATTTGTTTAACTGAAGTCCCAGTAGGGCGTTACATAATAGCAAGACTATAAGAGAAGCAATATATGAAGAGACAGAGGAAGACTATTCCAGAACTGATGAAGTATATGAATCCACAGATGCACAATATAATATCAAGTGGGGTAAATAAAAAGAAATCCACCCCTAGATGCTTGTAAGGAAACTGGAGAATACTAAAGACAAAGAAGGAGTTGTAAAAAGCCACCAGAGATTTAAAATTTTTTGTTCAGTTTAAAAATCTCATAATCTTGAAATTGGATTGGAAGTATCACTATGAACTCATGACTTACTTAAAAAAAAAAAAAAAAAAACTGGTATTTTCCAGCTCTGTCCTCTGACGAAATGACAATCCAGTAGCAATAAGCACCTTTAGTGACCAAGTTTTGCTCTCTGAATACCATCTCTCACAAAAAGGAACCAGAGCTCCCTGGAGAAATGGCTGATTCCAGTTATGGGGCAGGAAATGTACAAGTCAAATCTAGGAGATCAAGTGAGCCATAAAGAAGGAAGTTGCAAACAACTACCTGTTGTTGTTCAGTTGTTAAATCATATCTGACTCTTTGCAGCCCCATGGACCAGCACACCAGGCTTCCCTGTCCTTCACCATCTCCCAGAGTTTGCTCAAATTCATGTCCATTGAGTCGGTGATGCCATCCAACCATCTCATCCTCTGTTGTCCCTTTCTCCTCCTGCCCTCAATCTTTCCCAGCATCAAGGTTTTTTTCCAATGAGTCAGCTCTTCGCATCAGGTGGCCAAAGTTTTGGAGCT
Organism: Tragelaphus eurycerus; assembly: GCA_935064755.1. Taxonomy (NCBI): domain Eukaryota; kingdom Metazoa; phylum Chordata; class Mammalia; order Artiodactyla; family Bovidae; genus Tragelaphus; species Tragelaphus eurycerus. The sequence goes on from CAKXYN010000016.1 coordinate 25,972,631, forward strand.
TCTGCATCAGCCGTTCCAATGAATATCCAGGGTTGATTTCCTTTAGGATTGACTCTTTTGATCTCCTTGCTGTCCAAGGGATTCTCAAGAGCCTTTTTCTTCAGCACTCAGGCTTCTTTATAATCCAACTCTCACTTCCGTACATGACTACTGGAAAAACCATAGCTTTGACTGTACAGACCTTTGTTGGAAAAGCAATGTCTCTGCTTTTTAATATGCCATCTAGGTTTGTCATAGCTTTTCTTCCATGGAGCAAGCATCTTTTAATTTCGTGGCTGCAATCACCATCCGCAGTGATTTTGGAGCCCAAGAAAAGAAAATCTGTCACCATTTCCATTTTTTCCCCGTCTATTTGCCATGAAGTTATGGGACCAGAGGCCATGATCTTAGTTTTTTGAATCTTGAGTTATAACCAGCTTTTTCATGCTCCTCTTTCACCTTCATCCACAGGCTCTCTAGTTCCTCTTTACTCTCTGCCATTAGGGTGGTGGTATATGCATATCTGAGGTCGTTGATATTTCTCCCAGCAATCTTGATTCCAGCTTGTGCTTCATCCAGCCCAGCATTTCAACTGATGTACTCTGCACATAAGTTAAATAAGGAGGGAGAAACAACCATCTCAGAAATTTTTGAAAGATCATAGGAGGCAACTTGAAGGGACTTTGGCTAAAGATGGGATCACTTCAGCATAAAAACAATAAATGGTAATGACTGCATATTAAATGGAATTCAGAAACTTCCATAATTTTATAATCTCACACATACACACCCCCTCACCTTTGGGCACATCAACTGCATTTTAATCAAATAGTTAATGAAGAGAAGTTTCTGATGAATAAATTCCAGCTAATAAATGGAGAAGGAATAACAGATTTGAAGGAAATCACCATTTTACACCCCCTAATTCAGTAACAGGTGAATTTAAAATCAAAGTGGAACAACCAAACATAGTGTACCTCCCAAAATAATTTAACCTAAATCTAATTAAGGCCTAGATATAACTGCCAATTTATGGGAAATACAGGGTCCAGAGGAACAAGTGAGATGACTCCTGAAGAAGCAATCAGCCAAATTCTGTGGGAAATTCTACAGGCAAATGTTCTGTTTTTATCAACAAATAAACGGAGGTGGAGCGGGGCTAAGACCTTTTTGGAACAGAGGAATTTGAACATGCCGAGGAATTAGATGACATTAAGAAATTAACATAAAAATAAAGCAAAATGTCCTCATCTATCAAAGACACAATCTGATCCATATATAAAATGTGGAATTTGCTTTAAAGGCTTCAGCAAAAGCAAAAAAAAAAAAATGCTTCCAAGGAGGGGAGGCAGAATAGAGGAAACTCTACTGGCAAAATGTTAACTTCTGAACCTGAGTGTGGGGAATGGGGAAGTTCATTAAACTCTTCTCTCTGCTTTGGGATACATTTGAAATTTTCCATAATAAAAAGTTTTCTTGGACATGCTCTGGTGGTCCAGTGCTGCTGAGTCCTGGGTTCAATCCCTAGTCAGAGAACTAAGATCCCACAAGCCTTGCAGTGCAGCCAGGAAAAAGAAACTTTTTTTTTCCTTAAGGCAATCTGAAAGAAAAGTCTTATCGCTCACAAAGAAACAACAATTAAGCGACAAAGACCGCTTAACAACAAGAGTGGGAAACAAGATAGCAGAACAATATACTCAAAGGACCAAGAGAAAATAGCTGCCATGCTAGAATTACACACTCAGCAAAACTATCTGCGAAGAATGAGGTGGGAACTTCCCTGAAACTCCAGAAGTTAAGAGTTCACCTTCCAGTGCAGGGGGTATGGCTTCCTCCCTGGTCAGGGAGCTAAGATTCCACATGCCTGTGGCCAAAAAGACAAAACAAAAGTAATATTGTGGCAAATTCAGTGAAGACTTTTTAAAAATGATCCACATCAAAAAAAAAAAAAAAAACAACTTAAGAAAAAAAGAAGAATGAGATGAATTAGGGACATATATATATAATGATAAGGGCTTCCCTCATGGCTCAGATGGTAAAGAACATGCCTGCAATGCAGAAGACCCAGGTTCGATCCATGGGTTGGGAAGATCCTCTGGAGAAGGGACTGACAACCCACTCCAGTATTCTTGCTTGGAGAATTCCACGGACAAAGGAGTCTGGCGGGCTACATACCATGGGGTCGCAAAGAGTCAGACACAGCTGATGGACTGACTCTCTTTCATACATGACAAAGACTAAGCTTAGCTTGAATAAACCTATACGAAGAATGTTCTTTCAGAAAGAAGGAGAATGATCCAAGAAGGAACGTCAGAGATTTAAGAAGGAATGGTGAGCAAAGAAATTGGTAAACATGTAGGTAAACAGATATTGCCTATAAAGTGATTCTAATAATGTCTAATTTGTGGGGTTTAAAAACATAGTTAAAATACTAGAAAACAATAGTATCTCAGAATGTGGTGTATCTCTTCACTTGTTAGCTTTTCTTCTTTTCTCTTAAGTAATGCTTTAGAGTTTTCTTCGTATAAAAGTTGCCCCTTATTAATTTAAATCCTCAATATAGTGTTTTTAATTTTTGTATTGTGTAAAGTATAAATAACATAAAATTTACCATTTTAACCATTTTAAAGTGTATATGTACAGTGTTTTATAGTTTTTAGTTCCTATTGGAAATGGTATCTTTTGACTTTTATGTTTTTTAATCACTTATTATTGTGTAACTGTTGATTTCTGTGTGTTGATCTTGTACTGGCCACTTAATTCTCTTGTTCATTAAAACAGTTTTTCAGTTAATTCTCTTTTCTAGGTATATAATAGCAACATTTGTAAACAATAATATTTTTATTCTTCCTTTCCAAAAAGTAGACTTTCTTTGTATCATCTTGTCAAGGTGGGACCTTTAGTACATGTTGAATAACAGCAATGATAATGGACATTTTTGCCTTAGTCTTACTATTATGGGAATGCTCTTAACAACTCACCATTAAGTATGGTATTGATTTCTGGTAGCTTCCCTTCAACATGTTAAGAATATTTTTTTCCATTTTTAGCTTGCTAAAGTCTAATGAATCCTAATAAAGCTGAGATCCTCAAAGATGTGTTCCATTCAAAGATGTGTTATCTGGCCTCCAAATAGAAATCAAGAAGAAATTACTATTTACATCCTACTAAAAGAATATACATTCGAAGAGCCCCCTTTTATTTCTTTCCTCTAATTTTCTTTTACTCTGGAGCTACTCTGGAGATCTTCACGTTTCCAAACTCAAAACTTTTTTAAGCCCCAATACAGTAATTTCCCACCCCAACCCCACATGGATTTTCTTTCTCTAACTTTTAAAATGTACTCTTTTTATCAGGTACTCTCAAGCTAGGGGCCCCACCTTCCCTCCAGCCCCTTGGTTTTGTCTCTCTCTTTTTGAATAGTTTTTTATTTATTTGGCTGTCTCGTGTCTTGGTTGCGTCCTGCGGGACCTCTTGGTTGTAGTGCACAGACTCTCTAGTTGTGGCACACAGACTCCTAGAGCAGATGACCACGGGCTCTGGTAGTTTTGGCGTGCAGGCTCAGTTGCTTCATGACACGTGGGAACTTAGTTCCCTGACCAGGGATCGAACCCACGTCCTGTGCATTGCAAAGCTTTACCACGCTTTACCACTGACCCACTAGGGGATTCCCTGTTTCTCTCTTCTCACTCTCTGGGCCCTGCATCGTAAAAGGTCCTAGGACCAGGCTGGCAATCGGGAAACTCATTTAAAGCATCTCATCCCTTGCATCTATTGCATTATCCCTTGGTTATTCTACAACCTCTCTGAGTGTCCACTTCCTCTCTTCCCAGCCCTTAAATACTAAGGCTCCCCAGGCCTCTGCGTCCCTAGACAGTCTCCGTCACTTCAGGTCTTGCACCGTTGCATACACAACGATGACCTCAAATCTTTATGTTTGAGGTCATCTCTCCCAGCTCCAGAATTGTATATCAATCACCCAATATACATCCACGGAATGTGCCTCAGGACCTCACTCCCCACAGGTTCAAATCTCACTCACTTTCCCTGACTACCACCACACTGATCTCTCCTGTATTCTTGGCTTTTGAATGTTACACATGCGAGAAATGTGGAAGTCAGTCCACCTCTCTCTCACACTTGCTTCCCACGTTCAACAGTTTATTGGAACCTTCCTATCACATCTCACCTGGCACACCCCTCCCAGCAAGGAGCAGAGGTGAACTGAGGGCGCCCTCTGCTGATGGTTTGAAGAAACTACAACTCCTTTGAGCACCTGTATTCCTAGAGTCGCTCGCAGGACTCGGACCGGATCGCTCCACTGAATTTGGTTGCTTTGTCCCAACCAGCAAGGCCACTCCCAGGGAGGTCTGCGAGCAATGGGGAAGTCACTCATCCTCCCCTCTTCCAGCCGCTGACCATCCTCACTGAACCCACTGCTCCACAAGACACAGCGCCCCTCTGCCCCTTCCCCCTCCCTCCTCCCACCTCTCCTGGCTCACAGCCAAGTAGAACCTCCTGGAAGCAGGAGTCCCTCGCTTTCCTTGAGCTTAGTTGGACATGCAGCCTGCTGGACAAGACTCTGGGTGTGGACGGATCTCACCTTTGAGTGTTTAGAAAGGGCTGCCCCTTTTGACTGCAGCCCTGAAGACACAGATTTAAAGGCTCCACTTCCCCTTGGATGGAGGGTGGTGGCCAGGGAGGGGTGAGTGGAAGCCATATGCCAGGTCCCACAGTTTTGTGCCTGTGGGTTGGACTTCATTCTCCTGTAGCATCTTATTAGAGTCTCCTGGGTTCACAGCTCTGCCACCTCTGCGATGGGTCCCATAGTCTAATGAAGGAACAAACAACAGGCAATGGAAGGTGGTGGAGGGCAACCAACAGGCCTAGTGTCATTCAGAAGGTGGGACTGACTGGGAGTGGTGGTTGATTAAAATCATTGAATGAATATTAATTGAATGTTCCTGAGTGCCAGATACTGTGTAGAACCTGAAGAAAGGGGGCAGAGAGCGGGAGGAACTCCCAGGTTCCTAGTGTGAGAATCTGGAACCAGGAAGTGGAAAGGACAGACTTGAAGGCTAAGGGAGCGAGATGATGGGTCCCGCGTGGACAGACTGAGTGGGTGGTGCAGATAAGACCTCCCCGTGAGAGGCACAGCGGACGGCTGACGGGCAGGCTGGGGCTCAGGTGTGACAGCAGGGAGCTGATGGGAGCCCTGCAGCCGTGGGGAGTGGCTCCTGGAGACGGGGGTGCCGAGTGAGGAGAGAGCCTGAGAAAGAGGCCACAGAGGACCGGGCAGACAGGTAGGGAGAAGGTGTGTGGACACGGAAACCCAGAGTGCTTCAGAAAGGAAGGGGCAACAGCCACAAGTCCTAGGGTAATAAAGGTCCTGAGAGGTGGCCACTGGACTCAGCCACAAGGAGACTGAGGAGACAGCTTTGCTAAATGGGTACAGGCAGCAGGTACACTAAAGGGGACAGAGAATCTAGGAGTGACAAAGGGAAAGCTGCGAATATAGGAATTCTTGGCAAAGAAGGGTTTGTCTTAATGAGAGAAACCTGAGTGGAGTCTAGAAAGGAATCAGGGAGAGTAAGTTGAAGAAAAAGGACAAGAAGGAGTGGTCGAATAGGTAACATAACACGGGGCCCCAAACAATTTGGCCAAAAGTAATCTGGTTTGAGATGGGATGAGATTACTTAAATATCCAAAAAGGGATTGTTTAGGTTCAATAAATGTCTAACAATATGGAATCTATAGCAAAATATTCATCTAAAAATTGGTAACTCATTGGAACAAACACAACATTGAACAATATAATTTTAAATGTCTCTTTTATTATGTTTTCTTATCACAAAGAAATACACACTTATTTCAGGAAAAATCAGAAAATGCCATGAAACAAAGACACTTAAAGCACCCATAATGACACACCCAAAGTTACTTATTCTGGAGTTTTTTGTTTCAGGTCCTTTTCTCTGCATAGATCATTACTCTGTAAAACTGGAATCATAGTGCACATACTTAGGGTATGCATATTATTGATGTCCTGCTGCAGACTAAGAAACTCCAATTCTTAGTGAACTAAAACAGCAAATATTTACAGTTAATCCTCCTCATTTGTGTATTCTGTATTTGTGAACTCACCTACTCATGAAAATTAATTTATAATCCCACAATCAATTCTCAAAGTGTTTTCATGACCATTTCTGTATGTATGTATGTATATATACATGTTTGTGTGCTTAGGCACTCAGTTCCATCCAACTTTTCACAATCTCATGGACTGTAGCCCACCAGACTCCTCTGTTCACTGGATTCTCCAGGCAAAAATACTGGAGTGGGTTGCCATTCCCTTCTCCAAGGGATCTTCCCAACCCAAGGATCGAACCCACGCCTCCTACATTGCAGGCAGATTCTTTACCATCTCAGCCCCCAGGGAAGCCCATGTGTACATATATATATATATATATATATATATATATATATATATATATAAAACAGAGCAGCAAAATTTGAGGTCCCCTGTGGGTGCATTCCCAGCTGAGGTTGAATAGGTGCCCTGATTCACATTACACACTGTAAAGTATCCTTTTCTTATTCTATTTAGTGCCATACTTTTTGCATTTTTCACTGGTAATTTCGCTGTTTAAAATGGCCCCCCTTAGCCATAAAAAGGATGTGATGTGCTTTACAGAGAAAGCATGTGTGTTAAAGAAGCTTTGTTCAGATATGAGTTACAGTGCTGTTGGCTAATGAATCAACAATATATATTGTTATCCTTAAATAGAAACACACATAAAACAGGCTTATTGATCTTGATCAGTTGATAAAAATGTGACCAGAAGCTTGCAGAATCTAAATATTTCCCATAGGAGCAATGGTTTAGATAATTCCGTGTGACTATAATTCCTGGTGACTATATAGAACATGAATAACAAGAATCAACTGAATTATCTCATAATTTCTGTAGGCCAGAAATTCGGGTACCTAGCTGGGTGGCTTTCGCTCAGGGTATCTCATGAGGCTGCAGTCAAGTCTTGGGCCAGGGCTGCAGTCATCTGAAGGCGTGTCTGAGGCTGGAAGTTCTGCTTCTAGCACAGCTCCCTCCCTGCTGTTGGCAGGAGGCCTCAGTTCCTCATCGTGCGGGACACTCCAGAGGGCTTGCTTGTGTGTCCTTGTGACACAGCAGCTAGATCCCCTAGAGCAAAGCAAGGAGAAGGTCGCATACGTCTACACCCTGGTCTTGAAGTACCCTGGTGTTGGAAGCTTTACCCTCTACTCATGAAAGTAAGGGAGTCAATTAGTCCAACCCCACGTTCAAAGGAAGAATATCAGAGAATCTGTAGACAGTTTTAAACTACCACAACCAAATACCTCTGGGGAGAAAAAAAGGACGAGATACTAGTAAAAATTTTTTCGCGCAGCATAAGAACTGGGTGGCTTGGAGAGGCGTGGGGAGAATTTTACTTTGTATCCTTTGCAGATATAAAGGGTACAATGTAAAGCTATTAATCATCCAAAAAATAAATTCATTTTAAATGTCTCTAGAATATTCTTTCTTTTCTTCATCCAACTGATTTCAGTCCACCATAGTTGTTAAAATGAGACCTCTGAGAGGGTTGAACTGGAAGCACAGAGGCTGGTAAAGAGAAGTTTGAGTCAAAGGGATTCTCTTTTTATGGCCACTGTTTTGTTAAGTGGGAGGCTTTGTGGAGGAGGTAAAATTTACCTGAGCCATAAAAGATGGGATGGATTTGACCCCGGCTGAAATGAGAGGGGATGGCACTCCCAGCAAAGGAATGTGTGAGCCGAGATAGAAACGAGGGACTTAGGAGGACACAGGAGAACAACTGGAGGCTTAGGGAGGCAGGATTGGAGGCTGGGCCCAGCACCTGGAGGATCGTGTATGGCAAGCCTGGCATCAAGGTTCTATTTGGAGGCAGTGAAGGCTTTTGATCCAACTTATGACCTAGCTAGAGCAAGGCTTTAGGGCTATCAATCTGTGAGCCAAGTGTCAGTTGGATATGGTAAGGTCTGGAGGCCAGACACTCTGGGCCAAAACAATCTCAGTGAGTAAGGCTGTGTTGTGACGCAGTCTCACCACAGACTCTGGACTACTTGAGACCAGATCCTGGACTCACCATTTCCTAAATGTGCTGATGAATCTGAGCTTCAAAGGCAAATAGAATCTTTCTTGAAGTGTGAGGTTTCACATTCGCTTAGTAATTCTTGCATTGTGCTTGGTACACAGCAAATACTCAGTAAGAGTCAGGCTTTATTGTCAAGGGAAGTTTAGCCCCAGACTGACTGGTCTGGAATTAGAAGGGGAAGAATCACGGGAAGGGCGGCTCTGGGTGACTAATTAGTAGGAGAAGAGAATGGGGGACACAATGTCCCCCAGTTTCCTGGAAGCACGCCAGCTGCATAAATAAAGCCAGGGCTTGTAGATGAGGACCAGCTTTGGAGGACAGCGAGATGCTGAATCGGATTTGGGATGCCCGGCTCACAATGTGGGGCCACGCTCTAGTGAAGTTGATTAGAGCTGAGAACAGAGCTCAGAACTGTGGACTTAAAGCGGGAGCTGCCTAATAACAAGTGTGGCTGAAGATGCAGGTGGGACAAGAGAGAGCCAAGGACATCTTGCTGAATGTGTGCAAGGGCCATGGGAGGAAGTAGAAATGTGGAAGAGATCATCAGACAAGTAAGGGACCCAAGAAAGACCAGAAACCCCGAAAGGAATGTTTCAAACAGAAGGGTGGTGTCAGCAACATCACTGGCCTCTGAGAAATCGAGGAGGGTGAGAGTGAAGGGTCCGTGGTGGCCTTGGAGGCCTCTCTTTCACTGGTGTGCTGAGGGCACAGGCCAAACTGCTGTGGGCCAGGCAGGAGCGGAGAAGGGCAGCAGCTGGCAGTGAGCTGTACGCTGCTCTTTTAAGAGGTCCACCTCTGAGTTATTCTGTAGTTCTGCTCAAACCAGGGCCCAGGAAGCACATAGATGTGCTCCACTTTTTGAAAGCGCACCCCACGCCAAAAGACTGGCATCAGTAACTGCTTCCACTAACCCAAAGAAATCAGAAGAGGAGTTTCCCTTTGAAGTGAAGATAGCCTTCAGCATTTGTTCTGCAGTGAGCTGTTACGGAGGCAGCTCGCATCTCCAGCAGCAGGAGGGGCACACCAGGCCCCTTCCATGGAACTTCTCTCAGCATCAGCCACCACAGCTCTGAACCGTGTCTGTGAGCATCTGTGCTTTATCTCCATTTAATCTGTGCGTCTGTTAGCAAGATGTATCCTAAGGTATATGCTTCTTCGCTTTACTCCACGTCAGCTTATGAAAGGTTTCACAAGAACATTTTACTTTCAGAAAGCGGGGAAAACCTGTGCAGGATATGTATTACAACATTGTAATTCAAAAAAATCAGAAATCACCAATACAGAGTTGATAAGGGAAGTATGGTATATCCAATACTCATAGGAAAAAATGAGAGCTATATGAATTAAGAGGGTATAATCTTCAAGATCCACTGAGTGAAAAAGGCAACAAAAGCAAAATATGTGTATTATCAGATCACTTCTATTTTTAAAAAATTATGTTTTCTCTTTTATACACACACACATGTGCACATGCACACACACGTCTTTGGAAAAATATAGAGAAAAAGGTAATGGAGGCTGCCTGGGGCGCTAGAGGCCTGGGAGGAGATTTGCTCCCTTTAATTTTAAATAACTTACTTGTGACCCAGCAACCCCACTCTGAGGTATTTACCCAAGAGAAATGAAAACTTATGTTCTTATAGAAACCGGTCTACCAAAATACATACAGCAGCTTTATTCATTATAGCCCCAAGCTAGAAACTACTCACATGTCTCTCACCTGTCATGAGTAAGCAAACTGAGGCACATCTATACAATGGAATACTGCTGCTGCTGCTAAGCACTTCAGTCGTGTCCAACTCTGTGCGACCCCATAGACGGCAGCCCACCAGGCTCTCCCATCCCTGGGATTCTCCAGGCAAGAACACTGGAGTGGGCTGCCATTTCCTTCTCCAATGCATGAAAGTGAAAAGTGAAAGTGAAGTTGCTCAGTCCTGTTCGACCCTCAGCGACCCCATGGTACTGCAGCCCACCAGGCTCCTCGGTGCATGGGATTTTCCAGGCAAGAGTACTGGAGTGGGGTGCCATTGCCTTTCCCGACAATGGAATACTGTTCAGCCATAAGAAGGAACAAGCTATAATACACACAATAACATGACTGATCTTAAAAGTGCTGTGCTGAGTGATGAAGTCAGATATAAAAGGCTACACAGTCCAGCGTTCCTTTTATGTGACATTTCTAGAAAAGGCAAGCTACCAGGAAGAACAAATGAGGGGCTGCAGGGCGCTGGGTGGAGGAAAGGCTGAGGAAAGAGGAGGCAGGAGGGAATTGGGGATAGACTGCTGTGTATCCTGATTTTGGTGGCGGTTACAGGATTCTCTGTAGCGGTCAGAACCCATAAAACTACACGCCAAAAAAAGAGAGAAGTTTAAATGTATTGCAATTTAAATGCTGGGGCTAGTTCTCTGGTCCTTCTTTGTTCCACCCTGAGTTGTTTGTCTCAGTTGAGACAGTTAAAACGAACCATTATGGCCCCTTTGAAGGTGACTTCCAATACTTTTGGATGCTTTGTCCGGGTTTCTAAAAATGAAGAAGTTGAAGCCGCTGACCTCCGGGCCAGTGACGGCTGGGATGGGCCTGGCTTACCCCAGGTTAAGATGGACCAGATTGCCACAAGTCCACGGGGTCGCAGTCTGACGCGACTGAGCGACTGAACTAACCCAGGTCAGGAAACGGGCCTTAGGGAGCCCAGGGTATAAAGGATGCTTTTTAGCAGGATCAGAGAATTGAGGAGGGAGGCTGACCTGAGGACCAGAGCCCTGGGAGGAGGTGAGCTTGCGCAGGAGTGCTGCACCTGGCGGGGGAAAGGAGCAGAGCGTGGGCGGGGACGGAGGGGGCACCTTTCCGGGTGACCTTAGGTTGGCTTCCAGGTCTGCGGGGCGTGTCTGCCTCCCGCCCCACAGGCTAGGGAAAGGGGGAGGCAGTGATGGCCAAGATAGGCCTGGCTGGGGGAGCGGAGGAGTCAGGGGTCGGCGGCCAGGCCCCCAGGCTGCGTCACGAGGGAGCTGGACTCGTGACTTATCAGCCTCATCGGAGCCTGCCACACTCCACCTCCCCTCACCCCGACCAACCGCTCCGGCCCATTGCCCCGCCCAAGGGAAAGGGTGGAAATGGACTCTGCTGGATTTCATTCATGTCTGCATTTAATTGCCCGCGAAAGCACTGCTCGCCCGCGGGCGCATCTCCAAAGCGAGCAATCAGGAGGGAAAGAAGGGTGGTAATAGCCCACGCTTGCTGACTGCAGGCACTGTTCTTAGGGCTTACGCCGTGTGCCTGCGTGCTCAGTCGCTCAGTGGTCCGACTCTGCGACTCCATGGACTGCAGCCTGCCAGGCTCCTCTGTGCATGGAATTTTCCAGGCAAGAATACTGGGATGCGTTGCCATTTCCTTGTCCAGGGAGCCTTCGGGGACCCAGGGATTGAACCCGCCTCTCCTGCATTGACAGGAGGGTTCTTTTATCCCTGAGCCATCTGCGAAGCCCTCTTAGAGCTCAGCGTGTATTAACTCATTTGATCTTTAAAACCCCTTAACCTAACCTATGCCCACTTTCGGGGAAGGCAATGGCACCCCACCCTAGTACTTTTGCCTGGAAAATCCCATGGACAGAGGATCCTGGTAGGCTCCGGTCCATGGGGTCGCTAAGAGTCGGACACGACTGAGCGACTTCACTTTCATTTTTCACTTGCCTGCTTTGGAGAAGGAAATGGCAACCCACTCCAGTGTTCTTGCCTGGAGAATCCCAGGGACGGGGGAGCCTGGTGAGCTTCCGTCTATGGGGTCGCACAGAGTCGGACACGACTGAAGCGACTTAGCAGCAGCAGCAGCATGCCCACTTTACAGATAAGGAAACTGAGACACAAATCAGTTAAGGAATTTGCCCAAGGCCACTTTGGAACTTGGATGGTGGGATTTGGTTCCATTCTTAAGACACTCCACAGTGTTTTGAGTTTTTTCGTTTGTTTTCTATGTAGAGGCCTGTCTCTAACGTCTTTGAATATAGGGATCTCTTGGAGGTGGGGGTGAGCGTTGGCGATGGTTCAAAGACAAACCTCTGGACTGGCGCTTAGGTTGGTAGTGAATCTAGCCAGCGCTGCCACCTTGTGGTCATGCCAGCAAAGAACATCCTCTCCCTGTTTCTTCCGCAACTTGAAACCAAAGTCTCCTGGCTTCCTCTCATGACTAGTAGGACCCCTGACCACCAAGGCTTTCTTAAGAGGGCCCAGCAACCCCGACAGTTTAGACAGTGTTTTCCAAAACTGTATTTTGGAACCCATTAATCCTTGAAATCTATTTAGAGGATCACAATCAGTACTTTTAAAGGGGAAAAAAAATTTTTTAATAGAAAAACGGTACATGACATGTACTAAGGGCAAACATCTTTTTGTGGAATTTCTGTTTCAGATATATATACATGTGTGTACTTGGATCTCCTGGGAACCTATTTCTCACTATGACATCAGGCCAAAATGATTGAAAAATACTGATTTGAGAATCTAGACTCCCTGGGGTTAAGTATCTATTTTCTGGTATGGGGGGACCCTCCAGGACTGGAAGATGCTTTGCTGGGGATGCTTAGCAACACTCTAAGTTAATTATTTAATTGGGCGAAACATCCATTAAGGGGGATTCTCACTTTCCAGACAGCCTGTGAGTAAACATGTCGAGAAGAGAAGAGTGAGGTGTTGGCGAAAGCTGCCATTCACCCTGGCTCCTCCCCTGGCCCCCACTCCCAGCTGGGGGAAGGGACCCTGCAGCGCTCTGCCCAGATGTGCCTGCAGTCTGGACCAGGACAGGCTGATTGGACAGGTCTCAAAGGCAGACTGTGTCCCCGAGGAGGGAAGATGTGGCTTGGAGCCCTCAGCCCCTCTACTGACATGTATGGGGAATAACGTTAGAGTCAGGAAAAGTCATTCACACCAAGTAGCTCACCACAAAGGAGATTTAATTTGAGAATCCAGTTACAGGAGCACTGGAAGAGATAAAAGCGGGGGAAGGTGAGGCAACTCAAAGATTAACTGTTGCAGGAAGCTGCTAGAACCCCAGAGCTGGACTGTCAGGGGAGGAGGTGCTATTGACTGGAACCTGAGCTGGAGCTGCCAGGGCAGAACTCCAACTCCAAGAGGCCAACACCTGGGAGCTGGAGCCATCGGGGAGGGTGCTGGCAGAAGTGGACTGCACAGAATAGAAGCCAGTGGAAGCAGAGAGAGGATAAGAAGTACTCTGGGCTTTTTCCTCCTCCCTCCTCCAGTCACCCACCAGTGCTTCACATTCGTTTAACCCAGCAGTAAACCAGTGGACAGAGCAGCTTGCTGCTCCTAAGTGTCTTCAGTCATGTCCGACTCTGTGTGACCCCATAGACGGCAGCCCACCAGGCTCCCCCTGGGAAACACAATTTGCAGGGGTCAGCTCCATGCATACAGGGGAGAGCAGAGAAAGGGCAGGAGGTGAATGAAGTGCAAACAAACAATGTCCAGCACATGAAGCCCATGTGATTTTGGGTCTGCAGGTGTGAAGGGTGAGGTTTTCCTTGAGAGGCAGAGGCCTGAGTAGTGTGCGCTCTGGGTGTGCAGAACAAAGGGAAGGTCTGATTTGCACCTGTGCCTGTCAAGCTTCTATATAGAAACATAATCTCAAGGAGAGATTTAGTGCAGAGAATTAGATGTGTTCCAAATTGTTGGAAGAGCCGGAATAGTGAACTCAAGACTGAACACCCAGGAATGATTTCCAGAAGAATTCCAAACTGACCCCAGTAGCACTACAGCCTCTGAGACCATCTCTTGGGCTCATGTTTTGAATGCATTCAAAAGCACTGTAGCTGCAATATAGAGATCAAGAAACCAGAATGAAGCCACCACTGACATTGTCACCACTATCTTTGCCTCTTGAAATCCAGAAGCTAGAAAACAGACCATGAGAAGCTGCCGTAGAAAACAAGCAAAAAAACCAGAAACAACCAAGATGGGAAACAGCCTTCCCCTCACATCCACCTTCCAGACGTCGTGGATATGACTGATTACTGGAATCCTATTCATTTCTAGAGAACTTGAGCTGCAAGGGAGTCTGGGAAATGCAGGTTTTCGTTTTCCAGCCTCTTCATCGGAAAGGAAGGTGACATGGGACACTGAGGAAGCCTGTTCTCCTTGTCCACCATCCCACTTGGGGTGGGAAACTCAGACGGAGGAAGCAGTGCCAGACCACAGGCTGCAGGGTGTGAAGGGGACTCCAAACGTCAGACGTACTGACAGGGCAGCTTGCCTTACGGCCTCCCAGGGTGGTATATGTATATTCACGTATACACGGGGGCCAGCCCCTGCACAGCTCATTCTATCCTCCTGCCTACCTCATAAGACAGGGCTTTATACATCCCCATTTACTCACGGAAATGGAAGCTCAGAGAGGTTAAACAGCCTGCTCAAGAGCACACACAGAAAAAGGGCAGAATAGGGCATAGAACCAGGGCTGGGTGACACCAAAGCTCTGGCTAGGTGTGAAGAGGGAGACGGAAATAAAGTAGACGGGAGATGGGAGGGGCTGAAAGAAGATCCCCCAGGTGAGGAAGCCACATGAGCAGAGACGCTGCCGGGTCTGAGCGTGCTGGATGTGGGCAGCAGTGACCAGGAGGTCTTGGGGGGAGTGGGTATGCTGAGGGGAAGGGCGGAGGAGGGGTGGGTCCAGGCTCAGGAGGAGACTGCTGCGCACACCATGAGGGGCACTCGCTGGGCAGAGAGGGAAGGGGAGCTGCAGGCTCAGCACTGCCTGGGAAAGGGGCAGGAACTGGGGGGCAGGCACTGGTGAGGAAAGAGTAGGACCGGGCTTACAGGAGGAAGCTGAGGCTCAGTGATCACAAGAGCATCAAGGCAGCCTTGCCCAGGTGTGAGCCGTTCTGTCCACCACCAAGTAGGCGTTATTTCTGGGCTGGAGAACAGGCACTGCCGAGGGGAAACAGAGCCACGCTGACCGCTGTTCAGATGCTGAGAAAAATTGAAGGCAAGAGGAGAAGGGGATGACAGAGGATGAGATGGCTGGATGGCATCACTGACTCGATGGACATGAGTTTGAGTAAGCTTCGGGAGTTGGTGATGGACAGGGAGGCATGGCATGCTACAGTCCATGGGGTTACAAAGAGTCGGACATGACTGTGCAACTGAACTGAACTGCATCTTTCACTTTGCACTGGGCCCACAAATCATGAAGCTATTGCTGCCTGGAATGATGAATAATCGAAGAAAGGTTTTCGGTGATTCCTGGGCATTGGGGTGGGGGCTCCCCATGGATCGTTCGGGAAGGGTGGCTGAAGGCCTGGGAAGGCATTCCTCTTGTTGTTTTGGATTCCTACCCCTCACATGCACTCAGTATATTCCTTGTAATTGTGCGTGACTCTCCCATATCCTGTATCCAGTCCAGCTCTAGGCTCTGAGAAGCAGGGCGTGTATCAACTGCTCAGTGCACCTGGGCCCTCTCTCTCAGGAGTCTTCTCCAACACCACAGCTCCACAAAGAGCCATGCACACAGTGGGTGCTCCATGGGGCAGCTGAGCCAGTGTGAAGGCAGGCCAGGAGGCTGGGTGGACTGACCATCTCCAACGGTCCTCTTCTGCCGCCTGGGCAGGAGTGGAGGGGGGAGAGAAAGGAGGGAGACCAAGGGTGTCTTTGTATGTGTGTGTGTGTGTGTGTGTGTGAGAGAGAGAGAGAGAGAGACAGAGACAGAGGGAGGGAGGGGGCACATAAAGCAGAAACAAATAAAGAGTTCAAATGTGAAACGATTAAAAAAATAAATCGAAGAGAGTGAGATAAGGCAGTGGAGCCTCTGCTCCCTAGTTAACATTCATTGGATTGAATAATCAGGCTTCATTATCTCAAATTGTCTGCATATTTGCCCTCAAAATGCTAATTTACAGTTGGCTGGGAGCAGTCTCGACCTATTTTGACTAAAATATTATTTCACTTTATTGAGCATTGTTCTTAGCTGTCGGGCATCTTGGTTCGCAGGGAAAGGAGGGGAAGAAATAGAAGGAGAGAGGAAAACATTTTCTATCAAAGCTCTGCCCCGCTCAAGTCTGATTATGGGTTCCCTGTTTTGCGTAGAAATGGCATTTCTAAGCCTTCAAGTAAAATTAGAGTCTTTATCATTTTCTTTTAGGGGATAGACAGTTTATCATTAATCTCAGTGAAGGAAATAGGAGAAATAATTTTTTGTTGTTTTATTGAAGGGGTGAAAAGTCTTGCTCACCACTGCCCCCCTCCCTCCTCAGTGCTGAGGCAGCCGGCTCCCGCCTCCTCCATATTCTCCTGACATCCAAAGGTCTGGAATTCTCTGCCTCTTGCCCTTCTCTGTCCTAAAGGCCCCAGTGACCAAAGCAATGGTCACAAGTTACTCACAAAAGCTCTGGAGTTTCGCTGGGCTTCCCCAGAATCTCAGCCTTGGAAGTCGTTCTTGAAGACGTGAGCTCCAAATTTGATTCTATGATTAGAATTAGAAAGACAAAGCCCTCCCTGGAGCTAAAAGTTTGCACCCATCCTTTCAAGCCTCTGTTCACTTGTGAGGACAGTGTTCCAGACAGCGGGCAGTGGGCCCTGGGCTGGGTTTCCACTCCACGGAGCCACACACACACACTCTCCCAACCTCCCTGCAACCGAGGGCAGGAGCTAGTGTGAACTGTCCCTGGGTCAGGCTGTGGCCAGGCCAGTTCTGTCTGTGGTCAAAGTCACAGGGAAATGAACCTTAAAGTTGTCTTAGTTCAGTTCCCAGAATCAGATGACAGAAATTGGTAGATGGAGGGGGTGGATCCAGTCTGTGGGTCATCTTGGTGCTATTACTGTTTGGAAGGCTCTCTCCTCTCCTCCAGCAAGCTCCTTTCTGAATGCCCTGTTTGGTCAGCCCTCCGACCTTTCTGTCATCTCTTTACTGTCATAGCTCTTCCCTAGGAAATGAGTGGCCATTCTGGCCCTCTGGATTGCTGGTGCCTTCTGCCTTGCCTTCCTGTGAAGGTCAGCCCAGGACCTAGGAGACCGAACACCCAGCCAACGGCCTCCAGCTATCCTGCCGCAAAGCCATCCTCCCCCGGCCAGCCAGGCCTTCCTGCTCCTCCAGAGCCTAAGGAAGCTGTCTTCTTCTCTACCCCAGAGCAAGCGGAAGCTGCAGGTTCCCAGTGTCCAGAGTCACGGTGTGCCCTTGGGCAGGTTGCACACTGCACAGAGGCACTGGCCAAGAGGGCAAGGGCTGAAATACAGCCCCTGCTGCCTTCACTGAGTCCTGTGCTGCCCTGGTGTGGAGCTGCCTCTGCCCAGAAGGGTCCCAAGTGGACGAGGGCTCAGAGCTGACTCACTTCTCTGCCCCACCTGCCCTAACCCTCTGAGCTCAGCCTTCCCCCAGGGCTCCTCTCCTTCTGAATTGTCCTAAGCATGAATGTGTTGTCTGGATCGAGACCCAGACTTGACGTGTCCACACCTCTCCCCAATCCTGGGTCTGTGTGGAGCTTGGGGCCTTGCCATCTGTACTCATCAGGAGCCAAGGCCCCCAGGCACTGGCCTCTGTCCACTTACTGCAGCCAGCCGCTGTCCCTGCTTGGGTATCCATGCCTCTGGTCACAGTAGACCAGCTTCCTGTCCCTCAGCTTCCTGACCTCCTGAGACACTGGACTTCCCAGACCCTCCTTGCATGGCTCCCTAGCCAGCCTAGGCCTAGGAACAGCATTCTCTGGCTACGCACAGGGTCACTGACTGGGGACATTGGAAGGCAATATCACCCAACAACCTATAGACACTCCAGCCATGATGCACACAGAGCAGATATCACACACACATCCCAGTCAACACTGCAGACACTTCACCGACAGATCCCTCCCCAGACACCACTTACCCTCACCCTCGGCAAACACTACACACATACAGACACAAGGCAAGAGGTACTACAAACACACCCACACTCAGCAGACACACACACCCAGCTAACACTGCCCCCCACCAACCTATGCTCATAACTGACAAAAGCCATGTATACCTTCTGCTGATAGAATACGCATACACCCTCACACTTTCCCAGGCACCCACACATTCATACACAGCAGACACCACACCCACACACCCCACACACACACTATATGCACACCCACCTGCTCACACGTGTCCTCACATTCATTGGAGTCAGTGGCCATACACCTGGTATATGAGAAAGCTGAGGAAGCCCCACCAGGCCGCACCGAAAAGCGTGAGGTGGAGACAATTATGCCTTCGTAATCTGCCTGATGAGATGCAGGAGGAGGAGATCCCACCGCTTCCGGGGTGCAGGGCTCAGGCTTTAGCTCAGTCCTGTCACTGCAGACATGTGACCTGGGTCACCCTGTCCACAACCAGATATAAAGCAATAGGAGGAATTGTCCAAAGTCTTCAGACAGGCATTAGGTCTCTGGGTATATACTGAGGGCCCCCCGGCCTGGGTGCTGCAGAGCAGATAAGGAATTCCAGGCCAGGCTTGGTCCCTGCCCTCAAGGAGTCAGCATCAAGCTGGAGAGAGAAGCAGGGCTTCATATCAGAGGATGTAAGAACAAACACATTTGTGCAAATTCACTCTCAGGTGGAGACCCTGAGGATCAAATGGGGTTCGAGGTAAATCAAGCAACCCTGGGGTGGCCACAGCAACTGGCCATGTCTACAGGGAAGAATTCAGACTTGGGAGTGGGGAAGGAGGGAGAAACAGTCATTTATTCATTTATCAGCTATTTATTTACTCAGCATCTACAGCCTACCTAGTGCTCTGAGGAAGGAGACCCCTGCCTTCTGCCACTTCTATCCCAGCTGGGAGGAAGTCAGCACCAACCTAGTGCATGGGGAGGGTGATGTCAAGGGGGTGTCAGGCTATGAGGTAATGGGCAGTGCCTGGGGCTACCCTAGGACGGGGAAGGCTCCTAGGGCAAGAGGGCGGGCCAGGGACTAGGGCAAAGCAAGGAGACCCTCCCTCCCAGGAACCGCCCCTGCACCATGCAACCTCCGGGGGAGTGCTCTTAAATCTGTGCCCTCAGTGGCGCCTCCCTTGCCTCACACTCATCCCAGTTGTGTTCAGGAACACTAAGGGGAGGAGCCTAGGCAGGAGGCTCCAATTTGCTATCAAATCCTCCTAGCCTGATTTCTCCTCTATGTCTGTCTCGGTTTTTATCCTCCATTTCCGTAGACCCCCGGTTACCCTGGCCCAGCCTCTGGCCCCAGCCTTAGCTTTCCTTCCCTAGGCCTCAGGGTGTCAGACGAGGTCCCCCTCCCTACCCACCCCCCCACCCCCACCACAGCATCAAGCCTTGCCCCTGAACAGAGAAGCCAAGCTTTGAACTATGGGCCTAGGCCCAGAGAGGTCTCAGAAGGTCAAGGTTCAATCCCCCCCACCCCGCCTGCAATGACTGTTCTGGGAGGTGGGGTGCACTCTGGGGACCTGAATGGGAGACTGGGAAGAAAGAAAGCTCACCCTAGCTAGGAATCGGAAAAGGAAATGGCACCCCACTCCGGTACCCTTGCCTGGAGAATCCCATGGATGGAGGAGCCTGGTAGGCTTCAGTCCATGGGGTCGCTTCGAGTCGAAATGACTGACCAACTTTACTTTCACTTTTCACTTTCATGCGTTGGAAAAGGAAATGGCAACCCACTCCAGTGTTCTTGCCTGGAGAATCCCAGGGATGGGGGAGCCTGGTGGGCTGCCGTCTATGGGGTCGCACAGAGTCGGATACGACTGAAGCGACTTAGCAGCAGCAGCAGCTAGGAACAGTGTCTGGTCCCAGTGAAGCCATCATTCAGGCCACAGTGGGTTTGTCCCCAAAGACTCCCGTGTCACCCTCTTTCTCTCTTTTCCTGCTCTGATCTCTCTCATTAAGGACCTGATCTGCCTCTTAAGAAATCTGTATGCAGGTCAGGAAGCAACAGTTAGAACTGGTCATGGAACAACAGACTGGTTCCAAATAGGAAAAGGAGTACGTCAAGGCTGCATATTGTCACCATGTTTATTTAACTTATATGCAGAGTACATCATGAGAAATGCTGGACTGGAAGAAACACAAGTTGGAATCAAGATTGCTGGGAGAAATATCAATAACCTCAGATATGCAGATGACACGACTCTTATGGCAGAAAGTGAAGAGGGGCTAAAAAGCCTCTTGATGAAAGTGAAAGTGGAGAGTGAAAAGGTTGGCTTAAAGCTCAACATTCAGAAAACGAAGATCATGGCATCTGGTCCCATCACTGCATGGGAAATAGATGGGGAAACAGTGGAAACAGTGTCAGACTTTGTTTTTCTGGGCTCCAAAATCACTGCAGATGGTGACTGCAGCCATGAAATTAAAAGACGCTTACTCCTTGGAAGGAAAGTTATGACCAACCTAGATAGCATATTCAAAAGCAGAGACATCACTTTGCCAACAAAGGTTCGCCTAGTCAAGGCTATGGTCTTTCCTGTGGTCATGTATGGATGTGAGAGCTGGACTGTGAAGAAGGCTGAGCGCCGAAGAATTGATGCTTTTGAACTGTGGTGTTGGAGAAGACTCTTGAGAGTCCCTTGAACTGCAAGAAGATCCAACCAGTCCATTCTGAAGGAGATCAATCCTGGAATTTCTTTGGAAGGAATGATGCTAAAGCTGAAACTCCAGTATTTTGGCCACCTCATGCGAAGAGTTGACTCGTTGGAGAAGACTCTGATGCTGGGAGGGATTGAGGGCAGGAGGAGAAGGGGACGACAGAGGATGAGATGGCTGGATGGCATCACTGACTTGATGGGTGTGAGTCTGGGTGACCTCCGGGAGCTGGTGATGGACAGGGAGGCCTGGCGTGCTGCGGTTCATGGGGTCGCAAAGAGTCAGACACGACTGAGCGACTGATCTGATCTGATCTGATAATACAAGTAAAGTGAAGTCGCTCAGTCGTGTCCGACTCTTTGTGACCCCATGGACGGTAGCCTACCAGGCTCCTCTGTCCATAGGATTTTCCAGGCAAGAGTACTGGAGTGGGTTGCCATTTCCTTCTCCAGGGGATCTTCCCGACCTAGGGATCGAACCTGGGTCTTCCGTGTTGCAGGCGGACACTTTACCATCTGAGTTACCAGGAAATCCCGTATAATAAAAGAGACAATGTCTGTTTCCCAGCTTGGAGCACTTGGCACCCTGCACTCCATATTCAGTGGAGAAAGACTGAACGCGGATACAGTGACGCCCAGGCCCCTCTGGCAGACTTCAGGAAGTGGGACCCTCAAAAAACTGCAGAAGCTGTGGGGCCTGGGGGGTGGTTTGGGGCACACAGGGGCCTCTCAACGCCCCCCAGCTCCATAGCTGACTCTCACAGTGTCAAGCTCAGCCAGACCCCATCCCTCACCTAACGAAGGCCAGCGCGATCTGGGGTCTCAGCCTGGCGGGCCCTGCCAAGGGTGTGGTTGTTCTCTTCCTCCCCCCCACGCTCATTTCCCCCTGGCAACCTCGATGCCCTTTCCAAGGACGTTCTCCACCTTCAAGGCCGGATTGACCTCAGCAAGAGGGGCTCTAAGAACAAGAGGTGGGGGACGGGTAGGTGGGTCCCGACTGCCTCCTAGGTCCCAGGGAGAAGGTGGGGCGCCCCCCCGGAGCCCTCGACGGCAGCGCTGATCAATGGGCCGCAGCCGGCGGACTGGGCCGGACCGAAGGATTAGGGCGGAGAAGGGCAATTACAGCCGAGCGGCCGGCACCGGCTTTCCTCCACTGCGGGGCTCAAATGCCGCATTTCGGATGCAGCGCCGCGCCGCCCTGTTTGCTCGGGGAGTGGGGGCTCCGGGGCAGGAAGCCAACTCGCAAGAGTATCGGAGATTAGGGCCCGCGGCGGCGGGGGCGGGCGCTGGACAAACACGCGGCGGCCGCCTCAATCCGCCGCCCTCTATTCCGCCCGCGGCGACACAGGGCCGGGACGCGGGGAGGCGCCCACGCGGGCAGGGGAGGCCGCGGCCCCTACCCCCGCCCCGGGCTCCGCGCTCCCCCGGGGACGCTCCGCCTGCAGGCGCGAGCTGCGGGGGCGGGGCGCAGAGCAGAGCTGCGCCTGGCAGGGAAGCGATGGATTTTTTTTTTTCTTCCTTCAAATATTTATCAGTTTTGCTCCTTAATAAGCTTACACGTGGAAGACCAACTCCCTTAAAAATTGGGTTGTACCATAGATCATGGTGGGAGAATGAGAAAAAGAAGGAGGGCAGGGATGACAAGGCAGGACCTGGGTGGAGTCGGGAGGACAAGGAAGGGGAAGACGAAGGGCAAGCGCAGGGAGCGAGCGGCCCTGCGGAGACGCCCGCAGCCCCGGGCCGTGCGGCAGAGGACGGCGCCTCCTGCGTCCAGGGGCCACCGCTGCCCGGCGCCGCCCGCCGCCCTAGGTGTGAGTTCTCCGCTGCTCTGGGAAGCGAGCCTTTGATAAGCCTCCAGGAGCGCTGGAGAACATGTCCAGACTCTTAACCCAGAGCTTCCAGGGACCCAAAGGCCAGAAGGACAATCTGGGACCCCAGAACAAATTCTGGGGGCTGTAGGATTCACCCCATGGCTTCTGCCACAGGCCCAGCTACAGCTCCTCCTGCCCTTCCACAGCTCTCAGTCCCTGCTCCTCCCTGTTCCCTGAGCAGACTGGCCATTCCTACAAACAAGCCTTTGCTGAGGTTTCTGGGAGGGTCCAAATCCTGACCACCCTCCAAGTCACAGCAAGCATCCAGTCTCTTCCTCCTGGAAGCCATCTAGGGCTTCTCCAACTCAGAGCCCCTTCCAATTTAGCATCTGATTCCATCTCAAGACCCCTCTGTGGTGGGCGGTGGCCTTCTCTCTTCTCTTTCAAAGTAGGGCTGTATGTTCTCTTAGAACTGAGCAGTTTGGCAGTGAATGGGATCTGCCCACACCCACCCCCACCTCCAGACAGCTGGAGCTTAAAAAGTTAGTGGGCTGGTCCCAGAGGTACTTGTGCCCATGAGGGCCTTTGTCCCTTAGGAGTGACACAGGTTCTCTTCCAGGGAACCCCACCCAGTTCCTCACTCCTCTAACTGGCTCCTCTGCTCCTTCCCCCATCCCACTGATATCCCTTGGGAGGTAAGGCCACTTTGTAATCTCCCCTGTTCTTGGAAAGCTTATGAAGTCCCTTCTCTGGCTGTTGACACCTCTGAACTAAACAAGCTTCGTTTTCACCCTCTCCTGAGGTCCCTAGTGAGCTGCTGGGACCTCTAGAAATGATCAGTTCAGGCAACTACCAGTTCCAAGATTTGGGAGGTTAAGCCCTCACCTCAAGAGACTGCTACTGCTACTGCTAAGTCACTTCAGTCGTGTCCGACTCTGTGCGACCCCATAGACGGCAGCCCACCAGGCTCACCCGTCCCTGGGATTCTCCAGGCAAGAACACTGGAGTGGGTTGCCATTTCCTTCTCCAATGCATGAAAGTGAAAAGAGAAAGTGAAGTCGCTCAGTCATGTCCGACCCTGAGCGACCCCATGGACTGCAGCCTTCCAGGCTCCTCCGCCCATGGGATTTTCCAGGCAGAAGTACTGGAGTGGGGTGCCATTGCCTTCTCCGCACCTCAAGAGAGGTTGTGGCTAAAACCACCAGGAAGCTGCCCTCACCATGGGTGGACATACTGACCAGACAGACAGTGCAGCCTGTGGAGGGCAATACAGCCACATCAGCCGTTTCAAATGAGCCTCTCTCTCATCCCAGGAGTTACACAAGAATCTCTCTTGAAAAGTGCTTGCAGGGAGCACAGCACCTAGGAGGATGCTTGTCATGAGGGGAAAGAGAAAGACATCTTAAAGCCCATCAGTGGTGGGCTGGCTCAACTGTTTGCATGCTGTGCAACCATTTGTGAAAAATTTGGTGGAGGTATATATACCGACACAGCGACGTGTCCAATATATATTAAACGAAGAACAAAGCAAGTTTAAAATAGTTAAAAATACTTTGATTCAATGAATTTTTTGTAAAAATTGTTATAATAAATGTTCGTATATGTATAGGACAGAAGTAAACCTGAAAAAATGGTCGTTATTTTGTTAGGAGAGTATAGAGAAGCTTTCATTTTCTTAATAATAATGTTGGTATTGTTTAATTTTTATGCAAAATGTATATATTAACTTCGGAATTCGAAAAGAAAAATAAGTCTGTGGATCATCTTGTCAGGACAGAAGGGTCTTGACTGGAAGCACATTTGAGGCTGGCAAGGGTTATGCTCTAGCAGGAAGACAGGTCCCACCAACACACTGACATCTCCTAGGTGTGACTGCGTAGGAGGAGGGGGGCTTTCCTCGAAACCTCCCCGCCTGCTCCCGCTCCGTCCCTTCCCTCCCCTCCCTGCCGCCCCCAGGTTGGGAAGGTAGCCAGACGAAAATTGTAGTCTTTTTTGTTTTGACATTTGGGAATATCCTGCAATTGGCTGTTTTCTTCCAGCCAATTGTACCAGCGGGTCATGCTTGTCTCTACCCCGCAGTTAGGAAGCGTTGGCTTCACCAGCCGGAAAGCAGTGATCTTAGACGCCGGACACAACGTCCCTCCTTGCCCCTCTAGTGCCCTCGGGGCACAGCGGTGCGTACCACCTCCCGACTCATTTTCGGGCTTCATTTCCCGGAGTTTCTGAGGGATCTGTAGACCAAGTTGATCCTAACCCCTAACTAAGCTCCCGGGTAAAAGGCCTCTTCTTCCTTGCTCAGCCTGCTCGCGCGCTCTCGCCAGAGCTGCCGAGACCCGGCGGATGCGATTGCAGCCTGCCGCCAGCGGAGGCGGCGCCACATCACATGGTCTGCGCGCGCCCCCTGCTGCCCGCTTCGAGAAATGACACCCTCCATCGGCCGGGCCCTTTGGCCCTTCAGTCGGAGAGCTAAGCACCAGGACCCCTTCTCCCCAGGCTTTGTTAGGACAGCGCCCAGGCATTTAAAAAGCAAAATGGTGCCTCCGTGAATGGGCACAGCACCCCCGAGGCTATAATCCCACCTCGGAAGAGGCCTAAGTGACTTTTATGCATCACGTTACGCAGGTAAGACGTAGGAACAAACCACAGCCTGTTCCCTGACAGCAAGTCCAGACCTCTAGGAAGCAATGAGGAAACACAGGGCGTAAACTCTCCAAGCACTGTATGAGGAGCTCTGCGGAGACTGAGAAGATAGGGTCCTGCCTCCCGAAAACCTAGAGCCCCAGAGCAGGAGCAGGCCTGATTCTGTGTCCTGTCAGCTGCCCTCGCGGGCCAGGGGCCAGCCCTGTGAATGTAGCTGTTCTGTCCTGGGCTGGACCTGCCCAGGCGGTGAGCATTGACGGGGGCCTCCCCAACCAACTCCAGGTGCGCGCCCAGCAAACAAAAAAGCCCCCGCTCAGGAAAGCTCCAGAAGCGCCCCTCCCCCAGGGCTGAAGCTGTGAGTTCCCAGGGGAAGAAGAGGCGATGCAAGGTCAGGGCCAGAGGATCCTGAAGGGAAGAGACGGTGCCCTTCTGCTATGTACCAGCTGTGTAACCTGGATAAGTGGCTTGCCCTGTCTGAGCCTTATGTTCCTTATCTGTAAAATAGCATTCCTAATTTATCACAGGTTGAAAAGTGGATTCACTGCTCCAACTTTGCCGTATCTAGCACACAGCACATGACCCGTAAATGTCCATTAACAGTGTAATGGAAAAATAAATTGTAGTCTATTCGTTTTTTGAATACTCTGAAGAAAGTGAAAGTTGCTCAGTCTTGTCCAGGTCTTTGCGACCCCATGGACTATAGCCTGCCAGAATCCTTGGAATTCTCCAGGCCAGGATACTGGAGTGAGTAGCCATTTCCTTCTCCAAGGGATCTTCCCAACCCAGGGATCGAACCCAGGTCTCCTGCATTGCAGGTGGATTCTTTACTGTCTGAGCCACCAGGGAAGTCTGAGTACTCTAAACCTGTGAAAATTAATAAATTATAGCTACATATATAAAACTCACATAGTGCTGAGTGAAAGAGGCAAGCTGAAAAATGACAAGTACAATGTGATACCACCTATATAAAGTTTGGAAGCATGCAAAACATTTCACGCTGTATGCTGCTTATGGATAAGTAACTGTGGCGGAATTGTAAGAGCATGAATGGAAATGATAGCACCAGGTTAGGATAGTAATTAACTCCAGTGAATGGAACTGGTGAGAAGTATAAGGGGCTATATACGTGTCCACGGCACACTTTTTTTATAAAGATTTATTTGTTTATTTATTTCATTGTTTAACCATGGTGGGTCTTCGTTGCTGCATGCGGGCTTGCCCTGGTTGCAGCCAGCAGGGGCTGCTCTCCATGTTGGTGCTTGGGCTTCTCATGGCAGTGGCTGCTCATGTCGGAGGCCAGGCTGTAGGCTCGTGGGCTTCAGTAGTTGCAGCCTCTGGCCCGCAGGCTCTAGGGTGTGGACTCAGTAGTCAGTTGCTCCACGGCGTGTGGGATCTTCCCAAAGCAGGAATCAAACTGGTGTCCCTTGCATTACAAGGCAGATTCTTAGCCACTGGACCACCAGAGAAGCACCATAATGCACTTTTACTTTAAAAAACTGAAGTAAACATAGCCAAAGTTGACAACGTTGGATGGTGAGTTCTTGGGTATTTATCATATTTTTATCTATAACTTTCTTAGTGTTTGAAATACTTTATTATAATAAAAAAGCAGAAGATAACAATTGCTCACCTAATAATAGACCCTTTGATAACCCCCTGCTTTCAGCAGCCCTACACCCCCACTTGACCAGTTCTCCTTCATCTTTAATCTTATCCAGCCATGTTTTTCTTGTCAAACTAGAACCCAAATGCAGATGACTCCCAAATCTAGCCCAGACACCTTCTCTTACCCAACTTCTTGTCAGATGTCTCCACAGCAATGTTTCTCAGACCCCAACCCTCAATATGGCCAGAAGTACCCCCAAAAGGACATGCTGAAAGAAGATAGATACTCAGATATCTTGTGGAAACTTTTGAATGCTGATGATAAATAAAAAGGTCTTCCAAGGTTTTTAACAGCAGAAGGGTTTTCTGCAAATAAAAGTCAACCTGATAGACTTTTCATCTGCAACGTGAGATGCTAGAAAACAGCTGTCAAAGCAAGGAAACTGCTATCCACAGGGCACTAAAGAGAGAACTTTAAAATAGTTTTGACTTAAAAGGAACAAGGGAAAAAAACTTACCACTTTATGTAAATTAAGAAAGTGAAAAGTGAAAGTGAAGTTGCTCAGTTGTGTCCGACTCTGCGACTCCATGGACACTAGGCTCCTCCGTCCATGAGATTGTCTAGGCAAGAGTACTGGAGTGGGTTGCCATTTCCTTCTCCAGGGAAGTTCCCGACCCAGGGAACTTCCCAACCCAGGGATCGAACCCAAGTCTCCCACATTGTAGACAGACGCTTTACCGTCTGAGCCACCAGGGAAATTAAGAACACATATACAAAATAGCCCTGCATATTTTACATGGATCCATAAATAGTCAATAACAGATAAATATAAATATCCATAAATAGTCAATAACAGATAACAAATATATGAGAGAAAAGTTTATTAGGGGAGCAGGAGAACTGGCAAGAGGACAAGGACAAAGAGGAAAAGACAGACGAAAAGAAGAGTAGTCTGGTGTGGACCTCTGATGGTGATGGCCATGAAGAGGCAGGAAACATTACCTCAATCCTCCGCTCCTGAGGTCCAAAATCCATAAATAGTCAATAACAGATAACAAATATATGAGAGAAAAGTTTATTAGGGGAGCAGGAGAACTGGCAAGAGGACAAGGACAAAGAGGAAAAGACAGACGAAAAGAAGAGTAGTCTGGTGTGGACCTCTGATGGTGATGGCCATGAAGAGGCAGGAAACATTACCTCAATCCTCTGCTCCTGAGGTCCAAAATGTGAAAAAATCATTAAAAATAAAGTGAGTGAAGTCGCTTAGTTGTATCCGACTCATTGCGACCCCATACACTGTAGCCTACCGGGGTCCTCTGTCCATGGGATTTTCTTAAAAAAGAAAAGTGTTCCCAAATTCAGGCAACGCAATGGATTAAACAATGAGGGGTGTGTGTGTGTGTGTGTGTGTGTGTGTGTTCACGTGCTCAGTTGAATCTGGCTCTTTGTGACCTCCTGGACTGTAGCCCGCCATGCTCCTCTGTCCATGAGATTTTCCAGGCAAGAGTACTGGTGTGGGTTGCCATGCCTTCCTCGAACTCCCCTACATTCACAAAATGTGTGCGCGAGCCTCTGCTCCACCCCAGGAACTGTATCTGTATTACTTGTTTTAGATTTTACTAAATCCAAACAAACTGGATGGACTGTATTTGGTGAAGCTAAACCATCAGTTACTCATTCATTCATGGATTTATTCCTGTAGCAAATAATTTGTGGGCTGACCATTCTGTACCAGTTTCAGTTCTAGGCACCAAGGGAAAAATCAGTAAGCAAAGCAAATTTGAAAAATCTCTGCTCTTTAGGGAGCTTACATTATTGTTGAGAGACATCACAAAAATAAATAAATAAGGAAAATAAATATTTACTGGAGAGTAATAAGCACTAATGGTTTCCCAGGTGGAGCAGTGGTAAAGTGCCAATGCAGGAGATGCAAGAGACGGTTTGATCCCTGAATCGGGAAGATCCCCTGGACTAGAAAATGGCAACCCACTCCAGTATTCTTGCCTGGAAAATTCCATGAACAGAGGAGCCTGGTGGGCTACAGTCCATGGGGTTACAAAGAGTCAGACACAAATCAGTGACTGAGCACACACACACATACATAAGCACTATGGAGAAAAAGTAAGCAGTACAGGGAAATATACTGGTGGAGAGATATGACAGGGTGTGGTCCGCTGGAGAAGGGAATGGCAAACCACTTCAGTATTCTTGCCTTGAGAACCCCATGAACAGTATGAAAAGACAAAATGATAGGATACTGAAAGAGAAACTCCCCAGGTCAGTAGGGGCCCAATATGCTACTGGAGATCAGTGGAGAAATAACTCCAGAAAGAATGAAAGGATGGAGCCAAAACAAAAAGAATACCCAGCTGTGGATGTGTCTGGTGATGGAAGCAAAGTCCGATGCTGTAAAGAGCAATATTGCATAGGAATCTGGAATGTCAGGTCCATGAATCAAGGCAAATTGGAAGTGGTCAAACAAGAGATGGCAAGAGTGAATGTTGACATTCTAGGAATTAGCGAACTAAAATGGACTGGAATGGGTGAATTTAACTCGGATGACCATTATATCTACTACTGTGGGCAGGAATCCCTGAGAAGAAATGGAGTGGCCATCATGGTCAACAGAAGAGTCCGAAATGCAGTACTTGGATGCAATCTCAAAAATGACAGAATGATCTCTGTTCGTTTCCAAGGCAAACCATTCAATGTCACAGTAATCCAAGTCTATGCCCCAACCAGTAACGCCGAAGAAGCTGAAGTTGAAAGGTTCTATGAAGACCTACAAGACCTTTTAGAACTAACACCCAAAAAAGATGTCCTTTTCATTATAGGGGACTGGAATGCAAAAGTAGGAAGTCAAGAAACACCTGGAGTAACAGGCAAATTTGGCCTTGGAATACGGAATGAAGCAGGGCAAAGACTAATAGAGTTTTGCCAAGAAAATGCACTGGTCATAGCAAATACCCTCTTCCAACAACACAAGAGAAGACTGTATACATGGACATCACCAGATGGTCAACACCGAAATCAGATCGATTATATTCTTTGCAGCCAAAGATGGAGAAGCTCTATACAATCAGCAAAAACAAGACCAGGAGCTGACTGTGGCTCGGACCATGAACTCCTTATTGCCAAATTCAGACTGAAACTGAAGAAAGTAGAGAAAACTACTAGACCATTCAGGTATGACCTAAATCAAATCCCTTATGATTATACAGTGGAAGTGAGAAATAGATTTAAGGGCCTAGATCTGATAGATAGAGTGCCTGATGAACTATGGACTGAGGTTCGTGACATTGTACAGGAGACAGGGATCAAGACCATCCCCATGGAAAAGAAATGCAAAAAAGCAAAATGGCTGTCTGGGGAGGCCTTACAAATAGCTGTGAAAAGAAGAGAAGCGAAAAGCAAAGGAGAAAAGGAAAGATATAAACATCTGAATGCAGAGTTCCAAAGAATAGCAAGAAGAGATAAGAAAGCCTTCTTCAGTGATCAATGCAAAGAAATAGAGGAAAACAACAGAATGGGAAAGACTAGGGATCTCTTCAAGAAAATCAGAGATACCAAAGGAACATTTCATGCAAAGATGGGCACAATAAAGGACAGAGATGGTGTGGACCTAACAGAAGCAGAAGATATTAAGAAGAGGTGGCAAGAATACACAGAAGAACTGTACAAAAAAGAGCTTCAAGACCCAGATAATCATGATGATGTGATCACTGACCTAGAGCCAGACATCTTGGAATGTGAAGTCAAATGGGCCTTAGAAAGCATCACTACGAACAAAGCTAGTGGAGGTGATGGAATTCCAGTGGAGCTTTTCCAAGTCCTGAATGATGATGCTGTGAAAGTGCTACACTCAATATGTCAGCAAATTTGGAAAACTCAGCAGTGGCCACAAGATTGGAAAAGGTCAGTTTTCATCCCAATCCCAAAGAAAGGCAATGCCAAGGAGTGCTCAAACTACCGAACAATTGCACTCATCTCACACGCTAGTAAAGTAATGCTCAAAATTCTCCAAGCCAGGCTTCACCAATATGTGAACCGTGAACTTCCTGATGTTCAAGCTGGTTTTAGAAAAGGCAGAGGAACCAGAGATCAAATTGCCAACATCCGCTGGATCATGGAAAAAGCAAGAGAGTTCCAGAAAAACATCTATTTCTGCTTTATTGACTATGCCAAAGCCTTTGACTGTGTGGATCACAATAAACTATGGAAAATTCTGAAAGAGATGGGAATACCAGACCACCTGATCTGCCTCTTGAGAAATCTGTATGCAGGTCAGGAAGCAACAGTTAGAACTGGTCATGGAACAACAGACTGGTTCCAAATAGGAAAAGGAGTACGTCAAGGCTGTATATTGTCACCATGTTTATTTAACTTATATGCAGAGTACATCATGAGAAATGCTGGACTGGAAGAAACACAAGTTGGAATCAAGATTGCCGGGAGAAATATCAATAACCTCAGATATGCAGATGACACGACTCTTATGGCAGAAAGTGAAGAGGGGCTAAAAAGCCTCTTGATGAAAGTGAAAG
Source organism: Tragelaphus eurycerus (assembly GCA_935064755.1). Lineage (NCBI taxonomy): Eukaryota > Metazoa > Chordata > Mammalia > Artiodactyla > Bovidae > Tragelaphus > Tragelaphus eurycerus. The sequence continues at coordinate 26,003,908 of CAKXYN010000016.1, forward strand.
TGGAGAGTGAAAAGGTTGGTTTAAAGCTCAACATTCAGAAAACGAAGATCATGGCATCTGGTCCCATCACTGCATGGGAAATAGATGGGGAAACAGTGGAAACAGTGTCAGACTTTGTTTTTCTGGGCTCCAAAATCACTGCAGATGGTGACTGCAGCCATGAAATTAAAAGACGCTTGCTCCTTGGAAGGAAAGTTATGACCAACCTAGATAGCATATTCAAAAGCAGAGACATCACTTTACCAACAAAGGTTCGCCTAGTCAAGGCTATGGTCTTTCCTGTGGTCATGTATGGATGTGAGAGCTGGACTGTGAAGAAGGCTGAGCGCCGAAGAATTGATGCTTTTGAACTGTGGTGTTGGAGAAGACTCTTGAGAGTCCCTTGGACTGCAAGAAGATCCAACCAGTCCATTCTGAAGGAGATCAATCCTGGAATTTCTTTGGAAGGAATGATGCTAAAGCTGAAACTCCAGTATTTTGGCCACCTCATGCGAAGAGTTGACTCATTGGAGAAGACTCTGATGCTGGGAGGGATTGGGGGCAGGAGGAGAAGGGGACGACAGAGGATGAGATGGCTGGATGGCATCACTGACTCGATGGATGCGAGTCTGAGTGACCTCCGGGAGCTGGTGATGGACAGGGAGGCCTGGCGTGCTGCGGTTCATGGGGTCGCAAAGAGTCGGACACGACTGAGCGACTGAGCTGATCTGATCTGACAGGGAAATAAGGACCACAGGATAAGGCCAAGAAAGTCAGGTCAGGGGAGGCCTCTTTAGGAAGGTAACACTGCAGCAAGAACCAAAAGGTGAGGGATTGAGCCATGCACACAGCTGCAGGACAAACAGGAGGAGGGAACAGCAAGTGCAAAGGCCCTGGGGTAGGGGTGTATTTGGTCAAGGGAAGGCCAGAAGGCCAGTGTGTCTGGAGCAGAGTGAGATGGGGGGCAGTAGCACATGAGGCTAGAGAAATAAGAGGCGTGGAGGACCTTGTCAGCCCCCCTCCTGGGGTGACTCGGGGAGTCAATGGAGTTGATAGATTCTTTATCACTAAGCTACCTGGGCTCTGCGAATTATGTAGCTTGTCTGGCTTGTGATCAGATAGTGGCTGGGACTGGACCATTCAGGATAGCTTTATTCACACATCTAGCATCTTGGCTGGGAGCCTGGGACTCTCATTCTCTCTGCATGATTAGCTTGGGCTTCCTCACATAGCAGCTGGATCCCAAGAGCGGGCACCCAAATGGCAAAGGGGAAACTTCAGAGTCCTGCCTCAGAAGTTACACAGTGTCACTTTCTTCATATTCTACTGACGAAAGCAAGTCACAGGGCTAACCCAGATCCAGGAAGAGGGGGTGAGGAAACGGCAAGGCCTCTTTGCAACAGAGCATGTGGGGAAGAAGCCACCTTTGAACACATACCCTACCATTCCATGTGTGTGGCCTCTGGGCCCACAGGATGTGCCTGCTGCTTGTGCTGCTGCCCCCCTACCTCTGCCTCACCCCCCAGCTGAAGCCAGCTGAATTGGTTTGTCTCAAGTAGGGTAGGGGGTCTGTTTTGTCCACTTACACTTCAAGTATGACTAGAGGACTGGCTTTGGCCAGAGAGGCTGTGAACTACATTGATCGCTTAACCAAGTAAGGTGGTGAGGAAAGGGCAGGCCAAGCAAACAGGTGCAGTAAGCTGGGGACATGGCTCTACCCCCTTCCCCTGACAATTGGAATGAGGAGTTCAAAGCATGTGTAGAGCCTTGCATTCAAGGAATGGTCCCCAGACTAGCCCCACCATGTAGGAGTGCGTTAGAAATGAAGAATCTAAGAACCCAGCCCAGACCCACTTTGAGTTGGATCTGCAGTTTAACTAGATTCCTGGGTGATGTGTATGCACACTAAGGTTTGAGAAGCTGGTAGACTCTAGAACAGAGTTTCTCACCTTGGCCCCACAGTGGAATCACTCGATAAAGTATTACAAGTCTCAGTGCCCTGGGCACACCCCAGACCAACCAGATCAGCATCTCAGGGTAGGAGCCTGGCCTTAGAATACTTCGTTCCTCACTAGGCCCTTCCCCTGCTGAGTGAGGAAGCCAGGCTCCACACCCTTCCTGGCTTAGGACTCCTCACTGGGTGAGCCCCACATGGCTCCCCTCAGGAAAGCCGGGAGCCAGGGCAGAGTTTCCAGGGGAGGGGGGTCCAACCCTCCCTCTCCTCATCAGGAGCTGGCAGACACTGGTTTTCCCAGAGCACTCGCTGGACCCTGGGGGAAGTACTCCCACATCCCACGCCTACCCCTACGTTTGAAGTCAGGACCCCAAGGGGCAGCTCTCCATGCAAGTGTGAACAGCAAACAAGTCAATCTGAACACAAATAAGGCTACTTCCTAACAGGAACCTCAGTTCAGTGCTGAACAAACAGGCAGCCAGAGCCCCCCGACCCCGACCCCTAAACCACCAGCTGGTGGCAAGACCCAGCCTCTGCTCCTGGCTTGGACATGAGGTTTCCCAGGACTCCAGTGCTCCTTTCCACCCAGTTCTCCCCAATCCTGGACTCAGCCTCCCCGGCCTTAGTAGGTGGTGGCAAAGGCTTGGTGACAACCCCAGAAGCCCACTTGTGGAAGAGCCTTAAAACGGTTACAAGGGCACAAGGGAAGGTCTGGGTGGGTATGAGGGCCTGAGACAGGTCTGCCCTCTTTTCCCTGCCCAACACCCTTCACATCTGCCTGCGACTCACACGCATACCACCATCACCACCAAAATGATGACTTCTATTTCCCTTTCTTCTGAGCATGGAAACTGCTTTCTAGGTCGTTCTTTCATCTTTCCCCCTCCAACTCCATCTGCTTGCAGATGACTTGGAGAGGTCACACACATGATAACCCAACTCCTCTTGGTTTTTTCCATTTCAACAACACCCCTGAGTTTCTGGACCCTCAGACCAGGTTTGAACATGATGATGCAGAGATGGGCTCAACCTGACTGGCAGTGACTTTTTTAAAAGAATCAATCCCTTTGTTCGCCTCTAGTGGTGTTGGAAGTTCAGTCAGTTATGAGCAGTTGAAACAAGTTGGTCTTTTAAAGGCTTTACTCTGTCTCACACACACACTCTTCTACTATAACTTCATCCCCCATTCACCCACAAAGGGAAAAAAATAATTCTTCCCCTTTGAAGGCCTGTGAAGCAGAGAGGAGAAATTAATTCAATTAAATTCAATTTCAGGACTTCCCTGGTGGTCCAGACGTTAAGAATCTGCCTACCAGTGCAGGGAACACAGGTTAGATCCCTGGTCTGGGAAGATTCCACATACTGTGGAGCATCTAAGCCCATGCACCACAATTACTGAGCCCGCACTCTGCAGCTACTGAAGCTCACAAGCCTAGAGCCTGCGCTCTGCGACAGGAGAAACCACCACAATGAAGACTAGCCCCTGCTCTTCGGACCTAGAGAAAGTCTGCACACAGCAACAAAGATCTAGCACAGCCATAAGTAAAGTTTAAAAAAATTAATTTCAGCCATGTAAGTTGACACTTCCTTGTGGAATTTAGAGTCAGATGGACCTGTGTTTGAATTCTTATAGTTCACTAACTGAAACAAATCTTAGCTCTTCAAGATCCAGTTTCCCCATCTGTAAAAGGGAAATGACAGAAACCATGGAGATGAATAAGATACACACCTTATACAGGGCCTGTGGTATACATAGGGGTTTGGTAGAGGACCATCCCTCTTCCTTATTCCTTTCTTTAGAAGCTAGAGGGATAAAGGAGAAACAGAACTCAATTCAGCAAATACGTGCGTACCCACTGTGGTAGGTGTGGCTGGTGGGTACAACGACAAAGAAGCTGCTGACCAGGTCTGGGTTGTCATGAGGGCGTGGTGTACAGTGAGCTGGAAACTGAATCCTGGACCGAGTTTTGCCTTTTGCGCAAATCTCTCCCCAGTTAGCAGGCTGGACTCAATGTCCTTCTTTTCAGTACAACAGACGGCTTTGACTAGCTGGTTGTGAAGATCTCAGCTCAGTTGAGGTACTTTAGACCTCAGTTCTAAAATGCTCTCAGTGGGTAAAAAATACACCAGTTCCCTGAATTAGGGCTGTTTGCCCTGGTAATTACACTTCCTCTCCGCTCACTGCTTCTTTCCTCTGCCTTTGCCCATGCCGAAACCTGGGGAGCCCACATGGGTCCATACTAGGTAGCCCTTCTTTCTTCTCTCAAGGCACTTTCTTTCTGCATAATCTCCCCCTCTGTTTGCCTTGGCTGGTTTTCCTCTCTTTGGAAGTATCTGCAGAAGAAAGCCTCCTCTGAGAGACCTCCCAGATCCTTGAAGCTATAACTAATCTCTGTCCTTCATACTCACATAGAATCCGGACTTTTAGTTTGACAGTTGCATCACTTGGTCTGACAGTTGCATCACTTAGTTGTGACTCTCGCCTACCGTGAGACTGCGAGTTCCCAGTGGGAACAAATGGTAGTCCTCATTTCTTTGTAGCCCTCATAAGCCCAGCACATGAAATAGGTCTCAAGCAAATAGATGTTTGTTGACTCCAGTCTAATTAAAGAGCATAGAATTTCAGAGAAAGTCTTAAAAGCAGCATGCATAAGAAAAGCTGGGAAACAGCAGGTAAGTGCAAAGTGCAACGCGTGTTAGCAATGTGTGCCTCCTGCGTCGCTGCGTGTTCCTGGGAGAGAGGAACAAACAACCTGTTTGCTCTTGGCCTGTCAGGTGCAAGGGGGTGCGGGAGGGGCAGAGGAGCGGGGAAGCAGGTGTGGGAGGGAGCTGAGGCAGCTGGGCAGGAGGCGTGGGGCTTCCCTCGAGGTAGCCCTCAGGCTCTCTTTTCCTGTAGGCTGGGCTGGACTTGAGCCCTGATATGTGAGGGCCCTGCACCTCAGCTGCAGTGACCTTCATATTCCCCAGTTAGCTCCTTTCTTCTGAGTGAAAGTCTCCCTTTGAAAAGATGAAAGAGAAAAAGAGATGGAGAAAGAATCTACAATAGAGAAGGTGGAAAAAGAGAAAAGAGACAAAGATTTTCAAGGGTGCTAGAGGAAAGGGCAGCTATGGGGCCCCCCCACATACCTGTTCCAACTTCCTCAGTCCCCAGTGGCCCTGGGGTCCTGACTAAGGCTCAGAATGTTGGTGTGTTCTGCAAGGTTTCTTCCCTCAATCCCAAGAAAGAAACTAGTTCTCCATTGCTGTGGTGTGTTCTGCTGCTGTTGCTGTTAGTCACTTCAGTTGTGTCCAGCTCTGCAACCCTGTGGTCTGTTCATGGGACTCTCCAGGCGAGAACACTGGAGTGGGTTGCCATGCCCTCCTCCAGGGGGATCTTCCCAATCCAGGTATTGAACTCGCATCGCTTACATCTCCTACATCAGCAGACAGGTTCTTTGCCAAATAATGGACACTAGCATAACATTTTGTTAAATTTGAAAAACTCTGTACTTTAGTTAATTATATTGTATCACATGTTCATTTGCTATTTCTTTTACAGCGTAGTATTTCTTTATATTCTCAGAATTGGATTAGAAGTTTCAAGTTTCATTCCCAAAATTTTTTAAATCATTAAGATAAAATTTATAGATTTTAGCAATAATACAAATGCCAAAATACATGCAATTATATTAAAGTTTTGAGTGAATATAAATTAGAAATCTAGCATTCTATTCATATTAAGTCAAACAAGTGAATCAAAAAGTTGTACATTTTTTAGCTCACAAAAATTAATGTTTTCTAAAATATATATTATGTTATAATATATAATTATATATATTATACATGTTTTCTAAAAAAAATATATATATATTATATTATACAGGAGGCAGTGATCAAGACCATCTCCAAGAAAAAGAAATGTAAAAAGGCAAAATGGTTATCTAAGGAGGATTTACAAATGGCTGAGAAAATAAGAGAAGCTAAAGGCAAAGGAAAAAAGGAAAGATATACCCATCTGAATGCAGAGTTCCAAAAAAATAGCAAGGAGAGATAAGAAAGCCTTCCTCAGTGATCAGTGCAAAAAAATAGAGAAAAACAATAGAATGGGAAAGACTAGAGATCTCTTCAAGAAAATTAGAGATACCAAGGGAATATTTCATGCAAAGATGGGCACAATAAAGGACAGAAATGGTATGGACCTAACAGAAGCAGAAGATATTAAGAAAAGGCGGCAAAGATTACACAGAAGAACTATACAAAAAAGATCTTCATGACCCAGATAACTGCAGTGGTGTGATCACTCACCTAGAGCCAGATATCCTGGAGTGCAAAGTCAAGTGGGCCTTAGGACAGCATCACTATGAACAAAGTTAGTGGAGGTGATAGAATTCCAGCTGAGCTATTTCAAGTCCTAAAAGATGATGTTGCTAAAGTGCTGCACTCAGTATGCCAGCAAATTTGGAAAACTCAGCAGTGGCCACAGGACTGGAAAAGGTCAGTTTTTATTCCAATCCCAAAGATAGGCAATGCCAAAGAACGCTCAAACTACCACACAATTGCACTCATCTCACACGCTAGCAAAGTAATTCCCCAAATTCTCCAAGTGAGTTTTCAACAATACGTGAACCAAGGACTTCCTGATGTTCAAGCTGGATTTAGAAAAGGCAGAGGAACCAGAGATCAAATTGCCAACATCCGCTGGATCACTGAAAAAGCAAGAGAGTTCCAGAAAAACATATACTTCTGCTTTATTGACTATGCCAAAGCCTTTGACTGTGTGGATCACAACAAATTGTGGAAAACTCTTCAAAGGATGGGACTACCTTACCTGCCACCTGAGAAATCTGTATGCAGACCAAGAAGCAACAGTTAGAACCAGACATGGAACAACAGACTGGCTCCAAATTACAAAAGGAGTACATCAAGGTTGTATATTGTCACCCTGTTTATTTAACTTATATGCAGAGTACATCATGAGAAATGCTGCGCTGGATGAAGCACAAGCTGGAATCAAGATTGCCGGGAGAAATATCAATAACCTCAGATATCCAGATGACATCACCTTTATGGCAGAAAGTGAAGAAGAACTAAAGAACCTCTTGATGAAAGTGAAAGAAGAGAGTGAAAAAATTGGCTTAAAGCTCAACATTCAGAAAACGAAGATCGTGGCATCTGGTCCCATCACTTCATGGCAAATAGATGGGGAAACAGAGGAAACAGTGGCTGACTTTATTTTGGGGGGCTCCAAAATCACTGCAGATGGTGACTGCAGCCATGAAATTAAAAGACGCTTACTCCTTGGAAGGAAAGTTATGACCAACCTAGATAGCATATTCAAAAGCAGACATTACTTTTCCAACAAAGATCAGTCTAGTCAAGGCTATGGTTTTTCCAGTAGTCGTGTGTGGATGTGAGAGTTGGACTATAAAGAAAGCTGAGCACTGAAGAATTGATGCTTTTGAACTATGGCATTGGAGAAGACTCTTGAGAGTCCCCTGGACTGCAAGGAGGTCCAACCAGTCTATTGTAAAGGAGATCAGCCCTGAGTGTTCATTGGAAGGACTAATGTTGAAGCTGAAAATCCAATATTTTGGCCACCTGATGCAAAGAGCTGACTCATTTGAAAAGACCCTGATGCTGGGAAAGATTGAAGGCAGGAGAAGAAGGGGATGACAGAGGATGAGATGGTTGGATGGCATCACCGACTCAATGGACATGAGTTTGGGTAAACTCCAGGAGTTGGTGATGGACAAGGAGGCCTGGCATGCTGCAGTCTATGGCGTCGCAAAGAGTCGGACTGAGCGACTGAACTGAATAGCGACTGAGCGAACTGAACTGAACTGAAAACACAGCATTCAAAAAACTAAGGTCATGGCATCCAGTCCTATCACTTCATGCCAAATAGATGGGGAAACATTGGAAACAGTGACAGATCTTATTTTCTTGAGCTCCAAAATCACTTCAGATGGTTTCTGCAGCCATGAAATTAAAAGATGCTTGCTCCTTGGAAGAAAAGCTATGACAAACCTAGACAGCATATTAAAAAGCAGAGACATTACTTTGCCAACAAAGGTCTGTCTAGTCAAAACCATGGTTTTTCCAATAGTCATGTATGGATATGAGAGTTGGGCCTTAAAGAAAGCTGAGCACCAAAGAATTGATACTTTTGAACTGTAGTGTTGGAGAAGACTCTTGAAAGTCCCTTGGACTGCAAGGAGATCCAACCAGTCAATCCTAAAGGAAATCAGTCCTGAATACTCATTGGAAGGACTGGTGCTGAAGCTGAAGCTCCAATACTTTGGCAACCTGATGCGAAAAACTGACTCCTTGGTAAAGACCTTGATGCTGGGAAAGATTGAAAGCAAGAGGAGAAGGGGATGACAGAGGATGAGATGGTTGGATGGCATTATGGACTTGATGGCCATGAGTTTGAATAAGCTCCAGGAGTTGGTGATGGACAGGGAAGCCTGGCGTGCTGCAGTCTATGGAGTCGCAAAGAGTTGGACATGACTGAGCGACTGAACTGAACTGATATTATACACACTATTTTTATATATACAAAAGTTTTTCTACAATGCTTGATAAAGGCTTGAGAAAGAACAACAACAAAAAGGAGATGGAGAAATTGGAAAACATAAACTAAGTGAAATAGGAGCATTGAATATGAAATAGGAAAAGTGAAACAAACTAGATAAAAGTAGATCATCTTATAGCCCAGTTATTTTTAAACATGGCTGCTCATTAAAAACACATCTGCAGCTTTGGAGAAAGAAAGCAATATCTAAACATTTGTATGTTTCAAAAAATTCTGAGATAATTCTGATATGTATCTGAATTTTAAAAAGTTAAGATTATTGGTTCTTCTATTAAATGGTAGTTTTAGTGATATAGAATTCCATTATTTTCTATTGACCAATCAAGATAGAATGGTATTAAGTGAATAATAGTTACATAATCACAATAGTAGAAGACATTTATCAGTTTTCACAGTCAATAGCCAGACAAAAGATAAAAGATAATTACAATTGCAAGCTATAATGGAAACATGATTAGCCTAACAATATCAAATGAGAACATACAATATGGGGGGTTAAGTAGAGTGATATGGTGAGTGGAAGTGCGTACATGTGCATGCTTTCATCCAACTAACCAGTTTATGTCTTTTGGTTGGTGCATTTAATCCATTTACATTTAAGGTAATTATCAATATGTATGATCCTATTATCATTTTAATTGTTTGGGGTTTATTTTGTGTAGGTCTTTTCCTTCTCTTGTGTTTCCTGCCTAAAGAAGTTCCTTTAGCATTTGGTGTAAAGCTGGTTTGGTGGTGCTGAATTCCCTTAACTTTTGCTTGTCTGGAAAGCTTTTGATTTCTCTGTCAAATCTGAATGAGAGTCTTGCTGGGTAGAGTATTCTCAATTAAGTTCTTTCCTTTCGTCACTTTAAACATATCACACCATTCCCTTCTGGCTTGTAGAGTTTCTGTTGAGAAATGAACTGATAACCTTATAGGAGTTCCCTGTATATTGTCATTTTTCCCTTGTTGTTTTTAATATTTTATCTTTGTCTTTAATTTTCATCAGTTTGATTACTATGTGTCTTGGTGTGTTCCTTCTTGGGTTTATCTTCCCTGGGACTCTGCACTTCCTGGACATGGTTGACTATATCTTTCCCATGTTAGGGAAGTTTTCAGCTATTACCTCTTCAAATATTTTCTCAGGTCCTTTCTCTCTCTCTTCTCCTGCTGGGACCCCTACAATGCACATGTTGGTGCATTTAATGTTGTCCTAGAGGTTTCTTAGGCTGTCTTATTTTCTTTTCATTCTTTTTTCTATATTCTGTTCTGCGACAGTGATTTCCACCATTTTGTCCTCCAGGTCACTTATCTGTTCTTCTCCCTTAGTTATTCTGCTATTGATTCCTTCTAGTGTATTATTCATCTCTGTTTATTTGTTCTTTAGTTCTTGTAGGTCTTTGGCAATGGCACCCCACCCCAGTACTTTTGCCTGGAAAATCCCATGGACAAGAGGATCCTGGTGGGCTCCAGTCCATGGGGTCGCTGAGAGTCGGACACGACTGAGCGACTTCACTTTCACTTTTCACTTTCATGCATTGGAGAAGGAAATGGCAACCCACTCCAGTGTTCTTGCCTGGAGAATCCCAGGGACGGGGGAGCCTGGTGAGCTTCTGTCTGTGGGGTCGCACAGAGTTGGACATGACTGAAGCGACTTAGCAGCAGTAGCAGCAGGTCTTTGGTAAACATTTCTTGCATCTTCTCAATCTTTGCCTCCTTTCTTTTTCTGAGACCCTGAATTATTTTCACTATCATTATTCTGAATCATTTTTCTGGAAGCTTGCCTATCTCTACCTCATTTAATTGTTTTTCTGGGGTTTTATCTTGTCCTTTCATCTGGGACATAACTTTGTGCTTTTTCATGCTGATTAACTTTCTGTAATGTGGTTTTTGTTTTAGTCACTACAGGACTGGTTTCTCTTGCTTCTTCTGTCTACCCTCTGATGGAGGAGGCTAAGAGGCTTGTATAAGCCTCATAAGCCTCTTCTGTTAAAATTAGGAAGTTGATTGTGAAGCGGTAGGATCATGAAAGTTAGGACGGAGACATGTACTGACAGATTCCTGTGAACCTGGGGACCTTGAGTGCCTAAGTTCTGTTGAACCTCTTTTTTCAGTGGCAATGACCCTTCCACCCCAGTAAGGAGTTTTCCTTGCCTGTGGGGCCTGTAATGGCCTTCCCTGAAGTAGTGGTCTTGATTTTTCTCAGGATCTATCTCCACTGATCATAGGCTTAAGTCCAAACAGACTTTAAAGGGTGAAATACAAAGCATGATCCATGAGAAGGTGTGATAAACACCAAAATAATTGCATGACTTTGCCAATTTACATCAACAGAAATCTAGGGAAATGTATAGATATGGATCCCTAAGGTGCAGAATCAGGATAGAAAGAATATAAAGTCGGATTAGGCTATATTTATTTACTAATGTAGAGATTTATGATTCAACGTGAGAGCTTGAGTGTTTCCAACCATTTGCTCAGTTGGTTGATTGAAATCTGGAAGTTAGAAGGTCAAAACTTCTTTGGTTATACAGTAGAAGAAAATATTCAAAGGTTAAGAAAGATTGGAATGCTACAGTAGATTTATCATATAAGACCTCTGAAACTTTGGGCTCAGCTATGTAGAGTACTAGTTCCCCAAAGAGAAATATTTTCTCAAGAGACACAGAAGTGGTTCCATTGAACTATAAATTGAGACTGGCCCTGGCTACTTCAGGTTTCTCTTGACAGTGAATTAACAGGCAAAGAAGGTTATTGTATTGCCTGGGGTGGTGGGTCCTGACAATCAAGGGTGGGGGATGGGGAGCATCTTAAAATCCATAGCAAAACTTAAAACCCATAGCAAAACTACTGCAAACTAATACAAGAAGGAGTGCTATTGGCACATACCAGAAACAAAGGTCACCCCATCAGGCAGGGAATATGAAATGCGGAGTGGAGGAGTGTTTATAAATACCAGCTAAAACAACACAACCTGTTGCAGGAATAAGGACAAAATTTTTCTTCTTATTTCAATGTAAATATTTTTGTGTTTTAACCAAAATTTTCCTTCCCTTCCAAATCCTCTACTGTATAAATAAAATTTTAACATTAATTGTTACAGGATGTAATGGGTAGTGTGACTTAGCTAGAAGAGACGTGAACATCACCAAACTATGAAAACTATGAACCTGCGGACTTTATGTCCTCTTTTGGCAGGGGAGAGTTAGAAATGAACCTTTTCCACATGGATTCCCAATTGATATGACATATTTTCATTGTACAGAAATAGGTATATCATGTTAAGCAGAAACACAGTTTTGCTGTCTTTTGCTTTCAACCTTTATTTGAGAGTTATGTCTGGTGAAAACAAGTATTTGTGGATGCCAAGTGGACAAAGGGTGGACAATGATGGCTTTGTACTTTGTCACCTTAGCTAAGCTGGAGTCATACTTCCTAGAATTTCCTTTCCTCTATGGTTCTGAGGTAGGATTGGCCACAGGAGAAATTTCCATGAAAGGTAGCGGTGAAGTAGCTGAGTTTATACTTGGAAGGTCGCTGTACGGTCAGGTGTTATTGCAGCTCAAGCACAGAGCTGTGGGCCTGTTGGTTCACTTTACTGGTGTAAGGCAGGAGCTGAGTCTGCAGCTTTTAGGTCTCATTGGATCTCCTTCTTCAGCTTCTTCAACTCCTGGGCTAGGTACAATTTTAGCTCTGAGATGAAAGACACCAGATTCAGCTATCGCTCTCTTACATCACAGAAGTTGGAGGCTTCGAGGTAGTGAAAGAAGTGAGTTTCAGTTTCTTGTGAGTTTCAGCTCTTCCTTGAAGATTCCAGTTACTCCATTCCTCTCCACTTCATGTCCACTTTTCATTCCTCACTGCCTACCCTACCTACTTGAAGTCTCAGTACTAGATGCAGAAGCAATATCTGTCCATGAACTGTTTCGCTCCTACAGTTATAGAAGATCAGATTTTCATAACAAATACTTAATTCCACATCACCTCTAGTGGATTAGGTTTTCTAATCAAATCCTATTAGCTCTGTGGGTTGTAAATATCTTCTCTCATTTTGTGATTTGTCTTTTTATCTTTGTTTATGGTGTATTTTATGGTACAGAGTTCTACATTTGAATGTTTTAAAAATTTACTGTGTTTCTTGTATTTAAGGAATTACTTCTTATCTTGAGGTCATAAAACTATGCCTTTTTGAAAAAAGAAATCTCCTTTTTCTTTTTCCATATTTATAACAAAGGTCCATATCATCAAAGCTATGGTTTTTCCAGTAGTCATGTATGGATGTGAGAGTTGGACTATAAAGAAGGCTGAGCGCTGAAGAACAGATGCTTTTGAACTGTGGTGTTGGAGGAGACTCTTGAGAGTCCCTTGGACTGCAAGGAGATCAAACCAGTCAATCCTAAAAGAAATCAATCCTGAATATTCATTGGAAGGACTGATGTTGAAGCTAGGCTCCTGAAATACTTTGGCCACCTGATGCAAAAAACTGACTCATTAGAAAAGACCTTGATGCTGGGAAAGATTGAAGGCATGAGGAGAAGGGGACAACAGAGGATGAGATGGTTGGATGGCATCACCAACTCAACAGACATGAGTTTGAGCAAGGTCTGGGAAATGCTGAAGGACAGGGAAACCTAGCATGCTGCAGTCCAGGGCGTTGCAAGGAGTAAGACATGACTGAGCGACTGAACAACAACAAAAATGATAAATAGACACTACAACATTGGATATGCATGTCTTATTCTTGACTTTAATTAGGGCTGCTTCTGAGGTCTCACTTTTAAATATAATTCTTGCTGTAGGGTTTTAATGACCATCCTTTACCTTTAGTTCAGTAAAGTGTATAATTTTTAAATGAATGAGTGTTGAATTTTATAAAATTTTTTTCTGTCTATTAAGATCATTATATTTTTCTTCAATCTAGTTTTGTAGAATACTACTTTGATATCTACCTTTTCACCCTGAAGTTTACTAAAAATGTCTTAAATAACATTTTAAGAATGTTATTAAATATTCTTCTGCATCTATTTAAAGTATCACATTTTTTTCCTTTATATTGTAAATATGGTGTACACCTCAATAGATTTTATGATGTTTTCTTACACTCCCAGGACAAACCCTACTTGATCATGATTATTATTATATGCTATGCTATGCTAAGTCACTTCAGTCGTGTCCACCACCTGTGTGACCCCATAGACAGTAGGTAGCCTACCAGGCCCCCTGTCCCTGGGATTCTCCAGGCAAGAACACTGGAGTGGGTTGCCATTTCCTTCTCCAATGCAGGAAAGTGAAAAGTGAAAGTGAAGTCACTCAGTCGTGTCGCGACTCTTAGTGAACCCATGGACTGCAGCCTACCAGGGCTCCTCCATCCATGGGGATTTTCCAGGCAAGAATACTGGAGTGGGGTGCCATTGCCTTCTCTATTATTATATAAACTGCCAAATTTGATTTGCTAACATTTTATTTAACAATTCACCACCTTAGGATCATAAGAATAATTGGTTTAAAATTTTTTGTCTCACAGTATATTATTTTCTGGTTTGGACATCAAGGTTATGCTAGCCTCAAAAATGATTTGGGTAGCTTGCCCTTTTTTCAACTGTGAAACAGTATAAAACCAGGATTTCTTAAACTGTTGGGACTGGATTTGGGAGGTTGAAAGGAAAAATGATTTGTAAAATTTTGATTACCAATTGAACAGTTAGTGGCATATTGCTTTCTGTTTTTTCTAAAGTCAATTTTAACAATTTATATATTTCTGGAAAATGATCTGTTTTATATAAGGTTTCAAATGTATTGACAATTCATGATAATCCCTAATAAGATGATCTCTATTTCTAGCTTTGTTCTGCCATCATTTCCACTAATTCTTATTTTGTCTTTTCTCCTTTTACTCTTGATCAATTTTGATAGTGTTTTGTTTATTCTATTTTCTTTTTCAAAGAGCGATTTTGGATTTTATTGGTTTTTTCAACCGTATCATTGTTTTATATGCTGCTGCTGCTAAGTCCGACTCTGTGCGACCCCACAGACAGCAGCCTACCAGGCTCCTCCATCCCTGGAATTCTCCAGGCAAGAATTCTCCAGGCAAGAACCCACTGGAGTGGGTTGCCATTTCTTTCTCCAATGTATGAAAGTGAAAAAGTGAAAGTGAAGTCACTCAGTCATGTCCAACTCTTAGAGACCCCATGGACTGCAGCCTACCAGGCTCCTCTGTCCATGGAATTTTCTAGGCAAGAATACTGGAGTGGGGTGGCAGTGCCTTCTCTATCTGGCCACTATATGTTCTGTGAATTGGGATTTAGATCTAAAAACTTGATCAGATTCATGTTTTGACTTTTTTTTTGACAAGAAAACTTCATATATAAGGTTGTATACCTTCACCAGTAGGCACATAATTTCTAGTTGTTTTTCTGATTGTAATGTTAGAGGCCACTGATGATTCTTGCCATTATGATTAATGCTAATTTCTGTCCCACCACTAGGTTGTTCCAAAAAAATTTTTTTCTAGTAAATTCTTCAGACAGATTCTGGGAACAATATTCTCTCTTTCTCTTTTTTTGCTCTTCACAAAAACATTTTAAGAAGTTAGGAAAGCTATCCTGGCCTTTTCTCCTGATCTGGAATAAACACTCATCTTACTTAAACATAGGCTAAGAGTTCTGTCTTTTATGTCGCAATGTGACTGCTTCTCTATTTGGACTTTTTTCTGCTATCTTTTTTTGCATTTTCTGTTTAGCATTTTTCTTTTAATTTCTGTTTGACACCTTTCCTACCTTCTAGAGAACTGATAAAATTTTCCATATACATCTTGTCCCCTTTTAAAAAGCCTTTACTGGTTTGGAAGATAGGCATTGCATTTCTACTCTTTTAGTCTTTGCCCTTAAGTAGTTAATATACATTCTTAACTATTATTTTTGTCCACTAATATGTAAAATTAGCCAATATCTTACATTTTTCTCCTGAACATGACAATGACATTAAGAGGCCCATTGCATAATACATTCAATCTTATTTTGCTGTGTGAAGCGTTAGCTTTTTTAATTAAAAAAGATTATTTTTAACAATAAACAGTTGCTAACTAATCAACTTCTATATTTTTCTTATATCTGTACCTCTTGGTTTTTTTCCCTTGCTAAATTACTCTTTAAATAGGTTTCATAAGGAATGGCCTTTGGGTTGCAAACTTTCTTGGCCTCTGTGTGTCTGAAAATGTTTTCATTTTTACCTCTCTCTTGAATGATAGTTTCCATGGATATACATTTTATGTAGACAGTTAACGTCTCTCAGTACTTTAAAGAGACTACCTCATGTGGTTTTTTTCCCATTTCTTAAAAGACTGATATAAAATGTGCAAAGAATTGCCATCTTAACCAATTGTAAGTGTGCATTTAGTAGTATTAAGCCCATTTACATTGTTCTATAACCATCACAACCATCCATCCCCATAATTCTTTTCATCTTGGATACTGAAACTCTATACCCCCTAAATAATAATTTCCTGTAGTCCCCTCCACCTAGTCCCTAGCGACCACCATTATATTTTCTGTCTTCATGATTTTGACTACTCTACCTTATGTAAGTGGAATCATACAGTGTCTGTTTTATTGTGAAAGGCTTACTTCACTTAGCATGATGTCCTCAAGTTTCATCCATATTGCTGAATTTCCTTTCACTGAAGAGATATGGCCAAAATGGTGGAGTGGGAAGACCCTGAGCTCACCTCCTGTCACCAGCACACGAAATTTACAACTACTTACAGAGCAACTATCTATGAGGACAACCTGAAGGCCAGCAGAAAATATTTTTCTACAACTAAAGATATGAAACCTAGAGAAGGAAATGACAGTCCACTCCAGTGTTCTTGCCTGAAGAATCCCATGGACAGAGGAACCTGGCAGGCTACAGTCCATGGGGTTGCAAGAGTCGGACACAACTTAGCAACTAAACCACCACCACCAAAGATATAAAGAAGGACCCACAAAACAGGTAGGAGGGGCAGAGACCTGGTATGGTCAAGACCCCCATCCCTGGATAGGAAATGCCAAAACAGGAGGATAATCATGACTCTAGAGGTTCTTCCCAAGAAGTGAGGGGTCTGAGCCAAACATTGAGGCCCCCAGGCTGGGGGTTCTGTACCAGAAGATGAGCCCCAGAACATCTGGCTTTGAAGGCTTGCATATGGGAGAGCCAGCAACAGTAGAAAACAGAGACTCTGTTCTTAGAGGGCACACCAAAATATTATATAGTCTGAGATCCAACACAATGGCAATAATTTGTATGAGCTTGGGTCAGACCTACTTTCTGATCCTGGGAAAACCTCCCAGAGAAGCAGGAAGCAACTGGTAGTCCCTTCAGTTCAATTCAGTGGCTCAGTCGTGTCCAACTCTTTGCGACCCCATGAATTGCAGCACTCCAGGCCTCCCTGTCCATCACCAACTCCCAGAGTTCACTCAGACTCACGTCCATCGAGTCAGTGATGCCATCCAGCCATCTCATCCTCTGTGGTCCCCTTCTCCTCCTGCCCCCAATCCCTCCCAGCATCAGAGTCTTTTCCAATGAGTCAACTCTTTGCATGAGGTGGCCAAAGTACTGGAGTTTCAGCTTTAGCATCATTCCTTCCAAAGAAATCCCAGGGCTGATCTCCTTCAGAATGGACTGGTTGGATCTCCTTGCAGTCCAAGGGTGACTCTCAAGAGTCTTCTCCAACACCACACTTCAAAAGCATCAATTCTTCGGTGCTCAGCTCTCTTCACAGTCCAACTCTCACATCCATACATGACCACAGGAAAAACCATAGCCTTGACTAGACGGACCTTTGTTGGCAAAGTAATGTCTCTGGTTTTGAATATGCTATCTAGATTGGTCATAACTTTCCTTCCAAGGAGTAAGCGTCTTTTAATTTCATGGCTGCAGTCACCATCTGTAGTGATTTTGGAGCCCAGAAAAATAAAGTCTGACACTGTTTCCACTGTTTCCCCATCTATTTCCCATGAAGTGATGGGACCGGATGCCATGATCTTCATTTTCTGAATGTTGAGCTTTAAGCTAACTTTTTCACTCTCCACTTTCACTTTCATCAAGAAGCTTTTTAGTTCCTCTTCACTTTCTGCCATAAGGGTGGTGTCATCTGCATATCTGAGGTTATTGATATATCTCCCAGCAATCTTGATTCCAGGTTATGCTTCCTCCAGCCCAGCATTTCTCATGATGTACTCTGAATATAAGTTAAATAAGCAGGATGACAATATACAGCCTTGATGTACTCCTTTTCCTATTTGGAACCAGTCTGTTGTTCCATGACCAGGTCTAACTGTGGCTTCCTGACCTGCATACAGATTTCTCAAGAGGCAGGTCAGGTGGTCTGGTATTCCCATCTCTTTCAGAATTTTCCACAGTTTATTGTGATCCACACAGTCAAAGGCTTTGGCATAGTCAATAAAGCAGAAATAGATGTTTTTCTGGAACTCTCTTGCTTTTTCCATGATCCAGCAGATGTTGGCAATTTGATCTCTGATTCCTCTGCCTGTTCTAAAACCAGCTTGAACATCAGGAAGTTCATGGTTCACATATTGCTGAAACCAGGCTTGGAGAATTTTGAGCATTACTTTACTAGCGTGTGAGATGAGTGCAATTGTGCGGTAGTTTGAGCATTCATTGGCATTGCCTTTCTTTGGGATTGGGATGAAAACTGACCTTTTCCAGTCCTGTGGCAACTGCTGTTTTCCAAATTTTCTGGCACATTGAGTGCAGCACTTTCACAGCATCATCTTTCAGGATTTGGAATAGCTCAACTGGAATTCCATCACCTTTACTAGCTTTCTTCATAGTGATACTTTCTAAGGCCCACTTGACTTCACATTCCAGTATATCTGGCTCTAGGTCAGTGATCACACCATCGTGATTATCTGGGTCATGAAGATCTTTTTGTACAGTTCTTCTGTGTATTCTTGCCACCTCTTCTTAATATCCTCTGCTTCTGTTAGATCCCTACCATTTCTGTCCTTTATCGAGCCCATCTGTGCATGAAATGTTCCCTTGGTATCTCTAATTTTCTTGAAGAGACCTCTAGTTTTTCCCATTCTGTTGTTTTCCTCTATTTCTTTGCATTGATCGCTGAAGAAGGCTTTCTTATCTCTCCTTGCTATTCTTTGGAAATCTGCATTCAGATGCTTATATCTTTCCTTTTCTCCTTTGCTTTTCACTTCTCTTGTTTTCACAGCTATTTGTAAGGCCTCCCCAGACAGCCATTTTGCTTTTTTGCATTTCTTTTCCATGGGGATGGTCTTGATCCCTGTCTCCTGTACAATGTCACGAACCTCAGTCCATAGTTCATCAGGCACTCTATCTATCAGATCTAGGCCCTTAAATCTATTTCTCACTTCCACTGTATAATCATAAGGGATTTGATTGAGGTCATACCTGAATGGTCTAGTGGTTTTCCCTACTTTCTTCAATTTCAGTCTGAATTTGGCAATAAGGAGTCCATGATCTGAGCCACAGTCAGCTCCTGGTCTTCTTTTTGTTGACTGTATAGAGCTTCTCCATCTTTGGCTGCAAAGAATATAATCAATCTGATTTCAGTGTTGACCATCTGGTGATGTCCATGTGTAGAGTCTTCTCTTGTGTTGTTGGAAGAGGGTGTTTGCTATGACCAGTGCATTTTCTTGGCAAAACTCTATTAGTCTTTGCCCTGCTTCATTCCATATTCCAAGGCCAAATTTGCCTGTTACTACAGGTGTTTCTTGACTTCCTACTTTTGCATTCCAGTCCCCTATAATGAAAAGGACATCTTTTATGGGTGTTAGTTATAAAAAGCCATGTAGGTCTTCATAGAACCTTTCAACTTCAGCTTCTTGAGCGTAACTGGTTGGGGCATAGACTTGGATTACTGTGATATTGAATGGTTTGCCTTGGAAACGAACAGAGATCATTCTGTTGTTTTTGAGACTGCATCCAAGTACTGCATTTTGGACTCTTTTGTTGACCACGATGGCTACTCCATTTCTTCTGAGGGGGTCAGGGGCGGCAGCTGAGAGGAGCTACCCCATGTCCAAGGCCAGGGGCGGGGGCCGGGAGATAGTCCCTTAGGGGCAGCCATTTGGGGGAGCTCATTCTACCACGACACTCATGCTGCAAAGCACAATTTTGGAATCCCCCTCTAGTTTATAATGCTAGGAGCTTATTCATCCACCAGCAGGTCAGAACCAGTCCCAAGACCCCCAGGGCTGAGCAGCCAGACATGCAAGGACCCAGCCCTGCCTGAAAAATGGCTCAGCACCAGCCTTCCCAGCCCCCACAGCCAGGCACCCCAGGACCTGGTTCCACCTACCAGTGGCCAGCAACCACTGCCCAAGGCAGGACCTAGCAGCCAGCTGGTCTGGGGGCCAACCCCGCTTACAAGCATGCCCATGGTAGTCAGCCTCACCACAACAGAAAGGCCCATGAAGCCTGCTTAGGAGGCACCCTGACAGAGGGGAGTGTGTTACTGGGCCCCACAGGATGTCACCTGCATAAGATCACTTCTCCAAGATTAGGAAATGTAACCAACCTACCTAACACATGGAAATAAACATGGAGAAGTAGTAAAATGTGGAGACAGAAGAATATGTTGAACAAAGAAGCCACACAAAACTCCAGAAGGAGAACTAAGTGAAGACTACTTATCTCCAGATAAGCAATCTACCCAATAAAGAGTTCAAGGTATTGATCATAAAAGATGCTCAACAAACTGAGGGAAAAGAGTAGATGAACCATGGGAAGTTTAATAAGGCATCAGGAATTTATAAAGAAGGATGAATGAGATTTGAAGATAATTACTGAAGTGAAATTGTTATAGGTCATCAGGCTAAGAATTTTGAGTTGGGGGGAATAATTCTGGATTATCTGGATGGACCCAGTGTAATCACAGGGGTCTTTATAAGAAGAAAGCAAGGGCTGCCCTAGTAAAGAATCCATCTGCCAATGCAGGAACCACAGGTTCCATCCCTGGTCCAGGAAGATCCTACATCCTGCGGGGCAACGAAGTCCACATGCCACAACTAATGCGCCTGTGCTCTAGAGCCCACAGGCCGCAACCACTGACGGCCGCATGGCCTAGAGCCCGTGATCTGCAGTGAGAGATGGCACGGCAACTAGAGGGTAGCCCCTACTCTCCACAACTAGAGAAAAGCCCGTGCAGCAATGAAGACCCAGCACAGCCACAAAAAAAAAAAAAAGCAAGCCAGAATGTCAGAAAAAGGGAGGAAGATTTAAAGATGTTATGCTCCTGCACTTGAAGGAGAAAGAGGCTAGCTAAGCACAAAGACATACTAGCAGCCTCTAGAAGCTCGAGAAAAGCAAGAGAACAGATTAAATAAGAAATGACCAGCAAGGAAACAGATTCTTCCCTTGGAGATTCCAGAGGGGAGACAACCCTGTCAACATTTTGAATTAGTCCTAAGAGATCCAGTTTTTTAATTCTGACCACTAGAACTATAATATAATAAATCTGTGCTGCTTTATACCAAAAAAAAAAAAAAAAGAAGAAGAAGAAGAAGAAGGAATTGACAGTAGATTAGATGATACAAAGAAACACTGAATTAGAAGACAGAGTAATGGAAATCACCCAAGTGGAACAGAAAAAACAATTTTAATGAAGACAGTTTAAGAGACTTCTGGAACAGTATCAAATATGCTAATATTCACATTTCAGAGGCCCGGAAGGAAAAGAGAGAGAAAGAGGGGGCAAAGAACTTACTCAAAGAATTAAAAGTGAAAACTTCCCTAACGTGGGAAAAGAAACACATGCAGGTTCAAAAATCACAGAGTCCCAAATATATGATGAACTCAAAGAAGTCCACACCAAGACATGCTGCAATTAAATGGCAAAAATGAAGGATATTTAGTTATATTTAGACATAAATATAATTAGCTATAAATATAAAGATATTTAAAAGCAGCAAGAGAAAAGCATTAGTTACATACACTTATGACTCACACAAAAGGAAAGAAATTCAAATGTAACGCTAAAGATAGTCATCAAATCAAAAGGGATGAGAGCAAAAGAAAAAGGAACAAAAAAGAACCAGGAAACAATTAAAATGGCAATAAGGGCATATCTATCAATAAACACAAAAGAATATCTTCATGGCTTCAGCTAGGCAAAAAGGTTTCTCTGGAAGGACATAAAAGCAAGATTGTTAAGCTTTATTACAATTAGTTACCTTGTTCATCAAAAGAAAATATTAAAAGAACGAGAAGGCAGGCCACAGAGTGGAAGAAGATATTAATATTTGCATCTATATATACTGTAAACTATGGAAAATCGAAAGAGATGGAAACCAACCACCGATCTGCCTCTGAGAAATCTGTATGCAGTCAGGAAGCAAGTTAGAACTGTCATGGAACAACAGACTGTTCCAAATAGGAAAGGAGTACGTCAAGGCTGCATATTGTCACCATGTATTTACTATATGCAGAGTACACAGAGAAATGCACGAAGAAACACAAGGAACAAGATTGCTGGGAGAAAATCAATAACTCAGATATGAGATGACACGACTTATGGAGAAAGTGAAGAGGGGCAAGCCAGAAAGTGAAAGTGGAGAGGAAAAGGTTGGCTAAGCTCAACATCAGAAAACGAAGATCATGGCATCTGTCCCACACTGCATGGGAAAAGATGGGGAAACAGTGGAAACAGTGTCAGACTGTTTTCTGGCTCCAAAATCACTGCAGATGGTGACGCAGCCATGAAATAAAAGACGCTTACTCCTTGAAGGAAAGTTATGACCAACCAGATAGCAATCAAAAGCAGAGACATTACTACCAACAAAGACAAGGCATGGTCTTTCCTGTGTCATGTATGGATGTGAGAGCTGGACTGTGAAGAAGGCTGAGCGCCGATGAATTGATGCTTGAACTGTGTGTGGAGAAGACCGAGAGTGACGAAGAAGATCCAACCAGTCCACTGAAGGAGATCAATCTGGAACAGAGGAAGATGAACGGGGGGGGAGAGGAGAGAGGGAACGAGGTGTGAGTCGGGGACCCCGGGAGCGGTGATGGAAGGAGGCGGGTGGGGCGGGTGATACTGTAAAGCTTGATCCCAAAATATCTATCTCTATCCATAACTACTCTTACAAATTAATAAGAAAAAGATAGTAGCCCAATGGAAAAATAAGGAAACCACTGGAACAGGGGCTTCACACAAAAGGGGATATCCAAATGGCTAATATCCAAAAGCTCAACCTAAAGAGTTTTCAGGGAAATAAACGTAAATTAAAATACATTTTTCTACAGGTCACATAGCTAGGGGGATTTGAACCTAGGCAGTCTGTTAACCTCTCTTGCTCTATTTACTCATATGTAAACTAGGGATATTAATGTCTATATACTTATGAACTTACAGTTTGAAGAGAAATAAGTCAAATAATAGAAAACAGATAACAATGTACTGAAATTCAGTGAATTATGTACGGAAAACCCAGACCTAGAGACACAGTGACCATACTTTTTACCTAAAAATCAGCACAGACTTAACAAAGTTTTCATACATTTTCTATTTAACAAGCTTTTTCTTGTTCTTTGTCAACTCCCCCTGATTCCAGGGTGCATGCTGTTATTGTAAATAGCTTCTCTTCTCCCCACAATAGCTATCATGTAACTAAAAACTCAATCTCATTCAACTCTTGTAAGAATCTCATTAGGTAAGTATTGTTTTCTCACCTAAGAGATCATTCCCATTTTATAAGAAATTGAGGCTTAGAGTGAATAGACCACTTATCTGAAGTTACAGTTCAGTGACAAAGTTGGGATTTGAGGCCAGGTTTGTCCAACTCCAAAACCCACATTTTCCATCATCTTGCTCCACGGTTCCCCGACCACCTGAGTCGCTATCATTGTAGGCCCAGAAAAAGCAGCGTCTGTATCCCTCCCCATAAGGCCCACTTTTGGTACTTTACCACGATGCAGTCGTGGTCCTAGGGGTAGTGGTTGTCAACACAGACTACCTCTTGGAGGAAAAGCTCCTCAAAAAGAAACACATTGAGGGGGACCTCCCTGATGGTCCAGTGGCTAAGACTGGAGCTCGAATGCCAGAAACAGGAGTTCCAACCCTTATCGGGGAACTAGACCCAGTGCAGCCATTTTTTTTTTTAAAGAAAGAAACATGTTGAGAAATGAAATAGTATATGTAAGATTTGAAAGTTATGGGGTCCAGAACTTTCCAACTCCCAGTGGATCTGACCTCACCAGAAGAGAGAGTCCTTCCCACCCAGGCCCCTTCCCTGGGGCTCTCATTGCTGTACCCTCATTTCTGACCCTGCATTCTCTGGCCACAACACAGTAGACCTAGACCTGGGGTCCAGTGGGACACCTGTTCTTCGTTTTTCCCACAATCTCACGTTGCAGACTGCCTGGGGTGGGGGTGGGCTGGGGGTGTGGTTCAGAAGGCAGGGCCAGTATTTGCTGAGGTGGGAAGTGGGGAGGGACAGGAACCCAGCAAGATTTCCTCCAGCCCTTACTTAGCAGAGTAGACAGGGCATATTGGTGTTCCAAAGAGCTAACACCTATGGACAATGCCCCTGCACTGTGCCTCGACCTGCTAGAGTGGTTTCGATGTTAGGCATTGATTTGAGGAGGCAGAATACCATGGGAGCCTGGAAGGCAGGAGTTCCTCCCAGTGCCGCAAATAGTGCTCCCTGGCCAATGCTAAATGGTTTAGGTGCATTAACTCTTGTGTGACTACACAGCAACTCCATGAGGTACCTACTATTACTATCCATTTTACAGATGAAGACATTGAAACAGTAACTTGCAACTTACTCAAGGACATCTGTAAACACGGATTGCCCAACTGTAAAAGGGAGATGCATATGCTTGCCTTACACCTTACATAAGGCAGGTTTTGTAGGACATCAACTCCCATGCATTTGCAATAAATTCGTATTTCTTACCCTTCCTTTTTTTTTTTTTTTTTTTTGGATACCGGAAAAATCTTTGGAAAGATTTTTCCAGTGGGGCTAAGTAATGCGTGAGTGCAGAAAAGTCCCTGGAAAGACACACAAAAAATTGATAACTACAGCGGTGTCTCCAGGCAGGAAAAGGTGGGAATTTTACTTTTCAGTGTTTAAACAAGGTATTTCGATTATTATTTATTTTTTTATTTAAGGGCTTGCACAGTCATAGGTGAATGTGGCCAGGGCTTTCAAAGACAGTGAGCGGATGAGTAGAAACCTAAAGTCGCGGCACTACAGGATGACTCGCCTGGGGTCACCAGCAAGCTACAGGGAGTTTAGAGTCCTTTTCCCTACTGCACAGGATGGGGATATTTTTTACGAGGAAGGAGGAAGGGCGCTAAGGAGCCAGGGGCTTTGGGACGTCGCGGGGGTCCTGCCCGCGGGAGGTGGCGCCCACCTGGGCGGTGGGAAGGAAAAGCCCGGCCCCGCCCTGTCCAATTTAAGAGCCGCGGGAGACAGCTGTGACCATTCCTGGCCGACAAGGCTCGCTCCCTTATTTAAAGCAGGTGTCCTCCCGCGCCTCCCGCGCTGCCCACAGCCCAGAGGCTCTAGCTCCCCTTCTTGGGCCCTTCCGAGCAAAGGCCGCGCCATGCCCAGCCCCGGGCCGCGGGGCTGCCGGCCGCTCCCTCTTTGGGGCGCCGAGGTCCAGCCCCAGCGCTCCAGCCGCTCTCCCCGGCCCGCGTCCCCAGCTCCGCCGCGCGGCTCTGCAAATCCAGGCCCACCCCGCGAGCCCGGCCGCCTCGCGTCCTCCTTTTCCGTTGAGGCCATCCTGGCCAGACCTGACCCCCGCGCGCCTACCACCTCCCCGCTGTCAGTCTCCGCTGGCGCCCACGGGGACCTCTGGAACGTGCCCTCCAGGCCTCCCGCCCAGGCTCTGCCCGGGGCGTGCCCGCCGACGTGGCTGCCCGCCTGCCTGAGCGCTGGGCTGCACCAGCCGTGCCCCCAGCCCCCTGCGCTGCGGCCCCTCGCCCCCCACTTCTGCGGCCTCCAGGGTCGCAGCGTTACAGGTACGAGGGAGCGGACGGCCGCCAGGGTGGGCACAGGATAGAGGATAAGACCCCGAGTTTGAGAGCCACGCGTGGTTGGAGTAGATGTCAAGTTTATGACCCTTGACCCTACAGGTGATACCGGGCGGAGAGAGGGACCCAGACCGGGTGGGAGACTATCCGGCCAGCCGCTGAGGTGGGAAAAGGTGTGTGTCGTGGGGTGGGTGGGTACGTGTGCAGAGAGGAAGGTGAGGGCAGGCCCGAGCGGCTCGGACAACTAGGATCAGCGCAGGGCCCCTCCCTGGTCTAGGGAGTGGGAGAAGCCCTTGCTCCCTGCCACACCTGCTTTGTACAACGCTTAGTGGAGCAGGCTTTTCCCCAGCTGGAGAGGCAGCTGCTACTGGTATCCTTCAGAGAGAGCGAGGAGCTGTCGGGATTTAGCCGACGGGGTTACAGCCTCCACTGCTCACCTCTGTGTGAGCTTAGCTTCCGGACTTTACTGCTCTGAGCCAGGTTCCTTCAGCTCTTAGAATGGCTCCCTGGGGCTCTGGGCCCTGGAGCGCAGTCACTTAAATCCCCATGAGACTTTAACCATTGGAGTAATTTTCTCCTCTAGTATCCACCCACTCCAGTACTCTTGCCTAGAAAATCCCGTGGACGGAGGAGCCTGGAAGGCTGCAGTCCATGGGGTTGCTGAGGGTCGGACACGACTGAGCGACTTCACTTTCACTTTTCACTTTCATGCATTGGAGAAGGAAATGGCAACCCACTCCAGTGTTCTTACCAGGAGAATCCCAGGGACAGGGGAGCCTTGTGGGCTGCCGTCTATGGGGTCGCACAGAGTCGGACACGACTGATGTGACTTAGCAGCAGCAGCAGCATATGAGTTTTTACCATTTTTGGCTATCTGGTTCATGCATCCCCATGGCTCCCATGAGGGGAAACAAGAGCAAATTTAGTGCAAGCCTTATCAACCCAAACCAAGATCCTGGTATCCTGGATCCTGGAAAGATCCTGGAATCTTTCTTGGGCTCCCCCCACCCTGTGTCTCCTCACCTCCCTTCAGTTGGGCATTCCTCCCACCCATGTGGGAGAGAAACCCTGGTCTCCCAAGCACTATCCAAATTCTTGCTATATAATGAGAGCCACCTCTGGTGGCTCAGCTGGCAAAAAATCTGCCTGCTATGCGGGAGATGCCAGTTCGATCCCTGAATCAGGAAAATCCCCTGGAGAAGAGCATGGCAACACACTCCAGTATTCTTGTCTGGAGAATTCCATGGACAGAGGAGCCTGGTGGGTTACAGACCATAGGGTTGCAAAGAGTTGGACACGACTGAGCGACTAACTCTTACACTTTCATGAAAGCCACAGCCCTCACTCCAAGCCACCTTTTTCTAACGTCCCCACACACCTGAGATCTGAATTGTAACTTTCTACTCCATATTACAGTTGGCTAATTTTCAAGTTAGTTTTTAAAATATATATATATATATATATTGATTGATTGATTGATTGATGTGGCTGTGCTAGGTCTTGGTTGAGGCATGTGGGATATTTTAGTTTCAGCATGGAATCTGGTTCCCTGACCAGAGATTGAAGCCAGACCCTCTGCACTGGGAGCACCAAGTCTTAGCTACTGGACCACCAGGGAAATACCTCGCTGGTTTTTGCATGGGTACTGCTATGCTAAGTCACTTCAGTCGTGTCCAACTCTGTGTGACCCCATAGACGGCAGCCCGCCAGGCTCCCCCGTCCCTGGGATTCTCCAGGCAAGAACACTGGAGTGGGTTGCCATTTCCTTCTCCAATGCATGAAAGTGAAAAGTGAAAGTGAAGTTGCTCAGTTGTGTCCGACTCCTAGCAACCCCATGGACTGCAGCCCACCAGGCTCCCCGTCCCTGGGATTCTCCAGGCAAGAACACTGAGGTGGGTTGCCATTTTCCTTCTCCAATGCATGAAAGTGAAAAGAGAAAGTGAAGTCGCTCAGTCATGTCCGACTCTTAGCGACCCCATGGACTGCAGCCCACCAGGCTCCTCCGTCCATGGGATTTTCCAGGCAAGAGTACTGGAGTGGGGTGCCATTGCCTTCTCCGACTGCCACACAAACTTCAAAATGTTAACTATAAAGTTATAGTATGGAGAAGAGTTTACCGTTCCTTTCCCCTAGCCACCTGGTTCTCCCCA
This sequence comes from Tragelaphus eurycerus, assembly GCA_935064755.1. Lineage (NCBI taxonomy): Eukaryota > Metazoa > Chordata > Mammalia > Artiodactyla > Bovidae > Tragelaphus > Tragelaphus eurycerus. The sequence continues at coordinate 26,031,558 of CAKXYN010000016.1, forward strand.
CCGCACAGGCAGCCAGACACCAGTTTCTTTATTCTTCCAGTGTATTTTATACTATTTAATACTTGGACACACGTGTGTGTGTGTGTGAGACGCTTAGTCGTGTCTGACTCTTTGTGACCCCATGGACTGTAGCCTGCCAGGCTCCTCTGTCCATGGAATTCTCCAGGCAAGAATACTGGAGTGGGTTGCCTTGCCCTTCTCCAACGGATCTTCCCTACCCAGGGACTGAACCTGGGTATCTGCATTGCAGGCAGATTCTTTACCACCTGAGCTCACACACATGTGTATTTGTGAAAATACATGCATATATATATATACACACACACATGCATTCTTCTAACCCCCCCCATACTAGACGCACTGCTCTGCACCTTACATTGACCATGTATCAGAGATTTTTCCTTATAAGTCCACACAGAGCTTCTGTATGCAACAGAATGGTCCACTGCAAGAATATACCATATTTTAAATCTGGCTCCATTGATGATTTCTTATATTTTGGTATTAATGCTTATGTAAGCCAGCTGGGCCCAGTGGCTGGGGTCTTAGGCACCCAGACCTCACTCCCTTCAGTGGGGCAGTTTTGTCTGCTAGCCCTGGAGCCCCTCCCCAAGGTTAGTGGGAGCTGAGGAGTCTTAGCACTGCACTGCCAGAACCCTGTCTGGAATACTTCCCTCCAAGCTAGCCCAATGACTTACTTCCTCACTCCTCTGGAGTTATGAGTCAGGTACTGCCCCTGGTAGACCAGTCTGCATCTCCGCTGTCCCACACCCTTTTGTGCACTAGAAAAGGGCACCTCCTAATTCCATGCAAACACAACACCTTGTCAGGGAGGAAGAACAGGCTTGCAAAGAGCAGGCGGAATTTCAGACTCCACTTACCCTCTCAGCTGGGTACCTGTGTGCAGGATACAAGCTGTACACAGTGGCCCTGTTCAAGAGTTACCTGAGTGAGGTGTCTACTTTCCAAAGATGTTAATACAAACTCTTCCACCTGCCCACACACACGCACACTTACCCTGTCCTTCCCTGCTTTATTCTTAGTGCTAATCACTTTCTGACATACTCAATATGTTACTTATTTGCCTTTTTGTTGTTGTTGTTGTTGTTTGCTGTTAGGGATTCTCTGTTTTGTCCTGGAACCCTGCCTGAATCAGAGCACTCATTCAAAACTTTGAATGAGCAAAAAAGATGAACCTTCACTCTTTGTTCAAAAGGGGGTCCCTTCTCTGTCCATCTCATAGGGTTTTCCTGAAGTAGCCAAGGAAAGGAGAGATGGAGGTTTGGCAGCTCCTCTTAGGGCCAGAGATTATGCCAATAACCCGACTAATGGAGGCCAAAGCAGTCTCACAACACTGTCCCTTCTTTAAAAAAAATTTTTTTTTTTAATTTTGTATTGGGGTATAGCCATTTAACAATGTTGTGATAGTTTCAGGTGAACAGCAAAAGGATTCAGCCACACATAAACATATATATATCCCTTCTCCCTCAAACTCCCCTCCCATCCAGGCTGCCATGTAACATTCAGCAGAGTTCCATGTCCTTTTTCATTTGTTTTATTTCTGCGCAGTCTCTTCCCACCCTGCCTTCTTGCTGTGTTGTTACCTGGCCAAAGGTAAGACAGGGCAGTGGAGTTGTGAGTTTGTTCTCTCTCCTCCAAGATATGAGGGTAGGGGATTACGGCTAACCTTTCCTCCTGCTAATTGCTCTTCAGGCTTGGAGCTGGTTCACTGCCTAGGCCTCTGGGATCCTCGAGACTGGGCCCAAGCTCAGGACCTTCAGGACACTGAGAGATCCCAAAAGAGGATTCGAACCATGTTTAACTTGGAGCAGCTGGAAGAACTGGAGAAAGTGTTTGCAAAACAGCACAATATAGTGGGGAAGAAGAGAGCCCAGCTGGCAGCCCAGCTCAACCTTACAGAGAACCAGGTGAGAGCAGGGACTCCTGTGGGGCTCGGCTGCACCTAGGGACAGTTACTACTCTCTCAAAAAACCCTGAGTCAGGGCTGGGAGGAATTTATGGGCCTCTTTCTCTGTGCCAGGCTGATAGGGGATACAGGCCCTCACCACTGGCACACTCCCTTCTCTATATGATGAGAAAAATAGTCCTATTTGAAATCACATTATGGAAACAACACATGTTAATCTATAACTTTCTAATATAATGTTTCCATGCTAAATAAGGAGCTGACAGTGAAATTAAGTTGGTATTCCAGAGACTAAATATTAAAAATAATAAACATTCTCTTGACCCCATATTCCCCTCTGGCTACTGAATTATAGATGCTCTTTTCACAGACAAATTTCTCAAGAACTGGCTATGTTCTCTCCATGTCCTCACCTCCCGTCTGCCCCTTAATTCACTGCAGTGTGAATTCTTTCATTCTGCCCTTTCACTGAACCTTCTCATCAAGGTCTCTAATGACCTCCATGTTGCCAAAGCCACCATATGCTTTCTTCCCTCCTCTTACCCCACCACTCAGTACAATCAACCACTCCTTCTATTTGGAAACCCACAGTTCTCTTGGCTTCCAGACACCACACTCTCTTGGTTTTTCTCCCAGCTCTCTAGTCCCTTCTTCTGGGTTCCCTTTGAGGGCAACTCTTCTCTTTGGGGCCTCAAATTTTCCTCCCTAGATGATTTAATCTATCCCCATGGGTTTTAAATACCATTTATAAGCCAGTGACTCCCTCCTTTGTATCATCCACCCACCCCTCTTTTCTGACTTGTGCATCTAACTACCTTCCTGGGGCCTCCAGTTGGGTGTCTTGTGGGTAGCCATTTCAAACTTAACAAGTCAAAACCTCAATTCTTGATTCCCCCCCCACCTCAAATCTTTCCCTTTCCCAACACATGGCATCATTGTCCACCCAGCTGCTCAAGTATCTAGTTGAGATACTTAGATCTGAGTATCTAAGATACTCAGTCATCTTAGATTCCTTTTTCTCTCCCAATTCCAATTCATCAGCCAGCCTTTTCACCTCTACCTCCGAAATACAACTGGAATCACTTCATTTTTCTCCATTGCCACCAGTTTCAAATGGGACCGTTCTTCTCATGATACAGGGAAGGGAGTGTGCAGCCCCAACTATTGCTGGATCACTGCAACAGTGTCCCCAGCTGTCTCCTCAAATCTGCTTATATCCATTCTTTACCCCCTGCCAGATGTGCAATGTACTTGATATAAATAGGACTACGTCACATCCCACTAAAAAACTCGAAAGTGACATTTCTAATCCATGGCCTTCACAGTTTTGGGTGATCTGGTCCCCACTAACCTCTTCCGCTTTCTCTTCCTTTGCTTTCCCCTTTCTCAGATGTGTCCACCATGCTTTCCTCCTTTCTGATCCTCAGACATTCCAAGCCTGACTCCCCTGCCCTGGCTTGCTTTTCTCTGTCCCCATCCTCTGAGATGGGGCCTCTCATCCTCTCATCCTCTGAGCCTCAGCTTAAGTGCTGGTTCTTTAGGGAGGCTCAAACTCCTATTTGTACCCTCATGTGTGTTTATACATTTGTTTCCATGTTTGTTTTTAGTCTCCCTCCACTAGACTGTGAGCTCCGTGAGGGCGTAGCTCGTACTTCACTATTATCACCATCACCGGGGAAGGGCCAGCACTGCCTCAGATGTGGAGTCATAAAGTGAAGCCAATACACATGTGCTCAGTCGTGTCCGACTCTTTGCAATCCCATGGACTGTAGCCCACCAGGCTCCTCTATCCGTGGGATTTTTCCAAGCAAGAATACTGGAGTGGGTTGCCATTTCCTTCTCCAGAGTTAAGATCAGGAGCTCAGTAAATACTTGGGTGAATGAGTGGTACTGGAATTAGAGGGAAGGGTGTGCTTCCCTTAGAATGAAGAGTAAATTTTCAGAGAGGAGTGGGCACTGAGGGAACGGGGGATGCAGTGGGAACTGTAGTCACATTCTGATCTCTTCTCACTGCCTCGATTATAGGTGAGGGTCTGGTTCCAAAACCGAAGGGTCAAATATCAGAAGCAGCAAAGGCTGAAACTGCCAGCTGCATCTGCCATGACTGCCTCTCCAGATGAGCCCTCCAGCAGCTCTGACACCAGCATCCAGAGAGAAGACGCCAAGTCAGGAATGGACAGCTGAGGACTGCAACAAAGGCTGAGTCCAGGCTGGGCTAGTTCTTCCTGGAAGCACCCATCAGACCTCCTTGTTCCCATTCTTAATGAAGAGCTTGTCAGGTCAAAGGGCACCAGGAGAATCTGATCTGTAAAGCAGGAGCCCTCTCTTTCTGTATTGACCCCTGGGAGCTGTAATAATGCAAAGAGTCACAGGTATAGACTTTGGCCTTCAGCTATGTCCTTGGCCAAGTTACTGAATTTCTGAGGGTTTTTCCCCCCACCTGTAGAATGGGTATGTTGATAACTTTGACCTCCCAGGGCTGAGATGATGTCTGTAAAACACTTAAGAGTGTGCCAAGCTCAGCACTAAGTGTGCACTAACTACTAAGGCTTATAGGTCTCCTTCACCTGTGGGAGTAATACCTCAGCCCCGGCCTCTCCAGAGAGTAATCTTTGCTTGACCTGGCTATAGAGGAGAGAGGGCCTCCTTGAATCTGCATCTGGGCATTGCAGACTCTTCCCCATTGGAAATGGTGGAATTGAGAGCAAAGAAGGACGGATAGACCATTTAGCCCACTTCTTCTCACAGAATTTCCTGAAGTTTTTTAGTTTTGTTTGAACTGTTACCACTCATAGAAGGAACTCAGGCCCAGCTGCCCCCTTGGAGCAGACATGCTACCCTGAACACCATCTTTTCCCCCCAGCTACTCGACTTGACGCCCTATGCTATGCTATGCTAAGTCACTTCAGTCGTGTCCGACTCTGTGTGACCCCATAAATGGCAGCCCACCAGGCTTCCCCGTCCCTGGGATTCTCCAGGCAAGAACACTCGAGTGGGTTGCTATTTCCTTCTCCAATGCATGAAAGTGAAAAGAGAAAGTGAAGTCACTCAGTCATGTCCGACTCTCAGCGACCCCAAGGATTGCAGCCTACCAGGCTCCTCCATCCGTGGGATTTTCCAGGCAAGAGTACTGGAGTGGGGTGCCATTGCCTTCTCCAGACTTGACGCCCTAGCCATCTTTATATCGAGTAGAGAGATTTAACTATGCCTTTGCCAAAACTGACATTTTGCCATAAACTCTGCTGTATTATTACCCCAACCCCTTCACAACCAGTTCTCATGGCTTCCATTCCTTCCCAGGAACCACTCCATTTCTCTCCAATAAGTGTATATTATAGCCTTCCCTTGTGAAGTCCGCCACCAACGTTTCCAGAGCTAATTTCTCTAGCACTTCACATTTCCTGGCGGGCCTCTGTTGAGGGTACTCCCTTAGAATACAGGATGACTTCTGGGTGTTGAGATGAGCTGGTGGAAGGAGGTGTGCCCTGCCACCTGGTGGTGACAGAGGGCACGGTCCACGCTGCTCTTAGAGCTCTTGAGGGAGGGAGACAAGGCAGGGAGCAGCGGTCCTTGGAAAACCATCTGTCCCTGAGGCAGTGGACCATCCTCTGGAGGATACCAGTCTGCAGCTGGAGGGAGGGGCGCGGCCACGGTCCAGCTTCAAGAACTTTCGGTTCCTGTCTTCCAGGAAATCCTTCCTAAAGCTGGATCCAGTCAACTCTATTGAAGGAACACAACGGCAGGTGCCTCTTCCAGGAAACGTTGGCTCCCGTTTTTAAAAAACCACCAGTCAGTTACCTATTCAGCAGTTACCCGGCTCTATCCAATCCCTAAATGTCATCATGAGACCACAGCAGATGTAGACACAGGTCTTATGTCAAGTAGCACAGGATCAATGGGAGGAGGAGGGAACAAAACGAGGGACGGGGCTCAGGCCTGGCTGTGGGGACAGATGCCACAGGTCAGTCCTGAGCAAGAGACCAGATCCCTCTCCCGTAGTCAGGACAGTCTGCATATGCAGACTCACTTCTGCGTACAACTTCCTGGTCCTTAGACCCTCCAGCACCCGCCAGGCTACAAGGTCCCTATGCCCCTGCAGCGTCTGAGTAAGACACATTTTCAGCTTGATCTTTCACAGGACTGTCTGCCCGCTGCCAGAGTGCCTGGGGAAATAGGAAATCTTGCGCGGGACTTTGTAGGATGGCTAAGAGTGGTAAGCTAGCTCTTCCCTTTAGGCTGAGTCCAAAGAGCGACTGGCACGACAGGCCACTGAGAGGCAGAGACAACAGACACACGAATTCAGACACAGATACACACATCAAAACGACACACACAAACTCTGGTACTGGCCACGAAGATAGAGGCAAAACTGCACAGATGTAAAAGCACAAAGGCAGGCCAGCTACACCCAGTCAAGTAACCACTCGACCTACACACATCGCTCAAAAACTCGTGCGCAAACCCGCGCTGCAACCCGCGCGGCCCCACGGACACGCACGCTGGGGGCGGGGCCTTCGGGGGCGGGGCCTCCTGGGTCGAGGCTGGGTCAAGGGTCAGAAGGCGGAGGTACGCCCAAGATGGCGGCCTCCATGTGCGACGTGTTCTCCTTCTGCGTGGGTGTGGCGGGCCCGGCGCGGCCCCCTGTGGAAGTCCGCTTCGTGAGCAGCGCCAAGGTGAGGCCGCGGCGAACCGTGCCGGGGTCCCCCACCCAGCCTGGCCTTGGAGACAGCCCCGCGGGACCCTATGCCTGCAACTTAGAGGCTCCTCTGCCGCTTGGACACTGCTGTCCAGCCCCGGCTCGCGGCCCGGGGGCTCCTTGTCGGTCCCCGCATGCAGGCTTACAGGGCAATCACGCGGTGGTCTGGGGCCCGCGGAGTCTTCCTGCGCTCCCCCTCCTCCCGTGGAACCGGGCCTTTCTGCTAGCTGGGCTGGGGAGCGCCAGGCCGGGGGATATTGTTGCTGGATCCTGGGAGGCAGCTGCGGTACTAAAAAGCGTGGGCCATCAAGGAACTTTCTGAGTGAGATTTGGGTGGGGGGATTGAGGAGAGAGGCCAGGACACTTCACAAAGGGTCTTGGAGTGCTAAGGAATTTGGACGGAAGCCCGTGGTAACATTGAAAGGTTTAAATCAAGAGGATGACATTTTGTTTTACTATCTTGTTTTAAAGTTCAGTGTAGAAAAAATTCGAAACTGCATGTAAGGAAAGGAAAAACACTCATAATCTTGTATTTGTACAAATATGTGCATATTAAAGTTATATTTTTAGGCTGCTTTCTGATGCAGTAGTATGTATTTCAATATCAATAATCCTCTTAGGTATTAATTTTTAAGAGTTGAGTAATAGTCTTTCATGGGAGGACCACTGTTCACTCAACAACTGTTCATTTATGGATCTTTATACTGTATCTTGTTTTCTGTCCCTGAGCTCAAAGATGGTGAAGCTCAGTGTCTGTGCACACATCCTTTTCCTCTCACCAGCACTAAGTATTTTCTTTCTTGGTTATCTTTATTAGTTGATATGTGCAAAATGATACTGCTTTGTTCTCATTTGTATTTCTTTACTAATGAGGTTGAACAATTCATCATTTGTAGTGGCAGTATGTATCCTTGCTCCTTGCCCTGGATGTCAGCCTTCTAGTCATCTGGCTCTTGCTCTCAGCATCATGGTATTCACACAGTCCCCCAACCTAACCTTCCATTGTCCTCTTTCCACTCCAGAGGCATCTGGAGTATTCCTCTCTTAACGTGGTAAATCAGCTCCCCTATGTCCTTGGTCTCCTCACTGCCCACAACACCATCTCCACCCCAAGGCCTGCAGTGCTCTCATTGGCTCACAGTGTGATGGTGTTTCAGTTCCATCACTCCTAGCAAGTAGAGATATTCACCTTTACTTTCACTTTGCTCAAGTCTCTGAACCTCCTCCTGTTTTTTTTTTTTTTTAAACTTCTTCCCTCTTACGTCGGTTCAGCCACTCTCCTTGCCCAGTTGTCCTGTTCTGGCCTTCCATCAAAACCCCAGCTCTGGAAGAAGGAGCTGGCTTCCCTCTCTATGCCCGCAGCTTATGTGCTGATGCAGAAGAATCATGTACCCAGACTTGCTGACAAGATGGCTTATCCATTTTGCATATGTATTCATGATGTGGGATTGGTTTGTGATTTTTCTTTTTCCTTTATGGTATCTTCCTCAGGTTACCACATCAGAGTTATACTTGGTTTTTTGTTTGTTTTGTAAAATAGAGAAACTTTCCATTTTTTTCCCCCTCTGTTATTGAATAGTTTAAATAGCATAAGAATTACTTATTTGGCTGATTTATGAAACCATATAGACTGGGGGCCTCATGTGGGGGTGGTTTTTGACCACTTTCTGAGTTGCCTCTATGGATATTGCCAAGAATGATTTTCAGAATTTTGCCAATTGCTATGTCAGGGATATGACTGGTTAGAACAGAAACCTAATCAAATATGATAAATGTCAACCAAGATGCTGTACTAGTGCACATCAGGCAGGTGCTGGTGTTGCTTGTTAGTCTGTCTTGGCTTCCTTCCTGTTCAGTTCACTTTTGGCAATTGATATTTTTCTAGAAAATAATTTAATAAAGAATTTATTTACTAGAGTCTTAAATTTTTATTGTACAGTCTTTTTAAAAAAAACACACACACACAAGCTTACTTTTCAAATTGCAAATAACTTTGCATAGTTTGTACCCTTTACATTCAGGTTCAGATTCATTTTTCTCCAGGCTTCTTGGTAATATGAATTAGAGCTGTTTTTTTCTTGAAACACTTCATATGTTTTGGGGATGTGTAGTTTCATAGAGGAACAGCTCTGATTCTTCCCTTTACATTGATTACTAAATATTTCCTCCATTTGGTCCTCCAGAAGGAGGGAGAAAGAGATTAGTGCTTATCCAATATCAAGACTGATGGCTGTCAGAAGTAGCGTGGGTCCCTGTTCATAATGTCTTTGCATCCCACAGAGGAAGCCCAGGTTTTCATTTTGCTAGCTTGGGGTTGCAGGGGTTACTTAGTGTGGAGGTGGGCTTCTAGAAAGACAACCAAGCTGCATCCACGGCTTTGTCAACGATTTTGTTCCAGCTGCCCTAGCATGCTATTGGAGCTCCCAAAGTTATTCACAGGGTTGAGATTTGTGGTTCATGGGCCTGTCCAGGTCTACACATCCTGCCGCTCTGATTTGGGGAGGTGCCCCTGCCTAGCCAAAGCACCAGTGTTCAAAGGAAACAGGGAGCTACCCAGAAGGCCACAGGACAGGACATTTCACTGCTGGCTCAGTTATTTTCCTTCTCTCCCTTTTTGTGACAGTTCACTGGCACTACTGGGGCAGCTGGCAGGGGCAGCAGTCCTCTAAGTGTAGAGTGCGCAAGAGTGCCCAGGCCAGTGCCTGTCTGGGCTCTAAAACTGTCTCCTGAGCCCCTTTCTACATTTGAAGTGAAGTGAAGTTGCTCAGTCATGTCCAACTCTGCGACCCCAAGGACTGTGGCCTACCACGCTCCTCTGTCCATGGGATTTTCCAGGCAAGAGTCCTGGAGTGGGTTGCCATATCCTTCTCCAGAGGATCTTCCTGACCCAGGGATCGAACCCAGGTTTCCCACATTGTAAGCAGACACTTTACCGTCTGACCCACCGGGGAAGCACATTTGAGAGATGGCAGTTCAACAGCTGCTTTCTCATCTTTCATTCCATACTTGGTGTCTGCAGTGCTTTAGACCGGACTTCTCATTAAGGTGCATGTGAATCACCTGGGCATCTTGTTAAAATGCAGGTTCTGATGTGGCAGGTCTGGAGCAGGGCCTGAGATTGTGCGTTTCTAACATCTCCCAGGTGATCCCCATGCTGCCAGTCCATCACCTCATTTTGAGTAGTGTGGCACTCGTGGGCTTCCCTCACCTGTGCTGTACCATAACATCCTGGAAACTACTTGGTAGATATTATTATAGTACTCACTTTTCACATGGTAGACAGAGGGAAAAAGGCAGTTGGCTCAACGCGTCACAGCAAGCTAGGCTTAGGACTGGTGCTAGGGCAGTCATTCCTTCCAGTGTAGCACCTGAGAACTTGTTGGGCACCAGGTACTGTGCTAGGTACTGTGAGTACCGAGCTGACCAGGGAAGTAGGACACATTCTCCTGCAAACTAGGCCTCCCCCTCCCACAGTGTAGGATTCTCTGCAACCCTAAGGAGCAGCATCATGACCAGGATCCTGGAGGGGCACGTGGGTGACTCAGAAGGCGGCCCTGTACCACTCGCTAGTACTGGAGGCTCCAGCCTACTGTGAACCTCTGTCCATGCTAAAAACGCTCCTCTGTGTAGTCCAGCATGGTTGCCATGGTGGCTCTCTTCCCATCCCAGGCCCTCTGCCCTGGACAGGCTGGAAGATGTGCTACTGAATGTAGGGTAGAACTGCATTTCCGGAGGAGGTGATTATGAAGGGGGCTGACGATGCTCCAGGAGTCACCATCCTGAGGCAGAGGCCTCTGCCAAGAGGGAAGCACGCAGAGGTGAGGAGCCCTTTAGCTCTGTCCTCTGCCTCTTCTTATGGCCATCCTATCCCTTCTCTGCCCTTTTAGGGAAAGGGGCTGTTTGCCACACAGCTGATCCGGAAGGGGGAGACCATATTCGTAGAACGGCCCCTGGTGGCTGCGCAGTTTCTCTGGAATGCACTTTATCGCTACCGAGGTGAGCTCATCTCGCCCACTCTGAGGGCTGCTGTGCCCAGCAGCCTTGGCATCTGGAAGAAAGCACGGAAATCTCTGACAGTCTCTGGGACTCCTGGTGTCGGGAGGGAAAGTACATCTTCTCTTGGGAGAACTGTGCCTGAGAACCACGCCCCTGTCTAATCTCAGGCCGTCTGGGGCTGTGAGCCTGTAGCAAAGAAGCTCTTCCAAAGGGTACCCTGGAGGAGGCCTGTCACTCAGGTGGATGCAGCGCCATCCTGAAGGGCTCTGTGCCAAAGTGGAGCCCCTACCAAGAAGAGACCACATGCCCCCTGTTCTAAAAAGGCTGCATTAGAGATCACAAACAACATGCTCTTAGCTTTCCAGCCACTCGCTTTTTTCACCCTTCCCTTGGGCTAGAGAAAAATCTGTGAAAGGAGGGTCAGTCAGCTCCAGAATGTGGGGAAAGCCCAGTTTGGGAGAGGGGTGGAGAGCCCCATAGACTTAAGTCCGAAGGAGAAGCAGGGAGAGTCTGCTAGGCGGGGTGGGGACTGCAGAGAGAAAAGAAGGTATAATCTATCTTTGAATGCATGTGAAATTGATTCATTCATTCCATTCTTTAACATAGTCATTCATTTACTCACCCCTTAAAACATCTGCTATGAGCCAGGTGCTGTCCTAGCCCCGCGGATATTGCTGTGAAAGGACAGATGCAGCCCCTGCTCTGAGACACACTGTCATGTCTGGCTCTCTCCCCCAGCCTGTGACCACTGTCTTCGGGCACTGGAGAAGGCAGAGGAAAACGCCCAGAGACTGACCGGGAAACCAGGCCAGGTTCTGCCTCACCCCGAGCTGTGCACTGTGCGCCAAGACCTGCACCAGAGCTGTCCCCACTGCCGGGTGAGCAGCCCTGGGGCCAAGCTGAAGTCCTGTCTGGGGATGCAGGAGTGAGGGCGGACCTGGTCATGGCCCCCCAGAGCCCCCAGTGGAGGGGAGACATTGAAAAGCCTTGAGTACTACTCCAGTTTCGCCCACCCAGTTCCAGTCCCACTGTCCAGAAAACAGGCTTGTTGGGTGCTTGCCCTCTGCCTTGGAGCCTGGCAGGGCCCCTCCCTGTCCCTGAGAAGCAGTCTCTCCTTCCCACGGTTTTAAAACCTGGGGCAGGTGCCCCTCTCACATGCCCCCACAGCACTGAGTGCTTCCTCGTCTCATAATACCATAATGCCACTGACTGCTGCTCAGGGGCTGTTTGTGGGAGGAGTGAAGTTAGAGGAGGTGAGGCCACACAAGTGTCTGTGCCTCACCCCAGGCCAGATCCTCGGGTGCTGACCTCCACCTCCCACAACAGGTGACGTACTGCAGTGCAGAATGTCGACTGGCTGCAGCTGAGCAATACCATCAGATCCTGTGCCCAGGCCCCTCCCAGGATGACCCCTCGCATCCTCTCAATAAGCTGCAGGAGGCCTGGAGGTAGGTAGCACTTCCTCTCTTCTCGCTTTTATCCTTTCCTCCTTGCCTGTCTTCCCCGCGCTCAGCAGATGCAGCCATCTTTCTTAAGTTACCACTCTCTGGATTTTTCCTCCATTCTTAGGGCCAAACAGAGGTCATTTCACCTATTCCCCCTGCCTTAAATCTGAGCTGCCAGCCCCACCATCCTCAGCATTTTACACACTCCCAGAAAGAGCCCCATTAAGCCCATAGAGATATAAAATCCTGCCCATGTCCTTGCCAATAGCTTTCTCTCTTTGGTTATGAATGGGATTGCTAGGAAGGAGTCTCTGTAGCAATCAGACCAAGGTTTTCTGAATTTGGCTACTGGGAAGGGAATTTCTAGGCCAAACCTTTTTCTTTCTCCCCAGGAGTGTTCACTACCCGCCTGAGACTGCAAGCATCATGTTGATGGCCCGGATGGTGGCTACAGTGAAACAGGTGAGCCCACCTGATCTTCCAGAGGAAGCTGACTCTGGCCTCATTCAACCCTTGGCCTCAGTTTCTTTACTTTAAGACTCTGGCTTGGATACAGAGTTCTTTCTGGGCCTCTGAAAGAAGAGCTGCTTGCCATGTAAACCTTAGGAGTGGCTAACCATAAATCTGGCAGGGGGAGGGGGGCTTATCTTGCCTGTGATCTTTGATCTATGAGATGACTTCCTGTGCAGCAGCAGTTCATGCATGCCATTTATAAGCATCACCTTTTCAGGACTGTATCTCTTTAGGTACAGCAAGAGAAGCTGCTCTGACCTCTTCTTTAATATTGTTGTTCCTCAGCCTCACTCTGTTTTCCCAAGTGTCGTGAATTGCCTAGCTTGGCAGCAGCTGGGAGATGACTGGCTGTGGGCAGGGCTGGGAGGAAGAGTCTACCTAGAAGCTAATGCGTGATGGTGTTTCTCTGAGGGCTGGGGCTTTGGAATGACAGCCGACTCTTCCCATAAGGGCGGGAGTGACAGTAAAGAAGAGGGTGTCTGTGGGTCTGTCTGTACACATGCATGCATGGGCCTGAATCAACCTGATCTTGAAGTATTTTTGTTCACTACAGGCTAAGGATAAGGATCGCTGGATCAGGCTCTTCTCCCAGTTCTGTAATAAAACTGCTAATGAGGAGGAAGAAATTGTCCATAAACTCCTAGGGGACAAATTCAAGGTTGGTCTCCCCCCATGACCCTCCTGCCCCTGCTAGTAGCCTGGGCTGTCTATGGCTACCTGGAGGAAGCTTCACACTTGCTCCCTTCTCAGTCATAGGAAGAAGTTTGTGCCTGGGTCCAAAAATCTATTCAGAGACTTGTATTTCTGCTGCTGTTTAACTTCATAACCTAATATGGACTTAAAATTGCAAAGTGGCATGATGACCAAGGATGGAGGGGCTGGGTGCCCTGATATAAGAGGCAGGACCCCATGATCGGATAGCAGTGGGCAAATCAAGTGTAATGAAAAATGGAGGGTTGGGGGGTCTGCAGGTTAGGAAGTGGGGTGAAACAGACTTCTAGTTGCCCATGTACTGAGCACTCGCTTCAGATCAAAGAGTTACGCATTCTCCCCGAGGAGAGCAGACTTCTGTGCAGGAGCTGCCTGAAGGGGGAGGCAGGTGTAAAAGGGCTTTTGGGGCAGGCCTTCCTGCACTGAATCTGGGGGAAGGAGGGGAGCATCAAGCTGCTCTGGAGGGTGGTGCTGGTATAAGTGCTAGAAAATAGGAATTTGGGGTTTGCTGCCCTGGATTGGAAGAGGCCAGCAGACTGCCAAGGCTCTTTGGAGATCAGGACTCCATGGCTTTCCTTTGCCCCCTAGGAAAGCTCAGTCTTTAGAGCTCACCCTTTTCCTTCCCTTACATGGTCTTCTGGGCCCTGCCTGGATGCTAAGGGGAAACCCCAGGGCTGCAGGTCTTTCCCTGCTTTCCTTAACCCAGGGTCAGCTGGAGCTACTGCGGAGACTCTTCACAGAGGCGCTTTATGAAGAAGCACTCAGCCAGGTGAGTCCAGGAAGGCGGGACCAGTGGCCTCCCAGTCACTCCAGCCCTCTGGGAGCAACCAGGGCAGCGTGTCTGCCTGGGACAGCTAAGTGAGAGCAGACCTGGTCTTACGGAGTTGGGGTGGGACTGACTCACAGCAAGCTTCAACAGTTGTATCAGGAAAAAGAGCAAGTGGCTGCCCACTGAGTGCCCTTCTCCTTTCTCCCTACAGTGGTTCACTCCGGATGGATTCCGGTCTCTCTTTGCTCTTGTTGGGACCAATGGCCAAGGAATTGGGACCAGGTTAGGAGAGAATGTTCCATAGCTCTTGGACTTGTCCCTCAGGGCTGAGGTGGGAGATTGAGAAAAGTAGCCAAGCTCCTTTCAAGACTAGGGTGGGGCAGGGTGTGACTCTGGCCAGAATGCTGGACTAAACTCAGGGGCGAGGGTCAGACAGACTGAGTCTTTCTTGGGAACACTTAGTCTGTTGGGAAAGGCCACACCTCCTCACCCCAACTCCCACCCCCTCTCGGGAGAAAGAAATGGACTTAACTTGCTTGGAGGTGGAGAGCCCTGTGATCTGGGTCTTTCTCCTCTCCAACCACGGCTGCCTGGGACCCCCAGCTCCCTGAGCCAGTGGGTCCATGCCTGTGATGCTCTGGAGCTGAAGCCTCAGGACCGTGAGCAGCTGGACGGCTTCATTGACCAGCTGTACAAGGACATCGAGGCAGGTTGGTGAGACGGAGCCTTGGCCTCACCCGACTTTGGAAGCCCCCATCAGTCAGTTGGTGGACACAGTTTTCCCCCAGGGAGCTCTGAGTTCATGGCTGGGGAAGGTAATCCCTGTGTGAAGCTTCATGCCTGTCTGCAGGGCATACACGAGAAATGGCCCTGTGGTCCATGCAGAGGCCTCATGCGGGGGGTGGGGGAGTGCCAGATTGTGCGTTGGTATCATGTATAGGAAAGCAAGCTTGTGCCTCAGAGAAGCATTGTCAGATAAATGGTAGTGACTGGGTGGCAAGACAGTGGAGCCATGCCTGTCCTTATAAGCCTGGTTTCCTTTTCCTACCTATGAAATGCACGTAATACCATCTGCATACGACTGTCTTACAGCAACTGGCGAGTTTCTTAACTGTGAAGGATCTGGCCTCTTTGTGCTGCAGAGCTGCTGTGAGTCCCGGCGTTGAGAAGGCACAGCCTCACGCTGCAGTTCACCTCTGTTGGTCCCTTCTGGGCTGGTAGAGTTGAGTCTGGGAGTGGGATTAGGGCTGAGCTTGAGGATTTCCGCTTGGTCTCCCATATAATTTTTTCATTCATTTATTGGATTGCTCGTGCTTTCCAGTGGGCTGGCCCAGTGCTAAGGCAGGGCACAGAGCTCTGATTCTTGCAGAGGGAACCCTGGGTCTTGCCCCACCACTGCCCTGAGTCCTGAGTGTCCTAAGAACCCAGGAGGAGCTCAGGCTGGAAGGCAGTCTCATCAGTACCTGATGGAGGGACAGAGCCAGTTCAAACTGTTTTTCCAGATCCCGGCCTCCTACCCTCTGCTCTCCTCACCGCAGACCTTTCCTCCCAGGCTCTGGGGATACTACCTTTTCCAAACTAGGCTCCCAGCTGTTACCAGTAACAGACAGGCCTGAGTTAAGTTTCAGGCACGGGCATCCCTTTCATAGCCCTGTCCCTCTCTTTGTGAGACACTGGGAACAGCTGAGGATCAAGGGGACCAGTGAGGAGAAGAGCAGGGCCAGGCATGGCAGGTGGGGCAGGGCAGTGATGTGGGAGCACATCTGGGCCTGTGATCTTCAGGAAAGAGCACTGGACAGGGAGACAGGACACCGGGGCCCCGGGACCTCACAGCCCTAGCAGGGATCAGAGAACAAGGAAAGACGGGGCCCAGGGCTCTGCACAGTTAAGGCTGTTATTTTTCTTAGTCAACAATCCTCATTACCTGCCTCTCATGACCCAGGCAACCACAGCTGTGTCCCCAATGCAGAGACCTCCTTCCCAGAAAACAACTTCCTTTTGCATGTCACCGCCCTGGAGGATATTAAGCCAGGAGAGGTGAGGGGGCAAGTAGCTGTGGGGGTGGGTGGGCAGGAGGCCTGGCAGGTTCTCTCCAGGAATCAGGAGCAGCAGTGGCTCCAGCCCCAGGTTCAGGCTGTTGGGTTGAATCCCTTCATGCTGCAGGACCTTAGTCTTGCCTGTGAGTGTGCTCTGACCCCACCTCACTTCAAAAAATAACTCCAAAAAGCCTCAGCAGTGTTTGAGAGAGCACTGTGTGCCTGAGTTCTTGTCTCCAGCTACTTTTTGATCAAGGAATCTGCAGCTTCTAATGAAACAGGAAATGGCCCTTTGTGGCTTGGACTATGGGTTGCTAATGTGGTTTGGGGTCCTGGCTATTAGAGCAGTACACAGAGCCTGCTTGAAACTTCTTTCAGGGCAAGTAGCTTCACAGCAAGATAACCTCTGCCCCAGCCACAGACAGACCTTGGCCATGGCCTGAGGCCCAACCATAGCCCCCAGTTCAGACTGTCAAAGCCTCACAGTCCCCTCCCTGCTCTGAGCACAAGGGGATGGATTAGGGTGGCCTACCCTTTCGCTGAAGGGCAGCTCAGGCTCCTGGGGACGAGGCAATGGTTGGACACGGGGCAGAGGTTGGGGAGGCCCTAATCCCACCTGTTAGACCATCAGCCCACCTCTCTTGTGCCCCTTAGGAAATCTGCATCAGCTACTTAGACTGCTGTCAGCGGGAGCGCAGCCGCCACAGCCGCCACAAGATCCTCAGGTGCCAGTGGGGGCTACGGTGGGCAGCTCTGGGGTCCTCCATTCCTGTGGCTGCCTGACTGTGCCCTCACCATCATGCCCCCTCGCCCTCTGCAGGGAGAACTATCTGTTCGTCTGTTCCTGCCCTAAATGTCTGGCAGAGGCTGATGAGCCCAACATGACCTCTGGGGGGGGGGGGGGGGAGGAGGAGGAGGAGGAGGGGAGGAGGAGGGGAGAACCGGAAGATGCCGAGCTGGGGGATGAGATGACTGATGTGTGATGTCACCCTGCTCAGAAGCGCTCCTACCCCAGACCCTGTAGAAGGGGCCTTTCCCCAGAGCAGAGGCTTGGAAGGAACACCCCACTCCTGTCGCCTGCTTCCCCCCATTTCAGCACTCCTTCTGCCAGAGGGTAAGACAGGCTGGACCCTAGACCCTGTCCCCCGCCGGACCTCACGCCCGGACACTGCTGCCGCGTGGCTCAGGCTCTGCACTGTCACTGAGCCGCTCAGAACTGGCTTCCCCCTGAGGTTCGGATGTAAGTGGCTGGAACCAAGGTCAGGGCCTAACAGTGTTCTTCCCCATGGCCCCACTTACTCATCCGTTTGAGGCTTCAGCCCTCTCAACTCAGTATGGGGGGAGGGGGGAAGTAACAAAGTGGCAACCCGAGAACAGCCTGACTCCACTGAAGAAGAGAGGGGCCAAGATGCCCTTACCGTAGGCTTCCCTACCTCCCACTGCTGTAGCCTGACCACGGACACAGCCTGGAGAGGCAGGAATGGGGAACTGGGCCCCACTGCACCTTCTCTTAGGTGCTCTGTTGGGAACACTGAACCACGGGGATTACCCCCTCTCCCCACCTCACCTGCCGTTTAGACATCAGGGGAGTAGAGATTAGCCCCTCCCCCAGAATCTCTGTACTTGTGCCTTGCCTCTAGGCCCTGGTACAGTGGCTAGCCTCACAGGGTCTGGAAGAGGTGTCTGCCTCCCTTGGGAGGGGTATGGGGGGATCACCACCCCTCCTCTTACCCTCATCCATTTAGGATTCTAGCAGCATGGCTGAGACTGTGGGGGGGGGGGGGAGGGCAGTGAAAGGCCTCTGCTCCCTAATTGAGGATGTTCTAGAGTCTTCTAGAACTTTCATCAGTGAGGGGCTCTCCTGGTCTCAATCTCCATCTTTAGGATCTCCACAGAGGAACACAAGTCTTCCAGAAACCTAGAAGAGCTGGGCTGGATACTCAAGATTAGCCCTGACTGTCCTCCTCCTCCCCAGATTAGCACCACCCCTTGCTCTTGGGTTGGAAGCTGTGGAAATTGTAACCTGTCACCCGCAATTCTTTACTGCCCCGCTTCCTTGAGGGGCCTGCTGCATGCCCCTGCTGAGGGATCCCAGGGAGGCCAGGTGCCACCCCACAGGCCCTTTCCTGAATCGTGAGCAGGTGGAATCTGCCTGACTAGCCTATTGGGTTCTTAATTCTTCAGAGCAGCCAGCACCCCCTCTCCCCCCCCCCCCCCCCCTGCTCACTGTTCTCAATAAAACATGAATGGTGACAGGCCTTTACAGGAATGCTTTGTGGAAGATGGCTTGACAAGCAGGCAACAGTCACGTGGATGGTCCCAAAATGCATAGGACAGAGCAGGTGATGGCAGGAGATGGGAGCTCCAGCTCCCCAGTTTGGATTCATCCCTTGTCTCGTCTGTATCTGCCGTGCAATTGTTTCTCAGGTCTAAGAGCAGGGCTCCTCTGAGGTCCAGTGTGGATCCCCAGGACCAGGCTACAGAACGAGGAGGCTTTTCCTCGGGGGCTGAACCACCGCTTCCTGAGTTCTTGAGCAGGAGGCTGTCAGGATCCAGGATTAGCAGTCTGAGCATTGGTCCTAAAGGACCCTGGGCAAGCCTTGTACCCTCTCTAGGCCTCAGTTTCCTCCCTTCAAAACAAGAGCGTGGGACCAAGTGAGTGTTTGAAGCCCCCCACCCCCACCCCTGTGTGCTTTACTCTAGGACACAGTTGCAACCCTGATGAGAGGCTTTATTGCTAAAAAGTCACTGAGGGTTTATTAAGTCCTCAAACACCAGCTCCTTATACCATTCCAGCAACTGCTGTGAAAGACTCTGGGTGGGGAGGCTGGAGCCAGGTGGGATGTGACAGGTCTCAGATGGCTCTCAAACCACCTGCTGTTGGCCCCTTTAGTTTCAGACCGGAGCCCACCAGCCCCAGGGCCTAGCTCTTGCCTCTTTCCATAGCATGAGACACCTTAGGAGCCCAGGGGAAGAAAGGCCAGTGGTGTGGCTTCCTTTAGCTGAGCCAAGGCCCAAGCCCTTTTCCTCCACCTGTCTCCACCAGTTCCCAAGTGCTATCCCCAAATCCTGAACAGCAGAATTCCTGGATTTTCCCTTCTCAGCCCAGAGTTGCTTATGGCTGGAATGTGGGACCAACTCTTCTACCAGAAGGTCCAGGGCGGTTGCAGCAGCTCAAAGGTGGGGATGCTGGTGACATTGACTGGGATGGAAATGATGGCCCAAGGCAGCCCATGCTGTTCCAGGGAGCGGCGGATCATGTAGCTGGGAGGGCATGGAGAGAGGTGGTGATGGTCACTTTCTCGGCACCCCATCATGCCCCACTGTCCCCATTACTCTGGGAGTTCCAGAGCCTGAGGACTTTTTGGCCCTCCAACCAGGGCACCCCAAGGTGAGGCTTATGGGTAGGGACTAGTAATTGCCCTTGACCTCCCCGAGTTGTGGCACCCAGTTTGGTGCTAATACAGCCAGAGACAAGGACCCCTCACCCATCTCGGCCGAGCAGGAAGAGGGCGGGGATGTCAGCTGTGCGCTGGGTACTGTCCTGGATCATCTCCACGTAGAAGCTGTCATTGTCAACTGCGTTGTCAGAGATGATCACTGCCCGCCCGCCGTGCTCCTGCACCACCCGGGTCTTGGAGAGGAAGGAGCAGCCCCTGGAAGAGGTGATGATGAGACCAAAGAAAAGCCAGGGTCCTAGCTATCCCCTCCCCAGACCACCACCCTGGGAGGGTGCAAGAAGGACCAACCATGGAGGATTATTTTTTTATAGAGGCTCACAAATAAATGGCCAAAGGCCTGGATAATTTTAAGACATTTCTTAAAAGACTCTTAAAAAGATGAATTATTTAAAAAGTTATTTCAAAGTATCACCACCAATACTGATCTCAGACTCTCCCCTGGTGCCTGTGCCTGTCCGCGCCTTACCCCCTCTCCACCAGCGCGATCTGGTCTTGGATGAAGAAACCGTTGCTGAGTTCCCCGCAGGCCTCTGAAGGTTCCGCAGGGACAAGGTGAATCTGCTCATACCTTGTGTGCTGAAAGATATTTAAATAGATGAAAGTGTGGGGAGGGGTTAGGACCGAGCTGATCATTCCATCATATCAGCTCCTCACAAAATACGAAGGAAATGCATGATTTCTGTGTGCTGGACACTTGAGCACTTTTACTCAATTGTCACAATTGTCTGGTTGTCCTATCCCACCCTCCCTTTTTTTTTTTGGTTAAACCTTTATTTATTTATTTTTTCCACCCTCCCTTTCACAGACACAGGGAAGTTGCTATGGACCCAGAGTCACGTATTAATAGTTCAGCAGTGGAGCTAGCAGAGCCTTTGGCTTTTTTTTTTTTTTTTTAACTACTTCATGTCCCTAAGAAGAAGACAGTTTCCCTCTGTGATGCCCAGGTCTGTATTACACCCAGAGGAACAGCCGGAAGCCCTTCCTTCCTGGCTCTGTAGCCCCTGGAAGACAAAGCAGAATTCTGCCCCCTTCTCTGTCCCAGCACTCAGGTATTGATTGAATTGATGAAGGTCACCTCAACGTAGTAGGGGGAAATGTGGAGACAGCATCAGATGTGAGGGGGCCTCCCTGAACTTACAAAGATACCACCAAAGTCCTTGGCAGGCGTGGCTGTGAAGATGT
This sequence comes from Tragelaphus eurycerus, assembly GCA_935064755.1. Classification (NCBI taxonomy): domain Eukaryota; kingdom Metazoa; phylum Chordata; class Mammalia; order Artiodactyla; family Bovidae; genus Tragelaphus; species Tragelaphus eurycerus. The sequence continues at coordinate 26,052,294 of CAKXYN010000016.1, forward strand.
AGCGAATGTCCCCAGGACTCAGCACTTGAAAGTACAAATAATCATGGATGCGTAAGCCTGAAAGGTAAAATGTACACGTGAGAAGCCTCTGGGGGAAAAGCTGGTTCAGGTTCAGATCATGGACCCCGTGCCTTCAACAGGCTGGCTATGGTCTGGGCCCAGAGACCCAGCTTCAGCCAACTGTGTCCTCGCAGTAGGTAGGATAGATGGTCTCTGCTCTGGGGAGGATAGAGCTGATGCAGACAGTTAGTGACCCAGAGGTTTACAGCTGCTGCTGCTGCTTACACAGGTGAGCCAGGGAAACTGAGAGTTCCAGTGTTACCTCTCTGAGGGTTAATTCATCTTTGCTCTGAAGCAGACTTTAGAGTTTCAAGGTGGTAGATGTGGTAGCTGTTGGAAAAAAAAAAAATCTGGTTCCACTGCCATTCCCCCCTTGTCCAGTCACTACCATTTCTTGTCCTACCTGATGCAGCTTTTTAACTGGTCTATCTTAGCCTCCATTCTTGCTCCCTAAGGTCCATTCCCCTAACAACTGCCAGAAATTTCCTTAAAACATCTTAAAGCAGATATGATCATGTCACCACTGCCAGAGCTTCAATACCTTTCAAGGACTTCCTTTTGCACTTAAAGCCTAAACTCTAGTCTGCAAGGCCCTGCTTGATGTGGCAGTTGGCAGCTACCCCAACCTCATCTTTTCCCTTCCTGTGTTCTAACTACACTGGCCTCGTTTCTTCACATCTCCAAGTCTTCTTTTAAGTTCCCTCACCATACCACACCTCTAACTCTTTATAGGGCTCACTCCTATTCATCCATCAGATCACTTTCTCAGAGAAACCTGCCCTGTGACTGCCCTCCCTTTATGCCCATTCAAAAATGTACTTTGTCTCCAATGACACTTTTAACATAATTTGGAATTATTTTTGTTTGTTGTCTCTCTCCTGCACTAGAACAAGGACTTAAGTTTGTAATTTCATTCCATATTGTATCCACCTTAACCAACATAATGGCTAGACTATAACTGGTGCTCTAAAAGGTTGTTGAGTGAATGAACAACTATTTCCAGCAGGGAACTGACAGAACAACTAGATTTTTCTGGGATGTGGGTCTCTTTAGTACCAAAGTGCAATGTTTACCTGAACTTAAGTGGCTGGTTTCCTTAGCCCAGAGAGACTGAGTAACGTGAAAGGGTGGAAACTTCTGCCACAAGTCGCTACTGTGTGTCAGGGCTGGGATCAACTGTGGCTTTAGCCGTCCTTTTCTACATCCTAATCAGCCACCAGGTAGAGGTCCACCGGTTGGTACTGGGCTACATGTACAGCCTTTTGTCCTGGGAGTGATGGCTTCCAGTCAAATAGACATACACTCCCAGGAGGCCTTCCTGGATTAGCACTAAAATTCCCCTCCTCACTACACATCTTTGCCTAGCCTTTGTATCTGCTGATCTGTGTAAATTAAGTGTAGATATACACATGTGCTCACATATGTATATGGGTGTATGTTTATGTTCTCATGTAGGTGCACACAGGTTTGGTGTGTGCATATGTGCTAAGTGTGTGTAAGCCCACGTATAGCAACGTGTGGTCCCATTTATGTATGTGAATGCTCACATATTTCCAGCTTGTAGTATTCCTGTGAGTGTGAAAGTCCCTCAGTCGTGTCCGACTCTTTGCGACCCCATGGATTACACAGTCCATGGAATTCTCCAGGCCAGAATACTGGAGTGGGTAGCCTTTCCATTCTCCAGGGTCCCATTTATGTATGTGAGTGCTAACATATTTCCAGCCTGTAGTACCCCTGCTGCTACTGCTAAGTCACTTCAGTCGTGTCTGACTCTGTGTGACCCCACAGATGGCAGCCCACCAGGCTCCCCTGTCCTGTGGTCCTTGTTCTTCGCCCCCCTCAGCCACCTAAGTCGGCGCTAGTGGGGGTAGGGGGAGCCTTCCTTCGACGTGGGTAGCTGGGGACTCACAGCCCAGTCTCAGGCCGCGCCCAGTTAATTTCCCTGGGGACCACTACCCACCCACTCCAGGTGCTGGTGTCTGGACCTGCCTTGCTCCAAATTCGCGAGGTCCCCAAGGTGACCCGTGGCCCCCGGCCCAGGACGCGCTCAAGCTGGTCCACCAGCCCCGCCCTGAAGCGTAGCCCCGCCCGTTGCTGCTCACCGTGGGCCGCGACGCACGCGGGGAGCCAGAGCACGAGACACCACCAGCCCGCGGCGCCGGTGACCATCTCCAGGGCCCGGCCGGGCGCCGCGCTTCTTCCAGCCACCCCGCCGCGCGTAGCTAGCCGGACTTCGGCCTGACAGCTGCTCTGGCCTCCCGCCCCCGGACCCGCTCACGCCGTCGGTTGGCGGACCGGAATGAGGCCTAGGACTGATTGGCTCTGAGGCCTGCTTATGTAGCCACATTTTCCGCCCCTACGCCCTAGCCCACTTCCTATTGGTCGAGAGAAGTGAGGCCGAGGGCTGATTGGCCTAAATTGTTAACTGCAACTGCCGGCCCCCGCCCCAGCATTTCTCTTTTTGGGTTAGACTCTGCAGGACCTCTCAGGTCGAGGGCGGGCCCGGGAGGCCGCGGGAACTGAGAATGGGAGACCCGGAGCACTCGCCTCAGCCCCGAAAGTCTTGGCTAGTCAGCTCCTGCGTTCTCGGCCGAGTCCTCGCCGCGGCAGCTTCGCAAGACAACGATTTATCTTCTAGCTGTGCTTTCCTTTTTCCCATCCTCTTCTTGGGAAGGCATTCGTCTAGCGCCCAGGTGGTCTCGGGCGACCCCTGCTCTGCTCATCCTCTGCCTAGTTCCACTGGGGTTTGTGCGGTCGTAGTCAGTAGGCCCTGGGGATGTGGCCTGATGCATCCGACACTCGAGGAAGCTCTGACAATGCCAAACCAGAAAACGAGCATTCGGGCCAGGTGCCCACGTGTGATTTTGGACACCTAACCTCTCAGCCTCAGTTCCCTCATCTGTAAAGTGGGCGTGATCGTGGTACTACCAAAACGATAGCGTGTAACAACGAGCTCGCTCACGTCAAATGCTTAGTAAAAGCCTGTCTCTCAGTCAGCAGTCAATAAATACATGCGTTTATTGCATCCCATGGTCTTGGGAGATAGAGGGAATGGAATTAGAGTTAGTGGCTGACGCGGCCGAGCAAGGATTCTACATGCTTAAAAATAATGGCACCATGGAAAACCGGCAAACCTTCCCTTACCAACGATTCTCTTAGCTTTCACCGAGGCCCAGCCTCTGACCCTTCTAGCCACGCCGACTCTATGGTAGCGAACCATAGAGTGGCGGAAGTGGCCCACCCCTTCCTCTCCCGGTCCAACGGCTTTGTGAAGCTTCTGGGGAGTTCTCTGGCGCGGAGCATTGTGGGGTTGCTGGGCGTCCCGGGCGCGGAGAAGAGGAGTAGCCGGCCACTGGATAAGCTTACAAGATGATGGTGAGTCCCATCTCAGTCATCCGGCTCCATCCGTTGCCATCTGGTCGGTAGCTGGCGCCGCTTGGTCTAGCCAGTCTCGTAGAACCTTCTCCTTCTTATTGACTCGGTTCTCGCCCCGACCCTCAGTCTGTGAGGGACCCCGGCCCGCTACCGCCTGGTGGGCCCGGACCCAGAGCAGCTGCCCTCAGCGGGGGTTTTGTGGGGCTCAAGAGGCGGCTCCGGTCGGGCCGGCTGGGGACTACAAGTCCCAGGGTGCTTCGGGGCCTTGAACCTGCGTCGGTCACCCGGTTTTCGGAGCCCCCCATAATCTTGACCTGGGTCAAAAGACTGCGGGTTGAGCGTGCATACGCGGTCCAGGGCCAGACTTGGAAGCTCTAGCTGTCTTGAAAAATGCGGATGTGAAGAAGGGTGCTTCTTATAACCGCTGAGGCAGCATGGGGACGGAGCCCAAGGTCTCAGCTGTGGTCTCTCATTGCCCCGCTCCCTGCCATCTTGCTGCTGCATAATTGAAAACAGATCCCTCCGCTCGTCATCCCTTTATTCATTAAGTAAACGCATTTTGTTGTTCAGTCGCTCAGTCCTGTCTGACTCTTTGCGACCCCATGGACTGCAAAACACCAGGCTTCCCTGTCCATCACCAACTCCTGGACTTGCTCAAACTCTTGTCCACCGAGTCGCTGATGGCATCCAACCATGTCATCCTTTGTCGTCCCCTTCTCCTGCCCTCAATCTTTCCCAGCATCACGGTCTTATCCACTGAGTCAGTTCATCGCATCAGGTGGCCAAAATTTGGAGCTTCACCTCCAGCATCAGTCCCTCCAATGAATATTTAGAACTGATTTCCTTTAGGATTGACTAGTTTGATCTCCTTGCAGTCCAAGGGACTCTCAAGAGTCTTCTCCAGCACTCAGCCGCCTTTGTGGTCCAGCTCTCAGATCTGTACATGATTGCTGGAAAAACTATAGCTTTGACTCTACAGACCTTTGTCAGCAAAGTGATGTCTTTGCTTTTTAATATGCTGTCTAGATTTGTCATAGCTTTTCTTCCAAGGAACAAGTGTCTTTTAATTTTATGGCTGCAGCTACTATCCACAGTGATTTTGGAGCCCAAGAGAATAAAGTCTAAGTGTTTCCGTTTTTTCCCCATCTATTTGCCATAAAGTGATAGGACTGGATGCCATGATCTTTGTTTTTTGAATGTTAAGTTTTAAGCCAGCTTTTTCACTCTCTTTCACCTTCATCAAGAGGCTTTTTAGTTGCTTTCTGTCACTAGGGTGGTGTGATCGCATATCTGAGGTTATTGCCATTTCTCCCAGCAATCTTGATTCCAGCTTGAGCTTCAGCCAGGCATTTTGCACCATGTACTCTGCGTATAAGTTAAATAAGCACAGTGACAAGTATACAGCCGTGACATACTCCATTCCCAGTTTGAATTAGTCCATTGTTTCCATGTCTGATTCTAACTGTTGCTTCTTGACCTCATACAGGTTTCTCAGGAGGCAGTTAAGGTGGTCTAGTGTACTTATCTCTTTAACGTTTTTCCACAGTTTGTTGTGATCCACACAGTCAAAGGCTTTAGCGTAGTCAGTGAATCAGAAGTAGATATTTTTCTGGAATTCCCTTGCTTGTTCTGTGATCCAGCAGATGTTGGCAATTTGATCTCTGGTTCCTCTGCCTTTTCAAAATCCAACTTGTACATTTGGAAGTTCTTGGTTCACATACTGTTGAAGCCTAGCTTGAAGGATTTTGAGCGTTATTACCTTGCTAGCATGTGAAATGCATTGGAGAAGGAAATGGCAACCCACTCCAGTATTCTTGCCTGGAGAAACCCGGGGACAGAGGAGCCTAGTGGGCTGCCATCTATGGGATCGCACAGAGTCGGACATGACTGAAGCGACTTAGTAGCAGCAGCAGCAGCAGCATGTGAAATGAGCACTGCTGGATGGTAGTTTGAACTTTTAGTACCTACTGAGTGTACTAGGCCCCTAGTACAGCTTCTGAGGTGCAACTTCTCAACCAGGAGAATAGGCAGGGCAGTGGGGATGATGCATTAGAGGTGAGAAGACCCAGCCTCTGACCCTGTCTGCCCTTCTAGATGTGACATTAGATGGCTTTTCTAGTTGGCCACCTAATTCTGGGTCTCATTTTCTTTAGGGAAGCAGGTGAATCCTGAATGCTGTCTGTAGCCCTCCCCTCTCCCCTTCTTTGGCATCCCTTTCTCCAACTCAGAGGTACAGGTACCTTCCATGGGTCCCAAACAACCTCGGTGGTGTCCCCCGAGTTGCTGTTGAACAGGGCCAGCTCTTAAGTGTTTGAGGTAAAACCCTGACCTGTGGTTCCTGTGCACTTGGCAGGTCGCTTGTCCATTTTTATCAGTCCAGCTCAGTACTCTGTTCTTTTCCTGCTTCCTCAACTTCTGCCTGACCTAGTCATGTCAAACTGACAGCAGTCAGATGCTCAGTCTACCAAATGCCCTGAGAATGCTGCTTGCGCCCGAGAGAGTAGGAACCTGGCGTTAATCTGTATACCCTCTCCCCCTTGTTACCTATTCCCTGAAGTCATCTTCATCTCATGCAGTGGCAGCATAGTAGAACACTTGGGAGTAAGGGCTCTGGAGCCACACTTAATGTCTATGTTTGTAATTAACTGTGCCACTTAACGGACGTGTGACTTTGAGTGTGGTGGTATATTTCTGACCCCCAAAGTTCTTCTGACTTGTGATAAAACCCTTTACCAAGAGGCCCCAGACCACCACCTCGGCTTTTCCCTGAACTGACCCCTGCTCTGTTTCCTTGCTTATTGACATTTTATAGCTCTCCTTTTTTGAGTATGAAACTTAAGTCACCAAGAACTCTTGCTGTTATTGTTTGATACCTGGTGCGTTGGTACCTGATACTCTGGAAGCCTTTTGTGATTGAAAAAGAGGTAAGAGTTCCTCAAAAAGCTCAGTCCTATGACTTCGGTACAACCACACAGAAGGTATTGATATGTCCTTGCCTTTGTGTTCAGCACTGCATGCTTTAGCATATGAACACCTGTGGTTTTATAGAGCTGCTGCTAAATCACTTCAGTCGTGTCCAGCTCTGTGCGACCCCACAGATGGCAACCCACCAGGCTCCCCCGTCCCTGGGATTCTCTTGACAAAAACACTGGAGTGGGTTGCCATTTCCTTCTCCAATGCATGAAAGTGAAAAGTGAAAGGGAAGTTGCTCAGTCGTGTCCGACTCTTAGCGACCCATGGACTGCAGCCTACCAGGCTCCTAAGCCCATGGGATTTTCCAGGCAAGAGTACTGGAGTGGGGTGCCATTTACTTCTCCGAGAGCATCAAGCTAAATAATGCTTATTAAAAGTTTTTAAGGAGAAGGAAGACCATTAAACTGAAATTAACAAGCCTTTCATGGTAGATACCCTTGGCAGATTATTGGATTCTGCTGCTGTTTCTTCACTTGAGTAAAAATGAGGCTGGAAAGTAACTTAAGGACATGAGCTGGGCTTGCCCTTGGAGGACTGACAGAGAGGCACCATCCTGGTTGACCTAGCTTGGCTCAGTCCAGCCCTGCCACCTTTTCCTCCCCAAGGGATCTCTGTACCCAGCCTGCTATTTCTGTAGGGCCTATACAGCATAGGAACTTGGGACAGTGTGGTCAGCTGCTTCCAAGCCCTTCCTGCTTGTAGTTAGGAAGTCTCAGTGAATTTAGTGTCACCATACTGCTGATGCTTTTCCAAAAATAAGAATCAATTGCCACTGTACTTCATGATGTGTATAAAGCACTTTCAAGTGTATTTGGCCCTTGAATAACTCCAGAAGTTAGGGGACCAGATTCTGTGAAGTCAAAAGTTTGCATGTGATTTAGTCAGCCCCCCATATCTTGATTTCTCTGTATCTGAGGATTCAACCAACCTCAGGTGGTGGTGTACTGTAGTACTTACTGCTGAAAAAAAATTCAGGCATAAGTGGACCCACACAGTTCAAACCATGCTGTTCAGGGTTCAACTGATAATGTAATTGGAATTTTCAGCACCAAAAGCTTCTGTACATTGCTTTATATGTGGCCAAATCTAGGCACTCTACACATTGAAATTAGTGTAGTCCTTACCTTTATGAAGCTTGTATTTTAAGATGGACGGCAATATAAACATTATGCTTGAGAAGGAGCAGAGAGAGTTCTGGGGTCCCCTGTTCCCAGTGCCCATGTTAACTACTGTTGAGAGGAATGGCAGCTCTGAGGAATTGCTGGCCTAGTGGGAAGAAAGCCGTTTTGGTAGAACGTGGCAGTGTGGCTCTTGTAGGTGGGGTATAATTTGGAGTTAGACATGAGAAAAAATTTATAAAAACATTGGATAAGTCAGACTTGGTGGGGTAAACGACTCTGTTGAAGGGACTAGGAAGGGATTAAGACTCAAGTTGGTTTTCAGTTGATAATGTAAATCTCTGTTGCGGCAGGGTTGGACCAGAGATGACTTGAAGCTGCCCTGAGGAATGATTTAGCAGGACTGGGAGAAGGGGGCTTTGGGGAACCCATTTTTCCTTGCAAGGGACCCAAAGGAAATCTGAGAGTACAGAGAAGCCATATGTTAGGAAAAGTTGAAACAAAATAAAATACCCAAGTTTCAAAACTTTCTTTACTACCACTCTTACTTATTTGAGTTTGTTGTGCATCTTTCTAGCCTGTTTTTATGCAGCTACTCATTATATCTTGCCTCTTATAGTTATTTTTGTTGTTGATTTTTATCCCAGTGTAAACTAGACTATGCCATTACTCTGCTAAAAGCTTTTCCAGGGCATCCCTTCTTTGTAGGAATAAAATCTATACACTCCTTACCATAGTCTGCAAATGAGTAGTGTTTTGATTCCTGTCTGCTTCTTTAACCTCATTCCAGTCTTTTGCTTACTCAACCTTCCAGCTACACTGGCCAAAGAAGTCAAATTTTTAAAGAAATTGTTCAGTTAATGTGGAGTCAGCCTCATGGGTTGTTTGAGTTTCTAGTTTGTGAATTCCTGGCTCTTTTTGTTGGACTGAGACAGCCTGATGCTTCTCTATGTCTTCTCCATTTGAACACTTGAAATATCCCCAGGGGTGGGCATGGGCAATGACTGTCAAACTTTACATTTGCAATTCACAGTAATAAGTAAATTTCAAAGCATAGGGTTGCAGAGGGTCAGATACAACTTTGGGACTAAATAACAACATAGCCTAATTGCACACACATAACTAACATAACAAAAGTTTTGAAACAGTGTTTACACTTATCTGTTTTATATACATAAAATCAGTCATAAGAGAATAGTGACTGTTCTGAGACCAATGCAAAATAGAGAAAAACTTGTTTAGGGTATCTGGTTGGAGATGAGTCACAAGAAAGCTTTATGGAACCAGCATGAGAGATGGAAACACTGCTGTACAAATTAGAGTTGTCATTTTGTGAGGCAGAACAAACGTGCCATTTGTTCATCTGCCTAGCCATCTCCCTACACTCCAGCTACCATCATTGGTAAAACCGCCTGCCTGGGCATCTCTGGGACAACATCTGAAGCTCTTGGCATCTCATTCTGCATCAGTGCCCATCTCTTTCTCTGCGATTAAGCTCTCATGCGGTTGAACGGATGTTTGCCAGAGTGAGCACTGAGTACGGCCCGCTTCCTCCTGTGTGGTGGCCTAACTCCTCAACCCGGGAAGCAGGGTCAGAAGCTGAAAGGGCTATGCTTTCTCAACTGGGCACTGAAGAATACATTATTTGATTTGTTCTTTTTGACTGACTAAATCAGTGCTTCTCAAACCACTTTCTGGTATACCTGCAGAGCGTGCTATCTTTGGGGGTAGAGGCTGTTTAAGGGATAGATGTAGTAGATGGACATTGGGGGAATGTGGTTTAAAGGGGCCTCCAGATTTTTTTTTAAGTGAATTGCTCTTTCTTCTCTAGCCCACACCAGTTATCCTGTTGAAAGAGGGGACTGATAGCTCCCAAGGCATCCCCCAGCTTGTAAGTAACATCAGTGCCTGCCAGGTGATTGCTGAGGCTGTCAGAACTACCCTGGGCCCCCGTGGTATGGACAAGCTCATTGTGGATGGCCGAGGTAAGTGCAGAGTTTCTCAGACAAGTGTGCAGAAGAGGAGGCTCCTCTAAAGTGTTTGGGGTCAGCAGAGATTGGCAACAGAAATCCCTCTGCTTTTAAGATCGCTGAAGGATTGCTCACTGTGAAGCTACTTCTTTTCATACATTGTCCTGAGTGCTGAGCCTCTTGGGAATATATGGGAGAAGCCATGTTCAGGAATCTTGCCTTGTAGACAGATTTGGCCTAAAAACATGAAATAGAACCTTCCGAAATTGCCTGTGGTCACTCCTATTGTATCATGTTGCTGAGACAAATTCCGCATTATGCTTCAGTGTATTAATTTACAAGTGAAATATGAGGGTATCAACTGTTAAGAATATCTAAGTGATTATCTATTCTTATTTTTTAAAATGTTTTATACATCCAGTAGAGGTTTGCTGTTCAGAGAAAATGAAGAGCTCATGGTTTTTGGAAATGTGTGATTTTAGGTGGCCCTTTGTGCCCAGAGCTAAATCTATAAAAAGATCAGTTCATTTCCACCACAAGACCCTCTGTCCTGTCCCAGTAAAGTGTATATGGGCTCCAAGTCCAGCTAGAAGTCAGAATTTAAGAAAAGATCTTTGCATTTTTACTTTGTGTTTGTCCCCTTAAAGGCAAAGCAACAATTTCTAATGATGGGGCCACAATTCTGAAACTCCTTGATGTTGTCCATCCTGCAGCGAAGACTTTAGTGGACATTGCAAAATCCCAAGATGCTGAGGTAGGAATATCAAGTCTGTGTGTTTCAGTGGAGATTGAAACACGTGCCTGTTTGTTCCTTTGCTCGTCTTTCTTTAGCCCTTTAAAATTCCTTCTGTTTCACTGTGTGTGGTTCAGGTCTCAGGACCAGGCCTGTGTGCTGTCATTCATATGAGTTGCTCAGTAAATAATTTACCCTCTCATCTGTTGGTTGCCTTATAAGATGGAGTTGGAGATTGTTTCCAGTTCACTTTTTTCTTTCTTAAAAAAAAAAAAAAATTTATTGTGGTAAAACACACATAACATAAAATTTGCCATTTTATGTTCCTGTCAGTGACATTAACTTGTCTTTGCCTTTTTAAAAATCATTTCTAACACTGGAGTCTTATTGAGAGAGACAGGTTTGCATTTCAGAGTGTTACAGATAATGTCCCAAAGTTATATTAAAAGATCTATTAGGACCCTGTAGCCTGGAAAACAGTATGGCAGTTTTCAACAAAGGAATACCTTTCAGTCTAGGAGTTTGGCAGCTTAAACCATTTGCCACAGTAACTTTTTTCTCCCTAAAGTCTGTTACATTCCACAGAAACGTAAGTGAGTTAAAAGTAAATTTCTTCTATATCAGAGGTTAACCAGTTTTCTAAAAAACTCTTTTTTCTCAAAGGAAAGGGGAAGCAGAGGGAAAAAAAAACCCTTATTCTTTTTGTCCTTTATTAAAAATAAAGTTTAGATCCCATTGTAGAAAATTGCCATTAAGAAAAACAAGCTCATAATCTGCTTATTCCAAATAGTGTTTAAAATACAAAAGACTTGGATCCTTAGAGGTTTGTTTTGTGAACTCCTGTAGAATTTGTTATCATTTATCTCATACCTTTTGCTACCATTATTTGTTATTCATGACATATTCAGTTCAGTTCAGTTGCTCAGTCCTGTCCGATTCTTTATCGCAGCACACCAGGCCTCCCTGTCCATCACCAACTCCCGGAGTTCACCCTAACTCATGTCCATCGAGTCAGTGATGCCATCCTGCCATCTCATCCTCTGTTGTCCCCTTCTCCTCCTGTCCCCAATCCCTCCCAGCATCAGACATATTAGCATTATAATATTATAAGCATATATATTGTGTTACTGATCATAGTACCTTGTTGATAGTAAATAAGTTCTTGGTTAATTTGTGTATATTATTTCATATTCTGGGAAAATTTGTCCAGATCAGCCCTCTTTGGAGAATGGGACTGGCTGCGGAATAAATTTTGTGGCCCAGGACCATTTGATGAGATGAATATCTACCCAGCAGCACCCCAGTTTAAATGGATAGATGGCTTAGAAAACAGAGTTTGGGAGTTTTATTCCTGAACATGAGTGGATGTGAGTTTCCTGTCATCTTGTTCCAGGTCGGTGACGGCACCACCTCAGTGACCCTGCTGGCTGCAGAATTTCTGAAACAGGTGAAACCCTACGTGGAGGAAGGTTTGCACCCGCAGATCATCATCCGCGCCTTCCGCACTGCCACACAGTTGGTATGGGAGTGCTAGTGAAGCTGGGCCGCTTGGGCACCTTTTTGTTTCTCTTGGGATATGGTCTGTATTGGGTTGTGGAGGGTCTGGGGACAACATTCCTTGAATATTTTCTGAATTCTCCATAGAAATCTCAGTTCTACCATTCAATAGCTATTGACTAGGTAACTTAGTCTGTTTAAGCTTCCAGTTTCCTGACAGACTATGATGTAGACATACCACAGGCTGTAAGTGAGAGCTGTTTTGTTTTTATTGAGTACTTCATAGCACATCTTGTGACCTTGCTTTTATTGACCTTTGACTTTCATTCTTTAACTTGGGATAAGTCATTTCCTCTTCACCTTACTTTCTTTACTGTCTCTGTTTTGGGGTGGTGACATCAAAATGAAATCATATGTGAGAAGTATGTATGAAAGGATATCTTTTGAAAAGATACAATGTTAACATACAAATATGTGTATCATTAATTACATAACGTAGTTAATATATAAAGTACTACAATGTACTGGGAGTGGGAATTGTCACTGGTGCTGTTCTGTGCCTGCTCTACGTTTCTAACTTTGGGCATTTTTCTAAACTAGAGATTTATATTTTTCTGGGCAGCTATAAGACTTAGAAATGTTACTTCAGCTGTCGAGTAGAAGTACTTAAGATTTGGGAGTAAACAGATTAGGGACTAGCAGGAGAGATTGGGACCCACTTCTCCAGTTTGTTTTTAATGTGAGAGACTCACCCCGTTTCTGTTCTTGGCAGGCAGTTAACAAGATCAAAGAGATCGCGGTGACTGTGAAGAAGGAAGATAAAATGTAAGTTTGCAGTGAACTTTGTCAGAACCTTGACTTCCCACAGCCAGACTGGATGCAGAAGCGTGCTGGAATACCCTGCGTGGACTGGGGCTGTTTGGCTCTTGCTAAAACCCTTGGTGTGCCGCAGTCCGTGTAGTATAAGAGAGGCTGTAGACTGTAGTTGTAAAGCTGTCACTCATGAGGTCTTTGACTGCAATCACCATCTGTCACTGGTAATCTGCCCTAAAGATTCAGAAGACAAAGTGTTGAGGGCTGAATTTTAGAGGCTAGCATAGAAACCATCTCCATATTGCGATAGAGTCCGATAAGAGGGGCTTTCCAGGCCTGATGCAGGTCCCACCCTTGTGTCCCAGGGAGCAGAGAAAGCTGCTTGAGAAATGTGCCATGACTGCTCTGAGCTCCAAGCTGATCTCCCAGCAGAAGGCCTTCTTCGCTAAGATGGTGGTGGACGCGGTGATGATGCTTGATGATTTGCTGCAGCTTAAAATGATTGGAATCAAGAAGGTGCAAGGTGGAGCCCTAGAGGTGAGCCTGCCGAGGCCTCCCTGGGAGGCTCTTGCTTTCACATTGACCCTTTAGGCAGCTTGGTGTAGGCGGACAGCACACATTGGAGGAATAGAGAGAATGCACTTGGGCGGGAAGCCAGCTGTGTTCCTCATGTGGCTATAAGCTGTCTCCTGTAGGTGCGTTTTGTAACCTCCACAGACTTGTATTACTTGCCAGCAGAATCAAAGAATGAACTGGCTGATTTTCAGAATCTCAGTGTTAATGTCGGAGGGAACAGGGCTAGCTCTGTAAGTGCTTTGCAGTCCATTCTTCTCCAAGCGGTACAGGCAGGCTGTCCCTTCTTTTATTCATTTATCTTGAACAGATAATACAGAAGTCAAACTGTATAGAAAGTCCTAAAGGAAAACAGAAATGTCTCCTACACCATTCCTGCCCCAGAAACCACTATTAACTGTGTGTGTTCTTCCAGACTGTGCATCTATAAGTATAAATGTAAATACTGTTTTCTGAAACAAATGCTCACTTGTAGTACATAGTGTCCTGCAACTTTTGTTTATTTAACAACATATTTTTTCACTTATTTAAATTAAAATAGTGACTATTGTCTACTGTATTTGCACAACACAATTGCGTTTTCATTCTGTTCGTCTTCTATGTCATGGCACATGAGGGGGATGAGATTCCCTTTACATAACAAAGCTGTAAAGAACCTGAAAGTCATCTGAGCCGTTTCCATGCCTTTGGCCCCCAGATGGTCGTGTTTCAGCCCATTCTCTACATCATGGCTTGCTGACGTTGTCTTTACACACTGCTTTGATCTCAGTGTTCCATCTTCTGTTCCAGAAACCCTTGAGGTTAAATTGGCATTCACTAAACTAGGGATAAGAACTGTAATTTTAACTGGTGAGAAAGCCAGGGGCTGCAAGCCACACATACGTTCAGTCTGTCTCTTTTACTAGTCCTCTGTCCTGGTAATGCACTCTTCCTGCAGTCTTGCATCCCCTAAGTTCATTCTCTTTTTTGCTGCAGGGTGAGGTTCCTCAGTTTACACTCTGCATGTAAAGCCACTTGGGGTTCTACAGGCCCACAGGATAAGAGAGGCCTTAGCAGAGCCTTTAGAGTCTCCTAAACTTGTCCCCGCCCTCTTTTTTTCCCTCCTACCCTCTTGTTTTGTATTCCAGCAACTGTTAATGGCTTTTCATCCCCTGATTGCACCATACTGCCTCTGCCTGTTGGGGACATCTTTTTCGTTTTCTGTTTCACTAATTTCAGCGCATCCATCTTGATTCAGCTCAGGCATCACCCCCTTTAGGAGGCTATGGACTTGAATGATGTAGGAATCTGGAACTGATAGGCTATAGTATTGTGTATTACAGACTAAAACTGTAGATTAGCACTACCAGAAAACACATAGGTCATTGAACGGGATACAGTTTTCAGGATTGTTATTTTGTCGACATACCGTTGATTTACAATGTTGTGTTAATTTCTCCTGTTCAGCAAAGTCATTGTTAACACATACCTAATTCTTTTTCATACTCCTTTCAATTATGATTTATCACTGAATATTGAATAGTAGGACTTTGTTTACCCATTCTCTGTGATAGTTTGCATGGTAACCCCAAACTCCTAACCCATTTCTCCTCCAGCCCCCGACCCCCATGGCAACCACAAGTCTGTTCACTTTGTGAGTGTTTCTATTACATAGATAGGTTCATTTGTGTTGTATTTTAGATTCTACATGTAAATGATATCATACGCTATTTGTCTTTTTCTTTCTGACTTCACTTCCTGAATATACCCTTCTTTATGGAGTGGGAAATGACTAGGTCATTTAATAAGAGGTCTGAGGCTGAGCCTGCCTTCTCATAGTGTTAAAGTCACTCCCAGGTGCCGTGTGCTTTCATCATGCCCTTCTGTTAAATCTGCCACGCAGCAGGCTCTGTTTGGGAATGAGTGGTGCAGTAGTTCATATTTTGAGGGATCGAGATGAGAGAAGCCACAATGATAACTTGAAAACTGAGGGAAATTTCTGACTGTTATGACCTTTTTTTTTCATCTCCTAAAGAGAGGAAGCATCTAGGCTACAGCACACAGGTGTTTTGTGCGCTCACGTGCAGTACAGGTAGGGAGAGATATGTGTACATATGTGCAGTGAAGACTGGGAGGTATCGAGTTGGAACAACAGTGCATCCCTTGGCACGTGTGCTTTTCAGAGTCAGTCTTAAAGGACAGCCCAGACAGGCCTTTCCCATGCTTAGTCTCTGCAAGCTAAGTGGTTTTCCTTATCCTGAAGGGACAACCAAAATACATTTTCATATTTTTCCTAGCATTTAGGATGATGGAAAAACTTTGTTACAGTAGTGGAATAAAAACATAATTAACCCTTTCAGGTTCACAGAAATGGACATGCATTAGTCCAGCACACCACTAACTTGATTTTATTTCATGCCAGTACTGAACTGTTGAACCGTCTGATTTTTTTAAACAGGAGTCCCAGCTTGTCGCTGGTGTCGCATTCAAGAAGACTTTCTCTTATGCTGGGTTTGAAATGCAACCCAAAAAGTACCATAATCCAATGATTGCCCTTTTAAATGTTGAGCTTGAGCTGAAAGCTGAGAAAGATAATGCGGAAATCAGAGTCCACACAGTTGAGGTAGGTCCTCCCAGCTGGCAGCGGCCTGAAAATGGGCAGCATTCTGGGCCAAAGCCTTGGGCCTTCGTGGTCATCTTGGGCTTACTTTGTTTCTCAGGTAGCTTATGGGCTCCTTTCCCCTCCTGTGCCCCTAGTATTGCTGTCTAAATACTGGGGCCACTCTTCTCACTCTACTCTCTCTGACCTGGACCTGAGGAGGTTTGGATAGGGCAAACCTCCTGAAACGTTATCCTTTGGCCCTGGGGAAGGGGCTTGTGGGAGCCTTTCAGCTATAAAATGAGCCCTGTATTTTGATTCCTCTTATTTGGGCAGATGTGAGCTCTGCCTTTCTAGACTATGTCCCATGCTGCTGGGACTGGTGTGCTCCCAACATTGGTATCAGCAAGGCTATCTCTCTGGAGGTAGCATTGTCACCCAACTGTAAGCAGCTGTTCTTGGAAAATGCGTCCCTAACACAGAATGGCCTTGGAAGGAAAGGTCTTGTCATTGGGAATTCCATGGGTGCAATGCCTCAGAGGAGCTAGAACTTAGCTGGCCAAACTGCCTCACACCTTAGCAAATACCAGCTCTGGAGTAGCTCCCAGTGCTCAGACTACTTTCTGCTTTTGTGTTTGAAAATTTTAGATGGTTCCTAAGTTACCTTAAAGGGTCCTTGTTTATTTGAACTGAGGGGAGTCTCTTCTGTTTACCCTCTGTTAATTCCCTAATAAATAAATATTTTCTGGGTCTCTTCAGGATTATCAGGCAATTGTTGATGCTGAGTGGAACATTCTTTATGACAAGTTAGAGAAGATCCATCATTCCGGAGCCAAAGTCGTCTTGTCCAAACTCCCCATCGGGGATGTGGCCACCCAGTACTTTGCTGACAGGGACATGTTCTGTGCTGGCCGAGTGCCAGAGGAGGATCTGAAGAGGACAATGATGGTACCCAAACTTTCACAGGCTGCTTTTAGGTCTTTCTGGCCCCAGAGGGGTTTTCATTTACCCTAGTGTACTGGACTGGTGTGTGAAGCTGGGCTTGTTTTCTTAACTCTTTTTGCCATGAAACACTTACTTCCAGTGTGTGCATACTTACTATATAAGAGTTAATCTAACCAAACAAGTCAGGAAAGCTGATTTGTGAGGGAACCTAGCAGTAGTGCTACGATTAGCTGGCTAAGCTCCAGTCTTGATGCTGCAGGCCAGGTTTCTCCTCTTTTTTTTTTTTTTTGCTGCTTCTTGGCGCCTGTGGAATCTTAGTTCCCTAACCACGGATGGAACCTGCACTCTTGTACTGGAAGCATGGCGTCTTAACCACTGGACTGCTAGGGAAGTCCCTCCTCCCTCCTTAAGCATCTTGCCAAGGTGCTTTAAGTTTTAAAGCACTGATCATGACTTCAGTCACTGGGCTCAGAGCACCCTAGTTTAGGGAAGAGGGTATTGGGTAAAGCTTTTTAACTGGGCTTGTTTGCCTTCATGTGTCTTCATTCTGTTTTGTTTTCTCCTCTTCCAGAAGGAGCCTTGAGGTCAAGGGTGAGAGTGGGTCATTAGTGTATCTGGGGCACCGTGGCAGTCTAACATGGGAAGTGGCTTTAAAACTAGGTGGCAGGATGCTTGCTTCCGCCTCATGTGATCTGTCCCTGCTGGATGATTTTGTCTTGTGTTCCTCAGGCTTGTGGAGGCTCCATCCAGACGAGTGTGAATGCACTGTCATCAGACGTTCTGGGCCGCTGCCAGGTCTTTGAAGAGACTCAGATTGGGGGCGAGAGGTGAGTGGTAGGCCTGGGCTCCCTGTCTGCTTAGCTCATGAGACCTGCCTGATGGCCTTCTGCCATCTTTGGTTTGTGGTGTATATATAACAGGCCTTCCAGGTGGCGCTAGAGGTAAAGAGCCTGCCTGCCAATGCAGGAAATGAAGAAAAGCGAGTTTGGTCCTTGGGTGGGGAGGATACCCTGGAGGAAGAAATGGCAACCCACTCCAGTATTCTTGCGTGGAGAATCCCATGGACAGAAGAGCCTGGCAGGCTACAGTAACATGTGCTACTGTCTTCTGAGGTCTTAATCTCGTGGGGTGAATAGTGTTCAGTTATATAAAGTGTTTCAGGAAGAAAGAAGGTCAAATAGGGTCTACAGTCTGACTCCACAGTCTTTTATGCCCCTGTGGTATAGCCCTAGACCTTCCCAAGAACGCGCCTTTAAGGGCAGGCTTGGAGAACTTTAGTGAGGGACAGAGGAGCAGCTGTTGAGTGTTGGGAGGACTTGGTGAGGTCTGAACACTGTGGGTTGGCAGCAGAAAGGAGTTCACAGATACACTTTGATCCTGGGTGTAGGTACAATTTCTTCACTGGCTGCCCTAAGGCCAAGACGTGCACTATCATCCTCCGTGGTGGTGCAGAGCAGTTTATGGAGGAGACAGAGCGGTCCCTGCACGACGCCATCATGATTGTCAGGAGGGCCATCAAGGTACTGGACTGGGGTCTTCCAGCCTGCACAGCCTACTCTGCCTCTTGAGCTGATGCGACCCTGGATTTGTGTGGTGATCCCTTTCCTGTATAACCTGTCCTTCTAAGTGGGGCATGTGGGCCCTGATTGTCTCGTGGATCATAAAGAAACATCCTCAGTCTCTCAAAATAAGTCATGCTACCTTAAAAGCTAAGACTTGTTCTTGTGAGCACCCATGGAGCTGATGGAGTCAGCCATCCCAGGGATTGTGCTAGTGCCCTCAAGGTGTAGGTGACCTTGAAGAGGGTCAGAAACAATATGGTTCACCAGATTGCAGTTGGGATGTGCTAGGCGTGGTCCATGTCCGGGCTTCTTGTGGCTGGGGCTGGGGAAAGGAGTGAGGAGCCAGCCCTCCTCCTAGGCTAGGGGGCCTGTTGACTGAGTGGCCCAATTTGGCCATGGCTGGAGTTTAGATGGGGCTCCTTGAATTTAGAGGTGAGTCTGATCTTTGCAGAATGATTCAGTGGTGGCTGGTGGTGGCGCCATCGAAATGGAGCTCTCCAAGTACCTGCGAGATTACTCAAGAACCATTCCCGGAAAACAGCAGCTACTGATTGGGGCCTATGCCAAGGCCTTGGAAATTATCCCACGCCAGCTCTGTGACAATGCTGGCTTTGATGCCACAAACATCCTCAACAAGCTACGGGCTCGGCACGCCCAGGTGGGTTATTCCTTTCCTTTGAGTCCAGGGACTGGGTGGATGGGGCTAGATTGTTTGAGTGTGCTGTGCTTACTCAGGCTCTGTGTGCTCAGCCCAGGTGATGGTGCTGGAACCAAACCCAGTACCAACTGACTGCCTTCTCTGAGGTCAAAAGGAAAGCCATGGTGTCAGGACTAGTTGTTCCAGGGTTTCTTCAGTGCTTCTTGCAAGAGTCTAGTCACTCCTTTTGGTGCACTGAGGGAACGAAGCAGCATGGTAGCCTCCTGCCTGGAAGCGTGTACGACCACTGTGTGTACGGGGATCTTCATGGGTTCCTCCAGCTCTTCAGGGCCCTGCTGACAGTAGTCCAGCCATGGCTGGACTACCTCCATGGAGAGCACGCATCTCTTGAGAATTTAATTTGTTCATCTGCTGTTGAGCCAGTACTCATTTAGAGATGTTTGCTGAATGCCATTTGGGAAATTCTCAGTATGATGACGGCAGCACTCAGTGAGTGGCCTTGCTTCTGACTTGTGTCAGAACTCTAAGCAAGCCACTTCCTCTTGTATGTCCGTTTCCTTATTGGTAAAATGGGGGCTACTGGAAGGTGCTACTGGAAGCGGTGTGATGATAAAATGAGATCAAGGGTTGGAAAGTCATCCTCTTGAGAAGCATGGTTTGACATACAGTCCTCAGATGATCTGAGGGTGAGAATCGGGTCTTCCTAAAACCCAGCAGCTTGCCTGGGAGAGGCCCTGGGCAGCACTTCTCAGATTTGGAGCGGTGGTGGAGGGCAGGGACAGGAAAAGGCTTCCAGGCTCCTGTTGGAATGCCATCTTCTTAGGGAGATGCCAGCGGGTTCAGAGAGCCTGAGGATGCCTCAATCTCAGTCATTCAGAGGATGTGCAGGAAGAAATTTGAGAGCAGTTCCGTATCATTTCCCCTCTTGCTCTGCTTTTTCAGGGGGGCATGTGGTATGGGGTGGACATCAACACTGAGGACATTGCTGACAACTTTGAGGCCTTTGTGTGGGAGCCAGCGATGGTGCGGATCAATGCCCTGACTGCTGCCTCTGAGGCTGCGTGCCTCATCGTGTCTGTTGATGAGACCATCAAGAACCCTCGCTCAACTGTGGATGCTTCCCCGGCTGCTGGCCGGGGCCGTGGTCGTGGCCGCCTTCACTGAGAGGTTCCCCAGCCCTCACGCGAGTGCCTGGTAGGCTACTCTGTCTTGGTCAGATATTACAAGGAAGGGCTAGTATTTGGCCCACTCTGTTCTCACTGGAGGTTATTTAAATAAAAGTTTAAAAACCTAGAATCCATTTTGCACATTATTTGGGTGCAGGAATTTTACTCATAAATGACTTGGCTCAGAATTATAGCTTTATGTATACTCACCCAGCAGGTAGAAAAGAGAACTCGGCCAGGGGAGACGCTCCACTTGAGTGGGTCCTGTCTGGAAGTTTTGCTTTAGCTGCTTTCTCAGTCTTAGAAGCAGCCGGAAGATACGGAGTTGCTTCCTTTTTTTGGCCTACTTTTCTGACATCATCTTATTTAGCCGTGACCTTGCCTGGCACCACTCCTAGGGTTTCTCTGGCTTTCTGTTAAATGCATTACATCTTGTCTACCCCTTTTACTTCCATATTCTTTTCACTAGGTCCCTTAATCTCTCTTATTTAAGATCTTGAGGACTCTTGAAGCAGTGTTTCTAAAGTCTTGTGACTTCTTAGAAGGGCGTTCATTGCAGAGGTGGCTGAAGGAGCCACCTGGTCTTAATTCAGCCACTAATGGTCCTGGGGGGTCCCTTCTGCTTTCTTCTAACCAGTGAAAGTTGAAAATGGTGGGCACAGACAAAAATCAGCATTCTAACTCCCTCCTCCTTTATGCTATTCCTGAGAGTTGGCCTGCAGTTAACTAATTAATAGAAAGCTTCTGCTCCCTGAATCTGGGAAGTAATTTTTTTTAATCTGAATTTCAACCACTTGGAGTTTGATGAACTCAAAAGTAGAATGAGGTGGTGGTAGGTCCACACATTGGAGTTTGGCATCCCTCCTAACTTGATGGTCTTTAAGTAAATTTTTTCCAGTTGTTCTACCTGTATGATGATAATAGCTGGCTCAGTTGTGGGGATGTGTTCAGCTACTTGTTTGATGTTAGAGCCACACAGTTTTAAGCCTAAACACCTATTCTTTTTTCTGATTTTCATTTTAAGACCTGAGGAATCAAATGAGTGGGGGCAACCGCATTTTGTAAAATGGAATATTGAGCCAGACCATGATGGGAACTTGGCCTCCATCAGGCCAAAGTCGGATTGGCTGGCCAGAGCCCTCTCTGGTGCCCAAGCCAGTGAGGAGATGGGCAGGTGTGTGCTCTTCCTGCTGGGCTTGCCCTTAAAGATGGCTTCTCCTGGCTGAGAGTCAGAAATGACCCCTCAAGGCTCTGTACCTGCAGACACTGAAAGCTCTGGCGGGGTCAGTAACCCGCATGGTCTTCCCCCAGCAATGTCTACCGTCCCGAGACAGGTCTTCGTAATACTTCAGTTCGCCTCACTGATGCCATTCAGGTCATCCATCTCCTTGCTAACTCAGTGCATTTCAGCTACAGGAAGGTTTGGTGACAGACTGGCAAATGTGGCCACCTACCATTTACTTTCCTGAGGCAGATATTATTCCAGTTTCACCATCTTTTATTGGATACAAAGCCACAAATTCAGATGCCCATTGGAATCCTTTTAAATACATATGCTCGGGTACATTCAGCAAAGGGCATCTATGGGCGATGTGGAGCAAAGTGCTGGGATGGTGGTGCCTGGGTGGGGCAGAAAAGTGGGGGGGGGGGGCCAGGGGAGGCCCCCTGGGGGCTGGAGGTACAGGCACCACTTCAGAAACAAAACCAAAAGTTGCTGTCCACCCCTCTGCCTGATGTGTTTGGGGTGAGGAAAGCTCCCCTCTCAGCTCAGGCCCACTGCACCTGGCTGCTCAGGGAAGGCATGGCATGGGGGCCAGCTGTGGAGGTCCCCGCCAGCAGGGTTACGCGAGCCAGGCCTACTGGCGCCAGCCACAAGGCGAGCCTGACCCTGAGCACTAGGTCCTTGCCAGGGCAGAGCTGAGGCCGGGGCCCCTGCCAGCAGTGGCAGGCGAGGCTCGGACTTGCAGCGGGGAAGCCTGCCTGATTGTCGGGGCAGTCTTGGGACTGGCCAGGGTCCCAAGGGGTTGGGGTCAGACTAGGAGCTGGTTGCCTTAGTTGGCCCTGGTATTCTGATCTTCATCCAATCCTAACTAAACCTTATCCTCAGGCAAGGCTGCAGATGAACACACTTGTCCAGGAATAAATACACACACACACACACACACACACACACGTTACACAGCAGTATATACAGAAACGGGGCCTGGGAAAAGGCTGGGTGAGAGAGCACAGCCACCAGTAGGGAGAAGTGCCAGGCCCCTGGGGAAGGGAAGTTCCACTCCTCAGGGACTGATGGGTTGGGACAGATCCTAAAGCATGAGTTAACTCCTCCAGGTGCTGGGCCTGTACCCAGTCCCCAGCTTGTTTTCACCCCAAGCCCACCAGGAATTGGGTCTTTGGCACCAGTAGTCACTCTGGAAAGATCTTCGGCTTAGCACCCGAGAGGGACTAGGCATGGGCGGCTCCCCACCCACAGCCCAGAGGACCGGAGACCGGGGCCAGGGGCCATGCAGAACCCAGAGACAAAGCACAGAGTCAAGCCTTGCAGCAGCAGGACTTGGGAAAGAGGCCACCTTCCCTCCCCCAGCCCCACCCCAGCAATTCTTGAAGGACTGGCTCAAACTCCACTCTGCCTTGGTCCTGAGGTGGTCTGGCCAGTAAAAGCCATGGTTCTGGGTGGCCCACTTTGTCTCCCTCAGGGACCCAGATACATCATCTCCTTTATTCTCTGCCAGTGCAGTGGGGAGGCAGCCTGAATAAAGCATGTTGTTCTCAGGACAAACACCCCAAGTCTCCCAGGCGCTGGGCTGGCAGGAGGTGGTAAGGACACCGAGTGGCCATCACCCATGGGGCCTCTACACCGGCTGGATCCCCTGGAGCAAGCAGGGCCTGCCTTGGTTTGCTCTCCCAGATATTCCTCTGTTTTGCATCTCATCAGATGTGAGATATGGAAGAGGGCTCCCCTTTGGGTGAGTGAAAGATGAGGTGCCCCCCGACTCAGGGCTCATCCCCCTGAGGAGAGGCAAAACTACTATCAAGCTGGTAAGGACCTGTGGAAGCCTGCACACCCAGCAGCCCTCAGGGCAGACATCCAGGCTAGGGCACACAAGCCTGTCGGTCCCAGGTGTGCAGGGGGACACGCTGCGACCCATCTGGGCAGGGGCTTGGACCTACGCACTAGGCATCCCCCACACTCAGCTGGAAAACAAAGGATGGGGGACTCGGTGGGTTTCTGGAAACAGCCCAACTCACGGAGAGGAAAACTTCCCACCAACAGGTGAGGGGCGTCCTGTTCACCCGGCTGCCCCCCGTGCTGGTGATATTCAGCGCTGCTGATCAGAAGGGATTTAACAACCATCAGGCCTTTCAGCACCACCTTTCACTTGAGCTTGCTGCCCATGCACCCTCACCTTTCCCAGAACTGATGGCAGGCATTCCACCCGGCATCTTCCCAGGGAGATTGCCCAAAGCCTTGTATTCAGGGATGGAGGCTTCCTGGGACAGAAAAAGCCCCTCAGTAGACAGGCTCAGGCCAAGCAAGGCATCCCTTTGTGCTTTGTCCAGGAGACACAGGGAGGGTACCTCCGGTCCAGGGGTCGCAGGGAGCAGGGGCTATGGCGGGTGCAGCTGGTAAAGCAGAACAGACACACCCAGGGCAGCCAGGCCAAGTGGACCTCCACCTCCCTTCCAGTCCCAGAACAGAGGAAAGTTGTGCTTCTCCTTCATGACTCCTGGGGACAGAACTGGGAGGTTAGAGCCAACAGAACCAGGTGCTCTGGGGTGGGGATGCCACACAGCCAAGGCTTCGTGCAGGACTAGATGGAGATACTGACATGCCACCCATGGTATTTGGAATCTTCAAAGGGTAGGGCCAGAACAAGTCACAGGAAGAAAACAAAAAGAGCAAGACACGGCTGTGTGGGGAGCCAGAAGAGCTGGATACACTTCTGAGCCTGTGAGGGTCCCAGCTCTGGAGGCCTTGTTGCAGGGAAACCCAGGGTGGGTCTTGATGTTCTGATGCCAGGTTGCGGCAGAAAAGCTGGATTCCCAGAAAGGACTGGGAAACTAGAGAAGCCCAGCCCCAGCCAGAACCTAATGTTTAGGGCCGAGAGCCCATCTTATAGCAAAAGAGAAGGAAACCCTAAGATGGATCCAGATTAACGTTTGAAAGAACTTTCCAAATGGAGGTTGGCAGGACCCACGGCCTTTGTGCCACTGTGGGAGGGCTAAGAGGAGGAACTGGGGAGACCTGAGTCTTTAGAGCCATAGTGCCAGGACCTGACCCTTTGGGAACCATGCAAGGGTCAGTGAGAGCCTCCATTTGCACTCTAAGCCAGTGGTCCTGGTTCAGGCCCCAGCACTGCCCCAGGCAGAAGACCCCCCAGCACAGCCCTCAGCCCATGGACCAGTGGAGACTGAAGAGGGGGGACAAGTCTGATGTTGGGGCTCCTTTCTGGGCCCCAAAGGTGTGGCTCCCCACCAAGGCCACATCTTCCAGCAAGGTAGCCGGACAAGGAAGCAAACTAAACCACCCCTCTTCTAGCCTCCTCCAGGCCCCAGCAGAGGGCAGCCAAATGATTCCCTCTCACATGACCTTGGGGACCCAAAGGCCATCAGATTCCTGTCCAAGCACCCAGATTAGAAGTATACTCCTTGAGGACAGGAACTGCTTCTCACTGATGACAGCATTTCCCAGAGCTGGGACCTGGCCCCTCCAGAGGCTCAGGATTGGTGGAAGGTATAGAAACATGCGCCTTGTAGCTCTGAATTTAGTTCTGGTGTGTCATGGGATATGTGGTGGCTGGGAGGAGTCTTGTCTTCTCTACAGTAGTAAAAACTCGAAGTCTTCTCACCCTGGCAGTATCCACCCCTGGGAGGCATGGCCTGGATGTCTTGGGGAGAAGTTCTGAATAGATGTCTTGCCCTTCCAAGCCGACCCTACTACCTCACTGAACCCCCTACTTCCCACTTTCAGCTGACCACATCCCCAAGACCCCTAGGGTTATCCCTGGAGATTATGAACCCAGAGCCCTGGCAGGCTGCCTGAAGGGGATGCCCCGCAGAGGGCTGGCACTGAGCAGGGGGAAGAGAAGAGCCTTGGCCAAGTCTGAGCTGTCTGTTGGAACAACCCCTCTGGTCTGGGGCCTGACAGAGGCTCCCGACCAGGAGGCTGGGCCTCACAAAGGGGAGGCCTGCCCCAAAAGCTGGAGCAGCCAAGGAGACACTGGTGGTTACTGCAGATCCTCAGGGCGATGACACCGAGTGCTGGTGGAGACTCAGCTCTTCGCTGGCTGTGCCTAGAGGGCTGCTCCGGATGGGGGTGGGGTGGAGGTGGGGGACAGCTGTCCAAGCCCCTGCCCTGGAGAGGCAGCGCTTAGGATCAGGCCTGTGTCCCGCTGTCCCAGCAGGAGGACAGGAGACTGATAACCCCCTCTCCCAGACATCAGGGATAACACCAAGCCTCCAAAAGTCTAGTCCAGATCAGGGTCCCTCTGGAGGTCCAAAGAGCGTGGCTGGCGTGGGGCTGGCAGGGGTCCTGCCGCCCCCAACCCGGGTTAGCAGCCTTCCACCTTGATGTGCAGGATCTTAGAGAAGCCGGGCCTCCGCCGTAGGGCCTGCGGACCAAACCTGAGTTAGTTCCCCTTGGGGCAGACAGGCGGAGCCCTCCCTTCAAACACCCAGGTCACCAGTTCCAGCCACGGGGTGCACTGGGGGTCTCGATCAAAGCCAGCTGCTCACCTGGAGCTTTGTTACCATGTCCTCAAACAGCTTCTGGGCCTCAGGACTGCTGGGCTCTTTGAAATAATCGGCAATCCCAATCTGAACCACAATGGACTTGAGGTTCCGGCAGATGCCTAGGAAAAGGTAAGTGAGGTGGGCAAGAGGCCTGTCTTCTCTCCTCTTACCAATCAATGAAATCAGAACACTGAGGGACAACCGCGTGCTAGGCACTGGGAGCAGATCCGTGCTGCCCCGGGCTCCCCTGGGCAAGGAGAGAAAGAGCGTGAGGTCCCAGAGCACAGGTTGTGGTGGCCTCTGGGACGACGACTGGATGATAGCCAGCTGTGCAGGGGTTCCAGCAACTTCGCTGGCAGAGGGGACCGTTGTGCGATGGTCTGGGCACGTCGAGATGAATTATAGGAGCAGAGTAGCTGGGGAGCAGCTGCTGGGTCTCGGCCAGCCAGAGCACTGGAGGAGTGGGGGCAGGGAGCAGACGAGTTGGAAGCAGAGGGCTTAAGGGACTGGATGTTGCCATGAAGTCAGAGCAGGAGGAGCAAGAAGGTCAGGAGGCTGAGAGGATTCTAGAACTTAAGATTTTGGAGGCTAAGCAGTTAGTTCTGATGGTCAGCCCAGGGCAGGGCCATGAGATTGAACGGGAGGGAAGAAGATCCTGGCGATGATAAGAAAGTCAAGGAACCTGCAGTGCTCAGGATATGGGGTCCTGCCAGGGGCCAAATGATCCCCGATGAGGGACTCACTTGGGTATGTGCAGCTCAAGCTGGGCACCTGCATCCTTAATGAAGGTGGAGGAATCACAGGGAGGGAGTTGGGGCTGGAGGGAAGTAGAGGCCAGCAAAGACGTGCTGAAGGCTTCACCCTGAGAACTGTCCTGGGGGGCTAACACACATTATCTCATTAATCTTCCGACCCATTCAACTTAGAATTCCGCTTAAAAGATGGAGATACAGACTCAAGAGAAGTACAGTAACTTGCCCAAAGTCACACAGCTAATAAGCAGTAAAGACAGAATGGACACGTAGGTCAGTAAGTTCCAGAACCCATCTGTTCAGCCCTTGCCCTTGGCTGGAGGCTCATGTAGGGGTGGATGGTGGATGATACTGAACAGCCCATGTCTCCAGCATGGAAAGAGCACAAGGCAACACATGTCCATTTGGCTGAACTAAACCATTTGGGTCAGATGCTGGCAGGCCTTCAATGCCACCCTGGCCTCAGAAGGCACCGGTGGCAAAGCCAGGGCTAGAACCCTGGTCAACCTGACCCCAGTGTTGGTGCTGACCAGGAGCAAGAGGGAGTTGGCTGCACGACCTGCTGACAAGACGTGCTAAGAGTTAACAGTGGTGCCCCAACCCTGCTCCCCATCACTCACTGTTGAAATGCAGCAGGGCCTTGGGGGTTACGGGGGTGGCTGTGAGCACCAGCATCTCCAGGCCCTTCAGGCCTTCCCGGCAGACCTCAGCCGCCACCTCCTGGGTGATCTCCGACACGTGGTCCAACTCCAGCACCTGCAGCCGCATGCAGTTCCTTGCTAGGAAGAGGGAAGGAGAGGGGAGGACCTGCTGACAAACACCCAGGTCACTTCCTGCCACCACCCACGCCATCGCCTGAGCCGCACTAGGATTTCAGTGCTGCACCCACGCCTGCTTCCCATCAACCCCTATGCCAGTCCCACGGAGAGACTCACCGAGTGATGCCAGGCCCTGCACCCCACAGCCGGCACCCCCGACCCCCAGAGCCCGGAGGTGGGGCCAACAGCGACCGATCATCTGTAGGCAGCGGTTACTGAATCGCATGGGCTGCTGGCTGGAGAATGGGGTGGAGGGAGGGTCGTCAGGGAGCCCCTAGCTGCATGCTATCCTAAGCCCCTCCTCGGTCAGGACCCACCCCACAAGGCGAGGGCCCGACCAACCACCCAGCTGTCCAAGTCAGAAACCTGGGATCTTCCCTGACTCCTCCTTCACTTCTTGCCAAGACCTGCAGATTCTGATTCCTCAACAACTCTTCAACCCACAGCTCAGACCACAATCAACATTCATCTGATTATGCAACTAGTCTCCCTGCCAGTTCATCCAGTGGCTGCCGAGAGCCACTCACTCCCACATTCTCTCACTCAGTCATTCAACAAAATGCTTCTCAAGTCCTGCCATGACTAAGAACAACAGAGCTGGGCCAGAATTCACCTGCAATGTGGGAGACCTGGGTTCGATCCGTAGGTTGGGAAGATCCCCTGGAGAAGGGAACGGCTACCCACTCCAGTATTCTGGCCTGGAGAATTCCATGGACTGTATAGTCAGTCCATGGGATCACAAAGAGTTGGACATGACTGAGCGACTTTCACTCACTGACTGGGGATACGGTGGTGACATATAGACATGGACCCTGCCTCCAAGAGGTATGCAGTGTAGGGGAAGACAGAGAACATTACCAGTCTGATGTAATCGCATTTGTTAAGATCTATGGTCCCCCAATGGCTTCCCAGTGCTTTCCAGATAAAATGCAAAAATCTAAATCTCTTAGGCAAGACCTGACCTTGGCCCAGCCTTCCTTTCCACACTCACTGCTCGTTGGGCCCTGCCCACCACTCACAGCAAACCGGCTACTTCCCTAAACACTCCATCACTTAACTATCCCCAGTGGCTGCCACGCACTTGGTACCACACAGAAATGGACATTCACAGCCTCTGCCCCAAGAAACATGAGTCTGGTGTAGACAGAAACATAGAGAAATTATTGTAAAATTAACTAGACAAGGGCTAGGACAAGGTGCAAGAGGAATGGAGATAGGGGAGCAGTGACAAATTCTGAGTGTTAGTGATGGGATACTGGGGACCCATGAGGCGGTGTCATGAAGACAGAGTCTTGCAGGGCACAAGCAGGGGGTGAAAAAGCCTGGTAGTTTGAGAATTCCAAGTAGAGCGATGAATGATCTCATACCCTGGATTCTCTGAAAACCAGCTCTTTTGTGTATTATACACTGACCTCCCTAACTGCCTTTCACGTGTCACACAAAGCTGGCCATCTCAGGCCAGCGTTTCTGAACACTCTGCGGGCTCTGCAGCCTTTAGGCACACATTTCATCTGAGCCAGCTGCAGGCTTAATAAGATCCACAGATCCTTGATACCACTTTCACTCTGCAGTTGAAAAACTAAGGCACGACCGGGTAGCCCAAAGTCACCCTGCCCGCAAGCCAGGCCATGATCCCACGTCCGATTCTGAAGCCTAAAGACAGACCGATGAATGTGAATCTGTTACCCCAAACAGCACATGGAATAGGCCCAGATCTGCTGGATCCTCAGCCCCACTCCCCGCCCAGCCCTGCCCATCCCCACCGCGGCCGTGCTCACCAAGGGTGAAGTGGCGCCACCTGGAGGGAGACGATCTCTCTGCAGCCTGCGCCCAGGGCCCAGATGACCTCATGGCCCACTGGGTCTGTGGCGCTTCTGTTGAAAAGACAAAAGCTGGGGCCACCCACTCTGGAGGCCTCTGCTCCTTTCCTTTGGGCCACAGAGCTCTTGGGTCCTTCTGCCCCAGAGCCCTGCGGGGAGGGGGGAGGTATGCGTATGCAGAGCCCAGGGATCCCTCTGGCCAAGGCCTCGCCTCCAGTAGTGGGGACCCACCTGTAGGTGACGGCCTGCAGGGCGCGGCAGTAGCAGCTAGCCAGCCACAGCGAACGGTCAGTGAGGATGTTGGGGCAGTGGGAGATGCGCAGGATCAACAGATTTCCCCCCGCTGCCTTCAGCAGAGACTCCAGGCCTGCCTCCAAGCAGCCCCTGGGGATGGCCAAGAAGTCAGGCACTGTCTGCAGCCAGATCCTCCTCCAGGAAGCACCCTGACGTCACTCTGGGTCCGTAGCCCAGGAGCGGTGCCCCCACCCCCAGCCCATGGCCTCACCGGGTACTCCGGGCATACTCCTCTTTGCTCTCCTTCTTGCCCCGCTGCCGGGGCTTCAGGTTCTGCAGCGTCAGCGAGTGGGCCTGGGTACACCACTGAGCCAGCATTGCTAGGAACTGCAGGGAGAGAGGAGTCATCTGGGCATAATGGGATGTGAGTCTGGTTGGCAGGAGATGGGAGGCACCAGGATGGGAGGCCTCAGGAGAACATTTCGGGGAGCCAGGTTGAAACTGGGGTGTGGTAAGGGTTGCAAGGACCAGACCTTGTAGGGCTAGACTCTGCCAGGGAAAAGATGGGGTCACAGCAAGGGTGACTGGGAGAGCAGGACGGCACAGAGGGACAGGCACCTTGGAACAGACGCGGGCATTCTCAAGCAGCACCCGGGTCCAGACGGCTGGGTGGCGGGCCACGAAGCGCCAGTCCCGGCAGACCTCGGCGGCGTGTAGCAGAGTGCGCGTGTCCAGGTAGGTGAAGATGCAGAACAGGGCAGCTCGCATCTTGAGGATCTCCGGGCTGATGACCTCATTGGAGCGGGAGGGGCTGCCCCTCTCAGCTCGCCGACCCCGCCCACTGCCTCCCTCGGGGCGGGCTGCATAATACCACAGGGTCAGAGGTCAGTGTGGGGAGGTAAACAGGTGGGGACCTGGGGTAGGGCCGGAACTGCAGGAGGAATGGGCATGACAGAACCATGCTGAGGGACCAGAAACTGGGGAGGAGGGACAAAGGGTCTCTGCTTCCCCCTCCTCTGCATTAGCCCCCTCCCTAATTTTGCAAATTAGAAAAAAGTGGCCCTTCCTCAAGTGAACTCTCTTTTTAAGGTCGTATATCATGACACTGCAACATATCCAACATCACTCAGATGGTGACTGCAGCCATGAAATTAAAAGACACTTACTCTTTGGAAGAAAAGTTATGACCAACCCAGATAGCATATTCAAAAGCAGAGACATTACTTTGCCAACAAAGGTTCGTCTAGTCAAGGCTATGGTTTTTCCTGTGGTCATGTATGGATGTGAGAGTTGGACTGTGAAGAAGGCTGAGTGCTGAAGAATTGATGGTTTTGAACTGTGGTGTTGGAGAAGACTCTTGAGAGTCCCTTGGACTGCAAGGAGATCCAACCAGTCCATTCTGAAGGAGATCAGCCCTGGAATTTCTTTGGAAGGAATGATGTTAAAGCTGAAACTCCAGTACTTTGACCACCTCATGCGAAGAGTTGACTCATTGGAAAAGACTGTGATGCTGGGAGGGATTGGGGGCAGGAGGAGAAGGGGACAACAGAGGATGAGATGGCTGGATGGCATCACCGACCCGATGGACATGAGTCTGAGTGAACTCCAGGAGTTGGTGATGGACAGGAAGGCCTGGCGTGCTGCGATTCATGGGGTCGCAAAGAGTCGGACATGATTGAGTGACTGATCGGATCATGACACTGTCCAAAGTCATCCCCTAGAGGAGGCAACTGAGTCAAGACTGTAGGAGGGAAAGGGTTTGGATAGAAACCTTGCATCTGTGAACAGAAGGCAGGTGAGGTTGCCCAGAGCAGTTACCAGGCACAGCCGTGCACCCTGACCTGAGCTTTCTGCCCCCGGACCCACGCATATACACATGTGGCCTTGTATGGATATGGGAGAGGGCTTGCCCCACTGGCCACCGGCTTCGCTTTGAACTCCCAACTCCTCTACTGTGAATATCACGTGAATGGATCCCCATGTCCCAGCAGCTCCTGCCCTAAGTCTGCATGGCCCTGTACATGTGGGAAGTCTGGGGCAAGGGGAGAGGTAGTGCAGGAGCCCAGGAGATTTCCTGCCTCAGCCCTGTGTGCCCTGAGAGCAGTCAGCACCACGGAAAACCCGGTCTCTCAGTACCCACCCCCTCAGGACTCACCAGAGAGCCGGCAGCTGCTCACCGGCCCAGCCATAGCAGGCCCAGGGCGGGGGACATCCGAGGGGCCCTCAGCCTCTGACTCGGTGGTTCGGGAGCCCACGTCGGAGACGTCACCTTCCTCCCCTTCCGTGCTGTGTCGACGGGGTCTACGCTGCCAGTTCTGGATGGCCTGGCGCCGCAGTCCAGAGCTGCGAGGGGGCTGGGCCCGCTCTGAGCCACCGTTGGCAGCCTGGACCCGTGTGCCCAAGCCCCCGGGGCTGCTGTCCTCAGGGACCCCCTCTTCTGGCCGGGGCAGCTCCAGACTGTCACTGTCATAACAACCTGAGCTCTGAGATGCAGCTGGGATGCGACTGGAGGCCCTGGGGTGGGGGGTGGACCAGACGGTGAGGAGCAAGGGGTCTTAGGTCTGCCCAAACTCTCCATACCACCTACCACTGGCCAAGGGCAATCCACCCACCCTACTGTCCAAGAGGCCCCTCTGAGTGTGGAAAGGCAGACAGAGGTGACCCAAGGAAGATGGAGGAGGAGGAGAAGCCAAGCCCCAGAAGGGCCAGCAGAGCAGTGGATCTTTCTAGGGGAGGGTGGGCTGTGCAGGATGGGCCAGGCCCGTGGCTTACCCTGTGCTGGGAGAGGAGCCATGCCGGGACACTGCATACGTGCTAGGCATGGCTGGGCCCGCATGGTGTTCTCGCTGTGGGCCCCCAGAGAGGGAAGGAAAGGCAGGAGGCAGAGGGGGCCAGAGGATGAGAAGGGGTGGGACAAACAGGGTACAAGATGGAGATAAGAGATGGGGGAGAAGAGAGAGAAAAAGAAAAACAGTTGGAGAGATGAACAAGTAGACAGACAGACAGCCTGGAGAAGCAGGCTCACCAGCCCCCTTCCTGTACCCACCATGCACCCCAGACCCTGGCTTGTGGCTCCTGGACTCTCATTTGCAGAGATGGGCAGAGGTGAGCCCCTGCCTGAGGCCTGGGGTTGCTGGAAGGTATCTCACTACAGCCTCAGGGAGGGGCTCCCCTATTCCTGGACCCCTACCTCAGGCCTGCAGTCTGCTCATGGGGAAAAGCCAAAGAAGGAAGCACGGAGTATCAGAGGGAGATTCGGGCATGTGTGAGGCAAGGTGGTAGGGGTCAGCTGGGCAGGCAAAGGAGGGAAGGCAGGTGGGCACTCACCGTCCTGCCTGGGGCCCGGGTACTGGGCCCAGCACCAGCTCCCCCACCTCCGCGGCCCAGGCTGGCACTGGGTGTGCTGCCACAGCTGCTGCTGATGACCTGCAGCTGCCGCTCGGCCCGGTCAGCCCGCTCGAGGAGCTCCTCGATGAACTGCTGCAGCCGCAGCTTGGCACTGGCCTCCCGCGCCGCCGTCTCCTTCAGGAACTGGTCGATCTGCACCACCTCCCTGGGCCCAGAGCAGTCTCTTACCCGAGTGTCCTGGCCTGGCTGCCCACCCACCCGCTGGAGGAGACCCTGAACAGTAGAAAAAGACAAGGGCACAGCTGGCCACAGTGTCTGCTCATGGTCACGTGGGTACACGCAGAGCACACCCAGGAACACTGCCCACACAACAGCGCATACAGAAATGCAAGCATACACCCCTAGTCATACGTTCACACCCCACCAACTCAGACCCAAGCACACAAGCAGACACCCCTGCTCCCCACACAAGTACTCACAGGCATGTTCAGTCACACACAGCCACCTCCTCCCTCCAGAAGCCCACTCATAGCCCAGAGGCCAGCCCCACACACTTATGTACACATATTCATATAACATTCATCCACAGGCACGCACAGGCTGAGGCACAGTCCTACCAACACATTCAAACACACACACACACACACACATTTTCAGAAACGTTCTCAGATGCAGAAAAGCACACTTATAATTGCACCAACCTCCAGGAGTTGCACAGATACACAGCATACTTAAGAGTCATGTGAGTATTTACTCTCACACGCATTCATAGTCATTCATGCATCCATTCAACATGTATGGGCACCTACATACATGGGGCTTATCAGGATGGGGACGAAGAACATCTATGTACATCCTAAGTCTACATTGGAAGACCAGAGGAATGAGGAGAAGCCCAGCAAAGGCTGAGAGGAAGCCAACAGAAAGAGATGGAAATTCCAGGAGAGTGTCTTAGAAGCCAAGTTAAAAGATATGTTTCAAGGATCAGCTGTGTCAAATGGCTGCCAACGGGCCAAATAAGAAGATGACTTGGCCTTTGTAACATGAAGGTCATTGATGACACGGGGGATAATGATGGAGGTGGACGCCTGATCAGAGTGGGTTCAAGAGAGAAAGTGGGGAAAGAAATCAAAGACAAGTAGAAACAATATTTTCAAGTTTTTCTCTGAGGAGGAGAGAAAAGAATGATACAATAGATAGGAAAAAATCTGAGGAGGGAAAGGGAAAGGACAGAATTGAGCGTTGTCTTTGGGTCGGCAGAAGAGAAGAGTCTGGTGTCACAATCAGGAAACAGCCTTGTCAAGGAGCAAAGAGATGGACAAGAGATTCACACACACGAACGCGGTCACATTGTCATGGTCTGAGTCCTAAACACGCACCTTCATGCCACTCTTGGCCCCACGCGCACCACCATTACATGCCAGTGGCCACAGAGCCGCGTAATTCGGCCGCACCCACAGCCACACTCACGACGGTGGCGGGAACCCAGTGATGCCGTCACCGACTCTGGTACATTCGCGGGCACACCCACCCAAGGGGACCCGTGGGCCACTCACTGCTGCTTGCGGCTCAGCTCCTGTTCTTTGTGCACCAGGTCCTGCTTGAGCGAGGCCAGCAGCTCCACACTCACGTCCACCTGGCGCGAGAGCTCGGAGGCGCGCTCCTCCAGCTCCTCCTTCTCACGCCCCAGCCGCGCGCTCTCCTGCCGTGCAGTCTCCAGCTCCGCCGCCTTTCGCTCCAGCTCGGCCTGCAGCCGGCCCACCTGGCCCGCGATCTTCTGCTCCACCTCCTCGCTCAGCCGCTCCAGCCGTCGGTCCACCTCCAGCTTCTCCAGCGCCCGGATCTTGAGGCGGGCCAGGCCCTCTTCGTAAGCCACGTCGGCGGGCGAGGGAGACGCGGGCGAGGCGGACGCGGGCCCGGGGCAAGGGCCGGGGCCAGGCCCGGGCGGCGGCGTAGAGCACGCCGAGGAGGCCACGGACTTGCGGGCGAACAGCTCCCCCAGCGGGATCTCGATCTCACGGAGTGCGTAGCGCGCGGCGGGCACGAGGCCCGGCTCTGCCAGCTCCTCGCAAGGCAGGCCGGCCGGCACCAGGTCGCCAGGAAAGTGGGCGAGGGGCGCGTGGTGGTGATGGTGGTGCAGCAGGTGTGGCGCCGCGGACGACTGCCCGACTGCCTGCTCCTTGCCCTGAAAGGACGTGCTCTCGAAGACCTCGCGCCGGGCGCCCGGCACGGCCAGCAGGGCGGCGGGCTCGGGCGCGAGCGGGAAGGCCGCCGCGGCGCCGTCGCAGATGCTGTTGGTCTTGGAGAGAATGTAGAGCGTCTCGTACGTGTGGCTGTACTCCAGGTGCGCGCGCAGCGACGACAGGCTCCGGAAGCGCTTGTGCTCCCCGCAGCGGGGGCAGCGGTAGGGCAGGTCCAGCGAGGCCATGGCCCCGCTGCCCCCGTGGCGCCTGGGCTCCACCGCGGCCGCCCTGGAGGTCAGCCGGGCGCGCTCATGGGGGGACGCGGGCGAGCCCCTCTGAGGGGTCAGGCAGGCTTAGGGCGCTGGCAGCCAGGGGCAAGGAGGCTAGAAGAGAGGGGAGCAGGCCTTAGGAAGGTGGTATCCCTCCTCACCTCCAACCCGTATTCCCCACCCTTGAAGAAACTGACTTCCCCAGAAAACACGTGCCCACAAGAGAAGGGCAAGGGGAGACCAATGGCCAGACCTCCCAGAGGAGAATGACCTGCTCCAGTACCTGCGTGAGGGCTGTGCATGTATGAGAGTAAGATAGAATGAGAATTCTCTAAGGGGGGAGGGGGAAGGCATTAGTTTTATTTATAATAGTAACAATCTGGACATAACCGAAGTGCCCATCACTAGTAGAATGGATAAATCATGTTATATTCATAATGGGATGTTGCCCAGCAATAAGAAGGAACAGCTGGAACATGGAACATGGATGAAGCCATTTAATATCATGCTGCATGAAGGAAGTCAGACTGGAGTGCATACTGTTGGTTCCATACACATGGAGAACAGACTAAACTGATGAGGACAGAAGTCAGAACAGAGGTCACCTCTGGGACCCATATGGACTAGAAAGGGGCAGAAGGCAACTTCATGTGATGCTGAAAATGTTCTTTATCTTGATATGAGTGGTGGCTATACAGGTATATACATAAAGTTACACAGTGTATGCACACGTACATTTAAGTTTAGTGTACTGTATGTACGAGCTGTATGTACATATCTCAAAAAAAAATGCTTATTTCCATGTCTTGCAACCACATGCATCAAACCAGCTGGACTACTGGTACCATGCTGCAGTGACCAAGAAGTTACCTCACTTAATGATACCGATGTGTGCATGTCACTCTTTCTGTTCCTGCTTCTGTCCCACTGTCTCTCATCCCTGCTCTGCCCTTTGCTCCAAGGGCCATGATATTTGTCTTCTCCAGGTTCCTTCTGGCACAAGTCACCGCCCTTCCTGGCACCCCGCTCCTGGCCACCCTCAGCTCCTGCTGTCCATCTTGCTTCGTCTCTCGCTTCTGGTCACCCTTCCTCTGTCTGGTGGGCTCTCTACCCTGTAACTGGCCTTCAATCACCTCGGCTGTCACTGTGCCCTTCCAAGTCACAGGCCATCTGCTAATCAGACAATGTAGTTGTCATCAAGGGTCTTCACCTACTTGGTCCCTTGGATGATGCCACTGACTGCTCCATGTTGGCAGGCTGCCATGCAGCTGCCGTGTTTGGGCTCTCTAACCTTTTCTTCTAGCTGTCTTCCTAACCGTCCTGTCTTCTGATGGGAGGCGTGCCTTCACGCCCCCTTTGCCTCTATCTGGTTCACTCCCACAGTCTGGCTCACTCATATCTTTAAGCCTTTACTTTCAGCTCCACTTCTCCATCCTGACCTACTCTTAAGTTCCATTTGCCTTCTGGCTTTACACCTGGGTGTATGGATGGATGCCTGTTCTCTATGCCAGCCCAGCACCCAGTCCTCCTCCTAGCAACAGCACCCTTCCCCACTTTCTCAGTCCATGTGGTCTGAGTGGGAGCTGATGGTTCCCCCAGCGGTCAGAATGTGATAGAGGCCTGGCCAATCAGAGTCCTGAGACGGGCACAGATCACCTAACTTGAGTCAATGAGTCATTTCTCCAGGACTTCTCTGGCATTACTGGGGAAAGCATCCTCTTTGGGCTCAGGTTTCTAAGCGCAGGGGTAGGCCAAGCTGTGAGGGCCATCTTTGTCTCCTTTGGGAGGGACCACCTGGGAATGAAGCCAATACAGAGAGGTAGAACTGAGACGGAGAAAGAGCGATTCCTCACACAGTTTGAGGTCCTGGTCTGTTCAGTTAGGTGAGCCAATCAATTCCCTTTTCTGCTTTAGCCAGTCTGTACCAGGAAAAAGCCCAAACTCAGAAATTAGATTCAGAAGTCAAATTTTTTTGAAAGAAGGAATTAGCTGGACTAAACAGGATAGTACCACTTCCCCTGTCTGCTACACAGCAGCAAAGCAGCGGCTAAACTCTCCCACTGTCTCTAGAGCTGAGCTAGAACTTTAGGAGACCTGTAGTAAAGTGTCCAATAAGAAAGAGATACTTTGGCTGAAAGGGGCTCATCTGAAAGCAGAAAGGAAGAAAATGCTGCTTTGCCCAGAGAGGTCCTTTCTGCCTGAGGCCAGTAATTCAATAGGGCTGAGGAGATAATTAAGAGCCAGTTCTCTGCTGCTAGCTAAAGTCAGCTCAAGCAAAGACAGACAGGCTGGAAACACAGAGGGAGACAAACCTGGAGCCTGACAGGCTCTTGACTCCTCAGGCCCTCTTGAACTCCTCCCAGCTCAACAGAGGCCACCGTGGCTTCCATTACAAGCAGGCTTCCAGTGGGTTGCAGCTTGAGGGAGAAGGGGCAGAGAGCTCTGCCTCTCACCACAGACTAGGAGAGTGCACTGCCCTGCGGCAGAGCCCTACTAGAGCCACAAAACCATGGGCTCCTGGGACAAGCAGAGCACCAAGATCTGTTGCTAAGAGACAACTCCTTCTCCTCCCCCAACACCATCACCAGGGACTTGATTCAAGAATTATAACTTTCAATGAGGTCTCTGGTTTGGTTAATAGCTCTGGGGATGGCCGAATGCAGACTGACTGAGAGCTTTCTAATGATTAAAGGGATTGTATTGCCAGGAAAGCCCCACAAACCTGGAAAACAAAGGCCAGGGATTACTCAACCCCTAAAGTGTTCCCGCCCCAATTTGTACCAATGGGAGGTGACCCCTCAAAGCCCTTTGTGCACGTGGCCACAAAGCATGAAGGATAATGGAGGCTCTCAAGACAGCAGAAGCAGAGCAGCTGCTAGGCAGGCCAGGCACCTTGTCCACACTGACTGGTCAAGCTTGTGGTCCGGGCTACGGACCTGTGATCCCGGAGTGTTCTCCCTCCCCTCCCCTGTTCAACTGGAAAGGTTTTGCTCCTTCAGCTGTCCGACTTTTCCTCCATTGTTATAGTTTGTCCATAAATTGAAAGACCAGGAGGGGCTAGCCCAATACCATAAGAGACAAGACTTGCACTGGGGCTGGATGTAGTAAGTGGGGGAGAACTTGGAGCCTCTCCTTCCAGAGATGGGACAAGTGTGTTTTAAGTTTTGTGAGGGCTAATTGCATTATAATAAAACAGAAAAATTTTAAATTATATGACAAGGGGGATCTGTTTAGATCTTGGACAGAAGTGGAAGGGAATGGACATTTGTTGGTTTTGCTGCTCAACTCCAGTCCCCCTTGGTAGGTGCACACCCCAGTTTTCCCTTGGAGAACTATTCCCTCCTCTCTGAGTCAATGTTGTTCGGCTGACCTCACCCCCCAGCTCCATGAGCTTTTCCAGGGGAGCTCATATGACCTTGGCCTTTTCATCAGTCACAGCTGTCACTTGGTCTTGGGCAAGTTTCCTAGGCCAGGCCAATACAGCCCCTCCAGGATCTGCGCAAAACTGGCAGGATGTGAGGCTGGAGCTTCTGGTGGCCCTTTCTGCCCTCTCTTTGGGCAAGGTGAAGAAAAAGACTCCTTATGACTCCCCTGAGCCACAGAGCCAGATGTGCCAAAAACTTTAACCCAGGACTTGTCAATTGCGTGAGGCAGCAAGTTTTTTTGTAAACAATTTGAATTGGTTGCCAGGAATGAGGCTCTAGAATAACACAATGACCCACAGTGTCAAAAGACTAACCTTGGACTTCCCCTGACACACTCCCTAGCATCCTTGTTTCCCTCAACAGTGCCAGCCACAGCCCTGGCCATCTCAATTCTGCTCCCTGCTAACCATCAAGACTGGCTGACTTTTCCTTTAAATGCTCTCAACACAACTGTTCTCTTCTGCTTCATGCTCCCCCCACCCCTGGAAGTCCCCGAGGTCCAGTCTTGGGTCTCACAGCTCTCTAGCATCCTCTATAAGGTACCACCAGATGCCTCTGATATAACTCCTGTGTACCATCCTTCAGTGGTGCCCATCGTCTGTCAACTGCAGCCAAACTCCACAGCTTCATGCTTTGGCTTCGATGTAGTCTTGCCAGTTTGAAAAATGGCCTGGCTATTTCACTTGCATTTTGGGGGATTACTAATGGCTGGACATTTTTTTCACGATTTATCAGTCATTTATATCTCTTTGGTAACTTGACTATGTACTACTTTGCTCATTTTTGTACTGAAGGTTCATCTTTGCTTATTGATTTGCAAAGGCTTTTTATAATATTGATCTTTTATCATTTATATACTGCAAATATTTTTCTCATGTGTTGATTGGCTTTTACTTTTGTTTATAATCTTTATTGACATGCTAAATCTTTAAAGTTTGCATCAGTAAAATCTTTAGGATTTCTCATTTTGTTGTCATTCTTAGGAAGTCCATCCCTACCCAAGGATTATATTATATTATGTTTTCTTTTGGTAATTTGTGGTCTCCCTTTTTTTCAGTCGCTCAGTCATGTCCGACTCTTTGCAACCCCATGGCCTGTAGCCTGCCATGCTCCTCTGTCCATGGAATTCTCCAGGCAAGAATCTTTTGTGGATAGCCATTCCCTTCTCCAGGGGATCTTCCTGACCCAGGAATCAAAGCCAGGTCTCCTGCATTGCAGGCAGATTCTTTGCCATCTGAGGCCCCAGAGAAGCCCCTGGTCTTTTTTTTAAAGTCCAGA
Source organism: Tragelaphus eurycerus (assembly GCA_935064755.1). Lineage (NCBI taxonomy): Eukaryota > Metazoa > Chordata > Mammalia > Artiodactyla > Bovidae > Tragelaphus > Tragelaphus eurycerus. Next base: position 26,092,178 of record CAKXYN010000016.1, read on the forward strand.
ACGTTTTTAAAATTAAGGGCTTTAAACAAACAACCATAATACTATAAACACAATGACTGGTAGCATTCAAATACTTCAGGATCTGTGGTTTCCTTTCATACAAAGGAGTTTTCATCCATCTAGAAATTCTTGATATGCATAGTGAGACAGGGATTAAAAAAATTTTTGTTATGGACATTTTCACACATATCCCAAAATAAAGAAAATATGATGATAACTCTTATGTACTCATCATCTAGCTTCAAAAATTATCAGCTCATGGCCAGTTTTGTTCATCTGTACACTGTTCTGTGACCTCACACCTCCTCCACCTCCACCACTGGATAATTTTGAGCAAATCCAAGTTATTGTTTTATTTCATCTAAAAGTACCTTAGTATGTATAAGACAACTTAAAACTTCTTTTAAAAACTAAATATTAGTCACTTATTATCACAATATTATTGTCTTTTTATGTCTATTAAAACTCAAAAAAGTAGTCTTGAGAGGTAATCCAAAAGATGGTTCTCTGAAAAGACCAACAAAGTAAATATTCCTCTGGCAAATCTATTCACAGAGAAAGGGAAGGGAAACAAGTGCTATAGCAAAAAGAAGGATATAAACACTGACACAGAGAAGATTTTTTTTAATTACTGACATGCTACCAGGTACAACTCTTGACCCAAATTTATGAAAATCTGGATTAACTGAATACTTTTCTAGGAAAATATAAATGATCAAAATTGACTCAGGAAGAAATGTTTAAAACCTGACTAGACTGATGGTTATAGATAAAATTGCAGAAGTTGGTAAAGTGATCGGGGATGTATTTTAAGGAGAATGTGGTTCACACACACAACTGTTCCGGAACAGCGTTATTCTTCATGCACGTTCAGTCCAGTGTCTGAGCACCTGTTTGCGCCTGTCTGTCCCAGCTAAGTGCTGGTCCTTCCTGTGGGGGAATCTGGCCTACACAGCACCTTGCTAGCCAGACTTCTTGAAGATCAGGGGTAATCCTGGGGGCACAGGCCTGAGTGTGGAGGTGCAAGCTGGAGGAAGAACAGGAATCTGGAATCCATGGTCTTCACCTGAGGCCCGCCCACCCCACAGTTTCCCTCCATCTCCTGGAGCTGAGAAATGACTAAAAATCATTCTTAGGAATATTTCTTCCTAGATTTTACCCACCTCCTCAGCATAAACATGAAGCTTTGCCTGAACACAAGCAAGATGATGGAGGGAGGAGGGGGAGAGAAGAGCAAAACAGAAATGTGGTCCATTCACATTCCACCACAATCCTATACTGTGATCACCTGGACAGAACCATCAGAGGTTTTCCTTTGTATTCCAGTCTCCCCAAACCAGCAACCTCTGCAGACCTAAGACCTGCCTCCTTTTTCAGCCTGGCCCCGTCTCTTCACCATCCTCAGGACCTGTTATCTCCTTCCCCCATCTCAAATGTCTATCTCAAGTCTACTTTTAAGTCCAGCCCAAGGTTCTCTTTGAGTAGAAGACTCAATCAGTGGTATTAGCTTTTTTTTTTTTTTTTAAATGGCTTTCCAGTGTGTGAGTTTCATCTCCTCAAATATGACCAACCATCTCAAAATGTGTCTTCTTTGGCTCTTGTCCACTGTCACATTTTCACATGTTGATTCTGCCAGAAACACTGACAACCTTTCATTTTCATGGCTTCCACTACCACGTGGTCACTGAGAGTTCCTGCAGCGAACATTATTATTTTTATCTGCTTGGCAAGTCTTCTTCATCTTCTGTTAATAGCAACATCTCATCTTCTGGGTGAGTTTCCCCTTCCTACCCCATGCTGGAGTTCTGACAGGGCTGCCGGTCCTAGTAGGGTGGTCCCAGACCTGACCAATCATAGTACCTGATCTTGGCCATGAGGATTCCTCAGGCTGAGCCCCTGAACCCTTCTCTGGGAATTTATATGAAAGACTAAAGAGATCTCCTTTAGTCTTTAGACTCAGGCCTTTAGATCTCCTAAAGTCTCTCTGGGATCACATGCTAAGGATGATGAAGCTGTCTCTGGCTCTGTGCAACTTCCACCCACCACAAGGAAAAAACTCATGTATGGTGGGGGAAAAGTGAGGCAACATTGAGAGGAAAGTCGAGTCCAGAGTTAGAGTCCTCACCCATTTTTGAGAACCTGTGTACAGTTATGCCCAAGACCCACTCATCCCTCTTGTTTCCAGTTATATGCATTAGTACATATCCTTTTTTGCTTAAAATAATTTGGGTTGGGTTAGATTTCTGTCACTTGCAATCAAAAGTCTTAACTAATACTCATATAAATCTTTATTTCTAACCTAGAATTCTCTCCTAAACACCATTCCAACATGAATTCATTCAACATTCATTTACTGAATACCTACCATGAACCACACCAGGTGCTATTCTGGGGATGTTGAGGACCCACAAACCTACAAGATCCAATCCTCACCTTCAAGCAGCCTGTAATCTGGGACAGACTAAGGCATTGGATGGTGCAGTCATGAGATAAAGGCTATGTAGGAGACCAGCACAGAAGAAGTAGAAGTTCCTCTACACTAAGCTTGAGGAGTTTGGGGGTTGGGGAACCCCTGGGAGGAAAATGTAAGCTCCACAAGAGTAGAGACATTATCTTTCTCAATCACAGCTATTTTCCCAGCACTGAACAGTGCCCACTAAGTGCTCAGGAAATGTTTATGGAATAAAGAGAAGGCATGTGTGCATGCTCAGTTGTGTTCAACTCTGCGATCCCATGGACTGTAGCCTCCTAGTCTCTCTTCTGTCTGTGGGATTTTCCAGGCAAGAATACTGGAGTGGGTTGCCATTTCCTCCTCCAGGGGATCCTCCCGACCCAGGGATTGAACCTGTGTCTCCAGCATCTCCTCCATTGGCAGGCAGATTCTTTACCACTGAGCCAGCTGGGAAGCCCACAGGGAAGGCAAAGGCTTAACTAGATGTAGTTGGGAGAGTGGCCTACAGAGGGCCAGGGTCAGGAAGAAGGCTGTAGGAACACAACACAGAAACTGTTAGCAAAGGCAGGAGGACTATAGAGAAGGCTGGATCTGGGAGCAATTTAGAAGGCTTGGTGACGGAGTGACTGTGGTGAGTATGAAAGGCAAGAGTCCATGGTCAGGCTCAGGTTTGGGGTTTGAGGATCTATATCAATGGGGATGAGGCTCAGTAAAGAGGGCAAATGAGTGTGGGCCAGTTTGCGGGGTAGAGAGTGAGTTCAGTTATAGATTCCATGAGTTTGAGGTTCCAGTGGGCCTTAGAAACTATCTGATACATAGTTTTCAATATGGAGCTGAAAGTATAGTTTTTGCAATTTAAGCTTAAAAACAAAAGTCGATGAACAGGACCAGGGAGAGGGTCAGAGAGAGGAGAGCAGAGAGGAAAAGGTGGATCCTCAGAGAGGCAGAGGAGGCAGAAGAGCCGAGAAGTTCCTAAGAAGCAACAGCAGAAATGGGAATTCTGGAAGGAAACCTTAGCGGGGAGAGGATGTCATGGATGGAAGGAGTATAGAAGACTGTAAACAACAGCAGTTGACAACTCAGGTCAGAGCAGAGGTGGGAAAGGTACCCTGGTGACTTCAGAGAGGGCCACTCTGTTGAGCCTGGCTGCTGTGGGTTAAGGAGGGGATGAGGTGAGGATGTAATAGACAGTGAGTGGATGCAGAAAGCCCAGCTGTGAAGGGGAGGAGGCTGCATGGGAGAATGACAGACTGTACTGAAGACGAAAAACACCTGAACATATTTAAATGCTTCTTAGAGATAACCTAATTTTAATCTATACCATCACTTCCGCTAGCCTGGAGTTATACATGCCTCAGACCTGTAATTTATAGCAATTCTTTTTTTTTTTTTTTTTAAACTGCTTCTAAGAAGCAGCAGAAAGCAGAGAGGATGAAATGGATGATATTTTAGTGTAGGCAGCTGAGTGCTTAATATGGCTAATAGTGAACTCATAGCACAGTACTCACCCTGAAACCTGCTTCTTCCTCCTGTTTCCCATCTTGACCAACATGCTCGTTGTTTACTCAGCACCCTGTGTGCAACCCCAATGCATTCCTGAATTCTCAAGAGTCCCCCTCAGATCTCGTCAGTTGTTGATTTTTGTCAATACTATCTTCTAAACATTTGCCTCTATCTGTTGCTCTTCCTTTAGCCAAGGCGCCAGATCTCCTATCCCCCGATCTGGATGCTGATACCATTTGTAACTGGAGTCTCTAACCATGCCAGCTTTGAATTCTCATGGTTTCTCAAGAAGAGATGCAGTCATGTGATTCTTCTAGTAAAGACGTGTCTGAAGGCAGGCCATCTTCTGAGAGGTAAAGTCTACCCTGCCTGGCCCGCCCTCAGAGCTGGCTGGAATCTGACCACCACTCGGCTTGTCAGCCCCAGCTTATGCTTAGTGACCCCTGTGGGGCTTAGCTTCACTGAGAAGTGCCATGTGATGTTATACGCTTGTGTCTTGGCTCATGCTGGTCCCTCTTTCCGGGACTCCCTCCACTAACTGGTGAATTCTGTGGGCCCAGCTCAGATGCTCCTCTTTCCATGAAGCCTTCTACCCACTCCTCCAGCTCAAGTCACATCATAACATGAATCACTCCTCACCATAGCTCGTCACACATGGTAACAGGTGTGAACACATGGTAACATCGCATACTGGATGGTGATGGACTTGTTCGCACAGCTGATCCTATTCTTCACCTACATTTGGAGGGCAGGGGCAATACAACTGACTCATCCTCACACCTTTCACAAACAGAGCAGACATCAGTATATTCCTAGAGGAATCGCAATGAATAATGGAGGATGAACAGATTGATTTACATAACCAAAGTGATTCCCACCACTCATCACGGAATGGGTGAATTTGGTTACAGTTTAAATCAACCCAAGAATCCCCTTGAGTAACATATTCTTCCCTGGCTCTGCAAGTCACCGCTGGGAGGTCAGACCTTGATGTGTCTTCTCAACACCATTGCTCTAGCAGAGCTCCAAGGTTTAGGACTTGTCTGCTTCATTCTACTTTATCCACCCAACAAAAAGATGTCAAATACAAGGCCTATGCCAGGCACTGAGGATACAAAGATGACTAAGACAGCAATGCTGTCAAAGTGCTTGCAGTCTAACAATCAAAACAGTGAACATTTACCTACTAATTATTCTGGTGAGATAACATGGTTTTCATTTAGTGCTCAAGACAATGCTGCCAAGTTTTTCCTCATCATTTTAGGATGAGGAAATTGAGGCTCAGAGCATCCAGATCATGTGTCCAAGACTAGTAAGTGACTGTTACAAACTGCTGCTTTGGTGGCACCCAATGAGCCATGCCTCCCAGTATTCTTGCCCTTACGTGGTCCTTTCCCACACTGACTCAGAGCTGGGCTATGTGACTTTGGCTGGTGGGGTGTTAATCAAGCCTGATGCAAGCAAGGTTTGATAAGCAGTTGCTCAGAGTTTATCCTCTTGGAATAACTTCCCCTGGGGACCCAGCTGTCATGTAGAAAACTTGGGCTTGACTACTGGGTGATTCGATGCCGTGTGTAGAGAGGCACTGTAGGATGAAAGGCCACCTTTCCAGCCAGTGTCTCAACCGTGTGCACCTGAGAAGAGCCAAGTGAACCCATAGTCACAGCCAGCCCACAGACCATCATAAATAATAAATCAGTATTATTTTAAGCTGCTGTATGCTGGGGAGGTTTGTTATATACCAGAGAATAACTGAAACAGTGACAAGCTAGGATTTGAACCCTGCACTGTCTGACTGACTTCAAAACCACACTCTTAGTTTTAACACTGTGTTCCTTCTGGTTGGGAGTGGCATGTCATACCAATACTATAATATTTATAGGTTGGCCCATGCTGCTGCTGCTGCTACATCCGTTTCAGCCATGTCCGACTCTGTGCGACCCCACAGATGGCAGCCCACCAGGCTCCCCTCGTCCCTGGGATTCTCCAGGCAAGAACACTGGAGTAGGTTGCCATTTCCTTCTCCAATGCATGAAAGCATGAAAGTGAAAAGTGAAAGTGAAGTCACTCAGTTCTGTTCAACCCTCAGTGACCCCATGGACTGCAGCCTTCTAGGCTCCTCCATCCATGGGATTTTCCAGGCAAGAGTACTGGAGGTGCCATTGCCTTCTCCGAGGTTGGCCCATAGTAGCACTCAATATGTTTATGTCAAATGAATGAATGAAGGGTGTGGTGGGCTACCAGAAAGATAGGAAAGTCCACAGACTTCAAAGGCAAGATGGCAGTGACCTTTCCACAGCCATGATCCCCCTTCCCACTACAATTATTCCAAGAACAAATATCCCCTAAATCTAGAAATAAGTATGTGGATGTCACCAAACTCCATCTGTCTCTTTCTCTGTTAAATTCAAATCAGGTAAAACTGGGAATTTCAGAGTTTAGTTCTGATGGTCATTCCCCTTTGCCCCCAACTCTCCACCAAGCCCCTGGCATCTTTTCTCTCTATGTTGCCCAAAAGCTCTTTCTCCCTCTTTCCAAATAAAATCCACATGCAGCAAAGCAGAGTGGTGGAAATTACAGAAATGAGGAGGACTTGGATATTAGTAGATGGCATTATAGGCCAAAGACATGATACTCCAAGCTCAGTGCTTCCAGGAGCCATCTGCCAGCAGGTGGAGGAGGGGGAGAATTGGGAGGCAACTGGAGGTGTCCCTGTGGCTGGAGAATAAAGGACTGCCCCCTGAATCCCCCAAGAAGCCAGAGGCTCTGGCTGTCTCCACCTGGGGCTGTGGCCCAACATCTCTCCCTCCCAGAGTAGTCCCTGTCACCTGGAAAAGACCCACGGGGTCACTGCATCCAGTCCTCTGCTTCTTGGTAGCTCTGACACTGCCTCTTCTGTTCTAAGCTCCCCCTCACTCTCAGGCTCCTGCAAGCATGCACACACCTCCCAAGGTCACACACACATGGCTCCAGCACCCGGATCCCATATCCAGAAAACCACCTGGGCCCCTCACTGCAGACTCAACGAAGGAGAGAGCAGGCCCCACTCCTATTCACAGGCAGAGGGTAGCAAGCGCTTACAGGCACCGTGGCACACACGGACACGCAAAGCAATGCAGTGGGGCACACATATCCAGATCACTGTGGGCACAGTCACCGGCAGAAGCACTAGGATGTGAGGAAACATGCGTGCACACGCATGCACACCTCTAGACCATCACACGTGCACACAAACCTTCCCACCCTCAGACACCGGCACAGGTGCCCGGCCAGGCCTCAACACCAAGCCCCTCCCCCACCCCGGTGCAGAAGCAGGTGGAAAGGGCTGGGGTTTGAGGGCGCTCTTCTCCCTCCCTCGGTTCCCGGCTCTCCAAGGTCCAGAGTCCCAGTGGGGTTTGGAGCCCGCCCCGCCCCCCAACCTGGCTTGAGGAACGGATGGCGAAAGGGGGGATGGGAAGCCTGGTCTTGAATCGTTCTGATTTTAAGTCCTTATATTAACCCCTTCTTTGCCTCTGGCCTGCTCCAATCCCCCGCGGTCGGGGAGCCTCCCGGGCCTCCAGAGGGCTGTAGGGGAGAAGCAAGCGGAGGAGGCAGCGGCTGGGGTCCTCCCTGCCTTCTCTCCAGGAGCGGTCCCGCAGCGCGCCCGCGACTCGCCCTTACCTCCTCCACCCTGCGACGAGGCCAGGCCCCGCGGCCCTCGGCTGGGGGTGCAGAGGCAGCCCCCGCGTGCCCGGGCCAGATGCAGGGCCGCCTCGGGGCCTCGGATCTCGCTCCCCTCTGCAGCCTCGGGTGGCCGCCGCGGCTGGCGCCCCCGCCTCCGTATCGGGGCGGGGGCGGCCAAGCCTCCCAGCCAGTCGCAGCGGGAGGGGCACACAAACAGGGTGGGGGAAGGATGGAGGAGGGAGGAGGGGGCGCGCGGCCGGAGGAAAGGAAAGGAAGGGGTAGGGAGGCGGCGAGGAGGTGGGGCAGAGCCGGCCCCTCCTCCGGGGCGGGCTCTCCTGCGAGCTGGGGAGCGGCAGATGCCGCCAGAAGCGGCTGCGCCGGGACCCCACGTTTTCCGCTGGAGGTGGCTTCGGTGGGGGAGGGGTCCGCGGCGCCGCCCTGGGGGTGCCCGGGCCTCTCCGGCCGAGCTCCTCCTGGGTCCCTGCCTTCCTTGGTCGCGGCACCGCCCAGTGCACTCCCCCTGCCCCAGGCACCTCCGGTTGTGACTTCTGCTGCCCACCTTTAATCCGAACCTCTCCGCCCTAACCCTACCAGCCCGGTTTGGGCCTGCTCCCACCCGGGGCAAACCCTGGGGTGCGGAATTCTGTGGGTCGGGAAGAGGGCCGGCGTGCTGCGCTACTAAGATCTGCGCCACCGGCCCTACGCAGCCGCCTGGGATGCGCGCCTGGGGTGTGCACTCAGCGACCTCGGGTCACAGTCATCGAGGAGACTGCCTGGGCCCATCCCCTCTGGGCATCCCCAGCGACCCAGAGGAGCTAGGAGTGTCTTTGGCCAGACTCCACCAGGTCCCAGGACCCAATCTTGCCCTTGAGGGTGCCGTCTGGGAGCACATGTCCCCGTCACAAATCCTATTCGAGACCTGGAGGGGGAAGAAAGGGACAGGAGACCCCTGGTTCCTTCCTACCCACTCCCATCTCAAACTTGGTTAGGGGAGAAGCCTGGCTCCACGGAACTTGAGCACCTAGAGGGCCTATCCTTGACTTGAGGCCCATCCAGCTGATGAAGCAGGAGCAATCTGACTGTCCAAGCTTGGAGAAAGTTTATAGGACTGCAGTGGGTAAAATCGGATAGGGTGTTTGGGCTACTAAGCCCAGGGATGAGATGAACTGAGCTTTGGATGAGAAAAAGAAGGCATTTCAGACTAGGGGTAGTGCTTGCACAAAGGCAAAGAAACTGTCTTGGGCAAAGTTGAGGGCCAAGACCATAAGGGGTCTTCTGGCAGCAGCAGAACAGAAATCCAGCATAGCCCCAGGATTCTCCAGTAAATGAGGCTGATGGGGACTCTCCTTGACCCCATCCTATTCCTGCTGAGATAGGGTCATTGGGCATTTAGTATCTGGAAGGATAGTTTGTGGGCTTCCCTGATGGCTCAGTGGCAAAGAGTCTGTTGGCAGTGCGGTAGATGCAGGTTCAATCCCTGGGTGAGGAAGGTCCCCTGGAAAAGGAAGTGATACAGGAAACCCATTCTTATATAATCTGAATACTGGAAACCCATTCAAATTTCCAATATTCTGGGAAATCCTATGGACAGAGGAGCCTGGCAGGCTATAGTCCATGGGGTCACAAAGAGTTGGACACCACTGAAGCAACTAAACAGCAACAGGATAATCTGTAGAGCTGTCAGGTAGCTTCTGAAGAAAGGGAAATTTAATAAGGACCCAGTGGCAACCCACTCCAGTGCTCTTGCCTGGAGAATCCCAGGGACGGAGAAGCCTGGCGGGCTGCCGTCTATGGGGTCGCATGGAGTCGGACACAACTGAAGCGACTTAGCAGCAGCAGCAGCAGCAGCAGGCCAGTCAATTCAAACTCCCCTCCTCCCCCACATCTTCTTTTCCTTCCCTTAGCTCCTGAATTTCTTTCCTCCTTGAGAAAATCTTCTTAGATTGAGCAAATAAGAAATTGCTTACAACTTGTTATAACAGCTATTAACCAAATGCTGCTTGCTCAGTCGTTTCAGTCGTGTCTGACTCTTTGTGACCCTAAGGACTCTGGCCTGCCAGGCGCCTATGTCCATGGGGTTCTCCAAGCAAGAATACTGGAGCGGGTTGCCATGTCCTCCTCCAGGGGATCTTCCCAGTCCAAGGACTGAATGTGAGTCTCCTGCGTTTCCTGCTTTGCAGGTGGGTTCTTTACCACTGAGCTACCAGGGAAGCCCACCCAAATGCTGGGCATTACACATCATTTTTGTATATATTATTCAAATGTCAGACCTACTGAGTAGGTATTATTATTATACCCACATACAGATTGGGAAGCTAGAGTTCAGAGCTCAAAAAAGGGAACAGTTAGGATTTGAACTCAAGTCACTAAATTCTAAGGTCTGTGCTTGAATATAGTGCCCCCCTGACACCCCTTGGCTGTATTAAGCCCACTGAACCTTCTGCTGCCAAATTGAAGATTCTCTAAATTCACCTGCTTTTGTAGACTGCCAAAAATATTCATGTATTTTTTGTTCTAGTGATGTTTATTCTCAGTCTGTGCTTCCTCTGAATCTGTATAAGCAATTTAGGGCATGCATGTGTATGTACATGTGTTTTCGTGAATGTGTATATATATGCATATGCATTAAGGTGTATATCTGTGCATATGCACATATATGCACATGTGTTAGTGAGTGCATGGATGTGTGAATGTATGCATTGTACGTGGGGGGTGTTCGTACATATGAATGCCTATATGAGTAAATGCACACGTGTATGTAAGTAGGCATACACGTACTTGTATAAGTGTGTATTCAGGTGTGCATGTACACACACATGCATATGTATATGTGCATGTGTGCCCAGGCTACATTTTATGGACAACAGTTCCTGCTTGGTTGTTATGGGAACCACAGTTCTAAAAATGTTAAATTGAATCCCACTCCATGTGGGCCAGAAAAACCAAAAGGGAGAGAGAGAGCTGAATAACAGACACATCTGGGGACCCAAAGCTGAGGCAGAGAATCATGGGCTTGGGAAGAACTGGACAGGCACAAACCAGCCAGAAGTATGCCCTACTCGTGGGGCCCCTGGGCTTGGCTCAGGGCCTCAGTCTCACTTCTTCCCATCTCCCTCCTGACCCTTTCCCAGTTTCATGCTCTCCAACCACCTTCCTTCCTTCCTCGGCCCCTTCTCTTTTCCTCTTCTCCTTTTAGGCCTAAGGCCTTTTTGTTTTTGGCCAATCAATCAGCACAATAATTAGGCACTTAAGGTGTACAGGGTAGAAGGCCTAGTGATACGGTGGCTGCACATGTGGATCAGGCAAGGTCTCTGCCCTTGAAGAAGCTTAGTAGTTGGAGAGTTTGGTGGGAGGATTCACGTGGGTGGAGGGGAGAGGACAGAGCAAAGGGACAGAAGACGGAAGAGGATGGACAATAAGTTTGAATCAGATATGGAGGGCTTTAACTGCAGTGTATTTTTTGTAGGAAGCTGGAAGCAGTGGTCAGTTTGGAATAAAACACTATTACATCAGTGGTGCTGTGCGATGTGAAATGAAAGGAGAGAGAATGGAGGCAGAGGGACCACAGGAAGCGGTGTGCTGTAGTACAAGCTTGTTTCAAACAAGCCCAGAGGCTGGGGTGAAGAGGGAGGAAATAGCACTCTCAGTTGTTTTGTCAAACTCTCCCCCATGTCCCATATCATCATGATTCTTATTACTCTTCCCTGTCTTTCCAAGATGAGAGCCAGGATCTGAGTGAGGCTTTGTTATTGACGTGTATGTGTGTCAAATGCTTCAGGTGCACTGGAAAGGAAAAAAATTGGTAACCACAGGCCCACATATGATAGGCACTCAGTAATACTTGTGAAACAAATGGATATATGGAAATGCGCTGGTCTTGGACCTGGAAAGCCCAGATTCAAGGTCCACTTCAGTCTCTCATCATCTGTGTGCTCTTAAGAAAATCCCAACTTCTGGGACTTCAATTTCCTACCCTGTACAATGAGGTGTCAGTCAGGATGTTCTTGTAAGATCCTTCCAATTATTATGTGATTGTCATAGCCAAGGTGTTTGTGTATGTGGAGCAGGTGGCATGGACTTAGGTGCTGGCAATAGGCACAGACAGGATAAATGGGGGAAATATTTTAATAGGGGAATCTGTATCTTCTGGCTTCAGTTTTCAGCAATATTATGGAATAAACCCAAGTCCCTCCTGCTAAAGAATGCATGGACTGAGTCACAAGACATAACAGACATCTGAAATGCCCAACTGACCTTGCAAGGGAAGAAAATCTACTTGGACCAGAACAAGGGAGCTGAGACCAACAGATGAGAGCACAAGATGTGCTGTGGAGGTATGGAGAAGGAAGACCTTCCCGTATTGCTTGTCTGTCCTGAGCTGGGCCCTGGGTGGAGAAGAGGAGTTGCCTCTGAGAAGCTGTAACTACTTGAGTTAGAGTTTGAACTCACAGCACCTGCATAATATAAGAACCCCAAGTCAAGAAATTAACATAAAGATTGGCCTTTATCAGTTGATATTCCTGGAATGCCTGGCAGAAGCAAGCACAAAACTGCTCAGGAGAAACATACCCTCAACCCAGGCTACAGAATATTACTGACCAGGTAAATCCCCACTTAAGATGATCTCACAAGCTAAAAAGGACAGTACATAAAAGGAAGCAATGTACCGTGAATTAGTGTGTAAGACCCTTTTGAACTTCAGTAAGATCCAGGAAGTCTGAATTGACAGCCTGGATGTGGGGAAGAGAGGGATGTGGGGAAATGAATCCCACAGAATTGTAGTTATTTAGGTGATTTTGAGAACCAAATGGTGGTCTCCATTAGCATAAACTGGGTATACAAAAGGATGATTTGGATTTAGACAGATTGTATTTGAAATAGCACATTTGAATAGAGCATCCCCATGTAACATCCCCATATGAAGATGTTCATTATTCAGAGTCATGGGCTTCAGCTGGAGTAGAGATGAGGGCTGGGCTGGCTCAGATGTCATCTGTGTAGCAGTGATAGCTGAAAGCCTAGGAATTAGCGTGCTCTCCAAGGACAGTGTTGAAATGGGGAATGAGGGTCTCAGAACTAAGTCTGGAAAAACACTCACATTTTTGAGGACTAAATTAAAAATAGGAGCGAGTAAGGAAAATGAGCTATTTGTCCCCAGTTATGTTTTGGTCCTGGTTTGGGACAATTTTCTGAGTGTTTCACTTAATTCTTTCCATCTCTGGCCTAACATTCTTTTCCCTCAAAATCCCTAGGGGAAGTTCCAATAAATGGAGCATTTTCTCTTGGGAATAAATAGGAGGGCCTTCTTAGCTGGGAGTTCTAGAACCCAGGCTGGGCCCTGGTATGAGCACCACTACTAAGTCACTTCTTTGGGGTGCAATTTTCTTATCAGTGACTTTGAGCCTAGGTGGGTGTGAGGACAAGGTGGGACACACTGGAGCTGACAGTACTTGATAGACCGCTGCTGAAGGGGGCAGGGGAGGGGTGGTCAGACACCACTCACCTTCTGCCCTTCTTACTTGTTGAGGTTGTGTAGTTTGAAACCAGTTGCTTGGAATTGGGGTCTTTATGCTCTTTCTTACCCTACTCTGCATGGGAAGTAGTCAGGTGGTCTATACCTATAAAGTGAAAGGTATGGTCCCTTAAATAGTAAGATAATGAGAGTCATCATCATCTTATGTTTCCATGGATCTACCACTTCCCTATTACAGTGCCTGATGCTCCACCATTTGAGACTCACTATAGGGCTAAACATTGCTCTGTGTAGGCTACTCTATTAAAGTGCTGACTCTCCTAGAACTGTTAGTCGCTCAGTCATGTCCAACTCTGTCGAACCCGCGAGGCTCCTCTGTCCATGGGATTCTCCAGGCAAGAATACTGGAGTGGGTAGCCATTCCCTCCTCCGGGGAATCTTCCTGACCCAGGGATTGAACCTGGGTCTCCTGTATTGCAGGCAGATTCTTTACTGTGTAGGCCAGGGAAACCCCTCCTACAGGAGGGAGCAGTGAATCCTTTACCATAGACTGGTTTGTTAGATACAAGGTACCCAACCACATGAAAGCACTTAGCACTTTGGGAGAAAAATGGGTAGAATTCACTGACTTGATAATTTTGTTTCTTGTCAACCAGAGTGTGGAGGTGGAGGGCGAGCACATCTGAGTTAGTGAAGGAATGAAGTGGCCAAAGGATCAAAAGCTGGGTTGATCTGGCATCTTAGGGCTGTAGGACTCTCTTAATTTAGGAATAGCTCAGCTCAGAAAAGAATGAAGTCCTCAGACAGGCTCTATCCTTTCCATAGCAGAGAGGAGCTATCAGGGAGGAGAGATGGGGTGCACAGCAGGGTTTTAATACTCCAGCACCTATCCAAGATGGCCAGAAAAAGTAAAAGCTTTTGGGTTGGGAATTTAGGGAGTAAAGGGAGGGCCAAGATTCACCCATTACCCACCTTCCCCATCACAGGATCATACTTTCCTCACCATCCTCCTAGCTCCACTCCCCGCTTCTGCCCGCCCCTCTCCCCCACCAAAGCCACATATGTTCACCTGGAAGGAGAGTTAGAGAAAAGGGGCTGTGGTCATTGCATGACTAGGTGGTAAATGGACTGCTATGGGAAAAGCAACTTATGTGACTGTGAGCCTCTGACAAACATCCTCTCCTTACTGGGCTTGGCTCTTCTCATCAGTGGTCTAGCTGAATGCTGAGTCCCTTCTGGCCCTGACAGCATGTCATTCGTATACAGATGCAAACGCACTGGCTGTTATAACCAATACTCTGGGCGTTCACAAGCAGCACTGAAATACTGCAGTCTTTTGCTGCTGTTGCTACTGCCTGGAGCTCCCTCTAGTTGCCAAATCTTTTTCACCTCTTGCTAAGATGCCTTTCCAAACAGCGATTTTAAGCTGAGGGGCCGCCATACTGGAGCTGGGGAAAAAGCATTGGCTTTGGAACCAGACAGATCTGAGTTTGACCCTGTCTGGGTTACCCAGAAAGTTACATATTTTGCTTCCTTATGCTGCACTCAAGATTTCAAGGACTAAGGATGATAATATACGCACAATGTTTAATGCCTAAGCTTCTCAACGACTCTCAAGTTCCAGAAACACCTTGAACCCTTAGGTCAGCTGTGATTAAATTCATTCGTTAATGCAGTACATATTTATTGAATGCCTATCACATGCCATTGTGCCTGATAGTAGGTGTGTAATGACTCCATGAGCATGACATCTCCTTTCTTTTCTGGCACACATCTTCATGGGGGGGATAGAGATGGTCAGAAGCTTGGATGGCAGATTCAGTAAGCTTTTAGCACAATAATTTTAATTGCAAAAATAAACAGTTCTGTCAACTGCTTGAGAGTAGCGTCTGCTTTACAAAAATTAACAACAAAAAGGAAATAACCCCAAAGCAAAACGTTACAACCAATGGCCGCTGAAAACGACATTACTGTACAAAATCCCGCGCGAGACCAGCTCGGCGCTACCCTAGCCTGTCTCTGGGGGTCTTCGAGGGGGCGTGGGGCGTGCGCCAGTTACAAAGAGTGTTTTAAGTTCCAAGTAAGTGCCTACTCAGTGGGGTGGCCGGAGAACTTCCCTCTAAAGCGCAGCTGACTCAGAAACAGCGCCTAGACCGTGGGAGCTGTCCGTGGAGCTGGTGCTGAACAGGGTGTGTGCGGCGGGCGCTTCAAGAGAACTAGAAGCTGGACCAGAGGCCCGCCCTAGGGCGTGCCGGAAAAAAATGGCAGAGGAGTGGGGAGGAGGGCAGAGGGTGGGGGCAGGTTTTCTCTTGCGCGCCAGATTGCGGCGCCCCAATCTACAGCCCATTTCACCCTCACAGGGCTGCGAAGGAGAGGCCCAACGAATAAAAGCCAAGGCCCTTGAGCCGCTCCTCGGCGCGCGCCTTCTGCTTGAGGTGCACCTTGCTGTGCCGTTTCTTCTCATCGCTGCGCGCGAAGCGGCGGCCGCACACGTCGCAGGCAAAGGGCTTCTCGCCCGTGTGCGTGCGCACGTGTGTGGTAAGGTGGTCGCTGCGGCTGAAGTTGCGGAGGCAGATGCGGCACTGGAAGGGCTTGTGGCCCGTGTGGATGCGCAGGTGGCGGTTGAGCTCGTCGGAGCGCGCGAAACTGCGCACACAGCTCTCCACGGGGCAAGCAAATGCCTTTGCATGCGGCCGAGGACAGAAGCAGCGTGCGCTGCACTTGCCGCCCCGGCGCCCCTTGCGCCGCGCCTTGGCTGGGGTGAATGGGGCCGGCGGCGGGACGGGAGGTTCAGGTACGGAGCTGCTCCCGGGGATGTCCGCCACCAGAGGTTTCGGGAAGTCCGCCGCGGCGCTGCGAAGGCCCAGCGGGGAAAGCTCAGGCTGCGTACCATCTAGAAACTCTCCGCCTTCGCCGCTACTCCCTCCCTCCCCACTAGGAGGGGTCAGGAGCCCCGGGAGGCTCTCGGCTCCTTCTCCTAAGTCACCCGGGGCCAGCGGGAAAGCATCGTAGGTCCCCAAGGTGTAGAGTCTGCTGGCAGGGCCACCCGGCAGCTCCGCGGGGCAGCTGATGGACAGCAGGTCTTCAATCTTGGCCCCCATCGGGGGGAAACGGGCCTCCGGGGCAGCCTGGTAGCCTCCTTGTGACCCACAGCTCCCTGGAGCCCCTGCTGAGAGCAGCTCCCATGGAGAGTACGGACCTTTGAAGGCCGAGGCAGTGTCCAGCGCAGGGGAAGCCGGAGGAGCCCGGAGGCCTGGCTTGACGTCGGGTGGGGAGAGATGAGGCTCATACAGACACTGTGAGGGGGCGCCTGCCGAGGGCGAGGCCTCCCAGAACGCCTCTGGGAAAGCAGCAACGCCCGGATCCGGGGAGAAAAGGTCTGGCGGACCTGGCAGCAAGGCGTCGGAGCCTGCGGGAAAAGAGGCGTCCAGAGGAGACCGGGATGCTGCCGCCTCAGCCCCGGGGAAAGGTGTCAGGCCTAGGATGCCCGACATGAGGTTGAAGAGTGCTTCTGGATCGTGCGGGTGTTCGGGTACTGCCTGGATGAAGAAGCTACCACTGTAGCCGAGGCCAGGGGGAGGCGTGGGCGCAGGCCCCTCCAGGAGGCAGGAGTCGGTTAAGTACTCCCCGGCGCCACAGCTGCTCAAGGCCCAGCTCAAGAAATCACCTGCTGAGGAGGGAGCAGGAATCAGCTCCGCGCACATCAAAGCCGGAGCCTCGGAGCCCGCAGCCCCTACCCAAGAAGCCCTCGGTGCTCGCTGACACACGCAAAGTGCCTTTTGCACATTCCGATCCAGCAGGAGCCGGCATACGCCCCAAGACATACATACAAACATGCACACACAAAACACACGTGCAAAAGCAAAAGGACGCCTCGATACACGCACAGGTTCCTGCGGAGGCGCTGGAGGCCCGGTGTGGGTGGGTCTGGGGATGCGCTCCGCAAGACCCAGAATCTCCTTCCGCCCCTATCCCTACCGCTCAAGCGTCCCCATCCCTGCCTGTTCTCAGCCACCTTGCGTCCCCACGGTGCGCCGCCGTCTGAGCACCCCTGGCCTCGCTCCTTACCTGCCGGATAGCCGGTGGCTGCGGGGGGTCCCTGGCGGGCAGACGGGTCAGGTCGGTACTGGGTTCAGAGCAACAGCTCTCGGTAGACTTTACTAGGAGCGCGTCGGGGCCGGAAAACTCGCTAAGGTGGAGCATGGCTCGGCGGCGGCGGCGGCGGCGGCGGGGCTCCCGTGGCCTCGCCCGCTGGGCTTGGGGGCGCGCGAATGGCGAGGAGCCGACAGTCGGGGCGCCCGCACCTCACAGACCTAGGTGCTCGGACTCCTGTCTCTCACCTCTGGGAAAGGGTTGGGAAGGGGTGGCTGAAGCGCCCTAGCGCTGGGAGGTAGCAGTTCCTCGTCTCTCCAAAGCGCAAACGGGCTCCCCCAACCTGCGGCCCCCCCACTTATATAGCAGCGGCGGCGCTGGCTCAGGGCTTCCGACTCCCCGGGCCACTGCCATTTCGGGAGGCCCCGGCCCTGCCGCCGTGACGTAAATGCCCAAACATGGACACAGGATGTGTGCCGGGGACTCCCGAAAAGGAAAACTCGGGCTGTGACGTCGTTGCCTCAGCCGTCGCCGGGCCCGCGCCGCTGCGTGCGCGCGCACTCCCCAAGCGTGGAGCCCCGTGCGCGCCGGGACCGCGGGTGCATCTGGCTGGGGCGCTCCGCTGCGTGGGTCCGGACGTCTAGAAAGTGCTCTTCTCCCCTGTAGGCAGACGCCGAAGGACTGCTAAAAAACACCGCGTGACTTTAGGGATTCCATAATTTGGGTTCGAATCTTCTCTCTGTCAACTACTAGCTGTGTCGTTTCATCTCCCCAAACGTCAGTTTCCTCACCTGTGAAATGGAGATACACGTAACTACTTCATAAATTTGCTATAAAGAGTCATTGGATTAGAGCATATGAAATTCTAGGCACAGGGGCACTCAATAAACCGTAGAGATTATTGCTTTAATTCAGTATTTGCTCACGTCTGTGTGTTTTTCATTTTCTTAATAGTTTGTTGTTTTGGGTTAGTTTGTGCTAGGAAAAATAACATTTAAATTAAAAAGAGTCATGTCTTGAGAGAAGATGTCAATTAGCACAAAATTGTATATTCAAAATTGAAAAGTAAAGGTCTCTCTTTACCCACCTTTTTTTTTTTTTTTCAGGAAAAAATATGCATATGCAAGCATACACACTGTCTTGCAGTAGAATTTTCCCCAACTTGTAACAGCTGAGAGATTGACTCATGTCCAAACATAAAGAGCTTGATCCTTCTTTTGTAAGGCTGTATAGTACTCCACTGCAAGGGCCAACAATTTGTCCCTTATCCATTAGCATACAGAAAATTTCCAGTCCTTTGCTTGCCATCGTTGTTGTAGTCCTTGAGTGCATAAATGTGAATAGATCTGTGGGATAAATTGCAATGAGTATAATTCTAGATCTAAGAGTATGTAAAATTTTGATACAACTGGCAGTTGTCCTCCAGAGAAGTAGGGCCAATTCCTGCTCCCCCTTCCCTCACCCACAAGGTTTGAGATGCCTTTATAGTAGTCTTTTTTTTTTTTTGCCCAGGAGCACACAGAGAATATATAGGCTATACATGCCTGGAATCAGTTCCTGGAGTAATTGGGCTTTTTCTGCAAAACTTAAACAAATATATTTCCTAGTGTTAAGGAGGCTGTGGCTCTTGGCTACAGAAGGCTAGTCAACTTTAGCAAAGAAACCTGCCTGTCCTCCTGATCCCCTTTCTATTCTTCTATAGTTTTTACTTTGTTTTATTTCTCATCTTTAAAATTTTTTCATTTTATTTTGTATTATAGTTCACTTAACTTCTTTCTGGACCAAATTAGGAAATTAAGTAAATTAAGTATGTTTTTCTTTACAAAGAGCATCAATTCTTGAGACTCTGGGTGCCAGCTGGTACGGAGGGCAGGTTGGGATCCCCTCTTCCTTAGGAATGGAAACAAAGTCATATAGGGGTGATGGGCTCTAGCATGACTGGCAGTGTATCTCCAAGCCCCCCTTGCCCAGCCTCCTTTTTCAAGGGAGAGTGCCAGGAATGCCCAAAACCCACCAGATGCTCATGTGTTTACCCTATGTTCATTATGCAAACATTCATTCATTTAGCTTCTCAGTGTTTATTCATTCAGTATTTATTCCTTAAGTGCCTACTATGGATCAGAAGGTAGATTTTGGTTTTTGTTCTACAAAGACTGTGAGATATATCTCCATCCCCATTCCACAACAGTGCTAAAGTGTGTTCACAGAATATGGCATCATATAATCACCCAAAAAACACATGCTGACACACTTGCCTTCATTTTCTTGTGCCTGGAGTTCACATTCGTCCAGAATGACCTAACAAATGCCGTAGACCTGGTTCCATGTTAGCAGCACATGTATTTCCATGTAGGAAATGCAGAAGCTCAGCACTTGTCTATAAGGATTAGGCACACAGGCCACCATTTCTTTTATACTCTATTTCAGACCCTGATTTGAATCCTAATCCAAATGCATTGCCAAAGCCAGGTGAGCCTGTACCAGACACACGGGGCACACATGTCTCCAGTCCTTGCTGGCATCTTGCTGCCTGGAAGGGAGGAGGAGGGGGAAGTTTGACTAGGCCGGTGTCCAAAGCTCCCCAGGTTGCCCCGTCGGGCCAGATTGGCCAGCCCCAGGTTCTCCATCCCTCTGCTGTTCTTCCCTCTGCCACAGCATTCCTCCTCCTTCTTAGTCATGGATAATTCCCCTACTCCTTTGGCAAGTTCCCAGGCCATTGCTGCTCTTTGCCAAGGGCTGCTGGGCTAAGTCTGTGTTAAGACAAAGGTCCAGCTTCCTTTTGTTCGAGGCCGGGCCTGGAGGCAGAGCTGGGAAGGGGAGAGAGTAGGAGAGGAGACAGGGGACACAGCCTGGGTTCTGGGTGTGGGCTGGCCCACATTCCCGCCCCCGCGTCCTCACCTTCAGTGCGTGCACACACCCATACTCTCACACATGGGACCTCTGGAGGGCAGCTGCACCTACATTTGGCTCTTTGAGGAGGAGGAGGGAAGATAAAGGGTGAATGAGCATTTTGTAGCCCTTCGCAGCTCAGCCCATCTTACTCCCAAATTTTAACAGCTTAAAAATAGATCATAGGTAATTCCCTGGTCGTCTAGTGGTTAGGATTTGGCACTGAGCAAAAGCTCCATGGAATAATGAATTGAAGACCCACTTCAGATGAGGAAACACACTTAAAAATGTTCAACAACTCACTCAAGGCTACACTTCTATTTCGTGGTGGGACTGAAAGTCAAGCCCAGGCTAGCCTACTCTGTCAGATAATTTAGGAAAAGATCATTCATTTTACAAAAAGATTAAAATGGCTATATGTGGAGAATCTTCCTCTAGCTTTTCAAATGTACAAACTCCATCTGGCTGGGATCCATCCGTGTAAGAATTCTCTGAAGTGACTGCCATTAGAAACACGGTGGGTCATCTCAGACACATGCTGAGGAGGATGGCATGCAGGGCTCTTGGGAGCCAGTGTGAAAGGTGGTGGTGGTGATGATCTATGTGTGATTATGGGGAAATCGAGAGGAAATTTCTGGCTTCCGTGGGAAAAGGTGATGGAAGGAGAGTTTGCTCTCTAGACAAGCATTGAATAGACAATTACTGAATGAATTAATGAATGAACAAATTCATTCATCAAATGTTCATTGAATACAGCCCTGTGCCAGGCGCTGCACAGGCCCTTCAGATGCAGACGCTGATGTCTCAGGCGGTGAGATTGGAAGCTCTGGATCCAGGGAGGGTGGAGGGAGAGGGATGATAGAAGTAAGCCTCCCTTTTCTCTCTTCTGGGAAGGGCCCAGACCCTGCCATCATTCTGGTAATGCTACTGTCTCCTCCCCCACTCCCCACCTTGATCTTTCTGCTCTAAATATCATTGTGTTCAAATAATAGTGTATATTTTAAAAGACTCCAAGAAGACAGCTGCCTCAGAGTATTAATCATGAAGAGGCCAGCGCTCAGTCTCCATGGCGACTCCTGGCACAGAACGCCGAGGAGCAGCTCCACGTCCCACTTCCTGGGGCCGTGGAGATGCAGGCACAAAGCGTTTCTCTCTCCTCTCTTCCTCTCTTCTCTACCCCCTCTCCCTTTCCTTTCTTCTCTCCCATCTCCCTTCCGCTGCCTCTAATTATTCTCCCGAGAGGGTTTATTTAAAAGCAGGGGCAGAGGCAGGATCCAGACACCCGACTAACACAGAGTAAGGCCATTGAGGCTGCAGGAGAGATGAAGTTTGTTTCCAACTGCAGTTTCTGCAGTACATAGCGCCCCTCCCCAAGACCCTGCACTGCCCCTATGCTTCACTGGCCACTAGGCCAGAAGGAGTCCAGTATCTGTCCCTGAGGCAAGTGACCCACCATCAGGGTCCTTCTTTGTACCCCTCCTCTTCCCTGACCATGTTCAGTTGTTGGTTTATGGTTTGGATTCTCAATATCTGGTTTTTTTTTTTTTTTTAATGACCACAAAAGTAACACAGGCTCATTGGAAAAAGACAAAAATTAAAATTTATAATGTGAAAAATGATACATACAATTCTATACCCAGATCTATAAAATTAAAAAGTTTCAGGTTGATTCCTTTAGGTTTTCTTCATGCATATTCACTTATCTTCCATCTATTCAGCTGTAGCATTGTTATACTTGTCATTATTTATACCAATGGTATCATACTATACATACTCTTGTATGACATTGTACATTGAACAGTTTTTCTTTTTCCCTAATCATGGTACAGACTAACTTAAAGTCTTATAGGTTATAACCATATATATGTATATGTATATGTATATATATATCCTTATATTTGTATCGCCTTATAACCTATAGCAATTAATAATTGCTCCAGAGTATTCCATCATGTCAATATATCTAATTTTTTAACTTGACAGTTTTTTTTCCCCACTATTATAAAGAATCTGGCTATGCACAGCCCTTTATGTGTAGTTGGTGTACTGATAGGGGTAATAACACTACAATATGCTAGTTAACATTTGTATAACACTTACTATGGGCACTATTAATTGGGTATTGAGAGCCTTACATGTACTCACAAGTATATGTAAATCCTCACAATGACTTGTTAAATACTATTAACTATCTCAGCTTCATAAATGGGGAAATCGCAGCATGAAGAGGTTAAGAAACGTACTCAAGTTTACAGGGTTAAGACTAACCTAGTGTAATCATAGAACAGATTCCAAAAAGTAGAATTCTTAGGTCAAAGGTAGAATATTTAAAACTACAGTGTATGTTGTCAAACCTTCCTCTAAAAAGATTGTTCCAATGAGAGCCAATGTAAGCATTTCTGGAAAAGGTATTCCTGTGATATTTTAATTTATGTTGTAGAAATTATTAGTAAGGACGAGAAACTTTTCATAGGACCTTATTATTCCCTCTTCTGTGATCTAGGGGCCTAATGCCTCATCCAAAGACATATGAGTGCGAGCCTTTCTTGTGCTCCTTACGTTCCTGCAGTGGGCACAGGAGATGAGGCTGTTCTTGCATGAACTGTGTGGGGACGTGGGGTCTAGGGGATTTTGCACTCTCATTTTTTTTTTTTTCTAGTTTGAGTCATGGTGGAGGTAGAGAAGAGAAAAAGGTGGCTGGAAACCATTCAGGAAAAGCTTCTTAGATTCTCCCAAAGCAGCTTCTAAACTTCTCTCACAGGAGAGAGGGAGGTTATTCTTTCTCTTATCTTCCATTCTACACTCCTCCTTGGGCAAAATCAGCATTGTACAGAGCTGATCACAGAGGAGGTATGACTAGGATGGGTTCTAGAAGGGTCAGAGGCAGGGGGATTGACAGAATGACATCTCAATGCTGCTACCCAACCTGCAATTTGGAATCAACCTCTTTTGTCTCTAAGCCTGCTTCTCCATTCGTGAGCAATAACGGACTTGGATCTTGATATGTGCTTTTATTTGATTAGGTATTGGTGTTCAGAGCATTGGTTTTCAATTCATGAACAGAGAAGGCGAAAAAGAGGCTGAGAGTAGAGTGGAAGGCCTAGAACTCTAGAACAGAAATGGAATCAGAAAGAAACCTGGTAAACCTCCCCAGCATACCTCTCTTCTCCCTGGCCTCTTCCTGCTTCCTTGCACCTGTGCTCGTCTCATTTTTTTCTTTTTTGAATCACCTCTCCTCCTCCATCCTGTAATAGCGTTCCTTAAACTGGCTTGAAGTAGATTGGTCAATGCACTGAGATCCAAAATACTCAGGCAGTTTATCTACAACTGAGTCCTCTGTGTGTCCCTGAACCCTGTCCACCACTAAGCTAGGTTTCTGCTTGAAAGTGATAGAAATGCAACCTGAATTAGTTTAGACCCAAAAAGGAATTTATCAGTTCATAGAATCCAAGGGAGTGTCAAACAATGACCCTATAAGGGAATAGAGACACAGCTGATGTCAGGAGCTGGTAGAACCAGGGGCAAAGAATTTTTCAGATAGTTTCAACTCTTTCTGTTTTCTCTCACTTATGACTGAAAACTTGGCAACTAGCAGATTCTGAATTCTCCATGCCTACCTTCTGTGATTAATGGGTTCTCATTCTCAATTCCAGGTAGGAAACCCTAGGAAAGACCTCTGCTGTCCTATTTAAGATAATGATCTGGCTAAGGGTCAGGGTAGTACAGCTGATGAGACCACTCGAGGCTTGCTCTCGGGTCTTAAGAGCCATTCCTGGAGAAGGGAAGCCAGTGGGAGCCAGGAACCTCCCAAGAAGCCTCCACTTCAGGTGTTGAGGGCAGAAACTGGGAAGCACTAGGTTCTGCAAGTTCCCCAATGCCCCTGGAGCGAGTCACCTATTCCATCTGTCTGCCAGCTCCAAGGAGCACTGCCCAAAATAAAAATCCATAATTAGTAATTCCTGCAATCCAGAAAACCAGTGTATTTGTTTCCTAGAATAGTCTGGAGCCATACTTGGCTTGGTAACCAGTGGGCCCCACAGATGCATGCAGTGTGCCACGTGAAGACTCCAGCAGGGACCCTTCCTCAGTCAGGGCATGACGGGGAGACCCGGGGGACCCCTGGCTCAGGTAGCAGCAAGCAGGGGCCGAGAACAGAACTGGTTTTATCAATCGTGTACTGTGGGTTTCTGAAACAGGGAGTTAGGGAACAAAAGGAACGTCCACAGGGCTTCTGAATACCAGTCCCCATAAAGGCCAGACTAGGCACACACAGCCTGCAGGATCATAGGGAATCCCATAATGGAGTAGTGACCTCCAGCCTGGAATCAGGGAGACTGATTCCAATCCAGTTCTGCTGTTAGCTTTCTCTGTGACCCTGAACAAATTCCCAATCTTTCTGTGGTTGCATTTCCTCACCTGTGAAATGGTAGTATGTTATTTGCTCTACCTACAGTCTGAGGACTGAGAGCTAGAAGGAACAAATTAAGCAGTTGAAGCACAAGTACTTACTGTAGCAATGAGAGATGTTGTGAGAAGCAGTATATCCGCTTAAGAAATAGTGGATAACCCCCGCCACCCTCAAATGTGCTCCCTGTTTTCTGGGCACCTCTTTATATGGGGGTGAGACTGGTCACCGTGGCCTAAATTTTATTTTCAGTATAAAATGCCATCTATTTTATTATATCTCATTGTTTTTGTGGGTAAGGAATTTGAATAGGGCTTGCATAGCTAACCTATTTTTCTGCTCCACATGGCTTTTTATTTTCAAAAAAAATTTTTCAAGTTGAAATATAGTTAACTTACAATATTGTGTTATTGATAGTTTCAGGTATACAGCAAAGTGATTCACATATACACATATATTATTTTTCAAATTCTTTTACACCAGAGGTTTTTATAAGATATTGAATATAATTCTTTTTGCTGAAAGTAGGTCCTTGTTTTTTATCTGTTTTATATATTGTAGTGTATATGTGTTAATCCCAAACTCCTAATTTATCTCCCCTCCAATCCCCTTTGCTTATTATTAGTTTGTTTTTTATGTCTGTGAGTCTGTTTCTGTTTTGTAAATAAGTTTATTTGTATCTCTTTTAGATTCCACATGTAAGTGATATCATATGATATTTATCTTTCTGTCTGACTTCAATAGAGTATGAAAATCTGTAGGTTCATCCATTTTGCTACAAATAGCATTATTTCATTCATTTTTATGGCTGAACAATATTCCATGCTATATGTGTACCATGGACTCTACACATGGACATCACCAGATGGTCAACACCAAAATCAGATTGATTATTTTCTTTGCAGCCAAAGATGGAGAAGCTCTATACAGTCAGCAAAAACAAGACTGGGAGCTGACTGTGGCTCACTCAGATCATGAACTCCTTATTGCCAAATTCAGAATGAAATTGAATAAAGTAGGGAAAGCCACTAGACCATTCAGGTATGACCTAAATCAAATCCCTTATGATTATACAGGGGAAGTGAGAAATAGATTTAAGGGACTAGATCTGATGGACAGAGTGCCTGATGAACTATGGACGGAGATTCGTGACATTGTACAGGAGACAGGAATCAAGACCATCCCCAAGGAAAAGAAATGCAAAAAAGCAAAACGGCTGTCTGAGGAGGCCTTACAAACAGCTGTGAAAAGAAGAGAAGCGAAAAGCAAAGGAGAAAAGGAAAGATATAAGGATCTCAATACAGAGTAGCAAGGAGAGATAAGAAAGCCTTCCTCAGCAATCAATACAAAGAAATAGCGGAAAACAGCAGAATGGGAAAGACTAGAGATCTCTTCAAGAAAATTAGAGATACAAGGGGAACATTTCATGCACAGATGGGCTCAATAAAGAACAGAAATGGTGGGGACCTAACATAAGCAGAAGATATTAAGAAGAGGTAGCAAGAATACACAGAAGAACTGCACAAAAAAGAACTTTGTGACCCAGATAATCATGATGGTGTGATCACTGACCTAGAGCCAGACATCCTGGAATGTGAAGTCAAGTGGGCCTTAGAAAGCATCACTACGAACAAAGCTATTGGAGGTGATGGAATTTCAGTTGAGCTATTCCAAATCCTGAAAGTTGATGCTGTGAAAGTGCTGCACTCAATGTGCCAGCAAATTTGGAAAACTCAGCAGTGGCCACAGGACTGGAAAAGGTCAGTTTTCATTCCAATCCCAAAGAAAGGCAATGCCAAAGAATGCTCAAACTACTGCACAATTGCACTCATCTCACACGCTAGTAAAGTAATGCTCAAAATTCTCCAAGCCAGGCTTCAGCAATATGTGAACCATGAACTTCCAGATGTTCAAGCTGGTTTTAGAAAAGGCAGAGGAACCAAGGATCAAATTGCCAACATCCGCTGGATCATGGAAAAAGCAAGAGAGTTCCAGAAAAACATCTATTTCTGCTTTATTGACTATGCCAAAGCCTTTGACTGTGTGGATCACAATAAACTGTGGAAAATTCTGAAAGAGATGGGAATACCAGACCACCTGACCTGCCTCTTGAGAAACCTATATGCAGGTCAGGAAGCAACAGTTAGAACTGGACATGGAACAACAGACTGTTTCCAAATAAGAAAAGGAGTATGTCAAGGCTGTATATTGTCACCCCGCTTATTTAACTTCTATGCAGAGTACATCATGAGAAACTCTAGGCTGGAAGAAGCACAAGCTGGAATCAAGATTGCTGGGAGAAATATCAATAACCTCAGATATGCAGATGACACCACCCTTATGGCAGAAAGTGAAGAGGAACTAAAAAGCCTCTTGATGAAAGTAAAAGAGGAGAGTGAACAAGTTGGCTTAAAGCTCAACATTCAGAAAACTAAGATCATGGCAACTGGTCCCATCACTTCATGGGAAATAGATGGGGAAACAGTGGAAACAGTGTCAGACTTTATTTTGGGGGCTCCAAAATTACTGCAGATGGTGACTGCAGCCATGAAATTAAAAGATGCTTACTCCTTGGAAGGAAAGTTATGACCAACCTAGATAGCATATTCAAAAGCAGAGACATTACTTTGCCAAGAAAGGTCCATCTAGTCAAGGCTACGGTTTTTCCAATGGTCATGTATGGATGTGAGAGTTGGATTGTGAAGAAAGCTGAGCGCTGGATAATTGATG
The DNA here is from genome assembly GCA_935064755.1 of Tragelaphus eurycerus. NCBI lineage: Eukaryota > Metazoa > Chordata > Mammalia > Artiodactyla > Bovidae > Tragelaphus > Tragelaphus eurycerus. The sequence goes on from CAKXYN010000016.1 coordinate 26,119,385, forward strand.
CTTTTGAACTGTGGTGCTGGAGAAGAGGGAGTCTCATTGAGAGTCTTCTTGAGACTCTTGAGAGTCTCTTGTACTGCAAGGAAGTACAACCAGTCCATCCTAAAGGAGATCAGTCCTGAGTGTTCATTGGAAGGACTGATGCAAAGCTGAAACTCCAATACTTTGGCCATCTCACATGAAGAGTTGACTCATTGGAAAAGACTCTGATGCTGGGAGGGATTGAGGGCAGGAGGAGAAGGGGACGACAGAGGGTGATATGGCAGGATGGCATCACTGACTCAATGGACATGAGTTTGAGTAGACTCCGGGAGTTGGTGATGGACAGGAAGGCCAGGCATGGTGCAGTTCATGAGGTCGCAAAGAGTCGGACACAACTGAGTGAACTGTACTGAACTGATAGGTGTACCACTTATTCTTTATCAATTCATCTGTCCGTGGACATGTAGGTTGCTTCCAGTCTTGGCTGCTATAATCATTGGGATGCATGTATCTTTTCAAATTAGATTTTTCTCCATATATGCCTAGGAGTGGGATTGGTGGATCAGATGGTAACTCTATTTTTAGTGTTTGAAGAACCTCCCTACTGTTCTCCATAGTAGCTGCATCAATTTACATTCCCATCAACAGTGTAGGAGGGCTCGCTTTCCTCCACACTCTTTCCAGCATTTATTATTTGTGGACTTTTTAATGATGGCTATTCTGATTGATGTGAGGTGATGCTTCATTGTAGTTTTAATTTGTGTTTCTCTAATAACTGATGATACTGAGAATCTTTTCATACAGATGCCTGTTGGCCATCTGTATGTCTTCTTTGGAAAAATGCCTATTTAGGTCTTCTGCCCATTTCTTTTTGTTTTTTGGCCATGCTGTGTGACACGTGGGGTTGAACTTGCACCCCCTACAGTGGAAGCACAGAGTCTCAACCACTGGACAGCCACAGAAGTCCCTTTTCTGTGCACTTTTTGATTGTTTTGTTTGTTTTTTTGATATTAAGCTGTATGAGCTGTTTGTGTATTTTGGAACTTTATCCCTCGCCCATCACATTGTTTGCAAATATCTTAATATTTTCTCCCAATCCATAAGTTATCTTTTTGTTTTGTTTATGATTTTCCTTTGTTTATGCTGTGTAAAATCTTTTAAGTTTAATTAGGTCTTATTTGTTTATTTATTTTTATGTCCATTACTGTAGGAAACAGATCCCCTCCACCCCAAAAAAAACATTGCTGTGAATTACATCAAAATGTGTTCTGCCTATGGATTCCTATAGGAGTTTTATAGTGTCTGATTTTACATTTAGGTCTGTGATCCATCTTGAGTTTACTTTTGTATATATTGTTAGAGATTGTTCTAGCTTTATTGTTTTACATGTAGCTGTCCAGTTTTCCTGGCACACCACTTATCGAAGAGACTGTCTATTCTCTGCTGTATAGTCTTTCCTCCTTTGTCATGGATTAATTGACTATAAGTGCATGAGTTTTTTTCTGGACTTTCTCTCCTATTTTATTGATCAATATGTCTGTTTTGTGCCATGATCATAACTGTTTTGATGACTGTAGCTTTGTAGTACACTCTGAAGATCATAATCTGAATTTTTTGACTAGCTATTTTCTTCCAATCCTTGCTCTCCTTCCCTCATTTATTCATTCATCTAAATATTTATTGAGGACTTAGCTTATCAACACTTCAACAAATTATTACAGAAATGTGTGAAGCATATGAAACTGGGGGAAGAACAGGGTGGTTTGGTATCATGGAATGAGGCAGGAGACAGTTATCTAGCCAAGAAATTTGGGGGAGGCCTCCTCAAGGAAGTGACATTCTAATTGAAACCAGAAATTTGAGTAAAAAGTTAGCAAAGAAAAAAGGAAAGGTTGAGTGGGGAGAATGTTCTAGGCACAAGGATAGCATGTGAAAGGGCCCGAGTTGAGAAAGAGGAGTGGAGGAGAGAGAAGGAGTCAGGGAATTGAAGGAAGGCCATGATGGCTGGATGGGTAGGGTGTAACAGAGGCTGGGAAATAGGGAAGAGGGGTTAGTCTGGAGGGGTGGGCAGCCTCAGGATCATGGAGGACCTTTTAAAGCATGTTTAGCATCTGGACTCTATCCTTAGGGCCATAAGATGCCTTTGAAGAGGGTTAATCTGTGTAAGAGATGCAGGTTTTATTTTAGAAAAATCCATCTGCCTCCTGTAAGGAAGGTGATCTGGAGGGGAGGTCAGTTAAGAAGGCAATTGCTGCAGTAATTCAGGTGAGAGAAGTACATGAGACCTGAACTCTGGTGGCAACAGGAACGGAGAAACTTCCAGAGTCAACAGTCATTTAGGAGCTAGTCTATTATGGACATATGTGAGTGCTTAGTTACACACGGGGCAGAAAAGAAAGGAAGGAATTAGAGCTGACTCTTGGGTTCTGGATCTGATAGTGAGGTAGTCGTTTATTTAGGTGGAGAATCAGCAAGAAAATCAGGGTCCTCCAACCAAACAAACCATGTTTTATTTGTGAAGCTATAATTTACAAGTCCCAATGTATGTACCGTAAAAGGAGCAATTCTTAAGTGTATAGTTTGATGACTTTAAGCCCAAATCAAGATATAGAACATTTATATCCCCCAGAAAATTCCCTTGTGCCCATTTCCAGTCGAGGTAACCACTTTTTTTCAACTCTGTCCCTATAGATCAGTTTTTGCCTGTTTTTGAACTTCATATACATGGAATAATTCAGTACATATCGTTGTGTCTGACTTCTTTGCTCAACATAATGTCAGAGTTATCTACTACATGTTTTGCATGTATCAATAGTTTATTCATTTTTTGTTAATTACTGATTAGTATGCCTTTGTTTGAACATACCACAGTTTATTTATCCATTCTCCTACTGATAGAAGAAGGGTTTGTTTTTTTTGTTGTTTTCTTTTGTTTGTTTTGAGGAATCCAAAAGTTAAATGATGTAGAAATGAATGACAATGAAAAGATATAACAGTTATAAACTCTTATGCTCTACTATATAGCATTAAAATATACAAATAAAAGCTATGAATAAAAGATCTCACTTACTTCAGCAAAAAAAGAAATTTTGTAAAAACCTGGTAATAAACTCAAGAGTGTGTAAGATGAATATGAGGAAAACTATAAAATTTTCCTGAAGGACATTAAAACATAGAATAAGTGGGGGTATATGTTTTCTCAGATGGGAAGACTCAATGTTATAAATATGTCCAAGTGTCGGTGTCAGTGGGTTCTCTATGAAGCAGACATGGAGATAGAGTCAGGAGTACATGGGGTTTACTTGGGAGAAGCATAAGTGAGACATAAAAGAGAACCAGAGAGCCTCAATTTGCAATGCATATCTGACAGGGTTTCAGTCTACTTGGTGATGAGTTCCAGAGCGAAAAACACCCATTATGAGAATCTTGCTCGGGAAGATGTGATGAGTTCCCTGATACCCGCTCTGTGCTCAGTCATTGGTGGGAGCCTTCCTTGAAAAAGCATGGCCTTGGCTTGAAAGCAGAGGTGAATCGTAAAGGTGCTAACGTCTGGGGCTCCATTATATCTGTACTGAACAGCAATTATTTTACCTTCTAACCAATTAATTATTTCCTTTTATTTTTAGTGAACTCAATAAGCAGAATCTTACATTTTATATCATGTAAGCATCCCTAAAATTTTAAAAATAAGATCTTTTGAGACTTAAAATGAGTTCTTTCAGTAAGACTATTCTGATCTCATCATAAATGTGGTGCTAAAAGATGAAAATTATAATCAAGAATTTGGAATTATCTATTATACTCTATTTAGAATATGAAAATTTGACTTTTCTTATTTGAGCATAGGCAAATACGTTTAAGTATATGATTGTGCCTTGCCCCTGTAAATAATGAGTGGGGAAATTCACTTAACCAGGGAACATGTCAAAACATTAGTCAGCAAGTCCCATCTTGAAGCAAAACTTGAGGGGGACACCTTTATAGTTGCCACAGTCACTTCTTTTCAAATTAATCTGTAAATTTAATGCAATTCCAATAAAAAATGCAAAGATGACATGATTATGTACAGAAAGATCCAAGGCAATAAACAGATGAACTAAGAGAAATGAGACTTTACAAAAGTTTCTGATACAAAGTCAACATATAAAAATCTATGTTTCTATACATCAAGAATGAGTTAAGAAATGAAATATAACAGGATAATAAAACAAAACAGAAGTTTAAAAATTCTATCATTTTCCAAAGACAAACATATGAAGTATCAAAGTATAAATATGACAGAATAGTAAACTATAAAGAAATTAATAACATTTTACTGAAAGATATTACAAAGTTTAAATTAAGTGGGCAACCTATCATTTATTGAAAATGAAGCAATTTTAAGGTATCAGACTTCCCCAAATTCATTGATAGTGAAAGCAAACTAAATATTAATATTATTAAAATATTATTGGCAAATGATTATGATTATGAGGTATTTATGAAAATGCAAAGAACTAAGAGAACTTAAGATGCATTTTGAAAAGAATAAGGATGGGTAGATAATGCTGCTAAATATCAGAACAAATTATAAATCTAGAGTAAATAGTATAGAATTATTGAATTGTTGTAAGTAGTAGAGAAATGTATCCCTGAATTAAAAAAATAATGTTGATAAAGTGTGGATTATTTTAGGAATTGGGGTGCAATTTAACAAATTAATACTGAAGTATGTTTGGAAGAATATGAGAGAATAATCAAGAGGGTTTTTTTAAATTAAATTATGACTAATGCTCTATTAAGTATCAAAACCTATTAAGATAATGTAGTGTTTGAGCAAGGGATACCCAGATACATCAGTGGAATAAGCAAGAAACCGGACTTCCTTTGTGGCACAGTGGACAATGCAGGGGACGCAGGTTGGATCCCCGGTCCCGGAAGATTCCACACGTGGGGAAGGAGGGGAGCAACCACTGAGGCTGAGTGCTGCAACTCCTGAAGCCTGTGTGCCTAGAGTCTGTGCTCCCTAAGAGAAGCCATATCAGTGAGAAGCCAGAGCAGCCCAACGAAGAGCAGCCACTGTCTAAGGCAACTGGAGAAAGCCCACACGCAGCGATGCAGATGCAGCACAAGCAAAAATAAATAAATAACACTATAGAGATGTTAGTGTAATGGCAAAAATTAGATTATTGAACAAATGGCATTGAGAGAACAGGGTAGACCTATAGAGGAAACAATAGAACACATACTTTATAAGATTTTGAAAAGTAAATTACAGATGTATTAAAAAATATAACAAACCTAAAACTGTACAATAACAAAAGAAAACTGTGTGAGAGAAGTATTTTTAAAATCTTGGCATGAGGAAAGTCTTTGCAAGCGTGAAATAAAGCTCAGAAGCCATATTAGAAAAAATTGGCAAGTTTGTCTATGTGAAATTTTTAAATGTTGCTTGACAATAGCCTTATAAAATGTAAAACAAAGGACAGTCTTGGAGAAAAAAAAAACCTATCTGTTTAATAGCCATGGCTTAATACTTATAAATTTAAAAAGACAATCCAGTAGGAAACTAGCCAGAGGACATGATCGGCAACTTGAAGAAGGAACAGTATAAATGATAAGAGAAAAAAGATGTTCAACCTCATTGTTAATAAGATAACTGCAAATTAAACAACGAGCTGGAAGAGATGAAGGCTTTTACCCTTCAGATAGGAAAAGAGTAAAAAGATAATAATGTTCAGCATTGGCATAAAAAAAAGAATGAGGTGTAGCTAAAGAAAGTTATTTATAATAATGCTTAGTATTATGCATTCCTTTACCCCTGAGCCTCCAGGGAAGCCCCATAATATTATACACTTAAGTTTTTACAATATTGTTAGTTACATTTTAAAGCAACATAGAACAATATATACATAAAATGATCTCATTTTTGAAAAACAGTTTTTGTGTATGTGTTTCTGGTGTGTGTCTTTGCATATTCCTACAGGAAGACATTAAAGGACACAGGTCAACCTGTTTTGAGTGTTTAACTCTGGGGAAGTGTTGTGGAGGGATTTCTGCATTTTACTTTATATAACTCCTTGTTTGCTTATATTTTTAAACATATAAAATGGCTTTAAAAATAAAAACAGTAAGAATTCCCTTTGACTCAACAGCTACAAGACCTTCTAGAACTAACACCCAAAAAAGATGTCCTTTTCATTATAGGGAACTGGAATGCAAAAGTAGGAAGTCAAGAAACACCTGGAGTAACAGGCAAATTTGACTTTGGAGTACAGAATGAAACAGGGCAAAAGTTAACACAGTTCTGCCAAGAGAATGTACTGGTCATACATTCCAACACCCTCTTCCAACAACACAAGAGAAGACTCTACACATGGACATCACCAGATGGTCAATACCAAAATCCAATTGATTATATTCTTTGCAGCTAAAGATGGAGAAGCTCTATACAGTCAGCAAAAACAAGACCAGGAGCTGACTGTGGCTCAGATCATGAATTCCTGATTGCCAAATTCAGACTGAAATTGAAGAAAGTGGAGAAAACTACTAGACCATTCGGTTATAACCTAAATCAAATCCTTTATGACTATACAGTGGAAGTGAGAAAGATTTAAGGGACTAGATCTGATAGACAAAGTACCTGATGAACCGTGGATGGAAGATCATAACACTGTACAGGAGACAGGGATCAAGACCATCCCCATGGAAAAGAAATGCAAAAAAGCAAAATGGCTGTCTGGGGAGGCCTTACAAATAGCTGTGAAAAGAAGAGAAGTGAAAAGCAAAGGAGAAAAGGAAAGATATACCCATTTGAATGCAGAGTTCCAAAGAATAGCAAGGTGAGATAAGAAAGACTTCCTCAGCAATGAATGCAAATAAATAGAAGAAAACAATAGAATGGGAAAGACTAGAGATCTCTTCAAGAAAATTAGAGATACCAAGGAAACATTTCATGCAAAGATGGCCTCAATAAAGGACAGAAATGGTAGGGACCTAACAGAAGCAGGAGATATTAAGAAGTTGGCAAGAATACACAGAAGAACTGTACAAAAAAGAACTTCACGACCCAGATAATCACAAAGGTGTGATCACTCACCTAGAGCCAGACATCCTGGAATGTGAAGTCAAGTGGGCCTTAGAAAGCATCACTACGAACAAAGCTAGTGGAGGTGATGGAATTTCAGTTGAGCTATTTCAAATCCTGAAAGATGATGCTGTGAAAGTGCTGCACTCAATATGCCAGCACATTTGGAAAACTCAGCAGTGGCCACAGGACTGGAAAAGGTCAGTTTTCATTCCAATCCCAAAGAAAGGCAGTGGCAATGAATGCTCAAACTACTGCACAATTGCACTCATCTCACATGCTAGTAAAGTAATGCTCAAAATTCTCCAAGCCAGGCTTCAGCAATACATGAACTGTGAACTTCCTGATGTTCAAGCTGGTTTTAGAAAAGGCAGAGGAACCAGAGATCAAATTGCCAACATCCGCTGGATCATGGAAAAAGCAAGAGAGTTCCAGAAAAACATCTATTTCTGCTTTATTGACTATGCCAAAGCATTTGACTGTGTGGATCACAATAAACTGTGGAAAATTCTGAAAGAGATGGGAATAATAGACCACCTAACCTGCCTCTTGAGAAACCTGTATGCAGGTCAGGAAGCAACAGTTAGAACTGGACATGGAACAACAGTCTGGTTCCAAATAGGAAAAGGAGTATGTCAAGGCTGTATATTGTCACCCTGCTTATTTAACTTATATGCAGAGTACATCATGAGAAACGCTGGGCTGGAAGAAGCACAAGCTGGAATCAAGATTGCCAGGAGAAATATCAATAACCTCAGATAGGCAGATGACACCACCCTTGTGGCAGAAAGTGAAGAAGAACTAAAGAGCTTCTTGATGAAAGTGAAAGAAGAGAGTGAAAAAGTTGGCTTAAAGCTCAACATTCAGAAAACTAAGATCATGGCATCCGGTCCCATCGCTTCATAGCAAATAAATGGGGAAACAGTGGAAACAGTGTCAGACTTTATTTTTTGGGCTCCAAAATTACTGCAGATGGTGCCTGAAGCCATGAAATTAAAAGACGCTTACTCCTTGGAAGGAAAGTTATGACCAACCTAGACAGCATATTAAAAAGCAGAGACATTACTTTGCCAAGAAAGGTCCATCTAGTCAAGACTATGGTTTTTCCAGTCATGTATGAATGTGAGAGTTGGACTGTGAAGAAGGCTGAGCGCCAAAGAATTGATGCTTTTTGGGCGTATAAATTCGAACCCAAAACAATAAAGTAAATCTTATTTATCAATAATTGCTTTAAACGTTTATGGGCTGAATGCCCTAATCAACAGACAAAGACTGGCTGAATCGATACAAAAACAAGACCCCTACATACCTTGTCTACAAGAGACAACCAAAAGACTAAAATGGGTCAAATGGAACAAAAACTAGACCCCTATATATGTTGTCTACAAGAGAACCACCTTAAAACACGGGATATATACTGACTGAAAATGAAGGGCTGGAAAAAGATTTTCTATGAAAATATGGACCATAAGAAAACAGGAGTAGCAATACTTATATCAGATAAAATTGACTTTAAAGATCCTGAAAAGGAGACAATGAAGGTTACACATAACGACTTAAAGGAACAATCCAAAAAGAAGTTATAACAATTATAAATATATATGCACCCAACATTGGAGCATTGATATAACTAAGACAAACATTAATTAATATGATAGAATAAATATGCAGCAATACAATAATAGTGGGAGACTTTAATACCCCACTCATATAATCTGGCTGTAATAGACAAAGTAAAGAGCAAAACATATTCACTTATGAGCCTCAAAAAATTCAGTTCACTCAGGAGAGTTTAAAAAAAAAAAGATTTATTTGTTCACTCTGTAAAGGTTTATTGACTATTTTATGGGTTTGGTACCACTTTGGGTAGTAGGGAGGAAGAGGTGACAAATGTGATCCTGTCCTAAATAATACATTGTGGTAAAGATAGACCTACCAATACAAAATACCAAGATGTGACTAAGATGAGGACACCCAAACTGGACTTTTTGTTTCCTGAACTTTTCATTTCGAGAACAAACCTCCTAATATAGGATGAATTCAACATGATTTTTTAAAAGTGTTCTTTGTGATTAAAAACAGAAAGCCATTGGTTAAGAAATTACATATACTCCTCCCCACCATCACTCCCCTTCTTTCTTCCCATTTCCCTCCCACCGTCATTGATCCTTTCCTTTGTCTATTTTCCCCTGCAAAAAAAAAAAAAAAAAAACAAGAATTGATGCTTTTGAACTGTGGTGCTGGAGAAGACTCTTGAGAGTCCCTGGGCTGCAAGGAGATCCAACCAGTCCATCCTAAAGGAAATCAGTCCTGGGTGTTCTTTGGAAGGACTGATGCAGAAGCTGAAACTCCAATACTTTGGCCACCTGATTGAAGAGCTGACTCATTTGAAAAGACCCTGATTCTGGGAAAGATTGAGGGCAGGAGGAGAATGGGATGACGGAGCATGAGATGGTTGGATGGCATCACCAACTTGATGGACATGAGTTTGGGTAAACTCCAGGAGTGATGGACAGGGAGGCCTGGCGTGTTGTGGTTCATGGGGTCCCAAAGAGTCGGACACGACTGAGCGACTGAACTGAACTGAACAACAGCTACACTTACAGAAATCTATTCCAAACACAACTTCCCATAATATATAAGTGCATGAAGATTATTTACAACATTGACTGTGATAGAAAAACATTCGAAACAAGCTCCATATCCATTCAGAGACGATTGACTAAATGATGACAGTAGTTCACACCATTAAAAAAACCTGTAAACTATTAAAAATGAGATAGTGTACTGTTAGAAAGGTGTTTTGGTACATCATAACAATTTGGTGCATTGTAACTAATTGCAGAACAGTATATATTTTGAGTTCATTACATTTTTGTGAGTTTTAAAAATGGGTGAATATACTTCAGACTGTTAACAGCACTAACCTTTGGAGAGTGGAGCTGAAGGGAGGGCATAAGACAGGCACAGCTGGACGTCTATTAGGAGAGGCCAGATGGGTGCTGTGGGTGCAGCTGGGCGCAGGAGGTTTTGCTCTCCCCTGCTTGTGATGTGCCGTCTCCTCAGTGCAATCGTTCTTATATCCATTAATTCCATAGACCATATATAAACAGGTCATGAAAACCAAGGCAGTATAGATGGAGAAAAGAAGGAAAAGAAAATGAAATGAAAACAGTTTGAAAAGATGAAAGTTGATGTTATCAAGTGGGCAGAAGGCAGATGTGACTCTTTCTGGTTGATGTGTTGCATCCCTATGTCACCTAGCTTCTAAGGACCTCCTTGTATTGTGGAGGCAGGGAAGTTGAACATTACAGTCCTCAAACTCCTTTGCAGCTAGAATTTTGAATGCAAAGTAAGTAATACCAGGTAGCTGCATTGTGTGAGATCTGGAAGACAGGTGTGGGACAAAAGTCATCTTTCTGCCTCTTTCGATTTTTTTTTTTTTTTCCTGCTGCCAAATCACAGTGTTCCACTCCCTGGCTTCTTCTTCAGTGGAAAGGTGACTGTGTTGGCCAGTAGGGACTTCTATTCTTTGGATTACATCTACTGTAGTGTGTTTTTGAGCTCAATAATGTTACATTCTGAGAGTCGTTTCAGTCCTTTCAAAGATTTTTAAGTCCCCAGTATCCTGGGACCTCTTTCTCTTTAAAATACCTGAAGTAGTTTCTATTTCCTTGTTTCAGTTATCTTAGTTCTATCTGACAAACTACTCAAAACTTAGTGGGTTTTAAAACAGCAACAATTGTTTATTTTGCTAAAATGTGATTCGGGCAGGATTTGGCGAGGAAAGCTCATTAGAGTGGTTCTACTGAAGGCTGACTATCCGATTTTTAAGCCCGGAGTCACCTCAGTTGTGTCTGACTCTGTGGGACCCTACGGACTATAGCCCGCCCAGCTCCTCTGTCCATGGATGGGATTCTCCAGGCAAGAATACTGGATTGTGTTGCCAAGCCCTTCTCCAGGGGATGGCTCACATATATAGAGAGCAAATTGGTGCTGGCTGGCAGCTAAGTTGCTTCTTCTGATCCCCATGGGTCTCTCCTCACAGGATAGTGGTTGGGCTTCAAGAATGAGTGTGTGTTTGATCATCTTTATCACATACCACACTTTATCCCAAGTCCTGGAGGATCATTTCTGCCATACTCTAGTAGTTGAGACTGTCACAAAGACCCACTCGGGTTCAACCTACTCAGGGTCAAGGAGAGGGAAGTTAAGATACCACCTCTTGATGGAAGAGTGGTAAAGTTCTAGAAAAGTGTGTGGGATGGAAATATTGTGGCCATTTTTAGGAAGTACAATCTGCCAGGGTCCTGTTCTGAAACATAATTGATACAGTTAATAGCAAGGTTGCTTTTCTATTTAAACCTTAAGGATAAAAAGTTGGGCTAAAATTAAATTCTATAGAAAGTATTGCCTGTACATAACTAAACAAGTAACATTTAAAGAAATATACAAGAAAAGAAAAGGGGAGATTTTTACAAGATTAGTTTTTAAATAGAAAGGCTAAATATAGAAGCAAATATTTTTCTAGAGAATAAATTTTCATACATACTGTGTGAAGGTAGAGGAAAATAACAGAGAGAAGGTAGAACTAGAAGACTGAAAAAAAGAAGCAATAAAATAAGAACAAGGATAGAAAAAGAACAATTAAAATGGTCCACATTAAGACAACAAAACATGTTCAAAAGCACTGGGACTGAAAGCATTAAACCAAATATATCTCTGTTAAAATAAGAAAAAAAAAAGTAACTAAAGGCCAGTTTAAGGTGGGTTCTGGCCCTAGATGGAAGGAATCCCTCTTCAAAAGCCCTGTGACCTTCATGGCTGCTGCTGGTAACCTTGCCACATGGCTTTGGAGGTCTCATCATTTGGGCTAATCTCTTGCTGTGTCTCTCATTTCTTCTCCATGCTAATTTCAGATTTCTGCCAAGGCAAATTTCCGTGGACTTTGCTGCCTTGTCCATGTCTTTCTTTGTTTTTGTGGCCATCACAATTGGCCATCCTCCTGGTAAGGAGACAACTGGGTCCCCCTGACCCACCTCTTATGGAGGCCTTTTCCCCCTGTGCAGGTGAAGGTAGGAAGAGACCCTGGACTTGGGCTGAAGTTGTCATCAGGACCCAGGAGACCAGTATATCCTCATAGAAGCATGCTGCCAGTACATGGATTTCTCACTTTCTTGTATTTAATCTGCTATTGCCCTTATGGTTGTTTGGTTTTAATGGTGGTGATTAAAAGAAGATTCAGTCATCGTCAGAAGGACACACTATCGTTTCCAAATGGGAGAGTCTGAGTTGATTCAATTCCTGGGCAGCACTTCTGTGCCATTTCCTTTGACTCTTTTGTCCTTCTCTCCACTGGGTTGCTATCATTTCCACCACAGTGGATTCCTGTTGTTCAAACCCAAGCCCCCATCCCTGTGTAGGACCATGTTTCCTCACATGTTTGGGAAACACATGTGAGCAGCATTCACCCAGCTGTTGGGTGCCAGCAGCGAATCCTACCAAACAGTCCCAAGCAGAGCAGGAACTGGGTTGAGGGTGGAGGTGTGAGAGGAGGCACGGCAGGCTTCAGTTATGTTGCTGAGCTTTGAGTTGCTCCTTTCCAGAAAGGCTGTGTCAGCCTACCCTGGAAACACTTCCCTGGCAGCTCCCTGTATGAGCTGCGGGCTGCCTGCTGCCAGCACCTCTGCCTCCAACCTCGCCAGCTGCCTGTGGTTCCGCTGCCTTCAAGAGCCTCATGTCTCCTGTGTTATTAGAAGCTAACCTTTCTTCCAAGCAGCAGAAGCATCATCTCTCTTCATTTGGGTGTTGGCTTTGTAGAAGGGGCTGGAGGAGGTAGGAAGGCGGGTGGGAAGAAGAAGGAAATATTGACAATGTGATTGAAAATACTTAGTCTCCTTATTTGAGAAAATTAAAGAGTGGTGGGTGTGGTGGTGGGGTTAAATGGGGAGACGAGGCCCCGCCTGCATCTGCCTTCCTACAGGGCCCCCCATGACCAAGGGCACCGGCTTCCCAGTGGCTGCTTGCCACCTGCCCAACCCCCGCCCCCTGCCAGGGTGGGATCTGTGCTTCCGTGCTTCATCTCTGACGTAGAACCAAGAAGCTGTAGTGGACTGGTAGAGAGACAGAGCCCCAACCTGTGGGACTCAGTACAGGTTTTGACCACTTGAATGAATTGGCCCTGGATTAAATGGAATGGATTTTTAGAAAAATCAGTGAAGATAAAGAGATGGCGGGCAGGTAAAGGGCACTGAGGCTGAATGCCTAGAGACTAATCCTAGCGGAGTAACCATATGCTGTGCATGCGTGCGTGCTAAGGTCAGTCATGTCCAATTCTGTGCGACCTCTTCTGTCTATGCTATTCTCCAAGAATACTGCAGTGGGTTGCCAGGCCCTCCTCTGGGGGATCTTCTCGACCCAGGGATTGAACCCTCATCTCTTAAGTCCCCTGCATTGGCAGGTGGGTTCTTTACCACTAGCACCACCTGGGAGGCCCAACTATATGCTGCTGCTGCTTCTGAGTCACTTCAGTCGTGTCCGACTCTGTGCGACCCCATAGACTGCAGCCCACCAGGCTCCCCCATCCCTGGGATTCTCCAGGCAAGAACACTGGAGTGGGTTGCCATTTCCTTCTCCAATGCATGAAAGTGCAAAGTGAAAGTGAAGTCGCTCAGTTGTGTCCGACTCTTCGCCACCCCATGGACCACAGCCCACCAGGCTCCTCCATCCATGGGATTCTCAAGGCAAGAGTACTGGAGTGGGGTGCCATTGCCTTCTCCAAACTATATTCTAGTACTTGTCGACCCATTTCTCAGAGTCGACACAGCTGCCCCCTTCCAGGTGGTCGGCCCCAGGGCAGATGCAGCCCCTCATCTTTCCAAGTATCTATGCCCAGCCCGTCTATCAGTTTAGCTTTGTTAGTCTCACTCTAGTCCAGAAAAATATCTACTTCTGCTTTATTGACTATGCCAAAGCTTTTGATTGTGTGGACCACAACAAACTGTGGAAAATTCTTTAAGAGTTGGGAATACCAGACCACCTGACCTGCCTCTTGAGAAATCTGTATGCAGTTCAGGCAGCAACAGTTAGAACTGGACATGGAACAACAGACTGGTTCCAAATAGGAAAAGGAGTACGTCAAGGCTGTATATTGTCACCCTGCTTATTTAACTTCTATGCAGAGTACATCATGAGAAATGCTGGGCTGGAAGAAGCACAAGCTGGAATCAAGATTGCTGGGAGAAATATCAATAACCTCAGATATGCAGATGACACCACTCTTATGGCAGAAAGCGAAGAAGAACTAAAGAGCCTCTTGATGAAAGTAAAAGAGGAGAGTGAAAAGTTGGCTTAAAGCTCAACATTCAGAAAACTAAGATCATGGCATCCAGTCCCATCACTTCATAGCAAATAGATGGGGAAACGGTGAGAGACTTTATTTTCTTGAGCTCCAAAAGCACTGCAGATGGTGCCTGCAGCCATGAAATTAAAAGATGCTTGCTCCTTGGAAGGAAAGTTATGACCAACCTAGACAGCATGTTAAAGAGCAGAGACATTACTTTGCCAACAAAGGTCCATCTAGTCAAAGCTATGGTTTTTCCAGTAGTCATGTATGGATGTGAGAATTGGACTATAAAGAAAGCTGAGTGCTGAAGAATTGATGCTTTTGGTGTTGGAGAAGACTCCTGAGAGTCCCTTGGATTGCAAGGAGATCAAACCAGTCCATCCTAAAGGAGACCAGTCCTGAATATTCATTGGAAGGACAGATGCTGAAGCTGAAACTCCAATACTTGGGCCACCTGAAGTGAAGAACTGACTCATTTGAAAAGACCCTGATGTTGGGAAAGATCGAAGGCAGGAGGAGAAGGGGATGACAGAGGATGAGATGGTTGGATGCCATCACTGACTCAATGGACATGAATTTGCATAAATTCTGGGAGTTGGCAATGGACAGGGAGGCCTGGCACGCTGCAATCCATGGGTTCACAAAGAGTCTGACACAACTGAGCGATTGAACTGGACTGAACTGAGTCTCACTCTTAGGGCTTTCCTCATAACTCAGTCGGTAAAGAATCTGCCTGCAATGCAAGAGACCTGGGTTTGATTCCTGGGTTGGGAAGATCACCTGGAGAAGGAAATGGCAACCCACTTCAGTATTCTTGCCTGGAGAATCCCATGGACAGAGGAGCCTGGCAGGCTACAGCCCATGGGATCACAAGAGTCAGACACGACTTAGCAACTAGAGAGAGAGAGAGTCTCATTCTTAGGGACCCTTGGGCCTTCTGGAAAGCCCAGGAGTGTGATTCAGATTCAGAGACTGCCTTCCTCATGCTTCTTGTCCTGGCTGCTTCTCACCCACCCTTCCTAAGCCCTCACGTATATGGCATCCCTGTCTCCTTTCTCCAAGCCCTTCACTCATGGACTTCTTCCTGAGGCTCTCCTGCTTTTCCTCTAAGCTTCAGCACAAGGTGACTCGCATTTCCAAACTAGACCTTCCCCTGCTCACTGTGCATTTATCATCCTCCCCCATCCCCCTCTGCTGTTTTTTTAATTGCTGGTCAAATTCTGTGGTTTTGTATAAAATAGCTATCTGTGTAGACACCTATCTCCCAGATGAAACTCCAAACCGCTTGAGGGCAGGCACTGCCCCTTATTCACATTTGCAGCCCTTGCAGCACCCAGCCTGGGCCTGGCATGCCTGAGACGCAATGCATGTTTGACCAGGTGACTTGCCAGAGGGCTGCAGGTGATGCCTGGCCCCACAGTTTCCTCATCACTCATCAAATGCCCTTCACTTTTTGCTGGAATGGAGTGAAAGCACCCTGCTTTACATTTATGTATTCATTTAATAACTGATGTTCCAGTCTTCCCTAATCATTCCTAAATACACAGGTGGTGAGAGTTTCAGGATCTGGGTCCATTCACCTCCCTTTGCTCATCACTGAGACTCACATCATGCCAGTTATTTGTGAGGAAACACTTTTGAAGATATTTAAAGGGATATTTTTACCAAGTGGATTGAGGGAGGTGATGAAGCGGAAGATCTGTCTATTATATTGCCATTTTCTGAGTTAGAAAATGTATGCCCCAACCCCTCTGAGGTCCCCTTTAGAATTTAGAGGTGTGGTGGGAGAAATGTTTATAATTCTCACATCAACCACACAGTAGGATTATAGAGATGTTTGCTCTTTTATCAATCTAATATTTTTTAAACTTTTTAAAAAAAAAACATTTAAAAGATAGGAACACGGAGTTGCTAAAGGCTTAGCGACTCTTCCACCCCACCCCTCATCCTCCTTTAAAAGTTCTTTTTATTTAGTTAATTTTAATCATGTAACAAGCACCATAAATTCACGACTCAAAACTTGGCCCGCATCTGACTGTGCGGTACCCCAGCCCATGCCTTCACCTTCCCTCACTCAAGGTGACTTTCCATGCTACACTCAAATCAGGCTGGAGTCAGGGACCTGCCTGGTTGTACCACTTTCTCATCTGTTCTCATTGCCACCAATAGGGCAAGTCTACTTTGGCAATCTTAACATTTTAAAATATCCTTAAATGGCCTCACTTGGCAGAGAAAAAAGCTCAGAATAAATGCTACTTCTTGTAGCATAATTTTCTATGTTTAACAGGAGTTCAAATATAGCTGAGATATTATTCATCTTGAAGCTATCACCCACTAATTCGGATATAACTTCTTTTGTCATATTCTAGAAATTCTTCCTTCTAGGATAGGACCAGGGTCGCTGACTAAGAGATCCCCACCCCACACTCCCTGCCCGCCTCCTCTGCAGTACTGATTAGTGTTTTTCCCTCAGCCTCCACCAGGGCGCATAATGGCTCCTGAGTGACAGTCTCCATCTAGGCTCATACTTAGAATTTAGAGGCTGCTGCATAGAGTGACAAATACGGCCATTAGTCACTCTTCCCAACACTGAGTCTGTGTCATGTTTCACAGCCAGGTTTTAAGAGGGGATAAAAAGTACGATACATGTTGTAGATCCTTTCTTGGGGAGAGGGTCTCTTAGAATAAAAGTGAATTCTTGGATACAGAATACCAACTAATGGTTAGCAATGGGGAGAGGAAAGGGAAGAAGGGCAAGATGGGTGCAGAGGATTCAGAGGTACAAACTACTATATTTAAAATAAACAAGCTCCAAGGATATATTGTGTAACACAGGAAATATAGCCAGTATTTTGTAGCTGTAAATGGAGTATAACCTCTGAAAATTGTGAATCGCTGTGCTGTCACCTGAAACTAATATATTATTGTCAGTCAACTATACCTCGATAAAAAATGCATTCTGGGAGTTGATTTGAATTAGCAGGATAAAGCCCTGTTTGTCTTGTAGACATTTTACTCTGGAGAATCTGCAAGGCCTAAAGTTATCTTAGGCTTGAAGTGTTATAAGGAGGTTCCATCTGCCACCAAGAGAATGCAATTTCTAAGACATTGACCACCAGGGACTCTGTCAGAGTAGAATCTAAGCCTGAAGTCCGTGAGTGAGGATGGAGGTGGGGTGGGGTAGGTGGGAGCAGAGAAGTAGAAAAAGAAGAGGGAGGGAGCTGGGGAAAGGAGAGACTTGGGACTTCAACCTAAGGCTTATTCAGTCTGCACTGAGGGGCTGTATTTTTTGTTTGTTTTCCTTTTTGGCTTATGGGATCTTAGTTCCGCAACCAGGGATCAAATCTGGGCCCTTGGTAGTGAGAGTGCAGAGTCCTAGCCACTGGACCTCCAGGGAATTCCCAAGGGCTGTATTAAGTAAAAAGTGAGGACTTGTTTCTCATCCTTCTCTGGGCTTTTGATGTCATCATGTCTGGCTACAGAAAAGATTGTTTTCTTTCTGGTCAAGATGTTGCAGGACATAAGAACAGGGTGACATAAGGAAGATCATAAGCATGAGCAAGGGTTTGGGTTGGCTTTCTGCAAGCCAGAGCTCCGCTGAGATGGTGTGCTAGTGCATATGGCTTACGACGGGTGCTATGGTAAAGAGCGCTGTAGGTGGTACCTAGCCCACAACTGCTCCTTGCCTGAGAGCTACCCCCTAATCATAGCCCTGTGACCCAGCAACCAGATCTGCGTTCTCTAAATCTTCCCCAGGGTAGGTGGTTAGCCCAGAGAAGGAGACCTGATCTAGGCTGGGCCAGTTGTGTTCTACCTTCTGGTAGAATTTGGAGTGTGAAACAGAGACACACATGACTGGGAGTCCCTAAAGCCAAGTCACATCAGTGGTGATAATCTAGGGGGAAATGGATCCTCCAGCCTCAGTCAGGCTTTCAGGCCAGCATCTTGACTTTAATCCCCTGAGACTTTCACCTGAGCCGGAACCACCCACAGAAAATGTCACTGAATTCCTGACCCATGGAAACTGTGTGAGATAATAAATTTTTGTTGTTGTTTCAAGCTGCTAAGTTTGGGGGTGATCTGTTATACAACTAAGTGTGTATTTGTATGTATATATTGGTATATACATCTGTGTGTGTGTTTTTGCTCAGTCCCTTGCAAAGTGTCCTATGCTTTGCAACCTCATAGCCTGTAGCTTGCCAGGTTTCTCTGTCCATGGAATTTTCCAGACAAGAATACTGGAGTGGGTTGTCATTTTTTACTCCAGGGGATCTTCCCAACCCCGGGATCAAACCCATGTCTCTTGTGTCTCCTAAATTGCTGACCTGAGCTTGTCCCTCTCAATAAAGCCCTACCACATAAGCTTTGCCTCTGCATTGTTTGCTGGGCAGTGGGGCTAAGAAAGGGCTCAAAGGGAAATGGAAATTAAGGGATTATATGCAGGTGGATTCTCCCAACATAAATGACTTACTCAAAAGTTATGGCTTTTAGCAAAAGAGTCCCTGTAAAGTTGGAAACACCCTGTAGGCAGGGGCTCTACTGGGATGTGGGGACTAGAATTTCAATTTCCCATTCATGTCCCAGTGGGAACCAAGAGCACTGCCTCTGGACCAAGCAGTATGAGATCAGGCTTCTCCCTCTAGTCTACAGCTACCAACATCTGTAACCCTGGGAAATTCACTTAGTTTCTTTGAGCCACAATTTTATCAGATCACAGATGCTGAGAACTGAAGCCTCATTTTATAAAAAGGTGTATGTAGTGTGAATAACACTGGACTGAGAACCAGGAGAGGTTGCCAGACCTTCTGGGGCTTAATTTCTACCTCTATAAAATGAGGTGGTACAACAGCGTGACCAGCAACAAGGAAGAAATAAAATATTAACCCACACATAACAAAACAAAAACTGAGGTGGCAGGTATAAATAAACGTCAAGACTTCTTCTCACTCTGAATTGTGTAATTAAAGATTTGAGACTTACTTAGGGTCACAGCGTGAAGAACCTGGGGGCTAAAGCTGTTTTTCCCAGCCCCTAGTCTGAAAATCCAGTCTTGCTGCTTGAGATTTCACTGTCTTTGACTCTTTAGCTCTGCCTTCCTCTTGACTGTTTGGGGTTGGGTTATATAGGTTTTGGATTGTGTGGGATTTGGGGTTAGACTAAGTATTTCAAGACCTTCTCAAACATATGAGGACATTGTTTATAACACTGTGTTCTTTGGAAAGAGCTTTTAAATATATTATCTGGCTAAGACCTGACAGTTTCCTAAGAACGATGTGTTTATATCTACTTTCTAGATAAGAAGTTGACTTTTGAAAGAGTTAAAGACTCAAGGTCCCAAGGATTGTGAGTTAGGGGTAGAGCTGGGCAAGAATGCAGGTCACCTGACTTGAACCAAAGGATGTTTACTCACAAACAGAGAGGGTTCTAGGGAGAAGATACAGTGGCTCAATGAGGGGAAGCAGATCACAGAAGGAAGGAGACTTGAGGTGTGGTTCAAAGAAGGAAAGAGGAGGAAGGTTTCCCGCCTGGCTCCTCTTCACTGCTGCCAAGCCAGGCTAATGCCTCTGTTTTCTTTCAATCACCTCTTTATTGCTGTAGAAGCCATATGGGCTCATGGTAAGTAATTCAATCGGAAAAGAAGGGCAACTAGGAACATGTCAAACTCCTCTGCTCTAACCCATCTCAAGAATCCTCTCAGAATGTCTCAAGAGTGTCTGGTTTAGTGTTGCCATCCTTTCCATGGTCCCTGGCATGGGTTCTGTGCTCTTGAAATGTTATTGAAGATATTGCGGTCCATCCCACATACCCTATGCTTCAATGTGGGGTGGGATTTTAGGTCATAGCATGTGTCTCTTATCCATCCTGGGCTTCACTCAGCTGTAAATGGAAGTGGGAAACACTTCCACATATACTTAGCGTCACAAGTGTGATAGTGTACAAGTAGATGTCACCTGCAATAAACAGGACTTAGTTCTGAAAATCGGGGAAGAGCTTCCTCTTCCCTCTTTTCTAAGCTGAAGATAATTGAGAATGCAGAGCCTACACATTTCCCTTCCTCCTACAGGTCCAGACAGACAAAACAGGATGGTTGGCCACAAGGACAGTCAAGCCTGAGGTAGGGAGTAGAAGAAAGAGTTGAGCCCAGACATTCAACCTGTAACAAAATGCAGTCACTCTACCCACCAGTGGGCACAAGGCTCAAGAATGCCCTAGGCTTTGGACAACTCATCCTCCCTTGGGAAGGACTCATAATGTGCTATGTCCTCCCTTATGGGCAAAGATGAACACATGAGTAAAGTAATAGAAATATCCTTGTTTTACATATAACTGAAATTGCTCCTTTTTGGGAAAAAAATGACACTTTTTATTTTGGGCACAATTTAGGGCACAATAGCCTCTACTTAAATGTACAAATACCCTTTGAACAGAATATATTAATACCTACTGTATTAGAGATTGGGAATCAGAGATGACACCTGCTCTCAAGGAGCTTACAATCCATAATGGGAAACTGACACCTACCCAACTTTTGAAATAAGTCTAATAATAGCAAGGAGAATAGCTAAATGTCCATGGAATAATTACTCTGTATAAGTCATGTTTTATCTTGTTTAGTCTTCATGGCAATCTTAACTAAGGTAATTTTAGTAGTGCCAGATTTCAGATGAGGGAGCTGAGGTTTAAAGAGGCTAAGAGCTTGCCCAAGGCCACACAGATAACAAGAGGCAGAGCCTGGAGTCGCGCTGAGTTCTGGCTGACATCTCTGTATACGAGCACTTCATCATGTTCTTACAAGAGAGGACAACATGGGCACTACTGGAACCCAGGGAAAGGCGGTCACCCTGACTGCTGAGGTCAGGAGAGGATCACAGAAGGCTCACACACCATTCTGTGAGTGCTTGAGCACCTATCAGGGACTAGCCAGGTAAATGAGGGCAGAAAGAGGGAGCATTAGTAGGTCAAGTCTACACAGGACACCTCAGTGGGAGAGGGAGGGGAGGAGGATGCTGAAAGGGGCCAGAGCAGTGTGGAAAGGGGTGATATGAAGGCTGAACCTCACAAGTATGCATCATTAAGCTCATTCACCTCAAGGTTAATCCAGAAATGTTCAGTAATGACCGCTATTGGGGCGGGTTGACAGAAAAATATTTATCCCTGAGGAGAATACAAATGAAAATATCTAAGAGAGGAGGGAGGGGGAGCCATCAGGGCATCAGGAGCCGGAATCTCAACCATCTGGAATCCTACTGAGATTTGGCGGCCCACTCCAGAGTCTCAGATATCTTGCCAAAATATTTTTTAAAGGAGAAGAAAACAATAAAGTTGCCTGCTATAATAATGCACCGGAAACGCCTCACATTGACATTTACAGATTTCCTGCCAGTGGCCTGGAGAGCACATAATGGATGGATAGCAAAGGCAGCAAGAGAGAAAGAAGCAACGGAGTGACTGAGCTGTGCCTCCTTGGGTTTTTATTGTCATTGCTGCCTTTAGCCATATGCTTTTCAGAGGCACTGACAAGCCTGGACCGATTTCAAAGGAATTCCTAAATTCCGATTTCAAAATCCTCATCGCATCTCCGAACTGTCAGTGCTCTGTACAGGAAACACAAATTTATTTAAGTTCTGAAACGTTTCTTTATAAATGTTGATCAGCCTCTTCTGTCATTATATGAGATGCCTTGGATGTTGGAATAGATGCTAATAAATTGCCAATCCAGCTTATTGATTGCCAAGTAATGAAAAGCATTTCTCTTCCTTGGAATAGGACGTCTTACCATCTGAGTGGCTTCCAGAAGCTGCATAAAAAAAAGGGAATAAGATGGTTTCTTTTTTAGTCTGTCTGGTTGCTCCTTACCACTCCCACCCCCTCTGCCACTTTTTAAAACAGAATGAAAACAGATTCAGTCTGCTGGGAACGCTGGTATTTAAGTACAGGATGGACGCTGTTTGTGCTACAGCTGTCAGCAAAGACTTATGTCATTCTTTGCCACCGCTGGATGTCCCACGTGCATAAGTCTCCACTCACTTCAGGTCTTTCTCTACCCATGTTCTTGGCCCCCTTCTCCATGCCAATCTTGCTCCATCTTACAAACAGACCAATTAAACCAGAGGCTGATAAGGTAGGTGGCTGATGAGTCAGGAACAGAGTCTGGGAGAACCCACAACCAAGTGGGACTCTGGAACTCTGCAGCATTCCTGGCTGCATCTCCAGCCCAAAGAACAGCACGCTGCTTTGCAAAAATGGTGTCACACTAAAGGCTCTGGAGAACTAGAAGCCACAAGCACACTGGATATTTCAGCAAGATTTGTGCGAACAGAGCAAGGAAAAGAGATAAATCCTGTGAAAATACAGAAGTCTTTTACTTTAGAGAAATTCTTGGATGGAGTATGCAGGAATTTGGGATATTTTGGTGTATTCCATCCAAAATAAAAGACAAGTTTCTCCACCTTGTGCTTCATCACTAAGAAGATCAGTGTTTCAAAGACACCCTTGAATTTGGGGGGCAGCATAATAATATATTTAGCTCTCTATTCCATACCACTAATAGGATAACATAGAATACTCCCTGGGAACCAATACAAAATCATGTTTAGCACCTTGAGATGAAAGCATGGGACTATTAAATTCTTTTCTTGAGCCCATACTGTGAGCCAGGTATTTTTTTTTTCCCAAGTA
This sequence comes from Tragelaphus eurycerus, assembly GCA_935064755.1. Taxonomy (NCBI): domain Eukaryota; kingdom Metazoa; phylum Chordata; class Mammalia; order Artiodactyla; family Bovidae; genus Tragelaphus; species Tragelaphus eurycerus. Next base: position 26,142,454 of record CAKXYN010000016.1, read on the forward strand.
CTTTATTTATGTAGTCCTCACAGGGCACATAGGTTGCATGGCAGAGTGAGTATTTAGACCCAAGTGTGTGGTTCCTAGGTCCATTGTTCTTAACCACGTTTGAGTCCATGTTCTCCTATTTTCATTTTCAGAGCTGTTAGTTAATCTTGGAGGCTGAAGTTTCCAAGTGATGCCCATTCCTCCTCTAGTCTACCATAATTCCAGGATCCTCTGACCTAGGAAATGAATGATAAATTTAACTACCGCCTACACACCCACTTAGAATAGTGAGGGGTAGAAATGAGTAAGAGGAAGAAATTGCCATAACTAGTATTTTAAAGAAAGGGAAAAGGAGAAAGTAATTATTCAATCTTCAAATACTCAAGAAGTAATATAGAAGTACAAAAAAGAGCTTCACGACCCAGATAATCATGATGGTGTGATCACTGACCTAGAGCCAGACATCCTGGAATGTGAAGTCAAGTGGGCCTTAGAAAGCATCACTACGAACAAAGCTAGTGGAGGTGATGGAATTCCAGTGGAGCTATTCCAAATCCTGAAAGAGGATGCTGTGAAAGTGCTGCACTCAATATGCCAGCACATTTGGAAAACTCAGCAGTGGCCACAGGACTGGAAAAGGTCAGTTTTCATCCCAATCCCAAAGAAAGGCAATGCCAAAGAGTGCTCAAACTACCGCACAATTGCACTCATCTCACACGCTAGTAAAGTAATGCTCAAAATTCTCCAAGCCAGGCTTCAGCAATATGTGAACCGTGAACTTCCTGATGTTCAAGCTGGATTTAGAAAAGGCAGAGGAACCAGAGATCAAATTGCCAACATCTGCTGGATCATGGAAAAAGCAAGAGAGTTCCAGAAAAACATCTATTTCTGCTTTATTGACTATGCCAAAGCCTTTGACTGTGTAGATCACAATAAACTGTGGAAAATTCTGAGAGAGATGGGAATACCAGACCACCTGATCTGCCTCTTGAGAAATCTATATGCAGGTCAGGAAGCAACACTTAGAACTGGTCATGGAACAACAGTCTGGTTCCAAATAGGAAAAGGAGTACGTCAGGGCTGTATATTGTCACCATGTTTATTTAACTTATATGCAGAGTACATCATGAGAAATGCTGGACTGGAAGAAACACAAGTTGGAATCAAGACTGCCAGGAGAAATATCAATAACCTCAGATATGCAGATGATACCACCCTTATGGCAGAAAGTGAAGAGGAACACAAAAGCCTCTTGATGAAAGTGAAAGTGGAGAGTGAAAAGGTTGGCTTAAAGCTCAACATTCAGAAAACGAAGATCATGGCATCTGGTCCCATCACTGCATGGGAAATAGATGGAGAAACAGTGTCAGACTTTATTTTTCTGGGCTCCAAAATCACTGCAGATGGTGACTGCAGCCATGAAATTAAAAGACGCTTACTCCTTGGAAGGAAAGTTATGACCAACCTAGATAGCATATTCAAAAGCAGAGACATCACTTTGCCAACAAAGGTTCACCTAGTCAAGGCTATGGTCTTTCCTGTGGTCATGTATGGATGTGAGAGCTGGACTGTGAAGAAGGCTGAGCGCCGAAGAATTAATGCTTTTGAACTGTGGTGTTGGAGAAGACTCTTGAGAGTCCCTTGGACTGCAAGAAGATCCAACCGGTCCATTCTGAAGGAGATCAGCCCTGGAATTTCTTTGGAAGGAATGATACTAAAGCTGAAACTCCAGTATTTTGGCCACCTCATGCGAAGCGTTGACTCATTGGAGAAGACTCTGATGCTGGGAGGGATTGAGGGCAGGAGGAGAAGGGGACGACAGAGGATGAGATGGCTGGATGGCATCACTGACTCGATGAATGTGAGTCTGAGTGACCTCCGAGAGCTGGTGATGGATAGGGAGGCCTGGCGTGCTGCGGTTCATGGGGTCGCAAAGAGTTGGACACGACTGAGCGACTGATCTGATCTGATGCATTTAATTAAGAATATGGTAATCTGCACACATTTGTTCCCCTTTTCTTCACTACCACAACTGGGGAAGTATATAATCTCCAGAACTTGGGTATGAATCCCAAAACTGATACCTTATAAAACACGATTTTCTTCAGCATTTTTCCTTCAGAATTCTAACTTCAGATAAAGCAGTGCTTCTTGCGCGTGTCTCACACGGCTTTGAGCACTTCAAAGCTCTGGTGAAATTCTCCCTTTGGCTGCACTTCCATCCTACCCATGTGAGAACACACTGCTCTCAGCCCACAGCCACCTCCTCAACTTCTCCTTTTACTCTTTAGTAAATGGAGGGTCCCCAAAGTCAAAATTTCAAGGCATATTCTGTAGCACTCTCAAATGTGGTAGAACAAAAATTTCCTATTGTTTTTAAATCTCCCACTGCCTCTAAATATGATGGGGTCTTTTGTTTGCTAAGTCCTAATGACATCCTCCTTAGTATAACAAGGATATACATATATACTTGTACAGTCTTGAGGATAGAATGTAAATGCTGGGAGGGGTGTATGTACTTTTTCATTGCAATTTCATTGCAATTGAGATAACTGTAGATTCACATGCACTTGAAATAATCCAGAGAAATCCCACGTACCCCTGACCCCATCTGCCTCAATGGTAATGTTTTCAAGCTCTAGTAAAATATCACAGCCAGGACATTGTCGCTGGTACAACCATCAATCTTAATCAGCTTTCCTCAGCTGTTTGAATGTGTGTTCCTTCTGATCATTTGGAAATTAGACATTTTAATTCTAGTTTTTAGCTTTAATTTTAAATAACTATCTTTTAAAAATTGATACATAATTAACATGTAATGTTGTTTTAGTTGTACCACATAATGGTTTGATATATGTATATATTGCAAAATGATTATCTAAATCAGTTTAGTTAACATCCATCACCCCCACGTAGTTACAAAATGTTTTTCCTGTGATGAAAACTTTTTAAGACCTATTCTCTTAGCAGCTTTTAAATATCCAGTACAGTGTTGCTAACTGTGGTCACCATGCTCTATATCACATCTACATGACTCTATACCTTTTAACTACCATCACCCATTTTGTTTACCCCACATTGCTACACCCACCTCTGGCAACCATCAGTCTGTTCTCTGTGAATGTGAATTCAGTTTTTAAAATTGCTTTATATTTTAAATTAATTTTTTCGGCTGCACCACACAGTTCTTCAGCCAGGGATTGAACCCAGGCCACAGGAGTGAAAGCCTGGAATCCTAACCACTAGGCCACCAGGGAACTCCTAATTCAGTCTTTTAAGATTTCACTTATGTGAAATCATACAGTATTTGTCCTTCTCTCTGTCTGACTTTCTGACTCATTTTGCCTTCAAGGTCCATTCATGTTGTAGCATGTGGCAGGATTTCTTCTTTTTTATGGCTGAATAATCTTCCACTTTGCATATATTTATTCATTTATCCACTGATGGACACTTAGGTTGCTTCCATGTCTCCATTATTGTAATTAATGTTGCAATGAGCACGGAGGAGCAGACAGCTTTTCAACATACTGATTTTACTCCAAATCAGATCAAATTTAGTGGAGGAAAGTCCCCATTGTTGAGTCATCCCCACCAGTAGGACCAATTTGTTCAGGTGCCCATGCTCTGGACTGCATTCTAGGCACCTGCTACCAGAGAAACTTTCTGCTTCTCCACTAGTTCCATGAGCTACTACTTTCCTCTCCCAAAGTATTAATTGGAATCTCACTGCCTTTTGCCTTATATTGGTCTGATGACCAACTCCAAATACCCCACGTGTCATCAAAGGCCTTTTGCTTGGAACATGCTGTCAGGTAACAATTTCTGTTCCAGTTGGTGTTCTTTGATTATAAGCAATGAAATGACTGGTCAACTTAGTTAAAAGAGAAATTTATTGAAAAGATATAGTTTCGCTCACATAATACATAAACCAGAACTACCCAGTCAACTCACAGAACTGTGAAAGGCAATAACCTGTTGTTTTAAGCCATTGACATTTTAAAATTTTTTACTTTTTATCTTTTGGCCATGCCACATGGCATGTGGGATCTTAGTTTTCCAATCAGGGGACGATGTGCCATGCTGCGTTGGAAGCATGGAGTCTTAACCACTGGACCTCCAGGGAAGTCCCTAAACTATTAAATTTTGAGGTAGCTTGTTACCCAGCATCAGATAACAAAGCGTTCACCTTATAAAAAATAGAAGAAGAAAAATACATGGAAAATTAAAATGTATAACTCTAAATAGATATTCACATATACATAATTACATATGCATATACAGAATGTGCTGGATAGGGGCATGGCACCCCACTCTAGTATTCTTGCCTAGAGAATCCCATGGACAGAAGAGCCTGGTGGGCTACAGTCCCGGAGGCCAGAAAGAGTCAGAAACGAATGAAGTAACTGCGCATGCATGCATGCATGCTAATGTGAGGGAAATAAGATGACTCTTAGTGTCCTCATTTCTGTAGCTGGGCACAAGTTACCCAGCACTATGATGATTTGATAATGTCTATTTCATGTTCCCTTTCAGTGGGCATCTCAGCCAGCTGGATTTTTTACTCTTGGGGTGACCCAAATCACCATTTCTGAGGAGTCCTTCCCATATAAGTTTGCTATAATCTTCCACTGAATTTTATTACAGCATATGTCATTGTTAGGAAGTGTTCCAGACACATTCTTATCTCACTCAGTGTTGTGGCAGTGTTCCTCTTTCTCTTTGATAATGGCGTTTCTCTTTGGTAATCTGCAGCTGCACAGTAACTTCTTTTTTGTCCTGTTAATCCAGATTTATAAAGAGCACAAAATTGTCAGGTGAGTTTTGACTTTCAGTTCAGTGGAACCCTTGTTTTGTCTTATGGTGGTAACACTCATTCTTTGGGTACTAAGATCTCTAAACCAAAAGAGCCAAAAATGGAAGGAACAGGAAGCAAACATTTAGATATGATACTGAAAAGTAACACTACAACTTTCAAGCCTTTGGCTCTCAGATCCACGCGTTCTGTCCACAGGAGAAAGCACTGTGTATTAGTTACTAGTTCAGAGCAAGTATGGCACCCACCCTTTTCCCCTGACTAGTTCAATAACTGAGTCTTAATTGGTCAGTTAACTGTTCTATAAGCTCAGATGTTTCTGAGTGATGAGTACACGATAAGATCACCAATTTCTGTATGATCAGGCCCATTGCCTTCTTTGCTAGCTATAAACAATGTTGTACAGAATACCGTGACCAGGAAGAAGGCATCCGGTGATTTCAAGGATGGTGTTTGCAGCAGAGGCGTGGTAAGTAAGAAAGACAAGTCTATGTTTAAAATAAATGTCTATTCTAGTATGTACACTGCCCTGGCAGGGATCCAGCAAAATCAATCTGCCACCGGTTGACTGACTGGTCTGTTCAGATTATGTTACTCTATTACATGCTCGCCATTAGTTGGTTTGGTTGGTTGGTTTTGTTCTTTGTTCCCCTAACTTTATTGAAATATTACTGACATATAACATTGTGTAGGGTTAAGGTATACAGCATGATGATTTGATACACATATATACTGTAAAATGATTACCACAATAAAGTTCAGTTCAGTTCAGTTCAGTCACTCAGTCGTGTCCGACTCTTTGCGACCCCATGATCTCAGCACACCAGGCCTCCCTGTCCATCACCAACTCCCAGAGTTCTCTCAGACTCACATCCATCGAGTCAGTGATGCCATCCAGCCACCTCATCCTCTGTCGTCCCCTTCTCCTCCTGCCCCCAATCCCTCCCAGCATCAGAGTCTTCTCCAATGAGTCAACTCTTCGCATGAGGTGGCCAAAGTACTGGAGTTTCAGCTTTAGCATCATTCCTTCCAAAGAAATCCCAGGGCTGATCTCCTTCAGAATGGACTGGTTGGATCTTCTTGCAGTCCAAGGGACTCTCAAGAGTCTTCTCCAACACCACAGTTCAAAAGCATCAATTCTTCGGCGCTCAGCCTTCTTCACAGTCCAGCTCTCACATCCATACATGACCACAGGAAAAACCATAGCTTTGACATTTATCACCTCATATACTTATCACTTTTTATACATATATATATATATATAACATTTCTTTATCTGTTCATTCATCAGTGACAGGTTATTTCCATGTCTTGCTATTGTGAATAATGCTGCAATAGAACACTGGGGTGCAGATATCTCTTCAAGATAGTGACTTCATTTCCTTCAAATATATACCCAGAAGTGGAGTTGCTGGATCATACAGTAGTTCTACTTTTAATTTTTTGAGGCACCTTCGTCTCCATACTGCTTTCCATAGTGGTTATACCAATTTACATTCCCATCAACAGGGCCCAAGGATTCTGTTTATTCCACATTCTTGCTGCATTTGTCATTTCTTGTCTTTTTTTATATTTATATAATGATCTTAATTTTCTATTTTTCTAAATAGAGGATTAATTCCACACTATGAGCAATGGTGAAATTAGAATATTTCTACTTCCCATTTCCTCTCCTCCCTCCTAAATATGAATTGATAGTTTTATTTTTATAGAGTTAAATTTTATATTGTTAATATACTTCTCTCACTTGATTTGGTAGCTCTGTAGCCCAAGCTATTAAAGATGAAGAAACACATTTATGCTGCAACGTATTTATACCTCATCTTACCTTTGTACACCCTTCTCAACAGAACTTTTGTCAGTTAGATCATTTCCAGATCATTTCCAATCTGTTCTTTAGCCAGATTCACTGCATGTGTTTTGTCTTGGTCTACAAGGAGAAGGGGACGACAGAGGATGAGATGGCTGGATGGCATCACTGACTTGATGGACGTGAGTCTGAGTGAACTCCGGGAGTTGGTGATGGACAGGGAGGCCTGGCGTCCTGCGATTCATGGGGTCGCAAAGAGTTGGACACGACTGAGTGACTGATCTGATCTGATCTGATGGTGACACACGGGTTTCCCCGCGGGCTCAGTGGTAAAGAATCTGCCTGCCAGTGCAGGAGACGCAGGAGATGCGGGTTTGATCCCTGGGTTGGGAAGATGCCCTGTGGTAGGAAATGGCAACAAACTCACTCCAATATTCTTGCCTGGAAAACTCCGTGGACAGAGGGGCTTGGCGGGCTGCAGTTCACGGGGATGCAGAATTGGCCGTGGCTGAGGGACTGCGCGCACACCTGGTGACATGCATTCAATACTCCCTGCCAGGTCTTTTGTTGCAGCTTTTTCATCATCTCTTGGTAGACCCAAGTTTACACTCCTGTAGAAGCCTTCATTTGAACGGATAGAAATTCTCAGTTCCTTTATGTTTGAATCGTTACCTAAGTATTTGAACAGCAGTCTGGCTTGGAATAAGGTGACATGTTTATTTTGCTTGAGGCTTTCCTGATTCTTTCTTGTCTTAGAGTGTTTAAAAAGTTGCAGTGAATGCAAATAATTAATGAAAATCAAGTAATTATCTTCAAGGAGAGAGGGAAAAGAGATGAGAAAAGAAGGCTGAAAATAAGTAAAAGAGGTTATTTAATAATATAAAGAAACAAATGTCATTAAAAGAAGTAAACAAAAGTTGAACAATATTGTAAAGCAATTATCCTTCAACTAAATAAATAATTTAAAAAAAAGAAAGCTGAGTAGCAATCTTTGTGTCTGATGAAATAGATTCCTAGATAGAAATAATAAGAGACAAAGAGTACCATCATATGCTGGGAAAAAGAACCTCAGGGCAAGGATGTATAGCCATCATGAACACGTATGCAGCAACATATGAAATATATAAAATAACAACTGACAAAACACTGAGAGAAATAGATCATCAATTATCATCAGGGATTTTTAACTACAAGTCGATAGATCAGCAAACAAAAAATTATCAGAGATATAGAAAATCTGAATGTCATTAATATCTAGCTGCTAAAAGTATATTGAACTCTACATTAAACAGAATATATTCTTTTTTAGTATATGTATAATATTTACAAAAATTTACCATATACTAGACAACAAAGTAAACCTTAAAAAATTCCATAAAATCAATATCATACAGACTATTTTCTGTAAAGGAACAGATAGTACTAAATATTTTTGTCTTTGCAGGCCAGATGGTGTATGTCTTAACTATTCAACTCTGCAGCTGTAGCACAAAAACAGCCATAGATAAGCGAATTGATGTGTTCCAGTATTTTTTTTTTTTCTTTAAGGAACTGGATGAATATGAAGCATGGACTTTAGTTTCTTGACCCCTGGACTAGGCTAATTTGGACATTCTAGAGAATAATAATATAATCTGGGGTTTAGTAATCCTGTATGTGCATGTGAGCTCAGCTGTGTCCAACTCTTTGCAACCCCATGGACTGTAGCCCACCAGACTCCTCTGTCCCTGGAATTTTCCAAGAAAGAATACTGGAGTGGGTTGTCATTGGCTCCTCCAGGAGTTCTTCCTAACCCACGGATCGAACCCATGTATCCTGTGTCTCCTGAATTGGCAGGTAGATTCTTTACTATTGAGCCAACTGTATTTCACAAAAAAATCTCAGATGGACTCATAAGAAGGGGCCATATCTGGAAATTTAAATCCTCTTTGCAGGGATCTGGGGGCAATCTAAGGTTGATTTCTGGGGAGTTGGATAAGTAAAATGTACTGGACATACCCCAGGGAAGACTATGTAGCATGTAGAAGAAAGAGACTGGATGTGTTAAAGCGACGCAAATATATACTAATATTAGAGTGCTAAGTCAAAGACATGAGAAATAAGGGACTTCCTTGGTGGTCCAGTGGTTACAATGCTGTGCTTCCAACGCAGGGATGCAGGGGACACAGGTTCAATCCCTGGTTGGGGAACTAAGACACCACATGCTATGCAGTGCGACCAAGAAATAAATATTTTTTTTAAAAAATGAGAAATAGAATGAGACCTAAAGCATATAATTTTTAAAATTTCAAAAAATTAAGAATATGGATTAACAGATACAAACTATATAAAATAGATAAGCAACAAAGATTTTCTGTATTGCATCAGATCAGATTAGTCGCTCAGTCGTGTCCGACTCTTTGCGACCCCATGAATCGCAGCACGCCAGGCCTCCTTGTCCATCACCAACTCCCAGAGGTCACTCAGACTCACATCCATTGAGTCAGTGATGCCATCCAGCCGTCTCATCCTCTGTCATCCCCTTCTCCTCCTGCCCCCAATCCCTCCCAGCATCAGAGTCTTCTCCAATGAGTCAACCCTTCACATGAGGTGGCCAAAATACTGGAGTTTCAGCTTTAGCATCATTCCTTCCAAAGAAATCCCAGGGCTGATCTCCTTCAGAATGGACTGGTTGGATGTCCTTGCAGTCCAAGGGACTCTCAAGAGTCTTCTCCAACACCACACTTCAAAAGCATCAATTCTTCGGCGCTCAGCCTTCTTCACAGTCCAACTCTCACATCCATACATGACCACAGGAAAAACCATAGCCTTGACTAGACGAACCTTTGTTGGCAAAGTAATGTCTCTGCTTTTGAATATGCTATCTAGGTTGGTCATAACTTTCCTTCCAAGGAGTAAGCGTCTTTTAATTTCATGGCTGCAGTCACCATCTGCAGTGATTTTGGAGCCCAGAAAAATATAGTCTGCCACAGTTTCCACTGTTTCCCCATCTATTTTCCATGAAGTGATGGGACCGGATGCCATGATCTTAATTTTCTGGATGTTGAGCTTTAAGCCAACTTTTTCACTCTCCACTTTCACTTTCATCAAGAGGCTTTTTAGTTCCTCTTCACTTTCTGCCATAAGGGTGGTGTCATCTGTATATCTGAGGTTATTGATATTTCTCCTGACAATCTTGATTCCAGCTTGTGTTTCTTCCAATCCACCATTTCTTATGATGTATTGAATAGCTTATAATAATGGATAATGGAAAATAATCTGAAAAAAATATATGTAACTGAGTCACTTGAAACTAGCACAATATTGTAAACCAACTACTCTTCAATAAAGAAATACTCAAAACAAAAATGTATGTTTTGTGAGACGTGTATACAGAATTAAGTTATACATGTGTATAGGTTAAAGACTTGTTTGTGTTATACACACATTATACAGGCCTGTTATATACAAAGTACATTTTAAAAAATTTATTTACTTATTTTAATTGGAGGCTAATTACTTTACAATATTGTTGTGGTTTATGCCATACATCGACATGAATCAGCAATGAATGTACATGTGTCCCACCAACCTGAACCTCCTCTCCCACCTCCCTCCTCACCCCATCTCTCTGGGATGTCCCAGAGCACAAGCTTTGGGTGCCCTGCTTCATGCATTGAATTTGCACTGGTTATCTGTTTTACATATGGTAATATACATGTTTCAATGCTATTCTCTCATATTGTCCCACTCTCGCCTTCTCCCACATAGTCCAAAATCTGTTCTTTACATCTGTGTCTCTTTTGCTGTCTTGCATATAAGGTCATTGTTACCGTCTTCCTAAACTCCATATATGTGTGTTAATATACTGTATTGGTGTTTCTCTTTCTAGTTTACTTCACTCTGTATAATAAGGCTCCAGTTTCATCCGCCTCATTAGAACTGACTCAAATACGTTCTTTTTTATAGCTGAGTAGTATTCCATTGTGTATATGTACCATAACTTTCTTACATGTTATATATAACATTTCTCTCTATGTATGAAGGATATATTATAATCTTATTAGAATACTTGCCTATGTGTGTATATGGATGGGAATTGGGGATAGATAGGCTTTGGCAAATGAACATTTAAAAAAGAACAAATTAGAAAATACTTTGCCTATAACAAGCATAATAATGGCCATGAACTGATGGGAATTATTAATTCTATATCTGAGGTCTAGAATGTTACAGATCAGTTGTAAAGGTAGAGTGTTTTCAGCTACTTACACTCATTTGTCTTTGAATGCATTGCTGTTTCACTGTCTGCCCATTTAGCAATTATAGTTTGATTTTTACAATTGGAACAATGTTATAATGTAATTTATCTTTTGATAATGTTTTGCAAATAGCTAGTTTTGCAAGAGCATTACTTGTTTATGACTTGTATCTGGTTGGAACTGCATAATCAATTGCTCTAACTGTTACATTGCAATCCGGGAAATATTACCCCAAATATGAACAGCCCCGTGAACAATATGAAACAAAAATGTTCAAATTTTAAAACTTGGATATACACTTTAAATACCTTACACTTTTATTTGTCAATTATACCTCAATAAAGTTGAAAAAACTTGATAAAAATCTTATTGTCAATCTTAAATTGTACTTTTAACATTATTGTATGTATTTGTTTTAGTTGTACTCAATGATTAAAATATATAAGCTACTATTAAAGACCTTGAAATAAATATTACCATCCATAGCAATTGTTCCTCAGAATTCTTTTAAAAACAGACTTGGCTTGAGACTTGAACCTATTTGCTATCCCAGTCTAGGGAAAGGAGCTCACATTTACAGAGCAACTACCAGAAGCCAAGCACTAAATGTGTCATTTCAATTAATCCTCACAGTAAGTCTCTAAAGCAGGCAATATAATCCCATTTTACAAATGGAGAAAATCAGGTTCAGATAAATCAAGTGATTTTCCTAAGGTCTCATAGCTGATACGGAGAAGGCGATGGCACCCCACCCCAGTACTCTTGCCTTTCACTTTTCACTTTCCTGCATTGGAGAAGGAAATGGCAACCCACTCCAGTGTTCTTGCCTGGAGAATCCGAGGGACGGGGGCGCCTGATGGGCTGCCATCTATGGGGTCGCACAGAGTCGGACACGACTGAAGCGACTTAGCAGCAGCAGCAGCAGCATAGCTGGTAGGTGGTGATGTTAGAATCTAAACTGAATAAACACAAGTTTTACATCAGCATTCAAAGTTTAAAAAAATCATGACAGATTTGAATTTTACGATGGTGGTGTACACAACCCATCTCTCCTGCTATACAAAGCACAAAAAACCATTACCTAAAACCATTATCTGAAAATTAAAAAAACATTTTTTAAATTGAAAATGCAGGCATATTATGGAGGAGAGTAAAAAATTAGAGAGGCAGCCACCATGGGGATAAATTGCCCTTTGTTTCCCCTCTTTTTCTTTTCTGGCCTTGCTCTGTGGCTGAGCCCTGGTTGTAGAGAAGTATAAAGGTACCTATGGCTAAAATTTCAGAATTTTCCATAGTTTATTGTGATCCACACAGTCAAAGGCTTTGGCATAGTCAATAAAGCAGAAATAGATGTTTTTCTGGAACTCTCTTGCTTTTTCCATGATCCAGCGGATGTTGGCAATTTGATCTCTGGTTCCTCTGCCTTTTCTAAAACCAGCTTGCACATCAGGAAGTTCACGGTTCACATATTGCTGAAGCCTGGCTTGGAGAATTTTGAGCATTACTTTACTAGCGTGTGAGATGAGTGCAATTGTTCGGTAGTTTGAGCACTCCTTGGCATTGCCTTTCTTTGGGATTGGGATGAAAACTGACCTTTTCCAATCTTGTGGCCACTGCTGAGTTTTCCAAATTTGCTGGCATATTGAGTGTAGCACTTTCACAGCATCATCATTCAGGATTTGGAATAGCTCCACTGGAATTCCATCACCTCCACTAGCTTTGTTTGTAGTGATGCTTTCTAAGGCCCATTTGACTTCACATTCCAAGATGTCTGGCTCTAGGTCAGTGATCACATCATCATGATTATCTGGGTCTTGAAGCTCTTTTTTGTACAGTTCTTCTGTGTATTCTTGCCACCTCTTCTTAATATCTTCTGCTTCTGTTAGATCCACACCATCTCTGTCCTTTATTGTGCCCATCTTTGCATGAAATGTTCCTTTGGTATCTCTGATTTTCTTGAAGAGATCCCTAGTCTTTCCCATTCTGTTGTTTTCCTCTATTTCTTTGCATTGATCACTGAAGAAGGCTTTCTTATCTCTTCTTGCTATTCTTTGGAACTCTGCATTCAGATGTTTATATCTTTCCTTTTCTCCTTTGCTTTTCGCTTCTCTTCTTTTCACAGCTATTTGTAAGGCCTCCCCAGACAGCCATTTTGCTTTTTTGCATTTCTTTTCCATGGGGATGGTCTTGATCCCTGTCTCCTGTACAATGTCACGAACCTCATTCCATAGTTCATCAGGCACTCTATCTATCAGATCTAGGCCCTTAATTTTCCACAATAAACTATGGAAAATTCTGAAAGAGATGGGAATACCAGACCACCTGATCTGCCTCTTAAGAAATCTGTATGCAGGTCAGGAAGCAACAGTTAGAACTGGTCATGGAACAACAGACTGGTTCCAAATAGGAAAAGGAGTACGTCAAGGCTGTATATTGTCACCATGTTTATTTAACTTATATGCAGAGTACATCATGAGAAATGCTGGACTGGAAGAAACACAAGTTGGAATCAAGATTGCCGGGAGAAATATCAATAACCTCAGATATGCAGATGACACCACCCTTATGGCAGAAAGTGAAGAGGGGCTAAAAAGCCTCTTGATGAAAGTGAAAGTGGAGAGTGAAAAGGTTGGCTTAAAGCTCAACATTCAGAAAACGAAGATCATGGCATCTGGTCCCATCACTGCATGGGAAATAGATGGGGAAACAGTGGAAACAGTGTCAGACTTTGTTTTTCTGGGCTCCAAGATCACTGCAGATGGTGACTGCAGCCATGAAATTAAAAGACGCTTACTCCTTGGAAGGAAAGTTATGACCAACCTAGATAGCATATTCAAAAGCAGAGACATTACTTTGCCAACAAAGGTTCGCCTAGTCAAGGCTATGGTCTTTCCTGTGGTCATGTATGGATGTGAGAGCTGGACTGTGAAGAAGGCTGAGCGCCGAAGAATTGATGCTTTTGAACTGTGGTGTTGGAGAAGACTCTTGAGAGTCCCTTGGACTGCAAGAAGATCCAACCAGTCCATTCTGAAGGAAATCAATCCTGGAATTTCTTTGGAAGGAATGATGCTAAAGCTGAAACTCCAGTATTTTGGCCACCTCATGCGAAGAGTTGACTCATTGGAGAAGACTCTGATGCTGGGAGGGATTGAGGGCAGGAGGAGAAGGGGACGACAGAGGATGAGATGGCTGGATGGCATCACTGACTCGATGGATGCGAGTCTGAGTGACCTCCGGAAGCTGGTGATGGACAGGGAGGCCTGGCGTGCTGCGGTTCATGGGGTCGCAAAGAGTCGGACACGACTGAGCGACTGATCTGATCTGATCTGATCTGATGGCTAAAATGTGAACAGAAATCCAATGCTTAGGGCCAAAAAAAAAAAAAAAAAAAAACAGGAAAAGGGGCCCCTACTTGCCTGAGACTGGGGAGTAGAATCCTATATGAAAGAGACCTGAAGAAAGAAATTCATTAATCCTGCGTATGAACCCACGTAAGTCTCAGCACAAGCCCTGAGCTTATGAGTGTGTGGACAGATGCCAAGGTTTTAACCACATGATCGAATATCGGGGAATCCAACCACTGAGGAGCACGTGTGCAGAACAAATGCAAACACAGGTGACTAAAGCATGGAGAGCAAAAGCAGGACTTGGGCCACCTGACCAAATTTCAGAGTAATCTCTGTTGCTGCTGAACAGGTCAGAGCCAGAGCGGTGTTACAAAGGCTTAGAGAACCGAACTGAGAGGCTCTAAGCCTCTGTCACAGGAGGTGAGGCAGAAAGGTTGACCGCCTGCTAAAACAGAAACAAGCATTCTTCAGAGGACTTTAATAGAATCTGGAGTCTGTCTAACATGACAGTCACAATTTCAAGGCACAATACAGTGGGGAGGGGGGCGGAGGGGGGTCAGGATGCAGGGGGCACGTGTATACCTAATGACCAATTCATATTGATGTATGCCCCAAACCATCACAATATTGTAAAGTAATTATCCTCCAATTAAAATGAATAAATTTTAAAAATATAGTACAAAGTTCATCAGCATAATTAAGAATTAGGAAATATAATTCTTGAGAGAAAATACAGTCAACAGATGCCAACCCCAAGATAACCTGGATGGTCAGATGGAAATTTTTAAAAAACTATTACAACAAATATATAAGTATAGAAAATAAAATTATAATAATCTATATCTGCATATATAAAAACAATTATCTAACTATTCTAACATGAAGGAAAGAAAAATACACTATAAGTGAAAGAAATAAATAGAAAAGAAAATAGAAAGCATAAAAAAGAACCTAATGAAAAGTTCACAGCTGAAAAATACAACCCCTGAAATGAGAAACTCACTGGAAGGGCTCAGTAGCAGAAAAGAGATGACAGAGGAAAAGACAGTGAAATTAAAGCTAAATCAATAGAAATGATTCAATCAGAACAGAGATTGTTCTTGGGACATAGACTGAAAAAAATGAATAGAGCTTCAGGGTATCTGTGAAAAAATATCAAAAGAATTAATATATGTGTAACTGGAGTTCCAAAAGGGGAAGAAAAAAAGGTTGGTACAGTAAAGAACATCTGAAAAAATAATGGTCCCAAATATCCTAAATTTGGACAGGTGTAAATTTACAAATTCAAGAAGTTTAGCAAGCCCTAAGCAGGATAGATTTAAAGAAAACCACACTTAAACTTTTTTTTAAATTTTATTTTCTTAAACATTTTCCTGAGTCTTTTATTTTCCACATTCGTTGTGTCATTGCAGGGTCTTAATTGCAGCATGAGAACACAACTGCGGCATGTGGGATCTAGTTTCCTGACCAGGGATCCAACAAACCTGGGCCTCCTTCACTGGGAGTGCAACGGCTTAGAAACTGGACCACCGGGAAAGTTCCAGGAATCCTCCTAATAAAACCCCTTAAAAACAAAAATTAAGGAACGTCTTTGAAACTAGCTAGAGAAAACAAAACGTTACCCACAGGGAATAATGATATGTTTACAGGTTTTTCATCAGGTAAAAACAGAATCATAGAGCCGTAAAAGTGTTCTATAGGAGTGAAGGTGAAATATAGACATTTTCAGGCAAAGGGAAACTAAGATAATTCGTTGCCCTGTTTACAATGAATGCTAAAGAAAGTACTTCAGGTTGAAAGAAATGTTACCAGAGGGAAATTTGATTCTTCAGAAATGAAGAACCACAAAAATGATAAATAGCTATGTAAAAATAGCTGACCACCCTTTTTCCCCTATGGTGGGGTTTTCAATAGATGTAGATATTATATATATGATAACTACATCATGTAGGTCAGTGGTGAGGGGGTTTTAAATGGACCTATATAGCTGCAAGTTTCCTATATTCTATATGAAGTGGTACAAGGTTAACTTTGAACCCTTAAAATGATGAAAGTAGTACATTTTATGTGTATTTTTACCACATTTAAAGATTAAACATTGAGTTATCATATGACCGAGCAACTCCACTTGTAGCTTCTATGTATGAAAAATGAAAGCATGCTGCTAAGTCGCTTCAGTCGTGTCCGACTCTGCGTGACCCCACAGATGGCAGCCCACAAGGCTCACCCATCCCTGGGATTCTCCAGGCAAGAACACTGGAGTGGGTTTCCATTTCCTTCTCCAATGCATGAAAGTGAAAAGAGAAAGTGAAGTCGCTCAGTCGTGTCCGACTCTTAGCGACCCCATGGACTGCAGCCTACCAGGCTCCTCCATCCATGGGATTTTCCAGGCAGATGTACTGGAGTGGGGTTCTATTGCCTTCTCC
This sequence comes from Tragelaphus eurycerus, assembly GCA_935064755.1. Classification (NCBI taxonomy): domain Eukaryota; kingdom Metazoa; phylum Chordata; class Mammalia; order Artiodactyla; family Bovidae; genus Tragelaphus; species Tragelaphus eurycerus. Next base: position 26,159,070 of record CAKXYN010000016.1, read on the forward strand.
GAAATGAAAGCATATATCCACATAAAACCTGTAAATGAATATTTATAGCAGCACTATGCAGGATAGCTAAAAAGTTGAAATAGCCCAAATGTCCATCAATGGATAAATGGGTAAACAGAATGTGGTATATCTATACATTGGAATATTGTATGCCAATAAAAAGGAATGAAGTATTGATACATGCTACAACATGGATGAGCCTTGAAAACATTATGCTAAGTGAAAGCAAGCCAATCACAAAAGACCATGCATCTTAAGATTCCATTTATCAGATATGTCCAGAATAGTATTAGCTAATCCATGCACAGCCCAACTAAAAGACATTAATTCATGGGTTCACATCTCTCATTTTAAAAAGACCCTTCCACTTGAAGGCACTTTGACCCCTGTTTCTAGCACCTGGCTTCAACTAAGCCAAGCATTACCAAGCAAGGATAACATGACAACAGTAGGAGACGGCTGACCCAGGAGTCAGACCGGACCTGTAAGACCCATCCCACAAGTTCAAACAGAGTGTTTCCCAAATGCCTGTCTCTCTACCAAAATTGAAAGTTATTGCTTTATTTATATCTATGTTTTTGCCTCAGTGAAAACTCATTCTAACACTATCACAAAGTATAACTACTGGAGCAATTTAACTGATTGTTGAATTTGTTATCAAATTTGTTTGTCAATACAGGCCAATATAAGCCCCTCATAATTCTTGTCACTGACTTTTTGGGTGTTCTTAAAACAGTACTCTTGCCTGGAAAATCCCATGGATGGAGGAGCCTGGTGGGCTGCAGTCCATGGGGTCACTAAGAGTCAGACACGACTGAGCGACTTCACTTTCACTTTTTCGCTTTCATGCATTGGAGAAGGAAATGGCAACCCACTCCAGTTTTCTTGCCTGGAGAATCCCAGGGGCAGGAGAGCCTGGTGGGCTGATGTCTATGGGGTCACGCAGAGTCGGACACGACTGAAGTGACTTAGCAGCAGCAGCAGCAGAAAAATCTACAAAATGCTTCCTCATCAGCATACACCTCCGTGTTCATTTATTACATTCAATTTACGTACTCATTTCCGAAGCTTCTATGATGAGAAAGTGATGTTGCAAAACCAAATGGTTCCTGATTTTTAAAACTACTTTGAGGAGGGAAACTTATGCTATAATTCAGACAGTGTTGTGCTTTCATATCAGATGACTCCTCTAATATAACCACCTAATGACTCATATATCAAACAAATTTCTGCATTGAAGGATCCTCTTTTTAAAAAATTATTATTATTATTATTATTTTTTACTTTACAATATTGTATTGGTTTTGCCATACATCTTCCACGGGTGTACACGTGTTCCCCATCCTGAACCCCCCTCCCACCTCCCTCCCCATACCATCACTCTTTTCTAATCTAAATAAAATCTTGACTCAGTTCTAGGGATTCATGGCTTCTGATTTTGTTATTGTTGTTGGCAATTTTGATTGTGTTCTATATTATTTATAGAAAAATAATCTCTTGTGTTTTGGTGTATATTCAACTAAAATAATGGTGTCTGAATGACTTGAAATTATTGATCATTTCTATCAGATCAGATCAGTCACTCAGTCGTGTCTGACTCTTTGCGACCCTATGATCTCAACATGCCAGGCCTCCCTGTCCATCACCAACTCCCGGAGGTCACTCAGACTCACATCCATCGAGTCAGTGATGCCATCCAGCCATCTCATCCTCTGTCGTCCCCTTCTCCTCCTGCCCCCAATCCCTCCCAGCTTCAGAGTCTTCTCCAATGAGTCAACTCTTCGCATGAGGTGGCCAAAGTACTGGAGTTTCAGCTTTAGCATCAGTCCTTCCAAATAAATCCCAGGGCTGATCTCCTTCAGAATGGACTGGTTGGATCTCCTTGCAGTCCAAGGAACTCTCAAGAGTCTTCTCCAACACCACAGTTCAAAAGCATCAATTCTTCGGTGCTCAGCCTTCTTCACGGTCCAGCTCTCACATCTGTACATGACCACAGGAAAGACCATAGCCTTGACTAGGTGAACCTTTGTTGGCAAAGTAATGTCTCTGCTTTTGAATATGTGATCTAGGTTGGTAATATCATTTCTATAGTTCTGTATAAAATAATAAGCATGCACAATGCGCATACAGGATAAAAATATGAATCCTATTGGTCAACCTAGAATTGACTGTCAGGATCAATTGATCTGCCAAGCATTCTACTAGACCTACACCCTAAAAGAAAAGAAAGAACTAGGCTGTTTAGACCTGGCATAGAGGGACATGATAGAGCCAGGTAAACAACCACCCTGGCTGGCATCAGGGGCACCAAATATTTGAAAATATTTGATTTGCTTTCTATTGAAAGATTAATGATCAAAAGGGGAGAAATAATGATATAAAATTTATATTTTAAGATAGGACAAGAAAAAAATAAACATAAAATTATCTCTTTGTGTTTGAGGGGGCTTCTCCCTCCCTAATGTGCAGTGTGCCTGCATGACACATTAACCAAGGCACCTTAAAGATGGGAGTGTCTGCTCAACAGTAAATATCAATTTTTTTTCTCTCTTCTGATGCTAACAATGTAACTTCTTAAAAGAACAGCATTCTTTCCCAGCTCTGTAGAGGGTTTCTGTGACTTGCTACTCACTTTGTAGGTGCTTAGCTCCACTATGTATCCTTGGTGAATTTTATGTGAAGTATCAGTATGTCATTTTGATGTAGAATATGATCCTGTCTCACATGACTATGCCTTCAACTTCTAACAGGCATAACAGTGCTCAGAGCTTTCTGAGAATTTGCTTCCTGGGTTATAATCCTAAATTTGGCTTGAATAAAATTTTCTTTTCTCTTCTTTTTTTTTTTAAATTTTTATTTATTCATTTGGCTGTGTTGGGCCTTAGTTGCAGCACATGAGAACTTTCACTGCAGCACATCAACTCCTCAGTTGGGCATGCAGGCTCCAGAGTGTGGGCTTCCGTATGGCATGTAGGCTTAGTTATTCCGAGGTATATGGGATCTTAGTTCCCTGACCAGGGACTGAATCTGTATACTCTGCATTGCAAGGCAGATTCTTAACCACTGGATCACCAGGGATGCCCTCCTTTTTTCTTCTTTACTTGGTAGCTATGGAATTTTCGTCAACAATAAGAAAATCTATAGAGAGAAAGTAGATTAATGTTTGTCAGAGGCTGAGGATAGGGGAAAATGAGAAGTGACTGCTAATGAGTATAGGGTTTTGGAATGATGAAAATGCTCTAAAATTAGTGATATTGATTGCAAAATTCTGTGAAAATACTAAAATTGACAAGATTTGTACACTTTGAAAAATAAATTTTATGGCCTGTGAATTATATCTCTATAAAATGCATATTCATAGAAATGTATCTAAAATGATAGGCACCAAATGTGTGCAATTTTAGATTTGTTGCTTTTATATATCACTTATATTTAAAAATGAGGGACATCAATACATTTTTATGAAAATGAGCCCCTGATTTCCAAGAAGAAATGGGGCACGTGAACCCGGACTATAGAGGTCTCAGAAACTAAAGGAAGGGAATGATTGTTCAGTGGTAAGAGGGGTAGATTTTGGAGAGAAAAATCTTGTGTTCCAGTGGCTGTTATCTGCTGTGCCTATGCCTGCTGAAGAGATGCAAACTTCATTAGCATGATTACAATTAGTAACACAAGTTTATTTTTATGCTCTCTTAAACCGAGTAATTTTCAAATAAAAAGAACTCCTCATGATGCAATTTTACCAAACTCAAAGAGGGTCTGTTGGGACAGAAATTTGCTGACAAAAAAGTCATTTTTAAAGAGCAAGAACAGAAATATCTCTTTTCCATGGTGTGCCATTGATTTAATCATAGAAAGTGTGCTGGCAAACATTATCTCAGCAGGTTAATCCATAATTAGAGCTCTAATTTTCCTCCTGGCTTTCTTCTCATTTGTCAAAGGGACCCAGTGAAGGGTATCTATAAAACCATGATAATGGTGCTAAGCATTTACAGTGCCAGCATACTCCAGAGCTTATGTGTGGGAAGAGGGAAGTTGCATGGTGCTATGGGAGAAAAGCGACTATATGACCAGTAGGCTTGCATCCAAATTCCTCCCTCTCTGAAAGGTTATAACTGATCCCCTATAAACATTTTCTCTGAAGATGCTTTCATTAGAGGCACCCATCCTAGATAAAGATTGCCTTAGTCACCAGAGAATCTAGAACAAGATGAAGATAATCTGTAAAACCAAACGTTTGGGAAACTTCCTCTGCTGAAAGGACAATAAAAGTAATCAACAGCTGGTCAAAGACAAGTATTTAATCATCGATCACCATTGGTTTCTGTACATCTCCAATTTGATCTTGATTTTAGGCATCCCTTTTTTGACTACCATCTCTTATCCTTCCAGTGTACTTGTTTTCATGAATCCATTCCAGCAATTCTCTTTAAAATTTTTATTTATTTATGTATGACTGCTTCAGGTCTCAGCTGTGGAATGTGGAATCTTTTGTTGTGACCCAAGGGCTCCAGAGTACGTGGGTTCTTTGTTGTGGCACATTGCTTTAGTTGCCCCGCTGGATATGGGATCTTAGTCTGAACTCACATGCCCTACGTTGGAAGGCAGATTCTTAACCACTGGACCCCCAGGAAGCCCCCCAGCACTTCTTAGCCATACTGAGATCATAATCCATTGTTTTTTCACTATCCATCAATCTCTTCACAACCTCATTCAGTTCTTATCCAGCCTGGGCCTGTAAGACTCAGGGAAATTATGAACCTAGATGTTTATTTACTTTTAGTTGATTCTTTACAGTTTACCTACTTTCCGAAACAGTTTGAAATAGGAAAAACACTTAGGACAGAATACAGATTCAGAAAGAGAAATAAAATTATTTAAAATGTCAATCAAGAGAGAATTGGTTATGTAATTAGAAGAGCAAACACCCTTTCTCTCTCACTGTCGGAGAGTAGAGGAAAGATAAGCCTTGGCTAATAATTGAATTTGACTGATGGTTAAGATAAAGGGCAATTCCAAAGACAGTTCTTTGTGTAGCTAACCAGTAGTTAATAAAAGATACATAGTTTAATAATGAACCCTGATCTTGGGCCCAGAACACTAGGGATCTGAAGGGAATGAAGAAAGGTTGAGGAAGTAAGATGAATAAGAGGAATTCACAGTGTTTTACATACTTTCAGGTACTCTCAGGTAGGGGTCAATTCAGTTCAGTCAGTTCAGTCGCTCACTCGTGTCCGACTCTTTGCGACCCCATGAATCGCAGCGCACCAGGCCTCCCTGTCCATCACCAACTCCTGGAGTTCACTCAGACTCAAGTCCATCTAGTTGGTGATGCCATCCAGCCATCTCATCCTCTATTGTCCCCTTCTCCTCCTGCCCCTAATCCCTCCCAGCATCAGCATCTTTTCTAATGAGTCAACTCTTCACATGAGGTAGGGGTAGTCATTAAATTTATGTGGTTCTAAGGAAACATTTTTTCTTCTGCAGTGTAAATTTAGACTGTGCTATCTTCAAGAAACCATTATTTGTTTTGGGGAACTAAGTGTGATTGTGTGTGTGTGTGTATTTGATCTACAGTTAATACCTGTTGGATATCAGGAAGACAAAAAGTAATAGCTATAGCCCACTCCATATGGTGAACGGATGCTAAGGTGGCACCTATAATTTCTGTCTCCTGGTGTCCACACTTTCGGTAATCCCCTCCCTTTAGCGCAGGCAGGACCTGTGACTTACTTCTAACCAATACAATATGGTAAAGATGATGGGAATATCACACTTGCAACTACATTTGCTGTTGTTTTTCAGTCACTAAGTCGTGTCTGACTCTTTGTGACCCCATGGACTGCAGCATGACAGGCTTCCCTGTCTTTCACTATCTCCTGGATTTTTAAGGAATCTCTATTCTGTTCTCCATAGTGGCTATATCAATTTACATTCCCATCAACAGTGCAAGAGATTCTCTTTTCTCAGTATCCTCTTCAACATTTATTGTTTGTTAATTTTTTGATCATGGCCATTCTGACTGGTGTGAGATGATACCTCATTGTAGTTTTTTAAAATATGCTTTGATTTATTAATGGCTATGCTGGGTCTTCACTGCTGCATGAGCTTTTCTCTAACTGTGGTGAGTGGGGGCTACTCTCTAACCGTGATGTGCAGGCTTTCCGTTGTGGTGGCTTGTCTTGTTGCAAATCATGGGCTCTAGGGTGCACGAGTTTCCGTAGCTGCAGCACATGGACTCATAGTTGAGACTCCAGGACTCTAGAGTACAAGCTCAGTAGCTATGGCGCATGGGCTTAATTGCTGCACTGCATGTGGGATCTTCCTGGATCAGGGATTGAACCCATGTCTCCTGCACTGGCAGGCAGATTCTTCACCACTGAACCACCAGGGAAGCCTCCCTCATTGTAGCTTTGATTTTCATTTCTCTAATAATGAGCTATGTTATACATCTTTTCAAGTGTTTGTTGGACATCTGTATGTCTTCTTTGTAGAAATGTCTGTTTAGGTCTTCTACATGTTTTTATAATTGGGTTGTTTGTTTTTTGGGTATTGAGTTATATGAGATGTTTATATTTGTTGGATATTAATCTCTTATTAGTCCTATCAGTTGCAAATATTTTCTCAGTACGTTGTCTTTCCCTTTGTTGATGGTTTCCTTTGTTGTGCAGAAGCATTTAAGTTTAATTAGGTCCCATTTGTTCATTTTTGCTTTTGTTTCCTTTGCTTTAGGAGACAGATCCAGGAACTTCCCTGATGGTCCAGTGGCTAAGACTCTTCACTCCCAATGAAAGGGGCCGGGGTTTAATCCCTGGTCAGGGAACCAGATCCCACACGCTGAAACTAAAGGGTTTGCATGCTGCAACTAAAAGATCCCACGTGCCTTAACAAAGATCAAAAATCTTTTGTGCTGCAACTAAGACCCAGCACAGCCAAATAATAATAAGTGAATAAACATTTAGGACACAGATCCTAAAAACATTGCTGTGAGTTATGTCAGAGAGCGTTCTGCCTATGTTTTCCTATAGAAGATTTATAGTATTCACTCTTACATTTAGATCTCTAGTCAATGCAGAGTTTATTTTTGTACATGATGAATGTTAGAGAATGTTCCTTTTTCATTCTTTTACATGTAGTTGTCCAGTTTCCCAGCATCACTTATTAAAGACTGTCTTTTCTCCATTTTATATTCTTACCTCCTTTGTCATAAGTTAATTGACCATAGTTAGGTGGATTTATTTCTGGGCTTTCTATTCTGTTCCATTGATCTACGAGTCTGCTTTTGCACCAGTACCACACTGCTTTGATTACTGTAGTTTTGTAGTATAGTCTGAAGTCTGCTGCTGCTGCTGCTGCTGCTGCTGCTAAGTCGCTTCAGTCGTGTCGGACTCTGTGCGACCCCATAGACGGAAGCTCACCAGGCTCCGCTGTCCCTGGGATTCTCCAGGCAAGAACACTGGAGTGGGTTGCCATTTCCTTCTCCAATGCATGAAAGCGAAAAGTGAAAGTGAAGTCGCTCAGTCGTGTCCGACTCCTAGCGACCCCATGGACTGGAGCCTACCAGGATCCTCCATCCATGGGATTTTCCAGGCAAAAGCACCAGGGTGGGGTGCCATTGCCTTCCCCAGTCTGAAGTCAGGGAACACAATTCCTCCAGATCTGTTCTTTCTCAAGATTGGATATTTGGGGTGTTTTGTACTTCTACAAATTTTTTAAAATATTTGTTCTAGTTTTGTGAAAAATGCCATTGGTTTTCTATAGGGATTGCATTGAATCTGTAGATTGTCTTGGATAGTATGGTCATTTGAACAATATAGATTTTCCAAACAAGAACATGGTATATATTTCCATCTGTTTGTTGTCTTCAGTTTCTTTCATCAGTGTCTAATAGTCTTCAGAGTACAGGTCTTTTGCCTCCTTATGTAGGTTTATTCCTAGATATTTAATTCTTTTTGATGTGATGACAAATAAGATTATTCTCTTAATTTTTCTTTCTGATTTTTTGTTGTTAATGTATAGAAATGTTACAAATTTCTAAGTGTTAATTTTATATCCTGCAACTTTACCAAATTCATTGATAAGCTCTAATAATTTCCTGGTAGCATCTTTAGGATATTCTATATATAGAATCACATCATTTGCAAACAGTGACAGTTTTACTTCTTCCTTTCCAGTTTGGATTCCTTTTATTTCTTTTCTTCCTCTGGGTGCTGTGATTCGGACTTTCAAAATTATATTAAATAAAAGTGGTGAGAGTGGGCGTTTTTTCTTGTTCTTGATCTTAGGCAAAATTCTTTCAGTTTTCACTGTTGATTGTGATGTTAACTGTGGCTTTGTCATCAGTTCAGTTCAGTTGCTTAGTCGTGTCCGACTCTTTGTGACCCCGTGGACTGCAGCAGGCCAGGCCTCCCTGTCCATCACCAACTCCCAGAGTTTACTCAAACTCATGTCCTTTGAGTTGGTGATGCCCTCCAACCATCTCATCCTCTGTCGTCCCCTTCTCCTCCTGCCTTCAATCTTACCCAGTATCAAGGTCTTTTCAAATGAGTCAGCTCTTCACATCAGATGGCCAAAATATTGGAGTTTCAGCTTCAACATCAGTCCTTCCAATGAACATTCAGGACTGATTTCCTTTAGGATGGACTGGTTGGATCTCTTTGCAGTCTAAGGGACTCTCAAGAGTCTTCTCCAACACCACAGTTCAAAAGCATCAATTCTTCGGCGCTCAGCTTTCTTTATAGTCCAACTCTCACATCCATGCATGACTACTGGGAAAACCATAGCTTCGACTAGACAGACCTTTGTTGGCAAAGTAATGTCTCTGCTTTTTAATATGCTGTCTAGGTTAGTCATAACTTTTCTTCCAACGAGTAAACATCTTTTGATTTCATGGCTGTGGTCACAATCTGCAGTGATTTTGGAGCCCCCCAAAATAAAGTCTGTCACTGTTTCCACTATATCTCCATCTATGTGCCATGAAGTGATGGGACCAGATGCTATGATCTTTGTTTTCTGAATGTTGAGCTTTAAGCCAACTTTTTCACTCTCCACTTTCACTTTCATCAAGAGGCTCTTTAGTTCCTCTTCACTTTCTGCCATAAGGGTGGTATCATCTGCATATCTGAGGTTATTGATATTTCTCCCAGCAATCTTGATTCCAGCTTGTGCTTCATCCAGCCCAGCATTTTGCATGATGTACTCTGCATATAAGTTAAATAAGCAGGGTGACAATATACAGCTTTGACATATTCCTTTTCCTATTTGGAAACAGTCTGTTGTTCCATGTCCAGTTCTAACTGTTGCTTCCTGACCTGCATACAGGTTTCTCAAGAGGCAGGTCAGGTGGTCTGGTATTCCTATCTCTTCAGAATTTTCCACAGTTTATTGTGATCCACACAGTCAAAGGCTTTGGCGTAGTCGATAAAGCAGAAATAGATGTTTTTCTGGAACTCTCTTGCTTTTTCCATGATCCAGCAGATGTTGGCAATTTGATCTCTGGTTCCTCTGCCTTTTCTAAAACCAGCTTGAAGATCTGGAAATTCACAGTTCACGTATTGTTGAAGCCTGGCTTGGAGAATTTTGAGCATTATTTTGCTAGTGTGTGAGATGAGTGCAACTGTGCAGTAGTTTGAGCATTCTTTGGCATATATGGTTTGTCATATATGGCCTTCATTATGTCGAGGTGTGTTCCTTTTATGCCTGCTTCCTGGAGAGTCGTTTTTTTGTGTTTTGTGTGTGTGTGTGTGTGTGTGTGTGTAAATGTGTATTATTTTAAGGTTAAGTTTGTGGTAATATGTTATGTAGCAATAGAAAGCTAATACCCTGGGAACGGTGGTGCATTTTGGGAAACAGAAAGCACTGGGAAGAAAGGTTGGAATGTTTCAGCCATGTTAAATTTTAGCTTCTTATTAGATATCAAAGTGAGATGTCAAGCAGGCAATTAGCTATATAAACTTGAAACTTAAAGAAGAACCAGAATCATGGTATAATTTGGGGAGTCATCAGAAGATAACATTAAAGTCATGAAACTGAATGAACTCTCTACAGAGAAAATAGAAAAAAAGAGAAGAGGATCCAGATTGATCACTAGAATATACCAACACTCGATTGCTGGACAGAGGAGGAGGAGGAGAAGTCAGAGGAGAAAGAAAAAGTAAAGAAGTGAAAGAGAAATGAAGAGACTATGGGATCCTGATACCAAGAAAGAAGGAATAATTATGCGTGTTCAGTGTTGCTAAGAGAGTGCGTAAGATGAGTACAGAGAAGTGACCATTGCATTTGGCTGTATGGATGACACTGGTGACCTTGATAAAATCAGTTTCAATAGAATGAAGGAATTAAATAAGACAGATGAGAAGGGAATAGAGGATGAAGGGCCAGGATGGCTGAGTATAGGCAAATTGAGGAGTTTTGTTGTGAAGAGAGACAGAGAAATGGGACAACAGTTGGAGGAAGATGTATGGACAAAGGTGGGTTTTTTAATGACATGTGATCCTGTGACATGCTTATAATTAGTGGGAATAATATACTAGAGAGGGAGAAATAAACGATTGAAGAGAACATAGAAATGGTTGCAGGGACAAGATCTTAAGGCAGAAGGCAATGGAATTCAAAGCATTAATGGAAGAACTGAACTTAGGATTGAGAATCCATCCACTGTGAGAGGAAAAAAAGACTGCATGGATACAGATACAAGGCAGTGGATCCTTGGTGGAAAAGAGAGACTGTTCCTATCTGGCTGTCACTATGACTAGTGACATTTGACATAAAGGCTTCAGCTGAGAAAGTGCATAGAAAGGGTGTTGGAGGTTTGAGGAGAAATAGGAGAAATTTTAAAACAGACTTCTCTTGTACACTCATCTCGGTAGAGAAATGTAGGACCGCCAGGCAATACAGATTTGTGATCCCACACTAAATTTGCAACCATGAATTTGAAGAGAAACAATTTTTTGGAGGATATTACGCTAAGAGAAATAAAGACAAAAATTGTATATCATTTATATGTGTAATCTAAAAAAATAAAACAAGTGAGGAATATAACAGCAAAAAGAAACAGATTCATAGATATAGAGAAAAAACTAGTGGATACTGGTGGGAAGAAGGAAGAGTGGAGGAGTAAGATGGGGTAAGGGTTTAAGAGGTACAAAGTACTATATATAAAATAAATAAGCTTTGGGGATATGTAGTACAACACGAGGAATATGACCAATATTTTATAATAACTATAAATAGAATATAACTTTTAATAATTATTGTACACTTGAAGCTTACATAATATTACACATCAACTATACCTCAATTAAAAATAACAACAAAAAAATAAAGTGAAACCAGTCCAAATAGTAATACAGGAAACACTGGGGAGAAAATAATGTTCAACTCTTCTGGTACTTAAGTAGGCACATTGTTGAGCCTGACGAAGCAAGTGTGTTGGAAGAAGAGAGGATCAAGGAATCAAGGTGGTTTGCAAGCAAATCTGTAGTGAAGGACCATTAGGAGGAGTCTGTGTACACAGGATACTAAGAGAAGGGGAAGAGAAAATGAGAAAGGGCAGTCACTCGTTTGGATAATTGCCCAGTGTGGGGGTACCAGAATTAATAGGAAGATTGGGTGGTGGTCAGAGAGATGCTTGAAATGGAAATTTTTGGAGGCAGCACATGGATTGATAGTGATAGTTATTTGGATACTTGTCCTTTGCTTTCATCACTATCTGAATCCTGGAAATCTTACTTTCATGATTCACACAGACCACGGTCTCTAATTGTTAAAGCTCACTCTTGCTCTTATTCCTAAAATAGTGAAATCACATCATTCATGTTTTAAACTTGTTTAAATTTGGTTCTACTGCCTGAAGGGAAAGTAAGAAAAAGAAAGAACAATTTAAATAGCACAGTTGCTTCCAGGCCTTTCCTTTCAATGAGTGTGTGCCGATAAGTGATGATAAGGTGGAAGCCAGGATTCTGCTACTTTGCAGGTTGACCTCAGTTCCCTTTTATCTCTTATTGTGGGAACATCTTGTTGCCTTTACTGTGATTCTAGTGGTCAAAGAACACTCCCTATTTTTGTCAGTATGGCCTCTGAACACATGCCAACTACTACACGCTGCTCAACTGAAGACAGAGTTCTAGGTCAGCACTGACTTGCTGGAAAATAGTATGTCAGGATGTCAATGCAAACTATGTTTTAAGGCCAATTTAAGGAACTTTCAAGGGAAATTTTGACCTTATGAAATTTATGTCCTAAGTGCTGCCTTTAGAATCTGATCCCTTCTGTGATGCAACTCTCTATACTACCATTTTGGTCACAATCTGACAGTAGGTCCCTTGTTTATTCCATTTTTTCCCAAAGAAATCAGCATCCTCATGCATCACTTGTTTCCTATTGAATCTATACCCTTTTATCCTTTTTATTTCCCCAGACTTTTTTGACCTTTGGCATGCCAGTGTACTTGACCTATAGAACCACAAACCTCAGTTAATCCAAGCATTCAATTGCTCAGTTTAGCATTGCTAAAGAAATTTGCACTAGTGCTTTCCAGTCAAGTCACCAATTACCTGTGGGTCTTTATACCTGCTCATCAGTTCCTCTCTGTATTAGAAGTTATGCCTCTTTTCATCTCTCTAGCACTTTACTCAGCTTGTTTGCTCTTTCTTCAAATCTCTTTCCCCATAATCTTCCTCTATGCTAAGGACTTTGCCAACAAAGGTCTGTCTAGTCAAGGCTATGGTTTTTCCTGTGGTCATGTATGGATGTGAGAGTTGGACTGTGAAGAAGGCTGAGCGCCAAAGAATTGATGCTTTTGAACTGTGGTGTTGGAGAAGACTCTTGAGAGTCCCTTGGACTGCAAGGAGATCCAACCAGTCCATTCTGAAGGAGATCAGCCCTGGGATTTCTTTGGAAGGAATGATGCTAAAGCTGAAACTCCAGTACTTTGGCCACCTCATGCGAAGAGTTGACTCACTGGAGAAGACTCTGCTGCTGGGAGGGATTGGGGGCAGCAGAGGGATTGGGGGAAGGGGCGCCAGAGGATGAGATGGCTGGATGGCATCACTGACTCGATGGATGTGAGTCTGATGAACTCTGGGAGTTGGTGATGGACAGGGAGGCCTGGCGTGCTGCGATTTATGGGATCGCAAAGAGTCGGACATGACTGAGCAACTGAACTGAACTGATGCTAGATCAGATCAGATCAGATCAGTTGCTCAGTCGTGTCCGACTCTTTGCGACCCCATGAACCACAGCACGCCAGGCCTCCCTGTCCATCACCAACTCCCGGAGGTCACTCAGACTCACATCCATCGAGTCAGTGATGCCATCCAGCCATCTCATCCTCTGTCATCCCCTTCTCCTCCTGCCCCCAATCCCTCCCAGCATCAAAATCTTCTCCAATGAGTCAACTCTTCACATGAGGTGGCCAAAATATTGGAGTTTCAGTTTTAGCATCATTCCTTCCAAAGAAATCCCAAGGCTGATCTCCTTCAGAATGGACCGGTTGGATCTTCTTGCAGTCCAAGGGACTCTCAAGAGTCTTCTCCAACACCACAGTTCAAAAGCATCAATTCTTCGGCGCTCAGCCTTCTTCACAGTCCAACTCTCACATACATACATGACCACAAGAAAGACCATAGCCTTGACTAGGCGAACCTTTGTTGGCAAAGTAATGTCTCTGCTTTTGAATATGCTATCTAGGTTGGTCATAAGTTTCCTTCCAAGGAGTAAGCGTCTTTTAATTTCATGGCTGCAGTCACCATCTGCAGTGAGTTTGGAGCCCATAAAAATAAAGTCTGACACTGTTTCCACTGTTTCTCCATCTATTTCCCATGTAGTGATGGGACCAGATGTCATGATCTTCGTTTTCTGAATGTTGAGCTTTAAGCCAACCTTTTCACTCTCCACTTTCACTTTCATCAAGAGGCTTTTTAGTTCCTCTTCACTTTCTGCCATAAGGGTGGTATCATCTGCATATCTGAGGTTATTGATATTTTTCCCGGCAATCTTGATTCCAGCTTGTGTTTCTTCCAGTCCAGCATTTCTCATGATGTACTCTGCATATAAGTTAAATAAACAGGGTGACAATATACAGCCATGACGTACTCCTTTTCCTATTTGGAACCAGTCTGTTGTTCCATGTCCAGTTCTAACTGTTGCTTCCTGACCTGCATACAGGTTTCTCAAGAGGCAGATCAGGTGGTCTGGTATTCCCATCTCTCTCAGAATTTTTCACAGTTTATTGTAATCTACACAGTCAAAGGCTTTGGCATAGTCAATAAAGCAGAAATAGATGTTTTTCTGGAACTCTCTTGCTTTTTCCATGATCCAGCAGATGTTGGCAATTTGATCTCTGGTTCCTCTGCCTTTTCTAAAACCAGCTTGAACATCAGGAAGTTCATGGTTCACATATTGCTGAAGTCTGGCTTGGAGAATTTTGAGCATTACTTTATTAGTGTGTGAGATGAGTGCAATTGTGCAGTAGTTTGAGCACTCTTTGGCATTGCCTTTCTTTGGGATTGGGATGAAAACTGACCTTTTCCAATCTTGTGGCCACTTTTGAGTTTTCCAAATTTGCTGGCATATTGAGTGCAGCACTTTCACAGCATCCTCTTTCAGGATTTGGAATAGCTCCACTGGAATTCCATCACCTCCACTAGCTTTGTTCATAGTGATGCTTTCTAAGGCCCACTTGACTTCACATTCCAGGATGTCTGGCTCTAGGTCAGTGATCACACCATCATGATTATCTGGGTCGTGAAGCTCTTTTTTGTACAGTTCTTCTGTGTATTCTTGCCACCTCTTCTTAATATCTTCTGCTTCTGTTAGGTCCATATCATTTCTGTCCTTTATCGAGCCCATCTTTGCATGAAATGTTCCTTTGGTATCTCTGATTTTCTTGAATAGATCCTTAGTCTTTCCCATTCTGTTGTTTTCCTCTATTTCTTTGCCTTGATCGCTGAAGAAGACTTTCTTATCTCTTCTTGCTATTCTTTGGAACTCTGCATTCAGATGTTTGTATCTTTCCTTTTCTCCTTTGCTTTTCGCTTCTCTTCTTTTCACAGCTATTTGCAAGGCCTCCCCAGGCAGCCATTTTGCTTTTTTGCATTTCTTTTCCATGGGGATGGTCTTGATCCCTGTCTCCTGTACAATGTCACGAACCTCATTCCATAGTTCATCAGGCACTCTATCTATCAGATCTAGGCCCTTAAATCTATTTCTCACTTCCACTGAATAATCATAAGGGATTTGATTTAGGTCATACCTGAATGGTCTAGTGGTTTTCCCTACTTTCTTCAATTTCAGTCTGAATTTGGCAATAAGGAGTTCATGGTCTGAGCCACAGTCAGCTCCTGGTCTTGTTTTTTGATTGTATAGAGCTTCTCCATCTTTGGCTGCAAAGAATATAATCGATGTGATTTTGGTGTTGACCATCTGGTGATGTCCATGTATAGAGTCTTCTCTTCTGTTGTTGGAAGAGGGTATTTGCTATGACCAGTGCATTTTCTTGGCAAAACTGTTAGTCTTTGCCCTGCTTCATTCTGTGTTCCAAGGCCAAATTTGCCTGTTACTCCAGGTGTTTCTTGACTTCCTACTTTTGCATTCCAGTCCCCTGTAATGAAAAGGACATCTTTTTTGGGTGTTAGTTCTAAAAGGTCTTGTAGGTCTTCATAGAACCGTTCAACTTCAGCTTCTTTAGCATTACTGGTTGGGGCGTAGACTTGGATTACTGTGAAATTGAATGGTTTGCCTTGGAAACGAACAGAGATCATTCTGTCGTTTTTGAGATTGCATCCAAGTACTGCATTTCGGACTCTTTTGTTGACCATGATGGCCACTCCGTTTCTTCTGAGGGATTCCTGCCCGCAGTAGTAGATATAATGGTCCTCTGAGTTAAATTCACCCATTCCAGTCCATTTTAGTTGTAGATGATAGAAACAAAGTCCAATGCTGTAAAGAACTGATGCTAAGGATTTGTCTATTCCATTGGGCAAATTGAGGCCATTAGGCAAAAACTCTCAACTTCTTTCCCAACCACCTACAAATTAAACTTTATCTTGACCTTTCCTCTTTCCTTCCCTCTTACCTCAGGAAAAGTGGTTTCTCCCTCCACTTGCTTGGAATCCCTCTCACTTCCTCAGGAACTTGCTCACTGACAACTCTTTCTTGTCTCTTCAATCTCTTCTTCACTCAGTGCTTTTACTTAAGCACTTGCTTAAGTCAAATCCTCAATATCCTTCTAGCCTATAGTTTCACCATTTCACAGCCAAGGTATTTTTAAAAATTGCCTACAAGTATTGTTGTTAATATTTTGCTTAAAACCACTGTAGCCATGCTTCTGTGCCCATCACTCCACTGAGACTTTTCTCTCTGAAATCACTGATGACTTCCTGAGTGCCAAATCCGGTAGACCATTGCCTTTTCTTATCTTATGTAACTTCTCACTTTATTCTTCCTTGAAATTCACATTACTTGATTTCTATGATCAAGTCCTGGTTTTCCTCTACCCTGTCTGAAACAAACTGGAATCAAGATTGCCAGGTTGAGAAATATCAACAACCTCAAATATGTAGATGATACTACCCTAAAGGCAGAAAGTAAAGAGAAACTAAAGAGCCTCTTGATGAAGGTGAAAGAGGAGAGTGAAAAAGCTGGCTTAAAACTCAACATTCAAAAAACTAAGATCATGGCATCTGGTTGCATCACTTCATGACAAATACATGGGAAAAAAATGGACACAGTGACGGACTATTTTCTTGGACTCCAAAATCACTGCAAATGGTAATTGCAACTATGAAATTAAAAGATGCTTGCTCCTTGTAAGAAAAGCTATGACAAATTTATACAGTTATTAAAAAGCAGAGACATCACTTTGCTGAAAAAAGTCTGTATAGTCAAAGCTATGGTTTTTCTAGTAGTCATGTATGGTTGTGAGAGTTGGATCATAAAGAAGGCTGAGTGCCAAAAAATTGATGTTTTTGAACTTTGGTGCTGGTGAAGACTCTTTGGTGCTGGTGAAGAGTCCCTGGGACTGCAAGAAGATCAAACCAGTCAATCCTAAAGGAAATAAACCCTGAATATTTATTGGAAGGAATGATGCTGAAGCTCTAGTATTTTGATGCACCTGATGTAAAGATGCTAGGAAAGATTAAAGGCAGGAGGAGAAGTGGGCAACACAGGATGAGATGGTTGGATGACATCACTGACTCGATGGACATGAATCTGAGCAAATTCCAGCAGATGGTGAAGGACAGGGAAGTCTGGCATGCTGCAGTCCATGGGCTTTCAAGGAGTCAGACAATTTAGAGACTGAACAACAACACTCTGGCCATGAAGCAATGAACTGCCATTACAAACTAAAAATCTATATGACTATGATCTATTGTACCAATTCCTTAGGCCAGTGGTTCTCAAAATATGGTCCTGGACCTTAGCATCACCTGGGAACTTGTTAAAAATGCAAATTCTGCCCCAGACTTACTCAGAAACTTGGGAATGGAGTCCAGCAAACAGTTTCACCGAGTCTTCCTAGTCCTTCTGAAACAGGTTCAAGTTTGAGAACCATTACATTAAGCCTCTGACTCCCAGTTTTCCACCCCAACTAAAATATTTTTATTTATGTGTTTGTATCTCAAGGGATACTTTCAACTATTAGCTGGAAAGTGATGACCTTAGCCAATTTGGCTTTGCATGATGCCTGTACATTTAGGCAGAACTTTGAAAATTTTTTGGCACCTGATAGTGAGCATCTTGAATGTCCACAATGAAAAGGATCAAGAATTTATAGGAAAGGGAAAACCATAATAGGAAAGGCAAATATATAAAAGGATTGAAGATCACTTAAATAAGCCAGTACATAGATTAAAAAATAATAAAAAATATGTAAAAGTGATTATAACTACAAATGAGAAGGAAATAGCAATCCACTTCAGTATTCTTGCCTAGGAAATCCCATGGACAGAGGAGCCTGGTGGGCTATAGTTCATGTGGTCGCAAAAAGTCAAATATGACGGAATGACTTACACTTTTCACTTTCAACAGCAAAAGGATAAGTATGAACACATAAAATAAGACCTCAAAATCACAAAATATAAGGGAGAGAAATATAAAAATATAGATCTCTTAAAATGTGTTTGAACTTGTATGACTCTCAATTTGAATGTCCACAGGACTCTGGATACTATGCTGATGCATTTCCCCAAAGTGATATCTCAGTGGTCATGTGTTCCAGGCAGTCCTCACTGCCTGCTAAGTGCTTCCTTTGGAAAAACGTGGGCAAGTGGAGGCCTGGCAGTTCAAGATAGAGTTTCCAGGATCTTGTTCTGTCCAGCCAAGGAGTGGACACACTTACCAAAAAGAGGCCTTTCATGTGGAGTAGGGCCTCTGGTATCACAAAATCATGGTCTCCTGAGATTACCAGATCCTCCTGATAATTCACTCCTGTGATTTTCACCCTCTATGTTTCAATATCAGATTTCCATAGGAAGGAACCCTGGAGTGATGAAAATTTGTACAGCCAAGTTATTTATACAAGGCTCTCTCCTGGATACTTTCATGGGGCTGCCCTCTTCCACGGCCCTTACCTGATTTAGAAACCTGGCTTTGCCATTTATTAACCTGGTGACCTTGGCCAAGTCATTTAACCTGTTTGAGCTTTAGTTTCTTCATCTGTAAGATAAATATAAAGATATCTATCTCAGGGTTGTGAGGATTAATTAATGTTAAGCTTTTAGCACTGTGTCAAATAATAGTAAGCATTTCATATATGAGATCTAGTATGAGTTTTTCTTTTTTTTAACAACCCGCCTACCATAGTTTATGTCTGGAGATTTTGTGGCTCCATCTCTTGTAAGCAGAAAAAAATCCAAACACTGAGAAAATATACAGAGAAATAGAAAGACTTTAAAATCCAAGTTTCAGCAGGATACTGGGAACAGAATATTAAGTTCAAAGAGATCAAATGAGAGAAACAAGATCACACAACAGGAAAGCTCTAACAGAAGCCATTTCAGATTTTAATTTAATGATTTGCATAGTGGGTTAATTTTGCTTTCTGCCTGATTCAGATACCATGGGGAGAATAAAAGACTACTTTGATAGAATCAGGGAACATATAGAAGATTTTTTTTTTTTTAAAGTAATTAATGGCATGCCAACAAAGCTCTGAATAGATTCTGTCTCTCACTCTCTTTTAACATTTAAAAAATATAAGAAAAACACCAATACAGTATACTAACGCATATATATGGAATTTAGAAAGATGGTAACAATAACCCTGTAAGCGAGACAGCAAAAGAGACACAGATGTATAGAACAGTCTTTTGGACTCTGTGGGAGAGGGAGAGGGTGGGATGA
The DNA here is from genome assembly GCA_935064755.1 of Tragelaphus eurycerus. Lineage (NCBI taxonomy): Eukaryota > Metazoa > Chordata > Mammalia > Artiodactyla > Bovidae > Tragelaphus > Tragelaphus eurycerus. The sequence goes on from CAKXYN010000016.1 coordinate 26,178,414, forward strand.
TTTGTGAGAATGGCATTGAAACATGTATAATATCATATATGAAACGAATCACCAGTCCAGGTTCGATGCAGGATACAGGATGCTTGGGGCTGGTGCACTGGGATGACCCAGAGGGATGGTACAGGGAGGGAGGTGGGAGGGGGGTTCAGGATGGGGAACACGTGTACACCCATGGTGGATTCATGTTGATGTATGGCAAACCAATACAATATTGTAAAGTAATTAGCCTCCAATTAAATAAATAAATTTATAATAAAAAATATATATATAAGTAGAACATCAAGTTTATGATAGAAAAATCAAATGGTTCAGAAAGGCAAAAAAGAGAAGAAACCTGTAATTACTACTCAGAGACAACTATTGTTAACATTTGGGAGTGAATCCTTCCAGTTAATTTATTTGAATACACACACACATACACACACCCAAGAAACATGTGCCGTATCAGTTCAGTTCAGTTCAGTTGCTCAGTCATGTCCAACTCTTTGTGACCCCATGAGTTGCAGCACCCCAGGCCTTCCTGTCCATCACCAACTCCTGGAGTTCACTCAGACTCATGTCCATTGAGTCGGTGATGTCATCCAGCCATCTCATCCTCTGGCGTCCCCTTCTCCTCCTGCCCCCAATCCCTCCCAGCATCAGGGTCTTTTCCAATGAGTCAACTCTTCGCATGAGATGGCCAAAGTACTGGAGTTTCAGCTTTAGCATCATTCCTTCCAAAGAAATCCCAGGGCTGATCTCCTTCAGAATGGACTGGTTGGATCTCCTTGTAATCCAAGGGACTCTCAAGAGTCTTCTCCAACACCACACTTCAAAAGCATCAATTCTTCGGCGCTCAGCCTTCTTCACACTCCAACTCTCACATCCATACATGACCACAGGAAAAACCATAGCCTTGACTAGACGAACCTTTGTTGGCAAAGTTATGTCTCTGCTTTTGAATATGCTATCTAGGTTGGTCATAACTTTCCTTCCAAAGAGTAAGCATCTTTTAATTTCATGGCTGCAGTCACCATCTGCAGTGATTTTGGAGCCCAAAAAAATAAAGTCTGACACTGCTTCCACTGTTTCCCCATCTATTTCCCATGTAGTGATGGGACCAGATACCATGATCTTCGTTTTCTGAATGTTGAGCCTTAAACCAACTTTTTCACTCTCCACTTTCACTTTCATCAAGAGGGTTTTTAGTTCCTCTTCACTTTCTGCCATAAGGGTGGTGTCATCTGCATATCTGAGGTTATTGATATTTCTTCCAGCAATCTTGATGCCAGCTTGTGCTATATTCCACATATATTAAATATATATATATATATATATATATATATTTATATACATATTTTATGAACTTACACTGGATATACTACTTTGTAACCTGCTATTTCCATTGAGTAAAACGTTCTTAAAATTTTCCATGGTTGTTATTTTAAATGACTGCTGCTGCTAAGTCACTTCAGTCGTGTCCAACTGTTTGTGACCCCATAGACGGCAGCCTAGCAGGCTCTGCCATCCCTGGGATTCTCCAGGCAAGAACACTGGAGTGGGTTGCCATTGCCTTCTCCAATGCATGAAAGTGAAAAGTGAAAGTGAAGTTGCTCAGTCGTATCTGACTCTTAGCGACCCCATGGACTGTAGCCTACCAGGCTCCTCTGCCCATGGGATTTTCCAGGCAAGAGTACTGGAGTGGGGTACCATTGCCTTCTCCTATTTTAAATGACAACAGATTAATTTCGTGGGTATACCTCAGTTTATTTAACTAACTGTAATGAGTCCAGTGACCTTATAGACACTGCAATGAGGAACCCTATTGTATACACATATTTTTCATTAATAAAATGTAACTGAGGTATAATATACATACAAAAATGCAGAAATTATATGTGCATAGCTTGATAAATGGAGAAGGAAACGGCAACCCACTCCAATGTTCTTGCCTGGAGAATCCCAGGGACAGCAGAGCCTGGTGGGCTACCGTCTATGGGGTTGCACAGAGTAGGACACGACTAAAGTGACTTAGCAGCAGCAACAGCTTGATAAATCACCAAAAAATAAATACATCCAAGAAACTCCCAGCTCAAAAATAAGAACTATTAAAAAAAATAAAAACTATACCAGCATCCCAGAAGTCCCCTATTGTGTCCTCCTAATCACTACTCTTTTCTCATTCCCAAATCTTAACCATTACTTTGGTTTCAAGCACCATAGAATGGTATTGCCTGTTTTTGCACTTTGTATATGTGAAATCCTACAATATGTATTATTTTGTTTATGGCTCCAATGTTACAAGTTTGAGATTGATTTAGCACTGGTTTGTTCATATTAATCACTCCAATGTTATAAGTATGAGATTGATTTAGCATTGGTTTGTTCATACTGGAATATTCATATTCCATTGTACGAGTGTACCGTTATTTATTCATTTATTTTTGGCCACACCCTCTGGTATGTGGGATCTTAGCTCTCTGACCAGGGATCGATTGAAGTTGGGCCCTCAGGAGTGAAAGCATGAAATCCAAATCACTGGACTGCCAGGGAACTAACTGCAGACCATAACTGATCGATTAATATTATTGTTAATGGACACTTGAGTTGTTTCCATTCTTATCTATTAAGAATGGTATTGCCCATAAGCATTCTTCTGCATGTCTTTTTGAACACAAATGTATACATTTCTGAAGTACAGGAGTAGAAGTGCTGAGTCATAGTATAGTTTTCAACTTCAGTTTATTTTGACCTTCAAAAGGGTTGCATCCGTTTATATGTGTGAGAGGGCTCACTGCTCTGTATTCTCTCCAACACTATATTGTCAGTCATTTTAATTTTAACCACACTGGTAAATGAGGTAATATCTCATTGCTGTAGTATTTTGCATGTGGTTGTGCCCCTTTTAATATGTTTATTGACTATTTTGATGTTTTTTTTGTGAAATATCCATTCAAGTCTTTTGATGATTTTTTCCATTTGGTTGCTAACTTTTTAGTTCTAAGAATTCTTTCTGCAGTCTGGAAAAGAGCCATTTTTCAGGTTCACGTGTGCTGTGGCCTAAATGTTTTTGTCCCCCACAAATTCACATTAAGATCCTAGCCCACAATGTGATGATATTAGGAGGTGGGGCATGGGGATGTGATTACGTAATAAAGGTAGAACCATCATGAATGGCATTAGTACCTTCATAAAAGAGACCCCAGGGACTCCCTTGGTGGTCCAGTAGTTAAGAATCCACCTTGCAATGCAGTGGACATGTTGGAGAACTAACATTCCACCTGCTGTGGAGCATCTAAGCCCATGTAACACAACTACTAAACCAGTGTGCCACAACAAAAGATCCCGTGTGCTGCAACTAAGACCTGATGCAGTCAAATAAATAGATTAATTAACTGAAAAAAAGAGGCCCCAGAGAGATCTCTTACCCCTCTGTCATCTGAGCACACATAAAGGAGATAACTCTGTGTGAACCAGAAAGCAGACCCTCACCAGACACTACATCCGCAGATGTCTTGATCTGGGACTTCCCATTCTCCAGACTGTGAGAAATAAACATTTATTGTTTGTCACCCAGTCTATGGTATTTTTGTTATAGTAGCTCGAACTGAGTAAGACAATGTGATACAAATATCTTTGCCAGTATGTAGCTTTTACTCCTGTAGTCTTATGATGCCCTTTGGTGAGCAACAGTCCCTGATCCTAATGGAATCAAATTTATTAACCTTTTCCTTCTTAGCTAAGCATATCGTGTCCTGTTTAAGAAAAATTCGCCCTACCCCAAGGTCATGAAGATATTCTCCCAAACTTTCTTCTAAATCTTTATTGTTTCACCTTTTACATTTAGCTCTGCAATCCACCTGCAAATGATTCTTAAGTATGGTGTAAACTATGGTCAAGTCTGATTTTTTAAGTAAGTATATTCCATTGATTCAATACCATCTACTGAAAAGACTATGTTTTTCATAACTGCTCTACAATGTTGGGCTCTTTCTGGATTCTATTTTTCTCCATTGGTTTATTTATTCACTTTTTCACCCAGATCACAGTCTTTTTTCTTAAAGTTTATTTTCTTAATTGAAGGAAAATTGCTTTACAGAATTGTGTTGGTTTCTGGCAAACATCAACATAGTCAGCCATAGGTATATGTACATCAAATAGGACCTTTTGAGTTCATGAATTCTTCAGTAGTGTCTAATCTGCTCTTTAACTCATCTATTGAGCTTTTTTTTCTTTTTTACTTTAAAGAATTAATTAATTTATTTAAATTTTAGGCTAATTACTTTACAATATTGTAGTGGTTTTTGCCAAACATCAACATGAATCAGCCACGGGCGCACATGTGTTCCCCATCCAGAACTCACCTCCCACCTCCCTCCCCATCCCATTCTCCAGGGTCATCCCAGTGCACCAGCCCTGTGCACCCTGTCTCATGCTTCGAACCTGGACTGGCAATATGTTTCACATATGATAATATACACATTTCAACACTACCCTCTCAAATCATCCCACCCTCGCCTTCTCCCACAGAGTCCAAAAGACTGTTCTTTACATCTGTGTCTCTTTTGCTGTCTCGTATATAGGGTCATCAGTACCATCTTTCTAAATTCCATATGTATGTGTTAGTATACTGTTTTGGTGTTGTTTTTCTTTCGGACTTACTTCACTCTGTATAATAGGCTCCAGTTTCATCTACCTCATTAGAACTGATTCAAATACATTCTTTTTAATAGCTGAGTAATATTCCATTGTGTATATGTACCACAGCTTTCTTATCCATTCATTTGCCGATGGACATCTAGGTTGCTTCCAGGTCCTGGCTATTGTAAACAGTGCTGCAATGAATACTGGGGTACACTTGTCTCTTTCAATTCTGGTTTCCTTGGTGTGTATGCCTAGCAGTGGAATTGCTGGGTCATATGGCAGTTCTATTTCCAGTTTTTTAAGGAATCTCTACACTTCTCCATAGTGGCTGTACTAGTTTGCATTCCCTCCAACAGTGTAAGAGGATTCCTTTCTCTCTGCACCCTCTCCAGCATTTATTGTTTGTAGACTTTTTGATAGCAGCCATTCTGACTGGCATGAGATGATACCTCATTGTGGTTTTGATTTGCATTTCTCTGATAATGAGTGGTGTTGAGCATCTTTTCATGTGTTTGTTAGCCATCTGTATGTCTTCTTTAGAGAAATGTCTGTTTAGCTCTTTGGCGCATTTTTTGATTGCGTCACTTATTTTTATGGAATTGAGCTGCAGGAGCTGCTTGTATATTTTTGAGATTAATTCTTTGTCAGTTGCTTCATTTGCTATTATTTTCTCCAATTCTGAAGGCTCTCTTTTTACCTTGCTTATAGTTTCCTTCTTTGTGCAAAAGATTTTAAGTTTGATTAGGTCCTATTTGTTTATTTTTGCTTTTATTTCCATTACTCTGGGAGGTGGGTCATAGAGGATCCTGCTGTGGTTTATGCCAGAGTGTGTTTTGCCTATGTTTTCCTCTAGGAGCTTTATAGTTTCTGGTCTTACGTTTAGATCTTTAATCCATTTTGAGTTTATTTTTGTGTATGATGTTAGAAAGTGTTCTAGTTTCATTCTTTTACAAGTGGTTGACCAGCTTTCCCAGCATCACTTGTTAAAGAGATGGTCTTTTCTCCATTGTATATTCTTGCCTCCTCTGTCAAATATAAGGTGTCCATAGGTGTGTGGATTTATCTCTGGGCTTTCTATTTTGTTCCATTTTTAATCTATATTTCTGTCTTTGTGCCAGTACCATACTGTCTTGATGACTGTAGCTTCGTAGTATAATCTGAAGTCAGGCAGGCTGATCCCTCCAGTTCCATTCTTCTTTCTCAAGATTGTTTTGGCTATTCGAGGCTTTTTGTATTTCTATATAAATTGTGAAATTATTTGTTCTAGTTCTCTGAAAAATACCATTGGTAGCTTGATAGGGATTGCATTGAATCTACAGATTACTTTGGGTACTATACTCATTTTCACTATATTGATTCTTCTGATGCATGAACATGGTATATTTTTCCATCTATCTGTGTCATCTTTGATTTCTTTCATCAGCGTTTTATAGTTTTTTAAATATAGGTCTTTTGTTTCTTTAGGTAGATTTATTCCTAAGTATTTTATTCTTTTCGTTGCAATGGTGAATGGAATTGTTTTCTTAATTTCTCTTTCTGTTTTCTCATTATTAGTGTATAGGAATGCTAGAGATTTCTGTGTGTTAATTTTATATCCTGCTGCTGCTACTAAGTCACTTCAGTTGTGTCCGACTCTGTGCAACCTCATAGACGGCAGCCCACCAGGCTCCACCGTCCCTGGGATTCTCCAGGCAAGAATAGAGGAGTGGGTTGCCATTTCCTTCTCCAATGCATGAAAGTGAAAAGTGAAAGTGAAGTCACTCAGTCGTGTCCGACTCTTAGCGACCCCAAGGACTGCAGCCTACCAGGCTCCTCCATCCATGGGATTTTCCAGGCAAGAGTACTGGAGTGGGGTGCCATTGCCTTCTCTGGTAAGAGCAATAATACCCTGCAAAAGGAAATGGTAACCCATTCCAATATTTTTGCCTGGAAAATCCCCTGGACAGAGGAGCCTGGCAGGCTACAGTCCATGGGGTCGCAAAAGAGTCACAGGACTTAGCAACTAAACAACAATAACAGAGCCTCGGTTCAGTTCAGTTGCTCAGTTGTGTCCGACTCTTTGTGATCCCATGGACTGCAGCACATCAGGCTTCCCTGTCCATCACCAATTCTCGTAGCTTGCTCAAACTCCATTGAGTTTGAGTGTCCATCGAGTCGATGATGACAGCAGAGCCGCGTGGTACTCATTCTCCAGGGTATCTGACTTGGCAATTACAAAAGTCCATCACAGTGACAAAGATAGATGGAAAGGCTACAAGCCTTCTTTCTTGTCCAAGACACAAGTGCTGGCATCACTGAGTCTCCGGGGCTCAGGGAGGTAGGTAAGAATTAGTAGGTGGAAGGATGCAGCTTACACAGCCCAGAGCACAAAACGTGAATTGGGAGACAGCAGTCAGGGATGTCCAAACTGCTCTGATAATCCTTGCATAGCCTCAGGCCTGATCCTCAGCCTGTGGGGTTTGACTTTTGCTGCTGGCCACTCTGCTTCCTGGCGTGCTGCAGTCCACAGGATTGCAAAGGTTTGGACTTGACTTAGCGACTGAACAACTCTGCTTCCTGCAGTGAGGCTGCCTCTCTCATTCATTTCCAGGTTGGAAGAAAAATGAAATCAAAATTTCCAGTCAAATAAACTAGATTGAACCAAAAAAAAAAAAAAAAAAAAGAGCAACAATAATAAAAATGTCAATGCTATGCTATGCTATGCTAAGTCACTTCAGTCGTGTCCAACTCTGTGTGACCCCATAGACGGCAGCCCAGCAGGCTTCCCCCGTCCCTGGGATTCTTCAGGCAAGAACACTGGAGTGGGTTGCCATTTCCTTCTCAAATGCATGAAAGTGAAAAGTGAAAGTGAAGTCGCTCAGTCATGCCCAACTCTAGCGACCCCATGGACTGCAGCCTACCAGGCTCCTCCGTCTGTGGGATTTTCCAAACAAGAGTACTGGAGTGGGGTGCCAATAACTCACATTTATTTACTGCTCAGCTTTGCAGGTACAGATGCTCAGTACTTTATAGAATTACTCATTCAGCCCTCGTGATCCCTGCAGAGTAAGTGCCCTGTGATCCCACTTCGACGCAGGTGGTAAAACACCCTGCTAGTGACCTGAGCTCAGACTTCTGACCAGCCCTTAGTTAACACCGCAGGCAAGTTTCACATCCACACAACTCAGTGACACTACTGTGATGTGACTTCTGTAACAAAGTTATGAATGTGGGAAAAATGTTTTGTTTTTACCACAACCTTCCAGAGTGAACATACATCCCTATTTGTATATTTGTTTTGGCTGCACTGAGTGGCAGGAAGGATCTTAGCTCCCACACCCTCTACAGTGGAAGCTCTGAGCCTTAACCACTGGGCTGCCAGAGGAGCCCAGAACATACATTTTTAAATTACAGGGACGAGGATATGGGGGACTGAGGCAGAAGAATCAGAGAGAGATGGAGCAGAGGAGGCGCTGGGGGAAGCAGAGGTGTTGCACATCCAGGCAGAGGAGCAGCCTGTATGAAGGCTGCCAAGCTACCACCCGGTTTCTGGGCGTCAGGAGTTCTCTACCGGCCCAGTCTTCAGCTGCAGCTTTCTTTTCCCATGTTAAGGACTGATCACTGCCTAATCTAATGTTTTATCTTTATATCAAACCTTCCAAGGCCCTGGACAAATTGCCCCCCCACCCCAGTCTCATCTCCTGCCATCCACCCATGGCATGTCCCCTGCCCCCACTCACACACCCTGTGCTCCAGACCTGCACTGCCCGGAGTGAAAGCCACTGGCCACCTGGGGCTGTGAGCCCAGGAAACGGGGCCAGTCTGAACCGAGGTGTGCTGTCAGTATAAAAAACACTCTGAACTTCAAAGACAGTGTAAAAAAGGTATAAAACAACTCAATATTTGAAATCCTGCAACTTTACTTTATTCATTGATTAGCTCTAGTAATTTTCTGGTGGAGTCTTTAGGGTTTTGTATTAGAGGATCATGTCATCTGCAAACAATGAGAGTTTTACTTCTTCTTTTCCAATCTGGATTCCCTTTATTTCTTTTTCTGCTCTGATTGCTGTGGCCAAAACTTCCAAAACTATGTTGAATAGTAGTGGTGAGAGTGGGCACCCTTGTCTTGTTCCTGACTTTAGGGGAAATGCTTTCACTTTTTCACCATTGAGGATGTCTGCTGTGGTTTTATCATACATGGTTTTTATTATGTTGAGGTATGTTCCTTCTATGCCTGATTTCTGGAGGGTTTTTGTCATAAATGGATGCTGAAGTTGGTCAAAGGCTTTCTTGGCATCTATTGAGATAATCATATGGTTTTTATCTTTCAATTTGTTAATGTGGTGTATCACATTGATTGATTTGTGGATATTAAAGAATCCTTGCATCCCTGGGACAAAGCCCACTTGGTCATAATGTATAATCTTTTTAATATGTTGTTGGATTCTGTTTGCTAGAATTTTGTTAAGGATTTTTGCATCTATCTTCACTAGTGATGTTGACCTATAGTTTTCTTTTTTTGTGGCATCTTTGTCTGGTTTTAGTATTAGGGTGATGGTGGCCTCATAGAATGAGTTTGGAAATTTTCATTCATCTGCAATTTTCTGGAAGAGTTTGAGTAGGATAGGTGTTAGCTCTTCTTTAAATTTTTGGTAGAATTCAGCTGTGAAGCTGTCTGGTCCTGGGCTTTCATTTGCTGGAAGATTTCTGATTACAGTTTAGATTTCTGTGCTTATGATGGGTCTGTTAAGATTTTCTATTTCTTCCTGGTTCAGTTTTGGAAAGTTATACTCTCGTAAGAATTTGTCCATTTCTTTCAAGTTGTCCATTTTATTGGCATATAGTTGTTGATAGTAGTCTTCTGTGTTGTCTGTTGTGATTTCTCCATTTTCATTTTTAATTTTGTTGATTCGATCCTTCTCCCTCTTTTTCTTGATGAGTCTGGCTAATGGTTTGTCTATTTTATTTATCTTCTCAAAGAACCAGCTTTTAGCTTTGTTGATTTTGCTATGATCTCCTTTGTTTCTTTTTCATTTATTTCTGCCTTAATTTTTATTATTTCTTTCCTTCTACTAATCCTGGGGTTCTTCATTTCTTCCTTTTCTAGTTGCTTTAGGTGTAGAGTTAGGTTATTTATTTGACTTTTCTGTTGTTTCTTGAGGTAAGCTTGTATTGCTATGAACCTTCCCCTTAGCACTGCTTTTACTGAGTCCCATAGATTTTGGGTTGTTGTGTTTTCATTTTCATTTATTTCTATGCATATTTTGATTTCTTCTGTGATTTTTTTGGTTATTCAGAAGCGTGTTGTTTAGCCTCCATATGTTTGTATTTTTTATAGTTTTTTTTTCCTGTAGTTGACATCTAATCTTACCGCACAGATCATAGTCTTAATTACTTAGTTTTACAATGTATTCATATATGATTGTGTAGGTCCTTCCACTTTGCCTGTTTCCTTTGGAAACTGTTAATGAGACTATGGAGCAGGAGGAAGTCTTGCTGTTAGAGAATGTACATTGGTACATGCACTTTGGAAAACAGTTTGGCAATACGTGCTGAAGAATCATATATGCTATGACCTAGCAATCCCCTTCCTATGTATATACCCAACAGAAGTGTATGCAGATGTTTACAAGAAAGCAGGTATAAGAATATTCTTAGCAACATTATTTAGGAGAACAAAAATCTTTGGATAACCCAGATGTGCATGATTGGATAAATGTACTGTGGTATAGTCATCTACACAAACATACAAATGGATGGCTCAGCAGTGAGCGACCATGTCCTTCTACAGCTCCTATCAGGTGAGTTGTAGTTGTAGCTCAACCTTCTCCACAGCTCCAGATCTTGCTGGAAATCTCCTCTTGTTCTTCAAACTTCAAGGGGTAATGGTTTCTCACTGTTGTGAGTCTATGAAAGTACAGTAATCCTGTCTACAAGTCTGTATCTAGCTCCTTCATTATGTCCCTTTATTAAGCCATAAATAATGAATTATTCTCACCAGGCACTGAATGACATACAAACACAAAAAAACCTTTGCACGTGGACGCATAAACGTGATCAGATCAGATCAGATCAGTCGCTCAGTCGTGTCCGACTCTTTGCGACCCCATGAATTGCAGCACACCAGGCCTCCCTGTCCATCACCAACTCCTGGAGGTCACTCAGACTCACATCCATCGAGTCAGTGATGCCATACAGCCATCTCATCCTCTGTCGTCCCCTTCTTCTCCTGCCCCCAATCCCTCCCAGCATCAGAGTCTTCTCCAATGAGTCAACTCTTCGCATGAGGTGGCCAAAATACTGGAGTTTCAGCTTTAGCATCATTCCTTCCAAAGAAATCCCAGGGCTGATCTCCTTCAGAATGGACTGGTTGGATCTCCTTGCAGTCCAAGGAACTCTCAAGAGTCTTCTCCAACACCACAGTTCAAAAGCATCAATTCTTCTGCGCTCAGCCTTCTTCACAGTCCAACTCTCACATCCATACATGACCACAGGAAAAACCATAGCCTTGACTAGACAAACCTTTGTTGGCAAAGTAATGTCTCTGCTTTTGAATATGCTATCTAGGTTTGTCATAACTTTCCTTCCAAGGAGTAAGCGTCTTTTAATTTCATGGCTGCAGTCACCATCTGTAGTGATCATATACATAATAATATATGTACTGTATATTATACATATAATATATGTATAACATATGTTGTATAAAGTGTATGAAGTTTTATACAATTCACTGCTCTAATACAATCTCTACTTTTAAAAAAAGTTAATCAGATTCTAGAAGTAAGAGGTATTTAAAATTAAATATAAAATTTCCCCTTTTTGGGTTTTTTTTTTTTTTTTTTTTTGGCGGTTTTTTTTTTTTTTTTTTTTTTTTTTTGGAGGAGGGGAAATGATGTTGTGTAGGTTCTGCGAATTTAAAAATTAAAAAAAATTCCCTTTTTGGGTTAATTTTTTTTCTCTATTAAATATTCCCTGGGCCCAAAAATAATAAAACCCTCCTGAACACATTAGTTGACTCATTGGAGAAGACTCTGATGCTGAGCAGGATTGAGGGTCAGGAGGAGAGGGGGGGGGCGGGGGTTGGGTGGGGGGGTTGGGTTCTTGCTCGGGGTGGGCGGGGCGGGGGGGGGGACGCCGCGGGGCCATCAAACAAATATACACAAAAACCCATACACCGCCCGAGTTCTCCCTCGGGGACTGCACTTTGGAATCACTAGGGAACTTTAAAGCATACTCATGCCTGGGTCTCACTTCCAGAGAACTTAATATAATTGGCCAGGGTGTGACTGGATATAGGAAAATTAAGTACATGTATTTCTGTTATGAAATGAAACACCATTGCAGAACACCACACAAAACATGTGGCTTAATGCATTATTTTAAGGTGGACACCATCTAAACCAAAAAATAGAACTTAGGCAAGCATTCCAGAAGCTCTTCCATGCACCCAGAAATTCCACTCCTAGGTATCTACCTAAGAGAACTCAAAACATACAAAAAATGTGTACACACAAAAACTTGTATAGTTTACTCTTCAACAAATGCTGGACTTGGGGTGCCTAATTCCCAGCAGTAGAAAATCCATATATAACTTTGTAGTCTGCCCTCCAGACCTGCAGTTCCATATCTGGGGAATTAACCAACCACACATCAAGTAATACTACAGTATTTATAGAAAAAAATGCATATCTAAGTGGACTTGAGGGCAGTTCAAACCTGTGTTGTTCAAGAGTCAACTATACAATCATTTATACCAGTACTTTTCTTTTTAAAATCAATTTTTATTGGAGTATAGTTACTTTACAATGTTGTGTTAGTTTCTGCTGTGTGGCAAAGTGAATCACGTTATATATACACATATACACTCTTTTTTAGATCCTCTTCACACTTAAGTCACCACAGAGCACTGAGTAGCATTCCCTGAGCATTTGTGCATGCTCAGTTGTGTCCCACTCTTGACAATCCTATAGAGGGTAGCCCACTAGGCTCCTCTGTCCATAGAATTTTCCAGCTAACACTACTGGAATGGGTTGCCATTTCCTCCAAGGGATCTTGCCGACTCGGGGATCAGACTCACCTCTCCGGTGTCTCCTGCTTTGTTGTACAGTAGGTTCTCATTAGTTATCTATTTTACATATAATAGTGTATATATGTCAATCCCAATCTCCTAGTTCATCCCACCTTTCCTTCCCACCTTGGTAACCATGAGATTGTTTTCTACATCTGTGGCTCTGTTTTTACTTTGCAAATAAGTTTATCTGTACCATTTGTCTAGATTCCACACATGAACAATATTATATAATATTTGTCTTCTCTGACTTATTGTACTCTGTATGCCAGTCCATTCATGTTGCTACAAATGGTGTTGTTTTCTGCGTCCTTTTTAATGACTGAATAATATTCTAGATTGTAAAGGCAGGTTTAGGAAGTAACAGGGATTTCTTTGGGGGATAATGAAATATTCTAAATTTGATTGTGGTGATGGATGCACAACTCTGTATATATTCTAAAAGCCATTAAATTGTACACTTTAAATGGATGAACTATATTGCATATGAATTATGACTCAATAAAGCTGTTTTTAAAAAGTAAAAAATAAAGGAGACACTTCTGCCATATTTACACTGTTATAATACATATTTTTATATAATACTTTATCTTTTAATTCTCATTTATTCATAGTTCTACAGGTAATATACTTTGAATGTTTACTATCTGCCCTTATATCAGTGAGTCTCTACTTATTTTGGTGGTCTGAAGCTCTTTCTCTAATAGATTTTTCCAGGATGGGCTCCTGAGAATAATAGTCCCTGGTCTTCACATGTTGGTAATAGTTTGTCTACGTCCTTTATATCTGAAAGTTATTTTGAGGTGATATAAAACCCCTGTTGCACACTTTCTTTCCTTGAGTGTCTTATATTACTCCTTTTCTCTCTCTTTCTCTCTGGCATAGAGCATTGTTAAGAAGATTCTGATAATCCAATTTCCTTTTCCTTAAAAAATCACATGCTTTTTATTTTAGATGTTCAGAGAATTTTTATTTTTCTTTACAGTCCAGTAGTTTATGTGTGGCATTGTTTGTTCTGGGCCAATAATCTCAACTGTGTGGTATTCTCTTTTACGTGAGCAGTTTCAAATCTTTTCTATATTCAGGAAAAATTTGTTGTTGTTTGTTTCATTTTTAAATTTTTTTTAAATTTTATTTTGCTTAACTTTACAATATTGTATTGCTTTTGCCATACATCAAAATGAATCCGCCACAAGTATACATGTGTTCCCCATCCTGAACCCTCCTCCCTCCTCCCTCCCCATACCATCCCTCTGGGTCGTCCCATTGCACCAGCCCCAGGCATCCGGTATCAGGCATCGAACCTGGACTGGCGACTCGTTTCAAACATGATATTATACATATTTCAGTGCCATTCTCCCAAATCATCCCACCCTTTCCCTCTCCCAGAGTCCAAAAGACTTCTATACATCAGTGTCTCTTTTGCTGTCTCATAAGCAGGGTTATTGTTACCGTCTTTCTAAATTCCATATATATGTTCTATGCCCTTGCATTGGTTTTCTCTTTTAGGAATTCCTACTGCTAAAGGAATGTGCATTTGATGTCCTTTGCTTTTCTCTCTGTTTCTTTTTGATTAAAAAAATTCCATATTTTCACTTTCTATTTCTTTTCATTCTTTCCTTCCTTTCCTTATTCTTTCTTGAGTTCGGTCAGCTCATTTCTGAGTTTTTCTGATTTATGTAGTTTTTTGTGTGTTTTCTATAATTTTCTTAATATTTATTTTGAAACATATGTTACAACTTTTGTGAGCATGTCTTTTTGATATGCTTTTGTTGTCTTTTGGGATGTCTTATGCTTCTTATTCCTTTTTATTTTAATACTTTTGTGTAGGATTTGACTAATACTATTTGGTTTCTCATTTTCATGTGAAATTAGTTTTCCTGAACTTCTAAAGAAATAAGATGGAGTTCAGGAAAGCTTTTCTAATTTCATAGAGCTCCCTCTTCTGTTGCTTTTGTGTAGTATGCAGAAATATGTGGTTTGTCTTCTGTGATTTTTCTGGTTCTATTCCCCTCCCCCATTTAGATCTAGCATTTCTATTTCCATGCAGTATTTAGAACCTACTTATTCTAAAAACTTTTTCATTACTTACCTGAAATGTGAATTTAACTGGGCACCCTGTATTTTTATTTGTTAAATCTGGCTATCCTGCTGCTGCTGCTGCTAAGTCGCTTCAGTTATATCCGACTCTGTGCAACCCCAGAGACGGCAGCCCTAGTTGTAAATATTTCTCATGCATGCTGGTTTTGCTGTCTAGCTGTTCTGCTGCTGTTACATGGAGATCTGTAGAGGTTGAAAGACTTTGCTGGTGCTGCCACTGCCAGCTTCAAGGAATCCATCACGTAGTTTTCAAATGTGATCTCCTTTCTTTTCTTCTTTCTCCCTTGATATTCTTGATATTGTCTTCACTTTCCTCACGCACATATATCCTCAGATAATTCATGTTCTAAACTTACTGTCTGTTTTTCTATAGTTTTTATTGCATTCATATAATCATACACATTATGCATTAATATGGTTTCATTTTAATTTTTTTGACAGAAACAAGATCCTGTGTACTTTTTTTCATCTTGCCTTTCTGTCAACAATATCCTAAGGACATTGGTCCAAGTCACCTCATAGAACTCTAGTTCCTTCTTTTTAATGATAGCTTTCAGAAATGTACATGGATTGTAATTAATTCAACCATGTTTCTAGTGTTGCGCCTTCACTTCATTTATGGATTTTTATTGCTATAAAAGCATCTGTAATAGACACCCTTATATAAATTCTTATACGTGAGTTCTTTTGTTTCCAAGAGGTAGAGTCTCAGGAGTATATTTACTGGGTTACAAGTGTTTCTGATTGTTGCAGGAATGAAGATTGGGTCATTCAATATCCATTGCATCCCTCTTCTAGCACACTTTCCCACAGAAGCAAGGATGGAAAACTAAAACAAAATCCCAGACTCCAGTTAGTTCATCCAAGTTACTACACCTGTGCAGGATAAATGGTTAGAAGTGAGCTATGTGAGAACTGGTTTTGCATATCGTGGTATGCCAGGGGCAGAAGCATTTGATTCTTTTGAGGGAGCTTGTTGGAGTTCTTCTCTTCTGTCTTTCTCCACTCTCAAACATGTCTATAAAAAGTATTGGTAGCAGTGAAATTTCCACTGGGACCTTTCATAGTGAGGTTGAGTGTTTCTCCTGGCTGCATTAGCACCCCAAATTTCCTGGAAATTCTTAAGACAATATTATATAACAAACCGCTCTTAATTAAAACACGCTACAGTGGATTGTGTTGGCTAAAGCAAATAATCCTGACTGGTAGCAGCTGTGCCTGCAGACAATTCTACGGCAGTGAAATGGGAAAGTGGGGTTGGCCATTTGACCTGGTTGTCTAACATCAGAGAATGGGTTGCTAGAATGGTGCATCATACACAGTGTTGAACAATCACTTCAATTATCATCTGTGGTTATCTGGAGTGAAAAGTACATCTTGAAGACAATACCTTAGTGATCAAAGTGGTTGCTGTGATAGACCATGTCAAGGGCATAGGAATACAAAGATTGCAACTTGGATTGGCTTTTTCAATCCATGCTTAAAGAAAGAAAATGAAGTCTCTGGGTTTTAAGTTCTTGCCTCAAGGCATAGTTGCATCTTCTCCTGGTAGCTCAGTTGGTAAAGAATCTGCCTGCAGTGCAGGAGACCCAGGTTCGATCCCTGGGTTGGGAAGATTCCCTGGAGAAGGAAATGGAAAACTACTCCAGTGTCCTTGCTTGGAAAATCCATGGACAGAGGATCCTGATGGGCTGCAGTCCTTGGGGTTGCAAAGAGTTGGGCACGACTGAGTGACTAACACTTTCAGTTTCACACTTTCAAGGTATAGTTAGAGAACCAAGGAGTTCTTACGTCTGTCCTAAAAGAATCTCTTCATGTAGTCACAAATGGCTGAGTGGGTTAACATAGGCTGAATCTATAGTCTTGTCTAATCTTTTAGGCAAAAGTTAGGGCATCAACCAGGTGGTACTATGAGATTGGAATGAGGAAGCTGGAGGATCTGGCTGATACCAAGTGCATTAGACTCTACTGAGCTTCTCTTGATGGCAGAAGGAGCCCTCTTCCTTGCTTTTGTCTGATGTGCTAATTTCTGCCCTGGTTGAAAAACCTTTCTTATGACTTTATCTGAGATAGTTTCCTGGCAAGTGAATGGAATTCTGCACACACTCCTTCTATTCCACCCTCTAATTATATTCAGGCAAATAAGTCATATTGTCCCATGTCCCAGGGGACCAATTAAAAGTCCAAGATTACTTAGCAAGATAATTGCAAAATTTTGCTAATTTATTTCAACACAAAATGGATAATACATATGAACACAGAGTTCAACAGATTAGGGACATAATTCTACATTGGCCTAAATTTATTTAGCTTTAGAGGATTTAACTGCTTGGTTGTTTGATTAAAACCTAGGGTGGCTTATATTACATGAAGCTGAGATACCAGAAACTCTTCAGTATGACATAGAGAAATCCAAAGACTTTGGTATTTGGTATTATAGAGTGGATTTATTAAATGTGGATTAATCATTCACTAATCTAAGAAGGCTGAACACCGAAAAACTGATGCTTTCGAATTGTGGTGCTGGAGAAGACTGCTGAGAGTCTCTTGGACAGCAAGGAGATCAAACCATTCAATCCTAAAGGAAATCAACTCTGAATATTCATTGGAAAGACTGATGCTGAAGCTGAAGCTCCAATACTTTGGCCACCTCATGCTGACTCTTTGAAAAAGACCTGATGTTGGGAAAGATTGAGGGCAAGAGGAGACGGGGGCGACAGAGGATGAGATTGTTGGATGGCATCACTGACTCAATGGACATAAGTTTGAGCAAACTCAGGGAGATAGTGAAGGAGAGAGAAGCCTGGTGTGCTGCAGTTCATGGGGTTGTGCCGGGGTCCAGCCCCGGGGATCCAGGGAAATTTGAAGAGGAGACGGCTTTGGCGATCAGGAAACAATAGATCAATTAAGCGTTAATTAAAGATATAAAGAGTGGTTAAAAAGGAATAGCTCAGTAGGAAAATTCAGCAGAGAAAAGAGGCTGAATAACTTGGTTTACGTGGAAAGCTAATAAAATTCCAAGGCAAGGAATTTACATCACCTACGTAGGCTGCAGGCGTCCTCCCGTTCTCCAGAAGGAGAGGAGACACTAAGGCCTCCCCAGTCAGATCTTAGAAGCCCAGGCATAATTAGTAGGCTTGAAAGCCTCCATGTTCCAGATGGGGGTTCAGCCAGAAGGTGAGAAAAAGAACAACATGGGGAGACCAGTCTTTCGAGTAACTGATCCCATTTTTAATTTTTCCAGGGTCTGTTTTTATACACTGAGATGTTATACAAAAGTTATGCGGGGTCAGCAGTCCTGACTTTTATTAAAGTCAGGTGCTTCATACAAATGTATACAGAGGTCTTAGGGGTGTTACATCATCTTCTGGCCAGGAGGCCTGCTGACAATTTATGACCCTCTCCTTGTGACAGCGGTCAGTCAACCAGAACTGACCCCTTATTTCTCCAGTGGTGATTATTCTTAAAACAGACGCCACCTTCCGAAGGTACCAGATAAAGTTACATTCCTATAGGGTGAGGATGCAGTGGGTTTTAATTAAGGAAAGAATTTGCTTAGCCTAAGGTCTACCGTGATTAATATCAAAGGTTAATACTTATTTCTTCTATATATTTATTAATGTGTATAAGGGCAGGGGATATGGAGACTTAGCAGTAAACATTGGCTCAACAAATGAAAAACCCTTCATCAATACAATTTCTAATCAGCCTAGTATACTATACTAATAGTTTTCTAACTTCTCTAAAGAACCTGTTTTTAGAAGGTTTAAAACATCTTGTGTCTCTCACAGTTGAGAGGCTGTGAACAATCACATGTGGCCGGACAAGCCTGTCAGGCAGGCTAGAGAACCTTCAGAGGAGTTTGTAAGTTTGGAACACTCCTGTCATGCCCAGGAATTATTATTAACTGGAGCTCTAAGTTAATTCCTTCTCCAAAAGAGGTGGTAGGGGACAGCCCCCGTAAAGTCAGAGGTGTAGGTGAGAGCACAAAGTAGTAAAGTAGGCAGGCTCTGGTTTTGGGGGTAAATGCTTGAGAATTTCCAGGGGGACTCCTGAGGCTAGATCCCGCCTTTGCATATGTGGAGCCTCCTTCCTCATGACCTTTGCCACGGGCGGAGGTCCTCATGCTGGCTCCCCGCAGGGTTGCAAAGGGTTGGACTTGATTTAGTGACTGAACAACAATAACACCACTTAATTAAATCACTCAAGAAGTCTCAGAGGACATTCCCTTCATTCTGGCATAGAAAAATACACTTATGTGGAGAGCCCCATATCTTTAAAAGAAACCATAGTAGCTGTCCTCTGTAAGCTGTGGATGAGATGAGATATTCTGCTACTGAAATGCATTCCTTGATTTCAGTGGAGATAATCGTATCTCAGAATGGCAGAGGCTATAGAGTGGTTCCGGAGAAGGCAGTGGCACTCCACTCCAGTACTCTTGCCTGGAAAATCCCATGGACGGAGTAGCCTGGTAGGCTGCAGTCCATGGGGTCGCTAAGAGTCGGACATGACTGAGCGACTTCACTTTCTCTTTTCACTTTCATGCATTGGAGAAGGAAATGGCAACCCACTCCAGTGTTCTTGCCTGGAGAATCCCAGGGACGGGAAGCCTGGTGGGCTGCCGTCTATGGGGTCACACAGAGTCGGACACGACTGAAGTGACTTAGCATAGCATAGCATAGCATAGAGTGGTTCTTGACCAACAGAAAAGGATGAACATGGCTACCATAACAGGCAGCAGGGCTAGAGTGGTCATCAGAACAGTCTGACCCAAAGAAAAATTTAATAATGCCTAACACAGGGTATTCAAGGCCAAAACAGACAGCCCACTGAAGTTCTACTTAAATTGCATAACAGGAAATAAACAAACAAACAAAACTTTAGGTATATGAAGAGTCCCGCCATAAGCCATCACAATGAAGACTCGTGGCCTCTTATCGGTTTTCCTTTTCTGAATCTGTTCAAAGTCCCAGGACCCCTTGAATGAAGGAAAAATTAGGAACCCTCGTGGAAGGACCATGTGATAACGTAGATACACACAGAGCTCTTTTTCTTAGTCTTCCTAAAAGGGACTCATGCTTCTTTACTGTGGCAACTGTAGCTAGGGAAAGAGAAATACCCAGACCTCTTGGGAATTATTAGTTATTGGCTTAGAGCCAGAGTTAATCCCTAAGGAACCAGAGTTACCCTATGGTCTACCCCAGTCAGGGTGTAGCTTGTGAGAGCTATGTGATGTAGTTTGCTTATCATTCTTCTCACAATGGCCCAGTGGGTCTTCAAATCCACCTGTTCTTTCTGTTTTGATGGCAAAATATTTTTAATTTTACATAAGGCTATTTCCTGTCATCCTGTAGACACAAGACAGAAAAGAATCTTCATGCATGTGTTCTGGCAGACCAGGAGAATGAAGTGTGCATATACATACATGCATATACACACACGTGCATTTTAATGATCAGATCCATACTTTCAGAGGAGAAAATGGCAACCCCCTCCAGAGATCAAAACCATCCCAAAGAAAAAGCAAGAAGGTTGCAAAGTGGTTATCTGCAGAGACTTCACAAATAACTGAGGAAAGAAGAGAAGCAAAAGGCAAGGGAGAAAAAGAAAGATATACCCAACTGAATGCAGAGTTCCAGAGAACAGCAAGGAGAGCTAAGAAGACCTTCTTAAATAAACAATGCAAACACATAGAGGAAAACAAGAGAATGGGAAAGACTATAGATCTGTTCAAGAAATTTGGAAATACCAAGGGAACATTTCACACAAAGATGAGCATGATAAAGGATAGAAATGGTAAGGACGTGATAGAAGCAGGAGAGATTAAGAAGAGGTGGCAAGAATACACAGAAGAACTATACAAAACCAGTCTTAATGGTCCAGATAACCACGATGGTGTGGTGACTCACCTAGAGTTGGACATTCTGGAATGTGAAGTCAAGTGGGCCTAGGAAGCATTACTATGAACAAAGCTAGTGGAGGTGGCAGAATTCCAGCTGAGCTATTTAAACTTCTAAAAGATGGTGCTGTTAAATGCTGGACTCAATATGTTAGCAAATTTGAAAAACTCAGCAGTGGTGACAGGAGTGGAAAAGGTCCATTTTCATTCCCATCCCGAAGAAGGACAATGCCAAAGCATGTTCCAACTATCATACAATTGCACTCATTTCACACGCTAGCAAGGTTATGCTCAAAATCCTAGGCTTCAGCAATACATGAACTGAGAACTTCCAGATGTAAAAGCTGGATTTAGAAAAGGCAGAGGAACCAGAGATCAAACTGCCAACATTCACTGGATCATGGAGAAAGCAAAAAAATTCCAGAAAACCATCTACTTCTGCTTCACTGATTACACCAAAGTCTTTGACTGTGTGGATCATAACAAACTGTAGAAAATTCTTAAAGGGATGGGAGTATTAGGCCACCGTGCCTGTGTCCTATGAAATCTGTATGCAGGTCAAGAAGCAACAATTACAATCAGACATGAACAGCTATCTGGTTCAAAATTGGGACAGGAGTACAATAAGGCTGTATATTGTCACCCTGCTAATTTAACTACTATGCAGAGTGCATCATGCAGTGTTAGACTGTATGAATCATAAGCTGGAATTAAGATTTCAGGAGAAATATCAACAATCTCAGATATGGAGATGATACCACCCTAAAGGCAGAAACCAAAGAGGAACTAAAGAGCCTTTTGATGAAAGGGAAGGAGGAGAGTAAAAAAGCTGGCTCAACATTCAAAAAACTAAGATCATGGCATCTGGTCCCATTACTTCATGGCAAATAGAAGGGGAAAAATGAAAACAATGACAGACTTTATTTTCCTGGGCTCCAAAATCACTGCACATGGTGATTACAACCAAGAAATTAAAAGATGCTTGCTCCTTGGAAGAAAAGCTACGACAAACCTAGACAGCATATTAAAAAGCAGAGACAACACTTTGCTAACAAGGATTCATAGAGTCAAAGCTGAGGTTTTTCCAGTAGTCATGTACAGATGTGAGAGCTAGACCATAAAGAAGACTGAACACTGAAGAACTGATGTTTTCGAATTCTTGTGGTGCTGGAGAAGACTCCAAGGAGATCAAACTAGTCAATCCTAAAGGAAATCAACCCTGAATATTTATTGAAAGGACTGATGCTGAAGCTGAAGCTCTAATATTTTGGCTACCTGATGCAGAGAACTGACTCACTGGAAAAGACCCTGATGCTGGGAAAGATTGAAGGCAAAAGGACATGGGACAGCAGAGAATTAGATATTTAGATAGCATCACTGATTAAATGGACATGAATCTGAGCAAACTCTGGGAGACAGTGGAGGACAGAGGAGCCTGGCACGCTGTGGTTCATGAGGTTGCCAAGAGTCAGACATAACTTAACGACTGAACAACACCACCACCAAATATTTCCTGTATTTCGTATCTTTCATTCCATCAATTCTTTTTTTAAAAATCTGTTTAAAAGTAGTTGATCTAGTTCTCTACTTGCATATTATACACAACTATTGCTCAATGCATACATTTGGCCTCTTGCTTCTACTACAAACATCATCGCAGAAATTACTGGATGCCTTATACTTGGTCATGGTATTCTGCACAACATTGTCTCTAGCTAAGAAAGAAGACAGTGGCCTAGTACTTATAGAAACTGGTGGTCTTATCATGTATCTCAATAGTTAATTGGTCAATTAAAACTCAGTAACTTCGGACTTCCCTGGTCATCCAGTGGTTAAGAATCTGCTTTGCAATGCCGAGGGCCAAGTTCGATCCCTGGTTGGGAACCAAGATGCCACATGCCACGGACCAACTAAGCCTGCATGTCACAACTAGAGAGTCCGTGTGACTCAACAAAGATCCTGAATGCTACAACTAAGACCTGACACAGCTAAGTAAAAATTTTTTGTAAAAGGCCTCAGTTAGTGAACCAGCTGGCAAACAACTGGGGCAGTCAAGAGAAAGCGTGTAATATACACACTCCAAACTAGTAACTAATATTTAATACCCTCTTTTCTACACTCAAAATACATGGATCTGAGAGCCAAAGGTGTGAAAATTGTAGTGTTACTTCTCAAAAGTACATCTAAATTGTTTCCTGTTCTTCCATTATTGGCTCTATTGGTTTAGTGGTCTTAGTATCTGAGGAATGGGCATTACCACCATTGGACAAACAAGGGTTCCACCGAATTGAAAGTCAAAACTGTCATCTGACGATTTTGTGCTCTTTATACACCTGGACTAACAGGTCAAAAAGGAGGTTACTGTTCGACTGCGGATTACCAAAGGGAAATAATATTATCAAAGAGAACCAGGAGCACTGCCACAACACTGAGTGAGAAAATATGTCTGGAACACTTCCTAACAATGACATATGCTGCAATAAAAGTCATTGGAAGATTATAACAACCTTATATGGGAAGGACCCCTCAGAAACGGTGGTTTGGGTCACCCCAAGGGTAAAAAACCCAGCTGGCTGAGATGCGCATTGAAAGGGAACATGAAATGGACATTGTAGAATCATTCTAGTGCTGTGTGACTTGTGCTCAGCACAAGAGTAAGGATATTAGGAGTCATCTTATTTTCCTCACTTTATGCATGTGTGAGTGTATGTTAGTTGCTCAGTCAGGTCTGATTCTGTGACCCCATGAACTGTGGCCTCCCAGGCTCTTCTGTCCATGGAATTCTCCAGGCAAGAATACCAGAGTGGGTAGCCATTCCCTTCCCCAGGGGATCTTCCTGACCCAGAGATCAAACCTGGGGATCTGCATTGCAGGCAGATTCTTTACTGTCTGAGCCACCAGGGAAGCCCTCACATTATACATATGCATATGTAATTACTTATATGTGAATAAATATCTTTTTAGAGCTATCCATCTTAATTTTCTTTGTATATTTCTTCTACTATTTTATATAACACAAATGCTTTGTTATCTGATGCTGGGTAACAAACCACCTCAAAGTTTAATGGCTTAAAACAAAAACAATTTATTACCTTCCACAGTTCTATGAGTTGACTGGGTTGTTCTGACCCATGTAATATGTGAGCTAGACTATATCTTTTCAATAATTAAGTTGACTAGAGTCATTTCTATTGCTTATATTCAAGAAACACCAGTTGGAACAGAAATTGTTACTTGACAGTGTGTTCCAAGCAAAAGGCCCTTCATGAAATACGGTGCATTTGCAACAGATCATCTGACCAAGATAACGCAAAAGGCAGTGAGACTCCAACTAATACTGGGGGAGAGGAAAGTAGTAGTAGTAGCTCATGGAACTCAGTGGAGAAACAGGAAATTTCTATGGTAGCAGGTGCCTAGAATGAAGTCCAGAGCGTGGGCACCTGAACCAAGTGGTCTTAGTGGTGGAGATGGATACTATTAATATGTAGGAACTCAACAATATGGACTTCCTCTTACTAAATTTGACCTGCCTACTACCACTGTTATGCATTTAAATGCTGATAGTAGCATCTAGTTGTGATCCAGTCAATGGCACCCCACTCCAGTACTCTTGCCTGGAAAATCCCACGGATGGAGAAGCCTGGTAGGCTGCAGTCCATGGGGTCTTGAAGAGTTGGACACGACTGAGCGACTTCACTTTCACTTTTCACTTTCATGCATTGGAGAAGGAAATGGCAACTGACTCCAGTGTTCTTGCCTGGAGAATCCCAGGGACGGGGGAGCCTGGTGGGCTTCCATCTATGGAGTCGCATAGAGTCGGACATGACTGAAGCGACTTAGCAGCAGCAGCAGCAGCAGCTACAGGAAGTGTTAGCCAGGAACATAAACTGTCAGTCTCAGCTGTCAGACCCTCTGTTCAAAGTGTATGAGTAGGTCTCACCTTCCCCATAGGTCTCCACCTGTCTTTTCCCATTCTTTGGAACTCTGCCTCAATAGATGGCTATCACAGATAATAATGACTTTTTTTTTTTAAGTACAATATCAGTATCTAATTTACATTTAACATTTTTAGCTAAGATCCTTTGCCACAATCTCAGGCAGTATGTACGGTAAATTTACTATGTATCTATGTACTTAATCTATAAACAATATTTGCACAGCACTCTTAGCCAGAACTGGAGTCACTACAATGTATTATGGCTGATAAAAGTGTGTGTGTGTATGGTTTCTTTACTTTCTTTAAATATTTATTCATTTTTGGCCGCACTGAGTCGTTGTTGCTGCTCACAGGCTTTCTCTAGTTGTGGCTAGCAGGGGCTGCTCTCCAGACTCTCTCTTTGTGGTGCGTAGGCTTTTCACTGTCGTGGCTTCTCTTGCTGAGGAGCACAGGCTCCAGGTGCATGGGCTTCAGTAGTTGTGCTACACAGGCTTAGTTGCCTCTTGGCATGTGGAATGCCCCCAGACCAGAGATGGCACCTGAATGCCCCACATGGGCAGGTGGACTCTCAACCACTGGACTCCAGGTAAGCCACGTGTATGTGGTTTCTGATGTCTCCAAACTTCTCTGTACTACCTCTCCTCTATAAGACCTCAAATATCTGTCTAAGGTGGCTATGGTGGGAGTTGGAGCTAGGACTTGGGAGGCACAATGTGAACAGAATCGTCATTCCGTTTTTGTGACTAAAATCAGATCAGATGAGATCAGTCGCTCAGTCATGTCCGACTCTTTGCGACCCCATGAATCACAGCACGCCAGGCCTCCCTGTCCATCACCAGCTCCCGGAGGTCACTCAGACTCACATCCATCGAGTCAGTGATGCCATCCAGCCATCTCATCCTCTGGTGTCCCCTTCTCCTCTTGGCCCCAATCCCTCCCAGCATCAGAGTCTTCTCCGATGAGTCAACTCTTCGCATGAGGTGGCCAAAGTACTGGAGTTTCAGCTTTAGCATCATTCCTTCCAAAGAAATCCCAGGGCTGATCTCCTTCAGAATGGACTGATTGGATCTCCTTGCAGTCCAAGGGACTCTCAAGAGTCTTCTCCAACACCACAGTTCAAAAGCATCAATTCTTCGGCACTCAGCCTTCTTCACAGTCCAACTCTCACATCCATACATGACCACAGGGGAAACCATAGCCTTGACTAGGCGAACCTTTGTTGGCAAAGTAATGTCTCTGCTTTTGAATGTGCTATCTAGATTGATCATAACTTTTCTTCCAAAGAGTAAGCGTCTTTTAATTTCATGACTACAGTCACCATCCGCAGTGATTTTTGAGCCCCCCAAAATAAAGTCTGACACTGTTTCCACTGTTTCCCCATCTATTTCCCATGAAGTGATGGAACCAGATGCCATGATCTTCGTTTTCTGAATGTTGAGCTTTAAGCCAACTTTTTCACTCACCACCTTCACTTTCATCAAGAGGCTTTTTAGTTCCTCTTCACTTTCTGCCATAAGGGGGTGTCAGCTGCATATCTGAGGTTATTGATATTTCTCCCAGCGATCTTGATTCCAACTTGTGCTTCTTCCAGTCCAGCGTTTCTTATGATGTACTCTGCA
This sequence comes from Tragelaphus eurycerus, assembly GCA_935064755.1. Lineage (NCBI taxonomy): Eukaryota > Metazoa > Chordata > Mammalia > Artiodactyla > Bovidae > Tragelaphus > Tragelaphus eurycerus. Next base: position 26,204,639 of record CAKXYN010000016.1, read on the forward strand.
TATAAGACAAATAAACAGGGTGACAATATACAGCCTTGACGTACTCCTTTTCCTATTTGGAACCAGTCTGTTGTTCCATGTCCTGTTCTAACTGTTGCTTCCTGACCTGCATACAGATTTCTCAAGAGGCAGATCAGGTGGTCTGGTATTCCCATCTCTTTCAGAATTTTCCACAGTTTATTGTGATCCACACAGTCAAAGGTTTTGGCATAGTCAATAAAGCAGAAATAGATGCTTTTCTGGAACTTTCTTGCTTTTTCCATGATCCAGCGGATGTTGGCAATTTGATCTCTGGTTCCTCTGCCTTTTCTAAAACCAGCTTTGCGACTAAAGCCCTCTGCTTTTGCATTGACTGCATTCTTACCTAGTTTCTTCATTCCCAGAGAAACAGAAAGCTCTGAATCTTTATATGGGCCAAAGTTGAATTCCCTAAAGAGATAACAGCTGGGAAATAGTATGGAGAACCTAGGGAACAGGAAGAATCTGAATGATGAGGCTTGGGTGTTAATCCCACCATGGTGGGGGGCCAGGTTTCTCTGTGCCTTCAGGGAAAAAGCATTCTCAGCTCCTGTCCTTTCTTCTTATGGCAGCACCACCTTTAACACTGACTACTACTACTGCTAGAAGGAAACATCAACAGGGTGCTTGCTTAGCCATAGAAGGATTGATGACAGGAGATGGCATTCCTACTTTCTAGCACAGTGCCTCGAACCTACAAAGCAATCAATCTTTGATCGAGAGATTTGTGCTTCAGAGCAGAAACCAGAATTCTAGCAACTGGGAATGCTCCCCACTCTTAGGTTTAAAATCAGCATAGAGCTTACAGAGTTTCTTTAGTTTAATATTTCAGCACTCTCCGGCCAGTGATCCTTGGAAACACACCTATAGTTAAAGCAAAGTCGGATTTATTATTTGTTGCACCAAGGCAGAACACACACTATGTGGAATTAAAGAGTACCTCAGTAAGAAGATGTAAGGATCTACAGAATTTGGGCTTGTGTCAAGTGATTTTGAGGAAGGTTCAGAGAAGCAGGACTTTACTCTGAATCAGACGATGTCAGGACAAGGGAATAATTCTATGACTGAGTACATTAATGAATCTTATCTAGAAGAATGGAGTGAGGCTAGAGCTATAATTGATAAAACAGTAGCAGTCGCCCAAATTAGTTGGAAAAGACAGATGTTTAGTATGTTTATGGTTTGCACAGTAGCAGTGTTTCTGTCTGTGCTTAGACAAGTGGTCTTGTTTTTTGTCTCCCCTCATCACAGTCATAGAGTGACCTTGTGTGATGCTGGTGTTCTAAGAAATTGATTATGCTCAATAGGAAAGTATCATAGCTTCAACTAACAGGCCAGCTCCTAACAGTGCTGAGGCTTAGTTATTAGTGTCAGACCAGTTTCCTGATCCAGAGGTTTGTTTTCTTAGTGCCCCTTCCCAACAATTTGAGTCAGAGGAAAAGTTAGCCCATGGTATGTTAATATATTATATTCAGATTTCTTTTCTTTTTACTATTGCTGAGATTCTGCTGTGTCGGAAAATGGGCTGTAGTTGGACTAGGGTTAATCTCTCCTCATACACCTGTTGTAGGATAAGTTATTAAATAATATGCTATGACAATGACTGTGTAGTAACATTTAGTACTCTGCAGGGTACAGTGAACAACTGCAAAAAAAAAAAAAAAAAAAAGCAGTTACCAGAAACAAAATGCTTATTCACATTCGTTGTAAGTCTGGAAGTCAGAGGCCCAGATTATAAAACCCTGGCAGTGAAAACAAAAGCCCAGAATAACCCGGCTGACTCTGTTTTAGGTTTTATCTTTTAGCCATGTTCTACTACCCTGAAGGGTACTGATGCAGGAATAAGTATTGCTGAACACAAACTCCCCTGTGGCTAGCTATGAGAAAATCAAGGCCTATATGACTGTCCATAAAAACTCTGGCTAATGTATTCAAATTTAATTGGTTGAGCTTCTAAAGTAGAAGTTTGGTCATTTATAATGTCTGCTAAGGTCATGGAAAATGCTGGGCTGGATGAATCACAAACTGGAATCAACATTGTTCAGAGAAATATCAGTAACCCCAGATATCACCCTAATGGCAGAAAGTGAAGAGGAACTAAAGAGCCTCTTGATGAAAGTTAAAGAGGAAAGTAAAAAAGCTGGCTTGCTTAAAACTCAACATTCAAAAAATGAAGATCATGGCATCTGGTCCCATCACTTCATGGCAAATAGATAGGGAAACAATGTAAACAGTGACAGCTTTTCATTTTCTTGGGCTCCAAAATCACTGTGGACAGTGACTACAGCCATGAAATTAAATGATGCTTGCTGCTTGGAAGAAAAGCTATGACCAACCTAGACAGCATAGTAAAAGGCAGAGACATCACTTTGATGAAAAAAGGTCCATCTAGTCAAAGCTATGGTTTTTCCAGTAGTCATGTATGGATGTGAGAGTTGGACCATAAAGAAGACTGAGCACTGAAGAATTGATGCTTTTGAATTATGATGCTGGAGAAGACTCCCGAGTCCCTTGGACAGCAATGAGATCCAACCAGCCAATCCTAAAGGAAATCAGTCCTGAATATTCATTAAAAGGACTGATGCTGAAACTGAAGCTCTAACACTTTGGCCAACGTATGTGAAAAGCTGATTCTTTGGAAGAGACCCTGATGCTGGGAAAGATTGAGGGCAGGAGGAGAAGGGGACAACAGAGGATGAGATGGTTGGATGGCATCACTGACTCAATGGACATGAGTCTGAACAAACTCCAGGAGATAGTGAAAGACAGGGAAGCCTGGCGTGCTACAGTTCATGTGGTCACAAAGAGTTGGACACAACTTTTCAGTCACCAAGTCTTAATAACAAAGTCAGAGAAAAATGTTTGCAGCATCTTTTTCAGTTGTATTAATCTTGTTGTGGGAATTTCATTCACTGAGGACATACACAGAGAAAGTCAGCTTTCCCTCCTGGGAGTTCTCCCAAGTTGTCTATGAGTCTCTGCTTGCCTCATTTGCTTGGTTTCTGGGTATCTTTCTCAGGGAAATATGAGCCACTGGAGGACTGATTATTTTAAGCATCTCAAAACCTCTAACAATTAGATTCAATATACAGGGTAAGTTAGTAGGAGTGTATAAGCCTGACATTCACGTAAGAAGCAGTACTCTAGTAGGGGTACAGACCATACTGGGAATACAAGTATTATTAGGTGTATTGGGAGCAAGCTAGTAGTTTGTACTTCAAGATGGGCAGATTTCTTGGTTAAGTAAAATAGGTTTCTGCAAAGTGGGCTCCAGTATTTCTGAAGAGAACAAACTGACTATTGGAGCAAGGATAGCCCCAATATTAGTTGCCATTCCTGAAGGGCTAGGTTTTTCTAATAAGGTTGTAATACCCTCAGAGAAGCCCGACAGGTACATACAGTACCTGGGGTCGCAAAGAGCTGGACATGACTGAACGATCTTCACCCTCAGAGAAACATTTTGTTGAGGTGTGGATCAAGGTCTGATTTTTACAAGACTGAAGTTTGGGATTAATTACATGAGAAAAGCTTAAGAACCAGAAGGGGCCTATAGAAGAAAATCTACACTATGAAGTGCTTAAAAGTGCAGCTACTGAATTTTGTCAATAGCCAGTTTAATTAAGAGCATAGCTATGGTTTGAGAAATATATACAAGTATTGCTTTTCTTAAGCAGCAGAAAAGTACAGGGAGTCAAAAGTAAAAAGATGCAGATAAGGTAGATCATATTGAGAAATTATTTTGTTAGTTGTCAAAGTACAATAATAGGCAAGATTGGTGGTAGGGTGAAGGATGCTGAAGAATCAGAAAAGTAATCTTGTTTTGTTGTCATGGGCACAAGCTGTCCACTTCTATAATCAGCAGCCTCTGGAGAATTCCCAAGAATCTTCAGTTTGAGGTCTTCTAATGGAATGGACATCCTGTAGTCAGGAAAAAATGATGCTTATATTTTTGGCTGGGAAACATGGACCCAAGATCAATGCCTTGGAATTTCACTGCTGGTCCACTTGTTAGCAGTACCTAATAAGGTCTTTCCCATTGAGGTTCAAGGGAAGTTTTCTTTTGATATTTTTTCAGAAAGATCAAATTCCCAGGTTTCAGATGATGCAAAAGTTACTTAGGTGGATGCTTTGGAAATGCAGATTCTACCTATTGTTGATAAAGCAGGAATTATGTGGGCCCCTGGAGCAATTAGTCATATCAGATTGTATCAAGGTAGAATTTAGTATTGAATGTAGTTCCTAAATACAGGAGGCAGCCTATCATTAATTCAGAAGGAGATACATATATCCTGCTGCTGCTGCTGCTGCTAAGTTACTTCAGTCATGTCTGACTCTGTGCGACCCCATAGACGGCAGCCCACCAGGGTCCTCCGTCCCTGGGATTCTCCAGGCAAGAATACTGGAGTGAGTTGCCATTTCCTTCTCCAACGCATGAAAGTGAAAAGTGAAAGTGAAGTCCCTCAGTCGTGCCTGACTCTTAGCGACCCCATGAACTGCAGCCTAGAGAGGTTCATGTTATTGCTATCAAGGTAAATAGAAGTTCTTTGGGCCTTGGAAGTTTGAAGATTTCTGAGAGATTTGATAATTAGTTTTATAATTCCACTAGTTCTCCTTATTTTTCCTGACATTTGTGGATGATAAGGACAGTGGGGTTTCTAGGTAAATGGTACAGTTTTACAGAATTACTTAACAACAGATTCAACGAAATGTGTGATCCTGTTACTGGAGAGGTACATTGAGATTTCTCAAGTCAAAATATAAAATAAAGCAATTTTTTCCCTATTATTAAAGCCATAGCTCTCCAGCAAGAAAAGCCTGAACCCACCATAATAAGAATTGTACTTATATGTACTCAAAGTTCATTTAGAGGTGTTCCAAGGAGTCCTGAGGCTTTGGGCCTCCATATTCTATCTTTATAGTTTTCCCAGGATTGTGTCATTGGCAGACAGGACCTTCATTCTTGGCAAAGCCCCTAAATTATGCCACCAATGTTGGTTGTGCCCTGCCCTTTTCCCTCCTGTTACAATACCGTGAAGAATTTTTGCTGGACTTCACTTTAATTGTGTCTGTCTCCTTAGATAACAATAAGGGATCTCAAGATTCTTTAATTTGCCATTCATTTTATAGGCGTTCTTAAGGGATAGGGAAATGTTTGTTTTTAAAACATTTAAAAATCATTGACTAACCCCCAAACATATATATTATCAGTATAAATATTTCTACTTTATTCTTTATTAGCTGTAGGTCTGGGCAAAGGCAATTACTGGACTTACAGAAGACCTGGGATGGCACTGCCAGCCACTTATAAGGTAAGAGACTTTGGCCAAGTTATTCTTCTCAGCCTTAGATTCTTCAAACACAAAATGGTTATAACACTTGTCTCACAAATCTGTAAGCATTTACTGTTACTATTCAGTAGTCAACAAGTAATATCTACCACTACCCCTTCACAAGTTATCTCCCTTAATTATCACAACCATCCTATAACAAGGGCCTATTACCCTCATTTCAAAGAGGGTTAGTCTCACTGCTGTTAAAGGCCATGTTAGGATTCAAGCTCCCATCTTTCTAATACCAAAGTCCAGTTCTTACTTAACCCCTCTACTGCCTCCGACGCTTTTCCGCTGTTGGGTTCAAGTGCCTATAATACATTGAAAACTTTGAAAAATTTATAATTTGCAGGTTTGATTATTTTGAGTTTGTCCCAGAGTCTGATTGTCCCTCGGGGCAGGGGAAAATTCAGTTTTGGCCCGGCCCAGCCGAGGACTAGATTCTTCCCTATTCCGACAGGAGCCCTGTCTGGGTTTATTGTGAGCTTACAGTACTGTGAGCGAGACCCCAGCCCGTGACGGGGACTAGGCGTCGGTTTAGCCAGCCCGCAGCTGCGCGCCGCGGGCTTTCCCGCCGGCCCCTTCGGGGCGTCCTTAGCAACGCGCGCGCACTCCCTGCCCCGCCCTGTCCTCCCAGCACCCGGCTCCGCGCAAGGCGTTGGCGGGCTTTGCGCCTGCGCGCAGCCAAAACCGCCAGACGTTTCTTTTCCCCTCCCTTCTCTCTCCCCTCCCCTCTCCTCCTCCTTCTCCACCTCCTAGAGCGAGACGCCAATATGGAGCCTGAGGACCTACCATGGCCCGGCGAGCTCGAGGAGGAGGAGGAGGAGGAGGGGGCGGAGAACTTGGACGAGGACGAGGTGGTGATGGTGGAGGAGATGGAGGAAGAGGAGAGACGGGAGCCGGAGGCGGATTTTAACTATGAGAGCCAGCGTCGAGAGAGTACGGACGAGGAGGACGACGAGGAGGCCAAAGCCTGGCTGCAAGCGCACCCCAGCGCCACTTTGCCTCAGGCGTCTCTCCCGAGGCACCGCTATTCGGAGAGCGAGCTGACCAGCTCCGGGAAGGTGAGCTGGGCCGGGGAGAAGTATGGGCCGCCGTCGGCAGGGTAACGGGTGATCCCTGAGCGCTTTGCCTGTTCACTGCCGTCTGCCTCCTGCTCGCCGCCCGTCACGGTGCCTGACAACAGTACGTGTGCTTTTAAAGGCTTGTAGGGGCCCTGTCGTTTCCTGGGACCCGACTCTTGCCGAGTACTCCCAAGTCTCCCGTCCTTTCAGGCAAAGATCTCTTGTTCACCCGCCCCAGGCCCCGGGCTTTTTGAATTACACCACATGTTCAGAGGAGTCAGTATTCTGGTTTCAGAAACGCTGTTGGGAGGAGGTGGGGCTTATCCCCTGAGGGAGAGGAAAAGAACGGTGTAGGAAAGGAGAGAATGGTTGCCCAGGGAATCTCTTGTGGAGACAGGAGATTGTCTGCCTGAAGGGCGGGACTCCGCTTGAGAGAGCAGTGTGGATTCTGTACGACAGTTAATTCAATCGCTCAGTCGTGTCCGACTCTTTGCGACCCCGTGGACTGCTGCACGCTTCCCTGTCCATCACCAACTCCCGGAGCTTGCTCAAACTCATGTCCACTGAGTCAGTGATGCCATCCAACCATCTCATCCTCTGTCGTCCCCTTCTCCTGCATTCAGTCTTTCCCAGCATCAGGGTCTTTTCTAAGGAGTCAGTACTTCGCATCAGGTGGCCCAAGTATTGGAGCTTCAGCATCAGCCTTTCCAATGAATATTTAGGACTGATTTCCTTTAGAATGGACTGGTTGGATCTCCTTGCAGTCCAAGGAACTCTCAAGAGTCTTCTTCAACACCACAGTTCAAAAGCATCAATCCTTCGGCGCTCAGCTTGCTTTATTTATACCCCAACTCTCACATCCATACATGACTACTGGAAAAACCATAGCTTTGACTAGACGGACCTTTATTTGTCAAAGTGATGTCTCTGCCTTTTACTATGCTGTCTAGGTTGGTCATAGCTTTTCTTCCAAGGAGCGAGCGTCTTTTAATTTCATGGCTGCAATCATCATCTGCAGTGATTTTGAAACCCGAGAAGATAAAGTCTGTCACTGTTTTCATTGTGTCCGCATTCAGTAAACTACCTGAATAGTAATCTCTAGTGGTTTCTGGCCAATTGTGCTTCTTCAGCTTCTTTGTAGCCTTAAAGGGGTCCCTAGCAGGTAGGAGGGGCTTAGAAATACAGGAGGTTTATTATGCTGCAGCTCCCAACCGTCTGGAAAACTAGAAAGAGCTGATTTTTTGGCTAGCTCCTGAAGGTCATTTTGAAAATAACTGCATTTAACTGATTATTTTTCAGGGAGAAAGGAAAGGTATACAATTCGGATATCTAGTCATCAGACATTAAGTTTCTATTCTGTGAGAGGAACATTGTGGGGACAAAAAGAAGTCTAGGGTTTATTGTTCAAGACTGCTCTTTAAATAAGGTGTCAGCTGGGTAGAGTGAAACAAGATGCAACAGAGAAAAGACTATATTATAGACCTGTGCTGTTGAATACAGTAGTCATAGCAGTGTCTGACTCTTTACATCTTAATTTGTTAAAATCAAATGAAATAAAAAATTCAGTGCCTCTGTTGTACCAACTACTTTTCAAGTGCTCAGTAGCCATGCTTGATTAGTGGCTGTGTAATTGGACAGTGCAGATGTAGAATAATTCATCATTACAGAAAATTCTACTGGACATTATTGCTGTAGGCTGTTGATAATTAAAGAATAATAGTTGTTTTGTTTGGTAAATATTCCTGTCGGTACTCAGTTTGTTGAGCATGTATTGAGCGTTCATCATGGGCCACACATTATGCTTTATGCTGTGGAATCTTGATGAACGGAAATACTTGTTGTTTCTTTTTTTCTAGCGTATGCATTTTAAAGAGGGAGGCCGACAAAATTCAGTTGGTCAGGGAGGAGGGAGGAGGGTTCAGGGTGGGGAACACATATATACCTGTGGCAGATTCATTTTGATCCATGCAAAACCAATACAATATTGTAAAGTTAAATAAAATAAAAATAAAATTAAAAAAAAAATTCAGTTGATCGAAGAAAGAAAAGTAAAAATGGTATGTCCTAACGTGCTTTGAAAACATTTAGTAAGGGAATCTGTTTTGTCAGTGAAGTTGGGGAAAGCTTCTCTGAGGAAGTTATGACAAGCTGAGGTCTGAAGACAAATCACAATTAAAGGGAAAAGAAGCTTTCCAGCTGAGGGAAAGGCACATAGAAAGGTACTGTAGGTGAGAGAGTATAGTGTTTTCAAGGAACCACGAGCCAGTATGGGTTGATTATAGACTTCAAGGCTTTCTGTTCCATGTCAAGGATTTGGAAGCTTTATCCGTGGAAGTCATTGAAATGTTTTTAAACAAAGAAATATAGGATAAGATCTGTGTTTCAGGAAGATCACTTTGTAGCAGAGTAGAGAACAGCTTTGATAATTGGGCGGGGTGGGGAGCAGCAATATTAAGTCCAGGATGCTAATTAATTAGGTCATTGCAGTATTGCTGGGAACTGATGATATTTTGGAAGAGGGACATGTTGGTGGATATAGAAAAGTAGACTGATTCAAGAGGTATTTAAGAAGTAAAATAATCACAGTGGTACACTAATTTTACATTATTATTACACTAATAATGGATTAGATGTGGAACACGAGGGCAAGGAGGTGTCAGGTTATTGGATAAATAGTTGTGCCAAATATTGAAAAATGGCCAAGTTTATGGTAGAAGTGGTGGCCATGGGGTAGGGTGATGAGATGGTTGGGAAGGGTGTTAAGATTATGGGTTTGGCTTTGGAGATCAGAGGAGGGATCTGGGCTAGACATTTCAAATTGTAAGTTATCTATATACATATGGACCAGAACTAAAGCCACACTTGTGGATGAGATCTCCTAACTTTAATTTTGTTCTATGACTTCTTGTTTGAATAACTGTTAATATTTAAATTTAATATTCCTTGATTTTAATTAAGACCTTTTACCTCTTTACAGCCAATGTGACAAGATTATTCTTTTGTTTAACAATGATCTATCTGTGTAATAGAAGATACTGCTTTTTAGAGCCCGAGTATTTTTTCCATAGAGGGTTTTTTTTTTTTTTTGAGAAATCAGATATTCTCTTGTTTACCTTGGAGGGTTTATGAAGGTGTGGGTGATGTGCTGTATTAAAGGTAGTTTTAAAATGATATAAAATGTATTAAGATAATTTTTTTGCTCACTAATATATTAAGATTGATTTACTAATATATTAAGATTTACTGGCATAAATTGGAAAAATGTTTAAAGGAGAGACTTCTATGTTTTTTGCTAGAAATTTATGAACTATAAGTTTTTGAAGATGAGTTTGTTGTGTAGTATTTAATTCAGTGTCTTCAAAGGATGGGGCTTCTCAGGTGACTCAGTAGTAAAGAATCCACCCGCCAAGCAGGAGATGTGGGTTCCATCCTTGGGTTGGGACGATCCCGTGAAGAAGGAAATGGCAACCCACTCCAGTATTCTTGCCTGGGAAATTCCATGGACAGAGGAGCCCGGTAGGCTATAGTCCATGGGGTTGCAAAGAATCAGACATGATGTAGTGAGCAAACAGCAGCAGCAGTCAAAGGAAGAGACCAGATGATGGGAGACATTAATTTCATTCAGGATAGCCTCAAGTTAAATGACAAAATTGTAATATTTGATTCACTCTCATATGTCTCTGACAATAAGGATGTTCTAGTGGTGATTTGTAAGGTACTGATTAAGTTTGCAAGTCCAATTAATGACACTGAGCTAAGGTATGAAACTGTTTTAAGTTCAGTACAAAATGTGACCTGCCTTACAACCAAGTCTTAAAAAAAAAAATTAATCATTTATTTTTAGCTGAGCTGGGTCTTTGTTGCTGTGGGAGGGCTTTCTCTAGCTGTGGTGAGTGAGGGCTAACCCTCATTGCGGTGTGCCAGCTTCTCATGGCAGTGTGCCGTCTTCTCATGGCAGCGGCTTTTCTTACTGTGGAGCACAGGCTCAGCGCTGGGGGGCTTCAGTAGTTGTGAGCACTGGCTTAGTTGCCTCTCGGCATATGGGATCTTCCGGGACCAGGAATTGAACCCATGTACCCTGCACTGGCAAGCGGATTCTTAACCACTGGACCACCAGGGAAGTCCCACAACCAAGTCTTTTTAAGATTTCAGGGAAGTGAGTGATTCAGAGCCTTTACTTGTTGGTCTTATGCCAGGCCAGTCCTACAGACCATTCAACATGAACCGTTTCAGACATCTCTGCTTTGTAATTCCTAAACCTAAATTTTTGAACTGTGCTAGGGAAAATAATTCCATTCTGTGAATTGGTATCATAGAAGTTCTTGGTCTTCAACTTTTTTTGTTTTTAGTTTTGTTATTTATTTACAATAGTCTTTTCTTCCAAATATATTGAGATATAATTGACATGAAGCGCTTATAAGGTATATAGCATGATTTGACTTAACATACATCAGAAAATAATTATCATAAGTCGTCATCTCATATGGCTTAGAAACATAAAGAAATAGAAAATAATTTTTTCCTGGTGATGAGGGCTCAGGGTTTACTGTTGGCAGTTTTCATATGTAGCATACAGCAGTGTTAATTTATTTGTCATGTTGTGCATTATATACCTAGTACTTATTTATCTTATTATTGGAAATTTGTACCTTTTGACCACTTGGTCTCCAACTTTTAACTGGATTATCAAGAGTTCTTGGAAATATTTTTATGTTTCTTTCTTCAGATTCTTCTGCATTTTCAGCCTTATCCCCTGGCCTTCATCTAGTGTTCAGCATTCTCCTATCAGCAGGTTATCATTTCTTAGGAGAGACATTTAGGCCTGAACTCCTTCACCTTCCTAGTCCCCATCTCCAAATTTATCTCCAGTGTACAACTCTTAAATCTTTTTTTTTTGCCTATTACAGATTTTGTTCTTAGTATTAAAACTTTCTTGAGCTTGAGGATGAAAGCTGTCACATTGTGTTTCTCTCTTAAGGAAGTGTTGGATTTTATTTTTAGATATTTGATAAATGATAATAGTTTTAAGTTAAATTGTTTTCTTGACCTTTTTTGATCAAATTTGAAATCAGAATTATGTTTTTATGTGAGGTACTGGGAAGATTTTTTAATGTCTTGGAACAGTTTAAATAATATAAGGCTTTCTTGCATTTGGAAAAATAATAACTTGTGAAGCTACTGTGCCTATGGATTCTTTTCAGGGTTATAATTTGTATATACTGTCTCACTTTTTTTGGGTTGAAACTGTTAGTTGCTCAGTTGTATCTGGCTCTTTGCAGCTCCAGGCTCCTCTGTCCATGGGATTGCTATTCCCTTCTCCAGGGGATCTTCTTTACCCAGGGATCAAACCTGGGTCTCTGGCATTGCAGGCAGATTCATTAACATCTTACCCACCGGGTAAGCCCCTTTTTTGGGGGGGGCAGTTAATTTTGATAATTTATGATTTTTCTGGAAAATCATTTCAATAAGGATTTTTAGTTAATTATAATGAAGTGTTACATAGTATTCTTTATTTTTTCCATTGCATTTGTGATTATTTCCATTTCTCATACCTAATTGTATATATTTTATTTTCCTCTTGATCTGAATAACTATGGATATGTTTTGTTAATTTTTTTCATCCAAGGAAACCGCTCTTATATTTAAGTTTAATTCTATTGACTTTTTCACCATTAGTTTGTGATTTTTGGCTCTCATCTTTTACTGTTTCCCTAGATTTCTTTTGATTTATTTAATATTACTTAATGTGCTGCATGCTCACCACCTTATTTAAAAACATTTTAAACAGTTTTGTCGTGATATAATTTAAAAACCGTGCAACTTACCCTGTATTTTACTGCACAGCTCAGTGGTTTTCAGTATGTTAATGGATATGTGTAGCCATCACCACAATTTTAGAACAATTTTTTCATGACCTCAAAAAGAAACCCTATACCCTTTAGCTATCACCCCTCTTGCTTCCATTCCTCTGAGCAACTATTAATCGACTTTCCGTCTCTGTAGGGTTGCCTGTTCTGGTCATTTAATATAAATGGAATCATATAATATATGGTACATGTCACACGGATCCCTGGATCTTAGTTTCCCCACCAGGGTTTGAACCCTGGCAGTGAGAGCATTGAGTCCTAGCCACCGGACCACCAGGGAATTCCAGTGTGTGGTCTTTCATGACTGGCTTCTCTCACTGAGCATGTTTTTAGGTTTCCATGTATATAACATCAATTTTTCATTCCTTTTTATGACTTAATAGTATTCCATTGTATGGATATGAGTTGTTTTTTGCCTGTTGTCTGTCTCAAAATATTTGAAAATTCTCTTTGTGATTTCTTTTTTTTTCATTGGTTGTTTAGGAGTCTGTTCCTTAATTTCCACATGTTTATGAATTTCCTTAACTTCCTTCTGTTATAGATTTCTAATTTCATTCCATTTTGACTGGAGAATATACTTTCCATGATTTAAATTTTTTTTTTAAAAATTTGAGGCTTGTGTTTATAACTGAATCACTGTGCTGTACAGCAGAAGTTAATACAGCATTGTAAATTGCCTATACGTCAATAAAATAAATTTTCTAAAACATTGAGGCTTGCTTTGTAACCTAACATATTGTCTCTCCTGGAGATGTTCTATGTATATGGAGAAGAATGTATATTCTGCTCTAGGATGGAATATTCTATAATGTAGTTTGCTTATAGTGTGTTCACATCTTATATTTCCTTGTTGATCTTCTCACAGGTGGCTATCCTTTTTTTATTATTAATTATTAGTATTATTTTTTGGCTTCGCTGGATCTTTTGTGGCTGCCCTTAGGCTTTCTCTAGCTGTGGTGAGTAGGGACTACTCTAGTTGCAGAGCTCAGGCTTCTCACTGTGGTGGCTTCTCCTGTTGCAGAGCGTGGGCTCTAGGTGTGTGGGCTTCAGTAGTTGTGGTGCCTGGGCTCAGTGGCCTCTCGGCATGTGGTATTTTCCCAGATCAAGGGTGGAAGCTGTGTCCCCTGCATTGGCAGCTGGATTCTTAACCACTGGACCACTAGGGAAGTCCCAATAGACTTTATTGGGAGCAGTTTTATGTTTAGCAGAAAGTTCAGAATTCCCATGTACCTCTTTTCCCTCCCCTGTTTTCTCTGTTATTAACATCTTGTATTAGGCTGGCATATTAGTTACAGTTGGTAAGCCAGTATTGATACATTGCTATTAATTATAAATGTATGTTTTTATTAGAGTCCACTTTTTTGTACATTCTTTGGATTTTGACAAATGTATAATGACATATTTCCACTATTACAGTATCACACAGAATAGTTTCACTGCCTAAAAAAAAATCCCTGTGTTCTGCTTATTTGTCCCTTCCCTCCTTCCTCTGAAACCCTGGCAGCTGCTGCTGTTTTATTGTCTTTGTAGTTTAGCATTTTCCAGAAAGTCATGTGGTTAGAGTCATACAGTGCGTAGCCTTTTAGAATGGCTTCTTTCACTTGGGAATGTGTATTTAAGGTTCTTCCATGTCTTTCCATGGTTTGGGGGCTCCTTTCTTTTTTTCTACCTTGATTTCTTTTTCTTTTCTTAAAAATTGTGGTAAAATATATATATCGTAAAATTTACTAGTTAAGCTTTCTAAAAATATATTTATTTTGGCTGAGCCTCGCAGCTTGCAGGATCTTAGTTCCACAACTTGGGGCCCTGGCTGTGAAAGCACCGAATCCTAAACACTGGGCCACCAGGGAATTTCCCCTTTTTAACCAGTTTTAAGTGACATTAAATACATTCACATTGTTTTATAATCTTTACCACCATCTATCTCCAGAACCTTTGCATCTTTACAAACTGAACCGCCAACATCTCTGCCTTATCTGAGTTTGATTCTGATCCTTGCTGTCTCTTTAACCTGCTTTTGTTTTTGTCTTTTATGTTTTGTAATTTGTGTGTGTGTGGAAGACCAGGCGTGTACCAAATGAATATGATATGATAGGAACTGAAGTAAATAGCCTTTCGGTGTGAGGTTTCAGAAGTTTATCTGGTTAGAGGTGATTTTGTGTGTGTTTCCTATAGCAGTAGGTTTCAAAGGCTAAAATTTCCTCTGATGGCCTTGTTTTTGTTCCCCCTGTTTTCTTTGGATTTCTCTAAGGACCTCTTCAAGATCTGGATATGCTGTTCTTTCTCCATATACCATTCTCATCAGGAGCCCTGCTGATGTAGTGGTGAGGTATGGGTGGAGGGGAAGTGTTCTCTAGTCATATTATTAAGATCTCAGTCTTTCTCTAGGCTGTGAGCTTCACTAGGGTTCTTCACTGGTTTCTCCTTAAATGTAATAAGAAAGCTAGGAGAGGGCTTGGAGTTGAATATTTCCCTTCCTCGACATCACTTAGTCTCTGGTAGAACCCCAGTCTCTGGTAAAGTAGTTTCTTTTGCGGGCACGTCTTAAGGACAGAATGCTCTAGGCTTATTTCAAAATGACTACTTTTCCCTTTGCTCCTGCCAGAGCAAGAGATTTTTCTCTAATCTTAACTGTGAAACCTGGTGCAATTCCTGGAAGTAAAACTCCAAAAGTGTGGGAGCCCCTCTAAAACTTTCCCTGGAGTTTTTAAATCTCAGAGTTCTCTATCCTGAGCCTCTAATAATTTGTCTGTTAGAATTTAGGCTTTCCTTCCCTGTCCTTGGTGGTGTCTGCTCTGGAACTCTGTCCCGTTAGTTGTGATTGTCTGTATCTGTTTGTCTGTCTCTGATTTGCTCCACTGTTCAGTTCAGTCGCTCAGTTATGTCCGACTGTGACCCCATGAATTGCAGCACGCCAGGCCTCCCTGTCCATCACCAACTCCGGAGTTCACTGAGACTCACGTCCATCGAGTCGGTGATGCCATCCAGCCATCTCATCCTCTATCGTCCCCTTCTCCTCCTGCCCCCAATCCCTCCCAGCATCAGAGTCTTTTCCAATGAGTCAGCTCTTTGCATGAGGTGGCCAAAGTACTGGAGTTTCAGCTTTAGCATCATTCCTTCCAAAGAACACCCAGGACTGATCTCCTTTAGAATGGACTGGTTGGATCTCCTTGCAGTCCAAGGGACTCTCAAGAGTCTTCTCCAACACCACAGTTCAGAAGCATCAATTCTTCGGCGCTCATCTTTCTTCACAGTCCAGCTCTCACATCCATACATGACCACTTGACTAGATGGACCTTTGTTGGCAAAGTAATGTCTCTGCTTTTCAATATGCTATCTAGATTGGTCATAACTTTCCTTTCAAGGAGTAAGCATCTTTTAATTTCATGGCTGAAATCATCATCTGCAGTGATTTTGGAGCCCCCAAAAATAAATTCTGACACTGTTTCCACTGTTTCCCCATCTCTTTCCCATGAAGTGATGGAACCAGATGCCATGATCTTCGTTTTCTGAGTGTTGAGCTTTAAGCCAACTTTTTCACTCTCCACCTTCACTTTCATCAAGAGGCTTTTTAGTTCCTCTTCACTTTCTGCCATAAGGGTGGTGTCATCTGCATATCTGAGGTGATTGATATTTCTCCTGGCAATCTTGATTCCAGCTTGTGCTTCCTCCAGCCCAGCGTTTCTCATGATGTACACTGCATATAAGTTAAATAAGCAGGGTGACAATATACAGCCTTGACATACTCCTTTTCCTATTTGGAACCAGTCTGTTGTTCCGTGTCCAGTTCTAACTGTTGCTTCCTGACCTGCCTACAGGTTTCTCAAGAGGCAGGTCAGGTGGTCTGGTATTCCCATCTCTTTCAGAATTTTCCACAGTTTATTGTGATCCACACAGTCAAAGGCTTTGGCATAGTCAATAAAGCAGAAATAGATGTTTTTCTGGAACTCTCTTGCTTTTTCCATGATCCAGCGGATGTTGGAAATTTGATCTCTGGTTCCTCTGCCTTTTCTAAAACCAGCTTGAACATCTGGAAGTTCACGGTTCACGTATTGCTGAAGCCTGGCTTGAATAATTTTGAGCATTACTTTACTAGCGTGTGCTGCTGCTAAGTCACTTCAGTCGTGTCCGACTCTGTGCGACCCCATAGACGGCAGCCCAGCAGGCTCCTGCGTCCCTGGGATTCTCCAGGCAAGAACATTTGAGTGGATTGTCATTTCCTTCTCCAATGCATGTAAGTGAAAAGTGAAAGTGAAGTCGCTCAGTCATGTCTGACTTTTAGCGACTCCATGGACTGTAGCCTACCAGGCTCCTCCATGGGATTTTCCAGGCAAGAGTACTGGAGTGGGGTGCCAAGATGAGTGCAATTGTGCGGTAGCTTGAGCATTCTTTGGCATTGGAATGAAAACTGACCTTTTCCAGTCCTGTGGCCACTGCTGAGTTTTCCAAATTTGCTGGCAGCACTTTCACAGCATCATCTTTCAGGATTTGAAATTGTTCAACTGGAATTCCGTCACCTCCACTAGCTTTGTTCGTAGTGATGCTTTCTAAGGCCTACTTGACTTCACATTCCAGGATGTCTGGGACTGTAGTTTGCCCTTAATTTCAATTCTCTGGTGGATATAAGAAGAGTTGTTGATTTTCAATTTGTTTAGGTTTTTTTCTTTTTGTAGGGATGGGAGTGATGACTTCCTAACTCCTTGCATGCTGGACCAGAACTTTGTTTTAGTTGTTTTTCAGCAGACTGTGGTTTTGTTTGTTTGTTTGTTTTTACCATGCTCCATAGCTTGGCTTCCCTAGTAGCTCAGTTGTTAAAGAATCTGCCTTCAATGCAGGAGACCCTGGTTCAATTCCTGAGTCAGGAAGATCTGCTGGAGAAGGGATAGGCTACCCACTCCAGTATTCTTGGGCTTCCCTTGTGGCTCAGCTGGTAAAGAATCCACCTGCAGTGCTGGAGACCTGGGTTTGATGCCTAGGTTGGGAAGATCCCCTGGAGAAGGCAAAGGCTACCCACTCCAGTATTCTGGCCTGGAGAATTCCATGGAGTGTATAGTCCATGGGGTCGCAAAGTGACTTTCACTTTCACAGCTTGTGGGATCTTAGTTCCCCTACAAGGGATTGAACCTGTGCCCTTGGCAGTGAAAGCATGGCGTCCTAACCATTGGACCACCAGGGAATTTCCTCAACAGATCATTTTTTAGAGCAATTGTAGGTTCCAAAAAAGAATTGGACAGTACAGAGATTTCCCATCTACCTCCTGCTCCCACACATGCACAGCGTCCTCCACTGTCAATATCCCACGTCAGAGTGTAATACATTTGTTATTACACTAAAAGGGAATGGCTACCCACTCCAGTATTCTTGCCTGGAAAATTCCATGACAGAGAAGCCTGGTGGGCTGCAGTGTGTGAGGCTGCAGAGAATCAGACACGACTGAGAGACTAAGCATCCCTTCAGTCCATTTGGGTCAGTACCAAGCAGTCTGATGACTCGCTGCATCTCTGCTCAGTGCTGTATGTTGGTTAACAGTCCTATCAGGTTATGTCTTTTAGAAATACCTTTCCTAGTCTGTGGCTTGTCTTCTCATTCTCTTGACATTGTTTTTCATGGAACAAAAGTTTTTAATTTTGATGAGTCCAGCTTATCAATTATTTCTTTCAAGGGTTGTGCCTTTAGTGTTATACCTAAAAAGTGATCACCATAGCCAAGGTCATCTCTACAGTTTTTACGGTTTTATATTTTCTGTTTACATCTCTGATTCATTTTGAGTTAAATTTTGTGAGAGGTGTAAGCTCTGTCCTGATTCACTTTTTGCATGTGTATGTGCAGTTATTCCAGCATCGTTTGTTGAAAAGACTGTCTTTGCTCTGTTATGTTGCCTTTGTTCCTTTGTCAAGGATCAGTGGTCTTTATTTCTGTCTGTTTCTGGACTTTGTTGTGTTACAGTGATCTGTTTGTCAGGTCTTTCACCAATGCCACATTGTCTTGATTGCTGTAGCTTTATAGTAGGTCTTTAAGTCAGATAGTGTCTGTGTTGTTTTTTTGGCTTGCTTGGGTCTTTTGACTCTCCATAAGAGAGTCTATTTTTTAGGTTTAAATTCCTTTTTTTTTTTTTTTTTTCCCATTGGTGTGTTGGTTTCTGCTGTACAACAATGCAAATCAGCCATAATTATACGTACATCCCCTCCCTCCCTAGCCTCTCTCCCCACCATCATCCCATCCCTCCACGTCATCACAGAGCACTAGATGGGCTCCCTGTGCCGCACAGCGACTTCTCAGTACCTACCCAGCTTACACTGGACAATGTGTATATATTGATGCTGTGTTCTCTATTTGTCCCACTCTCTCCCTCCCCCATGGTGTCCATAAGTCTATTCTCTACATCTTTGTCTTCATTCCTTCCCTGCAAATAGCTTCATCAATATAATTTTTCTAGATTCTGTATATATGCATTAATTACTATATTTGTTTTTGTCTTTCTGACTTACTTCACTGTGTATAATAACAGGCTCTAGCTTCATCCATCTCCTGAGAACTGACTCAAATTCATTCTTCTTGATGACTGAGTAATATTCTGTTGTGTATGTATGTACCACATCTTTTTTGTTGATTCCTCTGCTGATGGACATCCAGGTTGCTTCCATGTCCTGGCTGTTGTAAGCAGTGATGCAGTGAACGTTGGGATACATGTGTTTTGAGTTTTGATTATGGTTTTCTCAAGGCCCAGTAGTGGGGTTGCTGGGTCATATGATGATATATTCCTAGTATTTGAAGTAATCTTTATCCTGTTCTCCCTAATGGGTGTATCAGTTTGTATTCCCACCAACAGTGTAGGGTTCCCTTTTCTCTACATCCTCTCCAACATTTATTGTTTGTAAATTTTTTGATGATGGCCATTCTGACTGGTGTGAGGTGATACCTCATTGAAGTTTTGATTTGCGTTTCTCTAATTAGTGACTTTCAGCATCTTTTCATCTGTTTATTGGCCATCTATATGTCTTTTTCGGAGAAATATCTGTACCCATATTTTGATTGGGCTGTTTGTTTTCCTAATATTGAATTGTACGAGCTGCTTATATATTCTAGATTAATCCTTTGTCAGTTGTTTCATTTGCAATTTTCTCCTATTTTGAGGATTGTCTTTTAATCTTATTTATTGTTTCCTTTGTTGTGCAAAAGATTTTAAGTTTAATTAGGTCTCATTTGTTTTTTTTTTTTTATTTCCATTACTCTAGGAGGTGGGTCATAGAGGATCTTGTGGTTTATGTCAAGGAATATTCTGCCTATGTTTTCCCCTAAGAGCTTTATACTTTCTGACCTTACATTTAAGTCTAATCCTGTATGACTTTATTTTTGAATCTTCTAGTGTCATTCTTTAGCATGTAGCTGTCCAGTTTTCCCAGAACTACTTGCTGAAGAGGCTGTCTTTTCTCCATTGTATATTCTTGTCTCCTTTGTCAAAGATAAGGTGCCCATAGGTGTGTAAATTTATCTCTGGGCTTTCTGTCTTCTTCCATTGATCTGTATTTGCTTTTGTGCTTGTACCATACTCTTGATGACTGTAGCTTTGTAGTATGGTCTGAAGTCAGGAAGGTTGATTCCTTCAGCTCTGTTTTTCTTTGTTAAGATTGCTTTGGCTATTCAGGGTCTTTTGTGTTTCCATGCAAATCGTAAAATTTTTTGTTCTAGTTCTGTAGAAAAATACCATTGGTAATTTGATAGGGATTGCATTGAATTTGTAGATTTATATATATGTGGGCTTCCCTGGTGGCTCAGACGGTAAAGTGTCTGCCTGCAATGCAGGGGACCCAGGTTTGATTCCTGGGCCGGAAGATCCCCTGGAGAAGGAAATGGCAATCCACTCCAGCACTCTTGCCTGGAAAATCCCGTGGACGGAGGAGCCTGATAGGTTACCGTCCATGGGGTCGCAAAGAGTTGGACACGACTGATGGACTTCACTTCACTCACTTGGGTAGTATAGTCATTTTCACAATATTGATTTCTCCAACTCAAGAACACAGTATATCTCTCCATCTATTTGTGACATCTTGGATTTCTTTCATCGGTGTCCTATAGTTTTCTGCATGGGTTTTTTTTTTCTTTTAGATAGGTTTATTCCTAGGTATTTTATCCTTTTTGCTGCAGTGGTGAATGGGATTGTTTCCTTAACCTTTTTCTGATTTTTCATTGTTAGTGTATAGGAATGCAAAGGATTTGTGTGTATTAACTTTATATCCTGTGACTTTATTCATTGATTAACTCTAGTAATTTTCTGGGAGAATCTTTAGATTTTTCTATGTATAGTAGTATGTCATTTGCAGACAGCAGAAGTTTTATCTTTATTTTCAATTTGGATTTCTTTTATTTCTTTTTCTTCTCTGATTGCTGTGGCTAGGACTTGCAACACTATGTTGGATAATAGTGATGAGAGTGGGCACCATTCTCTTGTTCCTAGTCTTAGAGGAAATGCTTTCAGTTTTTCACCATTGAGAATATTTGCTTTGGATTTAGAGATCAAATTGCCAACATCAGCTGGATCATGGAAAAGGCAAGAGAATTCCAGAAAAACATCTATTTCTGCTTTATTGACTATGCCAAAGCCTTTGACTGTGTGGATCAACAATAAACTGTGGAAAATTCTGAAAGAGATGGGAATACCAGACCACCTGATCTGCCTCTTGAGAAATTTGTATGCAGGTCAGGAAGCAACAGTTAGAACTGGACATGGAACAACAGACTGGTTCCAAATAGGAAAAGGAGTATGTCAAGGCTGTATATTGTCACCCTGCTTATTTAACTTACATGCAGAGTACATCATGAGAAACGCTGGACTGGAAGAAACACAAGCTGGAATCAAGATTGCCAGGAGAAATATCAATCACCTCAGATATGCAGATGACACCACCCTTATGGCAGAAAGTGAAGAGGAACTAAAAAGCCTCTTGATGAAAGTGAAGGTGGTGAGTGAAAAAGTTGGCTTAAAGCTCAACATTCAGAAAACGAAGATCATGGCATCTGGTTCCATCACTTCATGGGAAATAGATGGGGAAACAGTGAAAACAGTGGCAGACTTTATTTTGGGGGCCTCCAAAATCATTGCAGATGGTGACTGCAGCCCTGAAATTAAAAGACACTTACTCCTTGAAAGGAAAGTTATGACCAACCTAGAGGGCATATTCAAAAGCAGAGACATTACTTTGCCAACAAAGGTTCGTCTAGTCAAGGCTATGGTTTTTCCTGTGGTCATGTATGGATGTGAGAGTTGGACTGTGAAGAAGGCTGAGCGCTGAAGAATTGATGCTTTTGAAGTGTGGTGTTGGAGAAGACTCTTGAGAGTCCCTTGGACTGCAAGGAGATCCAACCAGTCCATTCTGAAGGAGATCAGTCCTGGGTGTTCTTTGGAAGGAATGATGCTAAAGCTGAAACTCCAGTACTTTGGCCACCTCATGCGAAGAGCTGACTCATTGGAGAAGACTCTGATGCTGGGAGGGATTGGGGGCAAGAGGAGAAGGGGACGACAGAGGATGAGATGGCTGGATGGCATCACTGACTCGATGGACGTGAGTCTGGGTGAACTATGGGAGTTGGTGATGGACAGGGAGGCCTGGCGTGCTGCAATTCATGGGGTCGCAAAGAGTCGGACACGACTGAGCGACTGAACTGAACTGAACTGTCATATATGGCCTTTATTATGTTGATGTAGGTTCCTTGGAGAGGGCAATGGCACCCCGCTCCAGTGCTCTTGCCTGGAGAATCCCATGGACGGAGGAGCCTGGTGGGCTGTAGTCCGTGGGGTCGCTAAGAGTCGGACATGACTGAGTGACTTCACTTTCACTTTTCACTTTCCTGCATTGGAGAAGGAAATGGCAACCCACTCCAGTGTTCTTGCCTGGAGCATCCCAGGAAGCGGGGGGAGCCTGGTGGGCTGCCATCTATGGGGTCACATAGAGTCGGACACGACTGAAGTGACTTAGCAGTAGCAGGTTCCTTCTTTGCTTACTTTCTGGAGAGTTTTTATCATAAATGAGTGTTGAATTTTGTCAGAAGCTTTCTTTGCATCTATTGAGATGATCATATGGTTTTTATCTTTCAGTTTTTTGATTTTTTTTGCATATATTGAAGAATCCATGCATCCCTGGGATAAATCCCACTTGGTCATGATGTATAATCCTTTTAATATGTTATTGCCTTCTTTTTGCTAAAATTTTGTTGAGGATTTTGATATTGGCCTGGAATTTTCCTTTTTGTGGTGTCTTTGTCTGGTTTTGGTGATGGTGGCCTCCTGGAATGAGTTTGGGGTTTTTCCTTCCTCTGCAGTTTTCTGGAATAGTTTTAGCAGGATAGGTGTTCTTCTCTAAACTTTATGTGGGATTCGCCTGTGAAGCCATCTGGCCCTGGCACTTTTGTTTATCGAAGATTTTTGATCACAGTTTTGATTTCAGTGCTTGTAATTGGTCTGTTCATGATTTCTGTTTCTTCCTGGTTCAGTTTTGGAAGGTTTTTCTAAGAATTTGCCCATTTTCCAGGTTGTCCATTTTATTGGCATATAGTTTGCTTGTCGTTGACTCTTAAGATCCTTCGTATTTCTGTGTTGTCTCTTGTAAGTTCTTTTTCATTTCCAATTTTATTGATTTGAGTCCTCTCCCTTTATTTCCTCCATGAGTCTGGCTAGTGGTTTGTCAATTTTCTTTATCTTCTCAAAGAACTAACTTTTAGTTTTATTGATCTTTGCTATTGTTTCTTTCATTTCTTTATCATTTATTTCTGCTCTGATCTTTCTAATTTCTTCCCTTCTGCTAACTTCAGGGTTTTTTCTTCTTTTTCTAGTTGCTTTAGGTGTAAAGTCAGGTTGTTGATTTTTTGGTTGTTGTTGTTTTTTGAGATAGGCTTGTATTGCTATAAACTTTGCTCTTAGAACCGATTTTGCTGCATCCCACAGGTTCTGGGTCATTGTGTTTTCATTGTCTTTTTGTTTCTAGGTATTTTTCTAAGTAACCTTTCTGATGTCTTCAGTGACATGTTGGTTATTTAGAAGTGTGTTGTTTAGCCTCCATTGGTTTGTGATTTTTACAGTTTTCTTTCTTTTCCTGTAATTGATATCAAGTTGCACAGCATTGTGGTCAGAAAATATGCTTGATATAATTTTAGTTTTCTTAAATTTTCCAGTGGTTGATTTGTGACCCAAGATGTAATCCATCCTGGAGAATGTTCCATGTTCAGTTGAGAAAAAGTATATTCTGCTGTATTGGAATGGAATGTCCCGAAGATATCAGTTAGCTCCATTTGGGCTAGTATGTGATTTAAGGCTTGTGTTTCCTTATAAATTTTCTGTCTGGATGATCTGTCCGTTGGTGTAACTGGGATGTTGAAGTCCTCTTCTGTTACTGTATTACTGTCACTTTCCCCTTTTGTGGTCATTAGTATTTGCATTATGTTGAGGTGCTTCTATGTTGGGTGAATTAGTGTTTATAATTGTTATATCTTCTTGAGTTGGTCCCTTTTTCATTATGTCATGTCCTTCCTTATTTTTTGTAACAGTTTTTATTTTAACGTCTCTTTTGTCTGATATAAGTATTGCTACTCCCACTTTCGTTTGATTCCCACTTGCATGGAGTATCTTTTTCCATCCCTCAGCTTTTAGTCTGTGTGTGTCCTTAGGTCTGAAGTGGCTCTCCTGTAGGCAGCATATACACAGGTCTTGTTTCTGTATCCATTCAGCCAGTCTGTGTCTTGATTGTAGCATTTAATCTATTTACATTTAAGGTAGTTATATATATATTCCTAATGCCATTTTCTTAATTGTTTAGGATTTATTTTTGTGAGTCTGTTTCTTCTCTTGTGTTTCCTACTAGAGAAGTTCCTTTAGCATTTGTTGTAAAGCTGGTTTGGTGGTGCTAAATTCACTGAACCGTTGCTTGTCTGTAAAGCTTTTGATTTCTTCTTCAAATCTGAATGAGATCCTTGCTGGGTAGAGTACTCTTGGTTGTAAGTTTTTATCCTTCATCACTTTAAATACATCCTGCCACTCTCTCTGGCCTGCAGAGTTTCTGCTGAAAAATCAGCTGTTAACCTTATGGGGACTGCTTTGTATGTTATTTTTTGCTTTTCCCTTGCTGCTTTTAGTATTTTTTTCTTTGTGTTTAATTTTTTATAGTGTGATTAATATGTGTGTTGTTGTATTTCTCTTTGGGTTTATCTTGTATGGGACTGTCTGGGCTTCCTGGACTCGGGTGCTTATTTCCTTTCCTATAGTAGGGAAGTTTTCCACTATAATCTCCTCACATATTTTCTCATAGCCTTTGTTTCTCTTCTTCTGGAACACTAATAATTTGAATTTTGGTGCATTTATTATTGTCCCAGAGGTCTCTGAGACTGTCCTCAATTCTTTTATTTCTTTTCTCTGCTCCTTAGCAGTTATTTCTGTCATTCTGTCTTCCAGCTCATTTATCCATTCTTCTGCCTCAGTTATTCTACTGTTGATTCTTTTTAGATTATTTTTAATTTCAGTGATTGTGTTGTTCATCTCTGTTTATTTTTATTTCTTCTAGGTCTTTAGTAATGTGTTAAATGATTCTTGTATCTTCTATTTTTGATATTTTGAAACTTCTTTACTGTCATTACTTGAAATTCTTTTTCACATAGGTTGCCTGTTTCCTCTTCATTTATTTGGTCTTATAGTTTTTAACTTGCTCCTTCATCCGTAACATATTTTTTTTGGTCATTTCTTTCTCTCTTTTTTTTTTGATGGTTGGGACTACGTTCCTGTCTCACAAGTTGTTTAGCCTTAGTTTCCAGCAGTGGAGTTTTCAGGTAGTTGGGTAAAGCTGGGTCTTTGTTTTGAGATGTGGACTTTTGGGAAACCTCACTCTGATTAATATTCCCTGGCACCTGAAGTTTTCTCTGTTACTCTAGCCATTCGGACTCAGCACTCCTGCCTCCTGGGGCTCAGTCCTGAACTGGGATTCCACAAACCATGGTTATGGAAAAGAAAAATATAGAAAAGGAAGAAAAGAAAAAAAAAAAAAAAGGCAGAACAATAACAAAGAATAGAAAATAACCTCAGAAGGGTGAAACTGGACTCCAGTAGCAAAGTGAGAGAAGAAAAAAATTATATCTATAAAAATAAAAAATAAGAAGAATCAAGAGGGGGCAGAAAAATAATGAAGATTAAAAAATAATAAAATAAATTTAGAAAACTAACAAATAATAGAAAAAATAAGAATATGTGTGAAACAACCACTGGAGGGTAAAATGAAACTCTGCTGGTAAACAGTAAAAAAAGTATTGGAAAAAAAAAAAACAACCCCCAAAACAGAAATAAACCTTGAATGTGAAGGGCTGTGCTTAGGTGGGGGATGACTTATGTGGTGTTGTTTGGGTGGAGATGGGATTTATTGGGGGGGGGTTCCTGATTCAGGACCTAAGCCTCCAGAGAAGACCCTAGAGTGGGGGCTCTACCCAAACTGAGAACGCCTCTGCAGTGCCTCTGTGTAGGGCGTGGCAGGCGGCCTGAACTCCACCCAAGTTTCTGCAGTGCTTCTGGCTTCAGGGTGGGGAGGATAAACCTGGGTCTCCAGGAGGCTCCCTGGGGCCGAGTGGGTAGGGGAACACCAGTTGGATTCTCCTCTCCTCCCCATCCAGAGGGACCCTTCCCTACTGGCTCTGCTTTGTCTTCCTTCCCTTCTGCAGTCGCAGGACCTACGTGGGCAGTGGGTGCCCTTGGAGGTGACCCTGGAGGGGGAGGGGTCCTGAAGAATAGAGGGTGCCCCTGGAAGGAGGAGGGAGCCAGAGGGTAGAGAAAGGGGTCCCAGATGGTGGAGGTCCAGTCCAGAGGGCAGACAGAGCCCCTGGTTGGGGGATGAGAGCCCACAGAGGACAAGGACCTTGGAGAGGAGAGGAAACTGGAGAATAGAGGGGGACCCTGAAGGGTGGGGGGCCACCCGGATGGCCGAGGACTTGGCCTGGATAGAGGAGTAAGCCCTGGAGGGGAGGAGAGGGGCTGGAGGGGGCCCCCTTGAGGGTGGAGGGGGCCCCGGAGGTGGTGGTCTTAGGAGGCGCTCCAGGGCCGAGTGGGCAGGGGGACACTAGGCAGTTCCCTGCTACTGGAACCCTGCAGGTGCCTCCCCAGCTGGGTGGTCTTCTCTCCCTGCAAGAGCCTCCCGCCCCCGTTTCACATCTACAGGACCCATCAGGTGGATGAGTCCCTGAAGAGCAAAAGGTACCCTGGAAGGCAGAGAGCTCAGGAGGGTCGAGAGGGTCCCAGAGGCCCTTGGGCCCCATAAAAGCTCCCTGGGGCCAAGTGAAGGGGGAACCCCAGGGCCTTCCACATTGGGACTTCTTATCCCCTCAGAGGTCCCTCCCCTTTCTGGTAGAGCAGGTATGCCACTCCCAGCACCCAAAGGCATCCAAACTGTCCCTGGTGCCCAAACTGCTTCTGATGCCAAAACTGCTAACCCTCCCCCTGCAGCCCCTCAGTCTCTGGAAAGTGAAAGAGGCACCCCAGGGGCTTTTCCGAGTGGATCCTGTGATCCCCCAGGATCCCCACCCCTCCCAGGCAAGCTGGCATGCGGCTTCTAGCACCGAAAGGTGCCCAGACTGCCCTGGGCACCCAAACCACTTCTGGTTCCAAAACTGCTCCCTGTCCCCTAGCAGCCCCTCAGTCACCGGTCCCCAGGCCTGCACTTTCCCCTGCTTGTCCCTACCTGGTACCTGGTCTCCCCCAGGGCTCCTCCCTTCAGCCTGTCCACAGGAAATCCCCCACCATTGCCTGGTGAATATCCTAGGGGTGGGCAGACACACACTGCACGCCTTCCCTCACTGTCACCTTGGCTCTCCGCCATATAAACTTTAGAACCAGTTTATCCATATCCACAAAATAACTTGCTTGGATTGCATTGGAATTGTATTGAATATATACATCAAGTTGGGAAGAACTGACATGTTGACCGTATTGAGTCTTGCTAACAATGAAGATGAACTATCTGTCCATTTAATTAGTTCTGTTTTGATTTATTTCACCAGAGTTTTATAGTTGCCCTCATATAGATTTGTGCATATTTGTTTAGATTTATACCTATTTCATTTTTTGGGTGCTAATGTAAATGAGTTTTTTCCCCCGCTGTGCATCATGTGGGATTTTAGTTCCCTGACCACATACCACACCCACACTTCCTGCAGTGGAAGCACACAGAGTCTTACCCACTAGACTGCCAGGGCAGTCCCAGTGGTATTGTGTTTTTAATTTCAAATTCTAATCATTCACTGCTGGTGTGTAGGAAACCCATTGACTTTGCTCTGGTTTTGTTGTTGTTTGTTTTTTTAAATGTTCAACTATCACCAAAAAATATCTATGCACTACTTTGGGAAACTGGAGTATTGAATTCTAATTATTGTTGGACTGTCTCTTTTTTCCTTTAGTCCTGTTAGTTTTTCCTTAAGGTATTTTGGAGCTCTGATGCGAAGTGAATATATTGAATTATTAGATTATTCTTGGTGGATTGACCCTTTTATCATTCTGAAATGTTCCTCTTTATTTTTAGTAACCTTTTTTATTGTAATACATTTTTATATTACAGTAGCCACT